>CM067860.1:56798078-59198078 GCA_034642435.1 Megalocaria dilatata | reverse complement strand
TCGCTCCACTGGTCTTTACATAATTGGTTCCTTAGTAGATTGAAATCAATTTTCTCCAAATAATATATCCTTTTATCCTTTATTTGTTCAGTTTCAGGAAAGGCCGTCTGCAGAAAAACAGGATAGTGATCGGTTAATGGATATTCTATAACCGCTGGGAAGAATTTATCCATTTCTAGATCGCTCTTAATCATTATGTGATCCAGGCAAGATGAATCTCTAGTAGGCTTGTTGATAACAGGCAAGTAGCCATATTCACCTAAAATATTCAAATATTCAGCTGCAATATTACTGTCTTCAAGTATATCAATGTTTATATCTCCTATTAATAGATCAATTGTACACTTCCGTTTATAGGTTTGCAGAAAACAGTTCAAGTTTTCATTAAATCTTAGTGGACAATGGAAAGGAGATCTATAAATCGCCGTAATACCAATGCTCACTCCATTTAGTCTCAAGATGAGGTCAACTGAAGAAATTTCGCCAATCTTTAAAATGTTGGAGGTGAAAGTAATACAGTTTCTCACATATATAATTGTACCATCATTTCTGTTTACATGCCCTGAATTATACAACAAGTCATAGCCAGGTATTCGGTATATATCAGTATCGGGTATCCTGAAAGTTTCAGTCAAAACCACGCAATCAATTTCTTCTTGGTATTTTCTCAAGAATACTCTCAACTCATCGAAGTTTTTGGCTATGCTTCTGATATAAGAGTGCAGTACTCTGAAAAATTTTGAAGATTTTTTATTGGAGGATTCTAAAATATTCTTGAACTGTTCTCCATCTACAACTTCAGTCTGATACTCTTCCGGCTTGAAATCTCTGATGTACAAGTTCATCCTGTCGAGAATACAAAACAGGGGAAAACAAAGGAGACAAACAAAAATATAAAAAAAATATAAAAAAGAGATAAAAAAAATGAACAAATATATAAATAGTGACCAAAATTTGAATAAGTACACAAATATATAAATAAATTCAAATAAATTAACAGAGATTTCAAATTGAATAAATAAAAGATGTATAACGGATGTATAAAAAATGTATAAAAACTGTATAAAAAAAAACTGTATAGAAAAATGTGTAAAAAAAATTTAAAAAAATATATATAAAAAATGTATAAGAAATTTATAAAAATGTATAAAAGAATTTATAAAAAATGTATAAAAAAAAGTATTGAAAAATCTATAAAAATGTGAAATCAATAGAGTATAATAGCCGAACTAAGGACCAAATTTCAACTATGAACAAAATGCAGCAAAATAACGAATTTTAAGTAAACAAACAGTGAGTCTATTGTTGACGATTTGTCCTTAAACGAGTTTTAGCTGCCCTTTGTGTTAATGTATCGAGTGGTTTCAAAGTCTTCCCTAATACCCCAGTTAAACACGGTGTTATGTTTGGAAAGTTCTAAAACTTCTTCTTTTCTATGGGACAGGTAAAATGGCTCTTGAGTTGGGGTCGATGGAACGCTGCTTGGTCTTCTGTTTGCACTCTGTTGACTTTTCTCCAACTGCAACAATTTATCTACAGATAATTCGACACCATCCACCATGAGCTTATTTCCCCTAATAAAACAGTCCTTTCCCTCTTGTTTTCCGCCGCGCAAATGTCTCCTCAATATTCGTAGTTCCTCTTGTTGGATTTTAGTGAGATCATGCGCAATGGATATACCTGTTCCCTTAAGAACATTTATAGAATTTTTGGCCTCGACCAGCAGATGCTCTTAAATTGAACTATCAGCTACCAGCGTAGTCCAAACCAGATTTCAAAAACGGGCTGCTTGGTCTAATTCTGAATGCAGCCAAATTGCCAAGTTTTTTGATAAATTTAACTTTGTCGATATCCCAAACAGGAATTGCGCTTGTTCATCGTATTCTTAATCAACTGTCGAGCTCGGACAATCCAAAATTCCGCTCTCAAAGTTGTGAGTGTCAATTTAATACCACCATGTAAAGTTTTTGAGTGAAAGTATTTAGCAAATAATATAGAAAAATTGCAATTGTAAGATAGAAGCAAAGTATGCTTTTCTTTAAAATCAATAGATGAATGATGCTTCAAACATCCACCCACTCTGAGCAAATTGTCGTGTATAAGGGAATCTACTTTCAACAAATTGTTTGAATTATGAAGTGGACGATTTTTCCCAAGTATATGCAATTCATTCCGGTAATAATGATCTTCTATTAAATACACCCATACTAAACGAGCTCTATACAACTCCTGAGTACTTAACAATTCGAAATTAGGAGCAACGACATCAGTGTAGCATTTACAAGAGAATATCTTTATTTTATGTTGCAAACTATTTCCTCCAATCAAAATATTTATAAATTTCAAGATAATCGCAGTTACCCTAACCAACTTATGAAAGTTTGAAAATCTCATTTGGAAATCCTATTATAAACGTCCGATTCAGCTCCATCTCTTGAATTTTTAGTAGTTATCAAGGTACTGAAAAACCCGTTCGTTAAATTATTAAAGTTTTCAGTACTAGTATCGAATGATTTTGTTTCGCCACTTAACCACTTAGGGCCTTTCCACCATAATCCAAAGTTACCAAAGTCACTAGGATTTATGTCCCTCGAAAATCAATCTGCAGGATTATCGCCACTGCGGACGTACCCCCAGCAAGCACTTTGCACCAAAGTGTGTATTTTTGAGTATCTATTCGCAATAAATATTGGCCAACGAGAAGGATGATCCTTCAGCCAAAATAATACATCAGTCGAATCAGTATCTGGATTCCAGCTCAAACTCAATACATTAAAAGTAGCATCTGAGTCAAATCAGAACTCTAAGGGGTACAAATTAAATCTGTTTTGATATTCAAATATTCAAACTCTGAGAGGTGGCACGATCGGCGATTGGAATGGACTGTAATAATTCATAGCTATTTGAAAGCCATTTATACAAGTAAGAGCCACCCTCTCTGCAAAAAACTATTAATTGTTCAATTTTATTCCGCCCCCAGGCATGAGATCTTGAAGGGATTTGCCCACAAGTGTTACTTGTACCAACTGCCCACCCCTTTGGTGTTGGACTCGAGGGGGCAGTGGTTGAAAGTCCGCATGCTAGACTGGGGGGGGGTATTTCGTTTATCTGTTCGCAGACCCCCATGTTCGGGATATTCTCATGAAACGACTCGGGGTTTAGCGGGACTTGACGGTTCGATAAACCTGTCCTGGCCCCGAATCAATGCGTAACAATTTAAAATTTGTGGATCTCGACGAAACGGCTCTGCCATTAGTGCTTGACGCCAGGATCAATCAAATGACTTCACATGGGTTCGGTGAGTCAGGACCTACAGGCCGCTGGACGGTGCTCGTACCAGGATCAATTGTAGTCGTCAATCTTGGGTTTATCTTAATTCATGGGACTGCGTTCAGATGGACGGATAAGAATTCCCTTCAGCAGGTGAGTTGCGTATCAAATCAACTCGGGTACTGACCTGCAGAGCCAGTAGAGGTTGGATAGTGCTTCGCTACTACCAGTCAGAGGGTTCTGGCTTTCGAGTCGGGGCCCAAACTGTAAGCTGGTGGGTTCACCTCTTCGGAGAGGTTCTCGCTTCGCGCGATGATATGGCGTAATCCTTATCACACTTTCTACCTCTTGGGATGGACTGTGGAGACTGCTGAGTTATTCACTTGGATAAGAGCTGTGCTCATTTACCAATAACTTTACCTGGTAGAATTCACGTGTTCAATTTTATTAAGTGATACTTTCACTGAGTGACCAACTGAAAGATTGTCATCCATATAGGTTTCATTGTTTAAAATATCAGCTCCTAGAGGATATTTTTCTAATTCGTCAGATGCAAGCTGCCCAGTAACTCTTATAGCCAGAAAAGGGTTGAATACCATTTCATGAGTTACCGTCTGAAGGTAGCACACTTTGACAGGTTCATTGGGGTTGAACTTCCAGAAAATTGCCTGAAATGGTAAATCGTCTGAGTGAATCCGTATCTACCGAAACATTTGCTTCATATCTGAAACGAATACATATTTATATTTTCTCCAACGAAGAATCAATTCTGACAAATCAGGTAGCAAATTTCTGCCAGCATAAGGTAAGTCATTGACTGAGAGATTATTAACAGCCTTAACAGATCCGTTAAATACTGTTCTCAGTTTAGTATTTGAGGAGTTTTGCTTCAATATGCCGTGATGACGCAGAAAATAATGACTATTTGCTACATCTTCATAATTTATTTCGATCATATGACTTCAATTAATGTAATCCTTGATGAATTCCTTATATAAGCGACCAAAATCGTTACCCCTCTCAAATTGGGTTTCCATCCATAAAAGCATGTTCTTGGCTATATTATACATGTTAGGAAAATTCAAACTCTCAGCCCTTACTTTCAAAGGCAAGCGCTCAGTATAGCGACCAGATTTGTCTCTAGAAAAGTTATTAACAAAAATGTTTTCATTTTCAATTTCGTCCGGAGATTCATTAGAAAATTCTTCCTAGCAAAAAATTTTCAAAGCATATTATTTAGAGATATTTCATCGTTGTTCAGATGTAATACATTAGGAAAGTTTTTATCATTAGATGAATAGATATTTCCAGAGACAATCCACCAGGAGTACTTTTCATTGGTATAGGTTCATTAGATTTTCCAGGAATAATTTGGCCTTCAATAATTTCAGCATGAATTGAAGAACCTGAAAGTAGTTCTATCTGACCTTTGTTTGCAAAATTAGGATCCGCTAATTAGAGTGATTCCAGATGATGAAATCGATTAGTATGATTTCCTAATTATGGAGCATAAGAAGTAATTTTGGGTATCACAAAAGCATCTACAGTGCCGAAAAACTCTGAATTAAATCTAACTTTCAGAGTAAACTTAACTAATTTCTAGAAAGTGAAAGTTTTTCGTCCACCTACTCCTGAGGTAGGCACATCTATTGATTTAGCTCTTAATTTGAGTCTTTGGTACAAAGACTATGAAATAAAGGACGACTGTGATCCCTGATCTATCATTAATGCACGAGCAACAGTTACATTTTCATTTTCTGAACAAACTTTTACAACTGCTGTAGAAAGAAGAAAATGATTTGGTGATGATCTACACCAATTAGAAGAAACTCTTTCTGAAGCTAAAGTCTTATAACAGTTACGATACACGGTTCTTGAGTTGTTACTTCTACACCATTTGTATCAATAGATAAATGATGCTTACTATGACATATGTGACACCTTTTCTTAGAAGTGCAGTTTTTAACATTATGTAATGCAAGACAATTAAAGAAACGTTTTTGGCTAATTATAAATTCCTTCCTTTGAACTGAGCTTTTCTTCTTATATAAATCGCAATACAGAAAGAAATGAGTTTCGTTACAAAATGGGCATTTACTCGAATGATGTGAAACTATATGATGACACTTGGCAGCAGAAGAAGTATTCAATTTGATGTTTGATTGTATCGGTCTCTACTTGTCGAAAATCTTGATGATTAAAGTAAAACAACTTATTTTCCGCTAATTTATTTAATTTCACAACAATTGTTTCGTCATGACAACATGACTTCGTCAGGTGAGTATGGTACTGTACCATGCTACATACTAACAAGAACGCTATTTCAAGAAAACACTGCTATTCATGTACAATGTTTGAATGTAGGCAAAATATAATATATATATATATATATATATATATATATATATATATATATATATATATATATATATATATTTCAAGAAAATAAAATAGAAAGGCCTTTTACTTGATAGAAGAAATATAACAAAATTTGAATATTAAAACAAATTGAAATATGTTTATCTTCTACAATTTTAATTTCAAAAAAATTTTATTCAAAAAACTTTTAGAAATAAATTTATGTCTAACAAGCACCGCTTACATTTAATAGACGTATATAATCAAAACTCAATATACAATGTCAAATGGAATAAATAACCCAACAGATATACGAAAGTAATTAAAATTAATAAATAAATATTTAAAGGAGACAAAATTTTGTTTCTGGTCTTACCTTTAAGAAACACCACTTGCCTTTTAAAAACATAAACACACTTAAAGGACTTCTCAAAGAATATAATTTATTTGAAATATTTAATATATTTAAAAATTCGAATAAATTATTTCAAAATTCTCTAAAAAAATGTGCACTATATCTTCAAAAAACAAATATAATTCTACACAATCCCGTCTTCAGTCCTCTTTCAATATTCCAAATATCAAAATCAAAAACATAACCTATATCACTCACGTGTTAAAAGACTTAAGCTTCGAAATACAGATCAACTATATAATTCAAGATTGATCTATGTTCTAACAAAATCAAAGAACAGTGTGAGTTATTTTAAGGTTTATTCAAATTCATTGACATTCTATAATGAGATTTATTGAAGCCAAAATATAATTATATATTATATATAAAATAAAATAGAAAGGCCTTTTACTTGATAGAAGAAATATTACAAAATTTGAATATTAAAACAAATTGAAATATAACATAAATAGAGGTTAATTCTTGATAGAAGGTATATAAAATTATATAAATATTTAAAAAAAAATTTTTAAAATTTTAAAAATTAGCCTTCTACATATTTAATTCCAAAAGATTATATTTAATGATTATAACTTCTGAAAATAAATTAAAATAATGTCGTATAAGTACCACTTATATCATGACATAAAATAAACATTCATTATAAGACATCCGAATGGTATAACAAAATCCAATAAATAAAAATTATTAACCAAAATCCTATAAATTAAATATTTTGAATAGACAAAATTTTGTTTCTGCTGATCAATCTTATGAAAACCAATATCTTTCAAGAATTAGTTTTATGATGAAATTCTTAGGATTATGTTGGATATTCTTGATAGTTTTATGATGAAATTCTTAGGATTATGTTGGATATTCTTGAAAGATATTGGTTTTCATAAGATTGATCAGCAGAAACAAAATTTTGTCTATTCAAAATATTTAATTTATGGGATTTTGGTTAATAATTTTTATTTATTGGATTTTGTTATACCATTCGGATGTCTTATAATGAATGTTTATTTTATGTCATGATATAAGTGGTACTTATACGACATTATTTTAATTTATTTTCAGAAGTTATAATCATTTAATATAATCTTTTGGAATTAAATAAGTAGAAGGCTAATTTTTAAAATTTTTTATTTTTTTTTTAAATATTTATTTAAATTGAAATATGTTTATCTTCTACAATTTTAATTTCAAAAAAATTTTATTCAAAAAACTTTTAGAAATAAATTTATGTCTAACAAGCACCGCTTACATTTAATAGACGTATATAATCAAAACTCAATATACAATGTCAAATGGAATAAATAACCTAACAGATATACGAAAGTAATTAAAATTAATAAATAAATATTTAAAGGAGACAAAATTTTGTTTCTGGTCTTTCCTTCAAGAAACACCACTTGCCTTTTAAAAACATGAACACACTTAAAGGACTTCACAAAGAATATAATTTATTTGAAATATTTAATATATTTAAATATTCGAATAAATTATTTCAAAAATCTCTAAAAAATGTGCACTATATCTTCAAAAAAAAATTTAATTCTAGACAATCCCGTCTTCAGTCCTCTTTCAATATTTCAAATATCAAAATCAAGAACATAACCTATATCACTCACATGTTAAAAGACTTAAGCTTTTTTAAAAGGCAAGTGGTGTTTCTTAAAGGTAAGACCAGAAACAAAATTTTGTCTCCTTTAAATATTTACTTATTAAATTTAATTACTTTCGTATATCTGTTGGGTTATTTATTCCATTTGACATTGTATATTCAGTTTTGATTATATACGTCTATTAAATGTTAGACATAAATTTATTTCTAAAAGCTTTTTGAATAAAATTTTTTTGAAATTAAAATTGTAGAAGATAAACTTATTTCAATTTGTTTTAATATTCAAATTTTGTAATATTTCTTCTATCAAGTAAAAGGCCTTTCTATTTTATTTTATATATAATATATAATTATATTTTGGCTTCAATAAATCTCATTATAGAATGTCAATGAATTTGAATAAACCTTAAAATAACTCACACTGTTCTTTGATTTTGTTAGAACATAGATCAATCTTGAATTATATAGTTGATCTGTATTTCGAAGCTTAAGTCTTTTAACACGTGAGTGATATAGGTTATGTTTTTGATTTTGATATTTGGAATATTGAAAGAGGACTGAAGACGGGATTGTGTAGAATTATATTTGTTTTTTGAAGATATAGTGCACATTTTTTTAGAGAATTTTGAAATAATTTATTCGAATTTTTAAATATATTAAATATTTCAAATAAATTATATTCTTTGAGAAGTCCTTTAAGTGTGTTTATGTTTTTAAAAGGCAAGTGGTGTTTCTTAAAGGTAAGACCAGAAACAAAATTTTGTCTCCTTTAAATATTTATTTATTAATTTTAATTACTTTCGTATATCTGTTGGGTTATTTATTCCATTTGACATTGTATATTGAGTTTTGATTATATACGTCTATTAAATGTAAGCGGTGCTTGTTAGACATAAATTTATTTCTAAAAGTTTTTTGAATAAAATTTTTTTGAAATCAAAATTGTAGAAGATAAACATATTTCAATTTGTTTTAATATTCAAAAAAAATTTCAAGAAAATTTAAGCAACAAGTTTTCCAATAGAAAACTATAATTTGAGCAGAGTAAACTTCCTACAATTTAAAATGTTAACAATAGAAATTCACTAATCGTATGCATATGAATTATGCTTATTCTAAAATAACCCAAAAAGAAATTCAAAACAAAAAAATATCAATCCGATCAAAACACTCCCAGTGAAAAATATTTCACTCAAACTAATTCCTTAAATGCATAAAAAAACAAAATTCGACATTAGTAAAATCTTTCATCTCACATCAAAATGTATAAATAATCAATGTTTAATTCCTTTTCAGGAGAACAATTTATTTACCAATTCATTCAGTTCAATATTATTTACGGGAAATATGCAGCCGATTCCAGATATAAAAATTATCATTAATAAATATAGACACTATTTTATTTCCACAAAAATGTTTGTACTACAACAATAATTGCTTCACCACGATCTGGCTTCTTCAAGTATTTACATTGTACTGGCTATTATTGTTGTGGTACAAACATTTTTCTGGAAATGAAATACTGTCTCCTATATAAATTTTTAATTAAAATGAGTTTCTACCAAGTAAAGACCGGATCAATCAAATATTTATGAAAAGCTCACACATGTACTCACTTCGCTAACACTCTTCTTGCGGCGATGATGGAAAATAATCTGATCCGTAAATCACTTTTTAAAATAAAATAATAAGAAGGGGTTTTTTACTTGATAGAAGGATGATAACAAACTTTGAATATCAAAACAGATTCAACCTGTTAGTGTTCTACAATTTCAATTTCAAATTTTTTTTTAATTAAAATATAAAAGTTTTTGAGAAAATTTTTTAAATTAAAATTGTAGAATACTAACAGAATAAATCTGTTTTGATATTCAAAGTTTGTAATTATCTTTCTATCAAGTAAAAAACCGGTTCTTATTATTTCATTCTATATATAATAATATAAGGTTTTTGAATAAAGAAATTTATTATACAGTTTCCAGTGGTTTAAGGAAGGCCATGAAATGCCTTACCATCTTTGTGTGATTTCTGCATAGTGTGATTTTAGCATAGAACATAGAGTACCTTGGTTATTAGATGTACCTACCTAGTTTGAGATTGCATTCACAGAGTTTCCAGAAATTGTTTATTTATTTTTATTTGATTTTTTCTTCCAAATGTAAAGTTGAGCTGACCTTATCTGAATTCTGTTTTTTGTTTCAGTTTTTTGAGAATGTGCTACATGTTTTTGAGAGTTTTTGAAGTAACTCATTTAAATATTTAAACATATTAAATATTTCAAATAAATTAGTTTTGGAGAAGTTCTTGAAATTATGTTGTGTATTTTTGAAAAAGATTTTTAGTTTTCATAAATATAAGACCTGAAACTGAATATTTTGTCAAATGTTTGTTACAAGCAAAATATACGTACCACGCCTGTCTGACGAGTTCAGGTGCGCATGTTTGAATAGAAATATTCAATATTACTTATTTTTAAATTTTTAATTAAAATTTTATTTTTGTTGTTTTTTTTTATTTCATTTGATATTGTATAATGAATTTGGATTTTATACGTCTATTGTATATTAGTATCTATCGTATATTATTAGAAGACATTAATTTAATTCTAAAGTTTTCAAAAAAAAATTTTGAAATTAAAATTGTACAAGACTAACAGATTAAATCTGTTTTGATATTCAAAGTTTTAAATCACTTTTTACCATAAATATTGAATTGAATCAGTCCCTACTTGATGAAAATCCATATTAAATAATATTTAAATGAGGTTATTCTGATTTTCATAAATTTTCATTGTTATATTTACAAAATGTAAACCTCCCTGATGATGCTACTGTGATAGCGAAACGATTGTTGTAAACATAACAATAAAAATTTGTGAAAATCAGAATAACCTTATTTAAATATTACTTTCTACCTTCATATTATTAATTGTCAGCTCGGCCTTATTATGATGCCTTTTTATCCCTTGGATAACCAATTGATGAAATAAAGTTGATGCAGTTGGACTTCTTTATATCACCCACCTTAAGGACAGCAATGCCTTTGCTCGGTGATTCTTTCTTGAGTGCCCAATTTCCAATAGCACGTTAATTTCACTATTCAAAAATATAATTTCCAAAATCCGGCTCGAAGGACCACTTGTTTGATTATTGGCTGATTTTTTAGAAAATTATTTATAGCAAGTAGTGGAATAGCAATAATAAATAGGTTGATTAAAACAACTATATTCAACAACTTTATGCAGTATCTCGAAGTATGGTTTTATACATGTGTTGTATACAATTTGAATTAAAGCGTACGCAGATAACTTCAGCGAAGAAGTTGAATGTTTAAACATACACAACAGATGGCATCAGTAGTCTTAAAACTAATACTTCCTAATTAATACTCTAACAACTTTTAATGTCGGTTCTCTTATTAATTGAGTTTGGCTGTTGTTTGATAGATATAATCTCATGCATTAAACGTTTTTTCAATTTTTTTAGTTTGCCTAAAATTTTGATAGATCCCGGATCGAAATTGAAGGAATGAAGGGTGTTTTTCACATGTTCTGCTGAAGCGGTGTTATTTTCTTTCTTGTTTCTCAGTGGATTAAGATATTCAAGAAGTTTCTTTTGTATTCAGAGATCCTGTCCTTTAGATACCGACTCGTTTGACCAATGTATGTTGATTGATAGTCGCTGCAGAATATTTTATATATGGTATTACTAATGAATTCCTTCGGAGTTGCACTTCGTTTTCGTGAAAAGTTGTTTAACTGTGTTGTCAGATTTAAATGCTAAGCTTATGTATATTTTAGTCAATATTTTTCAATTCCTTCTGCCAGATTTTCTATGTATCATAGATTATTTTGAAATATTTTTGGGCTTCCTTTTCCTCTGTAGGATAGTCATTATTTTCTAGGATTAATTGTAATTTAGTAATGTTATTTTTGAGAAATTCGCTATCCGAAAATTTTAACGCTCCATGTTCCAAATTATTTATGATATTTATTTAATAGAATATAGCTGTCAATTACCATATTTCAAAGCTTTCAATTACCATATTTCAAAAGATATATTGATGACATTGTCATATCTATTCCACTAGACCGAGCAGATGAAATCTTAACAGTTTTCAACAGCATTCATTCTCACTTAAAATTCACCATTGAATTAGAACAGAACAACACACTACATTTCCTAGATACATTATTAATAAAAAGAAAGGACAAAATAATAACATACTGGTAATAGATACCAACATTTTCTGGAATAATTCTGAATTTTCACTCAAATCATAATAGAACACAAAAAACAAACATCATAAATATTTTTAAACATAGAGCGTTAAAACTTTCGAATAGCGAATTTCACAAAAATAACCTCAAAAAAATTGTAGAAGACTAACAGATTAAATCTGTTTTGATATTCAAATTTTGTTATATTTCTTTTATCAAGTAAAAAGCCTTTTTCTATTTCATTAAAATAACCTCACTGAAATCCAATCAGTCTTAGAAAATAATGACTATCCCACTAAGTTCATAAAGAAAATTCTTAACAAGGAAGAAACTGCGGAAAGCCAACAACCAGAGCAAAAGATAGCCCAAAAATTATTTTAAAATAATTTACATAGAAAATTTGAAATTTAATAAAAAGGGGAAATAAAACACTTGACTATACGTTTCACACTTTATAAAAATAACATGCATGTTTCGGATTTTATCCCATTTTCAAAATTGAATTTAAAATACATACGGTCACACTAGTATGCATACATATATTATTAAATAACAGGTGTTGAAATCGGAGACAGGCGGAAATCTAATTGATCATTCACAATTGGGAGATTTCGTCTATATGCCGAGGATATCTCCAGGAACTCCAAGGGGTCCAAACGTTTACCTTTATCACCTTTGTGTAAAATTTGTCTTTTATCAAAATCTATAAAATGGTTGGATGTCAAACAATGGTTGGAGAAGCCAGTTGTTGATTTATTTTGAAGAATCGATCTTTTATGTTCTTCAATTCTGACTCCGAGAGATCGACCCGTCTGACCTATATAAAAAGCAGGACATTTGTCCCAGAATAGCTTATAGACACCACTTAGCTGTGAATTATTCAGTCGATTCTTACCGCTAAAAAACATTGATCTCAAATTTTTCTTATTGATACTGAAGAGATCCGGATCCTCTAAGGATCATACGAGTCACAGAGTCTCTCATAGATTATATAAATTCCATCATTATGTCATTGTATTTACCCGCGTTATTTCTGTGTCAAAATACTCTGTGTTGCGGTAACTTGACAAGTAAGTGATTAGTGAGAAAAACAAAGGAGAACAATGTCTTTATAGCGTCCCCATTGTATTTTAAAGCATTCGAGAGGGAGGTTCTTGGAAATAAACCTCCTGAGCAACTTAGTAACATATTCGAGATAATAGTAATTATAACAGTGTCCCTTGGTAACTCTTAGTAAGTAAACTTCTTTTAAATACTTCTGATTAATTGCATGGTTTACATTTTTGAATTCCACCTTTGTGTTCATGTGAAATTAATGACTGCACGCTCGTTCATTGGACTTCGCTTTTCATTCTTGTATTTTTGCTTCACTGTTTAATCCTACCGGAATGTTTTAACTAAATTGCATTGCCTCTGTCCATAACTAAAGCGACCCTCACAAGTTTTCTGTTTGTATTGTATACTTTCTCTCGGTGACTGATTGCTTTTTGCTGTATTTGTAAATAGTGGTTCTTTATCTGCTTAATACTTGCTAATAAGGATTTGTATTATCTTTTCTTACTAATTGCGGTGCTTGATATGTAACTGATTTGTATGTACTCTTGTGTGATCCCCTGGATACCCATTTCTTTGTTTGTTCTTATTGTAATGTTCATTAACGCACCTAGGTGATGGGGTACTGAATCTATTTTATAATTTCCTAGTCAGTTCATGTTACATATTTGTCATATGCATGTGCCCGCTTACCCTTGTGAACCAGTGGCGTTCTTTAGGGTAGACCGCAGAGTAGTCCTGGTAGGGGACCACATATCGTATAGAGACAGTAAATAGCTCCAGATATCCAACGTTATTGTGAGAATGTGTGAGTGATTGCTAGATATTTGTTCCGGGTACTGTGATATCTCCAGGGATTAGTTTGCGTGCCCCTTCTGGTAGTGTTCGGTCCGTTTTCAGTAAGAGTTAAGCCTTCCTGGGCCTTTGTCACCCCGAGGTGGCTAGATATAGTCCTTTTTGATAGTAACTTTTCCGGTCGACTTGAATTATGTTAGATCCCCTCTTCAAGGAGATCTCCTGGGCATACCACAGTTACCTCTACCTTACTGTCCGTTAAACTTACCCCTTGTAATTGAGGTTCAGCACTGATTACCGGAAGTGCAGTTGAAGGTGCAGGCTGGCTGTATCCCCATTTCCTGCATAACTTTACCCTTTCCGCTGCATAAGACTGATATCTGATTTGAGCGAATACCGACCTAACAATATGTCGTAATAAGTCATTTAGACCCGGGGCGCTATTGGTTTCACTGGGGCGCTTTGCGAACCACTGCGTAGAGTAGATTTAACCACAGGCTGATGAATGTGTTTCCATTTATTGAGGGTTGTTGCTTTTGAACATTATCAATAAAAATATATTATTCTGGTATTATTGTGTTTCGAATATTTGAACCTCCCGTCACTGTTTCCTTGCTCTCGTTAGGTGCAATTTGGGTTGCCTACACAACGTAATGTCCTATTCGCCCGCCACTAGACGATCACGATAAAAAGGTAAGCGCTCTTTAAGAATACTCCGTAAACCCCTAGATCTTTTAGAGTACTCCGTAAACCCCAGATCTTAGAGTACTCCGTAAAATTCCAGACCTTTTAGAGTACTCTGTAAGGTACGGGATAGCTCAATAGATATAACATCAATATCATTTTGTCTGATTCTTTTACAAAGTTTATCACTAAGAGATAGTATGTAATTGAGGTATACAAATTTCTTCAATTGATTTACAGGTTGAGATGGATATATCAAAGTGAACAATCTATTCTGTTGTATTTTGAATATTAATCTGTCAATTATGTCAGGAGAGTAGCCATTGTTCTTTGTTAATAATTTTAGGATTCGAATTTCCTTTTCAGAGTTAATTTCTGACAGTGGAATTGAAATCAATCTGTGGATTAGGGTATGAAATGCTGACATCTTGATCTTGATAGGGGTGTTAACAACTATTCGGAATTAGAATATCAGAGAAAGTGGGCATCCAATATATATGAAACTCAAGATGTTAATTTATTCTAATTATTTGAATGTCCAAGAAATTCAAACACTTATTGTCGTTCTCCACTTCCAAGATGAACAGAATGGAGCTATAAAAGGAATTCAATAATTCTAAAAATGATTTTCATTTTGAAGTTGAACCCGTCCATATACAAAATATGTCATCCACATCGCCTCCAGTAGTGTACAAAACCAGTCAAAGTAACATTCCCAGGAGAAAATATTTTCTTTTCTTAAGCTGTCATGAATATTTCACTGAATAAATTTGATGAAGGGGAACCCATTGGTAGACCATCTGATTGTTGATAGATTTTATCATTGAACGAATAGCTTTGCCCTAGACAAATCTTAAGAAGTCTCATTGCCTCTTCCTTCATATCAACAGTGACTGAAGGGTTGTCATCAAGTTGTTGGTTTACTAAGTACTCGACTTCTGTAGATGGTATAGGTGGAAATAAATTTACTACATCGAATGAGACCAGTTTTGCATTTGTGGGAATTTTGAGGATTTTTAATTCATTAGTCAACTGAATATTATTTTTGATGGAATATATAGCATCCTATTGAATCATACCAGGCAATACTGAGTTTTGAAGTAGTGCTTTGGTTTAAGAAACAATGGGTCTCATTGGACAACCTTCTTTGTGTATTTTCGGAAGATCATATAATGAAGGTATTTTTGGGTTCATTACGGTCAAAGGAATATTCACGTGAGATAACAGGTTAGGGAAATTCTTGATCGCATTCTGGAATTTTGATGTGGGATCAGTTTTCAATTGTTTAAAATTGTTAGAGTTCAACGGAGATTCCGTTTTTTCTTAATAATCAATTTTGTATAAAAGAGTTACTGTCTTTGTCAGCTTTTGTTATTATTACGTCAATTTGTTTCAATATTTTCATCTCGGTCTAATTGTTTTCAAACGTTGAATTAGAGATTATTTCCGCACATAATGATTTTTTCAAGTTTTGTTTGTTTGAAGATTCAATTTTGTCCAAAGCTAGTTCAACATTAATAGCAAGGTGTTTGAGGTTTCGAATAGAAAATTAGGAAGAAAATATCAAAGAAATATTCACCAAAATAGACATTAACGTAGCATTTAAATCTGACAACACAGTTAAATAACTTTTCACGAAAACTAAAAGTGCAACTCTGAAGGAATTCATTAGTGATACCATATATAAAATATTCTGCAACGACTGTCAATCAACATATATTGGTCAAACTGGTCGGTATCTAAAGAACAGGATCTCTGAACACAAACGAGACTCCTTGAATATCCTTAATCCCCGTAAACACAAAAAAATAACATCGCTTTAGCAGAATATGTGGAAAACACCCCTCATTCCTTCAATTTCAATCCGGGATCTATCAAAATTTTAGGCAAACAAAAAAATTTGAAAAAACGTTTAATGCATGAGATGATATCTATCAAACAAGACCCAAACTCAATCAATAAGGGAACCGACATTCGAAGTCGAAATATGGTATATTGTTATTTAGTATAAATATAGGACATAAATAAATATTAAAAAATAAAGGAATAAACAATGTCTCAAACAAAAATTTAAACCCATTATCATCCAGCTCCACCTTGCCGTCGTGATACACGCTTCCTCCGAAAACAGCAGATTATTCCATCTCAGTCTTTCGACAGTCTCCCATGCGCTAGTAGTTGTCATTTTCAAAATTTTTACATTTTCCATACGACAAAAACCAAACGACCTAGAAATGTAATTTGAAAAAGTCTATTTGATCTACCAACAAAAAAATAGGAAAATTTTCTCACTTATAAAAATTTTATATTTGTTTTGTATTGATTTTAAAATTGTATTGTAATAGACGGTACAATGTAATACCTGAAGAAGCCACATCGTAGTGAAACAATTGTTGTAGTAGTATAAACATTTTTGTGGAAATAAAATACTGTCTCATATATATTTGTTTCTTTAAAATTAGTTTCCACCAAGTAAAGACCGAATAAATCAAATATTTATTGTAATATCGTAACTTCAGGCAACTAAAAAGGATTTTGTAACTGTAGTTTATGTTTTTCATTTCAGAGCCCTGATGAAGATTTTGTAATAAGATCAAAACTAGTTGGCCTTTTTTCTTAAAAAGTTGGTATCATTATAACCCTGGATCTGACACCCGTTGAAGAATTTTTGAATTGTTGGATACTTAGATCTTATCTTAATTAATTATACGTATTATAGATTTCTGGTCAAAAGTTAGGCATATTGATATATTCCGAAGATGCATTTTTCTGTAACATCTTAACATTTTTTTTTACATAAACATATAACGATAAGAGTTAACATAAATAGAGGTTAATATTTGATAGAAGGTGTATAAAATTATTTAAAAATTTCAATATTAGCCTTCTACATATTCAATTCCAAAATATATAATATATTTTTAATATTAAATATTTTATAATTATAACTTCAGGAATTACATTGAAATAATGTCATATAAGTATCACTTTATCAAACGACATATAAAATAAACATTCATTATAAGACAACCAAATGATATAACAAAATCCAATAAATAAAAATTGTTATCCAAAATTCAATAAATTAAATATTTTGAATAGACAAAATTTTGTTTCTGCTGATCAATATTATGAAAACAAATATCTTTCAAAAATGTTTAACATAATCTTAAGAATTTCATCATAAAACTATCTCACTCAGAATATTCAATATTATTGGATATCTAACTAAGTTACCTTGTATAAAATCTCAAGATATGTAAAAACATTACTAAAAAACAAGTTTTAAGAGAGACTTTGCTTCGTCAGTATTCAAATAATTCATATTCAAGAAAATATAACATCAATCAACAACAAATATTTACTCACCCTTCAAAAATTTAGAAACTTCTGGTAAATGAGTGCTGAGAAATTTAAATGTAATATAAGGTTATCTTACAAGAAAATAAATAACTCTCTGGTTTACCCTTGATCTAAAAGATTGAAAGACAATTTAACGGCCTTTGTTATAGCACAAGGACTTATCTGTATAAAGAATGTTAAGGAAACCAAATAATTATATATTATGAATGAAATAACATAAATAGAGGTTAATACTTGATAGAAGGTGTATAAAATTATTTAAATATTTTAATATTAGCCTTCTACATATTTAATTCCAAAAAATTATATTTAATAATTATGACTTCAGGAATTATTCAATCTTTTAGATCAATGGTAAATCACAGAGTTATTTATGTACTTGTAAGGTAACCTTATATTACATTTAAATTTCTCAGCACTCATTTACCAGAAATTTCTTAATTGTTGAAGGGTGAGTACATATTTGTTGTTGATTGATGTTATATTTTATTGAATATGAATTAATTGAATACTGACAAAGCAAAGTCTCTCTTAAAACTGATTTTTCAGTAATGTTTTTACATATCTTGAAGTTTTATACAAGGTAACTTAGTTAGATATCCAGTAATAATGAACATTCTAAGTAAGATAGTTTTATGATGAAATTCTTAAGATTATGTTAAACATTTTTGAAAGATATTTGTTTTCATAAGATTGATCAGCAGAAACAAAATTTTGTCTATTCAAAATATTTAATTTATAGAATTTTGGTTAACAATTTTTATTTATTGGATTTTGTTATATCATTTGGATGTCTTATAATGAATGTTTATTTTATATGTCGTTTGATATAAGTGATACTTATATGACATTATTTCAATTTAATTCCTGAAGATATAATTATTAAATAAAGTTTTTTGAAATTAAATATGTAGAAGGCTAATATTGAAATATTTAAATAATTTTACACACCTTCTATCACCTATAAACCTCTATATATGTTATTTTATTCATAATATATAATTATTTGGTTTCCTTAACATTCTTTATACAGATAAGTCCTTTTGCTATAACAGAGCTCGTTAAATTGTCTTTCAATCTTTTAGATCAAGGGTAAACCACAGAGTTATTTGTTTACTTGTAAGATAACCTTATATTACATTTAAATTTCTCGGCACTCATTTACCAGAAGTTTCTTAATTGTTGAAGGGTGAGTAAATATTTTGTTGATTGACGTTATTATTTATTGAATATGAATTATTTGAATACTGACGAAGCAAAGTCTCTCTTAAAACTGGTTTTTCAGTAATGTTTTTGCATATCTTGAGATTTTGTTATATCATATGGATGTCTTATAATGAATGTTTATTTTATATGTCGTTTGATATAAATGGTTCTTATTATATATGACATTATTTCAATTTAGTTCCTGAAGTTATAATTATTAAATGAAATTTTTTGAAATTAAATATGTAGAAGGCTAATATTAAAATATTCAGATAGAAGATAAGTCTTTAGGTTCATTGTGAAGCAAGTTTCCATCAAGTTAAATGATTTTTTTGTACATGTTAGTCAGAAATGGCCATTTTAATGATTTTATCTTCAGTTTTCGATAAGATTGGTTCTACCCAATTAAAAATCAAATTTTCATTATGCCAAGACAAGTTTCAGCCGAGGACGAGGTGATTTCACGTTTACTGACACGATGCTTTGCCACTGGAACTGTTCACCAAAGACCTAGAAGTGGTAAACAATTTTTTAATTACTTCTTTAGAAGACAGACTTTCAGCACCAGTAGAATGCTAAATCAACATCTGCGAAATGCCACTGGTACTTCAGTTTCCCTAAACACGGTCAGAAGACGCATTCATGAAGTTAATCTAATATTGAGATTTAAGATAGATTGGGCCGTTGCTTGGTAGAAATCAGTTGTAATTGTCATTATAAAATAAAACACTTGTTTAGATTTTCTACTTTATTTTTGGTATTGACGTACGTTTCGTCTTTGCTTGAAAGACTTCATCAGAATACGAAGTAACAGTTGTTGTACAATGAATTTATAAGATTCTTTACAGAAGGTGTACATGTGTTTTTAAATTGTTCGTCGGGTTGGTTTTCTCAAAGAATATTCCCTTCAGAATCATGTTCACTCGATCCCTTGTAAATATTGAATAGAGGGGTGTAATAAAAATCTATTTGTTCATTTACTAGGTTATTGCTGTTTTTATGTTTATTTATTTCGTAAATTTCCCATAAGTTCAATTTTAGACCTCTATTTTCAATATGTAGAATTTCTATTTCTTTTGTGAAAGAATGGTTTTTTTTAAGAAGGTGTTTAGCATAATGTGAATCTTTTTATTTTTATCTAAACTTCTTTTATGTTCTGTTAGGCGTGTACCGAAATTTCTACCTGTTCTACCAATATAAATCTTTGGGCAATCTGGGCAAGTGAGTTTGTATACACCTGATAATTGAAGTTTATCCATACTGTTTTTATTGTTTTTGATGTATTTGCCAATAGGATTGTTTGTCTTGAAATATTTTCTTTTTTAAGTAGGTTTTTTAGTTGAATACTAATGTTTCCGAGATATGTGAGGCTAACGTATTTGTGTTCAGATAGATCAGATGTTACTGGATAAATTTCTTTTATTGTGTTTTTGTGTATACGTTGGTTAATTAAATTATCTATTAGAGATGTATTATAACCATTGTTGTAAGCTATTTGTTTAATTATACATTTTTCTTTTTGGAAATTGACTTGGTTTAGTGGAATGTTCAATAAACGGTATATCATACTATGGAGAGCTGCTAGTTTGTGTTGGAATGGATGAAAAGAATTACGGTGTATAATGGTATCTGTTTGCGAAGTTATGTTTATTGTTTTCTCTAGTTATCGTGAGGTCAAGAAAGTTGATGGATTCATTATGTTCTATTTCTGAAGTGAAAACTATTTTTGGGTGGAGGTTATTTATAAAATTCTCAAATGTTGATATTTGTCTGTTAGTACCTACGAAACATGCAATTATATCATCCACATACCTATACCAATAAAGAGTGTATTTATTGAACGGATGTTTATGAATTTTGTTTTCTAGGAAATCCATGAAGATTTCTGCGAGTAAAGAGCTTAGTGGATTTCCCATGATTAAACCTTCTTCGCTAGTATATAAAGTATTGTTAAATTTGAAGAAATTTTGGTTTATGCAAATATTTAATAAGTGTATTATTTCTGATTTTACGACGGGGTTTACTTTGTTATAATTTAAAAGTTCTTCTATCAGTTTTAATGTTTCCATTGGGGGGACACTAGGAAAAAGGTTTTTAACATACCACGAAATCAATTTTGCATTGTTAGGTAAAGTTATATGTTTTTTTAGTTAGTTCTGCTGAGTTTTTTATGGAATATTTAGATGAAAATTTGGTGTGTTTTTTTATTATTTCAATGAGGTGTCTAGATAGTTTGAAGGCTGGTGCTGTACAGTATGGAACTACGGGTCTGATGGGATAATTTTCTTTATGCAATTTAATGAAAGAGTATAATTCTGGTGGTTGGGGATTACTATTAATCAATCTATATTTTTCTCTATCTGTTATAATGACTTGTGTATCTTTTAATGCATTTTTTATGGCTTTTTGAAACTTTTGAGTTGGGTCTTTGTTTAAGATGTTATATTTGGCAGAATTAATAAAATTTTCGGTTTTCTCAATGTAATCTGTCTTGTTTATTGCAATGATTGAATTGCCTTTATCGGCTTTAGTGAAAATTAGAGAGTTTATTTTGGTTTTTGTTTTGATTGATTTGAGTGTGGAAAGGTTTCTGTTGATAGGTGTCTGAGGATTGAAAGATTTTATTATATCAGTTGCGGCAAATTTTGTTTGATTATTAGAGTTTTTTAAAGCTAATTCTGTTTCTATAATTAATGAGTCGATATTTTGTTTATTTTTAATTACCATATTATGTTTAAAGCCTTTATTTAGGAGTGATATTTTTTTTGTGTTAAACTGAGTTGTGGATAAATTTATGAAATTTTCAAAAAATACATGAGCTGAAAATTTGAACTTGTGGGTGGTGTTGACTGAAGTTTTATCTGTTTTTTGTGTTTTGATAAGGTTTTTAAGTTTTTTACGTTGATTCAAATACTTTTTATGAATACGTTTATCTATGTTTTCTCTAATATTTATGTCTAGACAATCAAATTCAATGGGATGGAGTTTGTAACATAGTTTGAAACTTTTGAATCATGATCATGGATTTACACAAAATAATTCCAAATGGAAATTAAATTGTCATTTATAGGTCGTAAGGAATTTGTTCAGCAGATTTATTCATTCTATGATTTTCTTTATTTCGATCGTTGTCATATTTTTTGAACTTTCTAGCTTTCGCAACTAACCCAATAATTTCTCGAAAGTTGTTACATTTGATCGATAAATTCTATCTTGTAAAATATTCGGCAAACTTGTCACAATTGAATGAATTAATATGTCAGTTGGAAAATTATTTCGGAAATTTAACAACAAATTTTCTTTCCTGAAAGCGTAGTCAACTAAACTTCCTCCTATGTACCTAAATCAATAGGCTTCTCTATATTTATGCCAACTCGTTTCACAAAAACACTCTAAGCTGTTATCTTTCCATATTTGAAAACTTTAGACCGATACCCTGCTGTTGGATATCACTCACACTGATTAAGACATAGGTCGATGAACGAAAGAGAAAGAAGAAGTCCCACTAGATTATTAACACTTGAAATCAATGACAAACCATCCCGCTGTAACGTTTATTCAATCTCATACTTTTGTATCTTTTATTTGTTCTTCTTGTTATGTAATAGATGAGACGATATGCAATTGTCAGGCATCCTCTCTAATTCTCGTTTTGATTTTGGTCATTTCGTCATTAAATTTGGTTTATTGGTTTATTTGTTTAATACTCAAATAATTAATTCTCCGCACCTCGAATATGGGGTGTTAAAAATCAAAGTTTAAATATTAGGAATACAAATAAGTTTCCGCCGTTTTTTAACACAAAATAAATATTTATTATAGAAGAGCGGTGTGAGACTGCTTGCTGAGTGACTTCTAATGTTAGAGCAAGTTCTTTTTGTGTTTGAGATGAATCTTCCTCCAATAATTCCTCCAATTCCGCATCCTCGTAAATTTTTGTCCTTCCACTGCGATCTTTGTCTTCTACGTCGAAATCACCGTTTTTAAACTTTTGAAATCACTCTCGACACGTTCTCTCACTCAAAGCACCCTCACTATATGCTTCTACGTGCCATTGATGCGCCTCAGCAGCAGATTTCTTTAAATTAAAAAAGTAAACTAATATTTCCCGCAAATGACGCTTACTTGGCTCAAATTTTGACATTTTCAACTTATATTTTACCAATATAAAATCAATGATATTAATAGGTTTTGTTGTTCTTGAATGTCCAAACTATTTTTTAAGCCGGTTATCATCTGCGAAAGCTAACCGAAACTCCGTGCCGCGCCATCTATAATAAAACGGCGGAAACTTATTTGTACTCCTAATATTTTGGGAGTGGATTATAGACCTCAAAATAAGTAAGAAATTTCATATAAACATGAGTCCGCAAATGAGCCGTTTTGGAGATATAAGCGATTTACTATTTTCAAATTAACTACTAGCACGACCAAATAAGATATTCGATTTAGTTTTTTTCAGGTGTCTTGTTTAGTGAAGTTACAATTAAAATGGTTTTCAGAGGGTTCTTTAAAAAAATTACAGCTGGCATCAAACATTTGGTTTCCATATGATATTTATGTACTTTTATTGAGTAGTTTGCATCCGATTCGAGTTGTTTACTTTCTTCCACTTTGTTGTTAAGAAAAAGTTATTATTCCTGAATTTGAAATGCCTTGTTCTAATATTGAAATTAGTGATATGGTTTTCATGTATGGCCGTGCCAATAGAAGTGGTCCTGAAGCCTTCATGCAGAGACTCCTTCTGATCGTCAAATTCCTTCACATGTGGCGTTCAATCAAGTTTTTAGACGATTGAGGGAAACTGGATCCTTAAAAAAAAAGCTCGTCATAGTGGACGCTCAATATCTGTAAGTACTCCAGAGGTCGAAGAGAAAATTTTAAATATTGTGACTGAAAAAAATCCCGGTAAAAGTGTTAGAAGAATTTCAGAGAAAGTAGGAATAAGTGGTTCCCTTGTCTGGAAAACTATGCATCAACAACTTTTCTATCCATTCCATATTCAAAGTGTGGAAGCTGTTAATCCTCCTGATCATCAAGCCAGAAGGACATTCTGTCCATGGGTCTTAACAAAGATTGTTGAATATCTGCATTTTACTTCTAATATCCTATTTTATGATGAAGCCGGCTCTACCAAAGATAGATGGAGTACCCCCACATTATGCACTTGCTGTTAGGGAACATTTAGATCAAACATTTCCTAGAAGATGGATGGGACGAGGAGGTCCTGTGCCATGGCCCGCTAGATCTCCCGATTTGAATCCTTTGGACTTTTGTATTTGGGGCTGTTTGACAAGTTTAGTGTATACGACGTCAGTGAATAACATCGAAGAGTTGCAACATCGGATTGAACTATCCTGTCAAACGATCCGAACACAAGCAATTCTTTTCAAAAGAGTACGTAATTCCTTCATGTAATCATGTACTTCCTGCATTGAAATAGACGGTGGTCATATGGAACATCTTTTGTAAAACAGACCCACTATTTCCCAGATATTGCGCTTGTAAGAATCATGTTCTACATAGTATGCACACATATGCCATGTATATACATATTTAAGTACTTAAGCAAGCAAAAAAGCCTACTCGTGTCTCTTTTATGTATACATTATACTATTCTAAAAAAATATACTCTAAAAAGACCGCAGGTCCCTTACTGAATCCCCTCTACTTGAATAACATCTGGCCTTGAATAACATCTGCCTATTCTTTTGTCCGTGTGGTGTCGTTCACGTATACCTGCTTTTCTTAGTGTTGAACGAGCAGTTCGAGTGACTATACGTATTTATTACAGCGTCTACTATTGTAGTTAGTGCTGATCAATATCAAAAAAAATTGTCACAATTTTGCTTTATTTGTAATAAACTTTTGACTGAAGATGAAACTGTTGTGGTCAGTTGGGAATGCCAACTTTAATCGATGCAAGTTTCGCGAGAAGTGATGAGTTTGCTGATTATTTAAGAAGCCAAAAGTTCGTTACAATTCACGTGGATTGCAGAAAATCATACACCCGGAAAACTTCAATCTCTGCATCAAAAAGACAACGTAAGGAAGAACAGGCCAGTACTTCAAAAGTAAGTCCACCTCGTACTAGAGCGCGAATAAGTGAATCCAGCTTTCGTTTTAAAAAACACTGCTTATTTTGTGGCGATGAAGCGGACGAAGAAGCAGAAAAGAAGAAAGCGAAGAATTATCGCCGAAAAATTTATAAAGTTTCTACACTTACATTCAAAGATTCCATTTTAAAATTAGCTAAAGATCGTTCTGATGATGTATCAAAAGCTGTCTTTGCGCGTATTAATTTTCAGTATGATTTAGTTGCTGCTGACGCTAAATACCATGACAGTTGTTACAAATCCTTCCTGAGAACTAATACTGGCGGTAAAATTGGCCGTCCTCAAAGTGCGGCTATAAACTCTGCAATGGAGGAAATTTTCAATTTCATTGGAAGTAGCGATGACTGTCAGTTTTCGTTAGATGAATTGAAGAATGTTTGCCAAAAGAAGAAGAAATTGAAGAAAACATGATTGTTGAAGTTGAATATGAAGAGTATGAGTCAGATTAAAGTAATAAAAAAAAGTTAGAACGACAGTTAAACTCAGTAACCCATATTAATAATCTTCATACTATTAAATAATTATTGTTCCTGAAAATAACGTCATAAAGGTTCGTGGAATAGGCCTACCGGGGATACCACATTAAAAAAAAAACGCGCCGAGTACACTACCTCACAGGTGGTGTGGAAATGTGTGCATATTATGTAGAACGTGATTCTTACAAGCGCAATATCTGGGAAATAGTGGGTCTTAGAGAAAAAAATTATAAGGACCATTTTTATAGAGAATTTTAAGATCTACAACTTTTCTCTGAGGTACTTTTTCGATAAAACTCACCGTTTTCGAGAAAAATCCAAAAAAACCTAAAATTTTGACCTTGGGCCCTGAATAAGTCCCTAAGCGCACATGGGACTGATTGGGACTTTTGATACTTGTCCTTGTGGTAAACAACTTTGTTTGACACTTTGTCCTTATGGTAAACCTAAGGTCTCTACGAAGATTTGGCTCTGTCGGTATTTTCTTTATTTGATCACTATTTTTATGTCTAAATTGACCGGTCTATTATTTATCTACAATTTGGATATTTGAATAATTATATTGGATCACATATTGACTCGAAGATCTGAGTTATATCGTAAGGTTTGTTACTTCTTCAGATAGTTTGATTTTTAGTTTGAATATCAAAACCTGTCAGTCTTGTATAATTTTAATTTCAAAAAAATTTTTATTGAAAAAAACTTTTAGAATTGGAATGAAATAAGAAATTACTTTGTGTTCTATCACTTTTTATTATAACTGATATACAGTGACTCGAGTTTCGTAGTGTTTATTACATTTTCAAACTGAATGAACAAATAAGATCTCAACTATTATATATGCTGATTGTAGGCTTCGGCAGAGCTTCGAAGAGAGGGGTTTTCCAAAGTTCCGTCTGTTCGTTAAGTAGTTTTATTATTGGTACGTGCCTCTTATATTTTTCAATTTTTATGGATTCCAGGATGTCAAGTTTTTTCCCTTCCGTTTCCACGTGCAAGATAACAAGGTTGTTCAATTCTAGGAACGTGTGATCTGTACTGAAGAAATGGTTCGCAAAATTGGAATTATTCTTCCGGTTCCTAAAAGCAGATTGATGCTCTTTCTACCTTTTATGGAAAGGTCGGCCCGTCTGTCCTATATACACACTATTACACTCTTGACAACTTAATTCATAGACTCCAGAATTATTCGGTCGGTTCTCTTTGTCTTTTGGATTAAAAAAGAGATTAGAAATTTTATGGGAGGGTGTGAAAGCTGTTACTATGTTGATTTTTGACAAAATTTGAGCTATTTTTTTGCGAAATTGGTCAAAATATGTTAGTTTTATGAATTTATTTTTATTATGATCTGATTTGAAGATGGGGTAAATTTGTGTACGAATTAGTTGCTTTTGTTTTTTGTTTATGATGGAATTTATGGTTTTGGTTTCGAACTGATTTTTGTGGCTATTTGTCTGATTGTATTGAATTCCCTCTTTAACGTAATATTATCTTAAGGAATTGAAAATGCTCCATTGATCTATAAGCAGCTAGTTTATGATTGATCGGATGGTTTGAAAAATTTGATATTGTTGTATCAGTTGATGTTCATTATTACTGTTAATTAAAAAATTATTACTGTTAATTAAAAATTTTCTGGACATAACTTTAATCAACAGTAAAAATGAAATTTCCTTTGATATATATAGAAAACCCACATCAACTGATACAACAATACCAAATTTTTCAAACCATCCGATCAATCATAAACTAGCTGCTTATATATCAATGGTACATAGAGCGTTTTCAATTCCTTTAGATAATATTACGTTAAAGAGGGAATTGAATACAATCGGACAAATAGCCACAAAAAATTAGTTCGAAACAAAAACTATAAATTCCTTCATAAACAAAAAACAAAAGCCAATAATTCGTAAACAAATTAACCCCATCTTCAAATCAGATCATAATAAAAATAAATTCATAAAACTAACATATTTTGACCAATTTCGCAAAAAAATAACTCAAATTTTGTCAAAAATCAACATAGTAACAGCTTTCACACCCTCCCATAAAATTTCTAATCTCTTTTTTAATCCAAAAGACAAAGAGAACCGACCGAATAATTCTGGAGTCTATAAATTAAGTTGTCAAGAGTTTAATAGTGTGTATATAGGACAAACGGGCCGATCTTTCCATAAAAGGTAGAAAGAGCATCAATCTGCTTTTAGGAACCGGAAGAATAATTCCAATTTTGCGAACCATTTCTTCAATACAGATCACACGTTCCCAGAATTGAACAAGCTTGTTATCTTGCACGTGGAAGCGAAAGGGAAAAAACTTGACATCCTGGAATCCATAGAAATTGAAAAATATAAGAGGCACGTACCACTAATAAAACTACTAAACGAACAGACGGAACTTTGGAAAACCCCTCTCTTCGAAGCTTCGTACATTGAGTTTTGATTTCACACGTCTATTAAATATAAGCCGTGCGTATAAGACATTAATTTAATTCTGAAAGTTTTTTGAATGAAAATTTTCTTTTAATTAAAATTGTTGTTTTGAATATCAAAACAGATTAAATCTGTTTTGATATTCAAATTTTGTTATGTTCCTTCTATCAAGTAAAAAACCGTTTCCTATTTCATTTAATATTCAGTTGTTTGTGAAATTCTCTGTAAATGAAAACCAGCATTCATACGTAAAATCTTTGTTGAAATTTTAGTGCACTCTATTGAAAATCATTCATTATCTTACATTAATTTATTTGGTCCAAATTATAACACTTTTCTCTATAAGTTCATATTTTGGGAATATCGTAGAAAAGTAGGAATCGTAAATTGTATATAACTTATTCTATTAAAACTATCTGGCGCTCCCCTGTTTATTGAGTTGTTCATTTCTGATTTAAGAGTGAAAAATCATAAATAACCCACTCCCTTCTCCACTGAAGCTTTCTTCACTCATAATTTATGTAACACCTTGAAAACTTCAGAGAATAATTCACTTGTATAAAAATTAACGCAACACCGCCCTTTAAGGAGAATGCCCAGTTAGCCCTATAACTTCTAAAGAATGAGCTACGGGTTTTTCACTACCCACTGGGTCATGAAATTTCACCTACATATGATCGGTAAAGAAAACTCTGATGTCTGCAAGTTAACCAGAGAACACATACTCTGCCAATGCAGAGCAGACTTATTTTACTGTATAACATGACCTCCACGGTAATAAAAAATAATCAACTTTGCAAATAAGGTAACCGTTCGGGAAAAAACTTGGTAGTATGTTCACGCACAAAAGACCTTATTGGTAGCAGTTCAAAGAGGCTGTCATTGAGTCAAACGAAGAAAACTAATCTGACCTAATTCTTTCGACGGTAGTCACCATTACTTCAAAATTTTAAATTTTGGTACTATTCAGCTTAGCACGGATCTTGACTTCTTATTTCGAGATAGTTCCTGTTGAGATCGGGTGACGCTTTTAGTTCAATTGTTTTCTTCTTAGGGCAAGTAACTTGGTGCTTTGGTTGTTACCACGAATCTGAGATAATTTTTCGTTCTTGTCTTATCAAAATAATTTTTGAATAATTATCATATTCTTATATTGATTCTTCTCGTTCGAAATGGCACTCCTTTCTTAAATGTTAGGTCACTCGTTTCAAAGAACTATCTGCAATCATTACTGAAAACAATTTGACATGATAATAATCACAGAAACTTGATCACAGAGGCAAATTGCAGACATGCGCACGTTTTAAACTGATTGGTTATCGTCAGTGACTCCAAATCTGTCAGGTATCTAAATTCGCTAGACACAAAGACTCTAAGGTATTAAAAATACACTAGCGCCATCTAGAGTATGCAAAATAGATACAAGACATGCCTTTGCGAGTTAATTTAAGTAAAGAAATGTATTCTCGATATTTTCACGTTACTAACGCAGAAAAAACTTTCCTCATGCTCAAATCAGACCATAATTTGCCGTTATGTTACTTACTAGCATATTAATACTAAAATAAATTCATCTTGGTGGAATAACAACCTGAATAAACAGAGAAAGGAGGATCGGAGATTATTCAACTGAGCCGAAGCGACTAGCCAATGAGACAAATACAAAGAATCTCTAACCCTCTACAATAAGAGCATCAGGAGGGTCAAGAGGGACTTGTGGGACAAGTTCTGTGAGGGTAAGAATGATGCTCCCGCAACTGCCAGAATACACATGATTCTATCTAGAGAGCCAGTGCGACAAACTGGTTCGCTCAAACGACTGGTACCATGAAAAAACCATTGGAACTCCTTTGCGAACAAACACTTCCCTGGATGTCAAACCTTGGAAGATACAAACGCCAGATCCATCCCTGATCATCCAATCTGGACTGGGAGGGGCAACAGGTGAATATCCAAAAACATAGTCACGCCACAAAGGGTCGGAGACGCAATTAGGTCCTTTAAACCTTTCCAAACTCCAGTGGTACACGGAATATTTCCAGCGCTACTTCAAAAGTGCATGGATGTGTTGATTCCGTATCTGCTAAAATTATTTAGAACAAGTCTGGCTTGGGGGTTATCCCTACAAGCTGAACACTAACTGAAGTGGTCTATATACCAAAGGTGAGACGAACAGCACCGGAACCCTCTTCGTCCAAACCAATAAGTTGGACATCATTCTTGCTGAGGAGTATGGAAAAGGTTATACCATATCAGGTGGCATATGACAGTCCTCCTAGCTCTAATTAATACGCCTACAAGGCCGGAAAATCGGCAAGACTTGCATTACACAATTTGGTCGAAAAATTAAACCAATCTTTCGATATTGAGAGATAGCATTAACAGCGTTTCTACACATTGAAGGTGCTTTTAACAATACGCTGCCGGCTTCTATCGTTGAGGATATCTGTGCGAGAGGAATCGACTCATTAATTTGGAGATGGATACAGGCAATACTATGCGGCAGAATAATAACGACCTTATACCAGGATGAGGTCTTAGAGTTCAAGACTGCGAAAGGCTGTCCGCAGGGGGATATTCTCTCATCTTTACTGTGGACCTGCTAGCGATCATTTCGCTGTGGGGAGTCGACGTTCAAGTATTTGCTGATGACCTTGCAATCATAGTATAAGGTAAATCAGAGGTGACGATATCGGAGATCCTTCAGGAGATACTGAACACCATTGACAAATGGTGTATATGTATCTTAACCCACAAGCTTGATAGTTTAGAACCGCCGACTATCCGTGGTGAAACAAAACAATTCTCATATAAGGCAAAATACCTGGAATAGTCCTGGACAAAACTATCAGTTGGAATGCACACCTAGAGAAAGTGTGCCATAAAGCCAGAATGGGATTCTCGACTTGCTGGCGGGTCTGTGGTAAAACCTGAGGGTTAAAGCCCAGGCAGATGTATTGGCTATACACTATGGTAATCAGGCTACAGATAATGTATGGTGCTATAGCGTGGTGGAAGAAAGGCCAACAAACGGTTGGCCAATATAAGCTGACCCGACTACAGAGGCAGGCTTGATTAGCACTTACAGGTGAGTTTCGCACCACACTCACGGCAGCCAAGAAGGTCCTACTAAATCTAACACTCCTACTCCTACTCATACAGATGGAACGGACCACAAACTATATCAACTGGCGATCGACAGACCAGAGGCAAAAGTGATAGGAGGTTCAAGACTGCTGGACGAGCTTTTAACGAACATCTCCATATCGATACCTTCGGATATAATGTCAAAAGTGATGAGCCAAGAACGGAATTTCGATGTAATCATCCCCAGCAGGGACGAATGGACCCAGCATGCTGAGGGTCTATTGAGAACCGACCTTGGCTTATTCACAGACGGCTCGTGAACTACGAACGGAATGGGAGTCTATGGGAGCAAACCGAGAATGAATATCTCATTGAGTCTCGGTCAAAACGCAACCATATTCCAGGCAGAACTATTTGCCATTGAGAGACCGTTGTTCTTCTCTTATGGATTTCAGATAAATTAATTCGGCTGATCTGTTCCAAAAATCTTTGATCGAATCTCCGACTCACCGCTGGGCAATCTGAGACGATGTGCAGTGCTGTTTCAGTGTCCTTGAGACACAGCCTGCATTCATCGTCTTTTGCCAGACCGATTTTGGAACACCTTCGAATGTTTCAGGCCAGAAAGGCTCAGCCAGAAAGACTCTAGTCTTGAGTTCATTCCTCCTGTAATCGACGCTTAGTCACGTCATATAGTATTCCCAGGAATGGTTCCGGTCCTTCCAGAGGCAGCGAAGCTCCAGCAAACGCCAGCCGATCTGCCTCTTCGTTACCCAAATAGTTTGAGTGGCTCGGTATCCAAAGAAGAGTGATTCTGTTATATCTACCGAGCCTGTTTAAAGCCATGCGGCAACTCCAGATTGCTTTCGATATACAACAGCTGGATTACAGAGCTTTAAGTACTGAATGACTATCAGTAAATATTGGATTTGCCGTTTTATCAGCAGTTCTGCAGCGGTCTTAATGGCAAATAGTTATGCCTGGAATATGTTGCGTTTTGACCGAGACTCAATGAGATGTTGATTCTCGGTTTCCTCCCATAAACTCCCGCTCCCATTCCATTCGTCGTTCGCGAGTCGTCTGTGAACAAGCCAAGGTCGGTTCTCAATAGAACCTCAGCATGCTGAGTCCATTTGTCCCGGCTGCGGATGATTACATAGAAATTCCGCTCTTGGCTCGTGACTTTTGACATGATATCCGAAGGCATAGATAGGGTGCTGTTTGTTAAAAGCTCGTCAGCAGTCCTGAGCCTCCTATCACTATTGCCTCTGGCCTGTCGATCGACAGTTGATATTGTTTGTTTGTGGTCTGTTTCGCCTCCCTCTGCACGAGTAGGTGCAGGGGTGGTAGATTTAGTGGGACCTTCTTGGCTGCCGTGGGTGTGGTGCGAAACGCACATGTAATTGCTAGGCAAGCCTGTCTCTGTAGTCGGGTGAGCTTATGTTAGCCAATCGTTTGTTGGCCTTTCTTCCACAACGCTACAGCGCCATACATTATCTGTAGTCTGATTACCATAGTGTTTAGCCAATACATCTGCCAGGGCTTTAAACCCCAGGTTTTACCACAAATCCGCAGGCAAGTCGAGAATCCCATTCTTGCTTTATGACACACTTATGTGATTAAAAAGTAGAAATTTTCAAATACATTACTGGTCTTTTCAACGAACATGCTCCTCTACGTGACGTAAAAGCAACGAACCCAAGAACTCCAGGGTTAACTGAGGTAATCGGCATTTACAAAGTTTGAGAGATAAATACTGCAAAAAATTTTTTTAAAAACTAGACAATATGAACTAGGGTTATTCTGATTCTCACAATTTTCATTGTTATTTAATACAATAATTGTTTCGCTATCACAGTAGAATCATCAGAATGGTTTACATTTTGAATAACTAAGCTTGTTTCCGAAATCCGTTGCTATTTATATTACAGTAGGTACGAAAATTTTTTATTAAGCTAAAGCTAAAACCCAGCTGTAAATTCCAGGTTATCTGAATATATATTATATAACAGGGGTGAGTTATTCAAATCTAATTGTTGGTTAAGTAATATTCCACTTTTATTGTGTTTATTTATCTTAAGGGACTCTTACAGGTTTAAGGTATAACTTTCAAAATTAAGGTTGAATATATATCCTCTTTCTAACAAATGGTAAGAATATGTGGAATTACTTTTATTATTGAGTAAACTCTTCAAATGTAATCCAATTGTCAAAGAAGATATTTTAATATGTCTAGATATTTGCACTAAGCAAAATTATTTTCAATTTAAAAATGAAATTTATGAATCTGAAAACGGTTTGATTATGGGAAATCCATTAAGTCTATTATTAGCAGACATATTCATGAACCATAAACATTATTGTAACTAATTTGAAATAAGGTAATTCTGATTTTCACAAATTTTTATTGTTAAACTCACAACAATTGTTTCGCTATCACAGAAGCATCATCAGGCAAGATCACATTTTGAATAACTAAGCTTGTTTCCGATATTCAAAATGTGATCTTGCCTGATGATGCTACTGTGATAGCGAAACAATTGTTGTGAGTTCAACAATAAAAATTTGTGAAAATCAGAATAACCTTATTTCAAATTATTTAATATGGATTTTCACCAAGTAAGGACTGATACAATTCAATATTATTGTAACTGAAATTCACCAAAATACCGTTATGAAATAATTATTGATTTGTAGATGATATTTTCTGTTGCTTCACAGGTACAGATAGACTTTTTAAAAAAATCTTTTTATTTATCACTGAAATACATTCTTCAATATCATTCACTATGGGAACCATAATAATTCTATTAATTTTCTTGATTCAACAGTTACTAGAATAAATAATTCACATGATTTTTCAATATTTAATAAACCAACATATACGGATTCTGTTATACACAATAAATCAAACCATCCTTTAAATCAAAAATTATCAGCATTCAATTGTATGATCCATAGATTAGTTAATATTCCTATGAATTGAGAAAATTATATTTCAGAAGTTAACATAATTAAACAACTAGCTATTAATAATGACTATGATTGAAAAATTGTTGATAAATAAAAGTAATAAAATAGCTTTATATATGGTATATCCTAATATAAAAGAAAATTTTAAATACAAGAAAATACACTAAATGTTTTTCTGAAAAAATTGCTTTATACCTCAAAAATAAATATTGTTCAAGAACTTCATTTAAAACCTATTCAAGCCAGAGTAAATTCATTAAAAATAATAAAGACAGAACACATAAAGATGATAAATCGGGGGTTTATAAGTTAACCTGCGGTCACTACCCTAAAGTTTATTTAGGGCAGACTGGAAGAATTTTCCGTCATAGAATTTATGAACATTTGAAGAGTTTACTCAATAACAAAAGTAATTCCACATAATTTAACCATTGGAAGAGGACATACTTTCAACCATAATTTTAAAAATCTACTTAAACCTGTTAGAATCCCTTGAGATAAATAACACAATAAAATTGAAATATTACTTAACGAACAAATAGAATTAAATAACTAATTCCTGTTATATATATTCAGATAAGCTGGAATTTTTTAGTGCTCACTAAAAATTTTTTGTAAGTACTTTGATATAAATAGCAACGGATTTCGGAAACAAGCTTAGTTATTCAAAATGTAAACCTGCCTGAAGAGGCTACTGTGATAGCGAAAAAATTGTTGTATTAAATAATTATAAAAATTGTGAAAATCAGAATAACCCTATTTAATATGGATTTTCATCAAGTAAGGATTCAATTCAATATTAAAAAAAAAACTAGACTTGTGACGGACTTCAACGAATATAAATTCTTAAGAAACCATGTTTGGTCTTCTATAAGAGAAGTTAATTGGTTATAGAAAAATAACATGGAATTTACTCTAAGGTTTCTGTGATTACTCTTCTTCCATAGAAGAAGTTCTTTTGAAAGTAACCACGGTATACATTTTATGTATTATACAATAATAATTTAATATTATACCGTGGGCATGCACAAGTGACTTGGAGATGAGATTACATGGACTAGCGTGAATTTTGTACGTCAACATAATCTTTGAGTATATAATAATAGAAATTTGACTTGAAGGAGTTATTTTCCTCTCAACATTTGGCACTACTTCAGAAACTGGCCCTTCCATTTCAATATCAGTTATCTCAGGAAAATCATCTAAGGAAAAAGTTAGATTACTGAATCATCAAGATTTCGATAAATACTTGTTCAAAATGCTGTTTCATGAAGCTTTTATTAATGATTGTTTCCAAATGAACTAACATAAAAATATCCTAGAGAATGCAGTTATGAAAATTTACCAACCTGAAGCACTAGCGTCCTCTATGGGATACGCCATAAAATTCTCTAATATGCACTATATTATTATAATTTATTACCCACTATACAACAGATATATTTGCAGATTTAAATGTAGTAGACAAGTAAAAAAAATGTATATGAGACAGTAATTTATTTCCATAAAAATGTTTGTACTACTACAATAATTGTTTCACCACGATGTGGCTTCTTCAGGTATTATATTGTACTGTCTGATGGTATTCAGTGTAACCGAGTTTAAATACATTTTTAGGTACGTGACCAAATAATGAGAGCACAAGTCATAAAAACTCTAGGTGTTTATTGGAGTTTGCCGCTAAAAATTCCATTAAGGAAAAATATTCAGTAATGGAGAATGATCGATATCTGTTTGTTCGTTCAAAAAAATTTTACGGGCATTATACCTGTTGATTTCAAGAAATTCTAAAAGTGTTCAACGTGGATAATTTCATAATTATTGTTGAAATTATGCCTGAATTCCTTAAGATGATTAGCATAGGTCGAATGTACAGAATTGGATATATAACCCCTTTGGTGTTCTTGGACACGTTTCTTGAATGAACTACCAGTCTGACCAATGTATACTAAAGGGCAATCTTTGCAAGTCAACTTGTAGACTCCGGGTTTATTTTCTTTATTTGTACGATCTTTATCGTTTTTTATGTAGGTACTAAGGTTATTAATTGTCTCAAAGCCGCATTATAATTGAAACAACTTTTGAAATATTAAGCAATATTTTCAGATAATCAATTGACATAAGATAACGAAAAATATTTCTGTGTATTGTCCTCTTTTATGATTGGGTACACGAGATTTAATGCCATTTTCTTTTGTTTATTGGATACCATTTTGTCTATAAGAAAAGGATTGTAACCGTTGTTTGACCCTATTTGTTTAATAATATTTAATCAAACATTTTTGTGGAAATAAATTACTATCTCATATACATTTTTTTAATTAAAATGAGTTTCCACCAAGTAAAGACCTAATCTATTAAATATGTAGTAGTCAAGATTTATTTCTACACAGAATTTATTTCTGTTGCACTACTTGGTACGGCACTGCTCGCTGGCGCTGAGAACTTTATACTGCCCGATCAGGTTTCTCCGTTCGTTTATACAAATACACGTAATTTCTGGAACTTCCAGTAATATCTAGTGTTCAAGAATAATTTTCGGGAAACAAGCAGTGGCATAGAGGGTATGATCGTTACAATATCACGTAAATGTTGATAAAACGAAAGGCTGAATTTCATTACAAACCTGTCTTCACTTTTTCTCCCATAACATTTTGCTTTGCACAACTTCTGACTGCATTGATCAGGCATAATATCCAAATCGAAATTAGCATCTCGAAAAGAAGAATCTTAGAAAAAAATTTAAATATTCTGAATCATTTCCAATTCTCAGCGGTTTTTTAAGTTTGAATAATTGAACAATTGTGGTAATATATATCACCACAACTACAATTTTCACTTCATGAAATCACTATCAACCATATATTCAGCATACAAATATGATATTTTTGTCCCAAACCTTACCTGGAGGACATAGTTTAGGTCTGGCATCAAAAGTGTAACCTCTTTGAGATCCTGGTATATGGTCTTGAAAATATGTGTGGCACACAAAACACCTATTGTAAATTTGATCATCAGATGAATTTTGCCAATCAGTTGGCTGTACCAATTTCGTTCCATCTCTTAATTCGGGATTCCTCTAGGGAACAAGATGTGTAGGGCTGGCTAGATTTTCAGACCTATGTACACACCATTTCTTAGTATATTCCATTTTTAAGTAATGTTGTAATAAGCCACTTCTATATGGGGGGTGCTTAGATGGAAAATATTACTAGATTGACTTATGTACGAATGGGGTGCGGACCAATCCTAGTCGAGCAGTCTTAGGAAGGTTACGGCCTTAACAAATTGGAAGGTCTTTGATGTTAATAAATTTTCTCTGTGATAACGAAACTAATTGATTTTAAGAAGTATAATGACAAAGTGTGCCAAAATACAATGATGACACACTGAATAATTAAGGAGAATAAGGAGAAGGCGATACGGATTCCTCTAGCACTACGAATCATTTATATAATTCTTAATTCTGTTTAAATTCTTCAATCAAAATAATTACGTAGAGATATGTCAACCTACTTCTTAATTTCTGACTCTACATTAATCAGATAATTTCAATCTGAATAATATACCAAAATTTTTAGATACTTCTTACCCCTAGACTCCAAGACCATAGTTTCAAAACAAAACTGGACACACGCGATTTTCTAATATCACTCAATATAATTATAATAATGCTAAATTCTGAGACCAATTTGAGACTCGCACCGTGATCTTTTCTCGACGATCTTACTAAATTTTCCGACGTGTCAAGACCCCCCGACAAACTATCTTTTAGTGCTTATAATACCTCGTACGCGTCGGTTCTCTCCTTGCAAATTTTTGATCCTTTCACCCGCTCAAAATACCAACTTAGCACTTTCCAAAATTTCAGCTATTTGTCGAGCCTCACATGTTAATTTCGACGTCAGGGTTTTTCTCTGAAACTCTCCTTTCTAAACTCATCTGAAGGAATATGTTTACGTTTCGTACGATCAGCTCTTATAAACTTTTTAATCTGTAGTTTGTTATTATAATATATAGGCCAGAGTAAAATAATTTCCTTTTATGAAGCCGCCGTTCGTGCGTGCCTCGGAAGCGAATTCCTAAGTTTAACATTAACTGGTCTGGAGATTATAATAAACAAATTAATTCAGGGGCATTGAACCTTGCGTTGAATTTGCTTTTGTCCACTGAATTAATCCCTGTATCATTACAGCCCTTTCATGAATTCTAAATATTGTGAATATATACCAAAAGTTTAAGAAGAATACCTCACTTTATGTATAATATGTTTTTTCTATGATCAAGAGTTAAGGTCTATGAACGACTCAGTAAACTCTGTCTCTTTTAGTTCGGTCTGTGTAACAAGCAGGTTGTAAGTATCTTTTCTATTATACAGTTCACGTTAAACCAAGTGTTGTTTTATTACAAACAGAGTGTTAGTTGTTGCAATTAAACTGCCAAGGATATTAATCTACAACAGGTTATGGGCCCAGGTCGCATACACAGTGCAATAACTTATTAAAAAACTCAGTTGTTTGTGATAATAGAGGTGTAACTCGTTTTCACACAAAAAGCAAGATGGCCGCCAGTTACCTAATGAGCGTACCGAAGCTTTTAGGACATGAGAACTATGACGAATGGGCTTTCACATTCGAGAATGTGTTTATGATTGAAGGATTGGATAAATGCATCGACGGTAGCGAGAAAGATACTCCGAAGATAACCAATGCAAAAGCAAAATTAATTCTTACAATCGACCCATCATTGTTTCCACATGTGAAAGATTCCAAGACAGTCAAAGAAGTATGGACTCGCCTGAGGAAACTATATGATGACAGCGGATTCATGCGTAAAAAAGGACTTTTACGTACGCTAATATCTGCCAGATTGGAAAATCATGCAAGTATGGAATCTTATATCAACTAAATCGTAGAAACATCCCAGAAGTTAAGAAGAACGGGATTTGTCATTGATGAAATATGGACAGGATCTTTATTGTTAGCTGGTCTTCCTGAGAAATTTTCCCCTATGATTATGGCAATTAAAAATTCAGGCATAGAAATAACTACAGATTTCATCAAGACGAAACTCCTTGACTTGCAGACAGATGGCGAAACTAAAGGCAATAATGGAGCCTTCGCTGTAAACAGAAAGTTTAGTTATGGTTACCGTAAGCAGCCGAAAAAGAGAGCGTAGGTAGAAAGCACAACAAAGAGAGATTTAATGGAAATGACAATTCTACTCGTGAAATTTCACACCAGTTAAATTCGTATAAAAAGGATTTCAGTGATATTATTTGCTACAAAGGCAAAAAGAATGGACATTATGTGTCAAAATGTCCAAATAGGTTCGATGGAAGTTTCAGTGCTGTGTTCACTACAGGTGACTTTAATGTCACAGATTGGTATGTTGACAGTGGAGCGAGCGTTCATTTGACATCTAATAAACAATGGATCATTAACTCCAGGAATCCGGATTTGAAGGAAATAACAATAGCAATTAATGCCGAAATTGCAGTTGAATGTGCTGGAGATGTGGAAATTCAAACAAAGACAGATAAGAACCATAACATATTGTTAAAGGGAGTACAGTATGTCCCCAGTTTGACTACAAATCTTTTATCAGTGTCCCAATTGATCAAGAATGGAAATGAAGTGCAATTTGACGAGAATGGTTGTAGAATTTATAACCGTCATAAAATTCTTGTTGCGACAGCCAGTCTCAAGAATAACGTATATAAATTGAATACTTGGGATACTCATTCTGTTTGTTTTCAGGCAGCAAGCTTTGAAACTTGGCATAGAAGACTAGGCCACATTAATAATAATTATCTTCAGATGAGAGCCAAAATAGCAGATGGAGTCGACTACAGAGGTCACAGTAGGATCGACAACTGTGAAGCGTGTTGCAAAGGGAAACAGACTAGGTTGCCTTTTTCAAAAGAAGGAACTCGAGCTAGACATTTTCTAGAAATTGTCCACAGTGGTGTATGCGGTCCCATGGAAAACACTTCATTAGGAGGGGCAAAGTATTTCGTCACCTTCATTGACGATTATACTAGGAAGTGCTTCGTTTACTTCGACAACACTAAACCTTGTTGGTTTACCACAATGTAATTGAAATTAATATTTGAAAATACACTAATTCAGATACACTAAACTGTTTTCAAATGAACACCCACGAGACATAACCAAAAAGGAATTTATGATAAATGCGTGGTTCTGCCATTACAAACCCACAGAATAAATTTCTCCATTTCGTAATCTATGAGTATCACAACAATTATGGCTAACGGCAGATGCTAGCGTTATCTAGCGGTGAAAACATAAAGTATAATCAAAGAAATATATATGAGACAGTAATTTATTTCCACAAAAATGTTTGTACTACTACAACAATTGTTTCACTACGATGTGGCTTCTTCAGGTATCACATTGTACTGTCTGATGGTATTCAGTGTAACCGAGTTTAAATACATTGTAAATAATGTAAGCACAAGTCATAAAAACTCTAAGTGTTTATTGGAGTTTGCCGCTAAAAATGCCATTAAGGAAAGATATTTAGTAATGGAGACTTATCAACATCTGTTTGTTCATTCAAAAGGATTTTACGAGCATTATATCTGTTGATTTCAAGAAATTCTGAAAGTATTAATCTAGAACTTTTGCTTTCAACGTGGATAATTTCATAATTTTTGTTGAAATTATGCCTGAATTCCTTAAGATAATTAGCATATGTCGAATTTACAGAATCGGATATACAACCCCTTTGGTGTTCTTGGACGCGTTTCTTGAATGATCTACCAGTTTGAACTATGTATACTAAAGGGCAATCTTTGCAAGTCAACTTGTAAACTCGGGATTTATTTTCTTTTTATTTGTTGGATGTTTATTGTTTTTTATGTAGTATTTTCTTTATTTGTTCGTCCTTTATTGTTTTTTATGTAAAGACCGAATCAATCAAATGCATAAAGTATAAGTTGATGGTTAGAGACTGGTGCATCAACTAAAAATATATTTTTTATTGGGGGTAGACGAGTGTGCAATCTATATTAATTTCGTAATCTGTGATTATAGAATACAAGTGATCCAACATAGACACCGGAATTGGGTAGCTCAGGAGGTTAAGAAATATACGTTGAGGTAAAATCACTGAACATTTTTGTTCTGCAAATAGCATGACATAATTGCACAAAAAGTAGAAACATATTTGTTTTTCTATTTTGGAAAACAGAAGCTACAACTCTGCTGCTCTTAGCTTATTGAAGTGCAGAAACATATTCATCGGTCGTAAAAAATAATACAAAATAATAAAATAAAAAATAATATCCCCATGTGAATTTTAATATGGATACAGATTTTAAGCCTGAAGTAATTCATGCACGCTGGTACCTTTGAGACTGTAAATGGTTGCGTGGATCTATAACTATATATTTTAATTGAAACAATTAAATTTTCATTATGTATTCAATAATTTACAAATATCAATTCGGCGAATATAAATGTTTTACTATTTTTTATACAACATTTCACATTCTAAAAAAAGTTGGGAAGACAGGGATATCAAGGTTTAATAACATAGAATGGATTAACAAGCTATTTTTCCATTGAAAAAAATCGAATTTTATCATTTTTTAAATTTTCTCATATTTTTGAAGGTGAAAATTGATTTCAATACATTGAAACAGTTTACCTCTACACATTCTTTCGTTTGACATAATTATTATTATTATATTATGCATTCATAACTGTTTTTCTATAAAATAAAATATTCAACTATTTACAGTTGGCATTAAAAATAATATCTGCCATCTCACTTTAAACAACGAACTGAGCACTAGTACATTTTCAAAAATTCGTGTCATATGACCTTCTTCTTTCATATAACCGGTGGCTGCTTCCAGGGCCTGCCTGATGACCATAATAGCTTCCTGCAGAATTATTGTGGAAACCATTATTCTGCGAATTCCAGCTGTCATAGAGATTTGTCATACTATTTTCATGTATCGATCCAGTGGAACCCTTGAATAAAAATTTTAAAGTATTTTATACTTGAAATCTTATCCTATATTTATTTAGTTTCTAATGTTTGATTGTATCGGTCTCTACTTCGGGAGTTTCTCCCGAAATGTAATGTATATAATTAGATAGATGATTGATACTATTTCTTTGATATTTTACTATGAACAATGTGTGACTGGATGTCTAAGTTAAATGTTTCGAAGTTTTGATTTTTGGATCTATATGAATTTTCGACTTTATGACATGTCTATTCAAAATATTTAATTTATAGAATATTGGTTAACAATTTTTTATTTATTGAATTTTGTTATATCATTTGGATGTATTGTAATGAATGTTTATTTTATATGTCGTTTGATATAAGTGGTGCTTATATGACATTATTTCAATTCAATTCCTGAAGTTATAATTATTGAATATAATTTTTTGAAATTAATTATGTAGAAGGCTAATATTAAAATATTTAAATAATTTTATATACCTTCTATCAAATATTAACCTCTATTAATGTTATTTTATTCATAATATAAAATTATTTGGTTTCTTTTTACAGATAGTCCTTGTGCTATAACAGAGGCCGTTAAATTGTCTTTCAATCTTTTAGATCAAGGGTAAACCACAAAGTTATTTATTTGTAAGATAACCTTACACTACATTCAAATTTTACAGTACTCATTTACCAGAAGTTTTCCAAATTGTTGAAGGGTGAGTAAATATTTGTTGTTGATTGATGTTATATTTTATTGAATATGAATTATTTGAATAGTGACGAAGCAAATTCTCTCTTAAAACTTGTTTTTTAGTGATGTTATTACATATCTTGAGATTTTATAGAAAGTAACTTAGTTACATATCCAATAATATCGAATATTCTAAGTAAGATAGTTTTATGATGAAATTCTTAAGATTATGCTAAACATTTTTGAAAGATATTTGTTTTCATAAGATTGATCAGCAGAAACAAAATTTTGTCTATTCAAAATATTTAATTTAGAGGATTTTGGTTAACAATTTTCATTTATTGGATTTTGTTCAATCTTTTGGATGTCTTATAATGAATGTTTATTTTATATGTCATTTGATATAAGTGGTACTTATATGACATTATTTTAATTTAATTCCTGAAGTTATAATTATTAAATATAATTTTCTGAAATTAAATATATAGAAGGCTAATATTAAAATATTTAAATAATTTTATATACCTTCTATCAAGTATTAACCTCTATTTATGTTATTATGACATGTTGACATTGTCATCAATATTGCAGATTCTACTATCATTTGTAGTCCAATATTCAATCCAGGTGACGCACAAAAATATAATATCGGTGTAATCATTAGTTCGGTGAATAAAACTGAATTTAAGAATATTCCGAATATCCAATATTTTTTTAGTTTTTTTCAATAAAATAATATATACTCGCTCAAGATATTCAAGGTGAAAAAATTTCTCGAATTTTTGAGTATTTTGGAATAGGATCTGCAATGTTTAAATTCATATTTGTGAAAACTTTAAGTAGAAAATATTTACGGGAAATGGTTACCGCGTATTCAGATTAACTAGTTTGAAACATTTTTATTTATTAAATGAATGGAGTATGTGTTTGGCTTTAGGTGAAACATATAATATATATATATATATATATATATATATATATATATATATATATATATATATATATATATATATATATATATATATATATATATATATATATATATATATATATATATATATATACATTCTGTCAAGAAAGTACCGGGAATTATCGATTTAAATCTGGCGGGGCAATGAGGCAGGTAAAATTTTTTTTCCTAGGTTGGTACCACTGTCCTTAATTACTATGCCAAGCTTGAGCGGGATCTGTCAACTAGTGTGTTTGCAACAGCTGATTAAGTCAGTCGATGTCAGAGTGCGTGCCGATTTTTACTATGGGTGATTACGTTGAGCAAAGAATTTGTTTAAAGTTTTGTGTTGCAAATGAATTTTCGTGTGCCGATGCATTGAAAATGTTGCAAAAGGTCTTTGGTGATAATGCTCTATCGAAAACTCGTGCATATCAGTGGTACAGAGCCTTCAAGGACCACGCCAAAGCCGCTCGAAAATGAAGGTGATGCTCATTGTTTTCTTCGATATCCGTGGCGTGGTGCACTACGAATTCGTTCCAGAGGGTCAGACGGTAAACAAGGAGTATTACCTAGGCGTTATGAAACGTTTGCGTGAGCGTATCCGTAAGAAGCGGCCAAATTTGTGGGCGAACAACTAATGGATTTTGCATGACGATAACGCGCCTTCTCACCGAGCTACGATTGTGACTGACTTTCTCGCCAAAAACTCAACAAACGTGCTTCAGCAACAACCGTATTCGCCGGATTTGGCTCTCTGCGACTTTTTCCTCTTCCCAAAACTAAAATTGCCCCTTCGTGGCCCCCGTTTTGAGTCGATTGAAGCCATAAAACAAAATTCGGCGCGAGAGCTAAAGTCCATCCCGGAAAGCCCTTATAAAAAATGTTTCGATAATTGGAAGTGCCGTTGGCATAGATGTATTGGAGCAAATGGAGCCTATTTTGAAGACGACCCAATAAATTTTGACGATTAAATGTAAAAATGTTGTTTTAATTGAAAATTCCCGGTCATTGTTTATATAATAAACAATTTGTAATAAACAAATACATTTTAACTTTATATTTTTCCCCATTCTTCTTAATGCCACAAAGAGAGACATGATTTTTTTTTATCAATAAACATATTTAAAAATAAAAATAATAATAATAAAAAAAATTAATAAAAAAAATCACGTCTGTATTTGTGGCATTAAGAAGAATAGGGAAAAAATATAAAGTAAAAATTTATTTGTTTATAACAAATTGTTTATTATATAGACAATGAAAAATTAAACAAAACGTAAATTTTTTTTTATATGGAGAAGAAAAGTAAATTATGATTTTCAAAGAAAAAATGGTTCCTTAATATTAGTTAGAAGTTGGAGAAAAAGATTGTTAATTAAAAAATGCGTTTTTAAGCAATACAAAAATTTTTTGAAGGAAATTTTTTTTTTCAAAAATCATTATTTGCATCAAAGATTGATATTCCTTAAAAAAATTCTCAATTATTTTATGAACAACGCATTTGTTTATAACAATTTTTTAACAATAAGAGATAAAAATTTTGAAAAAATATTTCTATGTAGCTTCCTAAAACATAATATTTTGAAAAAAAAATTTTTTTCGATAATTAATCTAAGTTTTTAATATTGCAACAACGAAAATTGTTAATAAAAAACTGAAAAATAAACATTTTTAAATTTTTCCAACGGGGATCTATTCTGAAATCTTCCAAAAATTGCTCCAAGAGAGGAAAAAAACTGAAGTTAATAGTTTAACCATTATCACACTTGCAATGTTCATGTCTAAGCAGAAAAAAATTATTAATTAACTATTGCATAACTAATTGAAAAATTGAGATAAAAATTTTTTTGGGCGGATTATTGTTCATTCATCTATCCAGTATGCCCCTGAATTTCTTCATTTATTAAATTTCATATCTAATCTGTTAAAATCATTTTTATTAATAAAGCGTCCTTACGTAGCTTACGAAAGCCAGAGTACCCGTTTTCAGCCGTATACTCATCCCTCTGGGAAAATTATTAATATTGGGACTACAATTCCTGGAGTCAACACTTTTTTTAGGAAATTTCCTCCTCTTTTCGAATCTTTTTTTTTTATTCCAAAAATCTTTATTAGTTTTTGAGATATTTACAAAAAACTAAACCCTCTTTTTTGTCAGTTAATTGTTAATAACTTTTGCAATTTTTGCAAGCGGAACTTCATTTTTTCAAAAATCTTCTAGATGCCCTTCCGAATCGAATGACACCTTGATCATAATTTTCGGAGACTGCTGAAAAAAGTTGACCCAAAAGGCACTTGTTGACTAGTTTATTAGATATAGAATAATAACACGCATATTCATGCCATGATCAGAAGCTAAAAAAAAAAAAAATTTATTAGCGGATTACTTTAAACACTAATACTTTCGAGAGTAAAGGATTAGTGACCTACGATAGGGTTTAAATTTAGCATTTAGAAGGTAATTAAGGACAAGAAGGCTAATGAAAAATTTCGTGTCGATTATGAGTGATATGAACAAGCGTGCAAAAGGTCCTTACTTAATCTATGCTTTTCACCATTTGGAATTTTTCAGAGCTTCAATAATTTTTTATGCTTCAAATTTCGTGACCGGCTAAAATAATAATTACTATCAACTATGGATGTTACTGTGCAAGACCTTGTCATCATCGTTATAACAAGAATTTAAATTTAGATAAATAACACTGGCAAAATATTTAGCAAAAATATCAGCTGATTTGAAATCATCTTATATAAAATAAAATAAGAAGGAACGGTTTTTTACTTGATAGAAGGATTATTACAAAATTTGAATATCAAAGCAGATTTAATCTGTTGTCTTCTACAATTTTAATTTCAAAAAATTTTTTTCAAGAAACTTTAAGAATTAAATTAATGTCTTTATAAGCACTGCTCATATTTAATAGACGTATAAAATCAAAATTCATCATACAATATCAAATGGAATTAAGCAAATATTTTTTGAAATTTTTTGAAATTAAAATCTTTCTTAATTCCATTTGATATTGTATGATGAATTTTGATTTTATACGTCTATTAAATATGAGCAGTGCTTATAAAGACATCAATTTAATTCTTAAAGTTTCTTCAAAAACATTTTTTGAAATTAAAATTGTAGAATACAACAGATTAAATCTGTTTTGATATTCAAATTCATCTTATATAACCCCATTTAAATTTATGGTAACATCATTTCGACCACTTTTCGTCCCTTCTTACAGAAGTTATAGCTGACTATGCTCGTTAACTCCAAACAGTTTAATCACCCAACTATAACAAAGAAAAAATAATGGTATTATTTGAATTTTTAAAATCTGCGAGGTAATTTCCATTTTTCCTTAAGAGGGTCAAAAAATTGTTCTTTCTGAAAACACCCCTTCAAGTTCTTCTGTACCCTAAACATAACATGGTACGCAGTGCTCTTTTATGAGTAAAAAACATTAAATCTTTATTAGAAGAACTGCCCTAAGAGATGATTACACAGGAAATAAGGAAATGAAAGCTTGCATAATACACTCTTTTCAATAAGTCAAAATCAATCTGATTTCTTAACAAGAACAGAGTGTAGCAAACAGTTGGGTTTATTCTTCAACTGTTCAATGTGGGGACCCCACTTCAAGTGTTTATCAAGAACCAATCCTAAGAACTTAAAGTTTTCCTCAACTGAAAAATCAGTATTGAGAACTTTCATCGATGTAGGATACTGCAATTTAGACCTTTCATTATAAAAAGATACACACTGAGACTTTTCAACATTAATAACAAGATTGTGATTACAGAACCACTTTACTATCACATTCATTATGGCATTCGATTCGTCGATTGCAGATGAAATACAAGGGGACCGGATCAAAAAATTTATGTCATCAGCAAACAATCTAAATGAAATATCTTGCGTCTACATATACTAGCCAAGTGAATAATGTATACAATAAACAGAAGCGGGGCTTTAATAATGCCCTGGGGAATGACCATGATTATTTCCTATCGTCCGACGAAAAAACTACACCATCAATCTCTAGGACAACTCTCTATTTTCGCGATGTCAAGTAGCTCTCCAGGAGTTTCAGCTGAATGTCCCTTATTCCACATTGCTCCAGAACCTCCAAGAGCTTCACATGGTCAACGCAGTCAAAGGCCTCGGAGAGATATTCATCTCATTTATTATCTCAAAGATAGCAGTTTCAATACTCTTGATAAAGTCATGCTGGGACCAATATATAATGTGAACTTTGTTGTTCAAGGCAGTAGGATCTGTTGTAGTAACACTGCTAAACCACGTGAAGCAATCTTTATGAGTCTTTCTGAGACCATATATCTTGGATGGAACGGAGTTGTAAATCATCATCCTCTTGGTTTGCGTTAAGTCAATATATCCCCCCTGAAGCAGTTACTTTGCGAATTTGTTGACGCGTGTTTGGTACCTTTCGGTTAGGTTTTATTCCAATGGTTTATATACATTCTGTCAAGAAAGTACCGGGAATTATCGATTTAAATCTGGCGGGGCAATGAGGCAGGTAAATTTTTTTTTTCCTAGGTTGGTACCACTGTACTTAATTACTATGCTAAGCTTGAGCGGGATCTGTCAACTAGTGTGTTTGCAACAGCTGATTAAGTCAGTCGATGTCAGTGCGTGCCGATTTTTACTATGGATGATTACGTTGAGCAAAGAATTTGTTTAAAGTTTTGTGTTGCAAATGAATTTTCGTGTGCCGATGCATTGAAAATGTTGCAAAAGGCCTTTGGTGATAATGCTCTATCGAAAACTCGTGCATATCAGTGGTACAGAGCCTTCAAGGACGGTCGTGAAGTGGACGCCCATCGACGGCTTCGATCGAAGATAACGTCGATAAAATTAAGGAAAGGGTGCTGGAAAACCGTCGTACCAGCTTGAGAGAGATAGCACATGATCTTAAGATATCCCACGAGTCCGCACGTACGATTTTGATTGATATTTTGGGCATGAGAAAGGTGGCCGCACGACTCGTACCGAAAGACCTGAATTTTCTTCAAAAACGTCATCGCGAACAGGTTGCTTCAGACATGCTGGATCGCTGTAATTCCGATTCTACATTCATGGAACGCATTATAACTGGTGATGAGACCTGGGTCTACGAGTACGATATGCAAACAAGCCAGCAATCATCGGAATGGGTGGCAAAAAATGAGCCGAAACCGAAAAAACCACGCCAAAGCCGCTCGAAAATGAAGGTGATGCTCATTGTTTTCTTCGATATCCGTGGCGTGGTGCACTACGAATTCGTTCCAGAGGGTCAGACGGTAAACAAGAAGTATTACCTAGGCGTTATGAAACGTTTGCGTGAGCGTATCCGTAAGAAGCGGCCAAATTTGTGGGCGAACAACTCATGGATTTTGCATGACGATAACGCGCCTTCTCACCGAGCTACGATTGTGACTGACTTTCTCGCCAAAAACTCAACAAACGTGCTTCAGCAACCACCGTATTCACCGGATTTGGCTCTCTGCGACTTTTTCCTCTTCCCAAAACTAAAATTGCCCCTTCGTGGCACCCGTTTTGAGTCGATTGAAGCTATAAAACAAAATTCGGCGCGAGAGCTAAAGTCCATCCCGGAAAGCGCCTATAAAAAATGTTTCGATAATTGGAAGTGCCGTTGGCATAGATGTATTGGAGCAAATGGAGCCTATTTTGAAGGCGACCCAATAAATTTTGACGATTAAATGTAAGAATGTTGTTTTAATTGGAAATTCCCGGTACTTTCTTGACAGAGTAGTATGTTGTTATCTGCCAGAATTTCAGTCATTTTCTCTTCTCAGCATGAGAACTAACCTTTGTTAGCCCTCCCCACTAAAATATCTTCATGGTTTTTCAAAAATATTTATGGGGATAATTGAGTTCTGTCTAGAGTCCAGTCATTACCAGTTTAAGGGAAACAATTTATCTTCAGTAGAAGGGTAGCGCCATGGAAAATCCGTTGAGCCCTGTGGTTGCCGACATTGTCATTTATAAACTGGTTTCTTTCATGCTACAGTCCTTAACATTCACGATACCATTTTTCTGGTGATATGTATAATAGATGACTCAATAACAGCCATACCTGAAGAATTTCATGACACCGTCCTTTCATTCTAAGCCCGCCAGTATACAGTTCACCATAGAGAAAGAAAAGAACATGAAGATGACGTTTTTGGATGTGGAAGTTTTTGGGATTGAGAGTGGTGAATTGATGACAAACTGGTACTCCAAAACAACTAGCTCGGCTAGAATCTTGAATTATCGCTCAAACAATTCATTTTCCCATAATACCGCCATAATTAAAGGTCTACTGGATAGAATGGTGAATCTAAGCTATTGTTCCTATCACAATTCCAACTTGGAAAAACGCAAAACCATTCTAAGAAATAACAATTACCCAAAAACTTTCGTGAACTAATACATATCCGGCTTTTTCACTGAACACGGACGTATACTGAACACGAGAACAACTTCAGATATTGAATATTTTAGGTTCCCTTTTGTACAAGGCTGTCACAAGACATCAACAGTATTTTCAGTCAGAATATCCAGTTTACTCATTACAGTGTGAAAATTACGAAGTATCTCTTCACAAAATTGAATGATCCAATACCACAGAGCGATTAATTTAAAGTAGTTTATAAAAATGTAATAAATCATATATAGGACAAACGAAAAACTATCTGAAGTCGCCAATAAATCAACATAAAAATTATTGTGAAAAGCAAAATCGGACCAAAACAAACAAAACCGCTCTAGCATTACATCACTTCGAGAGGGGTCACAAAAACGGTGATTTTAGATAGAGAGCCGAATTGGTTCAAACGCAACATAAAAATGATACAAATTCATTGAACGGAAAATGTTAACATAAGGACAGACTGCTTGAGTTTGAGTGCAATCTATCACAATGTTCTCTACTTATGCAACCGAAACAAAAGGTGATTGCAGGATTGATATTTGGTATATTAATTTGGACCGATGAAGGGATTGCCTAGAATTATATTTGCTTTTTGAAGATGTGGTGCATGTTTTGAGAGATTTCTGAATGAACTTATTCGAATATTTAAATATATTAAATATTTCAAATAAATTATATTCTTTGAGAAGTTCTTAAGTTGTGTTCATGTTTTTAAAAGGCAATTGGTGTTCTTAAACGTAAGATCAGAAGCAAAATTTTGTCTCCTTCAAATATTTATTTATTAATTTTAATAACTTTTTTATATCTGTTGGTTTATTTATTCCCTTTGACATTATATATTGAGTTTTGATTATATACGTCTATTAAATGTAAGCGGTGCTTATTGTAGATATTAATTTAATTCTAAAAGTTTTTTGAATGAAAATTTTTTTGATATTAAAATTGTAGAAGACTAACAGATTAAATCTGTTTTGATATTCAAATTTTGTTATATTTCTTCTATCAAGTAAAAGGCCTTTTTCTATTTTAAGAAATATGAGAGTTGAGGTTTTTATAATAATTTTAGAGCACATTTATCGGAAAGGCATTGATATGTATAGTAAAAAAAGAGCTGATAGAAAAAAACTGATTTCATATTTAGATTTAACTCTTCTAATATAGCGTGATTAGTTCTCAAATCCCAGGCACCACGAAAAAATATTTTGTACGCCTGTGTTATAAAACAACTTGAATTGAAAATGAAGGCTAAGGGGTAATTTCTCTAAAATGAAGGTTTCTGCACTAGCAGAAAAACTCGTCTTATAAATCTTATCATGAGTTAATAGCAAAAACAATAAAAAACAAATACCTTTTTAGGCAATTTATTGTATTCTCTATGAGCCTCTATTCTTCTAGGATCCCAGAAACCCGCTTCCATACTGTAAGGGTCTTCAATTCCATAATTATCATATCCACCCATATGATCTTTGTTCAGTTCATTGAGCATGTCATCAGTAAGAGGGGTGGGTGCTTTCTTTTTTGCATTTTTGGATCGATTCACTAGCTGAAAATTGATTGTTTAAAAAGGAATAATGATATGGAAATAAATTGTAACTTACAACTGTAACTCCGAAGATTATAACAAAAAGAAGAGAAGCTAAACCGATAACAATAACGGCAATAGCCCATTGAGGTAGTAGGAGGTCATCTTCAGCATATCCAACTGTAGGAGCTATCTGTTTTGGAACAACTGAAATGAATACGATACTTGAACAAAATTTTTTTGTGAAGAGGGTAGTGGAGGTACCTTATTGTTTTTTTAAAATAAATTAATTCGGCTGATCTGTACCAAAAATCATTAATAAGGAGTATGAGCTATGGTAACAGAAAGTTCTAGAAATCAAGACAGTGTAACATACATCTGTATAACAATTCTATACTCAAACAAACTCGACAAGGTTTTGTAGATCACACAGGCAAATTGCAGACATGCGCACGTTTCAAACTGATTGGTTTTCATCAGTGCAATGTATGGTAATGCAACACCACCTAAACAACAAGGCCTACTCACCTCGAAAGATGAGTCATTACGGATAGGGTTACTAGTTTTCGTAAAAGTTCCGAATTATGTTCATTCCTTCTATTTGTATGGAGGAAATCACCTTGAAACTTACCAAAATTAAATTTTTATTGTTTTCTGAATTTTGAACGAATGTCACTTGCATGACATATGACATATATTGACAATAAAAATTAATAATGTGTGGAATAATGATTAAATTCATTAAATATTTATTCACACATTTAAATCTTATTATCAAATCAGTATATCTTGTCTATGGATTAAATTAAACACAGTTTAACGATAACAATTAATATATTACTTGGTACATACTATATTGAAACATTTTAGGAGGAAAATATGAATAATGAATATAAACACTGAATAGAAAGATATGTTGAACGAAAGTTTATGAAAGAGTTTTGAAAGTGTATATTCATTAACAAATGAATGAAACTATTAAAGGAAAATATTATTTCTTTGCAGCAGTTTTTATTCCAAAATCTTTGACTTTTCAGTGGAGTTTCAACATCAATAATATCCCACCAAGTGCATATAATATTCAAAAAGTCAGAAGTTTCCTCAAAGTTATCGATTTTTTCACCTCCTAGTTCTCTAAGAGCATTAACAATATTCGAATTGAAAATTTGCAATACTAAATTGACATTTAGTCATTCCAGTGATGTAGGATGAAGTGTCTTCAAAGATAATCTGTAACCATATTTTAACAACTAGCTTTTTTTTTATTGATGCATTTGTTTTAATGAATTTAATTATACAGTTTTCAAATGATTCTCAATAAAATCTGGATAAACAAATTTCTGGAAAGTCTTATTGATCCAATTGTTTATGTTTTTGAGAATATGTACAGGATCCATGATAAAAAACAAAGTTCTATTTATATTTACTGGATTCCTATCAACATTACTCAAAATATTAGTGTCGCTGAAATAACTCATTGCTTTCCGATTAATAGCATTATTTTCTGAAACAACAGCTAAAACTTCGAATCCGATGTCTTCTGAGCCAACCTGCTTTCAAAGTTCTTACAGATAAAATATGCACCACTTTTTTATATACTGATAGGAGACTGCTGATCATAAACACATGTGCACTTGTAGCTCTATCAGAATTATTATAAATATTCCCACCAACGTTGCCTCCTCGATAATCTATATAAGGTTTAATCTGTATTTCGTCAATCATAAGTACTTCGATTTATCCTCATATTACAAAATATTAAATTTAGAACGAGTATAGTGTTAAATGCCAGATTTGTGCTGTTCTATAAGAGGATCAGTAAGTAATTTTTGCAACTTGTATGTCTTGTATGTATTTTGCATACTCTAGATGGCCCTAGTGTATTATTAATATCTCGAAGTCTGTGTGTATAGCGAATATAGGTACTTGACAGATTTGAAGTCACTAGCATACATTGCACTAACGAAAAACAAATAGTTTGAAACGTGCGCATGTCTGCAATTTTCCTCTGTGATCTACAAAACTTTGTCGAGTTTGACTGAGTATAGAATTGTTATACAGATGTATGTTACACTGTCTCGATTTCTAGAACTTTCTATAACCATAGCTCATACTCCTTATTAATGATTATTGTTTATTTTTCAATAAAAACGGACAAAACACACAATACTTCTATACAGAAAGTGAAGACTAATGTGTGAAATATAAATAGACTATATTGAACTATCAAACTACCGTTCGGATTTTATGGCCCAATTATTTGTACCGAGGTATTAGATAGTTCGAAGTCTGAACACACAATCGTCTAAGTTTTTATGTTTAACATAGTCTATATGATACCATGTTTTGCATCACGTACATGTTCATTTCATCTGTGAAAATGAAATTGATGGTGAGGAAAAAGGTAACCATCCAGGTCACAGGTACATTCCAAAGAAAAACCGTTCAAGCAAAAGGATTTTAAACTCCAAACCTTTCAAACAATTAGGCAGAAATTTGGTAACATACAATATTTAAACCGATTTGATGTGGGATAAGGGTACAATAAAGTATTACCTTTGAACAATTATCAGGTCTCTACAAGAATAAACCCAATGGAGGTGAACTACATAACTCGGTCTGGTTATTCGATAAATTTGCAGAATTTAAAAACAGTTTATTTCTAAATTTTCTAACAGGTTCAGCTTCAGGCTTTTGTTTTCCTTCCTAAAAATCTTGAAACATTCATCAAACTCCAGTTTCACTCTTATGTCAGATGTTTACGTAGAATCATAAATGGTAGTAAGGCTCTAGTGACACATCATTCTGAAGGTTTTATAATAATTACATTTAATGTTTGTTTGCCATTCGTTTCGGTATAAAAACTTGTAGGATGTTATGGGTGAAGCGTAATAAGTGGTCGAGTTTGTCGAAAAATAAGTATTGAGGTGTTCAGATTGTTGATCAGGTGATTCTAGGTAGTATTTAAATTCAAATTCAACGTTTTCATCAACATTTTGTAACACTTTGGCTGTGATCAAAGAATCAACAATAAAAACAAACTCATTAACTGCTAGAAGTGTTTTTCATTATTGAATTCTTGATAAGCTCCAATATGTTCTTAAGATTTTAAAGTTTTTGTTAACTCCAATTTAATACTCATCAGTTATTGATGATGAAAGTGCTAGACAAAAAGCGAGAATTTCTACAGAAAATTTCGTTAAAAATATCAGTCCTTTAGCTATGATCATTTTAGTTTCCAAATTCATGAACATCGGGCCCACTTGTAACAAAAAAGGGGAAAAGTATTAGAGTATATGTGATGAACTACAAAAGTTGCAATTCTTGGATTGTTTATTTTGTCAAATACCAAAAATTTCAGGAATTGCCTAAACAGGTACCCAGAAGATTTTGAAGAAATATCATTTCAGTCCTTATAAAATTCACCTCGTCCAGGAACCGAGTGAAGACGATCCTGATTGGCGATAATAATAACAAATAAATGAAAACATTTTGATCTTAATTTTTCATATTCAGTATGCTTCTCTGATTAATGCTCATTTTATCGAATGGTAATGTCAACAGACATAGATGTTGATACTGGAATTATTCAAATCCAAGAATTATGAGAGAACAGCATAAACAGTAGCTAAAAAAGAGTCGAATGTATGGATTGGAATTTTGAGAAATAGTGTCGTGGATCTCTTTTTCTGTCCTGACAATTTGACAGGTGTATATTAAAAACGTACCACACTATGCAGCTCCAGTACGTGACTTCCTGAATCATCAATTTCCTGAGAATTGGATTGTAAGGAGAGGTTTTATTACATAGCCTTCAAGGTCTCCTAATTTGACACCTCTAGATTTTTTTTGTCATTCGAAAGGTATTATGCTTAAGACAGTACTTGTTTTTCTAGAAGATTTTCGTCAGGTAATAATGGTAGTACATAATTAATATAAGATTTAAATTAAAACAAATTATAGAGATTACTATGTTTTACTACCAAAAAAGATATATTACATATTTTCTTGTGACTCGAGTTTCGGGAAATGAACTATCCCATCATCAGACAACTGAAGACCTAACAGTGGTACAGAGGTATTTAAACAAAAGTGATAAATATTTTGAATATTTCAATAGATTCTAGATAACACCTAATAGTGGTACAGAGGTTTACAAGCGGAACGTGATAAAAAACCGGGTTAAAAAAGATAACCCCAAAATAATTTTTGGGGTTACATAGTCCGTACAGTCATTCATTATTTTTACATTATTTGGTTGTATATGTCAAATATTTGGATTTACATACCTCCATACAGTCATTCATTATTTTTAAATTATTTTTATTGTGAACGAATTTGAAAATTTCAGTAATCACGTTTCTTTTCTTTTGAATCTACATGTAAAATTTTCTTAAGATTTTCTTGTGTCGAAAGGAATTACTGTTTTGCTAAAGAATGAGTGGCAAAAGTTGAATTTTTGTTTACTTTTCATTGAATTCATTTTATGTTGGTTGAAAAAGGTTTTAAACAGATGTTACTTTTTAAATATCTCAAATATTTTCGATTTACATAGCTCCGTATAGTCATTCATTATTTTTACATTATTGTTATTGTGAACTAATTTGAAAATTTCAACAGATTCTAGATAATCGAGTTTCTTTCCTTTTGATTATACATGTAAAATTTTAAGATTATCTACTATTGTGGGAAAGGAATGACTGTTTTCTAGACAATGATAGCAAAAGTAGAATTTTGTTTATTTTTCATGAAACTCATTTTATGTTCATTGAACCTCGTCTTGAAGGAACGTCCTGTTCGTCCTATATATTTATTACTGCACATAGAACAAGATAACTCATAAACTCCTAATTTTTGTATGTTTGGAGTAGAGTCCTTTGCTTTAAATAATACCGATGATAATTTCTTTCGCATTTTGAAGGCAATATTGACATCTGATTTTGAAAAGCTATTGGCCACTTTTTGACTTATGCTACCAAAGTACGATAGAGAAATGAATTTTTTATTTTCTTCAGTTTTTATGATGGGATAAATTTGGCTCATAGCTATTTTAGATAGTTTCTGTCGAATTAGATTATCTATTATATTGGGGTTGAAACTGTTATTTGCGGCTATTGATTTTATAGCTTGGACTTCAGCTTCGCTGTCATTTTTTGATAAGGGTAATTATTATTATTATTATTATCCTGATACTCTTAGATCTTCTGTGAAGATCCCTCAGAAGCTTTTTCAGCTTGTGCGAGTTAGGAGTTCAGTTGTGTTCTGTGTAGGCTTTGTTACTGCGATCTTGCGCCACTTTAGGTCACAGCACTGTTAATTTTTGACCCAACAGTGAAATGGTGGCAGATACCCGTCCAACTAGAAAATTTCTTTTCTACCTGAACAGGATTCGAACCTGGACCTCCCGGTCACGAGTCCGATGCTATGCCGCTGAGCTATCCACACTCACTAATGCGAAGGCTCTATGGATCATCGATTGATACGCTGACATTTTTTGTGAATATGGGTGATTAGAATCAATAGGAATCCATATATCAGTGGATGTGGGATTTCTGAACACGTTGAATTCTATTTTTCTATTTGAGTGTGATATCGAGAGGTCTTAAAATGTAATACTGTTCTTCGATTCTTTTTCAAATTTGAATTTAATTTTTGGGTGAATATTATTCAAGAAATTCAAAAATTGACTCAGTTGTCTGCATGTTCCGGAGATACACGTGAGAATATCGTCTGCGTATCTGTACCAGAAATGAATATTTACAATTCGATTTTATTCCCTATTTCTGACATAAATATGTCTGCAAGGAATGGACTCAGTGGTGAGCCCATAGCTAGGCCGTTTAATTGTTGGTATATTTTATTATTAAATTGAAAATAGTTTTTGTGCAGGCATTGTTCTAAAAGGGCAATGAAATCACCGTGTATCACGGGATTTACATGTGATTTTTCAAGAATTTCTGAAGCTAATTGAATGCTATCATATCTCGGTATATTTGGAAACATATTATCCACATTCAGGCATACTAGGTAGGAATTATTTGGTAAAGAAAAATTTTTTAATTTCATAGTTAATTCTATGGAATTTTTTATTGTGTATTTCGGAGTGAAATTAATTAATTCATTAATTTTATCATCAAAAATATCAAATTCTATTGAATGGAGTTTATGAGTCAGTTCTGCATGCAGTACCTTGACATAATGTTGTACCTTATCTCGCTTCTGGTAGGATGATTTAGTTTCTTCCTTGATCCAGATTCTTTCTGCGCATCTTGTTGCCATCTTCGCTGAATGGGAACGGGAGCTTGTTTTTACTTGTACGTAATTAGGATAACATAGTAATCTCTATAATTTGTTTTAATTATGATCAACTACCAAATCGTAACGGCTGAAACAATTCAGTATAAGATTTAAAGTAAAACACTTTATTTCTGCTGATAGTTATTGTTTATACAACAATTATTTCATCAATTACATTTTGACTTCATCAGGTGAGTATGATACCATGCTCACCTGATGAAGTCAAAATGTAATTAACGAAACAATTGTTGTGTAAACAATAAATATTAGCGGGTATAAAGTGTTTTACTTTAAATCATATACGATGAATTTCCGTCAAGTAGAGACCGAAACAATCAAGAATACCTGAAATTTTAGAGAATGTAAAAGAAAATATTGAACATCATAACTGTTAAGAAATGGACGGTACGCAATTTGAACATCTTATTAATTAAAATTCGTTCAAAATTTTGACCACTTAATGAACATCATTCATCATTTTCAACGAGTTTTTTTCACCAAACAGAAAGTTTTTAGCATATTCATAAATAAACTCACAAAAACTTCAAAATAATCAGTGGATTCCCATTACCATTTGAGATTCTTGAGGAAGTTGCCAGCATAAACACCGAATTGGAAATCCTACGTTCTACGTAGATGCTCCAAGGACAAAGATTTGGCTTCAACGATGATGTTATAGAACCAATGGAAGCCTACTTTGAAGCCAAAAACAAATGACTTCGGAAGTTCAGAAAAATATTGGAATGATAGTATTGCTATGCAAGGCGACTATGTTGATGAATAAATTCGAATATTGCAAAGGAAATTGTTTTCGTTTCTGGTTAGTCCCGGGACTCAAGGACCGAGGTAATCTATCAGACTCCTTCCATTTGAAATACGCCAGTCATTTGAAAGATTTTCGACATCAACTATGAAATTATTCATATTGTAGTGAACAACTTCTTCGCTCCTCGTCCAGAAACCTGCCTTGCTCTGTCGTAGTTTGACCGGCGTACCGATAGAGGACACGACCGTGTAGCGAACTACTTCTTCGCTCCTCGTCCAGAAGCCTGCCTTGCTCTGTCGTAGTTTGACCAGCGTACCGATAGAGGACCCGACCAGTCAACAAATTCGTTACTAACCGTCCCCGCTAGGTTCAAATAGAGCAAAGGCACCACGTTTGACGATCAGCGTTCCAAGCGGACGCATGGTCACCGGCGTCACCGGCAGAGCCTGCGCATCAAGCTTGTCTGATGAGTTTCAGATGCGCAGGCTCCCGAACTAAGAGGTGGAAGCTCCCTCGCAACACTCCACCTTTCCCTCGAGAGCTTCAATATGAAAGAAACTTGTCCCAACACTTTCAGAATCACTGGAGATTAACAGAAATAAATTGTTGAAAGTTTGCTTTGCCATTGGGATGCTGTTGTAGATTAATATCGTTGGCAGTTTAATTGCATCAACTAACACTCTGTTTAACTGTATAATAGAAAAGATACTTACAACCTGCTTGTTACACAGACCGAACTAAAAGAGGCAGAGTTTACTGAGTCGTTCATAGACCTTAACTCTTGATCATAGAAAAAACATATTATACATAGAGTGAGGTATTCTTCTTGAACTTTTGGTATATATTCCCAATATCTCCACTTAACAAAAGTTTACATAAAAACAATAAATCAGTCTTCACAGAGACCTAAAAATATTTAGGTGTGAAATATCACAAACTTTGAATTTTTTACATTTTGCAATGGCTTCGTTAATATATCCGCAACCATCCCATTGGTAGGCATATAGATCAAATCGATTTTGTTTTCATGTACTGCATCTCTTAAAAAATGGTACCGAATGTCTATATGTTTCGTTCTATCATGGAAAACTAGATTCGTCGCTAATTTCTGGACACTCTGATTGTCGTTCTATATGATTATAAAATTCAGTGTTCCTGTCAGCTCACATAAGACATTATTCAAATAAATGGCTTTTTTGCTGCTTCACATAGGGCCATGTACTCAGCTTCTGTTGAGGATAATGCAACAGTCTTCTACTTGCAGCTCTTCCAAGAAATGGATGCTCCTGAAAACTTGAAGACATATCCGGAAAATGACTTACGATCTCCTCTATCCAAACCCCAGGCAGCATTTACAAATCCAACTAAATTATATTGATCTTTCTGGAATTTCATATATACATGTTTAGTTCCTTTTAGATATCTCAGAACACGCTTAGCACATTGCCAATGAAGTTTAGTGTAACATGAATTATATTGACTTAAAAGACTAATAGCATGTTTGATATCTGGTCGAGTCATAACAGTCAAATACATCAAACTCCCAATTAATTCTTGATATGGAATTTTTGGGTCACATGTCTCATTATCCAAATCACATATTACTGTCTAGAGTACAAACACCTTTACAGTCTGACATTCCGAATCTTTTCAATAAATTATCAATGTACTCTTCTTGATCAATAGCTATTCAATTATTTGTTCTGTTAATTCTAATTTCTAAGTATTGCTTTGCTTCACCTAGATTTTTTACTTTAAATTAGGTATTAAGTTTTTCATTGATAAAATCAATTTCTTTCATCTACATAAAGGGTTATTATAGATAATTTACCCCTATTCTGTTTGATATATAAGCATGGTTTAAATTTCGACTTTCTATAACCCATCTCTAATAAGACTTTGTCTACTCTCTCATTCCACGCCCGACTAGCTTGTTTTAAACCATATATAGCTTTCTTCAGTTTGAAAATCATATTAGGGTTTTGTTTTGATACAAAACCTTCAGGCTGTTCCAAAAAAACATTTTCTTTGAGAAAACCATTTAAAAAGGCGGTTTTCACATCTAAATGTACAATTTTTAAGTTTAATCGAACTGTTAATTCTAATAAAAGTCTGAATGTTGAGTGTCTCACGCAAAGGTTTTACTATAGTCAATGTCCTTTTTCTGGGTATAACCTTTGGCTACAAGCCTTGCTCTGTACTTGTCTTTATTTTCACTATCAGTTTTCGTTTCAAACACCCACTTGCACTTCACTACTGTACTGCCTTCTGGAGGATTAACTAGCTCCCATGTGTCGTTCTCGTTGAAAGACTGGATCTCTTCCTTCATCGCCTCTACCCATTGGTTTCTATTTGGTCCCGAGAGTGCTGCATTCACCATCTGAGGAATCCTGCTAAATCTGAAGCCTCTCCATCATCCAATACACCATTGAAATAGGATACGAAATCTTGAAACTCTTTTTTCTTCGGTTCTCGTTGAGATCTTCTTAGTCCCACTTCTACTTGAGGATCTGGTGGTCCACCAGGAACGTAGTCGGAATCAGATTAATCTAGATCACATGGTAATGTAACATTTGGTTCAGAGGAAAAGTATTCAGGTTCCCCCCCCCCCCCGCCCACTGAAGCACTATTATCTTCTGGAATGTCTTCCACCTGGGGTTCCTCTGTGATATTCTGATTTAATTGGATAATAGTAACATCTCGGCTGATGATAATCTTCCTATTGATTGGATTGAAACATCTATAACCCTTAGTTGTCTCATCGTACCCCACCAATAAATGCTTCACTGATTTTTGGTCCCATTTCTTCCCATTAACTTTAGGGACATGAACCATGGCTATGCTTCCATACAACCTTAGACGGCTGAGGTATGGTTTTCTTCCTGTCCACATCTCGTAGGGTGTTTTCGTTATCTTCGCACAAGCTGAGCGATTCTTCAGGTAACAGGCGGTATCGCAGGCTTCGGCCCATGATGACTTACTTAAATCATTATAGAGCAAAAGACATCTGGCCTTTTCAACAAGAGTCCTGTTGAACCTTTCTGCCATTCCATTCTGCTCAGAAGTGTGACTATTTGAAGTTTGATGGATGATGCCATTATGTCTCAAATAACTACTAAATTCGTTTTTACAATATTCTGTTCCGCTATCAGTTCTCAGCACCTTGATTCTCGCGTTCTGCTGATTTTTTAAGGTTTTGAATTTATCGAATACTTCACTCTTAGTCTTCAAAAAGTAAACGAAGCACATCCTAGTATAATCGTCAATGAAGGTGACGAAATACTTTGCCCCTCCTAATGAAGTGTTTTCCATGGGACCGCATATATCACTGTGGACAATTTCTAGGACATGTCTAGCTCGAATTCCTTCTTAACCTAGTCTGTTTCCCTTTGCAACACACTTCACAGTTGTCGATCCTACTGTGACTTCTTTAGTCTACTCCATCTGCTATTTTGGCTGTCATCTGAAGATAATTATTATTAATGTGACCTAGCCTTCTATGCCAAGTTTCAAAGCTTGCTGCCTGAAAACAAACAGAATGAGTATTCCAAGTATTCAATTCATATACGTTATTTTTGAGACTGGCTGTCGCAACAAGAATTTTATGACGGTTATAAATTCTACAACCATTCTCGTCAAATTGCACTTCATTTCCATTCTTGATCAATTGGGACACATATAAGTGATTTGTAGTCAAACTGGGGACATACTGTACTCCCTTTAACAATATGTTATGTTTCTTATCTGTCTTTGTTTGAATTTCCACATCTCCAGCACATTTAACAGCAATTTTGGCATTATTTGCTACTGTTATTTCCTTCAAATCCGGTTTCCTGGACTTATTGATCCATTGTTTATTAGATGTCAAATGAACGCTCGCTCCGCTGTCAACGTACCAATCTGTGACATTAAAGTCACCTGTAGTGAACACAGCACTGAAACCTCCATCGAACCTATTTGGACATTTTGACACATAATGTCCATTCTTTTTGCATTTGTAGCAAATAATATTACTGAGAATCTTATTGTCATTTCCATTAAATCTCTCTTTGTTGTGCTTTCTACCTACGCTCTCTTTTTCAGCTGCTTACGGTAACCATAACTAAACTTTCTGTTTACAGAATTTTACTGTTTCAGAATTTTACTGGTGTGAAATTTCACGAGTAGAATTGTCATTTCCATTAAATCTCTCTTTGTTGTGCTTTCTACCTACGCTCTCTTTCGGCTGCTTACGGTAACCATAACTAAACTTTCTTCTCGCATCGAAGGCTCCATTATTGCCTTTAGTTTCGCCATCTGTCTGCAAGTCAAGGAGTTTCGTCTTGATGAAATCTGTAGTTATTTCCATGCCTGAATTTTCAATTGCCATAATCATAGGGGAAAATTTCTCAGGAAGACCAGCTAACAATGAAGATTCTGTCCATATTTCATCAATGACAAATCCCGTTCTTCTTAACTTCTGGGATGTTTCTACGATTTAGTTGATATAAGACTCGATACTTGCGTGATTTTCCAATCTGGCAGATATTAGCATACGTAGAAGTCCTATTTTGCGCATGAATCCGCTGTCATCAAATAGTTTCCTCAAGCGAGTCCATACTTCTTCGACTGTCTTGAAATCTTTCACATGTGGAAACAATGATGGGTAAGAATCAATTTTGCTTTTGCATTGGTTATCTTCGGAGTATCTTTCTCGCTACCATCGATGCATTTGTCCAAGCCTTCAATCACAAACACATTCTCGACTGTGAAAGCCCATTCGTCATAGTTCTCAAGTCCTAAAAGCTTCGGTACGCTCATTAGGTAACTGGCGGTCATCTTACTTTTTGTGAGAAAACGAGTTACACCTCTATTATCACAAACAACTGAGTTTTTCAATAAGTTATTGCACTGTGTATGCGACCTGGGCCCATAACCTGTTGTAGATTAATATCGTTGGCAGTTTAATTGCAACAACTAACACTCTGTAATAAAACAACACTTGGTTTAACGATGAACTGTATAATAGAAAAGATATTTACAACCTGCTTGTTACACAGACCGAACTAAAAGAGACAGAGTTTACTGAGTCGTTCATAGACCTTAACTCTTGATCATAGAGTCAAGTATTCTTCTTAAACTTTTGGTATATATTCACAATAGATGCAACCAACAATACACGCAAGTATTTTGTTGGATATGAGCCAGGTCAATATCAAATGACAATTCCCGTCCTAATAAAGAAGACTCGCCTTTGCCGCACTCCTCTCTGTGGATCCCGTTCGGTGGTCAGCCGAGCAAGGGTCCATGAAGTCTCTCTAACCTCGATCGAACCTCTTGCGCTGTAGTTACATGTTACACAGAGATTTAGTACTTACGACCATTGTTAATAAAGAAGTGAATAAATAATTCTAAAAATTCAACTGTTTTAAATATCCACACTCTGCCTAGCAATAATAATTCCAACATAAATTCTTTGGAATTTTTCAGAAAGAACAAACAGATGTTGACAGATCTGAACTTTAAACTCAATTTACGAGTTCCCAGGAATTGACCTAATATACTACTCTGTCAAGAAAGTACCGGGAATTTTCAATTAAAACAACTTTTTTACATTTAATCGTCGAAATTTATTGGGTCGCCTTCAAAATAGGCTCCATTTGCTCCAATACATCTATGCCAACGGCACTTCCAATTATCGAAACATTTTTTATAGGCGCTTTCCGGGATGGACTTTAGCTCTCGCGCCGAATTTTGTTTTATGGCTTCAATCGACTCAAAACGGGTGCCACGAAGGGGCAATTTTAGTTTTGGGAAGAGGAAAAAGTCACAGGGAGCCAAATCCGGCGAATACGGTGGTTGCTGAAGCACGTTTGTTGAGTTTTTGGCGAGAAAGTCAGTCACAATCGTAGCTCGGTGAGAAGGCGCATTATCGTCATGCAAAATCCATGAGTTGTTCGCCCACAATTTTGGCCGATTCTTACGGATACGCTCAAGCAAACGTTTCATAACGCCTAGGTAATACTCCTTGTTTACCGTCTGACCCTCTGGAACGAATTCGTAGTGCACCACGCCACGGATATCGAAGAAAACAATGAGCATCACCTTCATTTTCGAGCGGCTTTGGCGTGGTTTTTTCGGTTTCGGCTCATTTTTTGCCACCCATTTCGATGATTGCTGGCTTGTTTGCATATCGTACTCGTAGACCCAGGTCTCATCACCAGTTATAATGCGTTCCATGAATGTAGAATCGGAATTACAGCGATCCAGCATGTCTGAAGCAACCTGTTCGCGATGACGTTTTTGAAGAAAATTCAGGTCTTTCGGTACGAGTCGTGCGGCCACCTTTCTCATGCCCAAAATATCAATCAAAATCGTACGTGCGGACTCGTGGGATATCTTAAGATCATGTGCTATCTCTCTCAAGCTGGTACGACGGTTTTCCAGCACCCTTTCCTTAATTTTATCGACGTTATCTTCGATCGAAGCCGTCGATGGGCGACCACTTCACGACCGTCCTTGAAGGCTCTGTACCACTGATATGCGCGAGTTTTCGATAGAGCATTATCACCAAAGGCCTTTTGCAACATTTTCAATGCATCGGCACACGAAAATTCATTTGCAACACAAAACTTTAAACAAATTCTTTGCTCAACGTAATCACCCATAGTAAAAATCGGCACGCACTCTGACATCGACTGACTTAATCAGCTGTTGCAAACACACTAGTTGACAGATCCCGCTCAAGCTTGGCATAGTAATTAAGGACAGTGGTACCAACCTAGGAAAAAAAATTTTTACCTGCCTCATTGCCCCGCCAGATTTAAATCGATAATTCCCGGTACTTTCTTGACAGAATGTATTTTACTACCTTATATGCGTCCTTTTTTCAAGCATTGCCTCTATACATTCAATGTTTTATATATACTCAGTTATTTCAAAATGTAAACCAGAAGAAAGAACAGTTTTACCGAAATAATTGTTGTTTATCAATAATTTTTTGCAAATTATTTTTCATTATTATACTGAAGTTAAGATTGATTATGATTCATTTTTATGGTTAATATAAATGATGATAATAACGCATTTATGACCTTACGTCCTACCTACGTTTTCTTTTCTTGCTTGAACATAAAACAAAATAATTATTCCTTTTCAATTTAAAATTCATGCACTTAATTACCGGAAAGTTAAAAATATAACTTTAAAATTATTGTCTAGAATAAAAATCACCCAGAACTCGTTGATCTATTACTTACGCGACACCTGTGTATTCATTTTGATTGTTGTGAATTTGATCTATGTTTACCAAAGTCCATTTTAGGGGTTGATTCTTCAATAAATATTCCAAAATAAAATCAAGTTCAATACAATAAATTAGGTACCTCCATTCTAAACTATATCATTAGTGAATTTGTCACTAATATTCTGTTCGTGCGGAACGAAATATTTACCGATGAAATCTGTGTACATCAGATCGATGATGAACCTTCCCAGTTTGGCTTTTTCTACAGCCTTATTAGTTTCATTGAGTGCTTTTCCTTCTCGGAGTGTTGTTTTAACAACGGTACTTTCAAGCGCTTCATTGAAAAGTTTCTTCATTTTCGAAGTGCTCATGTACATATCAGTACTCTGCATTTCAATCAGATAATCCACCAAAACGCTGCCTTGGCTGAAAAAAATAAAAACTTATAATAAAGAGAACCTTTATGAGTTAAATATCTAGTTGAAGACCATCTTAATGAAGAATTGAATTGAATAAATATGAATTGGGAAAGCTTGCATTATACAATACTAACAAGCCTTCAAATTATTATCCATATAATCCAAATAAACTCTGAAGGTTTTGCCTTCACATCATTTCATTTGTTGGGTACTTCTAATTAGAATTACTACTTAATTGGAAGTGACTTGAGTCTGCGGAAGGTTTCTACATTTGGTAATTGTGGACGTCATCGAGGAAACAGTTTCCTTGCTTGAATTAGTTCACTGAATGATGTGTTTTGACGTGCATAGATGGCCTTAGTGTTTAGTTGGAACTTCGTCATTTTTGTACGTAGTGAATATACCTTTATAGCAGTCATTATGAATTAGAGCTGGCGCTGTTAATGAAGCCAACAAGTTTTGAAACATGCATGTCTGCTGCTTCTGTTGCGACAATCGATTAAAACTTTTCGACTCAATTGTGAACTGTACAAAGATGCAAGTTGCCCTAACGTGATTTAACAAACCCTCTATTAGACCAAAGACGAGACTCAAATTTCGTCCAATGAAAATATCAAAACGCGTGAATTTCTGTTCAAAGGGTGACATAATTAGGTCAATTACATTGAAATGAAAAATCAACCTTAAAAAAGTACAAACAAAAATATGAACCACACTGGCATTAAAATACTATCTAGCTTGCAGAACAACCGTTTTGACTTGCTACTGGTGAAAGAAACGAATCATTTGAACTGGTAACACTAACGGAATGAAATAAGAAATTACTTTGTTTTCTATCACTTTTTATTATTACTGATATACAGTGACTCGAGTTTCGTAGTGTTTAGTACATTTTCAAACTGAATGAACAAATTAGATCTCAACTATTATATATGCTGATTGTAGGCTTCGGCAGAGCTTCGAAGAGAGGGGTTTTCCAAAGTTCCGTCTGTTCGTTTAGTAGTTTTATTATTGGTACGTGCCTCTTATATTTTTCAATTTCTATGGATTCCAGGATGTCAAGTTTTTTCCTTTTCGCTTCCACGTGCAAGATAACAAGGTTGTTCCATTCTGAAAACGTGTGATCTGTATTGAAGAAATGGTTCGCTAAATTGGAATTATTCTTCCGGTTCCTAAAAGCAGATTGATGCTCTTTGTACCTTTTATGGAAAGGTCGGCCCGTTAGTCCTATATACACACTATTACACTGCTTACAATTCAATTTATAGACTCTAGAATTATTCAGTCGGTTCTCTTTGTCTTTCGGATTAAAAAAGAGATTAGAAATTTTATGGGAGGGTGTGAAAGCTGTTACTATGTTATTTTTTGACAAAATTTGAGCTATTTTTTGTGAAATTGGTCCAAAATATGTTAGTTTTATGAATTTATTGTTATTATGATCTGATTTGGAGATGGGGTAAATTTGTTTACGAATTAGTTGCTTTTGTTTTTTGTTTATGATGGAATTTACAGTTTTTGTTTCGAACTGATTTTTTGTGGCTATTTGTCTGATTGTATTCAATTCCCTCTTTAACGTAATATTATCTAAAGGAATTGAAAATGCTCTATGAACCATTGATCTATAAGCAGCTAGTTTATGATTGATCGGATGGTTTGAAAAATTTGGTATTGTTGTATCAGTTGATGTGGGTTTTCTATATATATCAAAGGAAATTTCATTATTACTCTTAATTAAAGTTATGTCCAGAAAATTTATTTTGTTATCAAATTGTGTTTCCATGGTGAATTTGTCCTTATTGTGCAAACTATTAAGATATTCTAATGTTGCATTTAATTCTGAATGTATTCTGCAGAAGCAAGCCAATATATCGTCTACATACTTGTACCAAAAAGTGATATGCTTTGCGTGTGTGGATTTTAGAATTTTTCTTTCAAAACAGGACATAAAGATTTCAGCGAGTAATGGGCTGAGAGGTGAACCCAATGGGAAGTCCATCTTTCTGTTTGTAAAATTTACTATTGTATTGGAAGTAATTTTCTTCCACGCAAAGTTCGAAAAGAGTTAAAATTTCGTTTTTTATGACAGGATTGACAGGATCTTATTTTTTGCTAGGATATTTTCGATTATATGCATGCATTCTGTATTTGATATATTCGGGAAAATATTAACTACATCAAACGACACTAAAATACTGTTAATTGGAAGGATAACATTTTTTATTTTTTTTTGTGAGTTCGATTGAATTTTTTATTGAATAGGATGAGTTGAATTGTGTTGTTTATTTAAAAATTTGGTTTAATTTAGAGGCTAGTTTCGCAAGGGGCTATTAATATATTATACCACAGGGCGTTAGTGTTTCAATGATATTTTTTGAGGTTATGTGTGGGTATAATTCTGGAGTCTATGAATTAAGTTGTCAACAGTGTAATAGTGTGTATATAGGACAAACGGGCTGACCTTTCCATGAAAGGTACAAAGAGCATCAATCTGCCTTTAGGAACCGGAAGAATAATTCCGATTTTGCGAACCATTTCTTCAATACAGATCACACGTTCCCAGAATTGAACAACCTTGTTATCTTGCACGTGGAAGCGAAAGGGAAAAAACTTGACATCCTGGAATCCATAGAAATTGAAAAATATAAGACGCACGTACCACTAATCAAACTACTAAACGAACAGACGGAACTTTGGAAAACCCTTCTCTTCGAAGCTCTGCCGAAGCCTACAATCAGCATATATAATAGTTGAGATCTAATTTGTTCATTCAGTTTGAAAATGCAGTAAACACTACGAAACTCGAGTCAGTATATCAGTAATAATAAAAAGTGATAGAAAACAAAGTAATTTCTTATTTCATTCCATTAAAATGAACTATCACAAAGTAACGGACTACTCCATCCAATATTTGTAACACTAAACAAGCATCAATTGAAAAGTAGGTTTTCTTTGCACAATGAATTCGGCTATAAAGTGTGAAATAGTTTATCGCTTTCAATTCTTGCATCAATAGTAAGTTGTGAATGTTGTAATTGACCATCTGCACTAACAGGCTATTTATATGAAAAGTTTTTGAGGCCTGATCGAAAGCATCATAATAGAGGTGAAGTCTGTGTAGCTAAAAGCAATCGTATCACGAAACTTTTTTAAGTAGAGTGAAAATTTTTTGCAAATGAAACGAAAACCTGTAAAAAATTTTTACTCTACCTTCAGCAATTTTATTATGTTATGTCTAAGAAGTATATACGTATAAACGTTCAATCAAGGTAGTATCTGGATTTTCTCATATAAAACGTCCCCTTGAAAGGAATGTCAAAATATTTTTCTCTGATAAATTGACACAACTGCTCTATGTTCATGCGCAGTTCGAGCGTCATTTGCTAATCAGTTTGTTTACATTGGTCAATTTTGTCAGTTCATCTTAAGTGTGTTTTGTTGATTGCAATGGATAAAAATATTCACATTAAATTCGACTTGTAAGTTTTAGGCCTATTAGCATGCGGATTTTCGTGCGCCCATAAATGGTGATTATGGTAATTCAGTACTTCCCGACGAGTAAACACGCTTTGCCCGTCCAAAATATGTTCCTCAGAAAATTTCGATTTTCTTCGATCCTATTGAGAATCCATTGGCAAAATTCTAATCTGCGTTCTTCATAGTCATTATGCAAATATTGCACAGATTACCTATGGTAAACTGCGATCTCTTTTCAAACTCGAAGAATTGGATTTTGATTTCCCAAAGATGCGAAAAATTCTCCTTGTATTTGTAATTACATCCCTATCGACTTCATGAAGAATGGCGTTGTTTTTCCCATATTTCCCAATTTCAATTCTAGTCTGTAGGTTCTATCAGTTTCTAAATCGTGAGTTCCCACTTGTGAAACCATGGCCGAAATAAATATTCCCTTGTTCCTGATTTGTGAATTTGAAACGCATTCTGATTGTAGAAACACGAAAATAAAAATACTCATAAATGTAATATTGATGATGGACAATAACAATGTACTCTACAAGAATGAGAAACAAAACTGCAATATACTTTCTTCACTGGTAAAATTCATCAGTCAAATATGGAGAATATTCAATTTCACTAGACTTTCGAAGTAGAAAATGGTGTGTACGCGGTAGAATAGGTCACATTTCGAACCTGTAGTCAACAGTTCGGTGAGATTTTATTGCTAAGCTTTTTTGAGATATATAAATAATAAAATGAATTCGAATTCTTAAATTCCCTATTTGATACCGACGCATATCGAAATCTTATCGATTTTTTCTTGTTAATAGTCACAAGTATGAAAAAACTAAAGCATACAAAAAAATTTGAAAAGAAAAAAGATAAATTAAATCATACTTTGGAAAATGGTCATTGGTATACGATAAGAAATTCCAGGCTAAGAAGGGAGAGTATCCTTGAAAAAAGTGTAACCCTGTAGACTTTTCCTTCATTTCTGATTACTGTTCATTTTAAAGCCTCTAAAGTAACTCATCCTCTAAGTTTGATATGAATATCTTCAAAATTACAAGAGTTGTTGAGAAAAATCTGAAAAAATGGAAACTTTAATACCCTGTAGCTTGATTATGAAGCGTTTGTGGACCTGTGTGCACAGGACATTCTAGTCATGAAATTGATTATTCTATCAACTATAGAGTTATTTCACAAAATAGTGGACCAAAATGTATGAACAGTGTAGGAAAAATAAGAAGGAAGGAAGAGGGTCCAACAAGGATAAACGTGCAAAAAAAGAAGTGACGATTGCTTTGCAGAGAAAATATGAAAACTTCTTAGGTCATTATCAGTACACATTTTCAAGTATACTGGTTATTAAAATACAAACATAAACACAAAAACTGTATCTGATATCTGTAAATGTATACTGAGACAATAAAATGGAAGAAAAGCTGGGACAGTTTTGTTATTAACTTGAGGATAATGCTGCACAATGTCAACGATCGTGTCAGATAAAGTAGAGATTTAACGAAGAAATATTTAACTTCAATGGAGAAATTATAATAAACTTATGTGGAATTTACAAACTCCAAATTGATGGTATTTTTCTTAACCACAAACCACAAAACAAATATACGTTCAGTAATACTCGAGGGGAAAAATCAATAATCGTCTACATAACAACCAACACATACTGGACAGTAGAACTCTAAAATTAGCTAATGTCGATAATGACCATAAGCTATTCCTTGGAAAAATCAGCATGAAACTGAAACCGAAAAAGAAGATAACATCTAGCAATCCTAAAAATATTTCAATCATTGTGATATGTTATTATTGTGTTATTGAGAAGTGTAGCAAAAGCTACTCAGAGACAAATTAGAGAGAAACTAGAAAAATGATCAGAAAAAAACTAGGAAGCCAGAAAACCCTCGATTTCATAGGTAAGTTGAGGAATAATCTGAAGAAAAAAAAAAGAGTCTACTCAAAATATAAGGTAGAACAAACTCTGGAAGATTAAAAAGAGCACGAAAGGTTTTACAGTAGTGTAATATCATGTAATAAATAAAAGTAGTAATTGTAAAATAAATGAAGAAAATACTTTCTATGTTAATTGCATTCTATGGTTTAAGTTAGGTACGCTTGGTAACCTAAAAACTCTTTCTCTTTTTCTGTTGTAACTCGAGTTCTGTACATTGTTATTTTATTATTAAAGTCTGAGTTAAACATACTTATATTATTTTACCCACGATATTACAAGTGGCGACGAGGAAAATTGGTATTTGTGAAGTTATCTACAATATTACGAAATGGAACACAAATCAACTTCCCAGAAGAATCAAGGCGATTCAGCGGCTGTTAGTAAGTATCCAAATATCATAAGAGGTACGATAGGTGTTTTAAATGAATATCAAATGGGAACAGACTGGTGTACATATCAGGAGAGGATGGAACAATATTTCGAGGCTAATTATATCGAGGACAACAAGAAAGTAGCAGTTCTTATAACAATGGTGGGTGAACAGGCATATGAAATACTACGAGGATTGTGTGATCCAGAACTTCCAAAAGAAAAAAGTTGTCACAAACTGTGCAGGATATTGAAGGAACAATTTTCACAGAAGATTTCTGTCTTCAAGGAAAGAATAGAATTCTACAACCTGAGACAATTAGACAATGAAGGTATTAAAGAATTCTTTGTTCGTTTAAAAAACAAAGCGATCCAATGTATATTTGGAAATAACCTGAACGAAATACTCAAGGATAGGTTCGTGTCAGGTTTGAAAAGGAGTGCCATTCTAGACAGAGTTTGTGAAGAGGAACATACCATTTCTTTGGAAGAAATTGTGCAAGTAGCATTGAGGAAAGAAGCAGCAGTAACCAGTTCTTTCACCCAAACGATAAACAAGGTTAGTTCTACCCAAGAATCAAGGAAAAGAGCAGATGGAAGAAAACCATACCCAAGGGAAGAGAAGAGAGAAAACAAGCCGAAGATTCAGGAAGAAAAGAAAGCCAAATGCAGAAGTTGTGATGAGGCAAATCATAATTTCAGTAAATGTAAGTTTAAAACTTATAAATGTAAAATTTGTAAAAAGGTTGGACATTTGGCAAAGGTTTGTTATTCAAACCGCAATCACTTTGTAAAGGAAGAAATTATAGTAGAGGATCAGAGTAGTCCAACAGATTTCATTGATATGTTTTTTGTGACTAAACGTAGAGCCAGTTCTATTGAACCATTTAATATTCAAGTGCATATTAATAAGAAACCTTTGACAATGGAACTGGACTCAGGAGCGGGAATTTCTGTTATTCCTGGTAATGTTTTTGAACACATGTTTAAAAATTGTAAATTATTTCCAACGAAAATTAAGTTGAAAACATACGAGGGTAATGTAATTGTTCCAGATGCAGAGATTTATGTGGACATTGAATATCAAAATGTTCTTAAAAGGAATTGCAAACTCATTATAGTCAAAAATGGAATGGTTCCATTATTAGGTAGAGATTTAATTAAATTATTAAATATTGCCTTGCAGGGTTCGATGGTGTCTAATGTGAACAAACTCGATCATAACGACAATTTAGACAAAATTCTTAAACAATTTGAACAGTTATTCACAAATAAGTTAGGCTTGTATAAATTAGGAAAAGTAAAATTCTCGGCAGATCCTGAAGTTAAACCGATTTTCTGTAAACCAAGACCGGTTCAATTCAAATTCAAAGAACTGATGGATAAAGATTTGGACGAGTTAGAAAAACAAGATGTTATCACTCGTATTCAAAATTCCGAATGGGGTAATCCCTTAGTTCCGGTATTGAAACCTAATGGCAAGATTAGAATTTGTGCCGATTATAAGATTACAATAAATTAACATCTTGAAGATTATAAGCATCCCCTGCCAAGGATTGAAGAATTGTTCGCAGCTCTTACTAAATTGGATTTGCTATGCCTTTATAACCAATTAGAATTAGACAACGAAACAAAAATTCTTTTATCGTGGAGTACCCACAGAGGTATATATAAAGCAAATAGGTTGCCATATGGTACAAAACCAGCGGTTTCAATTTTTCAAAATACCATGGAGAAAGGTGTAATAATATTTATAGATGATATTGTGGTTACCGGGGAAAATAGGATAGATCATTTGGAAAATTTAAAAAACGTTTTTGAGAGATTACTAGCTGGCTTCACGCTGAACATAGAAAAAGGCAAATTTTTGAAAAAAGGATATCATATTTAGGTCATATAATAGATAAAAATGGTTTGCACAAAGATCCAGAAAAAACTAAAGCTATTGCAGAATGCCCAAGACCAAGAAATGTAAGTCAAGTAAAGGCATATGTGGGCATGATTAACTATTATTCTAGATTTATAAAAAATATATCAACGTAATTAGAACCTTTGTACGCATTACTTAGAAATAATGTTGAATTTAAGTGGTCCAAAAATTGTGATACCGCATTCACTGAATCAAAAAGAATTATTTTATCAGAACAAAATTTAGCACATTTTAACCCGAGGCTTCCACTTAAAGTGATTTGTGATGCTTCTAAAGTAGGAATAGGGGCGGTTCTTTTGCAAGTATATGAAGATGGAACAGAAAAACCTATTAGTTTTGTCTCAAGAACATTAAATAAAAGCGAATTGGGCTATTCAGTTGTTCACAAGGAAGCTCTCGCTATATACTGGCGGGTACACAAATTTTATCAAAATTTGATGGGAAATAAATTTTATTTGTGTTCAAATCATTTACCGTTGAAGGCATTATTTGGAGAACACAAAGGGTTACCTCAAATGGCGGCAGGGCGCTTGCAGCGATGGGCTGTTTTCTTGAGTGGATTCGATTATGTATTCAAACATATTAAAGGCAGTGAAAATGGCGGGGCTGATGGGTTATCGCAAATACCAATAACCGTGACAGAGGCAGACCCAGACATCGAATATTGTAATATCTTATTATATCAAATACCGATCAGTGCAAATAATATAGCGAAGGAAACAAGGAAAGATCCAATACTAAGTAAAGTTTATTTGTTTATTAGGAACGGCTGGCCAGATGAAATTAACGAACAATTTGAAATATTCAAAAGAAAATCCTGCGAAATAAGTATTGAGAATAATTTGATAATGTGGGGTTATCGAGTAATAAAGCCAACAATATTAAGAAGTCAGATTTGGATGAGATTCAAGGTGCTCACAATGGCATGACTAAAATGAAAGTTTTAGCCAGACAGTATGTCTGGTGGCCAAGTTTGGAAAGAGATATTGAAAATTATGTTTAAAATTGTGATGCTTGCGCGACTCTCATGAAAACGCCAGAAAAATCCAAACTAATTAAATTCCAATAAGGTACACATCTACGATACGACTTTCTGGGGCCTTACCATAATAAAACATATTTGATCATTATAGATTCATTTTCGAGATGGCCTGAAATTTATGAAATGCAAAAATTAGATTCTTTTACCACTATAAACAAATTACGGGATTGTTTTGCTAGGTTTGGCTTACCGAATAGAATTGTATCAGATAATGGTCCACAATTAGTTTCCGAAGAATTTGAAAAATTTTGTAATTTTAATGATATTGTTCATATTAGATCCCCACCGTATCATCCTTCAACAAACAGTCTTGCAGAAAACGGTGTAAAATCATTTAAGAATTCCTTAAATAAATACCTCAAAGATATCAGGACAAAATCAGAGAGTACGGAAATATTAATGAGTAAATATTTATTTTCATATCGTAATACCACTGGTGAAACACCATCGAAATTAATGTTTGGAAGACATGTAAAAACTCGATTAGACCTGTTAACAAAAAGTCGGCGTTCAAAAGCTTTGCAAAGACAGATTAAATACAATGGTAAAAGAATGGTAGACTTTGAAGAAGGTGAGGTTGTTTATATTAAAGACTATCGAACACCAAATAAAATCACTGGGGAAAAGGCTATAATTGTACAGATTCTCGGTACTCAAAATTATAATTGTAAAACATTGAAGGAAAAATTAATTTGGAGGAGGTATATTGATCAAATGAGGAAAGTAGGAAGTTTTTATGATGACATTTGTGATATTAATGTGAAAGAATATGTTTCTATAAAAAACTCTAGAAATAATAACATTGAACCAAAGGAAATTGTTCCTAGTCAGGAAGTTAAACCACCAGATTTTCAGGATCACAATAGGGTTCCGGAATCTGTTGAAAATGAATTACCGTCTAATAATGAAAAGTCAGTTTAAGTGGAGGGAGACAGTGCACAAACAAGATCAAATATAAGACCTCCTAAAAGATTTAGTGACGGAGGAGTGTAATATCATGTATATAAATAAAAGTAGTAATTGTAAAATAAATGAAGAAAATACTTTCTATGTTAATTGCATTCTATGTTTTAAGTTAGGTACGCTTGGTAACATAAAAACTCTTTCTCTTTTTCTGTTGTAACTCGAGTTGTGTACATTGTTATTTTATTATTTAAGTCTGAGTTAAACATACTTATATCATTTTACCCACGATATTACAAGTAGTAAGATATGTTATAGACAAACTCTGGAGAACCTTTTCAAATATATTTGAAAGCAATTTACATGGACTCCAAAAATAGATGTGGCGACTGATCAGAGACCAGAGAAAGGTAACTCATGAGTTGATAAGCAGAAAATAAGTGCCCAAAGAAAGTTAGGCGACTTACTTAAGGAGCTGTACAACAAAAAACAATTGAACATGACATCTCCAAGATTGTGATTAACGACAGTTGGTCGTGAAGAGGAAAGACCTAGAAATAGCTAAATAAAATGTTAAATTGACGAATAACCATCAACATTTCGACCATGTGTTATAGGACTTTTTTGTTGCAAATAACTTGTATGATCTCTCTATGAAGTTTGACCCTCTTAAAAGATGACACACTGAATGTAATATTGTACTATATATAAATTTGAGCTCGTTTTGATCTGAACTTTCGAAAAAATTTGAAGAATAAAATTTCAAATGAGAATGATTTACAAACTATTTGGTCGCAAAGCATTGGGCTCGTGACCGGAAGGTCCGGGTTCGCATACTGTTCAGGTGGAAAAGAAATTTTCTAGTTGGACGGGTGTCGGCCACCATTTCACTGTTGGGTCAAAAATTAACAGTGCTGTGACCTAAAGTGGCGCAAGATCGCAGTAACAAAGCCTACCCAGAACAAAACTGAACTTCTAACTCGCACAAGCTGAAAAAGCTTCTGAGTGATCATATCATATATATATATATATATATATATATATATATATATGATTAAAAATCTAAATTCTATTTCTATGTTCTAACCTAACCCTATCTAAATATCGTAATTCTAACGTAAACAATGATTGTTATTTACTATGTAGTCGTTTAGACTATTTTTATGTTTAGTTGGTTAGTTTAAAATATTAATATGTAACACACCAACAAATTGCTCTGGGTGATATAATAATATTATTTTTTCTCTAGGTGATTTTCCTGAGGTAACAGATATTGAAATTGTATGGGCCAGTTTCTGGATCAGTGCCAAATGTTGATAGGAAAAGAACTTCTTCAGGTTGAGTGGTGCAATTTGTAAAATTATATCAAAAATCTAAATTCTATTTCTATGTTCTAACCTAACCCTATCTAAATATCGTTATTCTAACGTAAACAATGATTGTTATTTACTATGTAGTCATTTAGACTATTTTTATGTTTAGTTGGTTAGTTTAAAATATAAATATGTAACACACCAACAAATTGCTCTGGGTGATATAATAATATTATTTTTTCTCTAGGTGATTTTCCTGAGGTAACAGATATTGAAATTGTATGGGTCAGTTTCTGGATCAGTGCCAAATGTTGATAGGAAAAAAACTTCATCAGGTTGAGTGGTGCAATTTGTAAAATTATATCAAACGATTTATCTATTAGAAGCTGTGTAATCTGTAGGATTAATTTACTTGGTCATATTGAATTGTTAAAAGATTTACATTTTATTGAGTGTAGGAAATATCAATTTGGTAATTTGATGAAAGGGGGGCACTATACTACCTTTTATTTAATCAGTGTTTTAATTATCTCTTTCATTTCATTCCAAGACTTTGTGAAGAAGAAAAATCTCAAAATGTTTTGAAAATATCATATTGAAGAATTTAAATTTTCAAATTATGAAGTGTGTATCACAAAATCTTTATCAAATATTATGTTTGACAAGTCAGGTGTTCTTTAATTAAAACAAATTGTAGAAATTACTATGTTTTACAACCAATAAAAACATATATTACACATTTTCTTGTGACTCGAGTTTCGGGAAATTAACTATCCCATCATCAGATAACTGAAGACCTTACAGTGGTACAGTGGTATTTAAACAAAAGTGATAAATATTTTGAATATTTCAATAGATTCTCGGTAACATCTAATAATGGTACAGAGGTTTACAAGCGGAACGTGATAAAAAACCGGGTTAAAAAAGAGGAGCTTTCTAACAGATATCGGAACGTCGGCAATCGACAAAGAAGGTTATTAAACAGATGGTACCCATTTAAATATCTCTAATAATTTTTGGGATTACATAGCTCCGTACAGTCATTCATTATTTTTACGTTATTTTGTTTTACATCTCAAATATTTGAATTTACATAGCTCCATACAGTCATTCATTATTTTTTAAATTATTTTTATTGTGAACGAATTTGAAAATTTCAATAATCAAGTTTCTTTTCATTTGAATCTACATGTAAAATTTTCTTAAGATTTTCTTTTGTCGAAAGGAATTACGGTTTTCTGAAGAATGAGTGGCAAAAGTTGAATTTTTGTTTACTTTTCATTTCTATCACTTTTGTTTAAATAACCACTGTACCACTGTTAGGTCTTCAGTTGTCTGATGATGGGATAGTTCATTTCTCGAAACGCGAGTCTCAAGAAAATGTGTAATATATATTTTTTGGTAGTAAAACATAGTAATTTCTACAATTTGTTTTAATTATGATCAACTACCAAATAGTAACGGCTGAAACAATTCAGTAGGTGTTCTTTATACTGGTTGTGTAAGCAAGTGAATAAAATAGCGTTTGCTATTTCTGCAGTTCTGTTTAGAACTGATTTAAAATTTTTATTCAGTAATCCAGAGAAGGATTTTATTGACTCGATTAAGGACCAAGCTGAAAGACATTTTGAATCTTGAAGAAGATCTCACAAATTGATGTTCTGAAGGTTCAATTTTTGTCTCAACACCTAGGAATACTTCGAATATGTTAATTTTATCTCTTTTTTTTCATTTGATAGTTTTTATTTTTTATAACCAATGAATAATTATTGTTCAAACATATTTCTGTTATTCAAATAGTTAGTTTGAACATTGAAATAAGTTTATGGAAATTACTATGTTGTACTATAGAAAAATTAGATGTAAATGTTGTAAATACATATGTAAATTTCATCTCTTTTTTTTATTTAATAGTTTCTATTTTTATAATGAATAATTAATTTTAGTTCAAACATGTATCTGTTATTCATGTAAGCATTTAAATGTTTTGGTAGTAAAACATAATAATTTTTGAACACTTGTTTAATTTTAGCCCTAGGAAAAACTGCAAGAAGATTCAAATATTCGCGCCAGACGTCGATAATGCAGTATTCTAAAAGCAGAGGTAATGCAGTTCTCTGGAGAGTTGGTAATACAGTTTTCTTTAGTTGGATTTGTTTCATGCACCAGTCGCTACAAAAAAAGCGACAAACTTGATCAGAGTTTTTACAGTGAGTGTCCCATCTATATAGTCTTGTTGATCTATGGTAGCGACTAATGTGTATATACGGGTTGCCGAAAAACGGGAATTGCCGAATACCGCATGTCTGTTCCCGGCTTTATAGTCCCGATCAGTAAATGTATTGAACAGGATGGAAGACATTTTGAGCATGTATTATAAGTGTAAGTATTGCCTTTCCTAGTTTTGCACTTGAAAAATTAAACAGATATTTCTTTAATTGTGTAAGAATAATTTGGAAAACACAAATAATCAAAAAGGTTGGTATCCTCAGATAGTTAGTTTTATGTAGAATGCGAAGACAAACTAATATACAGGTTGTTCCATTTGAAAAAATTGCATAAACTTAAATCGAAGTGGACGAAAATGAACGTAACATTTGAAGCACCCTGTATGAACATACATAATGATCAGAACAATACCGGTTACTTTGGTATTTTCTACGCCACTTCGCTATGCAAAATTCAGATCTTTGAAGAAACAGTTTAGTTACAGTTATTTCATTCAGAGCCTGCATCACTCCCCATTTTGTCGAAAAAATTAATAACTTGGTACCGGCGCATTGTGGCTGAAAAAAATTCAGTGCTGAAGAGGGAACGAAGGGACTATTTTAATGACAAAAAATAAACTGGTTGTTCCGTTTAAAAAAATATTGTTTTTACTATTACGGAAAAATGCAACACCCTGTGCATCTGGAACTATTTTCAAAACATGGCCTTTTTGGTACGAACATGCGCTTCATTATTATAATCCAAAATTCTGAACTTCAGATCGATCGAATCTGAAGTTCTGTAGTTTGAAAACTTTTGGAAAATATTTATGAAAAAAAAATTCAATCGTGAATAACTGCTGAATTTTTGAACCGATGGTGCCGAATGTTAGCTGAGAAATTCAGACATCAAACCTCCCCTGAAAGTTTCAAAGCTCTAGATCTTTCTGTTTAAAAGTTACATTGTTCCCTGGAACTAGACCGTAAAAACTCTCAATCAGTTCAATATATCTTTCGAATGATTAAAGGGCAATGTAATTTTTCGAAAGAGTAAACGTTGTCTAGTAATTATTGTATAGTCTTGTACGCTCGTAGGCAGACGTAGGTTTCGAGTCTTTAGTTGTCACATGTAACTTCGATGATATAAACCTTCAAAACTCAATCTCAATTAGTGCAATTCGTGCTACTTTAGCACCTTTGCCAACGTTATAGCACCGTTCAGAGTCTTGGTGAGATATCACCGTTTCCCTTTGCAGGTAGGGTCGTTTTTTAGGATTTTCCTCGTTCAGTCGATCTAGTTGGGCTATGTAGCGATTGCCATTGACTATGTTGCCTCATTCAGGGTTTTCTGTAATTAAAATATCATACACCTGCTAAAATGCAGCTCAGCTGACGTTTTTTTTATTCAGACGTGGAAGATCCATAATTCATCCATAAGAACATATCGACGTAAAAATTCTATTTATTCCGGTAAAAAAGTTTCAAACGCGACTTTCTTATAGAAAAACTTTAATGCAAAATGAAGCCTAGGTGTTTCAAAGATATTTTTGCCCATCAACACACGAAATTCTTTATTTCCATTGTTTTGAGAATCACACATGTTGTTCCTCTAAAATCACTGTATCTTCTGAACTAAATGTTGGATGGTCAGAAAATTTTCACAGCTATATTCTGAAGGTTAGTAGTACTTTTCAACTGAAATATCAATTTTGTATTTTCGGTGCTCTATCTGAGTATCACAATTGATTTACAAAACAATGATAAGGTAGATATCAACATACACTACAAAAATTAGACCAGAAGGTTCATAAATGAAATAAAAAGTTGGTACTTAGGATAGCTGCGAGAACTAAAAGTACATAGATGAATATCATGAATGGAGTATGCGGTTGGCACTAGGTGAAACATTATAAAAATTTTATTTAACATAATTCATTCAGGAACTCCTTTTTTTAGTCCTTTGAAGATGGTGGAAAGACCGAAACACGTGTCAGGATTCTGAATAAATTGTGTAACATAACAACTGTGTGATTTTTTTTAAATAACATAGATGAAGGCCACTAATACGGACAAAACTTGCATCAGTACCAATGAAATATGGTAGAAATAGAAACATGTGTTTTCTTCATTCTGTTGATTATGAATAATTTCATCTAAGCAACAGCCAAATCAATTCAATTTTAGTTTGTTTGTCGAATGTAGAATAATGTCGTTATTAAATCGAACAATATGTTGAACTTTTTAGGTATTTGAAGCATTTTGATGAAATAACATATCAAACTCACCTAAACCCGTCTATCCTTAAATTTTTGAAATATTTCCTCAGTGTTTCTGATTTACTGTACACTTCTTCCAGCTGTAAATTATCAAAAACTATAATTTTGGACTTGTCTTCATCAAATAAATCTTACCTGTGATTGAACTTCGTTAGCTAATATTTGCCATTCCTTGGTATTTCTGTCTAACAGTTCTGGTACCCATCTAACTCCATCTACTAATTTGATGGTACCTACCAGATCACACTCATCCGCACAAACTCCGGGAGTTGTTGGTTTCTGAGTTGTTGTTGTAGAGGTTGTTATGGTTTGTGTGCTTGTAGAAGTAGTGACATTTTCAGGTTCTGAACTTGTAGGGGAAACCTTTTGAACAGATTCGAGAAGTTTTTCTATAGATATTGGTGTAGTTGATGGAGTCGGCCATCCAGTAAATTCGGTCGTAGCTCTGAAATTGAACATATTTATGTAGAACAGCTCATTAAATAATAAAAAATGTATTTATATAAATGAACTGACTTCAGTATGTAGAGTATTTAATGATAAGGTTCCACTAGACGTCTGGATAACCAGACAATGGATCATTCTGAATATTTGTTGATATGCATGGATAGATCAGATATATTTGTTCAAAATACTTTTGATAAAGTGGTATTGCCACTTTTAACAGGCCCAAATTAGCTTTAAGGCCAACGTAGATCGCGCCAGTTTTGGTCGATGGCAAAGAAAATTGGAAATAACTTCTCTCATTCAAATTTTTCCCTCTGTCAGAAGAGAATGATCCGTTCTCTTCACTCCTATACGCGCCGATAACTCGACTATTGAGAAATCTGGTCAGGAACCTTCAACAATTCCATAGTAAGATTGGGGATATGTACTTCAGATCGCGGATCATTCGTGGAGTGCTATGTGGACTCGATTACAAGAAAGCAACTGGACCAAACAGGATTTCTACCCTTGCATTAAAAAAGTACCAGATCTTACACCTGTTCGCTGTAAGATACTCAGTATGTCATACAGGAAAGCAATTTTCCCTTATTTATGGAAGAGTGCACGAGTGCAGCCTATCCAAAGAAGAGCAGGAAGTGTTTTCTATCAAACTACCGCCGAATAACGATAATATCCATTTTCCTGAAAGTCACGGAAGCAACTCTCAAACTCAAAATAGATAGATGCCTGGAACAAAGGCCTCACTAGTCACATTCAACTTATCAGTTTTGCTTTTCCAAACACCGATCAACAGGTGACCTCCTTAGCTATGTGACACAACTGTGAATAAGGACAACTATGAAGAATCTAGGACAATTGCTCTAGACATATCCAAGACTTTCGATCCTGTCTGACATAAGGCTCTTCTGAATAAGCTATCTTTGTATGGGTTTTCCGGGGGAGTCTCTACGATTGGATGAAGAGTTTTCTCACTAACAGGATTATTCATGTAACCGTGGATGATATCCGTTCCTGTGATTTCAATGCAAATGCTGGAATGCCTCAAGGCTCAGTTCTGTCGCCTACTCTCTCCCTGATTCACATAAACGATCTTCTTGATACGACCGAGAACCATATATTGAACTTCGGGGATGGTAGCATGCTGATGTTTTCTTTCACCTCCATAGATGCCAGCAAATTGATTTTCTGAACAAATATCTAAAAAAAAATCTTCTTGGCGAGACTGTCAACTCTTCGGTCTGTTGGTGGAAATATGTGACTAAGAGTGCAAAGTCTGTTGCAAAAAAGCTTTCTGTTCAAGGACAGGAAATATTTCTCTGCAGATCAGGTCATTCTAATGTTTGAAGTCCAGATCAGACCAGGACTCGAATACTACTCTGATATTTGGAGTTCAGCATCTAAGCATTCATTTCAACTTTTGGATTTCATCCAGAAAAGAGCTGTGAATGACTGCCCAACTTTAACAGCTAGTTTGAAGTCGTTGGAACACCTGAATTCTAAGAGGTAATTCTATTGGCATGCGGGCATAGCTCTTATCCAAGTGACTACTCAACAGTCTCCACAGTCCACCCCAAGAGGTAAAATGTGTGATAAGGATTACGCCATATCATCGCGAGAAGCGAGAACCCCTCCGAAGAGGTGAACCCACCAGCTTCCAGTTTGGGCCCCGATTCGAGAGCCAGAACCTTCTGACTAGTAGCAGCAAAGCATTATTCAACCTCTACTGGCTCTGCAGGTCAGAACCCGAGTTGGTTTGAGACGCAACTCACCCGCCGGAAGGAATTCTTATCCATCCATCCGAGCGCAGTCCCATGAACTAAAATTATCTCAATATTGATGACTACTATTGATCCTGGTACGAGCACCGTCTCAACGGCTTGTACGTTCTGACTCATCGAACCCATGTGAAGTCAATTGATTCATTCTGGCGTCAAGCACTAATGGCAAAGCCATTTCGTCGAGATCCACCAACCCTAAATTGTTACGCATTGATCCGGGGCCAGGACAAGCCGGTCGAAGCGTCAAGTCCCGCTAAACCTCGAGTCATTTCATGAGAATATCCCTAACATGGGGGTCTGCGAACAGATAAACGAAATATCTCCCTAGTCCAGCATGCGGACTTTCAACCACTGCCCCCTCGAGTCCAACACCAAAGGGGTGGCCAGGTGGTACAAGTAACACCTGTGAGCAAACCACCCCCTTCTCCGAGGTAACGCAGTATGCTACATAACGCACTCGGCCATTACACAGAAAAATCCGGAGATTAATACTGCGTAGGGTAGAGTACGCCAGTTTTAAGGGAGAAGCCCTGTGCTGGAGGACATAGGATCATAGGAAAGTTACCGACTTGTGCTTGTGTGTTCTATAGATATTATCACGGTCGATGTTCTACGTAGTTGAAGCTGCCACCAAATTAGGACGTGCAATAGGGCTATGCAACTAGCACACCCCTATGCAATTGAATTAACAATTCCGAGTACTTCTGTTTATCAGAAGTCCTTCTTCCTCCGAACTGACCAGTTATGGAACGCGCTTTCAGCTGATGTGTTTCCTTCAGTGTACGTGAATAATTTTCAACAGTTCAAGACAAGAATAAGTACCACTCTCCGCTCTGGGTACAACCTAGGTGACATAGACTTCCTTTCCTCGGTAGATCAAACATAAAAGAATGGCCTTAGGCGCAAGTCGAAGTGATTAAATCTTAGTTACCATTCCATTGGATGTATATCAAACCAGAATAGATTTCTGATGTACCAGGACATTCAAACTAGTATGCCAAAAATAATTTGCTAACAGCTTGAGATAAATTGCTTGATGTTAAGCCTATCTGTCTCATAGAGCGATAAAATGTATAAGGTTGTTCGGAAAGTAATTCCGTTTGTTCCCAGACAGAGGATTTAATTGTATTTTTTCGAACCCAACTTCACACTTAAGTCGCATAATCATTATATATTTTGAGAGCTGATATAACAAGACTTGTGTGTGAAAAAATTCAATTATTTCTGTGCCGCAGTTTTTGGTTGGTACACTTTTGAATATGGAGAGCAATTCCGTCATATTTCACTATTTTGCTATAAAAAAGGTGAAAATGCTGTTCAAGCCAGAAAGAAATTCAGCGATATGCATGGAGATGAAGACATAATAAAGGCATTAATTGATGCAAATCGACGAATAACAACTCGTAAGATCGGTTCAACTATTTATGACCACTTGAAAGACCTGGGTTCAAACTCGAAGTTTGATATATGGGTTCACTATGTTCCCACGGAGAGAAATTTGTGTCGTCGCTTCTCAAACGTCACGAAAATGATCCATTTTTGAAACGCATCATTACTGGGAACTAAAAATGGGTTGCATATCACAATTTCAAAGGCAAGAGATCATAGAGCAAGAAGGATGAACCGGCTCAAAGCATTCCTAAAGCCAATATCCATCAAAAGAAGGTGATGCTATTGTTTAGTAAAATTTCAAAGGAATAGTTTTTTTTTCAGCTTTCACTGGATAACACAACAATCAAATCGGAAGTCTACTGTCATTAGCTGGACAAACTGAATGAAGTACTTCAACAGAAAAGACCAGGATCAATCAACAAAAGAGGTGTAGTGTTCCACCAAGATAATGCGAGATCTCATACAAGTTTGGTCACTGGCCAAAAGTTTTTACAGCTTGAATGAGATACACTGCCACACCCACGATATTCTTCAGATCTGGCGCCTTCGGATTTTCATTTATTTCGATCATTGCAAACTTTTCTGGACGGTAAAACCTTTACTTCAAATGAAGAGGTCAAAAATCACCTGGATCAGTCTTCAAAAATCACCTGGATCTCTCCCAGCAAAGACCAAAAATGTTATGAGCGTAAAATCATGCTACTACCAGAAAGATAGAAAAAGGTGTTGACCAGAATGGCCAACATATAATTTAATAAAATATTTATTTATTATACGAAAATTGTCTTTCATTTTCCCGAAAAGAAAACGAAATTTTTTTCCGAAGAACACAATATTTTATCAATTGCATCAAAAAAGTTTCCTTTTATCAAAAAAAGCCCCACAGTAGTCTAACAAACACATTGGCACTGTTAAGACTCTGTGGAATAAACACGCCTGGTGCTGCTTCTCCATAGATTAACAATAATATATGGATTGGACACTTCCCTACCCCCACCTAAAAGTAAGTTTTTAGTTGATGCACCAGTCAATAGTTAACGGTAACCATCAACTTATGCTTTTTGATTTCGCCGCTAGGTACCGCTACCATCAGCCGTTAGCCATAGTTGTAATAATGGTCATATATTTCGAAAAGAAGTGGTGGTTTTGTTATGGCCCAACCTCGGGTACACCTCATATTTATTTTTGATTAAATTTCGTAAGAGTTAAGTTCAAAACAGTTTAGTGCATCTAAACTAGTGTATTTTCAAATATTGAGTTCAATACAGTACTTGAAAATGGGATATACTAAGAAATGTCTTGTACATGGGTGTCAAGATCTAACCAGCCCTAGACATCGTTTTCCCAAGAAAGATCCCAAGTTATTTAACAGGTGGATTGAAATTATACAGCCAACTGAATGGCACAAATTATCAGATGATCAAATATTGAGAGGAATATAATTTCTTCAAAATTTGAATATTAAAACAAATTGCAATATGTTTATCTTCTACAATTTTAATTTCAAAAAAATTTTCATTCAAAAAACTTTTAGAAATAAATGCATGTCTAACAAGCACCGCTTACATTTAATAGACGTATATAATCAAAACTCAATATATAATGTCAAATGGAATAAATAATCCAACAGATATACGAAAGTAATTAAAATTAATAAATAAATATTTAAAGGAGACAAAATTTTGTTTCTGGTCTTAGCGTGAAGAACACCAATTGCCTTTTAAAAACATAAACACACTTAAAGGACTTCTCAAAGAATATAATTTATTTGAAATATTTAATATATTTAAATATTCGAATAAATTATTTCAAAAATCTCTAAAAAAATGTGCACTATATCTTCCAAAAACAAATATAATTCTAGACAATCCCGTCTTCAGTCCTCTTTTAACATTCCAAATATCAAAATCAAAAACATAACCTATATCACTCACGTGTTAAAAGACTTAAGCTTCGAAATACAGATCAACTATATAATTCAAGATTGATCTATGTTCTAACAAAATCAAAGAACAGTGTGAGTTATTTTAAGGTTTATTTAAATTCATTGGCATTCTATAATGAGATTTATTGAAGCCAAAATATAATTATATATTATATATAAAATAAAATAGAAAGGCCTTTTACTTGATAGAAGAAATATAACAATATTTGAATATTAAAACAAATTGAAATATGTTTATCTTCTACAATTTTAATTTCAAAAAAATTTTTATTCAAAAAACTTTTAGAAATAAATTTATGTCTAACAAGCACGGCTTACATTTAATAGACGTATATAATCAAAACTCCATATATAATGTCAAATGGAATAAATAACCTAACAGATATACGAAAGTAATTAAAATTAATAAATAAATATTTCAAGGAGACAAAATTTTGTTTCTGGTCTTTCCGTAAAGAACACCAATTGCCTTTTAAAAACATAAACACACTTAAAGGACTTCTCAAAGAATATAATTTATTTGAAATATTTAATATATTTAAATATTCGAATAAATTGTTTCAAAAATCTCTAAAAAAATGTGCACTATATCTTCCAAAAACAAATATAATTCTAGACAATCCCGTCTTCAGTCCTCTTTTAACATTCCAAATATCAAAATCAAAAACATAACCTATATCACTCACGTGTTAAAAGACTTAAGCTTCGAAATACAGATCAACTATATAATTCAAGATTGATCTATGTTCTAACAAAATCAAAGAACAGTGTGAGTTATTTTAAGGTTTATTTAAATTCATTGGCATTCTATAATGAGATTTATTGAAGCCAAAATATAATTATATATTATATATAAAATAAAATAGAAAGGCCTTTTACTTGATAGAAGAAATATAACAAAATTTGAATATTAAAACAAATTGAAATATGTTTATCTTCTACAATTTTAATTTCAAAAAAATTTTTATTCAAAAAACTTTTAGAAATAAATTTATGTCTAACAAGCACGGCTTACATTTAATAGACTTATATAATCAAAACTCCATATATAATGTCAAATGGAATAAATAACCCAACAGATATACGAAAGTGATTAAAATCAATAAATAAATATTTAAAGGAGACAAAATTTTGTTTCTGGTCTTACCGTAAAGAACACCAATTGCCTTTTAAAAACACAAACACACTTAAAGGACTTCTCAAAGAATATAATTTATTTGAAATATTTAATATATTTAAATATTCGAATAAATTATTTCAAAAATCTCTAAAAAAATGTGCACTATATCTTCCAAAAACAAATATAATTCTAGACAATCCCGTCTTCAGTCCTCTTTTAACATTCCAAATATCAAAATCAAAAACATAACCTATATCACTCACGTGTTAAAAGACTTAAGCTTCGAAATACAGATCAACTATATAATTCAAGATTGATCTATGTTCTAACAAAATCAAAGAACAGTGTGAGTTATTTTAAGGTTTATTTAAATTCATTGGCATTCTATAATGAGATTTATTGAAGCCAAAATATAATTATATATTATATATAAAATAAAATAGAAAGGCCTTTTACTTGATAGAAGAAATATAACAAAATTTGAATATTAAAACAAATTGAAATATGTTTATCTTCTACAATTTTAATTTCAAAAAAAATTTTTATTCAAAAAACTTTTAGAAATAAATTTATGTCTAACAAGCACCGCTTACATTTAATAGACGTATATAATCAAAACTCAATATATAATGTCAAATGGAATAAATAATCCAACAGATATACGAAAGTAATTAAAATTAATAAATAAATATTTAAAGGAGACAAAATTTTGTTTCTGGTCTTAGCGTGAAGAACACCAATTGCCTTTTAAAAACATAAACACACTTAAAGGACTTCTCAAAGAATATAATTTATTTGAAATATTTAATATATTTAAATATTCGAATAAATTATTTCAAAAATCTCTAAAAAAATGTGCACTATATCTTCAAAAAACAAATATAATTCTAGACAATCCCGTTTTCAGTCCTCTTTTAACATTCCAAATATCAAAATCAAAAACATAACCTATATTAAATAAATTAATAATAATATTATTAAATATTTCAAATAAATTATATTCTTTGAAAAGTCCTTTAAGTGTGTTTATGTTTTTAAAAGGCAATTGGTGTTCTTTACGGTAAGACCAGAAACAAAATTTTGTCTCCTTTAAATATTTATTTATTAATTTTAATTACTTTCGTATATCTGTTGGGTTATTTATTCCATTTGACATTATATATTGAGTTTTGATTATATACGTCTATTAAATGTAAGCGGTGCTTGTTAGACATAAATTTATTTCTAAAAGTTTTTTGAATAAAATTGTTTTTGAAATTAAAATTGTAGAAGATAAACATATTTCAATTTGTTTTAATACTCAAATAAAATTCTTTGTTTTTATTCATCATATGTAGCTTCTTTGAGAATTCGATCGGACCTTACTTGATGAAACTGTATTTCAGTCAAATGAAATAATAAAGAATTCTTCAAAATTCATCAATTTACAACAATTGTCTCGCCAAATTTGTAGTTTCGACAGGTTTACGTTTCGAAATATCCTTTAAATCTACAATTTCACATCTTATTTGGACAAAATCTTGAAAGAAGGAGGATACAGACAAGAGTCAACATATAAAAAAAAAGAGTTGCAGCATAGTAAAATATCATGGGGACGATTATCGCTAAGTTAGCAAAAATATTCAGCAACGGAGATCTGCTCACAAAGGTTTACCTATTGAAAAGAATTTTAAGGTCCGTGTACCTATTGATTTCGACAGCTTTCAACAATGTGAGTCTGGTAGTTTTAATTTCATTAAGGATAATTTCATCCTTGTGGTTGAAATTATGTCCTTCTTTCAAATGACCAATGTTAAGTGGATGGTAAATAATGAATCCTTTTCTTGAAGTTTCTACTGGTTTGACCAATATATATCATAGAGCAATCATTATAGGGGAACTCATAAACTATGAAAATATCTATAATGAAATTGAAAGTATTTGACTCACACTGTTGAAAGCAGTCGAAATCAATAGGTACAAGAATATTCAATTTTGCCTAATGAGCAAAGAGATATGAACAGTTCTCCCTTGTTAAATATTTTTGTTTTATTAGGTATTTAAAATGATTGGCACTGGTATATTTATCGATTATTTGTATCATCTTTTTTGTATTTTTCTACCTATATTAAATTACGAAAATCATTCATTAAATATTTTCATGATTTCTCCTGAATTCATAAAACGTGAAATTGTGAAACTGACAACACAATAATATTGGCGAAACAATTGTTGTATATCAATGAATTGTGGAAATATCATTGATTATTTTATTTAATATTCGTTCAAAATTTTGTCAGGATCGTGCGATTACAAACTCAAAAAAAAAAATTGTGAGCGAAGCAGTATTGAGCGCTACTTCAAACACTCGAATCTAGCCTAAATATTACGAATGAGTTAATTCATGAGCAAAATCAGTGCAATATATCACAGTTTTTCATATCTGAAATGTTTTTCAAAATTTCCCAAACTATCGATCAAAATTCAAACAAAACGCATATGTTCATTCAAAGTTTTTTTAAGATTGTATAATCAGAAGATTCTAAACCAAAAAAAAAATTTTTGAGAGGAACAGCGTAGCTATCGAAATCATAGCAACAATTTTACGATCGAGTTTCCTTTATATTTTGATAAAAAATAACGACAAGAAGTCTAATGCAATATTTCGTGCGGATTATGGATGATATGAACAAGCGTGAAAAAACTTTCGACTTCACGTTAGTGCTTTTTACTATTTTTTAATTTTTATGCTGCTGATAATTGCACATGAATATCATTTTAATTAGAAAGATGTACGTTGGACAAAAAAACAAAAAACTTAAAAAGGTGATCTTATAAAATTCAAAGTTTCATATACTCAATAAAATTTCAACATAAAACAAAATTCCATAATTTTAAAATTTCATGACACAGGATACACTTTAATAGTCAGTAGTAACCCCCTTTTGAACCACAATAGTCCGTGCAGACGCAGTGGTAGGGTGGACAGACGCCCGCTCGCCATAAATAACAACCCCCTCTTATCACACATCCCTCCTTGGTCCATTATTCACGAGTGTTTCCATAATGTTCTGGATATAATTTTTATGAATACAATTCGCCTATATCTCAGAAACTGGACAGAGATGAGAAACGAGAACTCATGGAATATTTAAAAGCACGTTAAAAATATACTAGAACTTCTTAGTTCTCATTTTCTACTAATTTTGGTTCCTCTTATTTATTGTGCGGAAATTTTGTTTGAACGACTATTTAATTTGGACTAAAAATATGGTACAAACTATGAAGAAAATTGATGCATCAAACTTTTCCCTAATACAGACTCTTCACATTTCAACCTCTAACTGCGTTTGAATACTGATCATTAGTTTATTGAGTATTATTTATCTATTATCGGGAAATCGTGAACCATAAAACCATCCGATAAATTTATGATAATCAGCACAAGATCAGAATTTTACCAAATCTTGTAGATTTTTATGTCGAGTCCACGGTCTTCGAAGAAATAAAGAGCATTGTTTGCGAAGACGCTGTAGGCAGTGAAGTACTTCTGCCTATTTGAATCGATGATAACTTGAATTCTGTTTCTATCCGTTTATAATATAAGAAGATCTGATTACTATTAACTACTTATTCTGTGGAATAAGCGAACTGCTCTTACGCTCCACACAAGTGAAATGAGAGAACTGAGTCTTCGCAAATAATGCAACGTTTCGGGTAATGACAACAGATTTGGGAATCAAGTATTTGGCTATTGGTTTCCGAGTTATTCCCTGTATTTCTTAGAGTTCGTATGGGTTGCCTTGAACTCACATTTGTCACGATTCGTCTGCGAAAATACTAGAAATTCCAGTAAATCCACTTGGAAAAGGTATAGGTCTTAAACAGAGGTATATTAATTCTTTATGGAACTTTATGTCTATTACAGGCTGTTCTGTGAAGATCCTGTTAAATGAAAGAGTAACTGATCAAAGAATTCCCCTTTCTGCGGTGAAAATTTTTAAAATAAATACTGAATTGTTTCAGCCGTTACTAATTGGTAGTTAATTATAATTAAAACAAATTGTTGAAATTACTATATTTTACTACCAGTAAAAATATATATTACACATTTTCTTGTGACTCGAGTTTCGGGAAATGAACTATCCCATCATCAGACAACTGAAGACCTAACAGTGGTACAGAGGTATTTAAACAAAAGTGATAGATATTTTGAATATTTCGATAGATTCTAGGTAACACCTAATAGTGGTACAGAGGTTTACAAGCGGAACGTGATAACAAACCGGGTTAAAAAAGGGCTTTCTAACAGATATCGGAATGTCGGCAATCGACAAAGAAGGTTGTTAAATAGATAGTACTCATTTAAATATCTCAAATAATTTTTGGGGTTACATAGCTACGAACAGTCAATCATTATTTTTACATTATTTTGTTGTATATCTCAAATATTTGGATTTACATAGCTCTGTAGAGTCATTCATTATTTTTTACATTATTTTCATTGTGAACGAATTTGAAAATTTCAATATTCAAGTTTCTTTTCTTTTGAATCTACATGTAAAATTTTCTTAAGAGTTTCTTTCGTCGAAAGGAATTACTGTTTTCTAAAGAATGAGTGGCAAAAGTAGAATTTTTGTTTTCTTTTCATTAAATTCATTTTATGTTCGTTGAAAAAGGTTTTAAACAGATGTAACTTTTTAAATATCTCAAATATTTTCGATTAACAAATTATTTTTACATTATTGTTATTGTGAACTAATTTGAAAATTTCAACAGATTCTAGATAATCGAGTTTCTTCCCTTTTGATTCTACATGTAAAATTTTAAGATTATCTATTGTGGTAAAGGAATGACCGTTTTCTAGATTCAAAAGAAAAGAAATTTGAATATTGAAATTGTCAAATTCGTTCACAATAAAAATAATGTAAAAAAATAGTGAATGACTGTACGGAACTATGTAAATCCAAATATTTGAGATATACAACAAACTTATGTAAAAATAATGAATGACTGTACGGAGCTATGTCACCCCAAAAATTATTTGAGATATTTAAATGGGTACCATGTGTTTAACAACCTTCTTTGTCGATTGCCGACATTCCGATATCTGTTAGAAGGCCCCTCTTTTTTAACCCGGTTTTTTATCACGTTCCGCTTGTAAACCTCTGTACCACGATTAGGTGTTACCTAGAATCTATCGAAATATTAAAAATATTTATCACTTTTGTTTAAATACCTCTGTACCACTGTAAGGTCTTCAGTTGTCTGATGATAGGATAATTCATTTTCCGAGACTCGAGTCACAAGAAAATGTGTAATTTATATTTTTATTGCTACTAAAACATCTCATAAAAATGAAAATACAAGGTTGAAAAGCTGCATCATTCTCCATTCAATCAGTATCGTGATATTGTGACGAGCGAGAATGGAGAAAGAATATACTGAACAAAATTATTAATTATGGACATATAAGAAAAACAAATGTTAACTTCCGCCATTTTATTGATTGACACGACAATTGTTTCGTCATACCATGACTTCATCAGATGAGTATTTGAACTGAGGTGTACAATACAAAACATGACCTTAAAAACACAGCTCTGGTACAAAAAATAGAGGGGTGGAAAGAGATGGTTTACAATTAATGAAAAATATTAACTAAGGGGGATCTGTTTAAATCTATTTGATCATTCAATAAAATTTGTCTTTCATTATATCTATTGATCTCTAAAGTTTCTAACAGATTTAGTTTCTGACTTTTGTTTTCGATATGTAATATTTCATAGTTCATATTAAAATAATGGCCAGTCTCCAACAAATGGTTGGCATAAGTTGAATTCGGTTTATTATTAATATAACATTTTTCATGTTCTCGAATCCTTGTTTGGAATGAACGGTGTCTGTCCCACACATACACCTGGGCAATCACTACCTGTTAACTTGTAAACTCCTGATTTTTTGTTTTTAGGAATGACGTCTTTATTATTTTTTATTGAGCTGCCTAAAGAATTAATGGTTTTAAAAGAGATGTTATATTTTTCTTTTTTCTTTAAATATCTAGCAATCTTTTCAGATTTTTGGCCTATGTAAGTTAATGAAATAAATTCGGTTTCGTTTGAATTTTGAAATTTTGGATATACAAGTGATATTGCTTTCTTGTAATTTATTTTATCAAGTAAATTGTCTACAATTAACGGATTAAAATCATTATTGAAAACTATTTGTTTAATGGTTTTATACTCTTTGTCAAAATTTTCTTTCGTCATGGGTATGTTAACCAATCTATAAAGCATACTATTATAAGCTGACAATTTTTGTGAAAATGGATGGTTTGAAGTATAACGAATCGTACCATCTGTATGTGTAGGTTTTCTGTATATGGAAAAGTCATGTTTATTATTAATTTTGGTGATTTTTAAATCTAAGAAATTTATGCTATTATTTACTTCATCTTCCTGTGTGATTCAATTGTTGGATATAATTTATTGATAGATTCCAAAAATGAACCAAGTTGTCTATTTGTGCCATTAAATAAACAAATTATGTCATAACGGTACCAATAAACGAAATCTTTAAAATATGGGGGTTTTTGGATATTGGTTTCTACGTGATCCATGAATATTTCTGATAACAAGGGGCTTAATGGGTTCCCCATTGTTAGGCTTTCTTCGTCTAGATAAAATGTGCCGTTGAACATAAAGTAATTTTGATCTAGGCAAACGTTTAAGGCGTCTAATATTTCTGTTTTTACAACAAGAGTAGTTCGTTTTTCGAGTAATAAATCATCAACTAATGCTATGGTTTCACTGACCGGTATACTAGGAAATAAGCTTTTTACATCAAAGGAAACAAATTTGGCATTGTTTGGGATATGTATATGCTTAATTTTTTGTATAAGTTGATAAGAGTTTTTTATTGCAAATTTGGCTTCAAAGTTGGTTTCTGTTATTATAATTTTGATTAATGTTTTTGAAAGTTTATATGACGGGGCTGTGACAAATGAAACAACGGGTCTGATGGGATTATTCTCTTTGTGCAACTTAATTAAAGAATACAAAATGGGTGTTGATGGGTTCATTAAAGTTAATTTATAATTTGGAATATTTTCAAAAAATGCTTTTGATTGAAGTATAACTGATTTGATTTGTTTTTGATATTTTTCTGATGGGTCATTTTTGATAGTTTTATATTTATTTTGGTCTAAAAATGAAGTTGTTTTCTGTATGTATTCTATTTTGTTTAATGCAATGACTGTATTTCCTTTGTCTACGCGAGTAAATTTTAGGTCATTTTCTATAATTTTATTTCTGATTGATTTGACTGTTTGATTGAAAATCTGAAAAGATTGCTAGATATTTAAAAAAAAAGAAAAATATAACATCTCTTTTAAAACCACTAATTCTTTAGGCAGCTTAATAAAAAATAATAAAGACAAAAAATCAGCAGTTTACAAGTTAACAAGTAGTGATTGCCCATGTGTATTGTGGGACAGTTTCATTGTTCATTCCAAACAAGGATACGAGAACATGAAAAATGTTATATTAATAATAAACCGAATTTAATTTATGCCAACCATTTGTTAGAGACTGGCCATAATTTTAATATGAACTATGAAATATTACATATCGAAAACAAAAGTCAGAAACTAAATCTGTTAGAAACTTTAGAGATCAATAGATATAATAAAAGACAAATTTTATTGAATGATCAAATAGATTTAAACAGATCCGCCTACTTAATATTTTTCATCAATTGTAAACCATCTCTTTCCACCCCTCTATTTTTTGTACCAGAGCTGTGTATTTAAGGTCATGTTTTGCATTGTATACCTCAGTTTAAATACTCACCTGATGAAGTCATGGTATGACGAAACAATTGTCGTGTCAATCAATAAAATAGCGGAAGTTAATATTTGTTTTTCTTATATTGAAGATGAATTTCCGTCAAGTAAAGACCGAAACAATCAAAAATAATATTTCCTATTTATATTAGCACAGCTGAAAATATGGAGGAAAATACAGTGAATTTGACAGATGATACAAATACAGTGGTAGGAGCAACGAAACATGAAGAATTGAAAACATAAGAAAACAAATTTTTCCAAAGCAGAACTTTGGTTTGATAAGAATAAACTGATATTTAATGAAGAGAAAACACAATTGGTGATATTTGATACGAAATTTTCTATTAAGTCGAAGCTCGATGATATTGATATTTTGGTGTGTGAAAGGGTTTAAGATTATGTAGAATTGCTAGGCTTATATATTACTAAATTCCTTAACTGGCATGCAGATTGTGAATAATTACTGAAAAAACTTAATAAGATATAAGAACGCTTAAAATATTGTATTTTGCCAACTATGAATTAGTCATGGGGTATGGTAATAATTTTTTGAGGAAAAAATGTTTTCTTTTCGATAAAAAATACCTCATTTAGTGAGCTTCCGAATGATTTATCAACTTTTGTGCTAGCTGATTGTCCTGTGCCATAATATCATGGCTAAGAAGATAACAACGAAAAGCTGAAATAATCCAAACCTAAATTTCCTCTATCTTGAAGCTCTTTTTGATTGAATATTAAAATAATTCTCATGGAAATCATCAATTTATCTGCCGAATCATAATAAATAATATTTAAATAAGGTTATTCTGATTTTCACAAATTTTTATTGTTATGTTTACAACAATCGTTTCGCTATCACAGGAGCATCATCAGGCAAGATTACATTTTGAATAACAAAGCTTGTTTCCGAAATCCGTTGCTATTCATATTACAGTAAGTACAATAAATTTTGATTGAGCACTAAAACCCAAAAAAGGGTATCTGCAAATTCCAGCTTATCTGAATATATTTAACAGAGGTGAGTTATTCAAATCTATTTGTTCATTAAGTAATATTCCAATTTTATTATGTTTATGTATCTTTAGGGATTCTAACAGATTTAAGGCATAACTTTTGCTTTCTTTATGTAGAATTTCAAAATTATGGTTGAAAGTATGTCTTGTTTCTAACAAATGGTTGGAATATGTAGAATTACTTTTATTATTGAGGAAACTCTTCAAATGTTCACAAATTCTATGTCGGAAAGTTCTTCCAGTCTGTCCTATTTTAACTTTAGTGCAATCACCGCAGGTTAACTCATAAACCCCCGATTTATCATCTTTATATGTACAGTCTTTATTATTTTTAATAAATTTACCCAAGTTTGAATTGGTTTTAAATGAAGTTCTTAAATTATATTTATTTTTGAGGTATGTAGCAATTTTCTCAGAAAAATCTTTAGTGTACATGAAGGAAATGTATTTAAAATTTTTTTTATATAATATTAGGAAACACCATAATTAAAGCTATTTTATTATTTTTATTCATCAACAATTTGTCTATCAACTTTCTTGTATTTAAAATTTCCTTTTATATTAGGATATACCATATATAAAGCTATTTTATTATTTTTATTTATCAACAATTTTTCAATCAACGTAGGATCATAGTCATTATTAATAGCTATTTGTTTAATGATGTTAAGTTCTGAAATATAATTTTCTCGATTCATGGGAATATTAACTAATCTATGGATCAGACAATTAAATGCTGATAATTTTTGATTTAAAGGATGATTTGATCTATTGTGTATAATAGAATCCGTATAGGTTGGTTTGTGAAATATTGAAAAATCATGTAAATTATTTATTCGAGTAACAGTTAAATCAAGAAAATTAATAGAATTATTATGTTCGGTTTTCATAGTGAATTTAATTGAAGGATGTATTTCATTGATGAATAAAAAGAATTTTTTTAAAAGTCTGTACCTTTGAAGCAACAGAAAATATCGTCTACATATCTATAACAGTATTTCTCGAGGGGATTTTTGTGAATTTTAGTTTCAATATTGTCCATGAATTTTTCTGCTACTAAAGGACTTAAGGGATTTCCCATAATCAAACCGTTCTCAGATTTATAAATTTTATTTTTAAATTGAAAATAATTTTGTTTAGTGCTAATATCTAGACATTCTAAAATATCTTCTTTGATAATTGTATTACATTTATTGTTGATTAATAAAATATCTACTAGTTTGATTGTTTCGTTTGGTGGTACACTTGGAAATAAATTTTGTACGTCAAATGAAATTAATTAAGCATTATGTGGTAAATGGATATTCTTTATTTTATTTATTAGCTGCAGTGAATTTTTTATCGAGTATTTAGCTTGAAATTTAGTTTCTTTCAAAATAATCTGAATAAGTTCTTTCGAAAGTTTAAATAAAGGTGCACTAAAGTAAGGACTGATTCAATTCAATACCGAATTATAATAATTCAAACAAGTTACAATAAGTTACTGAATTGTTTCAGCCGTTACTATTTGGTAGTTGATCATAATTAAACCAAATTGTAGAAATTACTATGTTTTACTACCAAAAAAATAAATATCACACATTTTCTTGTGACTCGAGTTTCGGGAAATGAACTATCCCATCATCAGACAACTGAGTTGTCTGATTTTTTGAAAAAAATGAAAAAAAACAGACTACTACTACGTTCACAACGTTTCTGACGCATTTTCGCACAACACAATTTTATTCTTTCGACCAGATCTCTCAAGTCTGAACGCGATTTTGATATACCTTTTCTTTCAAGGTGTTCCAGACATAAACATCCAAAGGCGTGGTGACCATCTTACCGGACCGTACCTTCCAATCCATTGCACCCCAAAATATTCATTCATTAAGTCTCGTACATTCCGGCTTGGCAGACATCTATTTGAAACCAGACAGTTTGTCTGTTAGACAGAGGAATTTCATCCTATGTATCTGTTAAGCTGCTTTGGATTAATGTTATGAATTCTTCAGCGTCGAGACGATCAGGAAGTATTACTGGTCCGAAAAGTTCACCCCTCATGTCTCCCAACCACACGTTGACCCTCAACTAATGTTGGAAATGAGAAACAGTAGTCGCATGGGAGTTTTCTCTTTTCCATACATGGCTGTTTCGCAAATTCATCATATCCGATTTCATGAAAGTGGCCTTAATATCCTATCGCCCTGCCACTCTCCTATTTGTATAGGATAGTATTTCCATTCGCAAATCCATAAAGTCAAGAAAGTACCGGGAATTTTCAATTAAAACAACATTTTTACATTTAATCGTCAAAATTTATTGGGTCGCCTTCAAAATAGGCTCCATTTTCTCCAATACATCTATGCCAACGGCACATCCAATTATCAAAACATTTTTTATAGGCGCTTTCCGGGATGGACTTTAGCTCTCGCGCCGAATTTTGTTTTATGGCTTCAATCGACTCAAAACGGGTGCCACGAAGGGGCAATTTAAGTTTTGGGAAGCGGAAAAAGTCGCAGGGAGCCAAATCCGGCGAATACGGTGGTTGCTGAAGCACGTTTGTTGAGTTTTTGGCGAGAAAGTCAGTCACAATCGTAGCTCGGTGAGAAGGCGCGTTATCGTCATGCAAAATCCATGAGTTGTTCGCCCACAAATTTGGCCGCTTCTTACGGATACGCTCACGCAAACGTTTCATAACGCCTAGGTAATACTCCTTGTTTACCGTCTGACCTTCTGGAACGAATTCGTAGTGCACCACGCCACGGATATCGAAGAAAACAATGAGCATCACCTTCATTTTCGAGCGGCTTTGGCGTGGTTTTTTCGGTTTCGGCTCATTTTTTGCCACCCATTCCGATGATTGCTGGCTTGTTTGCATATCTTACTCGTAGACCCAGGTCTCATCACCAGTTATAATGCGTTCCATGAATGTAGAATCGGAATTACAGCGATCCAGCATGTCTGAAGCAACCTGTTCGCGATGACGTTTTTGAAGAAAATTCAGGTCTTTCGGTACGAGTCGTGCGGCCACCTTTCTCATGCCCAAAATATCAATCAAAATCGTACGTGCGGACTCGTGGGATATCTTAAGATCATGTGCTATCTCTCTCAAGCTGGTACGACGGTTTTCCAGCACCCTTTCCTTAATTTTATCGACGTTATCTTCGATCGAAGCCGTCGATGGGCGTCCGGAACGAGGCAAGTCCTTGAAGGCTCTGTACCACTGATATGCACGAGTTTTCGATAGAGCATTATCACCAAAGGCCTTTTGCAACATTTTCAATGCATCGGCACACGAAAATTCATTTGCAACACAAAACTTTAAACAAATTCTTTGCTCAACGTAATCACCCATAGTAAAAATCGGCACGCACTCTGACATCGACTGACTTAATCAGCTGTTGCAAACACACTAGTTGACAGATCCCGCTCAAGCTTGGCATAGTAATTAAGGACAGTGGTACCAACCTAGGAAAAAAAATTTACCTGCCTCATTGCCCCGCCAGATTCAAATCGATAATTCCTGGTACTTTCTTGACAGAATGTATATTCGATGTTTGAAACACAGGCATAATTTTCTCGATTTTTTCGAGAATACTTATTACAAATTGAGTAAATTGGTTACATTCAAGAAAACGAACTAATACCCAAAATTATTAAGTGACAGTAGCAATTGTCACATTTTAAATTCAATGTTTACTTTGATATTCAATCACAAGGAGCTTCAAGATAAAGCCAATTTAGGTTTTGAATATTTCAACCTTTCGTTGTTATCTTCTTAGCCATGATATTATGGCAAAGGACAAGCAGTTAGCACAAAAGTTGATATGTCATTCGAAAGCACACTAAAAAAAGGTATTGCTTGCTGAAAAGAAAACATGTCCATAATTAATAATTTTTCATCGATGAAACTATTAGAAAAATATGACTGATTTTGCTCACTTCAAAATCTCCTTACCACACCCGCAATAAGCTTCTGTACACAGAACTTCTTATCTCGTGCAAATTTAATGCCATTTTCAGATATGTGGTTTGATGACGTTACAAGGATAGTTGAAGTATAATTGATTTTATGGAAAAACTTGAAATATTTCGTGAAATCAAAAAATGGTGGATTGGAGAATAACCATCAACATTTCGACCATGTATTATATGACATTTTTGTTGCAAATTACTTGTATGATCTTCCTTTGAACTTTAAAAGTAGGCACCCTGTATAATATAAATAATCGTTCTTCCTTTTTTCGGTTAGTTGAAAGAAAGTTACACCATTAAGTCGCTAAAATCTGATATTGAACATATCCCTTGTCCATTATTTGAAGGCTACCGAGAGAGGAAGTGAACGGGCGGAACAAAAGGTTACATTGTTTAAAAGTTTGCAACAGACGCCGGAGCATACGTAGGGAGTAAGTAGGAGTAAGTATAAAGGGAAACCTCAGGATGATAAAAAGGGCGTCAAAATATTACTACCGATTTCACGGTAAAGAGTCATATTACCTCTCTGGATTTAAATATGCGGCATCTTTCGACCAATTAACAAAAGTCAAAGAAATCCCAAGAACAAATCGTTCCGTTGTTTATGTGGAAATCTTAATCACGATTCAGTGTTTGAATTATTAGATGCCGGCAATCGAGGTGACTTTTGTCCTCTATGAACTGAACTGGACTTGGATTTCACGAAATCGAGTGCGAATGAATAAAGGTCTTATATCCTTGTTAACTTGAATATTTTGTATAGGCGGTTTATTGAAATGGTTTATATTGATGAGTTTTACTTTTTGTTAGAAAAAGTCGCACTTTAAACACCTTGTTCAGAAGGATTTATTTCTACACTTAATAATCTAATTTTAGAATAGGAATATAACTATCATTTCAAGTACACTAACCTTGTAGGCCAGCCTTTATGGATTGTTGGGATTGGGGCTTGAGTGACTTCCTTTCGTTCTTCTTTAGACTTTGGGGTAGTTAACTTATGGTTGATCCGCTTACCTCCTGGTCTGCTTGGGAAAACTACCTTTAAGCTTCCTTTAGACGTAGTTGTTTCGGTAGTAGCGGATACAAAGGTTATATTGTATTCTTCTGTGGAGGATATCATTTTGTCATTTCTACGAGGCATATAGCCACTTGGTAGAAGACTAGTTGGTAAATCTTCAGACTGAATACCTTCTTTTGCTACCGGTTTTGTGAATTTTGGTTTGAAACCAGCCGGTAAAAATGCACTGATGTTATCTTTTTTCGATTTCTCCAATATGTCCTCAATTTTATACTTCGGGGTTGTTGATGTTTGTTTCGTTCTGTATCCCTTTGGAAGAAAAGCACTTATGTCATCTTCTTTGGAATTTTGTAATAATTCATCGATTTTCGTGGGTTTCTTCGAAGTGGAAGTTGCTTCTGGTTTATACCCTGGTGGTAAAAATGCACTTATGTCTTCTTGTTTTGCTTCATTGAAAATCTTCTCAATAGACGTTTTCTTCGTTAAGCTAGATGGGGATTCAAAATCTGCAGGTAGAAGGGACGTAGTATTATATTTCTCTATTTTGTCCAACAATTTATCTTCTAAAGAAGAAATATTTTTGCCGAGGGTAATGTCCGATTTGTAGTTGGGAGAAATCGAAGTAATTTTATTAGGTTTCGTTTTACTCCATGATGGATCAGTTGGAGCTGATGTAGTTTCTGATTGTGGCTTATACCCAGGTGGCAAGAAATCTTTGATATCTACTGGTTTTGCGATTTTCAGTAACGAGTCTATAGTAGAGAATTTAGAGTTGGATTCATTATTTGTAGAATTAACTCCAATTTTCGGTGTTAATAGGACTTGAGATCCAAATCTGTGTAGTGGTGTATCGGTAGATGTATTATTCGCAGGCAATAGTTTATCATCCTCTTTCTCGTCATTCCTACTTTCCTTAAACTTTTTTAATAATTCCGCAACAAGGTCACTATTCTTCTTTCCTGAAGATGCGTTATATCCCGAAGGCAAGTAAGCATCTGGTTTCTGGACGGTGGGTTCGGTGCTAATTGTCTCGTCATTCTTTGTTGGAATAGACTTTGGCATATTAGATTTTTTAATCGTTTGCTGTTTCCGTTTCGGATATAAACTAGAAGTTGGTGGCCGTGAACGAGTTGAGAACTTTTTAATTATTGGAAAATTGCTTTTCGATACCGAAGAAAAAAGTTGAGATGCTTCCGTGGGAGATTCTGTCATTTCTGCACTGTGAATCTTATCAGTCATATTTTCTGTGATGACTGCAATGTTGTTATCTTCATTCTTATATCCACCTGTTAATAAACCACTAGATAGATCTGACTGAACCCTGTCTAACTTATCTATCAAACTTTCGGTTGAATATTTAATTGATGCCATGGTAGTTATTTCTTCAGTAGAACTTTCGTTGTCGTAATCTTCATAACTTGAGTAATCTTCAATCGAAGATTCTTCACTCGAGTTATTCTCATGAGCTTTTTCGTTTAGTAATGCGAATCTTTCTTCTTGGGCAACTATGGATGAGGGAAGATAGTGTGCGCCAGAAATACTTTTGCTGGTTTGCACAGAAGCAACAACAACCCATGAATCAGTTGCATTTTCAAAAGATGGAGTGGTAGCATCGGAAGTTGTAAGTGGCTTGCTAGTAGCTATAACTGTGTTATTCACTACACTTTTTGTTGTCACAACAGAGACTACAGGATTACTGATTTTATCTTCTTTGTGGTGATTTTCAGTATGTTTTTTCAACGCTTTAATAATTTTATCTGTAACATTACTATCTTTCTTTTCAATGAAAGAATGAGATTCTTGTTTGGGATTACGAACGTGTTTACTTGTGGTACTTTTCAGAGTTTTGGGAGTTGTTAAAACTTTTATATCATCTTCGTACTCATAATCGGTCAAATCAAAATTGTTAGCTGAATTGAAGTCCTGGTCTTTCGCAGAAGATAAATATGATGTTTTATCGTAGTTATTAATAATGTTATTCCTAGGATATTCTTGAGAATTCGGGCTTTCCGCTTCGACTTCTAATTTCGTAGACAGTTTTTTCGGTGAAATTATTGGTGTTGCTATGACTTCTCCATTTTCGTTAACGAAATATTTATTTTCTTGTAGTTGATTCTGCTTATCTTCTGGATCGGGTGCAAGTATTCGGGTATGTTGCCTCAATATTACTGGTGATACAGGTTTTCCTTCTTCAGTTTTTCCTTCTCTGTTGTTTTCATAATTTCTGTAGTAATTATCAACACTTCCAAATGAGTTGCCTAATGTTACTTGACCTAAAAAGGTTTCGATTCCAGGAGGACTTATATGACGATTTTTCGAAAATAAATGTGAATAATTTGGCCTATGAGTGGATGGTGCTATATTTTGTGATGCTCTTTCATGATCAGGTCTAAATAATACAGTGTTGTGGTATGACGGTTCGTTTCTGGTTAACTGTTCTTTAGATGTGAATCTGTATTGAGGTAATGTTTTCTGAAGATACTCTGGAACATCTGATGTTTGTAGATCTCTTTGTGGTATGAAAGGTTCAAATGATGAAAATCCTGGAAAGTGTTCCTGGAACTCGATTGGTTTTTTTTGATTGTGGTAGTCATCTTGTGCTGGAAAATGAAGTCGGGGATCCAAGATGTATTGTTGACCTGTAAGAAAATAAAAAAATTTCAATATATTTTTTTTAATACTTAAAGAACAATATTCATAAAATATTATTAAAGAATTATTTTATCGTACATCTTATTTCGGAAGAAGAACTTCAAATAAGAAAAATAAATATAAATTGTGAGAAAACACTTCATGGTTTGGAATACGCCGAATTTTGTTTGCATTGGAAAGTTGTTCCTTTATCCTATAAGTGTGAACCAAGCAGACACTAAACTCAGCAGTTTTCTATCAAAATTTCTAGCCTAAGAAAAGTGGAACCAATTAGAATTCATTTTCTCATGACCCATAACTCCAGATTTTTCCCATCTTCCCTACTATTGAAAGAAAGTATTTAGACACACTTTTTCACAAGTTTTGGGTAACACATGTAACACTTTCATTATTCAAGTAGTAATAACTTCAATACTTGCAATCGTTGTGGTACAAGAATTATTATTATTATTGTAGTAAACACTTTGTCGCTTGTGGCCACTGCACAACATATTTGTTTTAGGTAAAGTGTTCACTTCCTCATACTTTTCATAGTCTTCACTTCCTCATAGTTTTCGCAGTTTATCTTATTCTTTGATGAACCTACATATGCATTAATCATAGAGATATAACAGCTACATTCAAAGTTATTCTTGAAGTTCAACACCACCACAGTAAAACATTTTGAGTTCACAACAACGCAATATTATTAATTATTGCAATTAATTAACTTTGCCTTATTTGTTATTTTGAATACTCAAAAACTAACCGAAGAAAGGCTGTAAACTAGTCGTCATACGATACAATAAACAATACATTCAAACTTCAAGATGATCGAAATGAAAATCTTAATTAAACTCTCAAAAAATCTCCTCCAGTTGTCCATGAATAGACACCTCCCATGACATTGTAGATTGATGCGCTGGGGGCGCTTGACTTGACTAAGATCCTAGTTTCTTCAGGTGAAAGGGAGAATTAAGTATTGACGCCTAAAGCAATGTCACTCGCGCCAATCACTAGAACCGAATGGTGCCTAAGTAGCCCCGTAAAGGTGAAATGTAGGGCTGAGTCACGTTGTCCAACTTAGTGACAAGGGTGTCTGTCGCAGCACAGGACTCACCATTAAAACTAACGTACTCTACCCTATTGCAGTAAATCTCCGGAATTTTCTGTCCAATGGCCGAGTGGATTATGTAGCATACTGCGTTACCTCGGGAGGGTCGAGGCCCTCGCGCTCGGGGGGACAGTTGTTGAAAGTCCGCATGTTGGACTAGAAGGGTCCATCCACCTGTTCGCAGAAACTCATGTTCAGGATATCTTGAGAAGTGCTTCAGGGTTTAGCGGGACTTGACGGTTCGACCGGCCTCGTCCTAAACCAGGATCGTTTGCGAGACGTTTCTGTGGTTTGTGGATCTCGACGATATGGCTTAGACCATTGGTACTTGAAGCCAGGATCAATTAAAAGACTTCACAAGGGTTTATGGATGTTGACTGAAAGGCAACTTGAGACTATCTTAGTTTATGGGACTACGTTCGAGTGGGTGGATAAGAAGCTCCTTTGGCGAGTGAGTTGCGTCACAAAACAGCACTTCAGAGTCACTAGTGGTTAGAGAGTGCTTCGCTGCTACCTGTTAGGTGTAGGTTTTCGGACTGAAGCCGAAACTGGAAGCTTGGTGGGTTCAACTCTTTGGAGTGGTCCTCGCTAATGCGCGATGATAAGGCGTATCCTTATCGCACTATTTGCTTCCTGGGCAGATTGTGGATGCTGCTGAGTAGCCACCTCGCGAAAGAGCCACGCTCACATGCCAGTAACCTGACAGGTAGAATTCACACTGTCCATGAATAGACCACTCCTCAATTGTCAGTGTACCTAGACAAAGTCGGGGTGCTTGTCATGACTAGGATCCTAGTTTCATCCCGGTGAAATGAACGATTAAATAATTATGTCTAAGGTAGAGACTTCCTATTTTCCTTTCATTCTGTTTCTTGATTGCATAGGATTCATTCATGTTGTCCCATAACCATTACCTATTCTAAAACAAAGTTTGGAACCATACGGAGTAGTCATGATTCTATATTTGTCGCTCCTGGAATGTACATATGAGCAGAGAATCGAGGTTGGGGGCTCGCTGTTTCTCCTGTCTCATTGTGCGAACTGGGAGCAATTCTCTCGCCTTACAGGCAGAGACGAAACCCTACTGATACTCAGCACGGGATTTTCGACCTTCGTCACTTATCCCCAACAGGATCCGAAATAGCTACCTTGAGGCAAAAGGGAGATTTACGCCATGTCGACCTAGGTGAATTCGCTCTTTGCTCGCCCCTAACTCTACGGAACCCCGTTTCAGCCCTTGAATGGTCTGCGCTACAAAAAAAAGGTGCCTAACGGCACGTTTATTTCAAGAAAAGTTTATGAAATACATATGTGGCACCATATTGGGTGCCTGATTTCGGAGAACATTGTTATTGCAGCACATTCAATATAGCATAAGGTGAGTAAAAAGAAAAATATAAGTAAGAGACAAAATAAAAATAGAAATAGAAGTGTAAGATGTGGACAGTGATGCATAGCGCAGTATGCCATAGTTTATAAAGTGGTACAAAGTTTAGGCAAATTACAGGTTTGTGTGACTTCCATTTGGAAAGTGTTATTGTTCTGATTCCTGCTAGTGTCTCTGAGAACACTTTGCGCCACTTTAACCGATACGACACTTCACTATCGCGATGCTCGTCACAACACCTCACAAATTACACTTGGTGAGTCCTAATCTTTGGCGCTGCAGGTTCCGTTTCGAGTAGAGTGGGGCTTCGTTTTCTTGTTTTCCTGGAGGATGTGAGTTCCCCCGGAAGTCTCTGGATTTTATGGCCAGGTGGTTCACGAGTAAGAGGGGGGTGTCCTGGTTTTTCTTGGTTTCTGTCTCTGTGTTGGATTAACCACGCTGGCAGACAAGAAAAGATTTCCTACGGGTTTTGGATTGAGGGCGCTACAGGAGGGAAAAGGGGACTTTCGATGGTTCTTATCCAAAGTTCTGTCGTCTGTTCCCCCAACTCTCTGTTGCTCTCCCATTCTTGACCTAAGAACGTTGTGCGTTGGCTAGATGACAAGGGGAGACTTAGGACGCTTTCTATTTGGGAAGACTCGCCCTCTACTCGCCCCCATTTTTGGATCCTTAAGCCATTCCTCTACGATGCTTATGGGCCTCGCTCTTGACAGCAACAGCGGTCTCTACGGACGGGGGGATCTCCGCTGGAAAGCTGTCATTTGTTTTGTTTTTGAGATTCGCTCTTTCACAATCACCAAATAGGGACACTTTGCTCATGCAGCTAAGTAATGGGACCGACACGGCGATCCTTTTTGGATGAGGGGAATCTCTGCTGGTTTCTCCTCGTTTGTATTGACGCAGGTTCTCTATTGTTCCTTCTCAAACTTCCTTCTCTTTCTTTTTCAGCTTCGAGAGTCTGCTGAAGTGTCAAAACTTGAGCAAAAACTCGGGACAACCATTATGACAATAAGCAATGTTTGTAAAGAGTTATGCTCACTTGCCGACATGTACAATTCTGAGGGTAAGTCGATGAATAAATAGATTTTTCTTGAAAAATCTTGTAAAAATATTACAACGGTGTTGAATCGGGGTTACTGGCAGGCGAGATACCTTTGTTTCTAAACCACTGATGGAAAACATTTTTTTCAGAAAAATTATTCACTGTCCCTTCATTGCGGGATAATGCCTTAATACATTACAATGGAAAAAAGACCCGTTAAATATCAACTTAAATTTTTCTTTTTCTGAAGAAAGTGGCATCAACTGATTAATTGTAAGCAATATTAGGAACTTGGGATTGTTGATTATTTACTTAAACTTTAAACCTCGTTCATCTGAAATTTGGACATCCTAATAAAGATTATCGGATCGCAGAAGCTGCCAAATTTGTCACCGAAATATTTTAAAGTCGATATTTATAAAAAAAAATTTGAGAAGTCACACATTTCGTCAAATAAATTCAGATAAAAATAAAACAGATTTAATTAAACCTTGGACTCTTCAGAATATCTTCGGAAGAAGTTCAAACTCTTGAAATTTTGTTCCACATCAAATTTTACAAAATCGTCCTAATTCAATGGGTACTACCTCTCTCACCGTTATCAATACATCAGTTATGGGACTTCAATTTCATCTTCTTCTGATTGATGTCATATACATTCTGTCAAGAAAGTACCGGGAATTATCGATTTAAATCTGGCGGGGCAATGAGGCAGGTAAAAATTTTTTTCCTAGGTTGGTACCACTGTCCTTAATTACTATGCCAAGCTTGAGCGGGATCTGTCAACTAGTGTGTTTGCAACAGCTGATTAAGTCAGTCGATGTCAGGGTGCGTGCCGATTTTTACTATGGGTGATTACGTTGAGCAAAAAATTTGTTTAAAGTTTTGTGTTGCAAATGAATTTTCGTGTGCCGATGCATTGAAAATGTTGCAAAAGGCCTTTGGTGATAATGCTCTATCGAAAACTCGTGCATATCAGTGGTACAGAGCCTTCAAGGTCGGTCGTGAAGTGGTCGCCCATCGACGGCTTCGATCGATGATAACGTCGATAAAATTAAGGAAAAGGTGCTGGAAAACCGTCGTACCAGCTTGAGAGAGATAGCACATGATCTTAAGATATCCCACGAGTCCGCACGTACGATTTTGATTGATATTTTGGGCATGAGAAAGGTGGCCGCACGACTCGTACCGAAAGACCTGAATTTTCTTCAAAAAAGTCATCGCGAACAGGTTGCTTCAGACATGCTGGATCGCTGTAATTCCGATTCTACATTCATGGAACGCATTATAACTGGTGATGAGACCTGAGTCTACGAGTACGATATGCAAATAAGCCAGCAATCATCGGAATGGGTGGCAAAAAATGAGCCGAAACCGAAAAAACCACGCCAAAGCCGCTCGAAAATGAAGATGATGCTCATTGTTTTCTTCGATATCCGTGGCGTGGTGCACTACGAATTCGTTCCAGAGGGTCAGACGGTAAACAAGGAGTATTACCTAGGCGTTATGAAACGTTTGCGTGAGCGTATCCGTAAGAAGCGGTCCAATTTGTGGGCGAACAACACATGGATTTTGCATGACGATAACGCGCCTTCTCACCGAGCTACGATTGTGACTGACTTTCTCGCCAAAAACTCAACAAACGTGCTTCAGCAACCACCGTATTCGCCGGATTTGGCTCCCTGCGACTTTTTCCTCTTCCCAAAACTAAAATTGCCCCTTCGTGGCACCCGTTTTGAGTCGATTGAAGCCATAAAACAAAATTCGGCGCGAGAGCTAAAGTCCATCCCGGAAAGCGCCTATAAAAAATGTTTCGATAATTGGAAGTGCCGTTGGCATAGATGTATTGGAGCAAATGGAGCCTATTTTGAAGGCGACCCAATAAATTTTGACGATTAAATGTAAAAATGTTGTTTTAATTGAAAATTCCCGATACTTTCTTGACAGAGTAGTACTACTCTGAAAAATCCATTGAATATTATTTGATCTATGTTGATGTACTGTATACTTGTTGAATTCAGGTAGTGTTCCAGCATTTTTTCCATCAAACATTATCACTGTTTAAAAGAATTCTTGTTAGTGGAAAATCTCCAATGGAATGTTGTACAACACTCCTTACTGCATTCATGCAGTGAGCGTTGTTGAGGTAATATTCAATTTTCAAGGACATTCAAGAACTGTAATGTTTAACGAAATGAATATATAACTGTAACTATTTACTCGACCAGAAGAAATGTGAGCTGCATGTATTAGTGGTAGGCGGATACTCAGAAAAAGTTATTTCTATTAGACTTTTATTTTCTTTTGTCTTGCGAAGAAGTTACGGAAATATTGGATGGAATAGTCCGTTATTAGTTGATAGTTCTTTTCAAATGGAATGAGATAATTTTCTTGTTCTCTATTTCTTTTTATTAAATAGATACATAGTGTTCGGAGTTTGGTAGTCACATATTCAAACTGTGAATTAGAAGTTATGTATGACAGTTACATATTTAATAATGTTTATTTATTTGAGATCTTCCGAAAGTGGAGAATTCCATAGAACGGTTCCATTTATTTAGGAGATTTAATGCAGGTCTATAACAGTAGTTGAATATCTATATTGAATTAAAGATTTCTCGTCTTTCGGTTGAAGATATAGGATTCCAAGATTATCTAATTCTGGGAAGACATATTTGGTATAGAAAGAATGTTTTGCGAAATAAGAGTTATCTTTCGGCCTGATGTTCCTTGAAAGTTCTTCCGGTTTAGCTTATATATGGGTATCCGATTGCATCAACTCCTGAGCGTCAGTGGTCTACTGAGTAGTTTAAACGCCCGAGTCGTGAGAAGATAATCCTCTTCGGTACTGGTTCGCATCTTGGCGAAAAAAAAATTTATTGGGAAAAATATGAATTATTTTCAAAAGTTAATCACTGAGAAACTATTGGATATATTTTGTTCGCGAACGAATTTGATCGAAAACCTTCCCCGAAAGTTTCAAGGCTCTAGCTTTTTCCGTTCGAAAGTGAGCGTTTTCACAGCTCGCCGGACAGAAAACTACTTCAAGTTTAATAGCTCTAATTATATTCAATGAAGGACTTATCATAGCAAACAAATTTATCTCAAATTTAGCCAAAATGTTAATAGATGATTCAGAATCAAAAATAAACTTGCACTCAATGAACAAATAGTTCCTTTATTGGTTTTATATATGTTACCTTGAGGATTCTAAGAAACAATTGAATATTTTAACAAATTATTAACAATCTTCAAAGTATTAAATTCCTTCATATCCCTATCACAAGATCAAATTGTTCACAGGAATTGAATATATTTCATAAAGCAATCCGCACAGATATCACCATACATAATATTCCCGACCACCTCTTTAAACAAAAATTGTCAGCTTATAATAGATTTATTCATAGATTATTCAAGGTATTCATGAACCCGCATAACTTTTCGAAAGAACTTAGTTTAATTAAACGTATAGCTTCATTTTTTTAAATTCAGAATTATATATTCTAACTTCTACATTATATATTGAAAGTATATACAAAAATTATCAAATTGATATCCTTATATATAATCAAATTATATTAATATACATACATTCTGTCAAGAAAGTACCGGGAATTATCGATTTAATTCTAGCGGGCCAATGAGGCAGGCAAAAATTTTTTTTCCTAGGTTGGTACCACTGTCCTTAATTACTATGCCAAGCTTGAGCGGGATCTGTCAACTAGTGTGTTTGAAACAGCTGATTAAGTCAGTCGATGTCAGAGTGCGTGCCGATTTTTACTATGGGTGATTACGTTGAGCAAAGAATTTGTTTAAAGTTTTGTGTTGCAAATGAATTTTTGTGTGCCGATGCATTGAAAATGTTGCAAAAGGCCTTTGGTGATAATGCTCTATCGAAAACTCGTGCATATCAGTGGTACAGAGCCTTCAAGGACGGTCGTGAAGTGGTCGCCCATCGACGTCTTCGATCGAAGATAACGTCGATAAAATTAAGGAAAGGGTGCTGGAAAACCGTCGTACCAGCTTGAGAGAGATAGCACATGATCTTAAGATATCCCACGAGTTCGCACGTACGATTTTGATTGATATTTTGGGCATGAGAAAGGTGGCCGCACGACTCGTACCGAAAGACCTGAATTTTCTTCAGAAACGTCATCGCGAACAGGTTGCTTCAGACATGCTGGATCGCTGTAATTCCGATTCAACATTCATGGAACGCATTATAACTGGTGATGAGACCTGGGTCTACGATGACGATATGCAAACAAGCCAGCAATCATCGGAATGGGTGGCAAAAAATGAGCCGAAACCGAAAAAACCACGCCAAAGCCGCTCGAAAATGAAGGTGATGCTCATTGTTTTCTTCGATATCCGTGGCGTGGTGCACTACGAATTCGTTCCAAAGGGTCAGACAGTAAACAAGGAGTATTACCTAGGCGTTATGAAACGTTTGCGTGAGCGTATCCGTAAAAAGCGGCCAAATTTGTGGGCGAACAACTCGTGGATTTTGCATGACGATAACGCGCCTTCTCACCGAGCTACCATTGTGACTGACTTTCTCGCCAAAAACTCAACAAACGTGCTTCAGCAACCACCGTATTCGCCGGATTTTGCTCCCTGCGACTTTTTCCTCTTCCCAAAACTAAAATTGCCCCTTCGTGGCACCCGTTTTGAGTCGATTGAAGCCATAAAACAAAATTCGGCGCGAGAGCTAAAGTCCATCCCGGAAAGCGCCTATAAAAAATGTTTCGATAATTGGAAGTGCCGTTGGCATAGATGTATTGGAGCAAATGGAGCCTATTTTGAAGGCGACCCAATAAATTTTGATGATTAAATGTAAAAATGTTGTTTTAATTGAAAATTCCCGGTACTTTCTTGACAGAGTAGTAGGTTATACGTAACAATACGTTGATTATTTCTGTTTTATTTTGAATACTTTAAAGCTTACTTCAAGTTTATTCGTTCCATGTTTTATGTTATTTTGGTAAGTTGAATTTTGATCTTGTTATATATTTGAATCTGAATTCAATACATTTCTGATGAGGTCAGATAGGCCGAAATAGCTATCAAATGTTCGAGTTCTCGTTCAATTATTTTTATTTGATCCTTCATTTTGATAATTTTAGATAATTTTGGAACAGTGGATTTTCTTGTATTTGTATGTTAATATACATACTTATATAGTTTTTGTTGAGACATTTGAATTGATACATTTCAAGTCGGGATATAAAAAGGTTTTTTCCGAGACATTGAAAAATATTTTATATTGATTATATATAAGGATATCAATTTGATAGTTTTTGTATATATTTGTATATTCAATTCTGAATTTAAAGTCATTTAAATTTTACTTCTATCAAGTATTGACTCACATTAAAATTGGTTTTGCATAGCTTCATCCCAATTCTCATAGATAAAATGATGTTTAACAAACAGGAAAAAATGAAGTAATCCCATCATAAAAAATCTCACCTAACAGAAGTACTTTACTCATATCAATAGAATTTCTGACGATATTGTCAATTATTTCAAGAAAAAAAATTTATTATTCAAAACCACTAACAACCTGAATAATTATATCAATAATAAAGATAAATTTAACAAGGATAATTAATCAAGAGTCTACAAATTTTGCTTAAGTTTATATTGGTCAAACTGGAAGATCATTCTTTTGAATGATTATGAACATCAGAAAAGATACTATGTTCAGTTACTACTTTTATCTTCTTATTTTATCTTATATTCTTAAAAGCGGCAAACCCCAATTACTTTTATTATCGAACTCACTTCCTCTCAACTTCTTCACGTGGTTTGGAATACAAGTGATAAAACCAAATTCAGCTATTTTTTCTGCAATGTGTACTAACTCATATATAAGATGTTTTGCTCACACCGATGAAACTATAGTGTGGTAGAAGAGTTTTTGTTTATTAATGAAAGTTTGTGAAAATTAAATTTCATATCGTCCCTGGAATATGACTTTTCATCAGGTAAAGACTAAATCCATCAATTATTAATAAGGAGTATGAGCTGTGGTAATAGAACGTTCTAGTAATCGAGACAGTGTAACATACATCTGTATATCAATTCTATACTCAAATAAAACCTTGTCGAATATGTTTGAATATAGGATTGTTATACAGATTTATGTTACACCGACTTCTAAAACTTTCTGTTACCATAGCTCATACTTCTTATTGATAATTTTGGTACAGATCAGCCGAATTATTTTATTTGAACTAAATCCATCAAATATTTGAAACAACTAAACTGTAAATCCTATATAATACGCAGGAGAACCTGAATTTTCAACTTCCATAATAGCCACATTTGGGCGGATGAAAATCCACACGCCATTCATGAATCCAGGCCATCCATGTGTCGCGCATGCGTTTGTTAAGGCAGTTTGGACTCTTCTCAATTTCGAGGGCTTCGCGAATAATGCGACTTGTTAGCATTTTGTCCGTAGAAATAGTTTTGCAACTGTTAAAGTCAATTTTGTGACCTGTATCTACTTGATGTGTGAATAAGGCAGAGGATGGATCAGCTTTACGGTTGGTGTTCATATACTCTGTTAGCTACTCGTCCAACTAATAGACGAGTGGCTAACAGAAAACAGAACTTGAAAATTATTTTTGGTTTCTTCAAAACACTTAGTTTCTTGAGTTTGGTTCAACTGTCTGTTCAATATCACCTTTTGACGGTAAGTTCAATATATTATTAGGTCGTGAATAATGAACCGATTTTGAAAATTTTAACTGGGTTGTGTACACAACATAAATAGCTTTCAAACTAACTAACACTCGACATCTATTCTCTATTCAAAAAATGTTGGGGGTTGATGATTTTTTCGGAATAAACTCATAATGGAAATTCGTCCTCCTCAAAACAGAAGTTGACCTTTTCTTTAAATCTTCGAAAGTTCTTCGTTTCCGAGTTCTGGGGGGGGGTCAAAGTTTCGTTGGAGAGTCTGTATATATTATATGTTATGAATACTAATTTGAGTCTTTCAAATATTTCAGTAGGTAGCTGTACTCGTATGTAAATGAATGGGTGCAGTGAAATAGAACAATTTAATTATCCGAAAACGTAAGAATAAGTATTATGTCGATTGCTTAATTATTTCCACAAATACATAATATAATAGGTAACACTCATGAGAAAGCGATATTCAGATATATGAAGAATATGAGTGTTCACAGGACTTTCTTTCAAAATTCAGTTAATTTTAGCTTTTTATGATATTATCAAATATGTGAGCGAAATTTTGAAATTTGAAAATACATTGTGTTTTTTGAGAACCCAAATATATGTTCTATTTTCTCATGTGAACAATAATTTGTTTTCTGAGAGTGTTTCACTAAATTTCCAGAAAATATACTGAGTGTTTTCCAAGTTATGACTCCACAAAGTAATTTATAAAATTTATTAAGCACCTTAATTTGGATAACTCATGAGACCTAAACAAATTTTTTTCATCTCTTTTGAAAATGTAAGAATTAAAGCTCAACTATTTGGAATCTAATGTTTGATTGTATCGGTTTCTACTTGTCGGAAATACATCTCGATGATTAAAGTAAAACAACTTACTTTCCACTAATTATTTAATTTTCACAACAATTGTTTCGTCATAACAACATGACTTCGTCAGGTGAGTATGGTACTAACTACATAATTGAGAATGAGTTCTTTAAATATTCAAATTGTACAGAAAATAAGGTAGTGGGAATTTACAGTAATTTGTTTTTTTATTATTACACAAAGTTTTAGAAAAGGTTAAGTAAGGGGGATTTATTGAGGTCCGTCTGGTCGTTTAGGAGAATCTGTTTTTTATTGTATCGAGGGCTTCTAGGTAGTTCAACCTGATGTTCTTTTTTTCTAGGTGTAAGATTTTGAAGTTATTGTCAAAATCATGTCCTGTCTCCAAAAGATGGTCAGCATATGTTGAATTTCCGTTTTTTCCAAGATAAGGTTTCTCGTCTTCACGTATCCTAGTGCCGAAAGATCTACCTGTCTGACCCACATATACAGATGGGCAAGTACTGTAGTTTAACCTATAGACTCCAGACTTTTTGTTTTTATGGATCAAATCTTTATTATTTTTTATTAAGTTTCCTAACGTGTTTCTTGTTTTGAATGAAATGTTGCAGTTACTCTTTTTCTTTAAATATCCTGCTATTTTTTCGGACTTTTTATTTATGTACGTTAAAGAAATATATTTTGTATCAATAGCTATTGTTGGATATACAAGTGATATTGACTGCTTAAATTGCATTCGTTTCAATATTTTATTTATAATGAACGGATTGAAACCATTGTTAAATGTAATCTGTTTTATTATATTCAGTTCACTATCAAAATTCTCTTGTGTCATAGGTATGTTGATTAATCTAAATATCATGCTATTATAAGCTGCTAGTTTTTGAGAATGTGGGTGATTAGAATTTGAGTGGATCGTATTATCTGTATGAGTGGGTTTCCAGAAAATTGAAAAGTCATGTTTATTGTTAATTTTTGAAATTTTTAAATCAATAAAATTGATGCTGTTATTTTGTTCTATTTCATTGGTGAATTTTATTGTAGGAGATAATGTATATATAAATTCTAAAAACATCGCAAGTTGTCTACTAGTACCGGTGAATAGAGATAAAATATCATCCACGTAACGATACCAATAAATGAAATATTTAAAGAAGGGGCTTTCTTGGATTTTGATTTCCAGGAAGTTCATAAATATTTCGAATAATATCGGACTAAGTGGGTTTCCCATAGTGAGACCATCATTAGCTTTGTAAAATATTCCATTAAATATAAAAAAAGTTTTGGTCCAAACAAACCTTTAAGATTTCGATAATCTCTTGTTTTATAACCGGATTAGCTCTATTTTTTACTAATAGCATTTCTGTCAGATTTTTTAATTCTTTAACTGGTATGCAAGGGAACAAATTTTGCACATCGAAAGAAATGAGTTTAGCATTATTCGGAATATATATTTTTTATTTTCTGTATCAGGTTATATGAATTTTTAATGGCAAATTTTGGTTGAAAGTTTGTTTCTTTCTGAATAATTTTGATTAGTTCTTTCGATAATTTATATGAAGGTACTGTGATGAATGGAACTACTAGTCTAATAGGTTTATTGTCTTTATGTAATTTTATAAGGGAATACATAATTGGTGGTTGTGGGTTCATTAACGTAAGTTTATAAATTGGGGTATTATTGAAAAGCGCTGTTGACTTATTGATGACTGATTTGATCTGTTTTTGGTATTTAGTAGTAGGATCGTTTTTATTTGGAATCTGTTGAAATTTTCAAATTAGCCCATAATAAAAGTAATCTAAATTCCATAAATGACCATACGGATGAATGTATATTAAAACCCCTAATATTTTCAAATAATATCTGTTGACCACTTCTCTTTACTATACCGACATTTAGTAACATATGTATATTTGATACCATTCTTGTACTTAATATATATCCTGTACTTATAATTAAGTTGTCTGAAGCTGAAGTCACAAAAACGTGTTTACTTTTGAATTTTTCAGTAGTAAAAAAAATTATTAACAAAAGATCTACAAATTAGTCAATTACCAAATAAAAACGGCCGAAATAGTTCAATATCTTAAAACTAAATAAATGAATGTCATTGAATTTTCTAGGTGGCAACAATACAGATTACTCTCTCCTTTCGTAGCAAACTAACTCAAAATCATGCAAATAAAAGATTCTCTCGTTCGAACCGAATCTTTCAGAATTTTTCAATATGAACACCCTGAGCTCTGATCTGAAATGATTGATGTTTTCAGTTTTTTCAAGTTATTCTGGATGACAAGAATAAAAATCTCATTAACATGGATCTACACCGGAAACATTTTGTTTTCGAGATACAGGATATTGAAGATGGAATTTTTCAAAGTTTTTTCCCGATAACATTTACATTTACATTTCTAAAAATATTCAGCTGAAATTTAGGACAGATAGTACACTTTAAGGTTCACACCACACAACATGTCAATTACCTGTCAAAATTTACGGGGTGATATTTTTTCAGGGGCAATATCCCTTTTTTCCCTCCAAAATATTTTTGTGCTGTGCCACTGGTAGTTTGAAAAATATGAAAGATATTCTTTGTTTCATATAGAAACTTTTTGATATCCTGAAATTGCGATTACCATCTCTTCCGATCGATGCAACATCGCCTGGCTGACTTGTACTTCTCCAATTACGATAAAGTCAAAAAATGAAAAAGAACCGACTTTTTTTCGCGATTGAATCCGTCAATTGCCAGAAAGATCAAAAAAGTAGGGGCTGGCGACGAAGAATACTTTGAACTTTGAATGTACAGCTAATTTTTCTCAATTAAGCTTCGATTTTCGACAAAAACAGGGCGAACTTACTTTTACTACTAATATCTCGAAAATGAAGCTGTTACGGACACATGTTTATGAGACTCTTATTCCTGATATCATCCAAGTAATCACCATTTCTCGTTTGTACCTCCAATTCAGGTACAGATTCATTTCTCTTCAATATTTTTTTTATAATTACACTCTACGAAAAAAAATCCAAGAAAGTAGTCTACAACTTATTAGGCAATGATTCACTTCATGCACTACCGCGCACATTCAATCTGCATCATTTGTGCATATTCAGAAGTGAATTTTTAATAAAACATACCCAATTCAGTTTGGAAAACTTCGTATTTTAAATATTTATGTAACGAAAAATTTTTTCCTTTCCGATAGAGTCCAAAAAGTTATAGAAAATGTTCTGCTTCGGTAGAAAGAATTACGTGTTTCAGTAGTATTAGTATTCACAAATTCACTTTCTCATTAATAAAGAAGTTATTTTCTCTCTTCATTTTTGATCTGCGTATCTGCCTTATTTCATAGTTCCACAATTGTGGAAACAATCTTTTTATTTTATTTAATTAAAATAAATTTTCATCGAGTAAGGATCGATTCAATTAAATTTTTTCTCATAGGTTCTTATATTTATGATCGCTGGACGAAGTAATTATTCAATTATGGATTAATAAAAGGCTCTCCAGGTAAATAGTATCTTCCAGAGTTTCTTAGGATATTGGATTCTACAAACAAAACATAACAGTACTATTTATACTATTATTATATAATATAAATAATATTCATATAAAATATGGCAGGAAAAAAATTATATATCGATTGATGCAGAAAAACTGTTAAAATAAATAATGCTACATCTTCCAAAATTTACGGTTAACCTAAACTCCATAAAGAGAATATTCCACTGAATTATTTGAAATAAGGTTATTCTGATTTTCATAAATTTTTATTGTTAAACTCACAACAATTGTTTCGCTATCACAGTAGCATCATCAGGCAAGATCACATTTTGAATAACTAAGCTTGTTTCCGAAATCCGTGGCTATTTATATTACAGTAAGTACAATAAATTTTTATTGAGCACTAAAACCCAAAAAAGGGTCCCTGCAAATTCCAGCTTATCTGAATATATTTAACAGAGGTGAGCTATTTAAATCTATTTGTTCGTTAAGTAATTTAAATAGCTCACCTCTGTTAAAAATATTCAGATAAGCTGAAATTTGCAGGGACCCTTTTTTGGGTTTTAGTGCTCAATAAAAATTTATTGTACTTACTGTAATATAAATAGCCACGGATTTCGGAAACAAGCTTAGTTATTCAAAATGTGATCTTGCCTGATGATGCTACTGTGATAGCGAAACAATTGTTGTGAGTTTAACAATAAAAATTTGTGAAAATCAGAATAACCTTATTTCAAATTATTTAATATGGATTTTCACCAAGTAAGGACAGGTACAATTCAATATTCCACTGACACCGATAGTTTCTTTTGTTCAATCCCCATTCTATAATCTATCTAAGCATTTAGCGGACAGTTCATCTAAAGGAATAGGACAGAAAGAGTTTTACATAAAGGATAGTTTTTCATTCAAAGAATTTGTCAACACAATTACGATAACTATGATTATATATTAATTTCCTTAGATGTAGTTTCCCTGTATACCAACATCCCTAACCAATTAAAACAAATTGTAGAAATTACTATGTTTTACTACCAAAAAAGGTATATTACACATTTCCCGAAACTCGAGTCACAAGAAAATATGTAATATATATTTTTTGGCAGTAAAACATAGTAATTTCTACAATTTGTTTTAATTATGATCAACTACCAAATAGTAACGGCTGAAACAATTCAGTATCCCTAACCAACTTGTAAAGGATGCATCAAGCAGGAAATGGACTGAACTACAGGAATACACTTCTTTACCTTATGGAGAATTTATCGGTGCGGTCGACCTGACTCTGTTAACAAATTATTTGCAATATAAAGTTATTTTTACCAACAGATAGATAAATGTACCACGGGCTCACTAATCACAAGCCCTATTGCACAACTGGTAATGGAATTGGTGGAGGAACTTATAATCGAAAAATGAATTATTATTTTATAGAAGATACGTAGACAATTGCATCATGGCTGTTCCCCAAGACAAGTCAGATGAAATCTTGAGTAAGTTCAATAGTTTTCATGATAAGATACAACACACAATAGAAAAGAAAATAACAACAAAATCAATTACCTAAATTCAACCCTCATTAGAAGTGATAATATAACATTCTCACATAATAGTATACAAAAACAAGATATTTGAACTTCTTATCCGATCATCCTTTCTGCTAAAAACGAAGTGTTATAATAGGCATAACAGACCATGCAATCACCCTAACTAGCCCAAATTTACGAATAGGAACACTAAACAAAATTAGGAGAATCTTAACCAACAATAATTACCCGATAGATCTAGTCAACAAGATTGTAGCGAACAACTTCTTCGCTCCTCGTCCAGAAACCTGCCTTGCACTGTCGGAGCTTGACCGACGTATCAGTAGAGGGCCCGACCAGTCTAAAGATTCATAACTAACCGTCCCCGCCAAGTTCAAATAGGGCAAGGCATACAGCGTTTGACAACTACCGTTCCAAGCGGAACACATGGTCACCGGCGACACAGGCACAGCTGAGCATCACGCCTGTCTGATGAGTTTCAGATGCGCAGATTCCGAACGAAACGCCGTCTCCCGAATGAAGAGGTGGAAGCTCCCTCGCAACACCGCATTCACTCGAGAGCTTCATTGGTGACTCCGACGTGATTGGAGGGTTTGCTTTAAGAGCGAACCAACTCATTCATATGGTGGCATATGGTAATTACCCCTATCCATCATTCCGAGACAGCCTTTCCATTCGTTTCGCAGATCCCCGCTGTAGATGGCACCGCGATCAGCCCAGCGGCGGATGTCTCCTTGCCTGATACCAACACCCTATCCCGTGACATGTATCGACTCTCATTGGAGGGAAGTGTGTAGCGATTAACTTCTTCACTCCTCGTCCAGAAACCTGCCTTGCTCTGTCGCAGCTTGACCGGCGTATCAATAGAGGACCCGACCAGTTTGAAGGTTCATGATTAACCGTCCCCGCCGAGTTCAAATAGGGCAAGGCATACAACGTTTGACAACTACCGTTCCAAGCGGAACACATGGTCACTGGCGTCACAGGCAGAACTGCGCATCACGCCTGTCTGAAGGGAGTGCGGTATTGTGAAAGAGCTTCCACCTCTTAATTCGGGATGCAGCGTTTCGTTCGGAGTCTGTCTGGCGTCACAGGCAGAACTGCGCATCACGCCTGTCTGAAGAGTTTCAGATGCTCAGACTCCGAACGAAACGCTGCATCCCGAATTAAGAGGTGGAAACTCTCTCACAATACCGCACTCCCCTCGAGAGCTTCAAGATCATTAAACAAAGAACGCACAGGTATTATAACAAGACGAGAAACAAGAAAGACATTCAAGAACAACAATACATCAGGATTCCTTATATAAAAACTGATCTAAAAATATAGTGAAGAGATCTGTATCCTCTAAGGCTCATACGAGTTACAGAGTACCTCATAGATTATATAAATTCCACCATTACGTCATTGTATTTACCCACCTCATTCTATGTGTCAAATACTCTGTGGCACTGTAACTTGACATGTATATGATTAGTGACAATAACAAAGGAGAACAATGTCCTTATAGCATCCCATTGTATTTTGAAGCATTCGAGAGGAAGGTTCTTGGAAATAAACTTCCTGAGCAACTTAGTAACATACTCGAGATAATAGTACTTATAATGGCCTCCCTTGGTAACTCTTAGTAAGTAAACTTCTTTTAAATGCTCTTGATTAATTGAATGCTTTACATTTTTGAATACCACCTTAGCGTTCATTGTACTTACATTCATCGCTTTTCATTCTTGTATTTTTGCTTCAGTGTTATTTAATCCGATCGGTTCGTTTTAACTAATATGCATTGCCTTTGTATATAACTAGAGCGGCATGACCCTCACAAGTTATCTGTTACTTTCTCCCGGTGCCTGATTGCTTTTTGTTGTATTTGTACATAGTGGTTCTTTATCTGCGTAATACTTGCTGATAGGGATTTTTATTAGCTGTTCTTACTATGTGCGGTGCTTGATATGTACCTGATTCGCATGTACTCTTGTGTGATCCCCGGTTACCTATTTCTTTGTTTGTTCTTACTGTAACGTTGATTAACACGCCTAGGTGATGGGGTACTGTATCTATTTTATAATGCACGTGCCCGCTCACTTTTAGAGATTGTATTCCTTGTGAACCAGTGGCGTTCTTTAGGGTAAATTGCTGAGTAGTCCTGGTAGAGGATTACATATCGTATAGAGACAGTAAATAGCTTCGGATATCCAACGCTACTGGGAGAATGTGTCAGTGATTGCTAGATCATTGTTCCGAGGTATTGAGATATCCCTAGGGATTAGTTTGCGTGACTCTTCAGATAGTTTTCTTCAGTAATATCTGAGCCTTCCTGGGCCTTTGTCACCCCGCAAGGGCCAGATACAGTCCATTTTATAGTAACTTCTCCGGTCGACTCGAATTATGTTAGATCCCCTCTTCAAGGAGATCTCCTGGGCATGCCACAGTCACCCTTACCGTACTGCCATTTGAACTTACCCCTTGTAACGGTTAGGTTCTGGACTGGTTACCGGAAGTGCAGTTGAAGGTGCGCATGCTGACTGTTTCCTGTTCCTTTTAACCCCTTCCGCTGCATAAGAATGATATCTGATTGGAGCTAGTTACTGACCTAATGATATGTAAGTAATAAGTCATTTAGACCCGGAGCGCTATTGGATTCACTGGGGCGCTTTGTGAACCACTGGGTAGAGTAGATTTAACCACAGGCTGGTGAATGCGTTTCCATTCCTTCAGGGTTGTTGCTTTTTAACATAACTAATAGAAATATATTATTCTGGTATTACTGTGTTTTGAATATTTGAACCTCCCGTCACTGTTTCCTTGCTCTCGTTAGGTGCAATTTGGGTTGTTTATACAACGTTACGTCCTATTCGCCTGCCACTAGACGATCACGTTAAAAAGGTTAGCGTTCTTTAAGGTACTCCGTATAATACCAGATATCTTAGAGTACTTCGTAAAATCCCGGATCTTTTGGAGTACTCCGTATAACACGGGATAGCTCAATAGGTAAAATTCTGAATGTACATAATTTGCAAAAATGCCACAAAAAATAATACGCTGAAGACATTTTTCACGACATTGAAAAGTGAAATACCAACAATGAAAAAATACAACTTAACATACAGTATACCTTGCAACGATTGTGAGAAGGTATTGTCATGGATTTTATGCATTACACATTGTAAACCAGTCATAAATAACCATTATTTAAAAACTTAGAGAATGAATAAAATTCAAGGAAAAGACTCACTGTTGTATACATGTTGACTCGTTAGAGTGTAATTAGAATAAAATCAATGAAATTAGATCAATTTATTCAGAAATATAGATAATTAAATTCATAAACATACTCACAAGCCTAAATTTAGAAGAAAAAGCATATTCAGAGTACATTCTGTCAAGAAAGTACCGGGAATTATCGATTCAAATCTGGCGGGGCAATGAGGCAGGTAAAAATTTTTTTTCCTAGCTCGGAACCACTGTCCTTAATTACTATGCCAAGCTTGAGCGGGATCTGTCAACTAGTGTGTTTGCAACAGCTGATTAAGTCAGTCGATGTCAGAGTGCGTGCCGATTTTTACTATGGGTGATTACGTTGAGCAAAGAATTTGTTTAAATTTTTGTGTTGCAAATGAATTTTCGTGTGCCGATGCATTGAAAATGTTGCACAAGGCCTTTGGTGATAATGCTCTATCGAAAACTCGTGCATATCAGTGGTACAGAGCCTTCAAGGACGGTCGTGAAGTGGTCGCCCATCGACGGCTTCGATCGAAGATAACGTCGATAAAATTAAGGAAAGGGTGCTGGAAAACCGTCGTACCAGCTTGAGAGAGATAGCACATGATCTTAAGATATCCCACGAGCCCGCACGTACGATTTTGATTGATATTTTGGGCATGAGAAAGGTGGCCGCACGACTCGTACCGAAAGACCTGAATTTTCTTCAAAAACGTCATCGCGAACAGGTTGCTTCAGACATGCTGGATCGCTGTAATTCTGATTCTACATTCATGGACGCATTATAACTGGTGATGAGACCTGGGTCTACGAGTACTATATGCAAACAAGCCAGCAATCATCGGAATGGGTGGCAAAAAATGAGCCGAAACCGAAAAAACCACGCCAAAGCCGCTCAAAAATGAAGGTGATGCTCATTGTTTTCTTCGATATCCGTGGCGTGGTGCACTACGAATTCGTTCCAGAGGGTCAGACGGTAAACAAGGAGTATTACCTAGGCGTTATGAAACGTTTGCGTGAGCGTATCCGTAAGAAGCAGCCAAATTTGTGGGCGAACAACTCATGGATTTTGCATGACGATAACGCGCCTTCTCACCGAGCTACGATTGTGACTGACTTTCTCGCCAAAAACTCAACAAACGTGCTTCAGCAACCACCGTATTTGGCTCTCTGCGACTTTTTCCTCTTCCCAAAACTAAAATTGCCCCTTCGTGGCACCCGTTTTGAGTCGATTGAAGCCATAAAACAAAATTCGGCGCGAGGGCTAAAGTCCATCCCGGAAAGCGCCTATAAAAAATGTTTCGATAATTGGAAGTGCCGTTGGCATAGATGTATTGGAGCAAATGGAGCCTATTTTGAAGGCGACCCAATAAATTTTGACGATTAAATGTAAAAATATTGTTTTAATTGAAAATTCCCGGTACTTTCTTGACAGAGTAGTGCATAACGAATAGTCAAGTGAAAATTCTTTAAACGATAGTCAAAAATAAAAAATCCTTTTGATTATCTAAAATAGAACTCACAAGGAGCATTCAACTGATAAATATTACATATTTAAGAAAGCTAAAGTTGCAATAAATTGCGGTAATTTGAATTTATATATCTAGTTTAAAATTGGTGAAGAAATTGTGGAAAAGATTTATTGCTATCATGAAATATATATAGAATTTAGTGAAATTATTGGCAAAGAACAATCCTAATTGAATCTAACTTACCAGTAAATAGGAAAAATTCAATCAAAATTCAATTAATTAAGGAAAACATAGTGTCCACGGCAGATATTTTGAAATTATTTTTGATATCCTTCAAGTTCTTTAGGCTCAATAGAATTGTAATAGCATATAAGCTAAAGAAATTTAATCAATTTCATAAGTAAAAAGCATTATAAGTTCAATTATGTACACTTTTTGACATTTGGAAAACTCTTCATATGAAAATAAGTATTCAAACTCAACCAATTTTCATAAAATTGATACCAAATTATTCACAGAAATTCAGATTTATTATTTAAAATAATTTTGAACCTAGATATAGTGTAAATTAGGTTAAATCATCGAAAGCATCATTTATCAATAATTCTGAGAGAAGCTAGTAAGCTTTTCAATTCAATTTTTCGTGAAAACTATAAAGGCACGGAAAAACTGAGTCAGTCTGAAAATTTTGAGAGCAGAATTCACGTCATTTTGTCTCAAAATAGAACATTTCTCTGTTCAATAATCCAGTTCCAAATCCTAATGAAATTAACATTATTATTATTATTATTGTGAATGGAAATGTGATATAAATTACGTAACTTGAGTGTTGTGAATGAAAAAACCCACATAGAAATCCAGTATAAAAGAAATTGGATGTTAAGAAGAAATCAACTAGGTTGGCTGTGATCTTGGAACATTCCATAAATATCATTCTCCAATCTCATTATGGGCAAATAAACTATTATTATTATGAAATAAATAAGAAAAAGGCTTTTACTTGATAGAAGACATATAACAAAATTTGAATATCAAAACAAATTAAATCTAATATGTTGTCTTCTACAATTTTAATTTCAAAAAACTTTTATTCAAAAAACTTTCAGAATTAAATTACTGTCTAAAATAAGCACCGCTTACGTGTAATAGACGTATATAATAAAAACTCAATATATAATGTCAAATGGAATAAATAAACCAATAGATATACGAAAGTCATTAAAATTAATAAATAAATATTTAAAGGAGGCAAAATTTTGTTTCTGGTCTTACCCTTAAAAACACCAATTGCCTTTTGAAAACATGAACACACTTTAAGGACTTCTCAAAGAATATAATTTATTTGAAGTATTTAATATATTCAAATATTCGAATAAGTTAATTCAGAAATCTCTCAAAAACATGCACTATATCTTCAAAAAACAAATATATTTCTAAGTAATTCCTTCATCGGTCCTAAATAATATTCTAAATATCAAAATCAAAAAACTAACCTATATCACAACGCACACGTGGTAACAATGAATGCTTCGAAAATAAACCAACTTTAGAATTCAAGATTGATCTATATTCTAACATAGATTGAACTATGTTCCAAAAGTTTTTTGAATAAAATTATTTTGAAATTAAAATTGTTGAAGACAACATATTATATTTAATTTGTTTTGATATTCAAATTTTGTTATATTTCTTCTATCAAGTAAGAAGCCTTTTTCTATTTTATTTTATATATAATATATAATTATATTTTGGCTTCAATAAAACTCATTATGGAATGTCAATGAATTCAAATAAACTTAAAAATAACTTACATGTTCTTTGATTTTGTTAGAACATAGATCAATCTTGAATTCTAAAGTTGGTTTATTTTCGAAGCATTCATTGTTACCACGTGTGCGTTGTGATATAGGTTAGTTTTTTGATTTTGATATTCAGAATATTATTTAGGACCGATGAAGGAATTACTTAGAATTATATTTGTTTTTTGAAGATATAGTGCATGTTTTTGTAAGATTTCTGAATTAACTTTTTCGAATATTTAAATATATTAAATACTTCGAATAAATTATACTCTTTGAGAAGTCCTTAAAATGTGTTCATGTTTTTGAAAGGCCATTGGTGTTTTTAAAGGTAAGACCAGAAACAAAATTTTGTCTCCTTTAAATATTTATTCATTAATTTTAATGACTTTCGTATATCTATTGGTTTATTTATTCCATTTGACATTATATATTCAGTTTTTATTATATACATCTATTACACGTAAGCGGTGCTTATTTTAGACATTAATTTAATTCTAAATGTTTTTTGAATAAAATTTATTTGAAATTAAAATTGTAGACAACATATTATATTTAATTTGTTTGGATATTCAAATTTTATTATTATTATTATTATAATCAAACATTCCTGAAACGGAGGAGGGACATTAAAAGTAACATAGAGAAAAAGATGACCAAACCTACCAAAAGGTAGAATTAAGTTTATTTCTGTAAAATTTGCCAATTCAAATCAAAACATTTCTTGTTTACGTAAGAGTTACGATTTTTAGAATTAAGGTTAGGTTAGAACATAGATAGAGCTTAGAATTAGACATTTAGATTATTAGTCACTGATTATTATATTTCAAATTACTTTGATATAATATATATTTTCAAAAATTACCTTATTAAAATTAAAATTGAACCCTCCCTAATAGATCAAATCAAATTTATTAATATTTAAATTTCAATTATTCAACAACAAAATTATAATATTAAGAGCTAGCTGGCAATACTGAATACAAGCAACTAGATACAAGGGTGATCTAACTATTATTCATACTGAAATATTCATATATATATATATTAGGAGTACAAATAAGTTTCTGCCGTTTTTTTTAGATGGCGCGGAACGGAGTTTCGGTTAGCTTTCGCAGATGATAACCGACTTAAAAAATAGTTTGGACATTCAAGAACAACATAACCTATTAATATCATTGATTTTATATTGGTAAAGTATAATTTTTATAAGTTGAAAATGTGAAAATTTGAGCCAAGTAAGCGTCATGTGCGGGAAATATTAGTTTACTTCTTTAATTCAAAGAAATCTGCTGCTGAGGCGCATCAATTGCTCGTAGAAGTATATGGTGAGAGTGCTTTGAGTGAGAGAACGTGTCGAGAGTGGTTTCAAAAGTTTAAAAACGGTGATTATTGGAGGAAGATTCATCTCAAACACAAAAAGAACTTGCTCTAACATTAGAGTCACTCAGCAAGCAGTCTCACATCGTTTAAAATCCTTAGGAATGATTCATAAACAAGGAAATTGGGTTCCGTATGAATTAAAGCCGAGAGATATTGAACGCCGATTATGCTTAAGTGAAATGCTGCTAGCTAGACATAAAAAAAGGGTTTTTTACATCGTATCGTAACTGGTGATGAGAAGTGGATACATTATGACAATCCAAAAAAAAGAAAATTATGGGGATTACCTGGCCACGCGTCAACCTCAACAGCAAAACCGAATATTCACGGAAAAAAACTTATGCTGTGTATTTGGTGGGATCAGCTAGGTGTAGTGTATTATGAGTTGCTTAATCCGAGCGAAACAATTACTGGAGCCCTCTATCGAACACAATTGATGAGATTGAGCCGAGCTCTGAAGGAAAAACGCCCTCAATACTATTCTAGACACGAAAAAATTATTCTTCTGCATGACAATGCTCGTCCACATGTTGCGGCTCCCGTGAAAAAGTACTTGGAAACACTTGATTGGGAAGTGTTACCCCACCCGCCGTATTCACCAGACATTGCACCGTCCGATTATCACCTGTTCCGGTCCATAGCACATGCTCTGACGGCGCAGCGCTTCACATCTTATGAGGATACCAAAAATTGGGTTGATTCGTGGATAGCCTCAAAAGACAAGGAGTTCTTCAGACGTGGCATTCGAACGCTGCCTGAGAGATGGGAAAAAGTGGTTGCAAAAGATGAGCAATATTTTAAATAAATTTATATTACCGTTCTTCTATAATAAATATTTAATTTGTGTTAAAAAAGGGCGGAAAATTAGGAGGATATATATATATATATATATTCATACCCCAACTTACTTAAGTAAAATTTCATGGTAATTAAATTTAATTCATTCAAAAATAAACTTTTTTGATTAATTCTCGATAACTAATAAATACTATAATCAAGAATCAAAATGAAAATCATTTATTAAATCCATATAAAATTGGCTCCACCAACGTGGGGTAGAAAAAAGGAAAAGTAAATTAAAAATTTATTATATTAAAACCTTATCTGTATATATAGGAATGACATCACAACTATTAAACAACAGATTAAATGGGCACAAATACATGAAAAACTCGAACACAGCACTAAATAAACATATAATAACAGATAACCACAATCCAGACTTCAAAAATAAGAAGATTCTTGCATACGAAACTAACAGTGACAAGAGGGACATAAAGGAGATGATATAAATAAAGAAAAACAAAAACGTCATGAATGATAGAACCGATATAAGGAACATGAGCCCCACCATCATATAAAGATAAATGCTAAAAATTGATACTGAACTTAAAAACATTACCAGAAATTTTTCATCGTCACTTATTGTATTCACGACTATCCTGCTAATGATTTCTTTTGAAATACATACAGAGGTATAAGACGGAAATATTGAAAACACCGATATTTCATGTCAACCTGCAACTACATAAACGATACTGCATCTAAGTGAAAGATAAATTATTGTTTTACCACTTGACTGCGGAATAATAATAATTTTCTGCTTAGGTATATCACCTCTTAATTCTATTTTATATGTTTATTATTGTAATATCTTTTTATAGACTTGTCAAATGACTGGAAGGTTTTAATTTGTTAACTGATTAAATTAAGAATGTCCTTAACCGAGGACGAAACATCTTTTATAATATAAATAGTACTTTTCTGTTTTGTTTGTGGAATCCAAAATTCTAAGAAACTCCAACATTATTACAAATAACAGGATTAAATTTTCTTGAATCCTGTTATTTGTATATATATATATATATATATATATATATATATATATATTTTCAAACAAACTAACATGGTATCTTAAGAACAAAGTGGAATTATTATCTATCTTATCTGGTATATGATATCAGGAAAGTAAATATAAAATAGAAGTAGCAATTATTATGTTTCAAGTTTTACTTATCTCTGTCAAGAATTATATCTATTGAAATCAGTTCAAAGCAGTAATAGTTATCTAATGAATCGGTTTTTATTTCATGGAAATCCAAATGATATTTCAAGTGAGGCCATTATAACGGGTAGAAGTAAAGACGGACGGTTTTGAAAAATTCATGAAATTAAAATAAAATAGAAAGGCTTTTTACTTGATAGAAGAAATATAACAAAATTTGAATATCAAAACAAATTGAAATATGTTTATCTTCTACAATTTTAATTTCCAAAAGAATTTTTTTATTCAAAAAACTTTTAGAATTGAATTAATGTCTAAAACAAGCACCGCTCACATTTAATAGACGTATATAATCAAAACTCAATATACAATGTCAAATGAAATAAATAACCCAACAGATATACGAAAGTAATTAAAATTAATAAATAAATATTCAAAGGAGACAAAATTTCGTTTCTGGTTTTATCTTTAAGAAATACTACTTGCCTCATAAAAACATGAACACACTTAAAGGACTTCCCAAAGAATATAATTTATTTGAAATATTTAATATATTTAAATATTCGAACAAATTATTTCAAAAATCTCTAAAAAATGTGCACTATATCTTCAAAAAACAAATATAATTCTAGATAATCCCGTCTTCAGCCCTTTTTCAATATTCGAAATATCAAAATCAAAAACATAACCTACATCACTCACGTGTTAAAAGACTTAAGCTTCGAACTACAGATCAACTATATATTCAAGATTGATCTATGTTCTAACAAAATCAAAGAACAAAGTGAGTTATTTTAAGGTTTACTTAAATTCATTGACATTCTATAATGAGATTTATTGAAGCCAAAATATAATTATATATTATATATAAAATAACGATATTTCGAATATTGAAAAAGGGCTGAAGACGGGATTATCTAGAATTATATTTGTTTTTTGAAGATATAGTGCACATTTTTTAGAGATTTTTGAAATAATTTGTTCGAATATTTAAATATATTAAATATTTCAAATAAATTATATTCTTTGGGAAGTCCTTTAAGTGTGTTCATGTTTTTATGAGGCAAGTAGTATTTCTTAAAGATAAAACCAGAAACGAAATTTTGTCTCCTTTGAATATTTATTTATTAATTTTAATTACTTTCGTATATCTGTTGGGTTATTTATTTCATTTGACATTGTATATTGAGTTTTGATTATATACGTCTATTAAATGTGAGCGGTGCTTGTTTTAGACATTAATTTAATTCTAAAAGTTTTTTGAATAAAAAAATTCTTTTGGAAATTAAAATTGTAGAAGATAAACATATTTCAATTTGTTTTGATATTCAAATTTTTTTTTAATTAATAAAATTGTCAATTTTTAAAAAATTTTCAGTTAGGTTTTGGAGTACTTCAGTTCATAGCATTCACGATACTCAATGGTGAAAAACAACATCTGACATGTGGTGAGCACGATCATCAATACACCGCTGAAGCCGTTCTTGGAAGTTGGCACCCATTCTCTTCAGCAACGCTAAAGCCGTTTTTGGAAGTGTTCGAGGATTATATCCAAATACAATCATTTTGAGGTGTCCCCCACAAGAAATAATCATTTCGACCGATCGGGGGATCAAGGTGGCTACCGAACGTCCCTAAACCGAGACATCGCATGACTTGGGAAATAGCGGTGAATAACGAGAATTGGTGAGTTCTCAGTGTGGACCGATGTCCCATCTTGATGAAACCAGTCATGTCGCATTGAACAAGGGGCCCTTTTCTTGACTAGGACTTTAGTTTCATCCCGGTGAAATGGAGGGTTAAGTCTCGATGCCTAAAGTAATGCCATTCGTGCTAGTCACTGGACCTGTGTGGTGGAAGATCTTCCGAATGGGGCCATAGTTTTGCAGTTTTGGTGGAATGGAGGGCTGAGCCGGTTGATTAACTCAATGACAGGGAATCCGTCGCAGCACAGTGACTCTCCCTTAAAACTAACGTACTCTACCCTATTGCAGTAAATCTCCGGATTTTTCTGTCCAATGGCCGAGTGCGTTATGTAGCATACTGCGTTACCTCGGGAGGGTGGATACCCACAGGTGGTACTTGACTCACCTGACCACACGATTGGTGTTGGACTCGAGGGGTTAGTGGTTGAAAGTCCGCATGCTGGACTAGGGAGGTATTTCATTTATCTGTTCGCAGACCCTCATGTTCGGGATAGTCTCATGAAATGACTCAGGGTTTAGCGGGACATGACCGTTCGACCGGTCTCGTCCTGAACCCGGATCTAATGCGTAACGTTTCAGGGCTTGTGGATCTCGAATCAATCGAAAGACTTCACATGGGCTCGTGAGTCTCGTCGTACAGGCTTGTACCAGGATCAATTGAGGCATCCATCTTGGAACTATCTTAGTTCAGGAGACTGAGTTCGGATGATAGATAAGAAGCCCTTCCGGCGTGTGAGTTGTACCCCAAACAACTCGGGTCTGACAATGCATAGCCAATAGAGGTTGGATAGTGCTTCGCTGCTACCAGTCAGACGGTTGTAGGTTTTCGAACTGAAGCCCAAACTGGAAGCTGGTGGGTTCATCTCTTCGGAGGGGTTCTCGCTTCGCGCCATGATATGGCGTGATCCTTATCACACTTTCTGCCACTGGGGGCAGACTGTGGAGACTGCTGAGTGGTCACTTGGTGAAAGAGTTACGCTCACATGCCAACTCAACTAGCTGGTAGAATTCGTCGTAACTTAGGCCAGAAGAATGTCAACATAGCGATCCGAGTTTGCAGTTACAGTTCTTCCATTGGCGTAAGACAATAACGCAAATATTGAATAATGCGCACCAAACTGTATCATTCATCCTATGCAGCAGTCTGTCGTGTAATTCTCTCGGAAATTCTTGGGCTCAATAACACCAATTCTACTGGTTCATCATGCACTAGATTTTCATTTTGATCAAAGAGTACTTCCATCTCACGCGCGAAGGTTAGTCGTTATTCGTAATGCACTGGCTATAATTGTTGAAAAAATCTCAATTTATAAGGTTGAAAATACAAGTCAAAGTGTAAAATACTCGTTACCGTCCGATAGCTCGAACGGAATGATTTCGAGCAAATCGATCAGCATTGCGTGGAAGGGCTTGTAAGACTTGTTCAGAATTTTCTGGAGTTCCAGTCATTCGTGGAGCCTCTCGGTACTTTTTGTTCCTCAAAACGCCTAGTGTGCTTGATCCCAAAAAAGAAACATGTTTCGTGAGGTAACACTTCCGTTCCAATGAATGTTGAAGTGGTAACGAAATTCGCACTGGACTGCAGTGACAGAATCGCTATTTCAGATAAAGCTTTCGTACGAGAATATACGGTATTCCAACAACTACAATTAGTCTAGTCAACAAGTGCCTTTTGGGTCAACTTTTTTCAGCAGTCTCCGAAAATTATGATCAAGGTGTCATTCGATTCGGAATGGCATCTAGATGATTTTTGAAAAAATGAAGTTCTGCTTGCAAAAATTGCAAAAGTTATTGACAATTAACTAAAAAAAAGAGGGTTTATTTTTTTGTAAATATCTCAAAAACTAATAAAGATTTTTGAAATCAAAAAAAGATTCAAAAAGAGGAGGAAATTTCCTAAAAAAAGTGTCGACTCCCGGAATTGTAGTCCCAATATTAATAATTTTCCCAGAGGGATGAAAATACGGCCGAAAACGGGTACTCTGGCTTTCGTACGCCTACTTTGGACACTTTATTGGACACTTTATTAATAAAAATTATTTTAACAGATTAAATATGAAATTAAATAATTGAAAAAATTCCGAGGCATGCTGGATAGATAAATGAACAATAAATAATCCGTCAAAAAAGAATTTTATCTCAATTTTTCAATTAGTTATGCAATAGTTAATTAATAATTTTTTTCTGCTTGGACATGAACATTGCAAGTGTGATTTTTTTCCTCTCTTGAAGCAATTTTTGGAAGACTTCAGAATAGATCCCCGTTGGAAAAATTTAAAAATGGTTATTTTTCAGTTTTTTATTAACAATTTTCGTTGTTGCAAAATTAAAAACTTAGATTAATTATCGAAAAAATTTGTTTTTCAAAATATTATTAATGGTCCGTTTTTATGTTGTAGGAAGCTACATAGAAATATTTTTCTTTAATTTTTATCTCTTATTGTTTAAAAAATTGTTATAAACAAATGCGTTGTTCATAAAATAATTGAAAATTTTTTTAAGGAATATTAATCTTTGATGCAAATAATGATTTAAAAAAAATTTTTTTCCTTGAAAATTTTTTTTTATTGCTTAAGAACGCATTTGTTAATTAACAATCGTTTTCTCCCACTTCTAACTAATATTAAGGAACCATTTTTCCTTTAAAAATCATGATTTACTCTTCTTTTCCCTATAAAAAAAAATGTTCGTTTTGTTTAATTTTTCATTGTTTATATAATAAACAATTTGTTATAAACAAATAAATTTTTACTTTATATTTTTTCGGGGAACTCAGTCAACAGCCTATATCTCGAAAATAGAGCCTTTCCGGATATAGGTTTTCATGAAGTTATCTCCCAATTTTTTGAAGTAGAGTATACCACTTTATTTTTTCAACTTTACTTCAAGACATTTCGTATAATAGACAAAATTTAAAGTGTAACTCTATACGACTCGAATGAATAAATTCCAGGCACATTTCTTGTTTTGCATTTATTCATTGAATTAAAATGTTCATTCAATTAAATCAAAACTGACGCAGTATTCCACTCAAAAATTCCAACGCGTATAACGTTTCGGAATTGACCTGGTTTTTCTACCCTAAAAGGAATCGGAAGGAAGTAATAAAAGTTATAAAACTTTTCGCTCGCTGTTCTCTTTCTTGATACTCATAAAGTTTGACGAGTGGAATATGACAGCAAATACATTAAATTGCATCCAGAAACCTATTTCTGGATCAGCAGTATTGATTCTAGGATAACAGACAGTTTTTTCCTGTGGAATATTTTATTGAATTGATAGAAATACTGAGATGAAGGAGGAAATACAGTTGTGCGTTATATCAATTTTCGGCAATCCAAATTTGATCAGAAAACAATAACTTAACTATTTCAAAGAATTTCCTCCATTCAATTGAGTTTTAGTTCTCTCCGGTCCATCCGTTCGTAAACATCCTAAATTTCTGACAGAAAGAGCTAGAGACTTAAAATTTTTGAATGGATTTGAAACCTAAATAGCTCGGATATGTTCCTTAATGGACAGAATCGATCTAATAGTTCCGCTGTTTTTCACATTTGAAACTTTTTTTCTATAGTTCCGAAACTACTGATCCGATAGGAAAAAAGATTGTATATAGATGTATAATAATGACAAGCACGCTCGTGAGGATCCTCTCTTTAGAAGATCACAAAAATATTTTTTGTGAGCAGTGCAGAGTTGAACGCTACTCCTACGATCGAATTTAAAATTAACATTTTGATATAACATAAAGGCAAAGGTTCGTATACTTAAAATATTGAAAAATATATATATTTGATACATTCGGTCTTTACTTGGTGGAAACTCATTTTAATTAAAAAAATTTATATGAGACAGTAATTTTGTGGAAATAAATTACTGTCTCATATACATTTTTTTAATTGAAAAATATATATATATTTTGCGAGTAAAGCACCCGTGAGCCTCACAAAATTAATGCAACAATCCTGAGTTTAAATTTAGCATATAGATGTAAACTACGACAAGAAAGCTAATGCAAAATTTCGTGCGAATTGTAGTTGTATTAACAAGAACGCACAAGCTTCCTGACTTCAAAATAAGGATTTTATAGAGACATTCCTCTACCACTGAAAGACTGACTAGTTAGAGACCTTTGATACATCTTCTTTCTGTGCCCAAATTCGGAAAAACTAATTATTTCTACCTTGAATTGAAAAAAAATATATATGTAAAAATAAAACTGTTATTTTTAGGGAAAACAACTTTGTAACTTCTATGTTCTATGATCTAGGTTCTATGTCTAAGATTCATTGAAAGGCATAACAGTATCGTGACATTTATAGAGCTTTTTCGATGAATTGTTGTTAGCTTGGAACTTATTTCTTCAACAGCTTCAACTTTATTGGCAACACTGGGAAAAAGTGAATTTCTTGTTAGTTTATATATACGTGATAAACTGTTCAATATGACTCTTTCCCTATCTATAGCTCTTCAGGAGAAATCTCTTGATATGGCGTCGACAGTAGACCACATAAAAAGGATTTAAGAAAGTTTTTGAAATGCTGAAAACGTTTTCAGAGAGGTTCCTGCCTCACAACTTGTAGAATATGCATTAGAAACCGAACTTACGGTGCCAAGGCTTTCGTTAAGACAAGCAACTCGTGCAAATCCTCAAACGACAAGTATTGAACAATACTATAGTGTGACAGCTTTCATTTCTTGTGCAGAGAGACTGATTCAAAATTTATGGGATAGATTTATTTCAAACGAGGATATCTTATCTTGTCAATATGTCACTTCTCTTCTCTTCGGCCCGAGTACGAAATTTGGTGTAAAGAACTTTCTACTGATATTATGATTCCTGGAACTGAGGTCGTAAAAGTTAGTTGTTAGAAATGTGAATCCAGAAACCCGAAGAAATAGCATTGTTTTTGATTTCTTCCAGGTTAGTAAGCTATTTTTTTATTTATTTCTTTTTATTTCTTTGTATGTTATTATTTGATTTTGTGTATGTTATTCTGTTATATTTTAAACTAAAGAAAATAAAAAAATTCCAGAATCATGGCATCAAATCGTCTTTTTCTTCAATTATAAAAATAAAAATTAATTACATTCTGATAAATCAAAAACGTAAGCTATAATGACGACATCCATGAAGATTTGCATCGCTTTGGAAGCATTCAAGACTGATAAGAAGAAAAATACATACAAATTCAAATGGATTCAAACCACGAGAACGGAAAATACATATTATGAAATACCAGAGGACAAACAGGATATATCTGACCATCATGAACTTTTGGCTCTACCGAAGGTGAAGAATATCTTGAAATCGATTAAAGTAAGAGGTTCATTTCGTACGTGTGTCATTTCATTAACTCCGGAATTGAAAGAAATAGATTGAATTGTATCAGTTCTTACTTGGTGAAAATCCATATTAAATGATATTTAAATAAGGTTATTTGAAAGAAATATATTTTGATACTGAAGAAGATGTGATGTTTAAGAATGAATATTTACAACTGATTTATTCACCCGCATACGTGAGAACAGTATTTGGACAAGAATCACCAAAACCACAGGATACGGTAGAACTTTCAAGAAAAAGCAAGGATTTCAAGAGGATAAAGAATAATTTTGATGGTAAGAGTGTTTCAGTGAATTTATGGTTCGAAAAATTCGAGACGGAATGCACGCGTTGTGATGTAAAAGAATATAGGGACAATATTTTGATTTTGCGGTTGTTTCTGGATGGAATAGCGAAAGAATGGTTTGATTCTAAATTGATTACATTAGGTTTAGACAAAAGTTTTCAAATATGGAAAGATAACTGCTTAGAGAGTTTTTGTGAAACGAGTTGGCATAAATATAGAGAGGCCTATTCATTTAGGTACATAGGAGGAAGTTTAGTTGACTACGCTTTTAGGAAAGAAAATTTGTTGTTGAATCTCCGAAATAATTTTCCAACTGACTAGTTGATTTAATTGTGACAAGTTTGCCAAATATTTCACAAGATAGAATTAATCGATCAAATGTAACAACTATCGAGAAATTATTGGGTGAGTTGCGAAAGCTAGAAAGTTCAAAAAAATATGACAACGATCGAAATAAATAAAACCATAGAATGAATAAATCTGCCGAACAAATTCCTTCCTATTCACAAAGAAATAGAAAACCAGTTAAGAAGGAACCAAGCACCATTTGTGAGAAGAATGGTTTTTCAGGTAGATTTCATCCGGAGACTTTATACCGGCTAAGGAATAAATCCAATAATTTTGAAAAAAAGAACAAGAAAGCAATATTCCTAGAACGTCTGGCAATTAAAGAGGCAATTAAATTTTGGAACTATTGGCTAATAGGACATAAATTCATTGTTGTTACTGACCATAAGCCATTAGAAGGGAAAGTATTTCGTACAAGACCAGATGAAGAGCTGGGTGACATGATGAATTTTCTATCACAATTCGATTTTGAGCTGAGATATGAACCAGAAAAAGGAAATGTAGAAGCAGATTGCCTTTCTAGAAACACAGTTCTGGAAGAAACGGAGAATATGGACGAATGTATAAGAACTAAGAACAGTTAATTTGGTGGAATTAAATGAAATAAAATACGATCAACAGAATAATCTCTTAAAGATAAACAATATGAGAAGGACTGTTGTACAGAAAGAGATACATTACAAATTGCACAAGAATAACAAAAAAATAATTTTAATCAATGATTTCGGAAAAGAGTTAATCAGAAAGTGCTCGAGCATTATGGCCATATTTGTGCTAGTAGAATAAATAATAAAATCAGGAAGTTTTATTACATTCAGAATATGGATTCACTGACAAAAGAAGTTTGTGGATCATGTGACATATGTTGTAAAAATAAAACGAGAGTAGGCCAAAAGTATGGTCTCCTTTCTCAATTGGGCCCAGCAAAGGAACCATTTGAAATAATGTCATTAGACACAATTGGAGATTTTGCTGGAAACCGCTCTTCAAAAAGATACCTTCATCTCCTAGTGGATCATTTTACTCGATATGCATTTGCGAGCACTTCAAAACACCAAACAACCGAAGATTTTATCAAATTAATTAATAAAATTCAAGATAAACGACCAATAAAAACACTAGTAACAGATCAATACCCAGGAATAAATTCGGAAAAATTCAGACAACATATGAGAAGTTTGAATATACAATTGATTTTCACAACAGTAGATTGTCCTTTTTCTAATGGCCTGAATGAACCACTAAATCAGACATTAGTGAACAGAATAAGGTGCAAACAAAACGAAAAGAAAACTAGGGCATGGACGAAAATAGCCGATGAATGTATTGAAGAATACAATAGAACAGATCATTCTACAACTGGATATAGTCCAGAATATTTACTTTGTGGCAGAACTGATCCCATTGCTCCAGAATAACTTAGTGAAGAGAGAAATTTACCAAAAGATAAGGAAATAGCATATAAAAATTCTTTACGCTATCATGAATACAATAAAAGACTGATCGACAAGAATAGGAAACATTATGATTTCAAAATTGGAGACTATGTTTACGTTGAAAATAAATCAAAATTGAATAAAAAAAAACTTGATGATATAAGAATAGGACCTTTTCCAATAGTGAAAAAAATTTCTAACACTATATATGAGATAGGTATTGGAAATAAAAAAAAGACAATAACTATTTTCATGTAACTAAGTTGCTCCCACGTGAACATGCAGACATGTAATGAGAGAAAATAAAACTGTTATTTTTAGAGAAAACAACTTTGTAACTTCTATGTTCTATGTTCTATGATCCATGTTCTATGTCTAAGATTTTAATCTAAAAGTGTCACATGTATATTTAGTTAGTTGTTAGAAATGTGAATCGGGAAACCCGAAGAAATAGCATTGTTTTTGATTTCTTCCAGGTTAATAAGCTATTTTTTCAATTATTTTTTTTATCTTTTTGTATGTTAGTATTTCATTATGTGTATGTTATTCTGTTATATTTTAAACTAAAGAAAATTAAATCTTCCAGAATCATGACATCAAATCATCTATCTTTTCAATTATAAAAATAAGAATTGATTACATTCTTATATATATATATAATTTCTTAAGAGCTTGGGACTAAGTAGATTGAACGACAATTAAAAAAAGGATTTCCTATGTATGTCTAATATTTCGAAACTTTTTATTTGTTTCTTCTTCAGCGACACTAGAATATATTCCAGTGAACATAATATACATCAATGCCAGGTCTTATGAACATTGTCACCATGGTACTCACAGAAATGATCGGTGAGTGACTACCAACTATAAAATTTCTACACATAATACAATATTTCATGAAAGTTGTTAATTACGTTACATTGACACACGTGAGCCCTCTGACGGATAAACCTTCGAATCTCTTTCGCGAAATGGACAACATAAAAATCGGGCAATACAGTATATTGACGAATAGAAGGTTATTTGCTAACACCAAGCACAGAGTTTCTTCCTTGTCGGGATCTGGTGTCGTGTATGAAATCCAATGCTCCAATTGTGAATTAGCGTATATAGGACAAACAGCCCAAACGTTGAAAAACAGAATAACGATTCACAAAAGCGTTAAGAAATTAATAATAGTTATCAGCTACACTAATTATTGTGTTGATAAATTCTTTAAATGAAAAGCTATCTTTTATGTAATACTAATTTTTTCGTGTTATCTTTGATATGCTGATCGCCAACTGCTTTCTTTAATAAGTTATTGAACGGGGATTAAATACAAGAAACTATTGGTCTGAGTGGAATATTTTCCTTATGGAGTTTAGGTAAACCATAAATTTTGGAAGGTGTAGCATCAATTATTTCCAACAGTTTTTCCGCGTCGGTCGATATATAATTTTTTTCTTGCCATTTTCAAAAGTTGTTTATTTCGTCATTGAAATATTATTTGTTAGTTGAGTCTTGTTTCGTTTTTTGAAAACATTGTGATCCGGTAAGATTTGCCACATTTTCTCTTCGTAATCAACTTTGTTCATAATGAAAATTTTATGGCTTTTATCTTAATTAATCATTAGTTAATTATTGGAATTTTTGTTTTTTTGGGATCATTATTTTCCTGTTTTCGAATATTCTTCACAGTCAAGTATTTAATTATAAATTTTCTTCGGCAAAAGTATTACTTGAACGCAATCTGTAAATGAAAATAAATGTGAGCTAATCCTAGTTTTAATTCTATTTTTCAGCTCTTGAACCTCTTCGGGTAGTTTATCACCTCAAATACGCGCATTTTGTTTATTCACGAACCATTAAGCCAAAAATGGGCCTCATCGGTGAACAAAATTTTTGTCGAAAACAGTGGATCTTCTGCAAGCCTGTCAAGAGACGGAAATGATTCGGAAGGTCGGTCGGCTTCAGTTCTTGCACTAGTTGAATTTTGTAAGCTTTTAAAGAAGGATCCTTAGGTAAAATACGCCAAGTTGTTGAATATGACAGGCCAAGCTGTTGAGAAGGGCGACGAAACGACACTTCACGGTCTTCGCGTACACTCTGCTACAGTCCCTATTTTCTTCACTACGTGCTGGGTGTGGTCTATTTGATCGAGTACTATCCAATAATGAAAATTGTATCTCAAACTTACGCATGGTAGAGATAATTGTGCGATCGGTAGGCCGATTATGTGGATCATAAGTTGCACTAAGCGGCCGATACACATTCCTTTTAGAACACCCATTTTCGTGAAAAAAATTGATCAATTTGTAGACGCTGTGCCGGACCAAGTCTTTCCACTATGAATCATAGATTAACAATAATATATAGATTGGACACTTCCCTAACCCCACCTAAAACTAAGTTTTTAGTTGATGCACCAGTCAATAGTTAGCGCTAACAATCGACTTATACTTTTTGATTTCGCCGCTAGGTACCGCTACCATAAGCCGTTAGCCATTGTTGTGATAATGGTCATATATTTCGAAAAGAGTGGTTTTGTTTACGTTTTGTTATGGCCCAACCTCGATTACATCTCATATTTCTTTTTGATTAAATTTTTTAAGAGTTAAGTTCAAAACAGTTAAGTGCATCTAAACTATTGTATTTTCAAATATTGAGTTCAATACAGTACTTGAAAATGGGATATGCTAAGAAATGTTGTGTACATGGGTATCAAGATCTAACCAGCCCTAGACAGCGTTTTCTCAAGAGAGATCTCAAATTATTTAAGAGGTGGATTGAAATTATACAGCCAACTGATTGGCACAAATTATCAGATGATCAAATATTGAGAGGAATATAATTTCTTCAGGTTGGTTAATTTTCATTTACGATGTAGTCGTCTAGACTATGTTTATGTTTAGTTGGTTAGTTTAAAATATGAATTAATGCTATGTAACACACCAACAAACTGCTCTGGGTGATCTAATAATATTATTTTTTCTCTAGGTGATTTTTCTGAGGTAACAGATATTGAAATGGTATGGGCCAGTTTCTGGATCAGTGCCAAATGTTGATAGGAAAAGAACTTCTTCAGGTTGAGTGGTGCAATTTGTAAAATTATATCAAACGATTTATATATTAGAAACTGTGTAATCTGTAGGATTAATTTACTTGATCATAGTGAGTTGTTGAAAGATTTACATTTTATTGAGTGTAGGAAATATCAATTTGGTAATTTGATGAAACCGGGACACTATACTTACTTTTTATTTAATCAGTGTTTTAATTATATCTTTCATTTCATTCCAAGACTTTGTGAGAGAAGAAAAATCTAAAAATTTTTTGAAAATATCATATTGAAGAATTTAAATTTTCAAATTATGTAGTGTGCATCACATAATCTTCATCAAATATTATGCTTGACTCTTCAGGTGTTCTTTATTCTGGTGGTGAAAGCAAGTGAATGAAATAGCAACCAGAACTGATTCAAAATTTTTATTGAGTAATCCAGAGAAGGAATTTATTGACCCAATTAAGGACCAAGCTGAAAGACATTTCAAATTTTAAAGAAGATCTCTACTACAGAAAAATTAAATGTGAATATTGTAAATACATATGTTAATTTCATCTCTTTTTTTATTTAATAGTTTCTATTTTTTATAATGAATAAATAATTATAGTTCAAACATATATCTGTTATTAAAATAGTGAGTTTGAAGATTGAAACGAATATTTGAATCTTCTTTCAGTTTTTCCTAGGATTAAAATTAAAACACGTGTTCAGAAATTACTTTGTTTTACTACCAAACAATTGAAATGTATTTGTTGTAGAGTTGGTGAATGTAAACATTTCAATGTTTTGGTAGTAAAACATAGTAATTTCTGAACACTTGTTTAATTTTAGCCCAAAGAAAAACTGAAAGAAGATTCAAATATTCGCGCCAAGCGTCGATAATGCAGAATTCTAACAGCAGAAGTAATGCAGTTCTCTTGAGAGTTAATACAGAGATAATAAGAGAGAGGTAATACAGTTTTCTTTAGTTAGATTTGTTTCAGCACCAGTCGCTACAAAAAAAGCGACAAACTTGATTCAAACTTTTTACAGTGAGTGTCCCATCTATATAGTCTTGTTGATCTATGCACTAATTCAGTTAACACGAGGCATGCTCAATCTGCAATTAAATCCTCACCACCTTAATAAAACACCCTTTACAATGGAATATGAAAATTTCCATCTATGGGTCCAATATAATTCTATTTTATATTGAACTTTGGAAAAACAAAACGTAGAAACGAAATCTTATTATCCTGGTGTGATCGCGTAAAAATTAAATTTTTTCTGTATTTTACACCTATATTTCTTTAAAGCGATTGTACGGAAGACTGTGATAACGCTTACGAACATACGCCAACAACCCGTATCCTTTAATGAGAACTCAACAATATGGCACTACTCAACTGTGCGAAACTATTATTTACCACTTCGCGTAATTCCTTTGATGCATATTGAACTGAGGACTCGAATTAGAGATTAGAAATCCCTTTCATATAGCACAATCTGAATTGACGACAGCTCAGTGCGCAGAGAATGTTAGGCCTCAGTTATGAGAGCTCTAGCACAACTTAAAAAAAAATTGGTTTAATGGGCATCAGATTTATAACCAGTTATGTTCTTGAGAGATGCATCAGCCAGATTTTTTGATTTTCAATGGGAATATTTGTTTGATTTATCAGCTGACTTTCGAATATATTTCTAAAAAAAAATTTGAATATTAAAAGATATTGAAATATGTTTGTCTTCTACAATTTTGATTTCAAAAAATTTTTATTCAAAAACTTTTAGAATTAAATTTATGTCTGCAACAAGCACTGCTTACATTTAACAGACGTATATAATCAAAACTCAATATATAATGTCAAATGGAATAAATAACCCAACAGATATATGAAAGTAATTGAAATTAATAAATAAATATTTAAAGGAGACAAAATTTTGTTTCTGGTCTTACCTTTAAGAACACCAATTGCCTTTTAAAGACATGAACACACTTAAAGGACTTCTCAAAGAATATAATTTATTTCAAATATTTAAATATTCGAATAAGTTATTTCAAAAATCTCTAAAAAATGTGCACTATATCTTCAAAAAACAAATATAATTCTAAGCAATCCCGTCTTCAGTCCTCATTTAATATTCCAAATATCGAAATCAAAAAACTAACCTATATCTCTCACGTGTTAAAAGACTAAAGCTTCGAAACACAGATCAACTATATAATTCAAGATTGATTTATGTTCTAACAAAATCAAAGAATAGTGTGAGTTATTTTAAGGTTTATTTAAATTCACTGACATTCCATAATGAGATTTATTGAAGCCAAAATATAATTATATATTATATGTAAAATAAAATAGAATAGAAAGGCCTTTTACTTGATAGAAGAAATATAACAAAATTTGAATATTAAAACATATTGAAATATGTTTGTCTTCTACAATTTTAATTTCAAAAAATTTTTATTCAAAAACTTTTAGAATTAAATTTATGTCTACAACAAGCACTGCTTACATTTAATAGACGTATATAATCAAAACTCAATATATAATGTCAAATATATTAAGTATTAAGTGTGTTCATGTTTTTAAAAGGCAATTGGTGTTCTTAAAAGTAAGACCAGAAACTAAATTTTGTCTCCTTTAAATATTTATTTATTAATTTTAATTACTTTCGTATATCTGTTGGGTTATTTATTCCATTTGACATTAAATATTGAGTTTTGATTATATACGTCCATTAAATGTAAGCAGTGCTTGTTGTAGACATAAATTTAATTCTAAAAGATTTTGAATAAAAATTTTTTGAAATTAAAATTGTAGAAGACAAACATATTTCAATATGTTTTAATATTCAAATTTTGTTATATTTCTTCTATCAAGTAAAAGGCCTTTCTATTCTATTTTAGAATATATTTCTAGTTCTATTATTTATATGATATATTAACAATAGACTTACAATTTCAGAATCAAAACTATGTTGTTGTAATTGGATTAAAAAAATTAAATTGGTGATAATGACCACTAATTGATTCATATATGTTTGTATAATAATATTAGGAGTATAAATAAGTAAGTACGGTTTTTTGTGGAAAATGTATAATATATTCAAAGTGCGAAGTTTTGTTCATCGCTAGACTCTGCTTTCTTCCATCTTTCTGGCAATTGACGGATCCAATCGCGAAAAAAGGCCGAATTTTTGGCTGCTGTTCATGCACCGATCCATTTTTTCTTCATTATAATCGGAGAAGTGCTGATCAGCTAGACCATGTTACATCGATCTAAAGAGATTGTAATCAGAAGGAGTAATGTCTGGGCTGTACGACGGGTAGAGTGGGATTTCTCATTTACGCGTTTCGAAGTACGTTTTAACGGGCGACGCAATATGTGTTGTGCTGTGAAATAACTTTGTGGTGTCTGTCGGCGTATTACAGCCGTTTTTCTCGCAATGCTCGGCTCAAACGCATCAATTGTCATCGGTAGACCTCCCCTGTGATCCTTTCGTTCGATTGTAGCAGCTCATAATACATCACACCCAGCTGGTTCCACCAAATACGCAGCATAATCTTCCTACCATTCATACGTTGCCTGACGTTTTGGACACACTTTTCATCGACAGTCACAATTCGACGCAAAAACTTTTTTTTGTCGTTGAAGCAGTTGTTCACACGTGAAAAACAGCGACTTCTCTTGGCTTCAGTTCATACGGCATCCAATTTCCTACCTTTCGGATTATTCCCACTGTTTTTAAAGGATGGCAAATGAAGTGAAAAAATGGAATAATAATCTAGCAGCGACATATATTGAAAACCGCAAAAACCTATGTCTACTCCTTATAAGTTAGATCTAGAAGCATTTTCACATACACTATGCACAACATATCAGATCGTAAGATTTTAAGTCGTTGTTAAGATAATCCTTGCATGATGAAGAAGCTAAGGAAATCGGGAAAAACTAAAAAAGATCAAAAACCTTTAAACATATATGGAAATCATTCATCGACTCATGCTGTTATCTGGAAAAGTCAAATAGAAGCTTCTGTGTGTTTTCAAGGGAGGAGTGTTTTCAAATTTTATACTTTTTTTAACAGTGCCATAGGGATTTGACATAGTACGGCGAATGTCAGTTAAATGTGAACAGACAATCCTCTGCTAGTTTTACTTTCGTGAATGTATTGCAAGTATTTATTCAAATATTGAATATTTGGAGAGTTCAAGCAAGATGCAACAGAAAGATATCCGTCGGGAAAACCTCGATATCCACGAGTGTTTACTTTGATGAGTGCAGAGATGAACATTTTAAACAACATATAAGTGAAGTCTTCCGAACTTTATTTTCCATTTTTTGATTTTGTTTTCAACTCATCAAAATGAAACATTACAGAATAAATTGCCTCATGAGAGTTACAACATAAGAATCATTCGGATATTCAAATTTGCCAATAATTTTGATTTCTAGCCAAAAATCAAACAAGTCAAAAATAAAATCAAATGGCGGATTCATTGATCGCGAGATACAGTGAAATATGTTATAACTGATTTTATGTGGACATAAGAATATGATCGTGTTATCTCTACTTAAATATGCTCTGTATTTAAATGAAAATGCGGCATCTTTCAACAAATAACCGAAAGTCAAAAAACACACAAGTCCATTGAACACTTTATTTGTACGATTTTCGTTGAAATGGTAAACTTTAAGGAGTTCAATCTTTTATGAAAAAGGTCCCAATTTTGAGGACATTTTGTATAATAACACATCGGTCGATAAGTTCCGAGTTCAAATAAGAAAATATGACATTTTGGATCAAATTTGACTTTATTCATTGACAAAGTCGGCTTAGAGAGTAATACAATCATTCCAGTACTTCTCTAACCCTTTATTGAAGGAGGATTCATCTTTGGCCTAAGTATAAGGTTTTTCCGTTGATCATCGGCTCATTCGAGGCAAATCTCTTTCCACTGAACATTTTTTAAGATCTGCGAACAGGAAAAAATCATTGGTTTCAAATATGTAGAATAAGGTGGTAGTGGAAACAATTCCAATGGCAATTCGTTCAATTTTGCTATCGTAGCCAACGGTGCATCGTCTTGGTCAAAGATCTCTTTTTCTTTGCACATGGGTCCATTTAATTAAAATTTGAGCCATGTAAGGACCACTGTCGACTGTCTTATCCTTTTAAAGGTAGTCGATAAACAAAATACTGCACACATCCCAAAATACGGACGCCATAAGCAGCAGTCTGCTGCACTATTGGTCGCTTTGGGCGATACTCACTAGCTGCTGTCGCTCAGCTGATAATCTTTTTGATTTCTACATATAGTAATAGACCACGTTTCATTAATTCATTGTCATGTTTATCTGCTTAAACAGCTACTTTCAAATTTTCAAAAATGAATGTTCTCTAGGATAAATTTCTCAGAATCGTTTCGAGTGCTGTTTTATCTAACACTTATTCCACGTCATTGAAACAAAATCCGAAAAATCCATGGATAACAGGCAGCCTCTTTAATTCTATTAAGGTAAAGAAGTATATGGCAGCATTTTATGTGGAGTGGATCTTATACTGACTACGTAAACCATAGAAATTTGTACTGCAATCACTTGACATCTTTGATCCGGTCTGCAAAGGCCAACTACGAGGATTGTTTGATGCTGGAGAGGAATAAGAAGAAATTTCTGCTTTTAACTACCCCCTTGTCTTGGGTCCGCTGTATCCCAAGTCTTTGAAACTGACCATATTTTCAAATTTGCTGAATCTAATAAACTGATTTCCAGAATGGTTTTTTTTCGAGTCGATATTCTCGTGGTGGTGAACAACTGGGACCAGGTTTTTAGATGATGATATGCCGATCGATGTGGTCTACTTATATTTCGCCAAGACATTTTATCGATTTTCCCACCGTCATCTTATCCACAAGCTGGAGGTACTTATGGAAATTGGTGGTAATTTGCTCTCTTGAAATAAATTGTGTATCAATGACAGGATGTTCGGGGTCAAGGTTGGTTGTTTTTTCTACGCACGATAAGAGAGTTACAAGCGCAATAATTCATAGTTCAGTTCTTGTTCTATTTCTTCTTGTGCTCATTTAAATCGTCCGAAGTATCTTCTGATAGCTGACGATGCCAAATTGTATAGTGTTCCATCACTTATCTCTAACCAGCTGCATGAGTATCTTAAAAGTATGTTGCTGGTGGGTTGAAAGTTATTATTTATTGCCTCTCAACATCGATAAGTGTTATGTGCTGCACAATACTAAATTTTCTTATACGCTGGTTGGGCAATCCTTTGCTGTGGTCCAGAGCTATCGTGATCGCAGTGTGATCATTAATTCTGATCCTAACTAGTCGTAGCATATAAGGGAAGCTTGCAGTATAACCAAGGAAGCACCTACGTCATTCAGAAATCTTTTAGAGGTTTTAGTATCCGGACTGCAAAATTGCTGTATACAACATACGTGAGGCTAATTCTGGAGTATACGGGGCCAGTTTAGTGGATAGTGCTCAAAGATTCAGTTGAAAGAGGGTGCACAAGAATGCTATTTTCTTCTTTCTCTCGATCTAACTACCAGGAAAAATTAGGGTTATTTTGACTGTCAAGCTTCACTGCCGAAGTGCCAGGAGTGACATGATAGTGACGTTCAGATCAATGCATTCTATCGAGTGGAACTTCAGCATTTTTTAATAGAGTTTATTTTCGCGGACACAATGTTTAACTAGCCAGTGAACCATTTAGAACCTCATGTAGGATGAGCTTTATGTCTCACAGAGTTCTTGATTCTAGGAATCGTCTTCCGGGCGAAATGATGAATGCAGCCAAGACCCTATATAATCAATCAGTGGAAAATTCTTTTTGAATGTATAATTAAGATACCAGCAGAACAGTTTTTTGGTACTTTTTTGAGTGCATATGTATAACCTGTTGTCTGATTGCAGTTTAATGATAATAAAATAATAGTCGTTCGAAACCTGCAAATATATCTATATAGAATGTTTAATTTAATCAGTCCTTACTTGATGAGGTTATTTTGATTTTCACAAATTTTTATTGTTATTTAATACAACTATTGTTTCGCTATCACAGTAGCATCTTCAGATAGGTTTACATTCTGAATTAACTAAATTTGTTTTTGAAATCGGTTACTATTTATAGTACAGAAGGAGCAACAAAATTTTATTGAGCTAAAACTAAAACCCAAAAAAAGCAAATTCCAGCTTATCTCAATATGTTGAACAAGGGTGAGTTACTTAAATCTAATTGTTCGTTAAGTATAATAATATTTCTATTTTGTTATGTTCATTTATCTCAAGGGATTCTAACAGGTTCAAGGCATACCTTTTACTTTCTATATGTAAAATTTCAAAATTATTGTTGAAAGTATGTCCTGTTTCTAACAAATGATTCGAATATGTGGAATTACTTTTGTTATTGAAGAAACTCTTCGAATGTTCTCGAATTCTATGTCAGAAAGTTCTTTCAGTCTGTCCTACGTAAACTTTTGGGCAATTTGGGCATGTTAACTTATAAACTCCCGATTTAACATCTTTATGTGTGATGTCTCTATTATTTGAAATGAATTTACTTAGGTTTGAATTAGTTTTGAATGAAGTTCTTAAATTATATTTATTTTTGAGGTATGTAGCAATTTCCGCAGAAATACCTTTAGTATTTCTTCGAATGTTCTCGAATTCTATGTCAGAAAGTTCTTTCAGTCTGTCCTACGTAAACTTTTGGGCAATTTGGGCATGTTAACTTATAAACTCCCGATTTAACATCTTTATGTGTGATGTCTCCATTATTTGAAATGAATTCACTTAGGTTTGAATAAGTTTTGAATGAAGTTCTTAAATTATATTTATTTTTGAGGTATGTAGCAATTTCCGCAGAAATACCTTTAGTGTATTTTAAGTAAATGTACTTAAAATTTTCTTTTATATTAAAATATACAATATTTAAAGCTATTTTATTATTCTTATTGATCAACAATTTATCTACCAACGTAAGATCATAGTCATTATTAATAGCTAGTTATGCCTTGAACCTGTTACAGTCCCTTGAGATAAATAAACAAAACAAAATTGGAATATTACTTAACGACTAATAAGATTTAAATAACTCACCCCTTTTAAACATCTTCAGATAAGCTGGAATTTACAGAGACCTTTTTTGGGTTTTAGTGCTAAATAAAATTTTCTTGTACCTACTGTAATATAAATAGCAACCGATTTCGACAACAAATTTAGTTATTCAAAATGTAAACCTACCTGAAGATGCTACTATGATAGCGAAACAATTTTTGTATTAAATAACAGTCAAAACTTCTCAAATACTCTGAACCTATTGTTGAGCTTTCTGTTGTCTGAAGAAACTGTTGTCATGAAAAATTCGTAAAATTCGAATTTTTGGTAGTATAACATAGTAATTTTTTAAAACTTGTCTCAAAAATATCATTGAAAAAAATTAATGCCATGCTAAAACTGAAATATTGTTTCCAGAAAACCAATACTCGACAATTCAATGGAATAAAAATATCAAACAATTTTAGATTTGTAAGAACCATAAGTTCATAAGTTATCTTCATCCTATATCATTCACGACATCAAAGACGTATTTTGAATTCCGGTATTTGTCCTGCGACTATCGAATATAGTCTCTTATGAATATCAAGGTCGATTCAAAACCAAACCAAGCAGAACACCACCAGAGAAACGGGTTTCACTTTCATTTATCTATTGCAATATTACTTAAATGGGATACACCCATGAATATATCTCACATTTTTTTCATGATTGCAATCGGTTACCGCGTCATTAATCATTAATGAAATTTGTTTCGAAATCACCATACAACTCCATATCTTTTTTATATTTTCGATTTCTTGTTCACTTCAGTTCTCTTCATTTCAATTTAATTTTCCTATTTAAATCAACTTCGAAGGTAAGGTCTTCGCACAAGTCTTTGTCGATTTAGATCGTTTCAAAATAAAGCGTTTAAAAACGTTAAACATTCCTATGAATTCTAAAATTAAAATAAATCCCTTTTGGAGCAAATCTTTGTTTTGACAACCTTGTCACATTTAATATTACAGTCGACTCTCGTTAATTCAAACCTGCGATAATTCGAACCTCTCTATAATTCAAAATTATCACGAGTTCCCTACTAAATCTCTTTATATTTCGAACTAAATCAATACATTTTCATACACTTGGTAATTCGAACGAAAAAATCATTGCTATTTAACAAAACGAGGCGTTAATTCGAACTCATCAGCGTCCAACACTCGACAATTCAAAGTTGCAGAGAGAAGAGGCGGAAAGATTGTAAGTACATTTTGCGACAAGTTCAAACTTGTATCAAGATACACGAGCCTTTGTTTTTGTTATGATTAGTTTGACTATTTGACGCACACACTTCTTACGAATTGTTTGTTTAGTTATTCAGTACTCTTTCGTTGGTATGCAGATTGAAAGTTAGTGTTAGTTATGAGCCCTAGAAAGTATAGATGTTTGACGATTGCTGAAAAGAAAAAGTTAATCGAAAAAGTAGAAGAAGGTGAGAAGAAGAGTGATGTTTGTCTCTCGACAAACAGCTAACTGCAAATATCACGGTTCTGACAGGTATTTTACTAATTGACAAAGCATGGAGAGCTGTAACACCCCTAACGATTCTCAACTGCTTCAAAAAATCCGATTTCTTAAAATAAAATTAAGAAAATCTTCCAATACTTATAGATGATGAAGAACCAGCAATAGAACCATTAGTTGACATCAGCGGTGTGAGTTTTTCTGATTTTGTTCAAATGGATGAAAATGTTGCTGTCTCAGGTTCACTAACCGATGGCGAAATTTTATCTGCGACAGATACGCAAAGTAACGATGAAGATGAGGACGATACATCGGAACCTTTGGCAGAGGTGTCAGTTAAGGAAGCAAGATCCTCATTTGATACCTTACAAAGCTTCTGTCTTCAAAACGAAAGTGATTAAAAAGCATTTCAGGCACTTTTTCTCTTAAAAAATGTTATTGAGCAGTGTGAGCAGCAGAATTGTGCTTTAAAGCAAACCAGTATAACAAAATTCTTTCGAAAGATTAATTAATTCACATTACGAATACATGTATGTACACGAATGTACCTCTTAATTCTTGTCATTTTTATATTAATAAATAAAAATTAACCAACACTTTTTTTTTATATCAAAACAAATTGAAATATGTTTATCTTCTACAATTTTAATTTCCAAAAGAATTTTTTATTCAAAAAACTTTTAGAATTAAATTAATGTCTAAAACAAGCACCGCTCACATTTAATAGACGTTTATAATCAAAACTCAATATACAATGTCAAATGAAATAAATAACCCAATAGATATACGAAAGTAATTAAAATTAATAAATAAATATTCAAAGGAGACAAAATTTTGTTTCTGGTTTTATCTTTAAGAAATACTACTTGCCTTATAAAAACATGAACACACTTAAAGGACTTCCCAAAGAATATAATTTATTTGAAATATTTAATATATTTAAATATTCGAACAAATTATTTCAAAAATCTCTAAAAAATGTGCACTATATCTTCAAAAAACAAATATAATTCTAGATAATCCCGTCTTCAGCCCTTTTTCAATATTCCAAATATCGAAATCAAAAACATAACCTACATCACTCACGTGTTAAAAGACTTAAGCTTCGAACTACAGATCAACTATATATTCAAGATTGATCTATGTTCTAACAAAATCAAAGAACAAAGTGAGTTATTTTAAGGTTTACTTAAATTCATTGACATTCTATAATGAGATTTATTGAAGCCAAAATATAATTATATATTATATATAAAATAAAATAGAAAGGCTTTTTACTTGATAGAAGAAATATAACAAAATTTGAATATCAAAACAAATTGAAATATGTTTATCTTCTACAATTTTAATTTCCAAAAGAATTTTTTTTATTCAAAAAACTTTTAGAATTAAATTAATGTCTAAAACAAGCACCGCTCACATTTAATAGACGTATATAATCAAAACTCAATATATTGTTATATTTCTTCTATCAAGTAAAAAGCCTTTCTATTTTATTTTAACCAACACTTAACAATTCGAAGTTTTATTTATTTTCTCTCACAAATTTCAAACCATTTGATATTTCAAACACTCGATAATTCGTAATATTTCAAGAGTCCCTCGAGTTTCGAATTAACGAGAGTCGACTGTATATGATTATCTTCTTATTTCCTGGTGTTTCTAGGGTGGTACGGGGTGATGCCAATCACCGTCTGTTCATTCAGAAATCATCGTACTCTTCTTACCTTATTTAGTACAGCAGCTTTTTATAGTAGGATGTAAGTATTTTTCTGCAATACCAATGTTTTTAGGCTTCTATGCAGCTCCTTTGATATTACTCCCTGATGAAGATGACAATCAGCACTATTGTCACCTTATAAAGTTCCACATTTTTTTTCAAATTTGTCTGCCAGCTCTGTGAATTTGCATTTCTTCTTATAGATATTATATATATGATGAACATACTGTGGGTGTTGGGTACTTCTAGGTTAATAATACTACTTTGTTTCTCACTACTATGTCTGGTTCCTTACATTGGATCTTTCGGTCTGTGATGATAGATCTATCCTTATACTGGTAATTCTGTACAACTGTCGTTGTCTATAAATATACGAGTGTACTTATAAAAAATGTATGCGATGTGCTTTCCAAATATTGATATGAAAATTCCACCAGCACGCCATTCTGTAACTGTTTTATCGGTTAACTTTTGTGCAATAGTTCGTTCTGATTAATTTTACTTCCTAGTAAAAGATTAAAATTTCAAAATATTCTGCAAATCTATCAATTATTCAATATATGTGCTTCTCCTGCAACTAGATGCAACATAAGTTTGCTCCAAATTTGTATGTATTTTTATAATAATGTATTTGCAATTTTCAATACGAATTGTTTTCTTATACACAGATCAACCGAAGTAATGCATAAACTGGGTTAACGAGATCTACACTTTTAATTTAGATTTGAAATGAAATGAAAAATTACTTAGTTTTTTATTTCATTCCATTTATAAATGAATTATCAGTAACATACTACTCCATCCAATATCTAATTTCGATTTGTTTTCAACTCAATTTCATGAAACTCTCCTAGGCGAGTTCAGTTTCGGACTTTCGCATTTGAGTTAATAATTGATGAATTTTCACAGTAAACTTTAAATGAAATAAAGCAATTTCAATGAATTGAAAAGTACGAATTATGTGATCCTAACTTCAACCTTAAATTATAATAACTCACAGGTCAATGCATAATTTGGTGCTGGAATATTTGGAGCCGATTTTTATACAAATTTGATGCTACTTTACAGTGCCAAAGTCAATTATATACCTTGATCATACTGTATATAATAAGTTTAGAACTCTCAAATTTAAATAAGCATTGATTGAAAAAGCATAAATGGATATAAGAGGGGAAAAATTAATTTCATATTTGGATTAAACACTTCAAGTATAGCACAAGTTCTAAAAATCTCAGCGTTAAGAAAAGAATAATTAGTGCTATCGAACCTTGAATTAGACATAATAGTAAAAACTATCGATTTTTATTCATCTGAATTGTACATGTCAACTTACTTCCTAGATCAAAATAAATGAATTTCTTGTTAAACAGAAGGTTTCCAGCAAGATATCAGTTTCTCCAGTTGTTCCGAATTCAGGAATATTCTTAAGATGTCTTTGCTTAAAGAAATCTGGTCAATTTTTCTTGTTAACATTTTTCAAATAGAAATGGAATATTCACGATTTCCTCTTTGGAAATATTCTTTTCAGACTGGATATCATTTTAGAAAATTATATTCTTGACTTCATGTTGTATCCAGAACGGCTTTTATTTTGGGTTGCTTTTTGAGGAGCTTGTTCATGTCTTGAATATTAACCTTGAAAATTTTGTTATAATTTATTTAAATGGATATTTCTTCTAATCTTACATGCAAGATTTTGTTTCCAAATGATAATATATTTAAAAAAAAAATTATTGATTGTCTCGGTCTTTACTTGACGGAAATTCATCTTCAATATAAGAAAAACAAATGTTAACTTCCGCTATTTTATTGATTTACACAATAATTGTTTCTTCATACCATGGCTTCATCAGGTGAGTATTTAAACTGAGGTATACAATGCAAAACATGACCTTAAATACACAGCTCTGGTACAAAAATAGAGGGGTGGAAAGAGATGGTTTACAATTAATGAAAAATATTAAATAGGGGGATCTGTTCAAATCTATTTGACCATTCAATAAAATTTGTCATTTATTATCTATTGATCTCTAAAGTTTCTAACAGATTTAGTTTCTGACTTTTGTTTTCGATATGCAATATTTCATAGTTCATATTAAAATTATGGCCAGTCTCTAACAAATGGTTGGCATAAGTTGAATTCGGTTTATTATTAATATAACATTTTTCATGTTCTCGTATCCTTGTTTGGCCTGTCTGTCCCACACATACACCTGGGCAATCACTTCATTTTAATTTGTAAACTCCTGATTTTTTGTTTTTAGGAATGACATCTTTATTATTTTTATTAATGATATAAAAATTATATTGATGTGAAAAAACTTATTTCCTAGTATACCGGTCAGTGAAACCATAAAATTAGTTGATGATTTATTACTCCAAAAACGAACTAATCTTGTTGTAAAAACAGAAATATTAGACGCCTTAAACGTTTTCCTAGATCAAAATTACTCTATGTTCAACGACACGTTTTATCTAGACGAAGAAAGTCTAACAATGGTGAACCCATCAAGCCCCTTGTTATCAGAAATATTTATGGATCACGTAGAAACCAATATCCAAAACTCCCATATTTTAAAGATTTCGTTTATTGGTACCGCTATGTAGATGACATAATTTATTTATTTATAGGCACAAATAGACAATTTTGTTTATTTTTGGAATCTATCAATAAATTATATCCAACAATTGAATTCACACAGGAAGATAAAGTAAATAATAGTATCAATTTCATAGATTTAAAAATCACGAAAATTAATATTAGACACGACTTCTCCATATACAGAAAACCTACACATACATATGGTACGATTCATTATACTTCAAACCATCCATTTTCACAAAAATTGTCAGCTTATAATAGTATGCTTTATAGATTGGTTAACATACCCATGACGAAAGAAAATTTTGACAAAGAGTATAAAACCATTAAACAAATAGCTTTCAATAATGATTTCAATCCGTTAATTGTCGACAATTTACTTGATAAAATAAATTACAAGAAAGCAATAAGACTTGTATATCCAAAATTTCAAAATTCAAACGAAACCAAATTTATTTCATTAACTTACATAAACCAAAAATCTGAAAAGATTGCTAGATTTTTAAAGAAAAAAGAAAAATATAACATCTCTTTTAAAAGCATTAATTCTTTAGGCAGCTTAATGAAAAATAATAAAGATGTCGTTCCTAAAAACAAAAAATCAGGAGTTTACAAGTTAACATGTAGTGATTGCCCATGTGTATATGTGGGACAGACAGACCGTTCATTCAAAACAAGGATACGAGAACATGAAAAATGTTATATTAATACTAAACCGAATTCAACTTATGCCAACCATTTGTTAGAGACTGGCCATAATTTTAATATGAACTATGAAATATTACATATCGAAAACAAAAGTCAGAAACTAAATCTGTTAGAAACTTTAGAGATCAATAGATATAATAAAAGACAAATTTTATTGAATGATCAAATAGATTTAAACAGATCCCCCTTACTTAATATTTTTCATTAATTGTAAACCATCTCTTTCCACCCCTCTATTTTTTGTACCAGAGCTGTGTATTTAAGGTCATGTTTTGCATTGTATACCTCAGTTTAAATACTCACCTGATGACGTCATGGTATGACGAAACAATTGTCGTGTAATCAATAAAATAGTGGAAGTTAACATTTGTTTTTCTTATATTAAAAAAAATTTGTTATCTGACACTCGGTTCCTCAATTAAATTGGTTTAAAAATCTGAATTATTATTATTATTATTATTACTCAGTAAGTAGAGCAGAGGCAAAGCCTGTTTCAGCTCAAAATACAAATTAAATCGAAAATATTCTATAGGTACCTTTAATTAAGTTAATATTTAGTACTTACAATGAATGTCTCGTCTATTCTATAAGGAATTCATATAATTTCAAATTTAATTTTAATGATTCTGGATTGTATATCGATAAGTGATTGAGTTCATTTTTCTTTGTTCTAACTTTATACCGCTTTAAAGGGACTCTTACTCCAACCCTACATGCGACTCAGCTTTTTCGACGATCATATTCAGACAACATAACATTTTGTATTAATGGCTTATCTGTGAACATCTGGAGGGTGATTAACTTGAGCCGTTTTAGAGTAATGTTGTTCAGAAAGCTTGAAGATGAGCAGAAGGGAGCTTAAACCGGGTGATGTCGAAGGAGTTACTGAATTGTTTCAGCCGTAACTATTTGGTAGTTGATCATAATTAAAACAAATTGTAGAAATTACTATGTTTTACTACCAATAAATATATATATATTACACATTTTCTTGTGACTCGAGTTTCGGGAAGTGAGCTATCCCATCATCAGACAACTGAAGACCTAACAGTGGTACAGAGGTATTTAAACAAAAGTGATAAATATTTTGAATATTCCAATAGATTCTAGGTAACACCTAATAGTGGTACAGAGGTTTGCAAGTGGAACGTGATAAAAATCCGGGTTAAAAAAAGTGGGGCCTTCTAAAAGATATCGGAATGTCGGCAATCGACAAAGAAGGTTGTTAAACAGATGGTACCCATTTAAATATCTCAAATAATTTTTAGGGTTACATAGCTCCGTACAGTCATTCATTATTTTTAAATTATTTTGTTGTATATCTCAAATATTTGGATTTATATAGCTCCCAATAGTCATTCATTATTTTTTACATTATTTTTATTGTGAACGAATTCGAAAATTTCAATAATCAAGTTTCTTTTCTTTTGAATCTACATGTAAAATTTTCTTAAGATTTTCTTTTGTCGAAAGGAATTACTGTTTTCTAAAGAATGAGTGGTAAAAGTTGAATTTTTGTTTACTTTTCATTAAATTCATTATTGTTATTGTGAACTTATTTGAAAATTCCAACAGGTTCTAGATAATTGAGTTTCTTCCTTTTTGATTCTACATGTAAAATTTTAAGATTATCTATTGTGGTAAAGAAATGACCGTTTTCTAGACAATGAGTGGCTAAAGTAGAATTTTGTTCATTTTTCATGAAACTCATTTTATGTTCGTTGACCCTCGTCTTGAAGGACGTCCTGTTTGTCCTATATATTTATTACTGCACGTAAAACAAAATAACTCATAAATACCTGATTTGTGTATGTTTGGAGTAGGGTCCTTTGCGTCAAATAATACCGATGATAATTTGTTTTGCCTTTTGAAGGAATATTGACATTCAATTTTGAAAAACCATTGGCCACTTTTTGACTTATGCTACCAAAGTACGATAGAGATAGTTCACTTCCCGAAACTCGAGTCACAAGAAAATGTGTAATATATCTTTTTATTGGTAGTAAAACATGTAATTTCTACAATTTGTTTTAATTGTGTCTAAGTAGTATGAGCTGTGTTGTTTGGTACAGATCAGTCGGATTAATTTATTTTTATTTTGATGTGTCTGTTTTTCAATTATCGTGGTAGTGATAGTAACAGTGTTTGATGGCATTATTGTTCTTTTTCACTTTTTGAAATATAGTGTTGTTACTATTTGAGCTAGAATTTGAATTATGTTATTTTTTCAATGAATCTAGGATTATATTGAACAGTACACTTACACAGTGTGCTGGATCTTGCCCCTTTCACAGTGTAAATGTTAAGTTTGATTGTTTCTTTTGTATTTAAATCGAGTGAATAAAAGCCTTTATTATTATTATTATTGTTATTATACATTTGGACGAAGAATCAAGTATATAATTAAAGTATAAATCAGAAAATGATGTTGACTTCTACTGAATTCTTCATTTGAATTGATGTACTACACATGCCATGTATTTGTAATTTTCAGTATTACTTGGAATTTGTCAATTTTGTATGACTTTTTGTTTTAGATAACATCCGAAATTATCATTTTTTTCGTATAAAGTTTCCGGTAATATGTTTCTTTAACGTTAGAAATATTATTTTCAATAAGACCCATTTTGTCGAAAGCTTGTACTTTGTTGTTTGGAAATAATCAAACAAAACTGTTAAGAAATATAGTATGGGGAAACATCATGTGTTTAATTGTCCTCGATTTTTCTTGAAGTTAATTTATCTTGAAATTGCAATAATTTTTTTTCAATAGCGGAAGTTGGAGTTGTTTGATTTCAAATTTATTATTAGGTGATTAAACTTTATACAATAAATACAACTGCGACTAACTACCAACTGATAATTAGGAGATTATTGATTTCGAAATATGTCGTTAAGTGAAGACGAGCAAGTCTGTTTTGTTCCCATCAGCTATTTTGCATCGCATTTTGTATTTATTTGTGGAAATTTTATTTACTGCCTTCCGTGGAACGGCAATCTTCAACCTCTCAAGTTGAATTCAATGACTCGTCCATTCCATATACTAAAATTACCTGAGGTCATTACACCATATGACACAGAGTATCAGGACACTCTGAGATGAACCGGATTGTAAAATCCTATGGAATGCCTTAGTTAGGTACTACCTTCAATTTTACCCAAATCATTAATACAGCACAAAAATTCTCAAGACCTAAGACGAAGTGAATTATTAATTTACCCCTGAACTCAAAAATGAACAAGATGGTCTCAAGAAATACTTTATTCGTACTTAGGACAGTTAAGAAATTCATTGAACTTAAAAATCAATGGTGATCCAAGAGAATAACGAGCGCCAGTGCACATTTTTGGACATAATTGGACCCAATGATATACCAGAACATACTAATTTGAATATTTTCTTTACAAAAACAAATCAGATTTTTCATTATTGGTGTAAGTTCTTGATACAGTCCCAGTGTTTTTACAACAAATATCCTAAGGCTTGTAACGTACGAAAATTTTCAATGGAAGATGAAACTAACAAAAAACCTGAATCATCTATTATACATATCAAGCAACCATAATATTGGTAAAAAGTTGTCGCAATTACCGTAAAAAATTCTGAACACTATACAGAGTACTGCAGTAGTGCGTTGCGCTTCCGTAACTGACAAACCAGATATCTTAAAAATTTCATTTGAACGCAGGCTCCTTGTACTTTCATTTCTGCATCTAAAAAAATTATTTGCCTAAAATAAATTCTACAAATAAATGATTTTTTAAATAGATCACCTTGTATATTTTTATATATTTTTTCAATGGCCTTCAATATATCTATCATGATGTGAATTATTAGAGATATTTCGACAATTATTCAGAGAAACTGCAAAAAGTTGAAGAAACGCTATTTGCTAAAAGTCCTCTTCCGATTGCCAGAAGCAATCGTGACAGGAATTTGATCAGAAATATTTCATTATTTAAATATTTTAATATTAGCCTTCTACATATTTAATTTCAAAAAATTATATTTAATGATTATAACTTCTGAAAATAAATTAAGATAATGTCATATAAGTACCACTTATATCAAATGACATATAAAATAAACATTCATTATAAGACATCCGAATGGTATAACAAAATCCAATAAATAAAAATTATTAACCAAAATCCTATAAATTAAATATTTTGAATAGACAAAATTTTGTTTCTGCTGATCAATCTTAGAAAACAAATATCTTTCAAAAATGTCTAACATAATCTTAAGAATTTTATCATAAAACTATCATTTTAGAATATTCAATATTATTGGATATCTAACTAAGTTACTTTATATAAAAACACTCAAGATATGTAAAACATTATTGGAAAACAAGTTTTAAGAGAGACTTTGCTTCGTCAGTATTCTAATAATTCATATTCAATAAATATAACATCAGTCAACAACAAATACTTACTCACCCTTCAACCGTTTAGAAAACTTCTGGCAAACTGAAAAATCTTTAAATGTAGTGTGACGGTTAACTATATATAAATATTTCTGTGGTTTATCCTTGATCTAAAAGATTGAAAAACAATTTAACGGCCTCTGTTATAGCACAAGGACTACCTGTATAAAGAATGTTAAGGAAACCAAATAATTATATATTATGAATAAAATAACATAAAGAAATATTTCAATTAAATGATTCGCCCTGTTATCATTCCTAAATGATCAACTTATCATATACAAGTGTCCGTTATTGATGGCCTAATATCGAGAACTTCAAATTGTTATTACAATGTTACAATTTTTTTCACTATAATGGAGAGAATCGAATGCCTATGTTTTCTCAGAAGTAGTCTTATATTTCATTGTTTCAACTATTTTCACTATCCGTTAGTTATTAATGTTATTATGTTCATTATTCAAATAAAATGAAAAACAAACATCACAACTGAAAATTTCATTTGAATAATGAATATTATAATTAACGGATATTGACAAAAGATGAAAGAATGGAATCTTAGATTACTACATTTTTTTTTTTTTTTTTTTTTTTTTTTTTTTTTTTTTTATTAAGTTAAGCATCAACCACTAAGGGTTATTAGCTGAAGACGATCGTGGCATGATTTACATAATATCTTACGTTAATTGACACATACAGAATGATTGGTATATTGCACTTTATATTTCGCAAAAAATGTCTATGTCGTTGAGGAAACTGAGTAGGTTTTCATGGTTTGATGTTTCACCAAGTATTTGCTTGAGGTCGTTTCCAAGATGATATTTACCCCTCTCGTTATCGTATAGCGGACACTCAATCAAGAAATGTTTTACGCTTAGGTTTTCATCACATACACTACACTTTGGTACATCTTCTTGAGACATTATGTAACTGTGGGTTAACCGTGTATGTCCAAGTCTTAATCGTGAAAGAACCGTTTGAATTTTCCGTTTCGATGGGAATGATTTCCATGGAAGAACGTATGGTTTCACCTCCCTCAGCTTTGATGTAGAGTTGTCCCATTGTGCTTGCCATTTGGATGTAATTTTGTTTCTTAGGATTTCCTTCAGATCTGTGTGGACAATTCCTGTTAGTCTTCTTGCCTGTGTACACGATACAGCTTCTTTGGCTAAACTATCGGCTTTCTCATTTCCTTCTATGCCTACGTGTGATGGTGCCCACATCAGCTGAATTTTTATGTTCTTTTCATGGATGGTGTTGAGTGTGGTTTTAATTCTTATGAGAATTGGATGACTGGGGTAGAGTTGGGACAATGCAGTTATGGCACTCAAGGAATCGGTTATAATGAGACACCGTGGAATGTTTTGTTGGTCGACATATTTTAGGGCTTCATGGATTGCCGTCAGTTCGGCGGTGTAGACTGAAGTAAGGAGAGGGAGTTTGAATTTGGCATTTTTTTGACCTGTTGTGAATGCTGCACCAACGCCACTAATGGAACGAGACGCGTCGGTATAGATAAGCTGATAATTTTGAAAAGGTTCTATGTTCTCTAAGAAAAGTTTTCTTAATATGAATGGATGGATTTCGGATTTTTTCTTGCTGCACAGATTTGTAATGATTGGTGGAAGAGGAATTGTCCATGGGGGTGGGGAATCGATTTCGGACTTATGAATCGTTGTGGGTATTTTGAAATTCAGGTTGGCCTGGGTACGATTCAGCCTTTCATAGAATGGAAGATCAATTCTTTTTCTATGATTGAAAATTTCTTGAAATCTGGTTGCAAAGACATTCCGATGCGCTGGATTGGATGGATGCGCTGATATCCTTGTGGCATACAGCATTGTGAGATAACGTCTACGTTCCGTTAGGGATGGTTCTCCAGCTTCACAATTAAGGCTCTCAACGGGACTGGTGTAGTATGCTCCCAATGCTAAACGCATTGCTGTGTTGTGAATTACATCGAGTTCTTTCAGTGTGTTTTTTTGTGCTGAATTGTATACTATGGAGCCGTAGTCGAGCTTAGAGCGAATAAGGGATTTGTATATCATCATTAATGTGAAAAAGTCTGCTCCCCACAACGTATGGGATACGGATTTCATGATATTCAGACCAGCTTGGCATGATTGGCGGAGAGAGTGGATGTGAGATTTCCATGAAAGTTTACAGTCGAATACCATTCCGAGGAAGCGTTTGCTATCTATATACTCAAGAGGTTCATCGTTCAGTTTCAGTACTGGGTGCTGTGTTGTTCTTTTTTTGGAAAAGTGTACAATTTTTGTTTTATTGGCGGAAAATTGTAATCCTGTTGTGTTTGACCAATCCCCAAGGTTATTCAATACTCTCTGTAAGTAGTTCTGGATCGAAGATGAGTTTTTTCCCCTGGCATAAATTACTAAGTCGTCTGCATACAATTTTGCTTTGACCGGAGATTGACATGACTGTATTAGAGTATTTATCGCTACAAGAAAAAGTGTCGCACTTAAGTTAGAACCTTGTGGAATTCCGTTTTGTTGACGTCTTGGTTCAGATAAGTGACCATCAACCCTAACTTGGAAGTAACGACATTTGAGGAAATTGCTGATGAATTTCAGGATATTGCCATTTATCGACCATCTTTTTAGTGTTCTGAGGATATCAAAGCGCCATACTGAGTCAAAAGCTTTATTTATATCGAAGAAGATTGCAATGCAGTCTTGTTTACAGGCAAATGCTTCATGAATTTCGGATTCTAGTGAAACGAGGTTGTCTAGGGTTGAGCGATCTTTTCGGAAACCACATTGCTCATTAGTGATTAGGTTTTCTTTTTCTAGGTACCAAGTTAATCTTCTGTTCACGATGTTTTCCATAATTTTACACATGCAGCACGTGAGCGAAATCGGTCTGTATGATTCTGGAATATATTTAGGTTTGCCCTGTTTATGTATTGGGATGATGATCGACTTAGCCCATTGGACTGGAAAGGAGTTATTCTGCCAGATGAAGTTGAGTAGTTCGAGGAGGATATTCTTAGCATTGGCTGGAAGATGTTGAAGAAAAGAAATTGGGATATCGTCAGGCCCAGGTGACGTGTTTTTTGTGTTATTCAAGGCATCTAGTAGTTCCTCCAGATTACTACATTCATTCTCTATATTAGAGTGAGTAGAATAAATTCAATTCTCTACACAATAGTGAAAAAGATTCAAAATATAACATTAAAAAAAATCGAGAAATGACAATTTGAAGTTCTTCATATGTGGCCATTAATAACGGACACCCTGTATATGACAGGTTGATCGTTTAGGAATGATGACTAGCTAAATTGCCTCTGCCAATCGTAGAAGACTACTGTTCCTTCAACTTTTTACAGTATTCTTTGAATAAGATCTGTACCGTTGGAAAAATATCTCTTATATTTTGCGTCATAATAGAGATATTCAAGGCTATTGAAAATATATGAAAATATACATATAGGGTGATATATCTAAGAATATAACCCAATTTTTGAATAATTTTTTATGATTGATAATCAGAAAATAATTTCCTGAGATGCAGAAATCAAAGTACAAGGAGCCTTCTGTCGAACGAAATTCCAAGATGTTTGGTTCGGCATCTAGGGAAGTACAACGCACTATTGCAGAACCCTGTATATCTAAATACCAAATTTGATTTCGATGGGATTACTTACTTCGGAATCAATGGAAAAACATAAAGTTATAAATATGAATAACTATGGAACTATTGGACCAATTTTTTTCCATTGAAAAATTGAACACAGATATTTACAACCAAGAAAAGTTTCAAGTTCTTCCAGCTCTTTCCGTTAGAAAATATAAGTGTTTACGGACAGAATCATCTTCGACATCAGATACTTCATCAGTGAGTCCAATTCAGCAGTTTGAGACCATTTTTGACACGAAATTCGAAAACTACAGACAATTGCGCAAAACAATAGCACGCCGTTCCTTTAAAACAAGCCCGAAAAACGATAACAAATCCCGATGAAATGTTAATCTGTACCTAAAATGTGTTCAGGTCTAATTATTCGATGTCCTTCACAAAGTCACACTTAGATTACACGATAAAAACTTTAGCCAAAGAACCTAAAGAAAATAAATATGAAATATCATCAATAAGGAGTATGAGCTACGGTAATAGATTTATTTGAATATACCTACACGTAAATTCGAAAAATTAAGCCAAAAATCAAAGAGACACACAGAATCAATCAAGAAAAACAAATAAGAATACATTAAGAATGAACCAAAATTTCAGTTAGATAGTTAGTTAGTGAGTTAGTTTAGTTAACTCAGTAAGTTACTTCCTACCAAGATTTGTAACTCATTGACATTGGAATTTGGTGAAAAGAAGAAGAATTTACTGAACCAGAGACCTAAATTCGTCCAATCCAATAATTACATCAACAAACATAAAATAACAGAAAAGATCAATATATTTCATATCTCAATAGTTTCTCCATTATTATCTGTTTCTCAATTTGTAGCAAACAATAATTCGTGACATATATCCTCATCCCAACAAACCTCACGTAGGACAATAATGATCCTTTATTAGTGGCTAAAGCGGACTCAAACTGCTGAATTGAACACTGACAAGTCTGCTAAACCTAATTGCTTAATGATTCTTCAATGTTTTTCGCCATTTCATCAATTCTTCTTTGCATAAAACTCTTACCCAAAAGACTTTTTCAGATACTATCTGCAGTTGGTTTATGGAACATAGTGATTATAATAGCTTTTAATGCTGGTAAAATTAAATACTGTTATTATTATTATCCTTATATTAATAGATCTTCTGTGAAGATCCCTCAGAAGCTTTTTCAACTTGTGCGAGTTAGGAGTTCATTTGTGTTCTGGGTAGGCCAACATCACCTAAACAGCAAGGCCTACTCACTTCCAAATAAAAAGGGGTATGAGTCATCAAATGTAGGGTATGAAACGATTCAGGTACTCCATGGTTGCTGTAGATTGCTGTCTTCTGTCCTGCTTTTGACAATTAGTTTTGTTTTTTATAGTGTGTGTAGTTTTGTAATTTTTTTACTTTTAATTAATATTTTACGTTTTGTAGTGCGAATTGTATATTAAATACATTCAACGTGCCAAACTGTTCTTTGTAAGGTGAAATATAAAAATGGCGTTAAAAAGAGTTCCTTTGCTTTTCCAAAAAATGAGGAACTAAAGAATAAGTGGTTAAATACCATAAGTCGTGAAAATTTTAACCCAACTGTATACAATACACGGGTATGTATGTTTATCAATATTATTCTGATATTTTTTTACTCAATTTACAAAAATAACGTATATATATATATATATATATATATATATTCATTTATTGATTATTTGTTTCAGGTGTGTGAGGATCATTTCTTGGAAAATGATATTGAAAAATTTAACAATTATTATGTTGAATCAACTGAGAAATTATTGTCAGCCCCTCTGAAGAAACCTCGATTAAAGCCTATAGCCCGAGGAGCTCCCGATGGTAGAAAAGAAAGACTAGAGTATTCGATGTTAAGAAAAGGTCTGAAAGAAAGCGTTACATCCAATAAAGAATATATGACATCAATAGCTGTGGCAAATGTTGAAGAATTGTATTTTAAGATTAAGGAAAAGGAGTTTGAGCAATGGATTTTGAAGAAATGTTAGAGCAAGTTAAACAGTATATTTTAGTGAACCTCAAGTGAAAATTCAGTGCAGTGTTGTAGTGTTGGAAGAAATGACGCTGAAAGTGTTTTATATTGTAGATTGCTGTATTCAATTTCGCCTCCTGCATATGAGTTTTTTTAGAAGTTATGGAATTTTATTTCTGCCAGATTGAGTTCATCAACAATCAAGAGAATGATTCAAAAATTACCTACTGATTCTCCTATAGAACAGCACGAATCTGGCATTTTACAATATACCTGTTATAAATTTAATACTTTGTGATATGAGGATAAATCGAAAGTACTTATTAGGAGTACAAATAAGTTCCCGCCGTTCTATTGTAGATCGCGTGGCACGGAGTTTCCGTTAGCTTTCGCAGATGATAACCGGCTTAAAAAATAGTTTGGACATTCAAGAACAACATAACCTATTGATATCATTGATTTTATATTGGTAAAATATAATTTTTATAAGTTGAAAATGTCAAAATTTGAGCCAAGTAAGCCTTATTTGCGGGAAACATTAGTTTACTTCTTTAATTTGAAGAAATCTGCTGCTGAGGCGCATCAATTACTCGTAGAAGCATATGGTGAGGGTGCTTTGAGTGAGAGAACGTGTCGAACGTGGGTTCCAAAGGTTTAAAAACGGTGATTTCGACGTAGAAGACAAAGATCGCAGTGGAAGGCCAAAAATTTACGAGGATGCAGAATTGGAGGTATTATTGGAGGAAGATTCATCTCAAACACAAAAAGAACTTGCTCTAACATTAAAAGTCACTCAGCAAGCAGTCTCACATCGTTTAAAACCGTTCTTCTATAATAAGTATTTAATTTGTGTTAAAAAACGGCGGAAACTTATTTGTACTCCTAATAGGATTGACGAAATACATATTAAACTTTATATAGATTATCGAGGAGGCAACATTGTTGGGAATATTTATAATAATTCTGATTGAGCTACAAGTGCACATGGGTTTATGATCAGCATTCTCTTATCAGCATGTAAAGAAGTGGTGCATATTTTACCTGTAAGAACTTTGAAAGCAGTTTTTTTCATTAAATCAAGTTATTGTTGGCTCAGAAGACATCGGATTCGAAGTTTTAGCTCTTGTTTCAGATAATAATGCTATTAATCGGAAAGCAATGAGTTATTTTAGCGACACTAATATTTTGAGTAATGTTGATAGGAATCCAGTAAATGTAAACCTTTGTTTTTTATCATAGATTCTGTACACATTCTCAAACACATACGAAACAATTGGATCAATAAGACTTTCCAGAAATTTGTTTATCCAGATTTTATTAAGAATCATTTAAAAACTGTATCATTCAATTCATTAAAACAAATGCATCTATCAGAAAAAGGCTAGTTGTTAAAATATGGTTACACATTACCTTTGAAGGCACTTTAACCTACATCACTGGAACGACAAAATGTCAATTTAGTATTGCAAATTTTCAATTCGAATATTGTTAATGCTCTTAGAGAACTAGGAGGGAAAAAATCCACAACTTTGAAGTTCTTTTACTTTGGATAGACATTCGGTACCATTTTTTAAGAGATGCAGAACATGAAGACAAAATCGATTTGATCTATATGCCTACCGATGAGATGGTTGCGGATATATCAACGAAGCCATTGCAAAATATGAAAAATTCAAAGTTTGTGAAATATTTAGGTCTCTGCGAAGACTGATTTATTGTTTTTATGTAAACTTTTGTTAAGTGGGGGTATTGTGAATATATACCAAAAGTTTAAGAAGAATACCTCACTCTATGTATAATATGTTTTTTCTATGATCAAGAGTTAAGGTTTATGAACGACTCAGTAAACTCTGTCTCTTTTAGATCGGTCTATGTAACAAGCAGGTTGTAAGTATCTTTTCTATTATACAGTTCATCGTTAAACCAAGTGTTGTTTTATTACAAACAGAGTGTTAGTTGTTGCAATTAAACTGCCTACGATATTAATCTACAACATCGTTCATTAATATCAATGACTTCTCGTTATATCCTTGATTACCGTATGAGATTATTCGGATTTTTTTCATTGCGCAAAAATAGCGAAAGATAAAAAGTTATCCCTTCCTTGCCAAGCAGACAACCTGACGTAAGGATGACAGGAGAAATGTGTTAAAACTTTTACTCTAGCCACCTACCATTTGCCATAAATGCAAAATAAAAAAATAAAATCATAATCATTATATCAACTTTTATGTTTTCTTAGTAAATCTCTAATAATTTCAAAGTTTTTAAGAAATTGAGAAAATGAAATTTCTAATAATTATAAATGATAAACAGATTTCATATTCAATTTTTAAATCTACCCAAGTTTCGGTAGCAGATTTGTGAGTTGTGTTAACAAACGGTCGGGCGTGAAAAATTTTATTTGACTATAAATTATAAGTTTTTGTTTCAATGTAATCTTTATGGTCCATATTCTACTCAAAATTAACTCGCATTTTTCAAAGAAAAATCGGCATTCCAGGAGAAAAATTAACACCATTATCGGTATCTAACACAAAAATTAACTTAAAGCTTTTTAAACAACCAGAATGTACGAAATCATTATGGTGTGCTTTCGTAAAAATATGCGAGGTGTGGGGATAATAACAGAATTTTGATGAGTATCTGATGTTGACATAATAATATCCTTGACCTAAACTTGATGATGGAATGTGTAACGGGGAACTTTTTGATGAGTGGTACATAGTTGTGAGAAGAGATTCTTTCCAAACAAAAGGCGGATGTGTATTACTCACAGTAAAAATCAAATCAATTTCGAAGTAATCAAAACAAATTGCGCAGTTGAATGTTCGCTGGTGGATTTAATGTAGAAAACATTTACTTGGTATTTTTCTAGGGCATACTTTCCATCTTACTCAGATAATGGATTATATGATGACTATTTCAGACTGTTTAATATTTTGTTGAATGACGAAAAAATAGTAGTGTTGGAAGATTTCAAAATGCCCATTTTTTATCTAAATTATAATAAATGTTGATTTTCAGAACCCTTAGCATCTGAAACAAAATAATAAAGTAGGAAATTTTATGAATCGTTAATTGGACTTACTCTTTTCGAATATATCATTTTGTCCTGATATTTTTTTAGATATTTCATTCGAACATATCAAAGTGGACATGCAAAGAACTATTCCAAGGGTATATGCTCCTATATAAATTGATGTTAGGTTGAGATTGATCAAATAATGTTCATTGCGAGAATGTTAATAAAAGCATAAAAGTGTTTGATGATCCTATATACTTAGATCAAGCCATTCCTGAATTTGGTATAAAAGCTACTAACAAAACAAAATGCAAATTTCTTTCGTGGTATTCTTTAGATTTAAAGCATACAATAATCAAGAAAAATAAGCTATATAAAAGGAAGACCACAGGTCTTCTCAGTTTTCGGAAAAAATATTAAATAACAAACCGAATTATGATGTGCCTCATATAAAGAACGAGTAGTCACAGGAATTTTAAAAATTATCCATCTTCCTTTTGGTCATTCACGAGAGTGAAAAAGCTCTGAAATGAAGTACCAACCGCAATGTTTACAGGAAACTTTCGACGACGTGACGAATATTTCTTGTGCCTTTGCAAGATTTTTGAATCCATATATACTAGAGAATCTGATCGTTGTGAATCCCTAGGAAGTGGAGTATATTTTAATTTTTAGAATTTTACAGAACAGGGACTAAGGAAGAGTATCAGAAAACTGAAATCAAACAAGTCGATTAGTTTGTATAATATCGGATGGAGTAGTCCGTTACTTTGTGATAGTTCATTTTAATGGAATAAAATAAGAAATTACTTTGTTTTCTATCACTTTTTATTTTTATTGATATACAGTGACTCGAGTTTCATAGTGTTACTACATTTTCAAACTGAATGAACAAATTAGATCTCAACTATTATATATGCTGATTGTAGGCTTCGGCAGAGCTTCGAAGATAGGGGTTTTCCAAAGTTCCGTCTGTTCGTTTAGTAGTTTTATTAGTGGTACGTGCCTCTTATATTTTTCAATTTCTATGGATTCCAGGATGTCAAGTTTTTTCCCTTTCGCTTCCACGTGCAAGGTAACAAGGTTGTTCAATTCTGAGAACGTCTAATCTGTATTGAAGAAATGGTTCGCAAAATTGGAATTATTCTTCCGGTTCCTAAAAGCAGATTGATGCTCTTTGTACCTTTTATGGAAAGATCGGCCCGTTTGTCCTATATACACACTATTACACTGTTGACAACTTAATTTATAGACTCCAGAATTATTCAGTCGGTTCTCTTTGTCTTTCGGATTAAAAAGGAGATTAGAAATTTTATGGGAGGGTGTGAAAGCTGTTACTATGTTAATTTTTGACAAAATTTGAGCTATTTTTTGTGAAATTGGTCCAAACTATGTTAGTTTTATGAATTTATTGTTATTATGATCTGATTTGGAAATGTGGTAAATTTGTTTACGAATTAGTTGCTGTTGTTTTTTGTTTATGATGGAATTTATATTTTTTGTTTCGAAGGGCCGACCTTTCCATAAAAGGTACAAAGAGCATCAATCTGCTTTTAGGAACCGGCAGAATAATTCCAATTTTGCGAACCGTTTCTTCAATACAGATCACACGTTCCTAGAATTGAACAACCTTGTTATCTTGCATGTGGAAGCGAAAGGGAAAAAACTTGACATCCTGGAATCCATAGACATTGAAAAATATAAGAGGCACGTACCACTAATAAAACTACTAAACGAACAGACGGAACTTAGGAAAACCCCTCCCTTCGAAGCTCTGCCGAAGCCTACAATCAGTATATAATAGTTGAGATCTAATTTGTTCATTCAGTTTGAAAATGTAGTAAACACTACGAAACTCGAGTCACTGTATATCAGTAATAATAAAAAGTGATAAACAACAAAGTAATTTCTTATTTCATTCCATTGGTTAATATCCTCTCATATATATTCATTCATACGAGTTGTGCAGTTTTTCTGATTACTCCGCTATTGCATATTTTAAATTTATCAATAACAACTAATATTTTACTGAGGACTTGTAATAACTGCTATTCTCAAATAAAATAGTAAAAAGCAATAACGACAAGTTAGTAGCTCCTTCAGGCTCAATATCACCAACGATCCTCAAGAAATTTTGCATTAGCCTTTTTTTCGTTATTTTGCACCTACATGCTAAATTTAAACTTAATTGTAGGGTTATTTTCATGAATAGCACTCGAACGTTCCTATGCTCAAAATGTTTCTCATTCTTCGAATTATATGATCTTCACGTTGTTTTTATTTTATACCTAAATACAATTGAAACAAGTTGTAGAAATTACTATGTTTTACTACCAATAAATTGATATTTTAAACATTTGATTGTGACTCGAGTTTCAAGAATTAACTATCCCATCTTCAGACAAATGAAGACTCAACAAGCAGAACACGGTATTTATGAATATACAAAGGTAGCAGAGGTAATAAAAACAGATTAAAAAGGTTTGAAATGAGTGGACTCTTAGCAACTATTAGAACGTCGGTACGTCAAAGAATATTGGTAAACAGATACTACTTATTTAAATATCTCAAAAATTTTGGATTAACATAGATCCGTACAGTCATTCATTATTTTAACATAATTTTAATTCTGAACTAATTTGAAAATTTCAACAGATTCTTAATAATCAAGTTTCTTTTCTTTTGATTCTACATGTAAAATTTTAAGTTTATCTATTGTCGGAAAAGGATGGCCGTTTTCTAAACAATGAGTGGCAAAAGTAGAAGTTTGTTTATTTTTAATGAAATTTATTTGATGTTCGTTGAACCTCGTCTGTCCTGTACATTTATTACTGCACATCGAACAAGATAACTCATAAATTTCCGATTTATGTATGTTTGGAGTTGAGTCCTTTGCATTAAATAATACGGATGATAATTCATTTTGTGTTTTGAAAGCAATATAAACATCTAATTTTGAAAAACTATTGGCTACTTTTTGACTTATGCTACCGAAGTACGAAATGAATTTATTGCTTTCTTTAGTTTTTATTATGGGATAAATTTCGTTTATAGCTATTTTAGATTGTTTCTGTCGAATTAGATTATCTATTATATTGGGGTTCAAACCGTTGTTCGCGGCTATGTATACAATAGTTTGGACTTCAGCCTCCCGGTTATTTTTTTATAAGGGTAATGCGAAAGCTCTATAGATCATCGATTGGTATGCTGACATTTTCTGTGAATATGGGTGTTTGGAGTCAATAAGAATACATATATCAATGGATGTGGGTTTTCTGAGCACGTTAAATTCTAATTTATTATTCGATAATATGAATCCTAGCCCACCAAAACTCTACGGTCTAATAAAAACTCATAAAGAAGATGCATTCGCCCAATTGTTTCCTTTATTAGTAGCCCTGCCTATAATATAAAAAAAAATTAAATGAAATTTTCAAAAAACTTACAAATTTCACTCCGAAATAAACAATAAAAAAATTCCATAGAATTAACAACGAAATTGAAAAATTTTACTTTACCAAATAATTCCTACCAAGTATGCCTGGATGTAGACAACATGTTTCCAAATATACCGAGAAATGATAGCATTTATTCAGCTTCAGAAATTTAGGAAAAATCTCATGTAAATTCCGTGATAGACAGTGATTTCATCACCATTTTAGAACAATGCCTGCTTAAAAAATTTGGCTTCAATCTTAATTTAAATGTGTTTTATTCCAATTTAAAGTTCTATCACTCTAAAAAAAACACCCCAAACATGACATTTTTTGTTGTTTCAAAGGCACCTACCGACAACTACATATCTTCACGAATTTCATTAATAAGCTCCACCCAAAAATCAAATTCACAATCGAAGAAGAAAAAAACCAAAGTATAAATTTTCTTGGCCTCACAGTAACAAGACTAGATAATTTACAAAATTTTAGTATTTTCACAAACCCACACATACAGATATCACAATACATAAAACTTCAAATCACCCCACCAACCAAAAGATGTCAGCATATAATAGTTTTATTCATAGACTATTGAATGCCCCTTTGAATTCAGATAACGTTTTGAAAGAATTAAATATTATAAAAAACAAATAGCGTCAAACAATGATTACAACCCCTTTCTTATAGACAAAATGTTATCCAATAAACAAAAGAAAATGGCATTAAGTATCGTGTACCCAATCATAAAAGAGGACCATACACAGAAATTTTTTTCGTTATAATGGATTATCTGAAAATATTGCTAAATATTTCAAAAATATCTTCAATTATAACGTGGTTTTTAAGACCATTAATAACCATAAAGAAAATGAATCTGGAGTCTAAAAGTTGACTTGCAACGATTGCCCTTTAGTATAGATTGGCCAGACAGTTAGATCATTCAAGAAACGAGTCCAAGAACACCAAAGGAGTTATTCCGATTCCGTACATTCCACATATGCTAATCATCTTAAGGAATTTAGGCATAATTTCAACAATAATTATGAAATTATCCACGTTGAAGGCAAAAGGTCTAGATTAAAACTATTATAATTTCTTGTTAATCAACAGGTACAATCGTTTTGAACGAACAAACAGATGTTGACAAATCTCCATTACTGAATATCTTTCCTTAATGGTTTTTTTTAGCGGCAAACTCAAATAAACACCTTGAGTTTTCATGACTTGTTCTTCCATTATTTGGTCACGTACCTAACACTGTATTTGAACTCGGTTACACTGAACACCATCAGCCAGTAGAATGTAAATACCCGAAGAAGTCACATCGGGGTGAAACAATTGTTCTAGTACAATCATTTTTGTGGAAACAAAATACTGTCTCTTATATATTTTTTTAATAATAGAAAAGTATCGACCTATCAACATTCAAAATTTCTAAACAAAAGTTTTTTAAATCAGATATACACACATGCTAGTGTTGAAATAAATCCGAGTCAACATGGTTTTGTATAGGGAAGATCTACAGTTAGCAATCTTTATACCTTCATAAAACTAGCATTGGAAGACCATCGAGTACGATAGGGTAATTCACTGTGTGCTTATGAAAATTTTATTAGATTTGTTAGCACCTAAGATAGAGAATACAGGTCATAAAGGTTGGTGCTGGCCTTTTCACTTGTTATAGTTCAGACATCAGGAATGCCTCAGGGAAGTATCCTGGGTCCTTTAATTGATATTCATGAATGATCGTCCAGGGCGAGTGCTTTTTTCAACCGTATTGCTCTTTGCTAGCGATTTCAAATCATGCAGAAGAATTTCAATCATATATGATTTTAACCTTTCACATAATTATCTAAATGGAGTCGAAGAAAATAATGAAAATAAAAAAATCTCTTTGAATATCTCTAAATTATTTTTTGTCAGTGCCACTAGGAAAGTTAATCTAATTCGAGTATAAAATCAACCCAGAGAAAATTGTACGTAGATCACAAGCAAAAGATTTAGGTGTTATGTTCTAATTCGAAGTTTGGTAGCCAATTCTTCGAATTATTTATGAGTAAAACATTCAAGGTTCTTGGTTTAGTAATGAGAAATGTAAGAGAATTCTACTCCTCAACAACTTCTGTTCTTCAAAGTGCCCTTATAAAACCACATCTCGAATATTCTTCGGTAGTATGGATGTCGTTAACAACGGACACCAATATTGGCAAAATGAACATATAGCAAAAAGATTTCTTCGGTAATTGCATGTAAAGAAATGCAAAGAATATTCGTGAAATCCCTCCATTCTATGTTAACAGATTTTAGTATACAATCATTAATAGAAGAAGTAAAAAAAACTGTGAATTTCAAATAATGGTTTACTGTGAATAATAGGAATTATTTAGATTATTCAGATTGTAATTTTGCAGGCTATATTGGTTACAAAGTTACTAAATTGAATGCAAGAACACAGAATAAGAAAATTAATTTCGTTAAACCAAGTTTGTTATCCTATATAAACACAATGGTTATCAAAGATTCAAAAATTTTATGTTGATATAATGTACATGTGAGTGAATTAATAGCTGTTTTCCTAGCTTAAATGCCCACAATTGTTGTTTCTGCATGTTCAGTTACTCTTGAGGATCTATATGTGGAATCAAATCAATAAAATTGGAAAAATACAGACACTGCGAGAAAGTAGTAGGAGTAACGTAACGAGCATGAAGTTATGTGAAACGAATCGACACTTCTTACATTTAAAATTAAAATGCAGTAATATGTGAACTACGTCTTCATTCTGTCAATCTTCAGCTTCATTAGATGAAATAAGCGAATTCTATATGAAAAAAATCATGTATTTGTTTTCCAGGACATAAAACAATTATTTGTAATATTCTCCTCCAGTTATTTTGATTTGATAAAGATTTAATCTCTTCTTGTTCCATTAGTGATCAACGAAGAGTCAGTGAATTCCGCTTCTCTACAATTTGTTATCATTATTACTTCTCAAAGGAGGAATTATTAGCAGTGTTCTCCACAAATTTATTCTGGACAAAGTAGTTACCCAACTTCTTCGCAATAATTGTGTAAGAAAGAGCATAATACACTAACTTACCTCGAATGAATTCCAATTCGCACAGTATCAGTAAAAAAAGAATTCTTCTAAAGAACATTGCACAAACAATAACACATCACTTAACAGGAACGATATTATCCTAGCAATCTTTCACTAAAAGTAAGAGTTCTGCTCATTTTTTATAACAGCTTGTCTACAAAGTACTGATAGAGTCCATTAACATTCTCATGTTCTGGTACTCGAATTGACGTAGCTAATGACGAAGAGAGAAAGTAACGACCCGTATTGGTAGAACACACGCGACAGAACTCCAAGGCTCTTCGACTTCGCGAAGAAGGTAGCGCGCTCAGGTATGAGGTGAATGCGAAGCTAAAGAGCGAACGGCAGTGGATTACTGCAAGAAGTTTTGAATCACCGCGTCGGCGAAGTCCTACCATTGCAGGAGGCGAGGCCATTCGCTTGAGCTGAAACTGCCTAGTGCTATTTACATATAAAAATATGAACAGGATTTCTCACAGCCAATGCAATTCCGGAAGTCTGAATTCCGCACAAGGTTAAACTGAGGAGTTTCTTCTTCGGGATCAACCTGGTGTAATTTCATTTTAACTGGCAAACCTACAGATTAATTTTAAACGAAAATATATATTTTCCAAAATTTTGGCAGCTATTCTTTTTTTATCAAACGCTTATTATAATAATGGTAATCAAAAATTAACTCCGTTGAAGAAAAGACCTCTGCTTATGATTTTTTAGTAAGATTCGTTCATAGAATGTCGAAATCTACCAATTTTTACAAAGTTTTTTTGGCATCATGGTCCAATACAGCAGCAATAGTACAGCTGATACTGACTTTCAACTACAAAAATAACATAAAGTTTGATATATAGGACAGATTATAGCGTAACTTTTTTGAAAATTTTTGGTATTATCATGTTGAATTTATAACTGGCGCCATCTATTTTTGTATTACAACACTGATAACACACACATACGAATTAATTGAATCAGCGTAACGTGTTAACCATAGATTAACAATAATATATAGATTGGACACTTCCCTACCCCCACCTAAAAGTAAGTTTTTAGTTGATCCACCAGTCAATAGTTAGCGCTAACCACCAACTTATACTTTTTGATTTCACCGCTAGGTACCGCTACCATCAGCCGTTAGCCATAGTTGTAATAACTGCTCATATATTTCGAAAAGAAGTGGTGGTTTTGTTTACGTTTTGTTATGGCCCAACCACGGGTACATCTCATATTTCTTTTTGATTAAATTTCGTAAGAGTTTAAGTTCAAAACAGTTTAGTGCATCTAAACTAGTGTATTTTCAAATATTGAGTTCAATACAGTACTTGAAAATGGGATATACTAAGAAATGTGTACATGGGTGTCAAGATCTAACCAGCCCTAGACATCGTTTTCCCAAGAGAGATCCCAAGTTATTTAAGAGGTGGATTGAAATTATACACCCAACTGATTGGCACAAATTATCAGATGATCAAATATTGAGAGAAATATAATTTCTTCGGGTTGGTTAATTTTCATTTACTATGTAGTCGTCTAGACTATTTTTATGTTTAGTTAGTTAGTTTAAAATATAAATCAATGCTATATAATACACCAAAAAATTGCTCTGGTTGATCTAATAATATTATTTTTTCTCTAGGTGATTTTCCTGAGGTAACAGATATTGAAATGGTATGGGCCAGTTTCTGGATCAGTGCCAAATGGTCATAGGAAAAGAACTTTTTCAGGTTGAGTGCTGCAATTTGTAAAATTAAATCAAACGATTTATCTATTAGAAACTGTGTAATCTGTAGGATTAATTTACTTGGTCATAGTGAGTTGTTAAAAGATTTACATTTTATTGAGTGAAGGAAATATCAATTTGGTAATTTGATTAAACCGGGACACTATACTTACTTTTTATTTAATCAGTGTTTTAATTATCTCTTTCATTTCATTCCAAGACTTTGTGAGAGAAGAAAAATTCCAAGATGTCTTGAAAATATCATAATGAAGAATTTAAATTTTCAAATTATAAAGTGTGCATCACATAATCTTTATCAAATATTATTGAGCAAGTGAATAAAATAGCAACCAGAACTGATTCAAAATTTTTATTCAGTAATCCAGAGAAGGAATTTATTGACCCGATTAAGTAACAAGCTGAAAGATATTTTGAATCTTTAAGAAGATCTCATAAATTAATGTTCTCAAGGTTCAATTTTTGTCTTATCACATAGAAATACTCTAAATACGTTAATTTCATCTCTTTTTTTTTAATAGTTTTTATATAACCAATATTATAACCAATGAATAATTATTAATCAAACATATTTCTGCTATTCAAATAGTGAGTTTGAACATTGAAAGAAGTTTTTGGAAATTATTATGTTATACTACAGAAAAATTAAATGTAAATATCTTAAATACATATGTTAATTTCATTTCTTTTTTTATTTAATAGTTTCTATTTTTTATAATGAATAAATAATTATAGTTCAAACATGTATCTGTTATTCAAATAGTGAGTTTAAAGACTGTAACGAATATTTGAATCTTCTTTCAGTTTTTCCTAGGGTTAAAATTAAAACAAGTGTTCAGAAATTACTATGTTTTACTACCAAAAAATTGAAATATATTTGTTGTAGAGTTGAATGTAAGCATTTCAATGTTTTGGTAGTATAACATAGTAATTTCTGAACACTTGTTTAATTTTAGCTCTAGGAAAAACTGAAAGAAGATTCAAATATTAGCGCCAAGCATCGATAATGCAGTATTCAAAAAGCAGTTCTCTTGAGAGTTGGTAATACAGTTTTCTTTAGTTGGATTTGTTTCATGCACCAGTCGCTACAAAAAAGCGACACACTTGATTCAGACTTTTTACAGTGAGTATCCCATCTATATAGTCTTGTTGATCTATAGTGTTAACATACTGATTAGTTATACTTTTCTACTGTTGTCACTTTACAGTATTCTATTGCTCAAAATAACGTTAACTGGCGTTTGCTTATATTCCATGTCCTTAGATGCCGACACAATACATGCACTCTCGAGCATAAAATTAGAGTTTTCCCTTAATTTGCCTTTATTTTAGAAATCTTTTGTTTTTTCGGAGTTTTTCTGTCAAAACAGAGTTTACCAACTTTATATGATGATGTGTCGTGCCTGTTTCAATAAAAAAAATTTTGGTGGTCTAGTTCAAATTTTATTGCAAATGAAGAAAACGAATACTTACATTATATATGATTTAACATCGAACAAACAAAAAATTCAAAACTTCAGTATCGCCTATTTCTACGGTAATAACAGATTGCAAACGACGAGGCATGCTTTGGATTAGATTTTGGATCACATACTGCGGAATATTGATTGTCCCACTCCTGCACCGAAATGTCGCGAAGCTTTCGAAAATTTCTGAGAGCACTTATCTCCCCTTCTCATCCCAAACATGTTCTGTTGGATTTAAATCTGGACTTCTAGCAGGCCAAACAAATCCATTGATTTGAACCTTGTCAATATTAGCGGTTAATAACGGAGCCGTGCATTATCATGAATAGTACAACATGATCTTCTAGAACCGCTGTCAGGTACCTATGAGCAGTTAAAGTACCAGTTTGGAAAACGACTAACTTCGTGCGAGCGTCAAAGATATGCCTTACCATGCCATAACTGAGGCTCCACCTAATTGAAGTTGCTCGGCAACACACGCTGAAGCATATATCTTGGCTTAGCGTCTGTGAGAACCCATAAAACCAAATCGCGTTTAATCGGAAAACAATATGCAACTCCAATCATCTTTTAACCAAATGACTAGTTCTCGTGCAAAATGCATACCTTGAAATCCGGTGTTCACGTGAAAGTGGCAGTCTAATAGCCCCTATTCGAGAGGGTGATCCTACAGCATGAAATAGACTCTTGTCCACTCACTTACCTTTACATTTCCCACTTCTTGCAGGTGATTTCTCATTCGTGTGTCATTTCTCGTGTAGAATTATCATATCCTTCAGCATCAGATGATTTATCTTTACTATTTTTACCTGCGCTTTCTTTCGACTGCTTACGATAATTAAACTTTCTATTTACAGGGAATGCAGCATTATTTCCGTTAGTATCACCATCTGCCTTCATATCTAGGAATTTTGTTTTAATGGAATATGTTGCAATGGTCTTACCTGAATGCCCCCCATGGCATTGTAACTTGACGCGCTGGGGGCGCTTGTCCTGACTAGGACCCTAGTTTCGTCCCGGCGAAATGGAGGGTTAAGTCTCAATGCCTAAAATAATGCCAGTCGCGCCAGTCACTGGACCTGTGTGGTGGAAAATCTTCCGAATGGGGACCTAATTTTGCAGTTATAGTGGAATGGAGGGCTGAGCCGGTTGATTAACTCAGTGACAGGGAGTCTGTCGCAGCACAGGGCTTCTCCCTTAAAACTAGCGTACTCTACCCTATTGCAGTAAATCTCCGGATGTTCCTGTCCAATGGCTGAGTGCGTTATGTAGCATACTGCGGGAGGGTGGATGCCCACAGGTGATACTTGTATCACCTGGCCACCCGATTGATGTTGGACTCGAGGGGGTGGTGGTTCAAAGTCCGCAAGCTGGACTAGGGAGGTATTTCATTTTTCTGTTCGCAGACTCCCATGTTCGCGATATTCTCATGAAATGACTCAGGGTTTAGTGGGACTTGACGGTTCGACCGGCCTTGTCCTGAAGCTGGAACTAATGCGTAACGTTTCAGGGTTTGTGGATCTCGACGAAATGGCCAGTCCGTTGGTGCTTGACGCCAGGATCAATCGAAAGACTTCACATGGGTTCGTGGGTCATAACGTACAGGCCGTGTTGACGGTGCTCGTACTAGGATCAATTGAGTCATCAATCTGGGGATTATCTTATTTCATGGGACTGAGTTCGGGTGCTTAGATAAGAAGGCCTTTCGGCGAGTGAGTTGCGTCCCAAACAACTCGGGTACTGACCTGCAAAGCCAGTAGAGGCTAGATAGTGCTTCGCTGCTACCAGTCAGAGGGTTATAGGCTTTCGAGCTGAAGCCCAAAGTGGAAGCTGTTCATCTCTTTGGAAGAGTTCTCGCCTCGCGCGATGATATGGCGTAATGCTTATCACACTTTCTGCCTCTGGGGACAGACTGTGGAGACTGCTGAGTAGTCACTTAGTGAAAGAGCCACACTCATATGCCAATTCTAAAAACTAGTAGAATTCAGACCTGAATGCTCAACGGCCATTATCATGGGGGCAAACTTATCAGGGAGACCAGCTAACAATAGAGATCCTACTCACGTTTCATTAATGTCAAATCCCGTTCTTCTTAACTTCTGGGAAGTTTCGACTCTTTGATTTGACTCCATATTTCTATGATTTTCTAATCTGGTGGATATCAGTGTGCGTAAAAGACCTATTTTTCGCATGAATCCGCTGTCATCATAAAGTTTCTCCAGGCGAGTCTATACCTGTTCAGGTGTCTTGGAATCCTTCACATGTGGAAACAACGATGGGTCAATGGTTAGAACTAGCTTTGCCTTTGCTTTGTATTCGAAGTGTCCGTCTCACTACTGAGCTATCCCGTACATTACAGGGTTCTCTAAAAGATGCGGGATGTTACGTAGTACTCTAAGATCTGGGGGTTTACGGAGTACTCTAAAAGATCTGGAATTATACGAAGTAATCTAAAGAGCGCTAACCTTTTTATCGTGATCGTCTAGTGGCGGGCGAATAGGACTTTACGTTGTGTAGGCAACCCAAATTACACCTAACGAGAGCAAGGAAACAGTGACGGGAGGTTCAAATATTCGAGACACAAAATAATACCAGAATAATATATTTTTATTAATAATGTTCAAAAGCAACAACCCTCAATAAATGGAAACACATTCATCAGCCTGTGGTTAAATCTACTCTACGCAGTGGTTCGCAAAGCGCCCCAGTGAAACCAATAGCGCCCCGGGTCTAAATGACTTATTACTACATATTGTTAGGTCGGTATTCGCTCAAATCAGATATCATTCTTATGCAGCGGAAAGGGTAAAGTTATGCAGGAAAAGGGGATACAGCCAGCATGCGCACCTTCAACTGTACTTCCGGTAATCAGTGCTGAACCTCAATTACAAGGGGTAAGTTTAAATGGACAGTAAGGTAAGGGTAATTGTGGCATTCCCAGGAGATCTCCTTGAAGAGGGGATCTAACCTAATTCGAGTCGACCGGAGAAGTTACTATCAAAGGAACTGTATCTGACCTCCTCGGGCCCAGGAAGGCTCAGATATTACTGAAGAACGAACCGAACACTACCTGAAGGGTCACGTAAACAAATCCCTGGGGATATCAAAATACCTCGGAACAATTATCTAGCAATCAGGATATCTGGAGTTATTTACTTTCTCTATACGATATGTTGTCCTCTACCAGGACTTCCCAGCAATTTACCCTAAAGAACGCCATTGGTTCACATGGAATACAATATCTCAAAGTAAGCGGGCACATGCATATGACAAATAGGTAACACAAACTGACCAGGACATTATAAAATAGATACGGTACCTCATTACCCAAGCGTGTTAATGGACGTTATAATGAGAACAAAGAAATGGGTATCCGGGGGATCACACAAGAGTACATACAAACCAGTTACATATCAAGCACCGCAATTAGTAAGAAAAGATAATACAAATCCCTATTGGCAAGTATTACGCAGATAAAGAACCACTATTTACAAATACAGCAAAAAGCAATCAGGCACCGAGAGAAAGTATACAATACAAACAGATAACTTGTGAGGGTCGCTTTAGTTATGTACAAAGGCAATGCAATTTAGTTAAAAACATTCCAGTTGGGTTAAATAACAGCGAAGCAAAAATACCAGAATGAAAAGCGAAGTACAATGAACGAGAGTGCAGTCATTAATTTCACATTAACACAAAGGTGGTATTCAAAAATGTAAAGTATGCAATTAATCAGAAGCATTTAAAAGAAGTTTACTTACTAAGAGTTACCAAGGGACACTGTTATAATTACTATTATCTCGAATATGTTACTAAGTTGCTCAAGAGGTTTATTTCCAAGAACCTCCCTCTCGAATGCATTCAAATACAATGGGGACGCTATAAGGACATTGTTCTCCTTTGTTATTCTCACTAATCACGTACGTGTCAAGTTACAGCGCCACAGAGTATTTTGACACAGAAAATAACGCGGGTAAATACAATGACATAATGGTGGAATTTATATAATCTATCAGGGACTCTGTGACTCTTATGATCCTTGGAGGATCCGGATCTCTTCACTACCGTCGATGCATTTGTCGAAGCCTTCAAGCACAAAAACATTCTCGACTGCGAAAGCCCACTCATCATAATTCTCAATAATTCTCCTAAAAGTTTTAGTACGCTCATGAGGTAACTGGTGGCCATTGATTTTTGTAAAATTTACTTACACGACACGATACTGTTTTATTTAAACTATCACAAGCAACTGAGTAACTTTAATAATATTGCACTTAGAGTCCTGGGCCCATAACCTGTTGTTTATTAAATTGGTGGAAGCGCAGTTTTATAATAACTCTGTGAATAAATGAACACGTGGTCTAACTAAAGACTATATTTCTACATTGTATGTACATCAGGCGAACTAACTATCTATATGAAAAGGGGAAAGAGTAACTGAACTCAAGCGTAGACCTTAAATCTCGGTCACAGAAAATGTACAGAACGTAGATTGGGGAGCTCTTCTTCAAACTTTTGGTATACATTCACAACATATATTGATAAAACCCTATTGTATTTTGGCACACTTTATCATCATATTTCTGAAAACCAAAAATTGAGTTTCATCACCTTTTTCATTATCACATAGAAAATTCATTAACATCAAAGACCTTCTTCCATTTTCGCGAAGGCCGTACCCTTTATAGGGCCACTGCACCCCTTTCGTAAATAAGTCAATCTAGTAATATTTTCCACCTAACCTCCCACAAAGAGGAGGCTTATTAATAACATCATGACATTATACTGTAATAAGCCATCTCTTTGTGGGAGGTGGTTGGATGGAAAATATTACTAGATTGACTTATTTACGAATGGGGTGCGAACCAATCCTAGTCGAGCGGTCCTAGGAAGAGTACGGCCTTCGCGAAAATGGAAGGTCTTTGATGTTAATAATTTTTCTCTGAGATAATGAAAATGGTAATGAAACTCAATTATGGATTTTAAGAATTATAATGATAAAATGTGCCAAAATACAATAATTTCATCAATCCTAAACTCAATGTAATTTAAATAAAGATGACACACTGAATAATTAAGGAGAGGGCGATGCGGATTCCTCAAGCACTACGAATCAATTATATAATTCTTAATTCTGTTTAAACTCCTCAAACTTAATAATTACGAACCTACTTCTTAATTTCTGACTCTAATTCTATTAAATAATGTCAACCTGTATAATATAACAAAATTTTCAGATACTTCTTACCCCTAGACTCCAAGACCATAGATTCAAAACAAAACGGGGCACACGCGATTTTCCACAAATATAGAACAACCTATTTAACACGAACAATAAACGATGAAAAGCGACTACCGGTACTTTTTAATTCCTTGGTCCCAGAACTTACCACCATATTCAATTTCTCTAATTCTTCTGACTCAAATCTTAGATTTCCAAAAATAATTACTAATATCACTCAATATAATTATAATAATGCTAAATTCTGAGACCAATTCGAGCCTCGTATCACGATCTTTCTTGACGATCTTACTAGTTACTAGCTACTAGCTAATTCCTAAGTTTACCATTAAGTGGTCTGGAGATTAGAATAAACAAATTAATTCTGGGGAATTGAACTTCGCATTGAATTTGCTTTTGTCAAATGAATTAATCCCTGTAACAGGCCTTTCATGAATTGTAAACCTTGTTGGTTTACCACAATACTATTTCAGAAATGCAACCATCCTATAATTTCAAGTTTAATCTTACATATAACCAATAGAATTTAGTTTATTCCTGTACTTTCTGAGATTACCGAAAACATATTGTTATTTACCAGTGGTTATACAGACAGGTTTCAACCTGTCTGTATACCCAACTTGAAGTAAATAAATACACTATAATAATAATAGATATGTTCGAAGTGCTATTTATGGTTGGTTGAAGGTAAGAGATAGTCAAAATATACCTTATTTAACATCACCTGCTTTGAATATAAATAATATGTCATTCTTTCTTCATTTTTTATGTCAACCATATATTGAAAGAATAAGATATTCAGCGGTAATCCACAATTCAGAGCTATCCTGAGTGAAAAAATGGAGAAAATCACAAATGTGAAGTTAAAATCTTTCACGCGCTTGTTCATTTTCCATGGACATTTCAAATCTCTAAATTACTTCTTAAAGAAAACGAAAGTCAAATATACGTAATTTTAGAACTCTTCTCCGAAAGTAACTGAAAATCTCATGAAAATTAAAAATACATGGTTAAAAAGCTCCATCTTTCTCTCTTCGATATGCATCATTACTTATTTGCAAAAGATAGTGGAAAAAGAATATGTTCCGTCTCATTAGAGACGGCCCTGTCGTTCGAAATTATTCTGTCATTCGATACTTAGGTCTTTTACTTTAATATGCGATCTAGCAGTTTTGAGATTTGTTTGGAACTGTTTAGTTTCACTCGACACTTCAGATTATTTGTTTTCTAATTATTATATATGGCCTTAGAAAACAGGGAAAGTCAAATAGAGATTTGGATATATTTATGCCTGTTAATTTCACATGACACAGCATTCGGAATTACAAACTGACTTTATCCTTCTTTACTTGCATTAATTTAATAATTTTTCTGTAACCAATAAGAAGGTTCAGTCCACCTCCAAATGGACCTTCCTATCAATTACGTTAATTTCCCTCTTTTTGCTAGAAGGTCTGCATCGAACACCTCTAACGTTCAGTCTTTGAAAAGACTGTAAGAGCATTATTATTCGTAATAGTCAAAGTGTTCGCATGTAGCCCTTGCTACATCATGCAATATTATTCGTAATAGTCAAAGTTGTCCCATGTAGCAGTAGCTAAATTATGCACTATCATTCGGATAGTCAAATTTCTTGTACGTAGCTTGTGACATTTGGGTCCAAGCTATCGCGTTTATTATTCGTAATAGTCAAAGTAGTCGCATGTAGCCTTTGCTACATCATGCATTATTTTCGAGTAATAGTCAAAGTTGTCGCATGTAGCCGTAGATACATTATGCATTATTCTCGTAATAGTCAAGTTGTTCGTTTGTAATTGTACAAGCTTAACGCAATTGCTGCAAACGTAGCAATCCACCTTACATTAGTTTTTAGTGTAATAATCATACCTTTGACTTGGCTTATATACAGTAAATCAAGAATAATTATATTTCGCTGTTATCATAGTGTAATACGAGTGTTTTACTTTAATTCCTTATCATTTTCGTTGGTTTATCTTAATGGATAAACAAAGCTAGTTCATCATCGAGATAACTACATACAAGTGCCCTTGAAGTAAAATTCTTCATCAACTACATCAAAAATACAGTCCACTTCAACCTATCGTAATTAATCAACGAGATTAATTAATTTGCAATTGTCTATTATTTCAAAATACCTAAATAATAGGCAAATACTGCGGTAAACTAACCATGGTACGTTACAGAATATATAGAAAAAAACATATATTTTTCGTAATTTAACGACATTAAATAATGCATGAGCCTTCATGTCGTTATTTCACATCTAAATATAAAATTTCAACTCTATCTTGTTTTTACTTATATTTGAAAAATAAAATTTTAAATGATAAATATTTTTGAACAGAAGTGACATATTTAGACTCCAAACCTACTCTAAAAATATCAGGTCTTTTCAAGAGAAAAATCATTTTTGCCTCCAGTCACCTACCTGGACGGCCGCCACTCATTAAATGTGGGATGAATTTTCCTGTCGTTATACACTTAAATAAAAATTTGATTTCGATTGTATCAGTAGTTTCGGAACTATAGGAAAAATACGAAAAAGGGTCTAATGTGAATAACTGCAAAACTATTGGATTTTGTCTAGTAACCAACCCAACTATTTAGGCTTCTTAACCTACTCTGAAAGTTTCAAGTCTCTAACTTTTTCTGTTTAAAATTGAGAGCATTTACAGATGGACTGGCTTAATAGATTACTTTTGATTCTGTGTTCTTCAACACTTCAATTCGAAAATTACATTTAGCCAATATGATACAAATTGATACAGAATTCCGTTGTTCAATCTAAAATTATGCGCTTTTGTGTTGAATCTGAGCATAAATAACTGATTAAATCGAAAAAACTAGGATTCTCACAGTTAATCACACATTTTTGACATATTTCTCCTACTTCTGTACTACTTACAATCTAGTGAATGTCACATTGGGAAAAATTTGCATTCAGCATATATATGGTTTATTTTTTAGAAATACTACAAAAAAATAGACTACATTTTATTTTTAATCAATTTAAGATGGGGTATGCCTATCTGTTTTTGAATTATTTCTTGTCCATACATATATTTGTGGAGAACTTCAGGTATTTCAACTATTCCTTTTTTCATCTGTCCACTTTCAATGAGAGCAATCAGTAATCTGGGAATAGCTGCCGCTGTGCCATTCAAAGTATGTACAAACTTTTCTTCACCATTTTTATTTCTATATTTGATTTGTAATCTTCTTGACTGATAATCAGTACAATTACTACAGCTGGATATTTCTCCATAGCTCTCCCTTGCTGGAAGCCACGCCTCTATATCATATTTTCTGTATGCAGGAGCTCCAAGTTCATGAGGAGGCATATCAAGAACTTGAAAGTGTAGATTTAAAGCACTAAATTGTTTTTCCTGGATATTCCTGATATATTCTAATGTCGAGTCAGATTGCTCAGGAGTAACTATCATAAACATTTCTACTTTTGTAAACTCGTGTACCCTAGAAAAGAATACTTTCGATATAGTTATCATGCAAATGTCATTAAAAGTATGAAATAATTATTCATATATTTCAATATTAATCTTCTACATTATTAATTTAAAAAAATTATATTTAATAATTATAACTTTAGAAATTAAATTGAAATAATGTCATATAAGTACCACTTATATCAAACGACATATAAAATAAACATTCATTATAAGACATCCAAATGATTTAACAAAATCCAATGAATAAAAAATTGTTAACCAAAATTCTATAAATTAAATATTTTGAATAGACAAAATTTTGTTTCTGCTGATCAATCTTATGAAAACAAATATCTTTCAAAAATGTTAAGCATAATCTTAAGAATTTCATGATAAAACTATCTTACTTAAAATATTCAATATTATTGGATATCTAACTAAGTTACTTTCTATAAAATCTCAAGATATGTAAAAACATTACTGAAGAACAAGTTTTAGGAGAGACCTTGCTTCGTCAGTATTCGAATAATTCATATTCAATAAAATGTAACATCAATCAACAACAAATATTTACTCACCCTTCAACAATTTAGAAACTTCTGGTAAATGAGTACTGAAAAATTTAAATGTAGTATAAGGTTATCTTACAAGTAAATAAATAACTCTGTGATTTACCCTTGATCTAAAAGATTGAAAGACAATTTAATTAATATGGCGTTTGATATAAGTGGTAAGTGGTATAGTGGGAAAGGAATGACCGTTTCCTACTTTTGCCACTCATTGCCTAAAAAACGGTCATTCCTTTCCCACAATAGATAATCTTAAATTTTTAATGGAGAATCAAAAGGGAAGAAACTCGATTATCTAGAATCTGTTGAAATTTTCAAATTAGTTCACAATAACAATAATGTAAAAATAATGAATGACTGTACGGAGCTATGTAAATCGAAAATATTTGAGATATTTAAAAAGTAACATCTGTTTAAAACCTTTTTCAACAAACAAAAAATGAATTTAATGAAAAGTAAACAAAAATTCAACTTTTGCCACTCATTCTTTAGAAAACAGTAATTCCTACTACTACCGGTAATTCATTTCCCGAAACTCGAGTCACAAGAAAATGTGTAATATATCTTTTTTTGGTAGTAAAACATAGTAATTTCTACAATTTGTTTAAATTATGATCAACTAGCAAATAGTAGGGGAGACTGGGTTACAGTGAATCGCGGGTCACAGTGGATAATGTACAATAATATAGCATGTGTTGCACTCACGCACACAAACAAACCTTTATTTGCCGCTCGTGTATACCTGTTTGCGTCGCACTAGTCGCCGGTGCGCTATCGAAGCGGGAGCACGCGCTGCCTCACTCCAGACCCTACGTAAGTACCTAACCTATTTTATTACGAGATTTTTAAATTTATTTAATTCCTAATTGAATAAAAAATGTTGATGTTTTTGCGATGACGTATACTTGTCATACCTTAGATCCGTTGTAATACATATTGATTTGTCCTCAAGATAGATAGTTTTTTTTTTTGGTTTATATTCTTTTTCTATAAAGGTCAATGGGTCACAGTGAATCATTATGTATTGGGTCACAGTGAACTGTTGATCCATTGTAACCCAACAAGCTAAGATTTATTTTTACTTTATGTTTTAGGTAAAAATGCCTCGCAATCGAGTAAGAAAGACTACTATCGGACTTCATACTGAAGAACAGATGAGTAACGCTCTAAAACTTATTTCGGATAGCCAAAAAATAAGAGCCGTTGCTAGGTCGACTGGGATTCCATTTACAACGTTATACAGATATCATAAGAAAGTTAAAAACAACCCTGATCCCGAAAAACCAATAAGGATTACACCTAACTATGCAGTTCATAAATTATTTACTGATGAACAAGAAAGAAATATTGCCGATTACATTGTTAAGTGCAGTCAAATGTTCTATGGACTTACCATCATAGACGTTCGAGGATTGATTTACGAAGTAGCGATGTTGAATGGTATAAAAGTACCAGATAAATGGCACGAGACTAAACTCGCAGGTATCGAGTATCTGTATAATCTCAGAAAAAGAGATAATCGATTATCGTTGCGGCTCCAGAGGGTTGCAGTTTGAGCAGAGCAACGTCTTTCAATCGCCATAATGTTGGTTTGTTCTTCGATAATTTAGAAAATGTCATGGCTAGACATGCTTCCTTTGGAAATGGCACCAGAGTATTCAATTTAGACGAAACAAATACTATGACGGTGCAAAAATGTGCCAAAGTTTTAGCAGCCAAAGGGCAAAGACAAGTTTCTAAAGTCACCAGCGCCGAACGCGGAACATTAACAACAACTTGTTATATTGTCAGCGCTTTGGGTAATGCCTTGCCGCCAGTAATTATATTTCCTAGAGTTCATTTCAAGCAGCATATGGTTGCGGAGGCTCCAACTGGAACCTTAGGTTTAGCTGCGCCATCCGGTTGGATGAACTCTGAATTATTCGTGAAAACCATGCAGCATTTTATTAATTATTCAAACAGCAGCAAGGACAATCCTAGTCTGCTCATATACGATAACCACGAGTCGCACATTTGCATAGAGGCGTTGAATCTGGCTAAAGAAAATGGTGTGACAGTTTTAACAGTGCCGCCGCATTCAACAGGAAAACTTCAGCCATTAGATGTCGGAATTTTTGGCCATTCAAAACTGCCTATAACCATGCTGTAGATAGCTGGATGTTACGAAACCCAGGCAAAACTTTCTCAATATATGAAGTGGCTGGATGTGTCAGGGAAGCCCACATGAAAGCTATGACACCCGGAAATATTTGCGCAGCATTCAAAGCTACTGGAATATTCCCCTTCGACAGAAATGTATTTACTGACCTTGATTTTGCTCCTAGCGAAGTTACTGATCGACAAGTCGATATAGAAAATAATCAAAACGAGATTAATACACCTGTTCAAGATAATGCATCAAGAACCCCATCACCTTCAATATTAGAGCTATCCAATCCTGGTTCTCTTCAAGTTGCTCAACTTATACAAACTGCTCCTGAAGATACTCGCAGCGATGGAACTACAATGTCGTTGGCTTGTGAACTACAACCCCCTAGAACTCCACAAAAGTCACCTGAAACCACGGTTAGTGCTTATTGCTCAATTAAACCTCCTACAGTTTTGGAGCAGACTGCAACTGCATCTGGTAGCTTCTCCTCAAATGTAAAAAAAACATTCATAAGTCCATTCCAATTTCGAGGGCTACCTAAAGCAGGTCCGCGTAAATGTGGAAGAACTCAAAGACGAAAAGGAAAATCAATGATTGCAACTGATACACCAAATAAAAATGAAATACAAATGAGAGAAGAAAATAAACGAAAACATAGAAAGACAATTGCAAAAACAAAGAAAAGAAAAGTTTTACAAGACAGTTCCAGTGAAAATGAAGATGATATAAGTGTTTATTCTGAAGAAGAACCAGTATTGGAAGATGAAGAAGATGATTATACACTGGTGGATCCTAACTGCTTGCCTTCACTTCAAAGTTTGCCTAAAGAAGGTGATTTTATTATTGTTCAATTTCAAGTTAAAGGAAAAGGGATTTATTATATAGCCAAAGTTATAGGAGAACTGGAAAATGAGACTGAAGTGAGTTTTCTTAGAAGATCTAACAAAATACCAAATAATTTTCACATGCCAAACGTGCCAGATATCGCCACGGTTGCCTTACATGACATTAAGATGATTTTACCAAAACCGAAATGTTCTGGTAACACAAAGAGAAAACAGTGTATGTATAACTTTGACCTAGATTTTTCAAAAATTGATTTACGTTAATTGTATGTGTGTTCTCGAATTGTTACAGTTGAAAAAACGATTTTATGTTTGTTAATTGTTAGATCTTAAGAAAGGCTATTTTTAGGTTTATCAAAATGTGATTGATATTTTTTATAGGACTATAAAAACTTTTGACATAAAAGACTGTCTAGTACTATAAAAAGAAATAAGTATTTACATGTTTTGTGTGCAGTTATTTTTTCTGAAGCGAATTTACGTTAAGTTTATGTTTCTCTTCAAGTTTAATCACATATTACTGTTAAAGGAAGTTTAATAGTTTGTTCATTTTAGGTATAGGAATACGGTAGGTATTATATTATATTTTTAAGTTCATTAAAAAGTGATTGCTAATTTTTCATCAGGTTATTTCGACGTAAAAGACTGTCTAGTACCTAGTACAAATAAAAATATTATAATATGAAAATTTATGTTTTTTTTAATATTTCTTTGCAATTGACCCTGTGTGCCCCAGCCGATTCACTGTCACCCTTGCAGTGATCCAAAGTGACCCGTTCCCGGGTCACAGTGGATCATTTGTCATTTTTTTTTAAAGTGCCTATACCTTGTAAATTTGTATAACACACGCCATGAAATGTCTTTTATTTTAGACATTAGATATTCACATTATCATTTAATTTCAGAGATGTATCATTTTGTCATAAACTAGGGAGTAACACTTCTTTGAAAAAAAAAATGATTCACTGTTACCCAGTCTCCCCTAACGGCTGAAACAATTCAGTATCATTTTGTCTTTTTGAGGTCTTAGAATCTGAACTTACTGTCATCAAACGTCACATTGAGCCTATACTGAAACCTTTGTGCTATATTTTGAATTGTGTGTTCGAATCAGGTATTTTTCCGACTGCTTTTTAAAAGTCTATAATCAAACCTTGTCATAAGACCGATGATTCAGTTAATTATTCCAATTATAGACCAATCAGCTTAATCACATCCTTTGCAAAAATTTTTGAAAAAATAATTTCTAATCATCTTCTAGACTTTTTAAAATTTAATTTATTATCTAAATATCAACACGCTGTATGCAATCTAGGGGTACTGAAACTGAAATTTTTGAGTTCCTCAAAACTAGCACTACCGCTTTCGAAAATGGTATCATCCCGGCGGGGCTTTTCGTAAATCTTTCAAAAGCCTGCGATACAGTAGACCATAAAATTTTGTTAGAAAAACTTGAAAGATATGGAATTAGAGGAATTGCACTTAAACTTTTGGGAAGCTACATTATAGAAAGGAAACAAATGGTTTTTACATCACGATGGGATCAGCCACTTTCAACTAAAAAACTATGTTAAGTGGCGTACCACAGGGTAGTATATTGGGATCTATCTTGGTTGTCATTTATATAGATGATTTACCGGAAGTTATCGAGAGAAAATATGAATTTGCTTTAATGCACCTGAAGAAGAAACCGTGCAAGCGTACTTGTACGCTGATGACACCAATATTTTAGTGTCTTCTAGTAATTTTGGGGCGGTTTTACATAGTTGAGAAACTCTATGTTCAAAATTGAGAGATGGTGTTCGTTTCATGGTCTGCATCTCAATGAGAATAAAACTAAGATCATCGTATTTTCTAATTCACTATCGAATTTGTCACTTCCTGACAGCAACTCTATAGGTGAAAAAACTATTCGATTGAGCTCTCACACAAAATTGTTAGTGACATCACAATTGTTGAACAATAGACTGAATGGGCACAAATACTTGAAAAACTCAAGCACAGCACTTAACAAATATATTTTAACAGATGACCACAACCCAGACTTCCAAAATACGAAGATCCTTGCTTTTGAAACTAATATCGATAAGAGAAGCATAAAGGAAATGATTTATATAAAGAAAAACAAAAACGCTATGAATGACAGAACAGATATAAGAAACCTTAGCCAGACATATCACACCATCCTATAGAGAAAAATTCTAAATGTATATATATATATATATATATATATATATATATATATATATATATATATATATATATATATATATATATATATACATTTACAACTTACAATTTCTTGAATCCTGTTATTTAAAGTAAAATTGGTCTTTCTTAGAATTTTGGATTCCACAAATAAAATAAAAAAGTACTATGAATATTAAAAGACGTTTCGTCCACGGTTGAGGACCTTCTAAATTTTAGTAGTATACAAATTAAAATCATGTGATCATTCTGAAAAAAGATATTACAATCATAAAAATATATAAAATAGGACTAAGAGGTGACGTACCCAAGCAGAAAATTAGTATTATTTAGTAGCTCAACATTCAGAAACAATATATATATATATATATATATATATATATATATATATATATAAATATATAAGGATTTTGTGACTTGTTTCTATTTTGAACTCAATAATTCTGGAAATAAATACCTATTATTATTATTCCCTGACATTTGGAAGACAGGCATAATAGTATATCTAAACATGATGCAGACCACCACAAAGTACAAAATTATAGACCGCATTATTGCCAGTAATGTAAAAATTACTTGCGATCGTTGAAAGAAGACTTGAGAAGCAATTGAGTATTGTAAGTTAAGCTCTAATAATAATTCGGATTATGTTCCAGAAAATCAACAATTCATCCAATAACTATATCTATCTCAAATATATACACAAAATACTCAACAGAAAAAAACATCTGCAAATTGTTTGGATGTCATATGGCATTTGATAGCATATGGTACAGAGGACTATTTTTCAAACTGCATGATACTTCAAATTACTTAATAAAAATAATCAGGGCTTTGTAGAAGAGAGCAAAGTGGCAGTGATAATAAATGGGGCAACTTCTTCTTGGTTGTCCCCAGAATAGGACACATCCCAGTGTTCACCAGATTCCCCATTGCTTTACAATATATTGGATGGAGGAGTCGGTTACTTTGTGATAGTTCATTTTAATTGGAATGAAATAAGAAAACTTTGTTTTCTATCACTTTTATTAACTGAATATACAGTGACTCGAGTTTCGTAGTGTTTACTACATTTTCAAACTGAATAAAACAAATTATATCTCAACTATTATATATATTCGTTGAAGGCTTCCGCAAAACTTCGTGTGCCACGGTCCGTCTGCTCATTTAATAGTTTTATTGGCGGAACGTGCTTTTTGTGTTTAGATATTTCGATGAATTCCAGGATGACTAGTTTTTTTCTTTTTGCTTCCAGGTGCAATATTTCAAGATTGTCCAATTCTGAAAAGATTTGATTGGTTTCGAAAAAATCTTTCGCAAAATTAGAATTGTCTTTCTGGTTCCTAAATGGAAATTGATGTTCTTTGTATTTTTTGTGAAAAAATTGATTTGTCCTATCGGTGGTTTTTTTAGACTGATAGAATTTCAAATTGAAATAAAACAAATTTAAATTAAAATTGAATCTAATTTTTTTTTATTTGAAAGATAATTTTATGACATTTATGTTTTAAAAATAATTTCCGGCATATGTCCACCACGACTATTTCTAAGGAACCGCATTCGACCAGACCAATTTGAGACCACTTTTTCGAGTAATTCAGGCCTTATTTCATCAATAACATGAGTTATTGGCTTCCAAAGCGTCTATTGTTTCTGGTTTATCAGCATAAACCAATTACATAACCCCAAAGAAAATAATCCAGTGGAGTTATGTCGCATGATCTTGGAGGCCAATTAATTGGACCATTTCTCGAAATAATGTTATCGCCAAATCTTTCGCAATCAATTGTTACGGTAGCAGCAGGAAGTGTAGTACCATGTTGTTGGAACCAAAACACTTCTGGGTCGATACCATTCAAATTTTGAAACAAATAATCATTGATCATCGATCAGTAACGAGCACCAATCTGGATCATATATTTTCTTCTGTACGTACAGTTCTTTGTCTTGTTGTTCTTGCATCGAGTAGAGAAAATGTTGTACGAAATCTGTCGATAGTTCGACGAATAAGCTGTTCTGATGGACGATTATGTAAACCTTAAATTTCACGAAGTGCTCTATAAGTTTGGCGAATGGAACACTGATTTTGAAAATTAATTTCAACAATTGAAAAACGTTGTTGCGGCGTGAGTCTTTCCATGTTAATTTGTCAATGCTTACTGAACAGAAATGTCGAAACAACATGGCTTCTAAGTTCTGTCAAATCACAGTTATCCGTATCGAAAGTTCTATCACTCTAAAAAAAACACCCAATATATATACGCTATCGCACTGTTGACCACTAAATTTATAGACTCCAGAATCATGCAGCCGGTTGTTTTTGTCTTTTGCATTAAAAAAGAGGTTGGAAATTTTATGTAAGGATGTAAAAGTTGTTATTATGTTAGTTTTTGAAAATATTTCAGCTATTTATAACTAATATTTATGAAATATTCAACCTCTTTCTTAATGCAAAAGATAAAAGCAACCGACTGAATAATTCTGGATAAATTAAACTGTCAACAGTACAGTAGCGTATATATAGGACAAACAAGGAAATTTTTCCACAAAAGGTACAAAAAACATCAACCTTTATTTAGGAACCGGAAAGATAACTCCAATTTTACGAAACATTTTTTCGAAACCAATCATATCTTTCCAGAAGTGGACAATCTTGAAATATTGCACCTGGAAGCGAAAGGAAAAAACTAGACACCCTGGAATCCATCGAAATATTCAAACATAAAAAGCACGTTCCGACAGTAAAACTATTAAATGAGCAGACGGACCGTGGCACACCCCACTTTTCGAAGTTTTGGGAAGCCTTCAACGAATAATAATAATAATAATTTATTGCCATAAATGGTTCGTCAGTAATAAATCATTTAAAGTGAAAAACTCAAAAATTCTTCTACTGAATAAAATGCATTTTTAAGCAAGATATCATGAATCCTCTTTTTAAAAACACGTTCTGGTAAATCTTTCACGTCTGTAGGTAATTTATTGAACATTTTGATACCCCAGTAGTGCGAAAAATTTTGCGTATTTTTCTTCCTGTGCAATGGTGTAATAAAATCGTTCTTATATCTGGTGTTAAATAAGTGATGTGTCCCATTGTTTGGTATGTCGGATCTGTTGTAGTGCACTCCTTTATATAAAGGGATGGAAAGGTAAGTATTCATGAAAGTCGGCTTGCAAGATTCTCGGTGACTTATTCCATAAATAATTCGGAGAGCTTTTTTTTGTAAAAGAAAAATCCTGGTAGCATCAGACGCGTTTCCCCACAGAAGTATCCCATATAATAGCCAACTTTGAAAGTTCCCAAAATATGCAGTTCTGCTCATTTCGAGAGCAGCATATTTTTTCAATCTCCTAAGAAGATATAGCACACTGGACAATTTGTTGCAAGTGTAATCAATATTAGCGGCCCAACTCAATTTATTATCTAGGATTACAACCAAAAATCTGGCGTTCGCTGGGTTCCCTCTACTTCAAAATGCTAACTCAACAATTTGAGCCCATTCAAGGAGAACCAATTTTCAACTTCAATCAGTGCGAGCTTTAACCTGACTGTGAAATCTTTTCCATCCTTCGATTTTACTATTATGGAGGCGTCATCGCAGTACAAGCATAGACAGTTACAATTTTCGATAATGATATCATTAAAATACACCAAGAACAATACAGGTCCCAGTATCGAACCCTGAGGTACTCCATACCTTAATTCTTTTTCTGTTGACATAACGTCATTCCAGTGTACTTTCTGAAATCTTTTTTCTATGTACGATTCCAACAAAGAATATATGTAATAGTTGAGATATAATTTGTTTCATTCAGTTTGAAAATGTAGCTAACCCTACGAAACTCCAGTCACTGTATTTTCAGTTAATAAGAAGTGATTGAAAACAAAGTAATTTTGTATTTCATTCTACAATATATCCTGCAGCGACATTTTTAAAAGATTGAGTCAATCACTTCTACGATATTATACTGATGATGCAACAACACATATGTACATGAATGATAATTGTATATGCCTGGAAGTGCTAAGACATTTAATTCAATTTAATTTTAAAAAAGCTTTTACGAGATTTATTAGATAAAATTTGTGGAGGTTTCGGAAAATTGATTCAGTTATTAATTATTATTATCTGAAACCCTTGAAAGTAATTTTCAATTTATATTTGTTCAATCATTCATGCTTTAATAAGTTGCACAATCCACCAGATGACTTACTAAATGAAAAAGTTAACATACCGTCAATCAATGAATGACAAATGAACTCAAAAGAAGGTTTTCACAAAGAAGGCATTTAAGGATATAGAAAGTATGTTCGACGAAGACCCAGTAACTAATCCACCCCGAAAATTTCTAATTCGAAGTGTAATAGACAACCTATTGGAACTTCATTTTTCTAGTGGTAGGTCATTATTAATTATGAATATAAAGACAGTAGTTATAGGTATTTAAATAATTTCAGCAGGTACAATTCAGACAATTCAGATGGGTTTACAGTTGTACGTCAAGTAGGGGTGAATCATTCATATCTAGTTGACTTTTAAGAGGCGAAATTGTTTTTTTGTGTAGTAAATTAATTTCATAACACTCCAACACATTCATTTTTTCCCTTTGCCACATGCTGTTAGTGTTCCAGGTTATCTAAGGATGCTGTATATTTTTTTCGAAAAAGGCGTTGTTAGCAGTTATATTTTCTTTAAAATATGCGTCAAGTTTGTCCAACGTAGGATACTGTAATTTATTATGTTTGTTTGATTTTTAACGCAAAACAAAAATCGTACAAATACAGTATATGAATAGTTGCGAAAGAAGTTAGGGGGTGATTCCTTGTCAAAAAATAGGGTGGGTCTTTTATATAAAGTTAATTTTTTTGAACTCCTCCCTGCTTAGTTACAGCACCCTAAAGATGGCGCCCGATAACCAGTTTCTGATTTTTTTCTTGAAAACCAAAATACTGACAAGAATAAAATTAACCAGATATTTTATGCGGGCCAAAAAAATTTTTGGTGGTGTTCCTCTATGATTGCAAGGGGTAGAAAAAGCCACCCCTAAACCTTGCTTCGCAAGAAACTTTTTTTCTTATTCATATTTCACAATAAGAAGATTTGTTTCGGATAGCTTGATCTATTCTTAACAAATAAGGTCTCTTGTCATTTCACGCTAAAATTCAGTTTTTGAGAAAAAAAATTTATCAACACATCATACGCCCGAGTCATAGAGGCTGGAATTATTTTCGACCTTAAATTTATCCATAAGGCGGATGTCAAGTTGACATTTTCATTGGGAACTGGTACAAATATTAAATAAATGTAACCAAACAAACAATTTTAAACTGTTAAAACAAATTGTAGAAATTACTATGTTTTACTACCAATAAAAATATATTTTACACATTTTCTTGTGACTGGAGTATCGGGAAATGAACTATCCCATCATCAGACAACTATATAGTTGTTTAACTAGGTTAAAAAAGAGGGACCCTCTTTTTAACCCGGTTTTTTATCACGTTCCGCTTGTAAATCTCTGTATCACTATTAAGTGTTATCTAGAACCTATTGAAATATTCAAAATATTTATCACTTTTGTTTAAATACCTCTGTACCACTGTTAGGTCTTCAGTTGTCTGATGATGGGATAATTCATTTCCCAAAACTCGAGTCACAAGAAAATGTGTAATATATATTTTTATTGGTAGTAAAACATAGTAATTTCTACAATTTGTTTTAATTATGATCAACTACCAAATAGTAACGGCTGAAACAATTCAATATCTACTCATTTAAGACCATGTTCGGTTCAAAATTCGAATATTACTAAACATTTGCCAAAATCATGGAATGCTATTCCCTGGAGTAAATATGAAAATACCCTGTAGAGTATAGGTAATGATACTGTAGCTTGCCCGCTCAGTAAGTGGCATGCTACCTACTCTGCTCTGCTACAGCTTCTGATGTAGCATATGAGGGGGCGTGACAGGTAGCAAACAATACCTCAAAGATCCGCCCCCACCGGGGTTAAGTAGGGCAGAGTACCAGCATTTGATGACTAAGTTCCCATGAGGAACGTCTCACTCTGGAATCACAGGCAGAGCTGCGCACCATGCCTGTCTGAAGAGTTTCAGGTGTGCAGACTCAGAACGAAACTCCGTTTCCCAAATTTAAGAGGTTGAAGCTTCCTTGCAACACCGCATTTCATAAAGAACTTCATTGGTGATACTATGTAGATTTACTTTACAATTCACTATATGTTATGAAGATGAATAAATATGAATAAGAAGCTCAATTAAAAAACAGAGAACAAAATACAAATTGATTATGTCAAAAACAGATTTTCCATACAGTACCAGAATTTAATATGGACCCTGATAAAAAAGCATTGAATGTTAAATTTTTTCACCTATAAAGTCCTCGTTCTTCAGCTAAATTTGAAGTTTCAGCTCTATAACATCTGCTTACAGCTGTTAATTTAATAGGAAGATCAGATTCCTCGAATATAAAATCTTTATAAAGACCAGCAAGTGACATTTCTGAGGTACCTGATAAACAGAATCCAGTTTTATGCAGATTATCATTTAAAAAGAAAACCTAAAAAATTGAATATAAAAATAATTCATCAATTAAATTTTTCCCTGTTCACCTGATTTCTAACACCTGAAGTAAGAAGGCCACATTTTTCAATAAGTGCTTGGGGAATAATATCAGGAACTGAAACGAGCTCAAAATTATCATCAAGCAATATTTTCAAAGTATATTGCTGAAGAGCTCTTTCTAAACTTGCCATAGCACCTAAAAGATAGTAACTTTTACTGCCAGTGAAATTCCCCAGTTGATCTGTTCTAACAAGATTTAATCGTTTTACTATTTCCTGAAATTCCAATGGCTTATAAGTGAATTGTTTCTTTTCCCCAATCAATTTGACGAGTTTTGGAAGTCCATCTGCAGAATATCTCACTACATCAGGATGTGTTCTATTAGGAAGTTTCAATATTTCCGATATCAATTCACTTTCAATTTTGGTTTTATCATCACTTTTCGTCGATTTATATTTATCATACAATTCGCATACGAGTCTGATATTTCCGACCCCTTTTCTACGAGTAACATTTTGCTCAATTTCTTTAGTATTTTCGGGTGAACAAATACATTCTATTTCAAAATTACTCAGACGAGAAAGAAATCGCTGAAAACCTAATATTTTTGAATTTTGCATATCTACACTACATCAGTTTTATTCATCTCATAACAAAACAAAAGAGAGAAATTGCATCTCTCTCTCTCTCTCTTTTTTTCTATCTAAGCAGATGCTGTCTTTATGGTCTCAGCAACTTAGGCATGTGGCTAGGCTCAAATTAAATATCAATTTTCAATATCATACTATACATTTCTCATTATTACACGACACATACATGTGCATTACAAAATTTTACGTACAGAACTTAAAGGTGTTTAGATATTATTGTATGATTACAGATAATCCTTGATATTATCACGAGATATTTCGTCTTATTTTTATGCTCTCTAGACCTGGTATCACAAGATACAAACACAAACTAACCACAGATCACTGAAAGTCATGTAAACAAAGCTAACCTGTAAATTATATGAACAAATAGAATAACTTGCTTCAATTCAGCTGTTCCAGTATTTATTAAATTAATAAATAATATCAAAATGCCTAAATACTATTGTGATTATTGTGACACTTATTTGACTCATGATTCGCCAAGTGTTCGAAAAACTCATTGCACTGGCAGGAAACACAAGGATAATGTTAAATTTTATTATCAAAAGTGGATGGAAGAACAAGCTCAACATTTGATTGATGCTACCACTGCTGCATTTAAAGCAGGTAAAATTGCAAATAATCCATTTGCTGCTCCAGGAAAAGGTGTTGCAATTCCTCCCCCTGCTCAACTGATCGGACAGAGACCCGGAGGTCCAGGTGGTCCAAACATGATGCCTCCAGGTGGTAAGTACAAAATAAAGAGTGGTAAAAGAATATTTCAAAAACGAGATTTTGACACTAGGTCATTTAGAAAAATGGCTCTTTTTTTGAATCGAGTCTTTAAATCCCGTAAGTTCATTAACTTATCCTGTTATTTTCATGGATAATGTGATATGTGAATAAAATGATCTTGTACTCTTTTCATAAATATTCTCCATCAAATTTGATTGTCTGTATTACTAATCGATGATGAAGGGTGTAATCTCATTTTTGATATACTTACAAAATAATTATCATGATCGTATAGATTTTCATTTGGTTTCTCAGATGAGAAACTTGTGTCATGTTTTTTACATTAGAATGCATAGTATCTGAATCAGATTATCAGAAGTTTTGCCATGAGTTCATCATAATTCACAGATTGGATAGTACATAACAATAACAGGGAATATTAATCAAAGTTACTGACCACTCTACGAGGAATAATAATTGAATGAAGATTAGAGAAGTTACCCAAAGGTGTTTCGTTTTTACAGAATTATGCCCCTGCATAAAAATCCATTGTTACTAAGTAAAAAATTTGTAATTTAGTGTTTGAACCCATCGAACATCCCTTTTTCCACCTAATCATAGCTTTTTTGTTTTTTCAGTGGAACAGTGTAATACATGGCTCTTGTATTACAGGTATATTGTATTTTACACCTGGATTGCATCGTATAATATACCTTGTGTTTTATATTTATATCTGATTGATTTTTACTTCTACAAACGGGTACATGAAATGTGTTTTTTTTTCAATAAAATTCTTCATTAATGTTTCTTTGCATATAGCTGTTGAAGTTACTGCATAGTAGTGTAATTTCTGATGTGAACTCGATTATTACTCTTACTGTGTAAGTATTCTGTATTCTGTTTAGTTTATCTAAATTGTCCAAACAAGCATTTATCCTGCTGAAAACAATTATCATATCAATATTTTATTGATTTATCATAAATTGATAGGCTCCAGGTCCTTTGGTTGATGACCAATTGCTATATGAGTAATATAGGACAGTTAGTACTGCTATTATAAACCTGTTTATTATCTTCAGTAAGATTTCATTGATGTTTGTTCACTTTGGTTTGTTTATTTTAATTTGGGACTTCCATTGCCTGAGTTTATGATGCACAGTATTCCTTAATGTGGAAAAAATGTAAAACAAAAACTTCAAAGGAAAAGAAGTTCTTGTATAAAAATTACAAAATGGATTAAGGAAACGTGAAAAAGGTCAAAAATGTTGGAATATATTCTGAGACAGAAAGAATAATTATAGGTTGAATCTGATCACAGAAGATATCAGTTTCATTGGAAAAATTTATAGAATTTCTTTTTGACAATTCCTATCACAAAAACTTACCTCAATAGTATCTACATTATTTCTAATAATTTTCTGGTTTTAGATTCAATCTATAGTATTATCATTTCTATTCCAGGACAATTTCCAACAATTTTTATTTGAGTAAATAAACTGAAAATTACAACGAAGAAGTATTTGCATATTACAGAATAATAGCTGGAATTAATTCACCAAAACCTCTACAGATTAAAATCTGATGAATTAATCCCAGCTATTATTCTGTAATTTTTATTTGTTTAAAAATTTTCACAATGAAACTGATTTCTTCTGTGATCAGATTCAATCTATACTAATTGTTTCTGTTTATGGATATATTCCAACATTTATGATCTTTTCCACAATAATTTTTTATTCCATTTCGTATTTTTTATCCTTCTTTTTCTTTGAAGTTTTTGTTTAAAGTTTTAGGTGTCTACATTTTGTACAAAAAACACAAGTACTGGAAGTCCAAAATCAAAATAATTACATTACTTTGCCAATAATATTTAAATCACTGGTTCTGTTTTATTTACCAAATGAAAAATTTTAGTAGTAATCTTCATTAAAAACATTTCCTGAATAATAGCAATAATAATAATGTTTATTAACTGAATGATACAATTTGAGCGAAACCAATACGACAAGAAAATAAACGATTCAATTCCACAGAAGCTGATATTTTGTATGTGGCGTTGCATGAACTTCTTAATAAACTATCTATAAGTATAATACCAATATAATATCAAACATTGAAATTTACATTCTGTCAAGAAAGTACCGGGAATTATCGATTTAAAACTGGCGGGGCAATGGGGCAGGTAAATTTTTTTTCCTAGGTTGGTACCACTGTCCTTAATTACTATGCCAAGCTTGAGCGGGATCTGTCAACTAGTGTGTTTGCACACTAGTGTGACCTGATTAAGTCAGTCGATGTCAGAGTGCGTGCCGATTTTTACTATCGGTGATTACGTTGAGCAAAGAATTTGTTTAAAGTTTTGTGTTGCAAATGAATTTTCGTGTGCCGATGCATTGAAAATGTTGCAAAAGGCTTTTGGTGATAATGCTCTATCGAAAACTCGTGCATATCAGTGGTACAGAGCCTTCAAGGACGATCGTGAAGGGGTCGCCCATCGACGGCTTCGATCGAAGATAACGTCGATAAAATTAAGAAAAGGGTGCTGGAAAACCGTCGTACCAGCTTGAGAGAGATAGCACATGATCTTAAGATATCCCACGAGTCCGCACGTACGATTTTGATTGATATTTTGGGCATGAGAAAGGTGGCCGCACGACTCGTACCGAAAGACCTGAATTTTCTTCAAAAACGTCATCGCGAACAGGTTGCTTCAGACATGCTGGATCGCTGTAATTCCGATTCTACATTCATGGAACGCATTATAACTGGTGATGAGACCTGGGTCTACGAGTACGATATGCAAACAAGCCAGCAATCATCGGAATGGGTGGCAAAAAATGAGCCGAAACCGAAAAAACCACGCCAAAGCCGCTCGAAAATGAAGGTGATGCTCATTGTTTTCTTCGATATCCGTGGTGTGGTGCACTACGAATTCGTTCCAGAGGGTCAGACGGTAAACAAGGAGTATTACCTAGGCGTTATGAAACGTTTGCGTGAGCGTATCCGTAAGACGCGGCCAAATTTGTGGGCGAACAACTCATGGATTTTGCATGACGATAACGCACCTTCTCACCGAGCTACGATTGTGACTGACTTTTTTGCCAAAAACTCAACAAACGTGCTTCAGCAACCACCGTATTCGCCGGATTTGGCTCCCTGCGACTTTTTCCTCTTCCCAAAACTAAAATTGCCCCTTCGTGGCACCCGTTTTGAGTCGATTGAAGCCATAAAACAAAATTCGGCGCGAGAGCTAAAGTCCATCCCGGAAAGCGCCTATAAAAAATGTTTCGATAATTGGAAGTGCCGTTGGCATAGATGTATTGGAGCAAATAGAGCCTATTTTGGAGGCGACCCAATAAATTTTGACGATTAAATGTAAAAATGTTGTTTTAATTGAAAATTCCCGGTACTTTCTTGACAGAGTAGTATATTACACATTTTCTTGTGACTCGAGTTTTGGGAAATTAACTATCCCATCATCAGACAACTATATAGTTGATTTCCTGAAACTCGAGTCACAAGAAAATGTGTAATATATATTTTTCTGGTAGTAAAACATAGTAATTTCTACAATTTGTTTTAATTATGATCAACTATCAAATAGTAACGGCTGAAACAATTCAGTATCTAACTCTCCACTTGGCAAACCATTTTTTAATTTTGTTTAGGTATTCCTGTAGTTTATCCATTCAATCTTTTAATGTTTTCTCCCTTGAAATTGCTGTTGTGTCATCTGCATATTATAGTATACATTGTATTGCATTATGGATTGTGGGAATGTCACTGTAATAGATGTTCTACAGAAACGGGGACAATGGTAATCCTTGAGGTATAACCTGCATTGGAGTGAAAAAGCTGGATGATGATTCATCAATCAATTTTTTATCTTTTAAATATGATCTTATTATATGGCTAAGGTATGAAGGTGTGTCTTTGTTGAAAAATTTGTATAGTAACCTTTTTATCCACATACTATCAAATGCATTATTGATATCCTTAAAAACTGCTGCCGTTCTTCTATTGTTTAGCTGTGCTTTCTGTAAATTCGAGAATGAATATTGTGAGGGGGTGAGCTCTAGCTTTCTTACTGCGGAAACCAAATTGGAAGTTTGGAATTAAACCCTGCAATTGTTTTTCAAGTTTGAATTTAATTATTTTCTCTAATAGCTTTCCTAGTACTGGCATAAGTGTTATAGCCCCATAGTTTTCTAGTTTTTTATGATCTTTGTTAGGTTTTTCTATGAGAATGATGGTTCCAGTTTTTCATAATTCAAGGAAAATTTGATTATTCTGACACATCTTCATTATGTGTTCATTTATGCGTTGATGTAATTGTTTGACGACACTATATTGTATATTATCTGCTCCTGGTGAACTGTCTTTGGTGTTATGTAAGATTCCATAATACGTGGCTTCCTATGTTTCCACCGAGTCTTTGTCCTCCTGAGAGTTGTTAAAATGATTCTTCTTTAATTTCCTTAGTTTTTTTGTCGAGAGGCCTGATTAGGAATACCTTCGATGGGTTTTTTGGGGTGTTTTGGACATTTAGCTGACCATGCTAAGTGTTCTTCTGAACCGCATGCACTACATTTTAGTGGCAGATTTGTTTTGCGTTTTGTGGGTGCCCTGGAATTTGTTACATTTCCCTTGTTGGCTACAGTTTTCTGTGATGTGATCAAATTTTTAGCATTGGCTTCATGGAATTGGCGTGGTCTATTTTTGAAGAACATTCCTTCGTTGAGAAATTTTTTAGATGTTGCAGCTTCACCAGTGATTATGCTTATAATTAGTTGTAGTTGTATTATATGCTCTAGAAATTATTCTTCTGCAAAATCTACGTTTTAATTCCATTTCATTTGTTATGTTATTTATGGCGAGCGGGCGTCTGTCCACCCTACCACTTCGTCCACACGGACTATTGTGGTTCACCCCTAATTTATATCTCCCGACGAGATCCAGTTTTTGGATAAAACCGATAATCTTGTTCAGGAGTAATTTTTTCAGTTCACTGTGGGCTATAAAAGCCTGGCCAAAGACCTCGAATCTGATGCGACTCACCGCTGGGCACTCTGAGACGATGTTCATTGCCGTTTCAGTGTCCTCAAGACACAGCCTGCATTCATCGTCTTCAGCCAAATCTTTTTTTTGCAAATGCGCTTTCAGCCTGCAGTGACCTGTCATAATTCCGACAAGTGTTCTTAGTTTGGCCCTATCCAGACCTAGCGCTAGGTCCGCCATCTTTTTGTTCGAAGCTCTTCCAAGGAACACCTTCGAATGTTTTAAGCCAGGATGACTCAACCAGAAAGACTCTAGTCTTGAGTTCATTGTGCCTGTTATCGCCTCGTTAGCTACGTCATGTGGTATTCCCAGGAACGGTTCCGGTCCTACTAGAGGCAGTGCAGCTCCAACAAACGCCAGCCGATCTGCCTCTTCGTTAACCAAATAGTTTGAGTGACTCGGTATCCAAACCAGAGTGACCCCGTTATACATACCGAGCCTGTTTAAAGCTGTGCGGCAACTCCAGACTGTTTTCGATGTACAACAGCTGGATTCCAGGACTTTTAGTACTGACTGACTATCAATAAATATTTTGATTTTACTGTGGTGGATTTGCCGTTTTATCAGCAGTTCTGCCGCGGTCTCAATGGCAAAAAGCATTTGATGCCGTCAGTCATGATAGGATTTTGGAAAAACTTGCAGATTGCGGTTTTCACGGAAAAATACTAAGTCTTCTCCAGAGCTGTATAACGGATCGAATTCAAATTGTGACTCTTAGTGAAAAATATAGCAAAAAAATCGGAGCACCACAGGGTACAGTGCTTGGCCCTTTCTTGCTCAATCTATATTTTAACAACCTGTTCGTAGTTGATAACAGGAGAGGTTGTGGGCTTTGCGGATGACACTATGGTTTTGTTTCAAGATAACGCATGGTAAAGTCTAAAGGAACATGTTTCTGTGGAATTTGGAACTTTGATGAAGAGGTTTCAATTGAACAAATTAACTATTGATCCTGAAAAAACGAAATATCTAACCTTCACCTCAACTAAGAGAGGGATACCAAATTTAGGAGATTTGTAAATTGATGCACAACTAACTATTATGAGAACAGCCTCAGTAAAGTATCTTGACATCGCCATTGACGAGAATCTAAAATGGCACGATCATACATCTTTTTCTTTTGACCAAACTACCTGGGATCCTTTATAGATTCAAGTATATAACACAAAGTATAAGATCTGCAAAGCACCTACGAATTCTTTATGATGGGTTAGTGCAGTCGCAGCTTTCGTATGGTATAATAGGATGGGGGGAATTTTAGACTGTCACAAAAGATGTATAGATTTTCTGCAAAAACGTATTCTCAAAGTTATATATAATTGTGTATGTATAAAATAACATTCCCATCCGACAGTATATACTACTCTGTCAAGAAAGTACCGGGAATTTTCAATTATGTCTGTCAGTCTGTTGAAGAGAAGAATTGCACTCTCGTTCATCGCCTATCTACGCCACAAACTTTCCCTTTGAGAAACTCTTCTAGAAAATTACACCAAAAGTCTGCAATCCAGGATTCAATATTTACCTTTTTTCATTCAGTTGATAATGCTAGAGCATATATCTGCGTAATTCAATAATTTTGTCCTTTGTTGTACAAACTAAATTTTTGCTCATTTTGATGGATAGATCTCACGTGATTGAAGTTTTTAGAAAAAAATCATTTTTAAGTGATACGAAAGTTTGCATGAAATTCAAATTCACTGTTGTACCAAATCTGTCCAACCGACAAAATTAAATTTTAGTTCGAATTCTTCATCAGTATACTACTCTGTCAAGAAAGTACCGGGAATTTTCAATTAAAACAACATTTTACATTTAATCGTCAAAATTTATTGGGTCGCCTTCAAAATAGGCTCCATTTGCTCCAATACATCTATGCCAACGGCACTTCCAATTATCGAAACATTTTTTATAGGCGCTTTCCTGGATGGACTTTAGCTCTCGCGCCGAATTTTGTTTTATGGCTTCAATCGACTCGAAACGGGTGCCACGAAGGGACAATTTTAGTTTTGGAAAGAGGAAAAAGTCGCAGGGAGCCAAATCCGGCGAATACGGTGGTTGCTGAAGCACGTTTGTTGAGTTTTTGGCGAGAAAGTCAGTCACAATCGTAGCTCGGTGAGAAGGCGCGTTATCGTCATGCAAAATCCATGAGTTGTTCGCCCACAAATTTGGCCGCTTCTTACGGATACGCTCACGCAAGCGTTTCATAACGCCTAGGTAATACTCCTTGTTTACCGTCTGACCCTCTGGAACGAATTCGTAGTGCACCACGCCACGGATATCGAAGAAAACAATGAGCATCACCTTCATTTTCGAGCGGCTTTGGCGTGGTTTTTTCGGTTTCGGCTCATTTTTTGCCACCCATTCCGATGATTGCTGGCTTGTTTGCATATCGTCATCGTAGACCCAGGTCTCATCACCAGTTATAATGCGTTCCATGAATGTAGAATCGGAATTACAGCGATCTAGCATGTCTGAAGCAACCTGTTCGCGATGACGTTTTTGAAGAAAATTCAGGTCTTTCGGTACGAGTCGTGCGGCCACCTTTCTCATGCCCAAAATATCAATCAAAATCGTACGTGCGGACTCGTGGGATATCTTAAGATCATGTGCTATCTCTCTCAAGCTGGTACTACGGTTTTCCAGCACCCTTTCCTTAATTTTATCGACGTTATCTTCGATCGAAGCCGTCGATGGGCGTCCACTTCACGACCGTCCTTGAAGGCTCTGTACCACTGATATGCACGAGTTTTCGATAGAGCATTATCACCAAAGGCCTTCTGCAACATTTTCAATGCATCGGCACACGAAAATTCATTTGCAACACAAAACTTTATTCAAATAAAAATCGGCACGCACTCTGACATCGACTGACTTAATCAGCTGTTGCAAACACACTAGTTGACAGATCCCACTCAAGCTTGGCATAGTAATTAAGGACAGTGGTACCAACCTAGGAAAAAAATGTTTACCTGCCTCATTGCCCCGCCAGATTTAAATCGATAATTCCCGGTACTTTCTTGACAGAATGTATATACAAAATATCAAAAGTACTAGACTTAAGACAAATTTACGCACTGAGGATTATTGTGTGCATTCATCAAAAGAAAATTTCCGTTACAACGAGGGAACATGATTACTCTACGAGTGCTGGAGAAGAAGAGCATATAAAAGGATGGGACAGAGATACAGTGAAAATAATGCTTCAAGATTGTATACAATTGTACCAAAACAGATCAAAGAAATAAGAAGATAAAAAGATGGCTTATCGAGGAAGATCGAACGTTAATACACGAGATAATAAGCTCGACGTTAATATGATAATTCAAGCAAATAATGAGGGCAAAATAAATATGTATGTGTATATATGTATGTATGGAAGACCATGAAGAAGAGAACTCGATAAAAACAGCCATAAACTGTATTTAGAAGACATTTAGGAGACATCACCAATGTAAAAGCATTCTAACCGACAACGACAATTCACCGATTCAGAAACTTTTTTTTTTCACCGATCAAGAGACATTTTCGCCAACCGCAACAAGGGCCAAGTGGAAGTTGTAAATTAATTTGTGGGATTACTTGTACATATCAAAATCCATACATTTCTTTTGTTTCTTGCCGTAAATTAGGGTTAAGAATTCATGATTTAGTTAATACTGTATACAGATATCACCTCAAGGTGCATAACTCACAGTTTATGTAGGTTACTATCAATAAACTTTATTCTATTCTATCATATTTTGCCATCTCCACATAGTTTATGATATTCTTGATGATAATAACAGTGCCAGCATGAGCTCTTTTATCTGGGTGGTTTGTGCAATATGTGATATAATTTGGTATGTTAATGTGCGATTTGTGTGTAAAATGGGTATCACTTATCAGGAGGATATATATATATATATATATATATATATGGAGTTCTGGTGGAGAAAATATTCAACTTCGTCTTTAGACCATTAGAATTCCATTCAGCTATTTTTATGAAATTTGTGAATTTTTGTGGAAAGCATGTTTAATACCATAGTATTTTGGTTCACCAGCTGCTATATCATTGTTTTGAACTCCTCCAAAAAATGTACTCATTATGATGCTGATGTTATTTGTCTCTTCGTTTAGTGTGTTCTTCAAAACATTTCAATAAAGTTTGTTGCTGCTGGCGAGGTGGATTTTGGACACTTGTGGGATGCATTACTATGTTTTTTTGTGGCTGTTGCTGTGGATGTTGTACATATTGTACTCCATTTGAAGAATTAACTGATGAACTGATATTTGTATTACGATTATGATGGATATTGAACCTATTGTTTGCATTATTTGATTATAGGAGTTTGAGATAATATTCGCATCCTTTGTAGTTAGCTCGATAGGCACCCTCACATTTTGCACATTTTGCTAGTGTTCCTCTGATCTTTTTACAGCTAAGTGCATTATGTTCGCCTCCACATTTGACACAAACATATGATCTGTTACAATAGGTTCTGGAGGGCCCATATTGTTGGCATCTCATGCATTGTGTGTTTCCTTTTACTTTTCTGGGTGGTTCGATCTGGATTGACCTTTGAAGATTTTGTTTTGTAGACTTCTTTATTATTTTTTGCTGATTCTAAGTCGACAAAGAAAATGTTCAGAGGTTCTTTGGTCACCCTGTGGCTGCAGTTCCTGACTGTATGCCCCCTTTCGCCTAGTTTTTGCTTGATTTAATGTGTATCGGCAGAATGGTGAATATATTTCAGAACAATCCTAAATGTTCTTTCTTCTTTTGGTTGGTAGGTATGATGTAGCAGATTGTGTTCTCGCATATATTTGATCAGGGTTCTGTAGGTATCTGGCAGGTCACAGTTTATTTTGATTGTGTTGTCAGGAAGACACTTCGCAACATATTTTCCAGCTTTCACTGCGGTATTGATTTGTTTTACCATTTCTCCATAGTTAATTACCCCATAAACAAATATTGGTGGTGGTTTAGATGCTTTGTTACTCTTTTCACTGTTCTTAAGATTTGTCTGAGTTTTTTCATTCTCACTCAGAACCTGGAATCTGTTGTTAACTGTTACTGGAGCTGTGGTGTTTGAACTATTTTTTTTTCGCTGTTTTTGTTCTGATCGCCCGCCAAGAATTGTGTCCGCTGAAATCCAGAAACTCCTCATCACTTGTTGATAATTTATAAAACTGTGGATCACCTTGTTGGGTGACGCCCTGTATATTATTATTCGGTAATGATCTAATAGTTAATAAGTGTAGAAGACCCACCCTTAATAATATCAAAGTAACAGAACGCAGTGATTAAAATATGCCATCCAGGAAATCCACTCCATAACCCACCAAATGAACTTCTCTATGAAAAAATGAAGACAGACCCGATATTAAGTAGACTTCTTAAGAAAGAAATTTGTAATCAGGCCACTGAACTTCCAAATCCTCTAGCCTGTTCTACAAAAACAAAACAAAAGAAAATACCCAATCAAACCCTTAATGGATGCAATCACTTTTCCGGTAATGGCAACAGGTAACACCGTCAACTTCACACTGAATTTTTTTTCTTCAATAATTATGTCCTATTCCAAAAAAAACCTGATATAAAGAAAATGTATTTTATACTGGCAGAAGGTCTTTAGCTATTTGCTAGAGCAATAAATATCTTTTCTCTCTCTCTCTCTCTCTCTCTCTCTCTCTCTCTCTCTCTCCCCTCCCCTTATTTATTCCCACCTTAGTTATAATATTGTGTTATAGGGAGATTCATCTTTGAGCAATAGTGCATTCATTGCGTGGAAGAAAATTATTCATCTTATGTTCAACCTTATGCCAAGGGAGTCGGGTAGATTCTTCTTTATTAATTACGGATTAGGTACTAATCTTCAATTGTTTGCTTTATACTCAAACAAACAGAATCTCTGAAGAAATCCGCTTCAATACAGTGCATAAAGATATCCTGTATTCCAAATATGAAACAATTAAACATCAGCACTCGCACTTCTACTATGGTAATAAATTGTTTAAGAGGAAGATTAAGGAATTGTTGCTGATGAATTGTTATTACAGTCTTGGCGAACACTTGAATGGCTGTATTTTTTAGGATACTTGAATTTTGTGTTTTTTCTTTCTCCCCTCTAAGAGTTACTCTTTCATAATATTTTCTCTGACATGTTCTATGATGCCATGAAGAATTGATAGAATATTATTATTATTGTGGTAGTTGCATATGTGTAACAGGGTATCTTCGTAGCTTTGAAGATAATCCGTGTGGGATGTTTGTAATGAAATATAGACATTTTATTGAATTTTGTTTCAGCTATGGGACCTACAGGACCAATGCCACCCATGATAATGGGTCCACACGGCCCAATGCCACCAATGATGGGTATGAGACCTGGTCCTCCAATGATGGGAGTGATGCCAATGGGTCCCATGGGGCCTATGGGACCTGTCCGACCTCCTGTACAAATGAAGTAAATTTAGATTCTCCATTTATATAAATTATTTTTTGTTATATGAATACTGTATAATTTTCACTTTTAACATTTGTTTTTCTTATAAGAACTTTCGTTATAGGTAGTAATTGGAAACAAACTGCCATACATCATTTTCTGAATTCTATATTGTTCCCTTGACCATTCGATTTTTCTTCGATAAAATGTGTTTTAAGGAATTCGTAATTTCTTTTGTACCAAGTAGTTAGATAATTATCCAAATGAAATCTGTTCAAAATTGTACCATTTATGTAGAGAATCCATCAAATCATGTGATAATAATTCAAAATGTCCTAGTTGCACTATTTCAAGAGTTTTTTTAAAAAAGGGATCTTATGTTGTTGTCTTGATGAAAGACTACTCGATTTTTTCCAATAAAATTTATTTTAAGGAATTGGTCATTTTTCTTCCTACCAAGTGGTGAGTTAATGATCCAAACAAAATTTTACCATACATTTACAGGTTCATCAAATCAAGTGTTAACAATTTAAAGTATCCTAGTTTCACTATTTCAAGAGTTTTTATGAAGGGTGTTTATATGGTTGATTTAATAAAGACTACTCAATTTTTTTCAATAAAATTTATTTCAAGAAATTTTTATTCTTACCAAGTGGTGAGATAATGATCCAGATAAAATTTGTTCAAAATTGTACCGTGCATGTACAGGGTCCATCAAATTAATTGTTACTAATTTAACATATTCTAGTTTCGTTATTTCAAGAGTTTTTTGTTTGATAAAGAGTATTACAATGAGATGTAACCCTATGGCGCTTCAAATGTTCTGCCAGCTTAAGTTAAGCAATAATTAATTTTGTATGTAGTTCTTACGTCAATATCCGATGCAAATTGGTTGTGGCAATTGCAGTTCCTGAGCTCTATAAGAGTTTTTTTGGTTTAAAAGGATACGACTTGAGTCGTATCCCATAACCCAACAAATATAAATTGTCAATTAAAATAAATATTTGAAGGAGAAAAAATTTTCTTTCTGATCTTACAATTATGAATACTAAATACTTTTCAAAAATACAAAACATAATTTTAAGAACTTCTTAAAAAAATTATTCATTTGAAATATTTAATATATTTAAATAAGTTACGAGATCTTTGAGGTGAGTAATTTGTTAATTGATTTTATTTTTTAAATGAAGGACCGACGAAGACCTTATTTGAATTATTATTGTTTTTTGAGGATGTTATACATGCTTTGAGAGATTTTTGAAGTAGTTCCCACAAGATTACCTTCCTTTCAAATTGAACATAGTCCTGATTGCTAATTTTTGTGTTACAAAAATATGTTTCACTGATGAACTGGAACCCCAAAATACAATGCCGTAAGATAGAAGTGACTGTAAATTTGCGAAATAGATGGTTTTCATTGTTGTTATATCAACTTGATATGGAATAGCCTTCAGTGTGTCAACTACCGAATTTAATATCCCATATTGCTCTTGTGTTATTATCTGCTTTGTCAATAATATAGTTATTTTTATTCCTTTTTTGCAAGCTCAAAGCGGTATCTTAAAATCTTTTCAGTTCATTATAGACATGCAATAATTTTGGTTTATATCTAGAAAGCACAAAGTACAAATCAAGTTCTTTCAACAGTTCAGTTTCTTCTGACAATTGAACACTCCTTCGTTTTCTAATATTTATTGGCTTGAGTGGAAAAGCTGTATCAAATTTACTCTTGAAGATATCAAAAAATTAATCCACGTCCTATTGACTTCAATATCTGAAATCATTAATAAGGATTATGAGCTATGGTAATGAAATGTTCTAGAAATCGAGACAGTGTAACATACATCCGTATTATAATTCGACAAGGTTTTGTTGATCACAGAGGAAAACTGCAGACATGTGCACGTTTCAAACGGATTGGTTTTCAGATACTGAATTGTTTCAGCCGTTACTATTTGGTAGTTGATCATAATTAAAACAAATTGTAGAAATTACTAAGTTTTACTACCAATAAAATATATATTAAACATTTTCTTGTGACTCGAATTTCGGGAAATGAACTATCCCATCATCAGACAACTGAAGACCTAACAGTGGGACAGAGGTATTTAAACAAAAGTGATAAATATTTTGATTATTTCAATAGATTCTAGATAACACCTAATAGTGGCACAGAGGTTTACAAGCGGAAAGTGATAAAAAACCGGGTTAAAAAAGAGGGGCCTTCTAACAGATATCGGAATGTCGGCAATCGACAAAGAAGGTTGTTAAACAGATGGTACCCGTTTAAATATCTCAAATAATTTTTGGGGTTACATAGCTCCGTACAGTCATTCATTATTTTCACATTTTATACCCCTAAAAGGGTATCTTCGGTTCAGTTCTTCAGCCTGGGTGTTCCGGTACTGCGCTCGGGGGTTTAGAGATTTCGACCATAATTTGGGTGGGCTGCAACCTGGACCGACTAGGGAGTCCACAGCGGGTCCGGACCAGGAACGGTCGAATGAAGGGTGGAAGTAAGAAGCCCCTTCGGCGTATGAGTTGCGTCCGAAATAATTCGGGCATTGACATTGCATAGCCGCCCCCCAGGCATTAGATCTTGACGTGATGGGGGCGCTTGTCATGACCAGAACCCTAGTTTCGTCCCGGCGAAATGGAGGGTTAAGTCTTGGTGTCTAACGTAATGCCATTTCGCGCCAGTCACTGGACCTGTATAGTGGAAGATCTCCGAATGGGGCCCTAGTTTTGCCGCTCAGGTGAAATGGAGGACTGAGCGGGTTGATTAACTCAGTGACAAGGGAGTCTGTCGCAGCACAGGGCTTCTCCCTTAAAACTGGCGTACTCTACCCTATCGCAGTATAAATCTCCGGATTCTGTGTAATGGCCGAGTGCGTTATGTAGCATACTGCGTTACCTCGGGGGGGTGGTTTGCCCACAGGTGTTACTTGAACCACCTGGCCACCCCGTTGGTGTTGGACTCGAGGGGGCAGTGGTTGAAAGTCCGCATGCTGGACTAGGGGGGTATTTCATTTATCTGCTTGCAGACTCCCATGTTCGGGATATTCTCATGAAACGACTCGGGGTTTAGCGGGACTTGACGGTTCGACCGGCCTGTCCTGGCACCTGGATCAATGCCTAACAATTTAGGGTTTGTGGACCTCGACGAAATGGCTCCGCCATTAGTGCTTGACGCCAGGATCAATCAAATGACCTCGCATGGGTTCGGTGAGTCAGGACGTACAGGGCGCTAGACGGTGGTCGTACCAGGATCAATTGTAGTCGTCAATCTTGAGTTTATCTTAGTTCATGGGACTGCGTTCGGGTGGATGGATAAGAATTCCCTCCGGCGGGTGAGTTGCGTCTCAAACCAACTCGGGTACTGACCTGCTGAGCCAGTAGGGGTTGGATAGTGCTTCGCTGCTACCAGTCAGACGGTTCTAGTTTTCGAGTCGGGGCCCAAACTGGAAGCTGGTGGGTTCATCTCTTCGGGGGGGTTCTCGCCACGCGCGATGATATGGCGTAATCCTTATCACACTTTCTACCTCTAGGGGTGGACTGTGGAGACTGCTGTGTAGTCACTTGGAAAAGAGGTATCCTCAAATAGTCAATAACTATTCTGGTAGAATTCACGTGACAGTGCATAGCCAGAAGAAGTAGGATAGTGCTTCGAACTTACCAGTGAATACTGGAAGTAAAACGGGGACTTGATTCGTTTTTCGTGCTGATTCGGCGTATCCAAATTCCGCGCCCATGGGGGCAGTAATCATAGGCCCCGAGGGCAGTTAGATCGCTTTAATCTCAACTGCAGAACTGTACACTTCAGTTAAATAATAGATATATGCATCATATAACGGCTATAGTCCAATTATAATAGACAATTTTAAACAAAATAAAATTGTATTAAATTTAGTTTACCCTGTTACAAAAGATTTAGCTGAAAGATACATTTTCATTCCTTACGTGAATAAAATATCATATAATATTGCGAAGTATTTTAAAATGAAATTTGACACTAATGTAGTTTTAGAAGGATTAATAATTTGAGAATTCATATAAAAAATAACAAAGAACAAACAAATAGAGACAGTCTATAAGTTTATTTTAAAATGATTACCCTACGGTATATATTGGTCAAACAGATAGGTCCTTTAAGGAAAGAATTCACGAACACGAGTGTGGTTAAACGTCAGACATCTCGCACTCAATGCCAGTCATTTGAAAAAAATTTGGACATAATTTCAATAATACCTATAGTCCGGTCAATTTAGACAATTGAAATAAAGAAAATTCCGACAGAGCCAAATCTTCGTAGAGACCTTAGGTTTACCACAAGGAATAAAGTGTCAAAAGTCCCAATCAGTCCCATGTGCGCTAAGGGACTTATTCGGGGCCCAAGGTCAAAATTTTAGGTTTTTTGGATTTTTCTCAAAAACGGTAAGTTTTATCGAAAAAGTACTTCAGAAAAAAGGTATAGATCTTAAAATTCTCTATAAAAATGGTTCTTATGACTTTTTTCTCTAAGACCCACTATTTCCCAGATATTGCGATTGTAACAATCATGTTCTACATAGTATGCACACATATGCCACATATATACATATTTAGGTACTCAAGCAAGCAAAAATGTCTACTCGTGTCTCTTTTGTGTATACATTATACTATTCTTAGAAAATATACTCTAAAAAGACCGCCGGTCCCTTACCGAATCCCATCTACTGGAATAACATCTGCCTTTTCTTTTGTCCGTGTGGTGTCGTTCACGTATACCTGCTTCTTTTAGTGTTGAACGAGCAGTTCGAGTGACTATACGTATTTATTACAAGCGTCAACTATTGTAGTTAGTGCTGATCAATATTAAAAAAGAAATGTCACAATTTTGCTTTAATTGTAATAAAATTTTGGCTAAAGATGAAACGGTTGTGGTCAGTCGTGGAATGCCAACTTTAATCGATGCAAGTGTCGCGAGAAGTGATGAGTTTGCTGATTATTTAAGAAGCCAAAAGTCCGTTATAATTCACGTGGATTGCAGAAAATGATACACCCGAAAAACTTCAATCTCTGCATCAAAAAGACAACGTGAGGAACAACAGGCCAGTACTTCAAAAGTAAGTCCACCTCATACTAGAGCGCGAATAAGTGAATCCAGCTTTTGTTTTAAAAACACTGCTTATTTTGTGACGATGAAGCCGATGAAGAAGAAGAAAGCGAAGAATTTTCGTCGATAAATGTATAAAGTTTCTACACTTACATTCAAAGATTCCATTTTAAAATTAACTAAAGATCGTTCTGATGATGTGTCAAAAGCTGTCTTTGCGCGTATTAATTTTCAGTATGATTTAGTTGCTGCTGACGCTAAATACCATGACAGTTGTTACAAATCCTTCCTGAGACCTAATACTGGCGGTAAAATTGGCCGTCCTCAAAGTGGGGCTATAAACTCTGCAATGGAGGAAATTTTCAATTTCATTGAAAGTAGCGATGACTGCCAGTTTTCGTTACATGAACTGAAGAATGTTTGCCAAAATGTAGCTTTAAAAACCGGGATTATAAAAATACGATTGGAATTAAAGTATGGTAGTAGAATTATTATTACAGAGAAGCCTGGAAAATTAACATTTATTTGTTTTGTAGACAATTACCAAGACATTTTAAGTCAAGCCTGGTCTGATAACAAAAACTTGAATGAAAAGGAAAAACGGTGGAAAACTTTAAAAGCTGCGGCAGAAATTATTCGAGAAGATATTCAATCTTGTGTGTTTGATAATACTATGTACCCGCCACTGGGTAGAATGTTTGGAGATGTAAATAACAATATTCCCGAATCATTATCTTTTTTTTTTGGAACAAATCATTCTTAAAAACAAGCGTCATAATTTGGATCATCTAAAGTTAGTTTGCACAAATATTAGTCATATCATAATGACTGCTGTTCGGCCTAGATCCTTCAAGTCTAAATTACAACTGGGTCTTTCAGTTTTTTTTCCATCGGTGGTTTGGTTCAAAACGGCTTATACAAATTTTCTCATCGTTAAAAAAAAGTTAGAACGACAGTTAAACTCAGTAACCCATATCAATAATCTTCATACTATTAAATAATTATTGTTCCTGAAAATAACGTCATAAAGGTTCGTGGAATAGGCCTACCGGGGATACCACGTTAAAAAAAAACGTGCCGAGTACACTACGTCACAGGCGGTGTGGAAATGTGTGCATATTATGTAGAACGTGATTCTTACAAGCGCAATATCTGGGAAATAATGGGTCTTAAAGAAAAAATCATGAGAACCATTTTTATAGAGAATTTTAAGATATACAACTTTGCTCTGAGGTACTTTTTCGATAAAACTTACCGTTTTCACTTTATTCCTTGTGGTGAACGAAGATTTGGCTCTGTCGGAATTTTCTTTATTTAATCACTTTTTTATGTCTAAATTGACCAGTCTACTATGAAATTATCTATATTGAAATTGAAAGTACCAGATTAACACTTCTGAAAGCATTAGAAATTAAGAACCTTAAAATTCTGCTCAACGACCAAACAGATGTCTCAAGATTCCGTTTGTTGAATATTTTTACTTAGTGAGATATTTCCGATAATTAGCCCCAATATATTTTATGATTATTCGTATCCATTTTTCGCACATTTTTCTTCATCGGCATTTCCTTAAATTGATGTTTCCATTTTTTCATGTTTTTCTCATCTTTATTTCCGAAAATTGTTAATTATTTGTACCTCCTATTTTTTTTAAGTTTTTAGCTATATAAGAAGTTTAGGTGTAATTTCCAGAGTTATATCTCATTTTACCAACTGTTACCTGATCATCAATTGGGATTCAGGGAAAATCACTCAACAACACATCAAATTCATCGCATCGTCAACACAATATCAACAAGTCTTGAGGAAAACAAATTTTGTTCGGCTGTATTTTTAGACTCGTCCCAGGCGTTTGACAAGGTGTGGCACCAGGGCCTACTGTACAAATTGAAAATACTCCTTCCTCAATCGTACTACCTAATATTACGATCCTATTTGGCTAACCGACACTTTGCAGTGAAATATGGAGAAGCGAGATCGCATCCTTTTGGAATAAGATCGGGGGTACGACAAGGGAGCATATTTGGTCCAGTGTTATACCTTCTCTACACATATGATCTACCAACACATAAAAAAACGACGATCGCTTCGTTCGCAGACGACGTAGCAACACTTGCAACACACGAGAATGCTGTTACAGCTTCCGAATATCTCCAGCAGCACCTAAATGACCTAGGACAGTGGTATCGAAAATGGCGTCTGACAATTAACGCATCTAAAACTGTCCAAGTAACATTCACCAACAAAAGAAGCATCTGCCCTCCCGTCACCATAAATCAGAATCCAATACCAGTCAGCACTGAGACGAAGTATCTAGGCATTCATTTGGATCAACGTCTCACTTGGAAACAACACATCCAAGCAAAAAGGAAGCAAATTAGACTAAAGATTAACAATATGTATTGGCTCCTAGGCAGAAAATCCAAACTATCTCTTCAGAACAAGATAAGAATATACAAGGCAATCATAAAACCGATATGGACATATGGAATACAGTTCTGGGGGTGTGCAAAACCATCAAATACAAAAATTCTACAGAGAGTCCAATCAAAAATCCTGCGAACCCTAGCAGACGCACCCTGGTACGTCACTAACCTTACCATTCACAATGATCTAGGAGTACCTTTCATTACAGACGAAATCAGAAAATACTCAGATAAATATAAGCAGAAACTAGCGGGCCACGAGAACAACCTCATAGACCAGCTGGCAAGAAATCCATTTGAATCCAGAAGACTGCAGAGAACTTGGCCAATAGACTTCAATTAAGTGTTCTAAAGAAGTGTTAATAATTTAATATCTTCTTCATGTCAACTACCTACAGCATGTTTGCTCAATACTTCAATAGAAGTAGATTGTAAACTTCAATAAAATGCTAAAAAAAAAAAAAAAAATATCTCATTTTACAATATAATGTTCAAAAGGGTAAATTGACGGATTATTTACAGGCCCTGTTAATTAAAAATAGTGGAAACAGTGTGATCTTCCAGACTACTGATGGTGAGATCTGGGGAGTAGGCAGATTGAGACCCCGGCGTTGAATCACTTAACTATATATTGATAACTGACCACTTTGGTCACGACGTCTGGTGGCTAAAAAAAGTATTAGTTTTAGTGTGCACTTTAATATAGAATCGTGTGTAATAATTTCAGTATTAAATAAAAAATTCAATACGAAATTTTTAATCACGATGGAAGTTATTAAATTAACGCCTCGTAAAAAAAATAAAAGTCGAGTTTATTGTGCTGTGAATGGTTGTGGTAGTAAATCACATGAAAATTTAGAAATAAGTTTTCATGCTATACCCAAACCTGGTAGCAGGTTTGTTTATATCGAAAATTTATTTGGAAAAAAAGAAAAAATAGATAGGTTTAAAGCTTGGCAACGGGCTTTAAAATTAAAAAATATAAACCCTCACATGAGAGTATGTTCGTTACATTTTGAAAGAAATGATTTTGTTTTACCAGGTGAGTTAACTGTGTTTAACAGCTACGGGAATCCAATCATATCAAATCTTGGAAACTATTGTTGAACTTGTGAATGACAATTTTGGGCAAGCTTTACATAAAACTCAAGTGAGTTTAAGGGAAAAAGTAATTATGACTTATGTAAAATTAAAACAAAATATTTCGTATTCATTTTTATCGATTATTTTTAATAACTGTACACCAAGACATTGCCAACGAATTTTTTATCATACTTTACAAATGTTAAGTAAGTGTTTAAAACCTTTCATTTCTTGGACTTCAAAAGAAGAAATTTCTCGAAATTTAAGGTTAGAAAGTTACGTACCGATAGCAATATAACAAAGTTGCACCACATGCTTACATTTTTCGCCCAGTCCAGCTTTACATGAGCATTTCACTGATAAAATCTTCCCTTTTGAAACAGACCCATGAATTTCATGGAGTTTTTCTTTTATGTGGGAGCTTTGTAAACATAACGCTGTGAAACTTACATCACCGCTTGTACTTTCACTGCTTTTACCGCATTTAATTAAATGGCCAGCATCTAGAATTTTTTCTGCACTTACAACATTTTTTTGAGCTGGATTTGAACCAACCCAATCAAAAATTTCTTTTAAAGAAAACATAAATAAACTTAAAAATCACTTTAACTTAATGCAAACTTAATGGGTAAACTCTTTGGTTGCACACAATACGTAGCCATGTTTTTTAAGTCACGCCTTCTGGTCAGTTCTCAATAGATATATATGGAACAGTTATTATTACTATTATATATGGAACATTTCGTTGACTTCGCGATATCTTCGTACTATATAGTACTTTCATATGAGAGTCTGAAGAAGTCGCTGTGTTAACGATACGCATCACAATATTCTATTATAGATTACAAAGTGTAAAATCTGATATGTATGGGATTACAGTTATTTGTTTGATGCAGTTTAGAAAACTGATTAGTGGTTGGTTATTTTATTTTTGTTAGAAATGGGTTAGGAATATTTGACAAGTAGTGTACTTGCCTTTGTTCGATCTTTGTTTTGGCTTAGTGAATAAGTTTATACCAATGATTCAGTAACTAGGCTGAATGCTATTGCAACTATTGGAGAAGTATGGGATACGAAGATCCCATATAATGTGAATATTTATTTTCTTTTCTTTGACAAAATTTGAGTTATGAGATTATGTGATTTCATTGTTTTGTTGTATTTTACAGAAAAGTTTCGGCAAGGTGTAGTCAAAACTTTTTCAAAGGAGACGTGATGTGGTAAACCATCAAGGTTGACAATTCATGAAAGGGCTGTAATGATGCAGGGATTAATTCATTTGATGAAAGCAAATTCAACGCGAGGTTCAATTCCCCAGAATTAATTTGTTTATTCTAATCTCCAGACCACTTAATGTTAAACTTAGGAATTCGCTTTCGAGGCACGCACGTACGGCGGCTTCAAGAAATGAAATTATTTTACTCTGGCCTATATATTATAATAACAAACTACACATTAAAAAGTTCATAAGAGCTGATTGTACGAAACGTAAACATATTCCTTCAGATGAGTTTAGGAACGGAAAGTTCCAGAGAAAAACGCTGACGTCGGAATTAACACTGTGTCTCGACAAAGAGCAAAAATTTTCAGAAGTGCTAAATTGCAATTTTGAGCGGGTGAACGGATCAAAAATTTGGAAGGAGAAAACCGACGCGTACTCGGTATTAAAAGGCCCAAATGGGAGTTTGCCAGAGAGTCTTGACACGTCGGAAAAACTGGTAAGGTCGTCGAGAAAGATCGCGGTGCGAAGCTCGAAATGGTCTCAGAATTTAGCAATATTATAATTATTTTGAAGTTTAAGAATTGAGTCAGAAGAATTCGAGAAAATGAATTTAGTGCTAAGTTCCGGGACCAAGAAATTGAAGAGTACCGGTAGTCGATCTTTATCGTTTATTGTTCGTGTTAAGTGGGTCGTTTTTTTTTGTAGAAAATTGCGTGTGCCCAGTTTGTTTTGAATCTATGGTCTTGAAGTCTAGGGGTAAGAAGTATCTAAAAATTTTGGTATAATACTCAGGTTGAAATTGTCTGATTAAAGTAGAGTCAGAAATTAAGAAGTAACATAAAAATAGGTTAATTCTTGATAGAAGGTATATAAAATTATTTAAATATTTTAAAAATTAAAAAAAAATTTTTTAAAATTTCAAAAAATTCGGATGTCTTATAATGAATGTTTATTTTATGTCATGATATAAGTGGTACTTATACGACATTATTTTAATTTATTTTCAGAAGTTATAATCATTAAATATATACTTTTGGAATTAAATATGTAGAAGGCTAATTTTTAAATTTTTTTAAATATTTAAATAATTTTATATACCTTCTATCAAGAATTAACCTCTTTTTATGTTATTTTATTCATAATATATAATTAGTTGGTTTCCTTAACATTCTTTATACAGATAGCCCTTGTGCTATATAGCAGAGGCCGTTAAATTGTCTTTCAATCTTCTAGATCAAGGGTAAACCACAGATATATTTTTGTGTGTAGTGAACACCACATTTAAGGTTTCATTTTGGTAGAACTTTTTCTAGAGGAATGAAGGGTAAGCGAATATTTGTTATTAATTGATGTTATATTTATTGAATATGAATATTTGAATACTGATGAAGCTAAGTTGATCTTAAAACTTGTTTTTCAGTAATGTTTTACATATCTTGAGTTTTTATATAGAGTACCTTGGTTAGATATCCAATAATATTGAATAGTCTAAGTAAGATAGTTTTATGATGAAATTCTTAAGATTATGTTGGATATTCTTGAAAGATATTGGTTTTCATAAGATTGATCAGGAGAAACAAAATTTTGTCTATTCAAAATGTTTAATTTATAGGATTTTGGTTAATAATTTTTATTTATTGGATTTTGTTATACCATTCGGATGTCTTATAATGAATGTTTATTTTATATGTTGTGATATAAGTGGTAATTATACGACATTATTTTAATTTATTTTCAGAAGTTATAATCATTAAATATAATCTTTTGGAATTAAATATGTAGAAGGCTAATTTTTAAAATTTTTTTAAAATATTTAAATAATAATAATTAAGAAGTAGGTTGATATATCTCTTCGTAATTATTATATGTGAAGAATTTAAACAGAATTAAGAATTATATTCATGATTCGTAGTGCTTGAGGGATCCGCATCGCCCTCTCCTTAATTATTCAATGTGTCATCTTTATTTAAATTTTATTGAGTTTAGGATTGATAAAACTATTGTATTTTGGCACAGTTCATCATTATACTTCTTAAAATTCATAATTGAGTTTCATTACCATTTTCAGCATTACAGAGAATATTCATTAACATCAAAGACCTTCAATTTTCGCGAAGGCCGTACCCTTCCTAGGACCGATCGACTAGGATTGGTTCGCACCCCATTCGTAATTAAGTCAATCTAGTAATATTTTCCATCCAACGACCTCCCACAAAAAGGTGGCTTATTACAATTCAATAAACAAGTGTAAATCATATATAATTTTTCATATAATTTTTTTAAGCAACAAATAGTAAAAGTAAATTTTTTGAATCGCTGGCATGAATCATAATCCTTTAAGTGCAATTGAGTTACAAAAATTATAGGCTGGTAAGTAATGAAATTTAAAACAATTCATATGATCTTCACAAAAAATTATTCACAGATTTTGTTGACGATAAATTAAAAAGGCAAAATATACTTTCTTTATTTACTCATGTTGAGAATTCAAACTTTGAAAACACAAAATCAATAGAAGTGTTCATTTTCAAATAAACTAAGGATTATTTGATGTGGAGAGGTTTAATCTCTTTCGAATATTTTTCAATTTGTGTTTTCCCTTAATTCACGTCCGAATAATGGCAGGAAACATTTCATGGAATAGTATTTTAGATGGTGAAATTAACCATCTCCCCATTTGTGAAACAAAGGATAACAATGTGATACATAACACCTACCAACCAAAAGAAGAAGCATTTAGAATCATGCTAAAATATATTTACCATATTTCCGATACAGATGCAATCAAGTAAGAACTAGGCGAAAACGGGCATAAAGTAAGGAACATACTGAACTGCAGCCAAAGGACCAAAGAATCTCTGAACATTTTCTTTGTCGATTTAGAATCAGCAGAATAAGAAAGTCTGCAAAGTACAATATCTTCAAAATGGGTCAAATCGAACCACCCAGAAAAGCAAAAGGAATAATGCAATTGTAATAAGCTGTAATAAGCCACCTCTTTATGGGAGGTGGTTGGATGGAGAATATTACTAGATTGACTTATTTACGAATGGAGTGCGAACCAATCCTAGTCGAGCGGTCCTAGGAAGGGTACGGCCTTCGCGAAAATTGAAGGTCTTTGATGTTATTAAATTTTCTCTGTGATAATGAAAATGGTAATGAAACTCAATTGTGGATTTTAAAAAGTATAATGATAAAGTGTGCCAAAATACAACAATTTTATCAATCCTAAACTCAATAAAATTCAAATAAAGATGGCACCCTGAATAATTAAGGAGAGGGCGATGCGGATCTCTCAAGCACTACGAATCATTTATATAATTCTTAATTCTGTTTAAATTCTTCAAACATAATAATTACGAAGATATATGTCAACCCACTTCTTAATTTCTGACTCTACTTTAATTAGACAATTTCAACCTGAACAATATACCGAAATTTTTAGATACTTCTTACCACTAGACTCCAAGACCATAGATTCAAAACAAAACTGGGCACACGCGACTTTCTACAAGAAACGACCTATTTAACACGAACAATAAACGATAAGGAACGACTAGAGGTACTCTTTAATTCTTTGGTCCCGGAACTTAGCACTATATTCAATTTCTCTAATTATTCTGACTCAATTATTAAACTACAAAAAAGTACTAATATCACTCAATATAATTATAATAATGCTAAATTCTGAGTCCAATTCGAGCCTCGCACCCCGATCCTTTTTCGACGATCCTACTAGTTTTCCCGGCGTATCAAGACTCCCTAACAAACTCTCAATTTTTTCTGCTTCCAAATTTTTGATCCGTTCACCCGCTCAAAATTGCAACTTAGCACTTTTGAAAATTTCAGCTCTTTGTCGAGCCACAGTGTTAATTCCGACGTCAGCGTTTTTCTCTGGAACTTTCCGTTCCTAAACTCATCTGAAGGAATATGTTTACGTTTCGTACAATCAGCTCTTATGAACTTTTTAATGTGTAGTTTGTTATTATAATATATAGGCCAGAGTAAAATAATTTCCTTTTTTGAAGACACCGTACGTGCGTACGGAGATTAGAATAAATAAATTAATTATGGGGAATTGAAACTCGCGTTGAATTTGCTAATCCCTGTATCATTACAGCCCTTTCATGAATTCTAAACCTTGTTGGTTTACCACACAATGCAAGAGATGCTAACAATGTTTGCACTCCAGAATCTATTGTAACAGACCTTATGTCTGTGTCAAATGTGAAGGCGAACTTTTAGAACAAGAATAAAACGGTCACTAGAGTTTATGAAGAGCTCATTAAGTTAACACAGTGATAATTATCGTGAATAAAAATCAACGTAATAATATATTTGAAAAAATAATAGATTAAATATCAATTATAATTCTAATAAAAATAGCATTTCGCTAGTTAATTCTTCGAATAGAGTACGATATATACAACATCCACAACAACAGTAATAAAACACCATAACGATGCACCCTACAAGTGTCCAAAATCTACCTCACCAGCAGCAACAAATCAAACTGTAGCGAACAACTTCTTCGCTCCTCGTCCAGAAACCTGCCTTGCTCTGTCGTAGTTTGACCCGTATTCCTTTCGAGAGCTTCATTGGTGACCCCGACGTGATTGGGAGGCTTTGCTTCAAGAGCGAACCAACCCATTCATTAGGTGGCCCTAATTGCCCCCTATCCATCATTCCGAGATGGCCCTTTCCTTTCGTTCCACAGATCCCCGCTGGAGATGGCACCGCGACCAGCCCAGCGGCGGACTGTCTCCCTGTCTGATTCCAACGCCCTATTCCGTAACCTTTATCGACGCTCACTGGAGGGGGAGTGTGTAGCTTCAAAACTATGCAAATGTAGTGGAGAATACACCTAATGAAGAGACAAATGACATCACAAACATAATGAGAACAGATTTGCAGCAGTTCAAAACAATTTTTCAGCAGCTGATGAACCAAAATACTATGGTATTAAATGCTCACCACACTCCTCACAAAAAATCAGTAACTTCATAAAAATCGCAGAATGGAATACCAATAATCTTCTGCAACATAAAAACCAAGTTTCATCACACATTAACATACCGAATTACATCACATATGTACAAACCATCCAGATAAAAGAGCTCATAGAGCTGTTCTCATTAAGAATAACATAAACCATGTGGAGATGGCAAAATATGAACAGAATTATTTGTATGCTACAGTGGTACAAATCAAAACTCTGCCCTATTATCTGTTGCTGCAGTCTATTGCTCACCAATACGTAACACCAAGCACATCATATTCGGATAAAAGTTCACAACGACAAATTGTTGAACAAGCTACTCCAGAGACCAAATAAAGGAAAAGCTACAATGAAATGGCAGCGGACACTCTGCGGGAGATAAAATTACATTGAATAGAATAACAAACGTATTGATATTCAAAATTGAAGAGATGAGGGGAAAATCATTCAATAAGTATGTCACTAATCTGAATAGATATGATAATTCGGTGTAGGAAACCATAAAGAACTTAAAAAGACCAATGAAACATATACCACCGCAACATAACAGATGATGAAATGGACACGGACCAACCAAGAAAAGGCACAAATATTTGCTGAACATCTGGCAAAAGTATTCATTCCAAATGAAGACATAATTGATGACGACCTGGAAAGAGAGTTGCTGGAAATTCCTGCAATTACCACAGCTATACCGAAAAATCTATGAAGCCAGTTCGAAATGAAATAAAATACCTGAATATTAGAAAAGCTGCAGGAAATGATGAAATAAAACCCAAAATTATCAAATAATAACCAAAGAAAGGACTGTGGTAATTACTTACTTATTCTCGAAACAAGTATTAAGTTACTTATCGAGTATCTTGTTATTCATACATACATTTGTCATTATGTGTTTACATTTACATTTTATGCTTGAGGAATAAAGTTTATTACTATTATTCAATGCCATCCTTAAACTGAACTACTGGCCAGAACAACTGAAAGCAGCCAAGATTGTTCTAAACCAGGTAAAGATGTAAAGTAGTAAATAAATGCACATGTGAAGTGAAATTCATTGTAACAAACCAGTACAAAATGCATTTAATTTGAAAGTTACAAGTGCAATTCTTGCTGCCCCAGTGTTTGCAGCTCCAAAAAGAAGGAGCCTAATTAGAAGTCTACTTTAATCATATATTAATGAATTTATGAAAGCATTCAATTCTTTCTGGGAAAAATCTATTCATATACAACCTGTTTTTTCTTTCACGCATATCCAATGATATTTCATAGATGAATTATTTTTTGAGAGTTTATTGTTATTAATGAAGAAGAGTGGAGGCCTAGACCTATTAAGACTCAAATATAATATCACATAAGTGTGTTTGAGAAATAAAAAATATCATATTCAAAATAAAAATATCCTAAGAATAATCCAAAAAACAAAATTCACACAAGCATTGGTTGACCTTTCCAAACCCCAAATTGAAAAGCTGTCAAATCCATTCTTGAACGAATTGGCACTAACAGCATTCACAACATGCACTGGCAGGCCATTCCTTACATTGAAAATGCTATGAGATAGAAAATCTGGCCGGGTCAGTGTTTGGCGAGTTTGTGGCTTTAAATTACAACAAAGGTTTTTGAATCATAAAAAAATAGATCAATTGATTTATTGCACATCTAATTTTAAATACATACAATTTCCAAGATTTTCTCTTGTATTTAAAAGTATAACAATAAATTACCTACTTTTTTGTAAAAAATGGTCAACAGATTTCTTAGCTAGTAAAATCACATCATTGACACCAACCCCATCGTAGGACATTCCACATAGCGATAAAGGAAGGTTGGCACTTTTCACATAATCATTAATTTTCATAACAGTTTCTCTATGTCCAACAACATATTGCGGAATACAATTTTTCAAAATATTTACTTGATACCTAGATGGGCTCTCGTTTATATGTAAAATTTTTCTAATATGACTAAGAGCAATATCATGAAATTCCTGCTCAGTGGTGGAATTTTGAAAATGTTTTTTAAACCAATATCCACCCATCATAACAGTCAGAACTGTATCATTATTTTGATAGAAGCAGCAACTATCATAAATTACACCTAATATTGGCAAATTTTCCATTGGAGAAACTAAGAAACCAAATCCTGCTTTTTTAATGAGGTTACCCTTGAAATGAAAGTTGACCACTGCTACATCAACAGCCCCAATTTTTTTTAATAAGGTAGACAATTTTGGATGCTGATCTGATATTAATGGGGCTAAAGTTTCTGATAATAAAGTAGAGAATAAATGCCTACTTTTAGTGGTATTATTTTGATTATGTATTATAACATCTTTACCCAAAAATTCAATTTTATCACACATAGTGTTAAGATTAATTTGAACTCCACTATCACGTACTTTTTCCTCTAATTTTTTTGGTAATGTTTCAAGGCCCTCTGTGAATGAATATAAATTCCATTTCTCATTTTTAGCTCTATTCAATAATCCTGATTTGATTGGGTTTTTCTTTTTAAAAAAGGTGTTTAGTAGTCCTCTTGTTATACTACCATAGTTTTGTTCATAGTTAAATAAATGCTCTGCTAAAAGCTTCACACTGATTTCCTTTGAATTGCCGGCACAAATACCACAAATTAAAGGACTCATAAGGTAATCGGCAACTTCACTACCAAATCTTCGGTCCATAAAATCATATATAGATTCATCTTCTACTTTTTTGACTTGCTGTTTGTGTTCATTCCATAAACTGACAATAAGGGGTTTAGAAAATGGTGATTGTACCCTAAATAGACTAAAAATAGATGAAGGTAGAGCATGAAGTTTTCCGTGCACATATATTAATCTATTTCTAACTGCAGGACTATTAGCTAATACAGGTTTTATAACATCCGTCAAATGCAATTCTTCAATTAGTTGCAATGTATTCATTCCACTTTCTGATCTGGGTCGTAAGGTTCTAGCAGCTTGTTCAAATAATATACCGTCCTTTGTTTTATGAGATTGAATCCAACCTCCAGTTCTGTTACTAGCTTCCCAAATAGTAATAGAGAAAGGTGAAATTTGTTTGCACAAGTAATATGCCGCAGACAAACCACTCACTCCTCCACCAAGAATATGAATTGTCATGATAAAAATATTCAAGATCAAAATGTTAATAATCAATAAAATCTTTTTTATAGGTAGAGTCTACTACACATCCATTCAGATTTTCCAGAAATTTGAAATCAAAACCTCACAAAAATCATAGTCGTATACAAATGAATGAAATGAATGAAATACAATTATGGCCTCAACCTAAGGTTATGTAGCCAGTCACTAAGTTTTGTATTTTTCAAATATTTTTTTTCATTTGCATTAATTCATGGTGAACTATCCCGTGTTATACGGAGTACTCTAAGAGATCCGGAATTTTACGGAGTACTCTAAAGAACCCTAACCTTTTTATGGTGATCGTCTAGTGGCGATAGTATGAGATTGAATCCAACCTCCAGTTCTGTTACTAGCTTCCCAAATAGTAATAGAGAAAGGTGAAATTTGTTTGCACAAGAAATATGCCGCAGACAAACCACTCACTCCTCCACCAAGAATATGAATTGTCATGATAAAAATATTCAAGATCAAAATGTTAATAATCAATAAAATCTTTTTTATAGGTAGAGTCTACTACACATCCATTCAGATTTTCCAGAAATTTGAAATCAAAACCTCACAAAAATCATAGTCGTATACAAATGAATGAAATACAATTATGGCCTCAACCTAAGGTTATGTAGCCAGTCACTAAGTTTTGTATTTTTCAAATATTCTTTTTCATTTGCATTAATTCATGGTGAACTATCCCGTGTTATACGGAGTACTCTAAGAGATCCGGAATTTTACGGAGTGCTCTAAGATATCTGGGATTATACGGAGTACTCTAAAGAACCCTAACCTTTTTATGGTGATCGTCTAGTGGCGGGCGAATAGGACGTTACGTTGTGTAGACAACCCAAATTACACCTAACGAGAGCAAGGAAGCAGTGACGGGAGGTTCAAATATTCAAAACACAGTAACGTCAGAATAATATATTTCTAACTTTGAATATCAAAACAGATTTAATCTCTTACTTTTCTACAATTTTAATTTCAAAAAAATTGAAAAAAGAACTTTTAGAATTAAATTAATGTCTTAAATAAGCACTGGTTATATTTAATAGACGTATAAAAATCAAAATTCATTATTCAATATTAAATGGAATAAAAAAAACCCAAAAAATAAATTATTAATTAAAATTAAAAATAAGTAATACCGAATGTTTCGTTCCAAACATACGCACTTGAACTCTTCAGAAAGGCACGTGGTACGTATGTTTTGACCTTGATAAACATTTGAAAACATGTTCAGTTTCTGGTCTTATATGTTCAGTTTCTGGTCTTATATTCATGAAAACTAAATCTTTTTCAAAAATACACAACATAATTTTAAGAACTTCTTCAAAACTAATTTATATGAAATATTTAATATCTTTAAATATTTAAATAAATTACTTCAAAACCTCCCAAAATCATGTAGCACATCTTCAAAAACAATAAAAAATTCAGATAAGGTCAGTTCAACTTTACATTTATAATATGAATTCAATCAAAAATAAATAAACTTGTAATCTTACCGAACAATTTCTGCAAAATCTGTGCATGCAATTAAACTAGGTAGATACATCTAATATCCAAGATAATCTATGTTTTATCCTAAACACTAAAATCACACAAAGTTTGTAAGGCATTTTATGGCCTTCATTAAACCTTATTAAGTAAAAAACCGCATCTTATTACTTTATTTTATATATAATATATAATTATATTAGGTTTTTGAATAATGAAATTTATTATACAGTTTCCAGTGGGTTAATGAATGCCATAGCATGCCTTACAAACTTTGAGTGATTTCTGTGTTCAGCATAAAACATAGATTACCTTAGATATTAGATGTACCTACCTAGTATAATTGCCTCCACCGATTTTGCAGAAATTGTTTGGTAAGATTACAAGTTTATTTATTTTTAATTGAATTTATATTATAAATGTAAAGCTGAACTGACATTATCTGAATTTTTGATTGTTTTCAGATTTGTTTCAGATTTGTGGACGAAATATTGGTTTGCTTCTGTGGAACATATATGGAACTGGAAAACACATTAGAATATCTGAATAGTTTACACCAAGGTCAAATTTTCTATGGATACACAGTTAAATAATCGAATAAATTTTTTGGGCTCAACTATAATTCAGAGTAATAGTGAAATTTTCTTTGATATTTTCAGAAAATCCACAACCGCAGATACAACCATTTCCAATTTTTCAAATCACTCAAATTCTCATAAACTTTCAGCATACATTCTGTCAAGAAAGTACCGGGAATTATCGATTTAAATCTGGCGGGGCAATGAGGCAGGTAAAATTTTTTTTTCCTAGGTTGGTACCACTGTAATTAATTACTATGCCAAGCTTGAGCGGGATCTGTCAACTAGTGTGTTTGCAACAGCTGATTAAGTCAGTCGATGTCAGAGTGCGTGCCGATTTTTACTATGGGTGATTACGTTGAGCAAAGAATTTGTTTAAAGTTTTGTGTTGCAAATGAATTTTCGTGTGCCGATGCATTGAAAATTTAGCAAAAGGCCTTTGGTGATAATGCTCTATCGAAAACTCGTGCATATCAGTGGTACGGAGCCTTCAAGGACGGTCGTGAAGTGGTCGCCCATCGACGGCTTCGATCGAAGATAACGTCGATTAAATTAAGGAAAGGGTGCTGGAAAACCGTCGTACCAGCTTGAGAGAGATAGAACATGATCTTAAGATATCCCACGAGTCCGCACGTACGATTTTGATTGATATTTTGGGCATGAGAAAGGTGGCCGCACTATTCGTACCGAAAGACCTGAATTTTCTTCAAAAACGTCATCGCGAACAGGTTGCTTCAGACATGCTGGATCGCTGTAATTCCGATTCTACATTCATGGAACGCATTATAACTGGTGATGAGACCTGGGTCTACGAGTACGATATGCAAACAAGCCAACAATCATCGGAATGGGTGGCAAAAAATGAGCCGAAACCGAAAAAACCATGCCAAAGCCGCTCGAAAATGAAGATGATGCTCATTGTTTTCTTCGATATTCGTGGCGTGGTGCACTACGAATTCATTCCAGAGGGTTAGACGGTAAACAAGGAGTATTACCTAGGCGTTATGAAACGTTTGCGTGAGCGTATCCGTAAGAAGCGGCCAAATTTGTGGGCGAACAACTCATGGATTTTGCATGACGATAACGCGCCTTCTCACCGAGCTACGATTATTACTGACTTTCTCGCCAAAAACTCAACAAACGTGCTTCAGCAACCACCGTATTCGCCGGATTTGGCTCCCTGCGACTTTTTCTTCTTCCCAAAACTAAAATTGCCCCTTCGTGGCACCCGTTTTGAGTCGATTGAAGCCATAAAACAAAATTCGGCGCGAGAGCTAAAGTCCATCCCGGAAAGCGCCTATAAAAAATGTGTCGATAATTGGAAGTGAAGTTGGCATAGATGTATTGAAGCAAATGGAGCCTATTTTGAAGGCGACCCAATAAATTTTGACGATTAAATGTAAAAATGTTGTTTTAATTGAAAATTCCCGGTACTTTCTTGACAGAGTAGTATAAATCAATAATTCGTATAGCCTTCTCCATTCCCGTAAGTAATATTGCACATAAAAGGGAACTAAATACAATTAGACAGATAGCCCAAAACAATCATTTAGATGCAAAAATTATAAACTCTTTCATACACAGGAAAGAAAAGCATTTAATTCTCAAAGAGATATATCCTACAAAAACGGAAAAAAATGACAAAAAATTTATAAAACCAGCATATTTTGGGCCAATTTCACAAAATATAGCTCAAATAATTTCAGCAAACAATATAAAAATAACTTTCATATATTCACATAGATTTTTAAATTTATTTTTTAATGCTAAAGACAAAAACAACCAGCTCAACAATTCAGGAGTTTATAAATTAAGTTGTAATGAATGTGGTAGCGTATATGTAAGACAAACCGGGAGAACTTTCACAATAAGGTACAAAGAACACCTAGCATCTTTCAAGAACCGAAAAGATAATTCTAATTTTGTGAAATATTTCTTCGAAACTAACCATACCTTCCCAGAATTAGATCATTTAAAAACCCTACACTTCGAACCGAAAGGAAAGAAACTAGATATGTTGGAGTCAATAGAAATGTACAAGAATTTCTGGAACCCGCCAATAAAACTATTAAACGAGCAGATAGACCTGTGGACCTCTCAACTTTTCGAATTCCTCATAGATTAACAATAATATAGTCTTGCTGATCTATGGAAGTCCTACACCAACCGTCCCTTAAAGATATATAATTCCTAAACAACTTGATATACTACTCTGTCAAGAAGGTACCGGGAATTTTCAATTAAAACAACATTTTTACATTTAATCGTCAAAATTTATTGGGTCGCCTTCAAAATAGGCTCCATTTGCTTCAATACATCTATGCCAACTTCACTTCCAATTATCGACACATTTTTTATAGGCGCTTTCCGGGATGGACTTTAGCTCTCGCGCCGAATTTTGTTTTATGGCTTCAATCGACTCAAAACGGGTGCCACGAAGGGGCAATTTTAGTTTTGGGAAGAGGAAAAAGTCGCAGGGAGCCAAATCCGGCGAATACGGTGGTTGCTGAAGCACGTTTGTTGAGTTTTTGGCGAGAAAGTCAGTAATAATCGTAGCTCGGTGAGAAGGCGCGTTATCGTCATGCAAAATCCATGAGTTGTTCGCCCACAAATTTGGCCGCTTCTTACGGATACGCTCACGCAAACGTTTCATAACGCCTAGGTAATACTCCTTGTTTACCGTCTAACCCTCTGGAATGAATTCGTAGTGCACCACGCCACGAATATCGAAGAAAACAATGAGCATCACCTTCATTTTCGAGCGGCTTTGGCGTGGTTTTTTCGGTTTCGGCTCATTTTTTGCCACCCATTCCGATGATTGCTGGCTTGTTTGCATATCGTACTCGTAGACCCAGGTCTCATCACCAGTTATAATGCGTTCCATGAATGTAGAATCGGAATTACAGCGATCCAGCATGTCTGAAGCAACCTGTTCGCGATGACGTTTTTGAAGAAAATCAGGTCTTTCGGTACGAGTCGTGCGGCCACCTTTCTCATGCCCAAAATATCAATCAAAATCGTACGTGCGGACTCGTGGGATATCTTAAGATCATGTGCTATCTCTCTCAAGCTGGTACGACGGTTTTCCAGCACCCTTTCCTCAATTTTATCGACGTTATCTTCGATCGAACGAGGCAAGTCTTCGACCACTTCACGACCGTCCTTGAAGGCTCTGTACCACTGATATGCACGAGTTTTCAATAGAGCATTATCACCAAAGGCCTTTTGCAACATTTTCAATGCATCGGCACACGAAAATTCATTTGCAACACAAAACTTTAAACAAATTCTTTGCTCAACGTAATCACCCATAGTAAAAATCGGCACGCACTCTGACATCGACTGACTTAATCAGCTGTTGCAAACACACTAGTTGACAGATCCCGCTCAAGCTTGGCATAGTAATTAAGGACAGTGGTACCAACCTAGGAAAAAAAATTTTTAACTGCCTCATTGCCCCGCCAGATTTAAATCGATAATTCCCGGTACTTTCTTGACAGAATGTATACCAGTTTTGAAAATGTAGTATAATCTATGAAACTCAGGTCACTGTATCCTCAATAATTCCCGGTACTTTCTTGTCAGAATGTATATATATATATATATATAATTTTCAATTTACTTTTACTTTTCTCTACCCCTTTTTAGTGAAGCAAATTTAATATGGTTGAAATATATCATTTCAGAATGAATACTAGTTAGATCAACCTTGTATCTAGTTGCTTGTATTCAATGTTGCCAGCTAGCTCTTAAGATTATAATTTTGTTGTTGAATAATTGAAATTTAAATATGATTAAATTTGATTTGATCTTTTAGTGTTCAATTTGAATTTTTAAGTTAAATTTTTTATCATATATATTATATCAAAGTAATTTGAAATATAATAATCAGTGATTTATAATCTAAATGTCCTATTCCTAAGTACTAACGTAACCCTATCTAAATATCGTAACGTTATTCTAACGTAAACAAGCAATGATTTGTTTTTTGAATTCAAATTGGAAAACTTTACATAAATAATCTTATTTCTACCTTTGGTAAGTTTAATCATCCATTAACAATGTTCCTTTGGCTTTGCTCTATCTCAAGATTTTGTTTTGTTTCCTGAAGAATATTTCCGGAATGTCCGGATCTCTCAGCCCACTTAGTTGATTGCTTCTTATGGATTCAAATTGTTGAATTCATGATTGTTATTTGGGATGTTTCCATTCACAACACTGAGGTAACGAAATTTTTATATCACATTTCCATTCATAATAATATTAATTTATTTTTAGGTTTTGGAACTGGATTATTGAAGAGAAAAATGTTCTATTTTGAGACAGACCGATATGAATTCTGCTCTGGAAATTTTAAGACTGACACAATTTTTCTATGTCTTTGCAATAGGAAAGACACATATTAGCTTATTTATGTTAAATTTTTCGTGAAAACTATAAATATATAGTTTTCACGAAAAATTGAATTTCAAAGCTAACTAGCTTCTGTCAAAATTATTGAAAAATGATGCTTTCGATGATTTTACAAAATTTACAATATTTCTTGGTTTAAAATTACTGTTGAAAATTAGCCAATTTTTTAAACTACATTTTGATGTATGTTTCATGTTAAACAAAAGAGTGAAAGTCTTGATTTTCATCCGTAACGTATTTCAAGTGTCAAAATTTAACAAAGTTTAACTCCTTATGCTTATAACTTATAAATTACTCAAAATTACTAATGAAATTGAATAAATTTTTTTTTAGCTTAGATGCTATTACAATTCTATTGATGCCTAAATATCTTGAAGGATATCTCTTACATTATTAATTTCAGAATATCTAAATTTGAATATCAAAACAGATTTTATCTGTCACTCTTCTACAATTTCAATTCCAAAAAAATTTTTATTCCAAAACTTTTAGAATTAAATTAATGTCTACATAAGCTCCGCTCATATTTAATAGACGTTTATAATCAAAATTCAACAATTATATTTTTGAGAAGTCCTTAAGTTATGTTTTATGCTTTTGAAAAGGAATTGGTGTTCATAATAGTAAGATCAGAAACAAAATTTTGTCTCCTTTAAATATTTATTTATCAACTAGCAAACCCGGCGAACTCCGTTTCGCCACCAGATGGCTTTGTTTTATGTAACATTTCGTTTGGTGATTAAAAGATGGAGAAATTTTTTTTTTATATTTGAAAAGGAAAAATTTTAATTCATTTCACAACAATAATGAATTCATTTCTATTACAAAAATGAAGTGTTATTTTAGTTGAACTTCTCTAAGTAAATGAAAGTGAATCTGTAAATATGCAGTGAGTTTATTGCAAATGGAATTTCTGTGTAGTCGAAATTGCCTGAAATTTGTCGCTGGTAGAAATATTGGCAGTATATCAAAATAGCCTACGTATTTCAGAATCAACGTAGGATTTGATTCCCTAAGATATACTCAATATAAGTGGTGTGTGTTTAGAATTGATGTTGTACTTATTATTAGATATAACTAATAATATAGAGCAACGAACTAGATGATAGATGAGTGGACTGTATTAAATGAATGAATCAAATGAATTGAATTAAATGATTGCATTAAATGTTGAACCTGGTTTCAGGGATTGAAGGAATACTACAAGTATAAAAAATATATTGAAGTATGAAACATGTGTCATAAATGTTAATGTATACAAATTTATCTTACTGAGCTTCTTCTGTCTGTGCTGGAGCCATCGCTGCCTTGGGAATGCTGCCGCTGGTGTCTGGCTGTCTCCAGATCTCTTCGCGAATAGGAATGATGCTTGTTTTCGACTTGGTACATTAACAGTTACACGAAATGTCGTCTATGGTTTCTATGGTTGTTCTTCTTTCTGAACTCCTAACTCTCACAAGCTGAAAAAGCTTCTGAGGGATCTTCACAGAAGATCTAGGAGTATCAGGATAATAATAATAAGTCTTTTTACCGAAAGTCGAGTACCGTTGCAAAGTCGAGTTATAAGATTGATAAACAAAAATGAAATTTGTCTTAAAATAATCAAAATTAAATCCTTAATATCTTTCAAATGGTGAAGTTCACGGAAAAAATATAAGATACCTTTTTTGTAGAGCATTAAATTTCCTAAAAAATTCTCTTGGAACATTTTTCTGTTCAATCGATAAATGATGAGGTATGAATTTTTTTCTATTGGACTGAGAAAAAAATACAAAACTGCGGTGCGGAGGATCTTCCTATTAAAATTAGGAGCTTATGCTTGGTGAGAATTTTTTTAAGGTGTCTAGCAACCCATTTTTCCGTGTCACTTGTAAAAAAAAATCATCGATTTTTTTGACTCACCCTAGTGACCATACTCTAGCTGAACGAACGTGTTAGAAGTGTTTTGTCAGATTTAAAAGTGGCAGTTTTGGACGAAAAAGAACTATCCAGAGCGCCACCAAACTTTATAAAGAAATATTCTATCTATTTTTAATAATAATAATAATATTCTATCTATTTTTAATAATAATAATAATATTCTATCTATTAATAATTTTTATTCAATAAGAAGTTTTAGTCACTTCTTCATACTAAAAAATTATTTACAATAAATAATTTTGAGTCAAAACATTTTATCATTAGTTCAAAACAGTTACGTGACACAATTTTTAGCCAAAAATTCCATTTAGATCAAAACATATTATAATAAGTTCCTATAGCTTATTGGTAGCACGCCAAACTAGCATTGAAAGGGCCTGTATAGAACAGGAATATTCTAGTCCGAAGGTTTCGGCCAATATCTCACCTATGGGTCAAAACTTACCACTGCTGAGCCTAAGGTGGCTTCCTAATGACACAGTAATAAAGCCTTACTAGAACACAATTGAACTACTAAATCGGACATAATTTCTACCACAGGTTTTCTTGTTTCAACTGTTTTTTTTATCCGTTAGATATAATATTCATTATTCAAATGAAATTTTCAGTTTTGATGTAATTTTTCGTGTATTAAACCTCGTCCGAACACAACTGAACTCCTAACTCGCACAAGCTGAAAAAGCTACTGAGGGATCTTCACACGATATCTAGGTGTATCAGTATAATATTTATTAAATATCAGAAGAATACGATGGTTAATAAGATTAATAGAGTTTGAATATCAAAACAAATTGAAATATGTTGATTTTGTTAGAACATAGATCAATCTTGAATATATAGGTGATCTGTAGTTCGAAGCTTAAGTCTTTTAACACGTGAGTGATGTAGGTTATGTTTTTGATTTTGATATTTTTAATATTAAAAAGGGCTGATGACGGGATTATCTAGAATTATATTTGTTTTTTGAAGATATAGTGTACATTTTTTAGAGATTTTTGAAATAATTTGTTCGAATATTTAAACATATTAAATATTTCAAATAAATTATATTCTTTGGGAAGTCCTTTAAGTGTGTTCATGTTTTTATAAGGCAAGTAGTATTTTTTAAAGATAAAACCAGAAACAAAATTTTGTCTCCTTTGAATATTTATTTATTAATTTTAATTACTTTCGTATATCTGTTGGGTTATTTATTTCATTTGACATTGTATATTGAGTTTTGATTATAAACGTCTATTAAATGTGAGCGGTGCTTGTTTTAGACATTAATTTAATTCTAAAAGTTTTTTGAATAAAAAATTCTTTTGGAAATTAAAATTGTAGAAGATAAACATATTTCAATTTGTTTTGATATTCAAATTTTGTTATATTTCTTCTATCAAGTAAAAAGCCTTTCTATTTTATTTTAGATTAATAGAGTTTTGAGCCGATATTCGTTCACAATGATTACACCTTGTGAGTTTGGTGCATTATCCAGTACCAAAAAATTAGGTAAATATTAAAAAAAAAATTAATTAAATTTGTAGTAATATATTTCAAATTAATTTATAAATATAGAATAATATCATAGATTTAATCGCAGGATTCCTCGCTGTTATTACAACACATTTTATTATTTCAAACCAAATAATGCAGTTCTTTAAATTTTACATTATAACAATATACTTCAAAATAATATATAAAGATATGATACAGATGCACAATACATGTTATTATTTTGCCCATAATAATTACTAATTAGTTAGAATCAATACATATTTATAGTGACTTAAGGAACGTTTTGAATGTTAACTCAAAATTTCGCAGAAAAAAGCATTCTTAAAGCTATTTTGGAAATCTTGAATGTTCCTATAAATTTATTCCAGCAAGTGCAAAAAAGAGCCATTTTCAATTGAATGCAGCTACTAACATATAATCTTAGCATTAAATAAGAGTGTAATGAATATTACACATTAGTGAACATTCTTGAATTCGCTAAAGTTTCTAAAACTCTTATACTTTTTCGTTGTGTAGTTTTTTATCGAATCTCACTTTGGTTGTACTTCCTAAGGTACTTAGGCTGACACAAATAGATATGTTTTTTCTCCATATTTTTTGTAGCATCTCGCTTGTATAACGGGCTGAAACGGACACTAATTTTTCTTCTAGTGAACGTAGCTATATCTGTTTTATATCCAGCGCAAAAACACTATAATTCTTATTTACTCTGTAGCTAATTTTTATATTTCATTCTAGGTTGAGCTTCTTGAGATATATCTGGTTGATCTTCGTAAGGTTTCTATCCGGGTAAATTTCGAAAGATCCTCATCATTTATAAAATTAGCAATACGTTCCAAAATATGGATAGGTATTAGTTCTTGTGTTGAAGATATCATGAAATTGAGGAAACAATTTTCTAATTTTCTTCTTCTCTTTGCGGAAATTATCTTTTTGTTCAATATTTCACCATAATGCTTGTAGCCTCTTGTTCGGACATGGGTTAAAACGGATGCTGTTTTCTTCCTTCTAACATAAGTCGCTATTTGTCTTATGTTCGATGATATTATTTTAAAAAAATTCAAAGTTGTTTCTTCAATTTCGTGGGTCCTCATATGTTCCAGTTCTTCTTTGCATTCCTTCTGCATCGCTCTAAGTACGTTAGATGCACTTACTTTAGAAACAAATCTATGGCTCAATCGGAATTTGGTTGAGTGATCCTGAAGCAAAATGCAGATGTGTTTAAGCATTACTTCAGAAACTTCTTCACTAAATAAGCTGAATATATCCGTGAAATCTTGTCCTGCGTTATTTCTTACTGTGATGTCAGCACCATGCTGCAATAACTTTTCGACTAAATGAGAGGACTGTTTCTGAACGGCGTAATACAATGGTGTGTTTCCACATATATCTTGATGGTTCACAGAAGCGCCATAATTGATCAGTCTTTCAGCAATTTTTGAGGCTTTTAAAGTCGAATATTCTTGGTTAATTGCTAAAAGATGTAAAGAGTTATATCCTGCTTTTGTCAAAAGATTTGGATCGCTGCCATGTTTCAGGAAAGTTTCTATTAAGGATATATCGAATTTTCCTTCACTTATTGCAAAATTCATTGCAGTGAAGCTATTGTTGCTTGTCAAATTGACATCCGGGTGGTACTTTAACAATATTTTTATCATTTCCTTCGCAATTTTCAACTTACACATCAAAGCACAATGAAGTAGTGTGACACCATACTTTGCCTGCCAGTTAATATTTGCGCCATTTTCGATCAGTAATTTCACACTCGCATCAAGAAATCCTTCTTTTGGTTTTACTACTATAAGTGTACAGTATAAGGCCGTAAATCCAATCCCATACAAACTGTTTGGATCAGCCCCTCTTGCAAGACAATATTGCATGCCTGATAAATCTCCTAGTGCTGTATAGCAGTGCAGGGCATTTCGTTTGTTCTTGGGATGTATGGGTGTGTCAATATCAATGTTCCTCAAAAATTCGGTACTTATTTTGTAACCTGGAAAGAACAATAGCTTTGAAATAATTTCAAACATTGTATCTACTGAAATAAATGAAATGAACTGAAAACTAAATGAGAAAAAAACAAAACAAAACAAAAATTTGATTGAAACAAGTTTTTATAAATTACTATGTTTTACTACCCTAAAAGCAAAGGGAAATTTTTTGGGACCGCAGTTTGGAGGTTTTACCTCCACAAATGGAAAAGTGGTCCTTTACTTCTCAAACTTATATATTATATATATATATATATATATCACCTTCAAACCACAAAACAAGATATAATCTTCATTATTTAATGTGAAAGACTCAAATATACACAAATCAGGAATTTATTAATTAATATGTCCAACTTGCAATAGCAAATATATAGAGGAGACAGTACATTCATTCAAAACTAGATTTAATGAATTTTGAATAAGCAAACTTCCAAATTCGCAACCCATTGTGTAATAAATGGCCACTCTTTTCCTATAAAAGACAGTTTAAAAATCTTACACGTAGAATCAAAAGGTTGGTTACAATTTGAGGTCTGTTGAAATTTTCAAATTACCAGAAAATTTAAAGTCTCTAGCTTTTTCTGTTTGAAAGTTGGGTGGCCGACCGGACAGACTACTTTTGAGTGTTTACGGACGCACCAGACCAAGAGGAATTTCAGCAAATCGATAGCATGTTGTTGCTTGGATGAAGACATTATAATGACAAGTAGGCTAATGCAAAATTTCGCGAAGATCGTGGGTGATATGAAAAAACGCGCAAAAGCTTCCAACTGCAGGTCAGTGTTTTTCACTATTTTTTTATTAAGAATAAGAGTAGATACGTACCATGATTCAGTAAGGTGTAATATGTAAGAACTCCTTTTTCTCCTTTCTGTAAAGGATCAGCCCTATTCGCAAGAAGAAGTTTCAGTACTTGCATATCCCTGTCAGATATACGCTTTTTATATGCGATATATTCTAGTGCACTATGTCCATCAAATATATTTTTGTTATCAATATTTACCCCTGGGGGTTTTTTCTCGAGAGTTTGATCCACTGAAGTGACGGATCCATATAGAACTTGTTTTTTAAATTCGGTATACCACTCAGAATGTGCCATTATAAAAGTTATATTTTCACTTTCATTTAATAACACACTATAAGTACTTACACAATGCACTAAGAACTCACTACAAGTAACCATTGTAGAAAATTCATTCCTTGTACCCGAATTTTGAATTTTTTCTCTGTGCCTTTTTTCTTCTTCTTCTTGGTCATCGTTTTTCTTTGGAATCTTTTAATGTCAATAGTTTTCGAAATTTTGATATATTGGATTTTCACAACTTTCTTATTATTTTTAATTCTTTTTTCAATTATTCGAGTGAAAGGTTGTGAAGTACCTTAGTAAACAAAAATGATTTGTAATCATTTATACTCTTTGGAAATTTTAGTAATTTGAAGAATTAATTTTTTATAACGCACTCACCTTAGACAAATTATAGCTCATTTTTTTTATAAATAAAATTCAAAACCTAGTGTCACTATCACAAAATATAAAAAAGAGCACAATACTTGGAATGTCACTATCACAAAGGATCACCAAAGTAAAGAAAGTTCTCGCGCACTCATAGATATCGTAACACAATATCGTAATACTTTTTTCCGTGTTCTGAAGTGCGAAAGGATGGATTGATATATTAGTTGGTTCTCAAATCTAATGTCAAATATTTTGGTTGCATTCAGAAATTTAATTTGTGACAAAACTTAATATTTATTAATCTAAAAACAAAATAATCTGATAGATTAACAACTGAAGTTAGTTTCGTTACATTGTAACTTCTTCAAATCATACAGAATACTGATTTCTAAACAAACTGTCTTGCCTTCAAATACATTTATCAACTTATTATCAAGTATTTGAACAAAACGGGGAGAATTTTTGAAATTACAAAACTATTACTTTATCATTTAAATGTAATTGATAACTTGAATTGATATTATAAGATGTTTCTTATCTCATCAATACCCAATTCAGGTATTACATTGTACAGAGTACAATGTAATACCTGAAGAAGCCACATCGTGGTAAAACAATTGTTGTAGTAGTACAAACATTTTTGTGGAAATAAACTACTGTCCCATATACATTTTTTTAATTAAAATGAGTTTCCACCAAGTAAAGACCGAATCTATCAAAGATATAATAATTTTAATTTATTTTTAGGATTTGGAACTGGATTATTGCAGAGAGAAATGTTCTTTAATCAGAGCGACGTGCTCGTGTTATGGATTATCTTAATACTGACTCTTTTTCGACTATCTTGCCCTTTTATAGTTTTCTCGAAAAATTGAATTTCAAAGCTTACTAGCTCCTGTCAAAGTTATTGAAAAAATTATGCTTTCGATGATTTTGCAAAATTTACAATATTTCTTGGTTTTAAATTACTATAACTAATTAATCCAAATTTTTGTGAATAATTTGGTATCAATTGTATGAAAATTGGTTGATTTTTATTACTTATTTTCATACCAAGATTTTTCCAAATGTCAAAAAGTTCACATAATTTTAACTTCTAATGCTTTTAACTGAATAATTACTGACTATTACTCATGAAATTGATTAAATTTCTTTAGCTTAGATGCTGTTACAATTCTATTGATGCCTAAACATCTTGAAGGATATCTCTTACATCAATAATTTGAGAATATCTGACGTAGACACTATGTTTTCCTTAATTAATTGAATTTTGTTCAAATTTGTCCTATTCAAATCTTTCTGGTAAGTTAGATTCAATTTAGCTTATTCTTTGCCAATAATTTCACAAAGTTTATATCTAATTCATGTTATTAACAAATCTTTTCAACAGTTTCTTCACCAATTTGAAACTATTTCAAATTACGGCGTTCTGATTGATTTAAATTACCGGCACAAAAGCTAGCCTTGATCTCTATTTTTCTAATGGTGACACTTTTGAGTGAAGGCGCTTTTGAATTTCTAAGTGAAAAATTGAAGAATTAATATTCTTTCCATATTTTGGTATTATTTTAATTGAAAATTAATGATACACAGTATCGTAACTAGTGCCTTCTATGAAGTAACATATAAAAACAAATTCATCGGATGTATTAGTTTCCAAAATATATTCGTATAAAATTTCATTAAAATGTTGCCAGTAGTTTCAGCAAAATCATAAAAAATATTTATAATTTTTTTTTCTTCTAACTGGAATACGGATGGCGTTACGAAAATCTTTTACTGAGCAAACAACAATTATTTATCAGTTTCGTACCTATCCTAGAGACGGGGGTCACCTTTTTTCGAAACACTCTGTGTACTTGAAGAAGCCACAATGCTGGCAGAACAATTTTCGATAAATTAATAAATTGTGGAAATAATTTTTAATATTTTATTTAAGTACAGATATTGATCAAGCGCTGACGTCAAGTAAACGGTTCAATGGTCTTTATATAGCAGCTGAAACGATTTTCATTCGACTTGATGAAGGTCAATTCTGACATCGCAAAGATGATTCCCAAAAAAATTCTCGCCTCGTGAATATCAAAATGCTTGGCCGAAACATGTTTCGCTACCCTTCCCTACGCCAATCAAAAAGCCTCGCGCTTTGTGTTCATTATAATATAAATAGTGTCTTTCGCACCAGAATAATGCGATAAATGGCTGCTTGTCTCGTTTCAATTGACCACCCACCTTGACTTCGATTTTCAACCCAAGCCAAGACCTTCCTTCTATCTAACAGAAAAACAGCAAATTAGTGAGACAATTTCTGCAGAACAGTTTTAGGAAGTGAAATCTACGAACTGAATATAAACATCAGAAGTACTTTACATCTGAATAATCTAGAAGTACATCCTTTAACTTTGATGGCGTTCCGGGTCGTTCTTCGTCTTCCAAATCAAATCCAAATAACCCAATGATAAAATTACTCAGTTAAAACTTAACAAATATATCACTTGTTGACGTGAAAAATTTTGGGTATAAATCTTCATTTTGGAGTCCACCAGATATTGCGGATAATTTGGTTTAATACCCAATCAATAGCATCCACGTGGATTATATCGGTTTATTTTTTTATATTTTTAAAATATCTCAGTAGAGATATTTTAAAAATATAAAAAATTATATATATACATTCTGTCAAGAAAGTACCGGGAATTATCGATTTAAATCTGGCGGGGCAATGAGGCAGGTAAAAATTTTTTTTCCTAGGTTGGTACCAATGTCCTTAATTACTATGCCAAGCTTGAGCGGGATCTGTCAACTAGTGTGTTTGCAACAGCTGATTAAGTCAGTCGATGTCAGAGTTCGTGCCGATTTTCACTATGGGTGATTACGTTGAGCAAAGAATTTGTTTAAAATTTTGTGTTGCAAATGAATTTTCGTGTGCCGATGCATTGAAAATGTTGCAAAAGGCCTTTGGTAATAATGCTCTATCGAAAACTCGTGCATATCAGTGATACAGAGCCTTCAAGGACGGTCGTGAAGTGGTCGCCCATCGACGGCTTCGATCGAAGATAACGTCGATAAAATTAAGGAAAGGGTGCTGGAAAACCGTCGTACCAGCTTGAGAGAGATAGCACATGATCTTAAGATATCCCACGAGTCAGCACGTACGATTTTGATTGATATTTTGGGCATGAGAAAGGTGGCCGCACGACTCGTACCGAAAGACCTGAATTTTCTTCAAAAACGTCATCGCCAACAGGTTGCTTCAGACATGCTGGATCGCTGTAATTCCGATTCTACATTCATGGAACGCATTATAACTGGTGATGAGACCTGGGTCTACGAGTACGATATGCAAACAAGCCAGCAATCATCGGAATGGGTGACAAAAAATGAGCCGAAACCGAAAAAACCACGCCAAAGCCGCTCGAAAATGAAGGTGATGCTCATTGTTTTCTTCGATATCCGTGGCGTGGTGCACTACGAATTCGTTCCAGAGGGTCAGACGGTAAACAAGGAGTATTACCTAGGCGTTATGAAACGTTTGCGTGAGCGTATCCGTAAGAAGCGGCCAAATTTGTGGGCGAACAACTCATGGATTTTGCATGACGATAACGCCCCTTCTCACTGAGCTACGATTGTGACTGACTTTCTCGCCAAAAACTCAACAAACGTGCTTCAGCAACCACCGTATTCGCCGGTTTTGGCTCCCTGCGACTTTTTCCTCTTCCCAAAACTAAAATTGCCCCTTCGTGGCACCCGTTTTGAGTAGATTGAAGCCATAAAACAAAATTCGGCGCGAGAGCTAAAGTCCATCCCGGAAAGCGCCTATAAAAAATGTTTCGATAATTGGAAGTGCCGTTGGCATAGATGTATTGGAGCAAATGGAGCCTATTTTGAAGGCGACCCAATAAATTTTGACGATTAAATGTAAAAATGTTGTTTTAATTGAAAATTCCCGGTACTTTCTTGACAGAGTAGTATATGTATCCTTCATTGTAGATTTCATCGGTTATTTGGATATCAGGATTATTCGTTTGAATGCGCAAGCGATGCAAGATATCTTCACATATGTCGTCTTTGTATTTGTTCCATAACTGAATTGGTTGTGAAGAAAAACATGTGGTGATGATAATTGCGAACAGCGTTCGTATTTGGTACGAATTTGATGAAACAACTGAATCGGCAAGTGTTAAATCCCAATGAGAATCGTTCTCCAGCAAACCCAATAGTTGACATGTTTCTCGGTATGTTTGGCATTGGTGGCCATTCACAGTTTTCAAATGCGCAAATGATTTTGGTCCATGTACATTTACCAACAGCAGTCGCAAATAAAAACATTCATCATTTCTAGGATGAACAGTATACATGCGACCTAGTGCATCAGTAGAAAACACCTGTGGCCAATCTGGAACTGGGGTTCCTTGTTTGCGACGTTGATTGATTCCAAGTGTAATACTTGGACATTTCAACGTACATCAGCGTCGCTGCGAATGGATCTGCTTCACACATTGCAAAGAAGCTAGTCAATGTTGTCGATGGTGGTCTCTCAGCTCGTTGTGCCTCAGTGAAGTAAACTCTTTGGCCATTTTCCAAATGCACTGCTAAATGTAAAACTGTGGGATATCTTTCATGAATTTGAAATGACAATAATCGCCACAGTGCTTCATTAGTACTGACGTATCTGCCCATTTGGAAGTTGCTGATTTCGTCATTCGCATTTTCCGACGCAATACCAAACACAGCCATGTCGCTGCCTTTTGTGACGTACTTGCACAAATATTTGATTGATTTGGCCGAATGACAACTCTCAACGTTTGCATGTGTTTCGAAAATTCGTGATAGCAGCGGGCAATATGGTACAATGAATTCATTTGAAAGTGAATCTGTAAATATGCAGTGAGTTTATTGCAAATGGAATTTCTGTGTAGTCGAAATTGCCTGAAATTTGTCGCTGGTAGAAATATTGGCAGTATATCAAAATAGCCTACGTATTTCAGAATCAACGTAGGATTTGATTCCCTAAGATATACTCAATATAAGTGGTTTGTGTTTAGAATTGATGTTGTACTTATTATTAGATATAACTAATAATATAGAGCAACGAACTAGATGATAGATGAGTGGACTGTATTAAATGAATGAATCAAATGAATTGAATTAAATGATTGCATTAAATGTTGAACCTGGTTTCAGGGATTGAAGGAATACTACAAGTATAAAAAATATATTGAAGTATGAAACATGTGTCATAAATGTTAATGTATACAAATTTATCTTACTGAGCTTCTTCTGTCTGTGCTGGAGCCATCGCTGCCTTGGGAATGCTGCCGCTGGTGTCTGGTTGTCTCCAGATCTCTTCGCGAATAGGAATGATGCTTGTTTTCGACTTGGTACATTAACAGTTACACGAAATGTCGTCTATGGTTTCTATGGTTGTTCTTCTTTCTGAACTCCTAACCCTCACAAGCTGAAAAAGCTTCTGAGGGATCTTCACAGAAGATCTAGGAGTATCAGGATAATAATAATAAGTCTTTTTACCGAAAGTCGAGTACCGTTGCAAAGTCGAGTTATAAGATTGATAAACAAAAATGAAATTTGTCTTAAAATAATCAAAATTAAATCCTTAATATCTTTCAAATGGTGAAGTTCACGGAAAAAATATAAGATACCTTTTTTGTAGAGCATTAAATTTCCTAAAAAATTCTCTTGGAACATTTTTCTGTTCAATCGATAAATGATGAGGTATGAATTTTTTTCTATTGGACTGAGAAAAAAATACAAAACTGCGGTGCGGAGGATCTTCCTATTAAAATTAGGAGCTTATGCTTGGTGAGAATTTTTTTAAGGTGTCTAGCAACCCATTTTTCCGTGTCACTTGTAAAAAAAAATCATCGATTTTTTTGACTCACCCTAGTGACCATACTCTAGCTGAACGAACGTGTTAGAAGTGTTTTGTCAGATTTAAAAGTGGCAGTTTTGGACGAAAAAGAACTATCCAGAGCGCCACCAAACTTTATAAAGAAATATTCCATCTATTTTTAATAATAATAATAATATTCTATCTATTTTTAATAATAATAATAATATTCTATCTATTAATAATTTTTATTCAATAAGAAGTTTTAGTCACTTCTTCATACTAAAAAATTATTTACAATAAATAATTTTGAGTCAAAACATTTTATCATTAGTTCAAAACAGTTACGTGACACAATTTTTAGCCAAAAATTCCATTTAGATCAAAACATATTATAATAAGTTCCTATAGCTTATTGGTAGCACGCCAAACTAGCAGTGAAAGGGCCTGTATAGAACAGGAATATTCTAGTCCGAAGGTTTCGGCCAATATCTCACCTATGGGTCAAAACTTACCACTGCTGAGCCTAAGGTGGCTTCCTAATGACACAGTAATAAAGCCTTACTAGAACACAATTGAACTACTAAATCGGACATAATTTCTACCACAGGTTTTCTTGTTTCAACTGTTTTTTTTATCCGTTAGATATAATATTCATTATTCAAATGAAATTTTCAGTTTTGATGTAATTTTTCGTGTATTAAACCCCGTCAGAACACAACTGAACTCCTAACTCGCACAAGCTGAAAAAGCTACTGAGGGATCTTCACACGATATCTAGGTGTATCAGTATAATATTTATTAAATATCAGAAGAATACGATGGTTAATAAGATTAATAGAGTTTGAATATAAAAACAAATTGAAATATGTTGATTTTGTTGGAACATAGATCAATCTTGAATATATAGGTGATCTGTAGTTCGAAGCTTAAGTCTTTTAACACGTGAGTGATGTAGGTTATGTTTTTGATTTTGATATTTTTAATATTAAAAAGGGCTGATGACGGGATTATCTAGAATTATATTTGTTTTTTGAAGATATAGTGTACATTTTTTAGAGATTTTTGAAATAATTTGTTCGAATATTTAAACATATTAAATATTTCAAATAAATTATATTCTTTGGGAAGTCCTTTAAGTGTGTTCATGTTTTTATAAGGCAAGTAGTATTTTTTAAAGATAAAACCAGAAACAAAATTTTGTCTCCTTTGAATATTTATTTATTAATTTTAATTACTTTCGTATATCTGTTGGGTTATTTATTTCATTTGACATTGTATATTGAGTTTTGATTATAAACGTCTATTAAATGTGAGCGGTGCTTGTTTTAGACATTAATTTAATTCTAAAAGTTTTTTGAATAAAAAATTCTTTTGGAAATTAAAATTGTAGAAGATAAACATATTTCAATTTGTTTTGATATTCAAATTTTGTTATATTTCTTCTATCAAGTAAAAAGCCTTTCTATTTTATTTTAGATTAATAGAGTTTTGAGCCGATATTCGTTCACAATGATTACACCTTGTGAGTTTGGTGCATTATCCAGTACCAAAAAATTAGGTAAATATTAAAAAAAAAATTAATTAAATTTGTAGTAATATATTTCAAATTAATTTATAAATATAGAATAATATCATAGATTTAATCGCAGGATTCCTCGCTGTTATTACAACACATTTTATTATTTCAAACCAAATAATGCAGTTATTTAAATTTTACATTATAACAATATACTTCAAAATAATATATAAAGATATGATACAGATGCACAATACATGTTATTATTTTGCCCATAATAATTACTAATTAGTTAGAATCAATACATATTTATAGTGACTTAAGGAACGTTTTGAATGTTAACTCAAAATTTCGCAGAAAAAAGCATTCTTAAAGCTATTTTGGAAATCTTGAATGTTCCTATAAATTTATTCCAGCAAGTGCAAAAAAGAGCCATTTTCAATTGAATGCAGCTACTAACATATAATCTTAGCATTAAATAAGAGTGTAATGAATATTACACATTAGTGAACATTCTTGAATTCCCTAAAGTTTCTAAAACTCTTATACTTTTTCGTTGTGTAGTTTTTTATCGAATCTCACTTTGGTTGTACTTCCTAAGGTACTTAGGCTGACACAAATAGATATGTTTTTTCTCCATATTTTTTGTAGCATCTCGCTTGTATAACGGGCTGAAACGGACACTAATTTTTCTTCTAGTGAACGTAGCTATATCTGTTTTATATCCAGCGCAAAAACACTATAATTCTTATTTACTCTGTAGCTAATTTTTATATTTCATTCTAGGTTGAGCTTCTTGAGATATATCTGGTTGATCTTCGTAAGGTTTCTATCCGGGTAAATTTCGAAAGATCCTCATCATTTATAAAATTAGCAATACGTTCCAAAATATGGATAGGTATTAGTTCTTGTGTTGAAGATATCATGAAATTGAGGAAACAATTTTCTAATTTTCTTCTTCTCTTTGCGGAAATTATCTTTTTGTTCAATATTTCACCATAATGCTTGTAGCCTCTTGTTCGGACATGGGTTAAAACGGATGCTGTTTTCTTCCTTCTAACATAAGTCGCTATTTGTCTTATGTTCGATGATATTATTTTAAAAAAATTCAAAGTTGTTTCTTCAATTTCGTGGGTCCTCATATGTTCCAGTTCTTCTTTGCATTCCTTCTGCATCGCTCTAAGTACGTTAGATGCACTTACTTTAGAAACAAATCTATGGCTCAATCGGAATTTGGTTGAGTGATCCTGAAGCAAAATGCAGATGTGTTTAAGCATTACTTCAGAAACTTCTTCACTAAATAAGCTGAATATATCCGTGAAATCTTGTCCTGCGTTATTTCTTACTGTGATGTCAGCACCATGCTGCAATAACTTTTCGACTAAATGAGAGGACTGTTTCTGAACGGCGTAATACAATGGTGTGTTTCCACATTTATCTTGATGGTTCACAGAAGCGCCATAATTGATCAGTCTTTCAGCAATTTTTGAGGCTTTTAAAGTCGAATATTCTTGGTTAATTGCTAAAAGATGTAAAGAGTTATATCCTGCTTTTGTCAAAAGATTTGGATCGCTGCCATGTTTCAGGAAAGTTTCTATTAAGGATATATCGAATTTTCCTTCACTTATTGCAAAATTCATTGCAGTGAAGCTATTGTTGCTTGTCAAATTGACATCCGGGTGGTACTTTAACAATATTTTTATCATTTCCTTCGCAATTTTCAACTTACACATCAAAGCACAATGAAGTAGTGTGACACCATACTTTGCCTGCCAGTTAATATTTGCGCCATTTTCGATCAGTAATTTCACACTCGCATCAAGAAATCCTTCTTTTGGTTTTACTACTATAAGTGTACAGTATAAGGCCGTAAATCCAATCCCATACAAACTGTTTGGATCAGCCCCTCTTGCAAGACAATATTGCATGCCTGATAAATCTCCTAGTGCTGTATAGCAGTGCAGGGCATTTCGTTTGTTCTTGGGATGTATGGGTGTGTCAATATCAATGTTCCTCAAAAATTCGGTACTTATTTTGTAACCTGGAAAGAACAATAGCTTTGAAATAATTTCAAACATTGTATCTACTGAAATAAATGAAATGAACTGAAAACTAAATGAGAAAAAAACAAAACAAAACAAAAATTTGATTGAAACAAGTTTTTATAAATTACTATGTTTTACTACCCTAAAAGCAAAGGGAAATTTTTTGGGACCGCAGTTTAGAGGTTTTACCTCCACAAATGGAAAAGTGGTCCTTTACTTCTCAAACTTATATATTATATATATATATATATATATATATATATATATAACCTTCAAACCACAAAACAAGATATAATCTTCATTATTTAATGTGAAAGACTCAAATATACACAAATCAGGAATTTATTAATTAATATGTCCAACTTGCAATAGCAAATATATAGAGGAGACAGTACATTCATTCAAAACTAGATTTAATGAACTTTGAATAAGCAAACTTCCAAATTCGCAACCCATTGTGTAATAAATGGCCACTCTTTTCCTATAAAAGACAGTTTAAAAATCTTACACGTAGAATCAAAAGGTTGGTTACAATTTGAGGTCTGTTGAAATTTTCAAATTACCAGAAAATTTAAAGTCTCTAGGTTTTTCTGTTTGAAAGTTGGGTGGCCGACCGGACAGACTACTTTTGAGTGTTTACGGACGCACCAGACCAAGAGGAATTTCAGCAAATCGATAGCATGTTGTTGCTTGGATGAAGACATTATAATGACAAGTAGGCTAATGCAAAATTTCGCGAAGATCGTGGGTGATATGAAAAAACGCGCAAAAGCTTCCAACTGCAGGTCAGTGTTTTTCACTATTTTTTTATTAAGAATAAGAGTAGATACGTACCATGATTCAGTAAGGTGTAATATGTAAGAACTCCTTTTTCTCCTTTCTGTAAAGGATCAGCCCCATTCGCAAGAAGAAGTTTCAGTACTTGCATATCCCTGTCAGATATACGCTTTTTATATGCGATATATTCTAGTGCACTATGTCCATCAAATATATTTTTGTTATCAATATTTACCCCTGGGGGTTTTTTCTCGAGAGTTTGATCCACTGAAGTGACGGATCCATATAGAACTTGTTTTTTAAATTCGGTATACCACTCAGAATGTGCCATTATAAAAGTTATATTTTCACTTTCATTTAATAACACACTATAAGTACTTACACAATGCACTAAGAACTCACTACAAGTAACCATTGTAGAAAATTCATTCCTTGTACCCGAATTTTGAATTTTTTCTCTGTGCCTTTTTTCTTCTTCTTCTTGGTCATCGTTTTTCTTTGGAATATTTTAATGTCAATAGTTTTCGAAATTTTGATATATTGGATTTTCACAACTTTCTTATTATTTTTAGTTCTTTTTTCAATTATTCGAGTGAAAGGTTGTGAAGTACCTTAGTAAACAAAAATGATTTGTAATCATTTATACTCTTTGGAAATTTTAGTAATTTGAAGAATTAATTTTTTATAACGCACTCACCTTAGACAAATTATAGCTCATTTTTTTTATAAATAAAATTCAAAACCTAGTGTCACTATCACAAAATATAAAAAAGAGCACAATACTTGGAATGTCACTATCACAAAGGATCACCAAAGTAAAGAAAGTTCTCGCGCACTCATAGATATCGTAACACAATATCGTAATACTTTTTTCCGTGTTCTGAAGTGCGAAAGGATGGATTGATATATTAGTTGGTTCTCAAATCTAATGTCAAATATTTTGGTTGCATTCAGAAATTTAATTTGTGACAAAACTTAATATTTATTAATCTAAAAACAAAATAATCTGATAGATTAACAACTGAAGTTAGTTTCGTTACATTGTAACTTCTTCAAATCATACAGAATACTGATTTCTAAACAAACTGTCTTGCCTTCAAATACATTTATCAACTTATTATCAAGTATTTGAACAAAACGGGGAGAATTTTTGAAATTACAAAACTATTACTTTATCATTTAAATGTAATTGATAACTTGAATTGATATTATAAGATGTTTCTTATCTCATCAATACCCAATTCAGGTATTACATTGTACAGAGTACAATGTAATACCTGAAGAAGCCACATCGTGGTAAAACAATTGTTGTAGTAGTACAAACATTTTTGTGGAAATAAACTACTGTCCCATATACATTTTTTTAATTAAAATGAGTTTCCACCAAGTAAAGACCGAATCTATCAAAGATATAATAATTTTAATTTATTTTTAGGATTTGGAACTGGATTATTGCAGAGAGAAATGTTCTTTAATCAGAGCGACGTGCTCGTGTTATGGATTATCTTAATACTGACTCTTTTTCGACTATCTTGCCCTTTTATAGTTTTCTCGAAAAATTGAATTTCAAAGCTTACTAGCTCCTGTCAAAGTTATTGAAAAAATTATGCTTTCGATGATTTTGCAAAATTTACAATATTTCTTGGTTTTAAATTACTATAACTAATTAATCCAAATTTTTGTGAATAATTTGGTATCAATTGTATGAAAATTGGTTGATTTTTATTACTTATTTTCATACCAAGATTTTTCCAAATGTCAAAAAGCTCACATAATTTTAACTTCTAATGCTTTTAACTGAATAATTACTGACTATTACTCATGAAATTGATTAAATTTCTTTAGCTTAGATGCTGTTACAATTCTATTGATGCCTAAACATCTTGAAGGATATCTCTTACATCAATAATTTGAGAATATCTGACGTAGACACTATGTTTTCCTTAATTAATTGAATTTTGTTCAAATTTGTCCTATTCAAATCTTTCTGGTAAGTTAGATTCAATTTAGCTTATTCTTTGCCAATAATTTCACAAAGTTTATATCTAATTCATGTTATTAACAAATCTTTTCAACAGTTTCTTCACCAATTTGAAACTATTTCAAATTACGGCGTTCTGATTGATTTAAATTACCGGCACAAAAGCTAGCCTTGATCTCTATTTTTCTAATGGTGACACTTTTGAGTGAAGGCGCTTTTGAATTTCTAAGTGAAAAATTGAAGAATTAATATTCTTTCCATATTTTGGTATTATTTTAATTGAAAATTAATGATACACAGTATCGTAACTAGTGCCTTCTATGATGTAACATATAAAAACAAATTCATCGGATGTATTAGTTTCCAAAATATATTCGTATAAAATTTCATTAAAATGTTGCCAGTAGTTTCAGCAAAATCATAAAAAATATTTATAATTTTTTTTTCTTCTAACTGGAATACGGATGGCGTTACGAAAATCTTTTACTGAGCAAACAACAATTATTTATCAGTTTCGTACCTATCCTAGAGACGGGGGTCACCTTTTTTCGAAACACTCTGTGTACTTGAAGAAGCCACAATGCTGGCAGAACAATTTTCGATAAATTAATAAATTGTGGAAATAATTTTTAATATTTTATTTAAGTACAGATATTGATCAAGCGCTGACGTCAAGTAAACGGTTCAATGGTCTTTATATAGCAGCTGAAACGATTTTCATTCGACTTGATGAAGGTCAATTCTGACATCGCAAAGATGATTCCCAAAAAAATTCTCGCCTCGTGAATATCAAAATGCTTGGCCGAAACATGTTTCGCTACCCTTCCCTACGCCAATCAAAAAGCCTCGCGCTTTGTGTTCATTATAATATAAATAGTGTCTTTCGCACCAGAATAATGCGATAAATGGCTGCTTGTCTCGTTTCAATTGACCACCCACCTTGACTTCGATTTTCAACCCAAGCCAAGACCTTCCTTCTATCTAACAGAAAAACAGCAAATTAGTGAGACAATTTCTGCAGAACAGTTTTAGGAAGTGAAATCTACGAACTGAATATAAACATCAGAAGTACTTTACATCTGAATAATCTAGAAGTACATCCTTTAACTTTGATGGCGTTCCGGGTCGTTCTTCGTCTTCCAAATCAAATCCAAATAACCCAATGATAAAATTACTCAGTTAAAACTTAACAAATATATCACTTGTTGACGTGAAAAATTTTGGGTATAAATCTTCATTTTGGAGTCCACCAGATATTGCGGATAATTTGGTTTAATACCCAATCAATAGCATCCACGTGGATTATATCGGTTTATTTTTTTATATTTTTAAAATATCTCAGTAGAGATATTTTAAAAATATAAAAAATTATATATATACATTCTGTCAAGAAAGTACCGGGAATTATCGATTTAAATCTGGCGGGGCAATGAGGCAGGTAAAAATTTTTTTTCCTAGGTTGGTACCAATGTCCTTAATTACTATGCCAAGCTTGAGCGGGATCTGTCAACTAGTGTGTTTGCAACAGCTGATTAAGTCAGTCGATGTCAGAGTTCGTGCCGATTTTCACTATGGGTGATTACGTTGAGCAAAGAATTTGTTTAAAATTTTGTGTTGCAAATGAATTTTCGTGTGCCGATGCATTGAAAATGTTGCAAAAGGCCTTTGGTAATAATGCTCTATCGAAAACTCGTGCATATCAGTGATACAGAGCCTTCAAGGACGGTCGTGAAGTGGTCGCCCATCGACGGCTTCGATCGAAGATAACGTCGATAAAATTAAGGAAAGGGTGCTGGAAAACCGTCGTACCAGCTTGAGAGAGATAGCACATGATCTTAAGATATCCCACGAGTCCGCACGTACGATTTTGATATTTTGGGCATGAGAAAGGTGGCCGCACGACTCGTACCGAAAGACCTGAATTTTCTTCAAAAACGTCATCGCGAACAGGTTGCTTCAGACATGCTGGATCGCTGTAATTCCGATTCTACATTCATGGAACGCATTATAACTGGTGATGAGACCTGGGTCTACGAGTACGATATGCAAACAAGCCAGCAATCATCGGAATGGGTGACAAAAAATGAGCCGAAACCGAAAAAACCACGCCAAAGCCGCTCGAAAATGAAGGTGATGCTCATTGTTTTCTTCGATATCCGTGGCGTGGTGCACTACGAATTCGTTCCAGAGGGTCAGACGGTAAACAAGGAGTATTACCTAGGCGTTATGAAACGTTTGCGTGAGCGTATCCGTAAGAAGCGGCCAAATTTGTGGGCGAACAACTCATGGATTTTGCATGACGATAACGCCCCTTCTCACTGAGCTACGATTGTGACTGACTTTCTCGCCAAAAACTCAACAAACGTGCTTCAGCAACCACCGTATTCGCCGGTTTTGGCTCCCTGCGACTTTTTCCTCTTCCCAAAACTAAAATTGACCCTTCGTGGCACCCGTTTTGAGTCGATTGAAGCCATAAAACAAAATTCGGCGCGAGAGCTAAAGTCCATCCCGGAAAGCGCCTATAAAAAATGTTTCGATAATTGGAAGTGCCGTTGGCATAGATGTATTGGAGCAAATGGAGCCTATTTTGAAGGCGACCCAATAAATTTTGACGATTAAATGTAAAAATGTTGTTTTAATTGAAAATTCCCGGTACTTTCTTGACAGAGTAGTATATGTATCCTTCATTGTAGATTTCATCGGTTATTTGGATATCAGGATTATTCGTTTGAATGCGCAAGCGATGCAAGATATCTTCACATATGTCGTCTTTGTATTTGTTCCATAACTGAATTGGTTGTGAAGAAAAACATGTGGTGATGATAATTGCGAACAGCGTTCGTATTTGGTACGAATTTGATGAAACAACTGAATCGGCAAGTGTTAAATCCCAATGAGAATCGTTCTTCAGCAAACCCAATAGTTGACATGTTTCTCGGTATGTTTGGCATTGGTGGCCATTCACAGTTTTCAAATGCGCAAATGATTTTGGTCCATGTACATTTACCAACAGCAGTCGCAAATAAAAACATTCATCATTTCTAGGATGAACAGTATACATGCGACCTAGTGCATCAGTAGAAAACACCTGTGGCCAATCTGGAACTGGGGTTCCTTGTTTGCGACGTTGATTGATTCCAAGTGTAATACTTGGACATTTCAACGTACATCAGCGTCGCTGCGAATGGATCTGCTTCACACATTGCAAAGAAGCTAGTCAATGTTGTCGATGGTGGTCTCTCAGCTCGTTGTGCCTCAGTGAAGTAAACTCTTTGGCCATTTTCCAAATGCACTGCTAAATGTAAAACTGTGGGATATCTTTCATGAATTTGAAATGACAATAATCGCCACAGTGCTTCATTAGTACTGACGTATCTGCCCATTTGGAAGTTGCTGATTTCGTCATTCGCATTTTCCGACGCAATACCAAACACAGCCATGTCGCTGCCTTTTGTGACGTACTTGCACAAATATTTGATTGATTTGGCCGAATGACAACTCTCAACGTTTGCATGTGTTTCGAAAATTCGTGATAGCAGCGGGCAATATGGTACAATGAATTCATTTGAAAGTGAATCTGTAAATATGCAGTGAGTTTATTGCAAATGGAATTTCTGTGTAGTCGAAATTGCCTGAAATTTGTCGCTGGTAGAAATATTGGCAGTATATCAAAATAGCCTACGTATTTCAGAATCAACGTAGGATTTGATTCCCTAAGATATACTCAATATAAGTGGTGTGTGTTTAGAATTGATGTTGTACTTATTATTAGATATAACTAATAATATAGAGCAATGAACTAGATGATAGATGAGTGGACTGTATTGAATGAATGAATCAAATGAATTGAATTAAATGATTGCATTAAATGTTGAACCTGGTTTCAGGGATTGAAGGAATACTACAAGTATAAAAAATATATTGAAGTATGAAACATGTGTCATAAATGTTAATGTATACAAATTTATCTTACTGAGCTTCTTCTGTCTGTGCTGGAGCCATCGCTGCCTTGGGAATGCTGCCGCTGGTGTCTGGTTGTCTCCAGATCTCTTCGCGAATAGGAATGATGCTTGTTTTCGACTTGGTACATTAACAGTTACACGAAATGTCGTCTATGGTTTCTATGGTTGTTCTTCTTTCTGAACTCCTAACCCTCACAAGCTGAAAAAGCTTCTGAGGGATCTTCACAGAAGATCTAGGAGTATCAGGATAATAATAATAAGTCTTTTTACCGAAAGTCGAGTACCGTTGCAAAGTCGAGTTATAAGATTGATAAACAAAAATGAAATTTGTCTTAAAATAATGAAAATTAAATCCTTAATATCTTTCAAATGGTGAAGTTCACGGAAAAAATATAAGATACCTTTTTTGTAGAGCATTAAATTTCCTAAAAAATTCTCTTGGAACATTTTTCTGTTCAATCGATAAATGATGAGGTATGAATTTTTTTCTATTGGACTGAGAAAAAAATACAAAACTGCGGTGCGGAGGATCTTCCTATTAAAATTAGGAGCTTATGCTTGGTGAGAATTTTTTTAAGGTGTCTAGCAACCCATTTTTCCGTGTCACTTGTAAAAAAAAATCATCGATTTTTTTGACTCACCTTAGTGACCATACTCTAGCTGAACGAACGTGTTAGAAGTGTTTTGTCAGATTTAAAAGTGGCAGTTTTGGACGAAAAAGAACTATCCAGAGCGCCACCAAACTTTATAAAGAAATATTCTATCTATTTTTAATAATAATAATAATATTCTATCTATTTTTAATAATAATAATAATATTCTATCTATTAATAATTTTTATTCAATAAGAAGTTTTAGTCACTTCTTCATACTAAAAAATTATTTACAATAAATAATTTTGAGTCAAAACATTTTATCATTAGTTCAAAACAGTTACGTGACACAATTTTTAGCCAAAAATTCCATTTAGATCAAAACATATTATAATAAGTTCCTATAGCTTATTGGTAGCACGCCAAACTAGCATTGAAAGGGCCTGTATAGAACAGGAATATTCTAGTCCGAAGGTTTCGGCCAATATCTCACCTATGGGTCAAAACTTACCACTGCTGAGCCTAAGGTGGCTTCCTAATGACACAGTAATAAAGCCTTACTAGAACACAATTGAACTACTAAATCGGACATAATTTCTACCACAGGTTTTCTTGTTTCAACTGTTTTTTTTATCCGTTAGATATAATATTCATTATTCAAATGAAATTTTCAGTTTTGATGTAATTTTTCGTGTATTAAACCCCGTCAGAACACAACTGAACTCCTAACTCGCACAAGCTGAAAAAGCTACTGAGGGATCTTCACACGATATCTAGGTGTATCAGTATAATATTTATTAAATATCAGAAGAATACGATGGTTAATAAGATTAATAGTGTTTGAATATAAAAACAAATTGAAATATGTTGATTTTGTTGGAACATAGATCAATCTTGAATATATAGGTGATCTGTAGTTCGAAGCTTAAGTCTTTTAACACGTGAGTGATGTAGGTTATGTTTTTGATTTTGATATTTTTAATATTAAAAAGGGCTGATGACGGGATTATCTAGAATTATATTTGTTTTTTGAAGATATAGTGTACATTTTTTAGAGATTTTTGAAATAATTTGTTCGAATATTTAAACATATTAAATATTTCAAATAAATTATATTCTTTGGGAAGTCCTTTAAGTGTGTTCATGTTTTTATAAGGCAAGTAGTATTTTTTAAAGATAAAACCAGAAACAAAATTTTGTCTCCTTTGAATATTTATTTATTAATTTTAATTACTTTCGTATATCTGTTGGGTTATTTATTTCATTTGACATTGTATATTGAGTTTTGATTATAAACGTCTATTAAATGTGAGCGGTGCTTGTTTTAGACATTAATTTAATTCTAAAAGTTTTTTGAATAAAAAATTCTTTTGGAAATTAAAATTGTAGAAGATAAACATATTTCAATTTGTTTTGATATTCAAATTTTGTTATATTTCTTCTATCAAGTAAAAAGCCTTTCTATTTTATTTTAGATTAATAGAGTTTTGAGCCGATATTCGTTCACAATGATTACACCTTGTGAGTTTGGTGCATTATCCAGTACCAAAAAATTAGGTAAATATTAAAAAAAAAATTAATTAAATTTGTAGTAATATATTTCAAATTAATTTATAAATATAGAATAATATCATAGATTTAATCGCAGGATTCCTCGCTGTTATTACAACACATTTTATTATTTCAAACCAAATAATGCAGTTATTTAAATTTTACATTATAACAATATACTTCAAAATAATATATAAAGATATGATACAGATGCACAATACATGTTATTATTTTGCCCATAATAATTACTAATTAGTTAGAATCAATACATATTTATAGTGACTTAAGGAACGTTTTGAATGTTAACTCAAAATTTCGCAGAAAAAAGCATTCTTAAAGCTATTTTGGAAATCTTGAATGTTCCTATAAATTTATTCCAGCAAGTGCAAAAAAGAGCCATTTTCAATTGAATGCAGCTACTAACATATAATCTTAGCATTAAATAAGAGTGTAATGAATATTACACATTAGTGAACATTCTTGAATTCGCTAAAGTTTCTAAAACTCTTATACTTTTTCGTTGTGTAGTTTTTTATCGAATCTCACTTTGGTTGTACTTCCTAAGGTACTTAGGCTGACACAAATAGATATGTTTTTTCTCCATATTTTTTGTAGCATCTCGCTTGTATAACGGGCTGAAACGGACACTAATTTTTCTTCTATTGAACGTAGCTATATCTGTTTTATATCCAGCGCAAAAACACTATAATTCTTATTTACTCTGTAGCTAATTTTTATATTTCATTCTAGGTTGAGCTTCTTGAGATATATCTGGTTGATCTTCGTAAGGTTTCTATCCGGGTAAATTTCGAAAGATCCTCATCATTTATAAAATTAGCAATACGTTCCAAAATATGGATAGGTATTAGTTCTTGTGTTGAAGATATCATGAAATTGAGGAAACAATTTTCTAATTTTCTTCTTCTCTTTGCGGAAATTATCTTTTTGTTCAATATTTCACCATAATGCTTGTAGCCTCTTGTTCGGACATGGGTTAAAACGGATGCTGTTTTCTTCCTTCTAACATAAGTCGCTATTTGTCTTATGTTCGATGATATTATTTTAAAAAAATTCAAAGTTGTTTCTTCAATTTCGTGGGTCCTCATATGTTCCAGTTCTTCTTTGCATTCCTTCTGCATCGCTCTAAGTACGTTAGATGCACTTACTTTAGAAACAAATCTATGGCTCAATCGGAATTTGGTTGAGTGATCCTGAAGCAAAATGCAGATGTGTTTAAGCATTACTTCAGAAACTTCTTCACTAAATAAGCTGAATATATCCGTGAAATCTTGTCCTGCGTTATTTCTTACTGTGATGTCAGCACCATGCTGCAATAACTTTTCGACTAAATGAGAGGACTGTTTCTGAACGGCGTAATACAATGGTGTGTTTCCACATATATCTTGATGGTTCACAGAAGCGCCATAATTGATCAGTCTTTCAGCAATTTTTGAGGCTTTTAAAGTCGAATATTCTTGGTTAATTGCTAAAAGATGTAAAGAGTTATATCCTGCTTTTGTCAAAAGATTTGGATCGCTGCCATGTTTCAGGAAAGTTTCTATTAAGGATATATCGAATTTTCCTTCACTTATTGCAAAATTCATTGCAGTGAAGCTATTGTTGCTTGTCAAATTGACATCCGGGTGGTACTTTAACAATATTTTTATCATTTCCTTCGCAATTTTCAACTTACACATCAAAGCACAATGAAGTAGTGTGACACCATACTTTGCCTGCCAGTTAATATTTGCGCCATTTTCGATCAGTAATTTCACACTCGCATCAAGAAATCCTTCTTTTGGTTTTACTACTATAAGTGTACAGTATAAGGCCGTAAATCCAATCCCATACAAACTGTTTGGATCAGCCCCTCTTGCAAGACAATATTGCATGCCTGATAAATCTCCTAGTGCTGTATAGCAGTGCAGGGCATTTCGTTTGTTCTTGGGATGTATGGGTGTGTCAATATCAATGTTCCTCAAAAATTCGGTACTTATTTTGTAACCTGGAAAGAACAATAGCTTTGAAATAATTTCAAACATTGTATCTACTGAAATAAATGAAATGAACTGAAAACTAAATGAGAAAAAAACAAAACAAAACAAAAATTTGATTGAAACAAGTTTTTATAAATTACTATGTTTTACTACCCTAAAAGCAAAGGGAAATTTTTTGGGACCGCAGTTTAGAGGTTTTACCTCCACAAATGGAAAAGTGGTCCTTTACTTCTCAAACTTATATATTATATATATATATATATATATATATATATATAATATATATATATATATATATATATATATATATATATATATATATTGTAGTTTAATAAGAGTCCCAGGTATATTATTTGAATTGAATAAGGGTTTGACGACTCAAAGGTGGAGAATAAGTTAATGAATACTATTTATTCTTTGCCAAGCTTTCGCATCTTTATTTAATGCATCCTCAGGGCTTCTATAAAAGGTACAATAATAATAACAGACAATAAAAATTATTTTCGTTTTGTTCCAAAACTTACCGAATGTTAGATTTTTCAAATAATCGACATTCAGCAATAAGTCATCCGTTATTCGTAAAATATTAGTAGAGACGTTACATTCCATTAAAAATTACACACATTAAAACATCAAAATTCATGAAAAACTTTTTCACCTTATCACGTTACCATATTTACATTTATAAATTATTAATTTCATTGTTTAGTTAGGAATCGTAGGTTATGTTTCTGTCGTCTATGATCTGTAGTTCCGATTTACTCCTTTGGGATCTTTCTGGGTGCATTACTCATCTACAGGGCCGTCGTAAAAGTGCTTATATTTCGACACATTCAACAGGTAACTATATATAGAGCTCAGATTGTTGGTATCAGTTTTTTTATTCAGCGTTTCTTCACTTTTGTTTATCTCTATCATCTCATGCACTAATCTCTTCATGTAATTATTTTCTGTCTTCAACACCGTGACACTGTCAAAGTCTACTGTATGATTCGACTGATGTGCATGCAATGCTAGGGCACATCTATGATGGTATTTAGTGACATCTGATTTATGAAGTGCTATTCTATTTTTTACCCATTGGGATGTTTGTCCAATGTAACTCCGCACACAATCCGCACACTCAATTTTGTAGACTACATTGCTTCTATATTGAGTTGGTATGGGGTCTTTTATTTTGCTATATAGGTTCTTGACTGTTTTTTTATTATATGTGGCAATTTTCACATTTTCTTCCTTGAATATATTTTTTAGCTTTGTAGTTAGGCCGTGAATATTTGGATATGATGCCATATGTACTCGACTTGTTGTATTTTGATTCTCGGTAATTGGGGGTGCTGCTTCATTATCTGCATATAAAAGTTTATTCAGCATATTGTTGGGATATGCATTCTGTTTCAAGATTTGATGTAATTTTCTTATTCCCTCCTGTCTGAATGAATGATGGCATATTTTATTTATTCTATTTTTCATCTGTTTTATAGTGTTTATTTTCACATTCAAGCTATGTTCGGAGTTGAAATGGATGATTTTATTCGAATGTGTATCCTTTCTGTACCATCCAAGTTGTATTTTGTTGTTATTTCTGTGTGCTTTGACATCTAAAAAAGGTACTGCTTGTTCATAATTTTCTGTCTCAAGGGTGAATTGAAGATTTTTTGAATGGGAATTGAAGCATGTTAGTATCGTTTGAATATGTTCTTCAGGTACTGCAGTTATAATATCGTCAACAAACTTTTTCATAAACAACACGTACGGTAATTTGATCAAGCAGGAATCTAACAGATGATCCATTGCGTATTGTGCTAGGATGGGGGATAGTTTTGAACCCATTGCACACCCAAATACTTGTAAATAAAATTTTTCTTTGAAGGTACAGTAGTTGTTATCCAGCACGAATTTAACAATCTCCATGAATAGCTCCATGCCCACAGTTGTATATTCTTTGATGGTGTTCCATTTTAGCTTCAGAATATCAACTATTTCACTTTTCTCCAAGTTTCCAAAAAGGTTTATGACATCAAGCGAAATGAGTCTATAGTTTTCAGGTATTTCTAAGTCATTAATTTCATGTGCTAACTGGAATGAGTCTTTGACATAATATTGGTTGTCTGTGTTGTAAGCGTTTTTCAAAATATCAGCAATAAACTTTGACAGTGAATTCACCGGGCTATTGATGCTGGACACGATCGGTCTAATTGGGTTTCCATCCTTATGAATCTTTGGGTTTCCATAAATTCGAGGTGCCACCGAATTGTACGTTTTCATTCGTTTAGCTTCTTCTTCTGATATATGATTTTGTTGTTGCAACTTTGATATAACCTTATTACATTTGTTTTGTATGGATTGAGTAGGATCCTTTGGTAATTTCTTGAATTCCTTAGAATCTAGCAATTGTTGTAATTTTTCTTCATATTCTTTTCGTTCCATTAGAACTGTTACAGCACCTTTATCACTATTTAACACAATTATATCTTGGTTGTCTTTCAAAAATCTTTCAGTTTCTTGGTACCACTCGTTGATATGCGAATTAGCTTTCGAATCCTTATGAATGTAATTTGTCAGTGCATTTGTGACTCTTGCTCTCTGTATATCTTTTCTTTCTTCCGGTACGCCTTGTAGGATGTATTCTGTGTCTGCAATAATGTTTTCTATATTTACATCTTTTTTAGTTGTTCTCACACTGAATTTCGAACCCAGGGATAAGAGATTATTTACTGTCTTCGGAATTTCTTTGTTGGTCAAGTTTTTCATCCATTTGTCTTCAGTTTGTATAACCACGATATTTTTTCCTTTCAGATTATTAATTTTTTTCCTGTTGGTATCCTTGATCTTGTGAAATTTTCTGTTGTAAGCTATATTCAGTCGATTGCTGTATTCCCTCATTGTATGCTCCGGTATATGTTGAAGTCTTATTTGTGATTCAGCAATCTGTTTCTTCAAGGTGTTTATTTTATGGTTTATTTGACATATTTCAATATTTAAAATTTTTGTTCTTATACTGTCATTAAAATATTTTATCTTTTTATTCAGTTTGTTGTTGTTATATTCAAAAAGACTCATGATATTCTTTACATTAGTTGAGATATGTGTTGGTGTTAATTCTCGTCTCTTACATTCTAAAAGAAATATTCGTCTGTTCATTGCCGATGCCAATTTGTTGTTATTTGTACTCCATATTTTCAGGTCCCTAGTTGTTTCTGGTCCATATTTCGCGCTGATTTCTTCATAAAAACCCATGTTTTATTAATTGTAGTTTAATAAGAGTCCCAGGTATATTATTTGAATTGAATAAGGGTTTGACGACTCAAAGGTGGAGAATAAGTTAATGAATACTATTTATTCTTTGCCAAGCTTTCGCATCTTTATTTAATGCATCCTCAGGGCTTCTATAAAAGGTACAATAATAATAACAGACAATAAAAATTATTTTCGTTTTGTTCCAAAACTTACCGAATGTTAGATTTTTCAAATAATCGACATTCAGCAATAAGTCATCCGTTATTCGTAAAATATTAGTAGAGACGTTACATTCCATTAAAAATTACACACATTAAAACATCAAAATTCATGAAAAACTTTTTCACCTTATCACGTTACCATATTTACATTTATAAATTATTAATTTCATTGTTTAGTTAGGAATCGTAGGTTATGTTTCTGTCGTCTATGATCTGTAGTTCCGATTTACTCCTTTGGGATCTTTCTGGGTGCATTACTCATCTACAGGGCCGTCGTAAAAGTGCTTATATTTCGACACATTCAACAGGTAACTATATATAGAGCTCAGATTGTTGGTATCAGTTTTTTTATTCAGCGTTTCTTCACTTTTGTTTATCTCTATCATCTCATGCACTAATCTCTTCATGTAATTATTTTCTGTCTTCAACACCGTGACACTGTCAAAGTCTACTGTATGATTCGACTGATGTGCATGCAATGCTAGGGCACATCTATGATGGTATTTAGTGACATCTGATTTATGAAGTGCTATTCTATTTTTTACCCATTGGGATGTTTGTCCAATGTAACTCCGCACACAATCCGCACACTCAATTTTGTAGACTACATTGCTTCTATATTGAGTTGGTATGGGGTCTTTTATTTTGCTATATAGGTTCTTGACTGTTTTTTTATTATATGTGGCAATTTTCACATTTTCTTCCTTGAATATATTTTTTAGCTTTGTAGTTAGGCCGTGAATATTTGGATATGATGCCATATGTACTCGACTTGTTGTATTTTGATTCTCGGTAATTGGGGGTGCTGCTTCATTATCTGCATATAAAAGTTTATTCAGCATATTGTTGGGATATGCATTCTGTTTCAAGATTTGATGTAATTTTCTTATTCCCTCCTGTCTGAATGAATGATGGCATATTTTATTTATTCTATTTTTCATCTGTTTTATAGTGTTTATTTTCACATTCAAGCTATGTTCGGAGTTGAAATGGATGATTTTATTCGAATGTGTATCCTTTCTGTACCATCCAAGTTGTATTTTGTTGTTATTTCTGTGTGCTTTGACATCTAAAAAAGGTACTGCTTGTTCATAATTTTCTGTCTCAAGGGTGAATTGAAGATTTTTTGAATGGGAATTGAAGCATGTTAGTATCGTTTGAATATGTTCTTCAGGTACTGCAGTTATAATATCGTCAACAAACTTTTTCATAAACAACACGTACGGTAATTTGATCAAGCAGGAATCTAACAGATGATCCATTGCGTATTGTGCTAGGATGGGGGATAGTTTTGAACCCATTGCACACCCAAATACTTGTAAATAAAATTTTTCTTTGAAGGTACAGTAGTTGTTATCCAGCACGAATTTAACAATCTCCATGAATAGCTCCATGCCCACAGTTGTATATTCTTTGATGGTGTTCCATTTTAGCTTCAGAATATCAACTATTTCACTTTTCTCCAAGTTTCCAAAAAGGCCCTGTAGATGAGTAATGCACCCAGAAAGATCCCAAAGGAGTAAATCGGAACTACAGATCATAGACGACAGAAACATAACCTACGATTCCTAACTAAACAATGAAATTAATAATTTATAAATGTAAATATGGTAACGTGATAAGGTGAAAAAGTTTTTCATGAATTTTGATGTTTTAATGTGTGTAATTTTTAATGGAATGTAACGTCTCTACTAATATTTTACGAATAACGGATGACTTATTGCTGAATGTCGATTATTTGAAAAATCTAACATTCGGTAAGTTTTGGAACAAAACGAAAATAATTTTTATTGTCTGTTATTATTATTGTACCTTTTATAGAAGCCCTGAGGATGCATTAAATAAAGATGCGAAAGCTTGGCAAAGAATAAATAGTATTCATTAACTTATTCTCCACCTTTGAGTCGTCAAACCCTTATTCAATTCAAATAATATACCTGGGACTCTTATTAAACTACAATATATATATATATATATATATATATATATATATATATATTATATATATATATATATATATATATATATATATATAATATATAAGTTTGAGAAGTAAAGGACCACTTTTCCATTTGTGGAGGTAAAACCTCTAAACTGCGGTCCCAAAAAATTTCCCTTTGCTTTTAGGGTAGTAAAACATAGTAATTTATAAAAACTTGTTTCAATCAAATTTTTGTTTTGTTTTGTTTTTTTCTCATTTAGTTTTCAGTTCATTTCATTTATTTCAGTAGATACAATGTTTGAAATTATTTCAAAGCTATTGTTCTTTCCAGGTTACAAAATAAGTACCGAATTTTTGAGGAACATTGATATTGACACACCCATACATCCCAAGAACAAACGAAATGCCCTGCACTGCTATACAGCACTAGGAGATTTATCAGGCATGCAATATTGTCTTGCAAGAGGGGCTGATCCAAACAGTTTGTATGGGATTGGATTTACGGCCTTATACTGTACACTTATAGTAGTAAAACCAAAAGAAGGATTTCTTGATGCGAGTGTGAAATTACTGATCGAAAATGGCGCAAATATTAACTGGCAGGCAAAGTATGGTGTCACACTACTTCATTGTGCTTTGATGTGTAAGTTGAAAATTGCGAAGGAAATGATAAAAATATTGTTAAAGTACCACCCGGATGTCAATTTGACAAGCAACAATAGCTTCACTGCAATGAATTTTGCAATAAGTGAAGGAAAATTCGATATATCCTTAATAGAAACTTTCCTGAAACATGGCAGCGATCCAAATCTTTTGACAAAAGCAGGATATAACTCTTTACATCTTTTAGCAATTAACCAAGAATATTCGACTTTAAAAGCCTCAAAAATTGCTGAAAGACTGATCAATTATGGCGCTTCTGTGAACCATCAAGATATATGTGGAAACACACCATTGTATTACGCCGTTCAGAAACAGTCCTCTCATTTAGTCGAAAAGTTATTGCAGCATGGTGCTGACATCACAGTAAGAAATAACGCAGGACAAGATTTCACGGATATATTCAGCTTATTTAGTGAAGAAGTTTCTGAAGTAATGCTTAAACACATCTGCATTTTGCTTCAGGATCACTCAACCAAATTCCGATTGAGCCATAGATTTGTTTCTAAAGTAAGTGCATCTAACGTACTTAGAGCGATGCAGAAGGAATGCAAAGAAGAACTGGAACATATGAGGACCCACGAAATTGAAGAAACAACTTTGAATTTTTTTAAAATAATATCATCGAACATAAGACAAATAGCGACTTATGTTAGAAGGAAGAAAACAGCATCCGTTTTAACCCATGTCCGAACAAGAGGCTACAAGCATTATGGTGAAATATTGAACAAAAAGATAATTTCCGCAAAGAGAAGAAGAAAATTAGAAAATTTTTTCCTCAATTTCATGATATCTTCAACACAAGAACTAATACCTATCCATATTTTGGAACGTATTGCTAATTTTATAAATGATGAGGATCTTTCGAAATTTACCCGGATAGAAACCTTACGAAGATCAACCAGATATATCTCAAGAAGCTCAACCTAGAATGAAATATAAAAATTAGCTACAGAGTAAATAAGAATTATAGTGTTTTTGCGCTGGATATAAAACAGATATAGCTACGTTCACTAGAAGAAAAATTAGTGTCCGTTTCAGCCCGTTATACAAGCGAGATGCTACAAAAAATATGGAGAAAAAACATATCTATTTGTGTCAGCCTAAGTACCTTAGGAAGTACAACCAAAGTGAGATTCGATAAAAAACTACACAACGAAAAAGTATAAGAGTTTTAGAAACTTTAGCGAATTCAAGAATGTTCACTAATGTGTAATATTCATTACACTCTTATTTAATGCTAAGACTATATTTTAAAAGGGATTAAATAAAAACATATTTAATAAAATTTCCACATTTATTGTGTTTCAACAATATTGTAACACTACATTTGCAACAATTGTTTCGCCAAATTCTTGGCTTCTTCAGGCGAGTTCGATGTTAAACTACTCAGAGTAAAAAAAAAAATTAATGATACACAGTATCGTAACTAGTGCCTTCTATGAAGTAACATATAAAAACAAATTCATCGGATGTATTAGTTTCCAAAATATATTCGTATAAAATTTCATTAAAATGTTGCCAGTAGTTTCAGCAAAATCATAAAAAATATTTATAATTTTTTTTTCTTCTAACTGGAATACGGATGGCGTTACGAAAATCTTTTACTGAGCAAACAACAATTATTTATCAGTTTCGTACCTATCCTAGAGACGGGGGTCACCTTTTTTCGAAACACTCTGTGTACTTGAAGAAGCCACAATGCTGGCAGAACAATTTTCGATAAATTAATAAATTATGGAAATAATTTTTAATATTTTATTTAAGTACAGATATTGATCAAGCGCTGACGTCAAGTAAACGGTTCAATGGTCTTTATATAGCAGCTGAAACGATTTTCATTCGACTTGATGAAGGTCAATTCTGACATCGCAAAGATGATTCCCAAAAAAATTCTCGCCTCGTGAATATCAAAATGCTTGGCCGAAACATGTTTCGCTACCCTTCCCTACGCCAATCAAAAAGCCTCGCGCTTTGTGTTCATTATAATATAAATAGTGTCTTTCGCACCAGAATAATGCGATAAATGGCTGCTTGTCTCGTTTCAATTGACCACCCACCTTGACTTCGATTTTCAACCCAAGCCAAGACCTTCCTTCTATCTAACAGAAAAACAGCAAATTAGTGAGACAATTTCTGCAGAACAGTTTTAGGAAGTGAAATCTACGAACTGAATATAAACATCAGAAGTACTTTACATCTGAATAATCTAGAAGTACATCCTTTAACTTTGATGGCGTTCCGGGTCGTTCTTCGTCTTCCAAATCAAATCCAAATAACCCAATGATAAAATTACTCAGTTAAAACTTAACAAATATATCACTTGTTGACGTGAAAAATTTTGGGTATAAATCTTCATTTTGGAGTCCACCAGATATTGCGGATAATTTGGTTTAATACCCAATCAATAGCATCCACGTGGATTATATCGGTTTATTTTTTTATATTTTTAAAATATCTCAGTAGAGATATTTTAAAAATATAAAAAATTATATATATATATATATATATATATATATTTATAAAAAAATATATATATATATATATATACATTCTGTCAAGAAAGTACCGGGAATTATCGATTTAAATCTGGCGGGGCAATGAGGCAGGTAAAAATTTTTTTTCCTAGGTTGGTACCAATGTCCTTAATTACTATGCCAAGCTTGAGCGGGATCTGTCAACTAGTGTGTTTGCAACAGCTGATTAAGTCAGTCGATGTCAGAGTTCGTGCCGATTTTCACTATGGGTGATTACGTTGAGCAAAGAATTTGTTTAAAATTTTGTGTTGCAAATGAATTTTCGTGTGCCGATGCATTGAAAATGTTGCAAAAGGCCTTTGGTAATAATGCTCTATCGAAAACTCGTGCATATCAGTGATACAGAGCCTTCAAGGACGGTCGTGAAGTGGTCGCCCATCGACGGCTTCGATCGAAGATAACGTCGATAAAATTAAGGAAAGGGTGCTGGAAAACCGTCGTACCAGCTTGAGAGAGATAGCACATGATCTTAAGATATCCCACGAGTCCGCACGTACGATTTTGATATTTTGGGCATGAGAAAGGTGGCCGCACGACTCGTACCGAAAGACCTGAATTTTCTTCAAAAACGTCATCGCGAACAGGTTGCTTCAGACATGCTGGATCGCTGTAATTCCGATTCTACATTCATGGAACGCATTATAACTGGTGATGAGACCTGGGTCTACGAGTACGATATGCAAACAAGCCAGCAATCATCGGAATGGGTGACAAAAAATGAGCCGAAACCGAAAAAACCACGCCAAAGCCGCTCGAAAATGAAGGTGATGCTCATTGTTTTCTTCGATATCCGTGGCGTGGTGCACTACGAATTCGTTCCAGAGGGTCAGACGGTAAACAAGGAGTATTACCTAGGCGTTATGAAACGTTTGCGTGAGCGTATCCGTAAGAAGCGGCCAAATTTGTGGGCGAACAACTCATGGATTTTGCATGACGATAACGCCCCTTCTCACTGAGCTACGATTGTGACTGACTTTCTCGCCAAAAACTCAACAAACGTGCTTCAGCAACCACCGTATTCGCCGGTTTTGGCTCCCTGCGACTTTTTCCTCTTCCCAAAACTAAAATTGACCCTTCGTGGCACCCGTTTTGAGTCGATTGAAGCCATAAAACAAAATTCGGCGCGAGAGCTAAAGTCCATCCCGGAAAGCGCCTATAAAAAATGTTTCGATAATTGGAAGTGCCGTTGGCATAGATGTATTGGAGCAAATGGAGCCTATTTTGAAGGCGACCCAATAAATTTTGACGATTAAATGTAAAAATGTTGTTTTAATTGAAAATTCCCGGTACTTTCTTGACAGAGTAGTATATGTATCCTTCATTGTAGATTTCATCGGTTATTTGGATATCAGGATTATTCGTTTGAATGCGCAAGCGATGCAAGATATCTTCACATATGTCGTCTTTGTATTTGTTCCATAACTGAATTGGTTGTGAAGAAAAACATGTGGTGATGATAATTGCGAACAGCGTTCGTATTTGGTACGAATTTGATGAAACAACTGAATCGGCAAGTGTTAAATCCCAATGAGAATCGTTCTCCAGCAAACCCAATAGTTGACATGTTTCTCGGTATGTTTGGCATTGGTGGCCATTCACAGTTTTCAAATGCGCAAATGATTTTGGTCCATGTACATTTACCAACAGCAGTCGCAAATAAAAACATTCATCATTTCTAGGATGAACAGTATACATGCGACCTAGTGCATCAGTAGAAAACACCTGTGGCCAATCTGGAACTGGGGTTCCTTGTTTGCGACGTTGATTGATTCCAAGTGTAATACTTGGACATTTCAACGTACATCAGCGTCGCTGCGAATGGATCTGCTTCACACATTGCAAAGAAGCTAGTCAATGTTGTCGATGGTGGTCTCTCAGCTCGTTGTGCCTCAGTGAAGTAAACTCTTTGGCCATTTTCCAAATGCACTGCTAAATGTAAAACTGTGGGATATCTTTCATGAATTTGAAATGACAATAATCGCCACAGTGCTTCATTAGTACTGACGTATCTGCCCATTTGGAAGTTGCTGATTTCGTCATTCGCATTTTCCGACGCAATACCAAACACAGCCATGTCGCTGCCCTTTGTGACTTGCACAAATATTTGATTGATTTGGCCGAATGACAACTCTCAACGTTTGCATGTGTTTCGAAAATTCGTGATAGCAGCGGGCAATATGGTACAATGAATTCATTTGAAAGTGAATCTGTAAATATGCAGTGAGTTTATTGCAAATGGAATTTCTGTGTAGTCGAAATTGCCTGAAATTTGTCGCTGGTAGAAATATTGGCAGTATATCAAAATAGCCTACGTATTTCAGAATCAACGTAGGATTTGATTCCCTAAGATATACTCAATATAAGTGGTGTGTGTTTAGAATTGATGTTGTACTTATTATTAGATATAACTAATAATATAGAGCAACGAACTAGATGATAGATGAGTGGACTGTATTAAATGAATGAATCAAATGAATTGAATTAAATGATTGCATTAAATGTTGAACCTGGTTTCAGGGATTGAAGGAATACTACAAATATAAAAAATATATTGAAGTATGAAACATGTGTCATAAATGTTAATGTATACAAATTTATCTTACTGAGCTTCTTCTGTCTGTGCTGGAGCCATCGCTGCCTTGGGAATGCTGCCGCTGGTGTCTGGTTGTCTCCAGATCTCTTCGCGAATAGGAATGATGCTTGTTTTCGACTTGGTACATTAACAGTTACACGAAATGTCGTCTATGGTTTCTATGGTTGTTCTTCTTTCTGAACTCCTAACTCTCACAAGCTGAAAAAGCTTCTGAGGGATCTTCACAGAAGATCTAGGAGTATCAGGATAATAATAATAAGTCTTTTTACCGAAAGTCGAGTACCGTTGCAAAGTCGAGTTATAAGATTGATAAACAAAAATGAAATTTGTCTTAAAATAATCAAAATTAAATCCTTAATATCTTTCAAATGGTGAAGTTCACGGAAAAAATATAGGATACCTTTTTTGTAGAGCATTAAATTTCCTAAAAAATTCTCTTGGAACATTTTTCTGTTCAATCGATAAATGATGAGGTATGAATTTTTTTCTATTGGACTGAGAAAAAAATACAAAACTGCGGTGCGGAGGATCTTCCTATTAAAATTAGGAGCTTATGCTTGGTGAGAATTTTTTCAAGGTGTCTAGCAACCCATTTTTCCGTGTCACTTGTAAAAAAAAATCATCGATTTTTTTGACTCACCCTAGTGACCATACTCTAGCTGAACGAACGTGTTAGAAGTGTTTTGTCAGATTTAAAAGTGGCAGTTTTGGACGAAAAAGAACTATCCAGAGCGCCACCAAACTTTATAAAGAAATATTCTATCTATTTTTAATAATAATAATAATATTCTATCTATTTTTAATAATAATAATAATATTCTATCTATTAATAATTTTTATTCAATAAGAAGTTTTAGTCACTTCTTCATACTAAAAAATTATTTACAATAAATAATTTTGAGTCAAAACATTTTATCATTAGTTCAAAACAGTTACGTGACACAATTTTTAGCCAAAAATTCCATTTAGATCAAAACATATTATAATAAGTTCCTATAGCTTATTGGTAGCACGCCAAACTAGCATTGAAAGGGCCTGTATAGAACAGGAATATTCTAGTCCGAAGGTTTCGGCCAATATCTCACCTATGGGTCAAAACTTACCACTGCTGAGCCTAAGGTGGCTTCCTAATGACACAGTAATAAAGCCTTACTAGAACACAATTGAACTACTAAATCGGACATAATTTCTACCACAGGTTTTCTTGTTTCAACTGTTTTTTTTATCCGTTAGATATAATATTCATTATTCAAATGAAATTTTCAGTTTTGATGTAATTTTTCGTGTATTAAACCTCGTCAGAACACAACTGAACTCCTAACTCGCACAAGCTGAAAAAGCTACTGAGGGATCTTCACACGATATCTAGGTGTATCAGTATAATATTTATTAAATATCAGAAGAATACGATGGTTAATAAGATTAATAGAGTTTGAATATAAAAACAAATTGAAATATGTTGATTTTGTTGGAACATAGATCAATCTTGAATATATAGGTGATCTGTAGTTCGAAGCTTAAGTCTTTTAACACGTGAGTGATGTAGGTTATGTTTTTGATTTTGATATTTTTAATATTAAAAAGGGCTGATGACGGGATTATCTAGAATTATATTTGTTTTTTGAAGATATAGTGTACATTTTTTAGAGATTTTTGAAATAATTTGTTCGAATATTTAAACATATTAAATATTTCAAATAAATTATATTCTTTGGGAAGTCCTTTAAGTGTGTTCATGTTTTTATAAGGCAAGTAGTATTTTTTAAAGATAAAACCAGAAACAAAATTTTGTCTCCTTTGAATATTTATTTATTAATTTTAATTACTTTCGTATATCTGTTGGGTTATTTATTTCATTTGACATTGTATATTGAGTTTTGATTATAAACGTCTATTAAATGTGAGCGGTGCTTGTTTTAGACATTAATTTAATTCTAAAAGTTTTTTGAATAAAAAATTCTTTTGGAAATTAAAATTGTAGAAGATAAACATATTTCAATTTGTTTTGATATTCAAATTTTGTTATATTTCTTCTATCAAGTAAAAAGCCTTTCTATTTTATTTTAGATTAATAGAGTTTTGAGCCGATATTCGTTCACAATGATTACACCTTGTGAGTTTGGTGCATTATCCAGTACCAAAAAATTAGGTAAATATTAAAAAAAAATTAATTAAATTTGTAGTAATATATTTCAAATTAATTTATAAATATAGAATAATATCATAGATTTAATCGCAGGATTCCTCGCTGTTATTACAACACATTTTATTATTTCAAACCAAATAATGCAGTTCTTTAAATTTTACATTATAACAATATACTTCAAAATAATATATAAAGATATGATACAGATGCACAATACATGTTATTATTTTGCCCATAATAATTACTAATTAGTTAGAATCAATACATATTTATAGTGACTTAAGGAACGTTTTGAATGTTAACTCAAAATTTCGCAGAAAAAAGCATTCTTAAAGCTATTTTGGAAATCTTGAATGTTCCTATAAATTTATTCCAGCAAGTGCAAAAAAGAGCCATTTTCAATTGAATGCAGCTACTAACATATAATCTTAGCATTAAATAAGAGTGTAATGAATATTACACATTAGTGAACATTCTTGAATTCGCTAAAGTTTCTAAAACTCTTATACTTTTTCGTTGTGTAGTTTTTTATCGAATCTCACTTTGGTTGTACTTCCTAAGGTACTTAGGCTGACACAAATAGATATGTTTTTTCTCCATATTTTTTGTAGCATCTCGCTTGTATAACGGGCTGAAACGGACACTAATTTTTCTTCTAGTGAACGTAGCTATATCTGTTTTATATCCAGCGCAAAAACACTATAATTCTTATTTACTCTGTAGCTAATTTTTATATTTCATTCTAGGTTGAGCTTCTTGAGATATATCTGGTTGATCTTCGTAAGGTTTCTATCCGGGTAAATTTCGAAAGATCCTCATCATTTATAAAATTAGCAATACGTTCCAAAATATGGATAGGTATTAGTTCTTGTGTTGAAGATATCATGAAATTGAGGAAACAATTTTCTAATTTTCTTCTTCTCTTTGCGGAAATTATCTTTTTGTTCAATATTTCACCATAATGCTTGTAGCCTCTTGTTCGGACATGGGTTAAAACGGATGCTGTTTTCTTCCTTCTAACATAAGTCGCTATTTGTCTTATGTTCGATGATATTATTTTAAAAAAATTCAAAGTTGTTTCTTCAATTTCGTGGGTCCTCATATGTTCCAGTTCTTCTTTGCATTCCTTCTGCATCGCTCTAAGTACGTTAGATGCACTTACTTTAGAAACAAATCTATGGCTCAATCGGAATTTGGTTGAGTGATCCTGAAGCAAAATGCAGATGTGTTTAAGCATTACTTCAGAAACTTCTTCACTAAATAAGCTGAATATATCCGTGAAATCTTGTCCTGCGTTATTTCTTACTGTGATGTCAGCACCATGCTGCAATAACTTTTCGACTAAATGAGAGGACTGTTTCTGAACGGCGTAATACAATGGTGTGTTTCCACATATATCTTGATGGTTCACAGAAGCGCCATAATTGATCAGTCTTTCAGCAATTTTTGAGGCTTTTAAAGTCGAATATTCTTGGTTAATTGCTAAAAGATGTAAAGAGTTATATCCTGCTTTTGTCAAAAGATTTGGATCGCTGCCATGTTTCAGGAAAGTTTCTATTAAGGATATATCGAATTTTCCTTCACTTATTGCAAAATTCATTGCAGTGAAGCTATTGTTGCTTGTCAAATTGACATCCGGGTGGTACTTTAACAATATTTTTATCATTTCCTTCGCAATTTTCAACTTACACATCAAAGCACAATGAAGTAGTGTGACACCATACTTTGCCTGCCAGTTAATATTTGCGCCATTTTCGGTCAGTAATTTCACACTCGCATCAAGAAATCCTTCTTTTGGTTTTACTACTATAAGTGTACAGTATAAGGCCGTAAATCCAATCCCATACAAACTGTTTGGATCAGCCCCTCTTGCAAGACAATATTGCATGCCTGATAAATCTCCTAGTGCTGTATAGCAGTGCAGGGCATTTCGTTTGTTCTTGGGATGTATGGGTGTGTCAATATCAATGTTCCTCAAAAATTCGGTACTTATTTTGTAACCTGGAAAGAACAATAGCTTTGAAATAATTTCAAACATTGTATCTACTGAAATAAATGAAATGAACTGAAAACTAAATAAGAAAAAAACAAAACAAAACAAAAATTTGATTGAAACAAGTTTTTATAAATTACTATGTTTTACTACCCTAAAAGCAAAGGGAAATTTTTTGGGACCGCAGTTTAGAGGTTTTACCTCCACAAATGGAAAAGTGGTCCTTTACTTCTCAAACTTATATATTATATATATATATATATATATATATATATATATATATATATATATATCACCCTCAAACCACAAAACAAGATATAATCTTCATTATTTAATGTGAAAGACTCAAATATACACAAATCAGGAATTTATTAATTAATATGTCCAACTTGCAATAGCAAATATATAGAGGAGACAGTACATTCATTCAAAACTAGATTTAATGAACTTTGAATAAGCAAACTTCCAAATTCGCAACCCATTGTGTAATAAATGGCCACTCTTTTCCTATAAAAGACAGTTTAAAAATCTTACACGTAGAATCAAAAGGTTGGTTACAATTTGAGGTCTGTTGAAATTTTCAAATTACCAGAAAATTTAAAGTCTCTAGCTTTTTCTGTTTGAAAGTTGGGTGGCCGACCGGACAGACTACTTTTGAGTGTTTACGGACGCACCAGACCAAGAGGAATTTCAGCAAATCGATAGCATGTTGTTGCTTGGATGAAGACATTATAATGACAAGTAGGCTAATGCAAAATTTCGCGAAGATCGTGGGTGATATGAAAAAACGCGCAAAAGCTTCCAACTGCAGGTCAGTGTTTTTCACTATTTTTTTATTAAGAATAAGAGTAGATACGTACCATGATTCAGTAAGGTGTAATATGTAAGAACTCCTTTTTCTCCTTTCTGTAAAGGATCAGCCCCATTCGCAAGAAGAAGTTTCAGTACTTGCATATCCCTGTCAGATATACGCTTTTTATATGCGATATATTCTAGTGCACTATGTCCATCAAATATATTTTTGTTATCAATATTTACCCCTGGGGGTTTTTTCTCGAGAGTTTGATCCACTGAAGTGACGGATCCATATAGAACTTGTTTTTTAAATTCGGTATACCACTCAGAATGTGCCATTATAAAAGTTATATTTTCACTTTCATTTAATAACACACTATAAGTACTTACACAATGCACTAAGAACTCACTACAAGTAACCATTGTAGAAAATTCATTCCTTGTACCCGAATTTTGAATTTTTTCTCTGTGCCTTTTTTCTTCTTCTTTTTGGTCATCGTTTTTCTTTGGAATCTTTTAATGTCAATAGTTTTCGAAATTTTGATATATTGGATTTTCACAACTTTATTATTATTTTTAGTTCTTTTTTCAATTATTCGAGTGAAAGGTTGTGAAGTACCTTAGTAAACAAAAATGATTTGTAATCATTTATACTCTTTGGAAATTTTAGTAATTTGAAGAATTAATTTTTTATAACGCACTCACCTTAGACAAATTATAGCTCATTTTTTTTATAAATAAAATTCAAAACCTAGTGTCACTATCACAAAATATAAAAAAGAGCACAATACTTGGAATGTCACTATCACAAAGGATCACCAAAGTAAAGAAAGTTCTCGCGCACTCATAGATATCGTAACACAATATCGTAATACTTTTTTCCGTGTTCTGAAGTGCGAAAGGATGGATTGATATATTAGTTGGTTCTCAAATCTAATGTCAAATATTTTGGTTGCATTCAGAAATTTAATTTGTGACAAAACTTAATATTTATTAATCTAAAAACAAAATAATCTGATAGATTAACAACTGAAGTTAGTTTCGTTACATTGTAACTTCTTCAAATCATACAGAATACTGATTTCTAAACAAACTGTCTTGCCTTCAAATACATTTATCAACTTATTATCAAGTATTTGAACAAAACGGGGAGAATTTTTGAAATTACAAAACTATTACTTTATCATTTAAATGTAATTGATAACTTGAATTGATATTATAAGATGTTTCTTATCTCATCAATACCCAATTCAGGTATTACATTGTACAGAGTACAATGTAATACCTGAAGAAGCCACATCGTGGTAAAACAATTGTTGTAGTAGTACAAACATTTTTGTGGAAATAAACTACTGCCCCATATACATTTTTTTAATTAAAATGAGTTTCCACCAAGTAAAGACCGAATCTATCAAAGATATAATAATTTTAATTTATTTTTAGGATTTGGAACTGGATTATTGCAGAGAGAAATGTTCTTTAATCAGAGCGACGTGCTCGTGTTATGGATTATCTTAATACTGACTCTTTTTCGACTATCTTGCCCTTTTATAGTTTTCTCGAAAAATTGAATTTCAAAGCTTACTAGCTCCTGTCAAAGTTATTGAAAAAATTATGCTTTCGATGATTTTGCAAAATTTACAATATTTCTTGGTTTTAAATTACTATAACTAATTAATCCAAATTTTTGTGAATAATTTGGTATCAATTGTATGAAAATTGGTTGATTTTTATTACTTATTTTCATACCAAGATTTTTCCAAATGTCAAAAAGTTCACATAATTTTAACTTCTAATGCTTTTAACTGAATAATTACTGACTATTACTCATGAAATTGATTAAATTTCTTTAGCTTAGATGCTGTTACAATTCTATTGATGCCTAAACATCTTGAAGGATATCTCTTACATCAATAATTTGAGAATATCTGACGTAGACACTATGTTTTCCTTAATTAATTGAATTTTGTTCAAATTTGTCCTATTCAAATCTTTCTGGTAAGTTAGATTCAATTTAGCTTATTCTTTGCCAATAATTTCACAAAGTTTATATCTAATTCATGTTATTAACAAATCTTTTCAACAGTTTCTTCACCAATTTGAAACTATTTCAAATTACGGCGTTCTGATTGATTTAAATTACCGGCACAAAAGCTAGCCTTGATCTCTATTTTGAGTGACACTTTTGAGTGAAGGCGCTTTTGAATTTCTAAGTGAAAAATTGAAGAATTAATATTCTTTCCATATTTTGGTATTATTTTAATTGAAAATTAATGATACACAGTATCGTAACTAGTGCCTTCTATGAAGTAACATATAAAAACAAATTCAACGGATGTATTAGTTTCCAAAATATATTCGTATAAAATTTCATTAAAATGTTGCCAGTAGTTTCAGCAAAATCATAAAAAATATTTATAATTTTTTTTTCTTCTAACTGGAATACGGATGGCGTTACGAAAATCTTTTACTGAGCAAACAACAATTATTTATCAGTTTCGTACCTATCCTAGAGACGGGGGTCACCTTTTTTCGAAACACTCTGTGTACTTGAAGAAGCCACAATGCTGGCAGAACAATTTTCGATAAATTAATAAATTGTGGAAATAATTTTTAATATTTTATTTAAGTACAGATATTGATCAAGCGCTGACGTCAAGTAAACGGTTCAATGGTCTTTATATAGCAGCTGAAACGATTTTCATTCGACTTGATGAAGGTCAATTCTGACATCGCAAAGATGATTCCCAAAAAAATTCTCGCCTCGTGAATATCAAAATGCTTGGCCGAAACATGTTTCGCTACCCTTCCCTACGCCAATCAAAAAGCCTCGCGCTTTGTGTTCATTATAATATAAATAGTGTCTTTCGCACCAGAATAATGCGATAAATGGCTGCTTGTCTCGTTTCAATTGACCACCCACCTTGACTTCGATTTTCAACCCAAGCCAAGACCTTCCTTCTATCTAACAGAAAAACAGCAAATTAGTGAGACAATTTCTGCAGAACAGTTTTAGGAAGTGAAATCTACGAACTGAATATAAACATCAGAAGTACTTTACATCTGAATAATCTAGAAGTACATCCTTTAACTTTGATGGCGTTCCGGGTCGTTCTTCGTCTTCCAAATCAAATCCAAATAACCCAATGATAAAATTACTCAGTTAAAACTTAACAAATATATCACTTGTTGACGTGAAAAATTTTGGGTATAAATCTTCATTTTGGAGTCCACCAGATATTGCGGATAATTTGGTTTAATACCCAATCAATAGCATCCACGTGGATTATATCGGTTTATTTTTTTATATTTTTAAAATATCTCAGTAGAGATATTTTAAAAATATAAAAAATTATATATATATATATATATATATTTATATAAATATATATATATATATATATATATATATATATATACAAGTATATGTATCCTTCATTGTAGATTTCATCGGTTATTTGGATATCAGGATTATTCGTTTGAATGCGCAAGCGATGCAAGATATCTTCACATATGTCGTCTTTGTATTTGTTCCATAACTGAATTGGTTGTGAAGAAAAACATGTGGTGATGATAATTGCGAACAGCGTTCGTATTTGGTACGAATTTGATGAAACAACTGAATCGGCAAGTGTTAAATCCCAATGAGAATCGTTCTCCAGCAAACCCAATAGTTGACATGTTTCTCGGTATGTTTGGCATTGGTGGCCATTCACAGTTTTCAAATGCGCAAATGATTTTGGTCCATGTACATTTACCAACAGCAGTCGCAAATAAAAACATTCATCATTTCTAGGATGAACAGTATACATGCGACCTAGTGCATCAGTAGAAAACACCTGTGGCCAATCTGGAACTGGGGTTCCTTGTTTGCGACGTTGATTGATTCCAAGTGTAATACTTGGACATTTCAACGTACATCAGCGTCGCTGCGAATGGATCTGCTTCACACATTGCAAAGAAGCTAGTCAATGTTGTCGATGGTGGTCTCTCAGCTCGTTGTGCCTCAGTGAAGTAAACTCTTTGGCCATTTTCCAAATGCACTGCTAAATGTAAAACTGTGGGATATCTTTCATGAATTTGAAATGACAATAATCGCCACAGTGCTTCATTAGTACTGACGTATCTGCCCATTTGGAAGTTGCTGATTTCGTCATTCGCATTTTCCGACGCAATACCAAACACAGCCATGTCGCTGCCTTTTGTGACGTACTTGCACAAATATTTGATTGATTTGGCCGAATGACAACTCTCAACGTTTGCATGTGTTTCGAAAATTCGTGATAGCAGCGGGCAATATGGTACAATGAATTCATTTCCGATCTCAATCTCTTGATTTTGAACTTTAACTTTGATAGTTCGACCATTATCTTCTTTTGAATGCCGACGATAAACTGGATATCCATCGCTCCCTGTGACTGTTTCAGCAACTAACGGTCGCAGATATCGTTTTGTGCACTTTCCATCAGCCATGCAAGACGATAATGGATTTTATGCACCGCACGGTCCATGCACCATCTGTGTCGTCACAATGTCGTGTAGATGGGGATCAGTGACTGGATCAGTAATTTCAGCTGATATGATGTCATCCACTTCATTTGAATGTAATTTGTTCAGCAACCAAATTAGGATATAAGCATGTGGTAGTCCACGCTTCTGCCATTCCACAGAGTACATATAATAACGTGTGTCACCAAAAACTCGATACTTAGTAAGCACATCCATCATAACCTTGAGTTTTTGCTGAAATACTCTGGCGATTATGTCATGGCGATATTACGGTTTTTGGTCCGGTTCCAACTCACGTTCAATTTCCGTCCAGTTCGGATTGTAGTCCAGGAGGAATCGGCGCATGAGTACCGAAAACTATTCCACCTCAATTTTTTTATGCGATGCCCTTCAAATTACTCTACTAATTATATAAATGCATGTTGCATGTTGCCATGGGGCAACCCCGTGCCATATTGTTTAAACCGAAATTGTTTAAACAATTACAAGGAATTGTTATTTTTCAACCGGACAAATTTTTTTTGTATTCTTTGTTGAAATACAATTAAAAAAAGTCCCATGGCTTATTACGATAAAGTTATTATTTTTCGAGATATGAATTTTTAAAGGTCGATGAAATCTCAAATTTGGATACTTTTGACCCATGAAAAATATATTAAAAAAAAAAATAAAATATGAATTATATATTTTTTTTAATTCTTTATATGATAGTTAACAATATCCTTAATTACGATTTCAAGAAATTTAATTGTTTACAACTGTTTTTTAATCGTTAATTCCGCGCGCTCAAAAGTTTACTTGCTTACCTATAAGTATCGCCGTCTCTCTCTGACTCATACGCTGCGTCGGCCTCTCGGTGTTAAATGAATATACTTTCAATATTAGTGATTTTTCGTTGCAATTATCGTGAGTGCCATGTCATTTTTTGTTATTCCCAAGAAAAGAAAATATTCTGAAGATACTCTACCCTGTATTTTTTGTGATGATCCAAACAATACAGTGAAGAATCCGAAGCCTGATACATATATAACTGTACAACGTGCAGCTCATCGACGAAACGATGACACCGCTATCCGTTTTGCAAATTTGTTTAATTCTTCTCTTGACAAACAAACGTTCTCATACTTACAGGTAAGCGAGTAAACTTTTGAGCGCGCGGAATTAACGATTAAAAAACAGTTGTAAACAATTAAATTTCTTGAAATCGTAATTAAGGATATTGTTAACTATCATATAAAGAATAAAAAAAAATATAATTTATATTTTATTTTTTTTTTAATATATTTTTCATGGGTCAAAAGTATCCAAATTTGAGATTTCATCGACCTTTAAAAATTCATATCTCGAAAAATAATAACTTTATCGTAATAAGCCATAGGACTTTGTTTAATTGTATTTCAACAAAGAATACAAAAAAAATTTGTCCGGTTGAAAAATAACAATTCCTTGTAATTGTTTAAACAATTTCGGTTTAAACAATATGGCACGGGGTTGCCCCATGGCAACATGCATTTATATAATTAGTAGGGTAATTTGAAGGGCATCGCATAAAAAAATTGAAGTGGAATAGTTTTCGGTACTTATGCGCCGATTCCTCCTGGACTATTGCATGTGAACGTAATAAATAAATCCGGAGTTCCATAATTTCGCACGTACGTCATAGCGTTTTGAGTGTATTCGTGCATGTGGCGTGGGCTTCCGATATAAGATGATGGGAGAATCGTCAGACGTCCAATATTCTGAATATCACCATCTGGATGAATAGCTTCACGCAAGTGTATATAGTCCTCAGATCGTAGCTTTGCCTGATTGAATCGGTTGAACCCTAAACGTTCGGTCTCGACTTTGACATACATGTAGACAGCGAATTGCTGGAATAGCCGACGGCACTTCAGAATGACATTCTCCTCATGTGTACGAATCATCATACGATACGCATAGTAATTCATTGCGCTTAGATTTTTATTCGTTGATACGCCTGAAAATGCAAAATTAAATGAATTGTTAATGGTAACCAATAATAGCAATAATTAGTGTGTGAATATTGTACCTGTAATTGGATCGACCATCTTCAACGTGATGTCGTATCCGTCTTGCCCTTGCCAATAAATGATTGGATATTGTAACTCATCGTAAAAACGGTGTGTCTCGTTTACACGATGCATGATATTGCTTCTTCGCTGAACGACAATGTCTCGCGATTTAGTTGGATCGCCAGCAATAATTGCAGCAACATCATTAACGGTGGTGCATTGAATCTTCGCACATGTTCACCTGTTGGGGTACAATCCGCTCTTATGACAAATTTGTGCGTATCCGATGGCATTCGTTCCATTGCTGTTTTGAACATATTAACCACAGCATTATTAGCGTGAAAAAATGCTTGCAACTGTTCAATAATTCGTCTCTTTAGCTGTTGTGTTCCCTGTATATTGCACCGCACATTCAGCTGATCCACCATCGACGAAATGAAATATATTTGCAGAAATTGATGCGGTTCATCTGGTGTTGGCACCATTGCAAATGATATATTTGTCCTTGTATCTGTAATTGCAAAAAATCATTTGTTGAAGAATACGGTGTAACTTCTGATCGTGTGATGGTGTAGTGTGTGGTGTATATGTAGTTGTTATGTGTTGCAATGCATTGTGTTGGTGTGAATGATTGGTTATGTGTTTTGTATCTTTTGCCTTGCAAGTCGGCATGAAGCCGCCTTCTCGAATGATATTAGCTCCAAAGGAGGTCATGCGAAAGCAGTTATTGTATTCAAGGATGCGTTGAAGAAAATGGCTGGAATCGGGATCACTTCCATCGAACAATGGTTTCAGTGGCTGTGGTGGTGTAAGTAATGGATCCAGTTTGACTTTTCCACTTGCGCAGCACAATCCAGCCGTTTCTCTTTCGAACTTTAACGCATTGCAATATCGGCATATAGTCGTCATTGGTCCAATATCTAAATTTTCATCATCACTGTAGTTCGCAGTGGAATCATTGGAATGCCAAGCGATTGTATGATGCCAATGATCTTCGTGTGCTCACGCGTTGTCTCAATCGGGCATTTTCTCTTATTATATTTTGTCTTTCTTCGCTTAAGTTCTGTGAATACACTTGTTGCTGGCTTGCATGTCTTGTGCGGCGGCCGATGTTCGCACGTCGTCCTCTAGGCATTTTGGACTATGGACAGAGTGGTGAATTTAACCTCAAACGCACGATCCACATAATTTACACAGTTCAACTAACCACCTCAAAGACACATGCCTGCTGTTGAAATTGAGTAAAAATTTGCACAATACACGTGATTGATTTGATGGTTTCCAATTAAAATGTTAGGAAACGAATAACTTATTTCCTTTACTTTTTTTTTTCATAATTTCACAGTGAACACAATACCGGTTAGTCACATGGAATTAACTGAGCAGAGAACAATGAGTAGCTGTCAAACAATGTATCACGCACCGGCGCCATCTACTTAAAATATTGGTTTGTAGTACATGCTATGTATCAGAGATGGCGCTGTATGTGAAAAATGATTTTCCCTCTTTTCTGTTGGAATTTTTCCGAATTTATATATATATATATATATATATATATATATATATATATATATATATATATAATGCAGAATTCATGTAATATTGCATTTTTTTGAATCCTGCATTATTACAAATAACAGGATTCGAGAAAATTTATTTATATATATTTATATATATATATATATATATATATCTATCTTCTATTTTCTACTATATAAAAATAAGTCGGGTTTTCCTTCCTGACGCTATAACCCCAGAACGCACGAACCGATTTTTACAATTTTGCATTCGGAATTCGGAAAAATTCCAACAGAAAAGCGGGAAAATCATTTTTTGGTGGTGAATGAAGCATTGGTATGAATTATAGCCAAGTGATGATGCTTTTGAGGAATTTAACACTACACAAATTATGAAATGGACCTGAATGAAAGTAAAAGCTTTACGAAGGAAATTAATTGAAGCCGAGATTGTCACTAACAGTGGCTCGAATGAAACTGTTTTTATACAACTAATAATCTCCCTTCAAACTGCATAGTTATATGTTCACTAAAAAAGAGTGAAAAAAATATATGGAACAAAACCATTTATATTTTTGCCGAAATAGATAAGAAAAATTGAAGAAATAGTGAACTCTTGCTGATGGTATTTTCTTCTGATCTTTTTAACAATGGCTATTTAAATTCATGTTTTACAAGATCAAGGCGCCTTCATGAATATTTGCTTCTAAAATTTCGGATAAGACTCATTCCTATAGTGATCTTTTATAATTCAATTTAGCTATTTTTGCAGACGAGTAGTTCCGTCATTCAAAACAGAAAAGTTTTTATACATGAAAATTACTTTCTTATGTATCTTAGGTAGTCACGAAGTGTCAAGTAAAGAAACTTTTTTATTTTGAAAGATATAGCAAGCGAACTGTTTTTTAAGAGTCTTTTATTCATTTGCATCTGTACTATATCTGTACTACATATTGGTAAAATGTATTAGGCTTAATTGATTACAAATAAACTTTATTGTTATTAAATACATATTATTTACATTTCTAATAAAATGAAAAATTAATATAATAAGTAAGGAAACGAATGAAGAAATATAATAGTGTTGTAGCGACTTTTCTTGTCCGGAATTCTGCTCCGCTCTGCTTCCCGGCGTAGCATATAGAAGATACGACCAGTTCAGACAATACCCAACTTTCCGTCCCCTCCTTCCCCATGGCATTGTAGTGTAGCGAACAACTTCTTCGCTCCTCGTCCAGAAACCTGCCTTGATCTGTCGCAGCTTGACCGGCTTATTAATAGAGGACCCGACGAGTCTAAAGATTCATGACTAACCGTCCTCGCCAAGTTCAAATAGAGCAAGGCATCTATTTTAGGCCTGTTTTTTATATTCTCATATAAGTGTGGATAGCTCAGCGGGAGAGCATCGGACTCGTGACCGGGAGGTCCAGGGTTCGAATCTTATTCAGGTAGAAAAGAAATTTTCTAGTTGGACGGGTATCTGCCACCATTTCACTGTTGGGTCAAAAATTAACAGTGCTGTGACCTACAGTGGCGCAAGATCGCAGTAACAAAGCCTACACAGAACACAACTGAACTCCTAACTCGTACAAGCTGAAAAAGCTTCTGAGGGATCTTCACAGAAGATCTAGGAGTATCAGGATAATAATAATAATAATATTATATTATACTATAATATTATATATCTGAACAGTATAATAATATTATATTATACTATATTTTTGCCCATTTTCGAGAATTGGTATGATAAAACTTACGTCTTAGGAACTTGTGGTCGATTATCATTTTTTCGCTCTGTCATGCACTTGAAAATCATTTATTATGGCGTTTGAAGCTGAAGTTGTTCTTATTCTTCAATTCGACGTCTAATATTTCGGACTTCGTAAAATTTATGAATATAAGAAATATACCCATTGAGAATTGGAGTAATCCACCCAAGTTTAACAAATTATTGCTTCTAGGTGTAAGTCTTGCAATATTGCAATATTATATACTTATAATTACTCCGTGTTTGAAATATCAGTTTAAATTGAATAGACAACATTCAGTGTTTTTCATTCTAACTTAATACTTTTTCCAGAGGAGCAGAAAGATAATCTTGAAATTCCTCAAGATGATTTCGAAATACTGCTACCATATTTTCATGATCTGTGCAATCTGCTATCATTCTTTCTGGTAATATAGATGAAAGAGGTTCAGAAGGGAGGTGGAAAATGTAACGAAATCTCGGAATCTACGAAGTAAACTTTGTGTTTACAATACTCGGCCGTTTCACAGAAGTCTAGAAAATAAAAAAAATTACATGTAATTTTGGTCATTCATTAGGGCCGAATTTAGTGTAATTTTTCATAATAACACATAACTACCATTTCCAAAATTACAAAGTCAAATTCTCAGTTATTTATCATAAGTGAGAATAACGCCACTACAAAATATCGATTCAGCAATATGTAACTTTGTTGTTCTTTCAGCTCAAGTAGTTCTTTCGGCTCAAATAGTTCTTTCGTCGACGGAAATTTGAGTCGTGAAAGGCAATCAAATACAATGCCATGAAGGAACTAAAGGCCATTCAGAATTACATGGATGATTGGATCAAGCGTTGGCATCCATCCTTACAGATGGATGTTACATTAAAGTAGAAAAAATTAATTTGAAAAAAGGTCAACACAAATTTCTTCCATTCGCAATTTCGTAGTGAAAATTTTTCTGGTGAAGACAATTGTGAAGAAAAATTTTCGACAGAGAACTTTTAGTCCCAAATAATGTGACATATAAATTGAAACATAATACTATTTTTGACACAACCTTAAAAATATGGAACATTAACAACTATCAAACACCTAAAATATTTGAAATAACATCTGAACTAATCTTCAGATGTAAAAACTGATGAAGCCACAGTGTGTTTATTTATAAAAAGTTCATGAAAATAAAATTTCACTTACAATTTTTTGTACATGAGTTTCTATCAAGTAAAGACCGAATCAGTTTAATATCTTATTTGATTGCATTAATTAAGATGAAAAAAAAAATTTTCTACGTTTGTGAACCTTACTAAAAGACAAATATCACAAATGATGAGATACTTACAACATTCTTCTACGTACTCACTTTTTCTTTTTTTCACCTTAGAGTCTCCAACACCATCCCTTACGGAATTTCCTTCCTTCGGTTCAGAATCACTTATAAAAATAGGTGTTGTTAAATTTGTTTTTTCTCTTTCGGTTTCAACAGAGTTCTGTTTAGGTGTATACCTAATTTCTTCCAAGATTAAATTTGTTTCTTGAGGATTTATATGAACTGGAAAAACGACAAAAAAATACATACATATTTTGTTTATGAATCATTCCTAATAATTTTAAACGATGTGAGACTGCTTGCTGAGTGACTTCTAATGTTAGAGCAAGTTCTTTTTGTGTTTGAGATGAATCTTCCTTCAATAATTCCTCCAATTCTGCATCCTCGTAAGTTTTTGGCCTTCCACTGCGATCTTTGTCTTCTACGTCGAAATCACCGTTTTTAAACTTTTGAAACCACTCTCGACACGTTCTCTCACTCAAAGCACCCTCACCATATGCTTCTACGAGCAATTGATGCGCCTCAGCTGCAGATTTCTTTAAATTAAAGAAGTAAACTAATATTTCCCGCAAATGACGCTTACTTGGCTCAAATTTTGACATTTTCAACTTATAAAAATTATATTTTACCAATATAAAATCAATGATATTAATAGGTTATGTTGTTCTTGAATGTCCAAACTATTTTTTAAGCCGGTTATCATCTGCGAAAGCTGACCGAAACTCCGTGCCGCGCCATCTACAATAAAACGGCGGAAACTTATTTGTACTCCTAATATATATTATATATATATATATATAAATATATATATATATAAATATATATATATATATATATATATATATATAAATATCATATATATAAATATATATATATATATATTAGAGCGTTTCAAAAAAAAAATTTTTTTTCCTCGGTAAATATGAGCCCTTAATATTAATATTTAGGTTATCCGCATCGCACTTTTCGATTTCCCATAAGAATAACACAGGAAAAAAGTTTTTTTTGTTTTGATTTTTACAACTGATGAACGATATATAGTATTGCAATATCCATTTATTATTTTCGTAGAGAATTTAACTCTCTACAAAAAAGGTCTGAAGTCAATTTTTGATAAATCAATTCAGTCAAAAGTTATTCAAGATCAAAGTTTAACTTACCCTCAATTCAGCTGTTTTATTGACTAATTTGGCAAAATATCATGTTTTTACAAAAATTGAAAGCAAATCATTTTACAAAATCTAAATTAGACTTCTGAAAACTGTTAATCTTTATTTCCTGCTTTATAGTAAATGTGGACAGGGTACTTAAAACGAATTATCATTGACAGTTAACCCGTCATTTGAAAATTCTGGTTGTTGAAAATTAACATCAATCGTTCAATTGAGATCATTTTTTTAACATTAGTTTGAATTTTTTTTTAACTCTGAGAACTTAGAAATAAACTTTTTTTTTGTTTTGAAACCCGAATACTTATAAATTAGAGAGTATCATAAAAAAAACAGCTGAATCTTGAATAACTTTTGACTGAATTGATTTATCAAAAATTGACTTCAGACCTTTTTTGTGGAGCGTTAAATTCTCTACAAAAATAATAAATGGGTTTTGCAATACTATATCTCGTTCATTAGTTGTAAAAATCAAAAGAAAAAAAAAACTTTTTTCCTGTGTTATTCTTATGGGAAATCGAAAAGTGCGATGGGGATAACCTAAATATTAATATTAAGGGCTCATATTTTCAGAGGCCTATTTTGGCATTAAAACGAAACTTTTGGGCGTGGTTCCGAGGAAAAATAATTTTTTTTTTGAAACGCCCTAATTTTTTTTTTTTTTTTTTTTTTTTTTTTTTTTTTTTTTTTTTTTTTAATAATCACCATTATGGGAGTTTCCTCTAGAAGGTCCGGGTCTTAACGACCAAGGACCTTCTAGGCAGCTGTAAGGAACATTCTAACAATTCTTGTTGTCCAGAGGATCACCTCCTTCTGAGCTTTACTTATCAACTCCTGATCCAGTTCAAGGAGTTCCGTATTTTCTGCCAGGTGGCTCTCAACCAATCCATTCGTGGAGATTATCAGGGGCAGAATCTTTACCGTTCTTAGCTGGTGTATCTCTTTTATTTCAAAAGCCAGGTCGTGGTACTTTGTTAGTTTCTAATATATATATATATATATATATATATATATATATATATATATGAGCTTATTTCTCGATCTAACAAATGTATTGAAGTTCTAGAGCACTACATTGAAAAATATAATTTAAAAAAAAAATTCTCTGAGTTTCCTCACATGCCGAGAATAAATTGAATGCTCCTTTTATATAAATAATAATATATTTAGAAACTTATATTCAAACTACAACTGGTTTTGGTGAATAGGCAAAAACTTTGAATTTTCCTAGAAGATTCAAAACCTAAATATCTCAGTTATGTGCTTTAATTAACAAAATGACCAATGGTGAACCTTACTGAAAGATAAATATGACAAAAATTGAGATACTTACAGCATGCTTCTACATACTGTCTTTCCTTTTGTTTCACCTGAGAGTCTGCAACACCATTCGTTACAGTATTTCCTTTCTTCGGTTCACAATCACTAATATCAGTAGTTGTTAGTAAATTTTCTTTATCCCTTTTCACATAGTTCTGTTTAGTTGTATCCTCATTTTCTTTCGAGACTCAATTTGTTCGTTGACGTTTAACGTGAACTGCAAAGTTAATGAAGGTAAAATACAACATCACTGGATTCCTATTTCATTCAACATCAGACGAAGAAATGAAGATGTTCACGTCGTACTTTTTTGAGGTTTGTGCTATTTAATTTTATTTATTATAAATATATATATATATATATATATATATATATATATATATATATATATATATATATATATATTGTAATATCATGTATATAAATAAAAGTAGTAATTGTAAAATAAATGAAGAAACTTTCTATGTTAATTGCATTCTATGGTTTAAGTAAGGTACGCTTGGTAACCTAAAAACTCTTTCTTTTTCTCTGTTGTAACTCGAGTTGTGTACATTGTTATTTTATTATTAAAGTCTGAGTTAAACATACTTATATTATTTTACCCACGATATTACAAGTGGCGACGAGAAAAACTGGTATTTGTGAAGTTATCTACAATATTACGAAATGGCACACAAATCAACTTCACAGAAGAATCAAGGCGATTCAGCGGCTGTTAGCCAGTATCCAAATATCATAAGAGGTACGATAGGTGTTTTAAATGAATATCAAATGGGAACAGACTGGTGTATATATCAGGAGAGGATGGAACAATATTTCGAGGCTAATTATATCGAGGACAACAAGAAAGTAGCAGTTCTTCTAACAATGGTGGGTGAACAGGCATATGAAATACTACGAGGATTGTGTGATCCAGAACTTCCAAAAGAAAAAAGGTATCACGAACTGTGCAGGATATTGAAGGAACAATTTTCACAGAAGATTTCTGTCTTCAAGGAAAGAATAGAATTCTACAACCTGAGACAATTAGACAATGAAGGTATTAAAGAATTCTTTGTTCGTTTAAAAAACAAAGCGATTCAATGTAAATTTGGAAATAACCTGAACGAAATACTTAAGGATAGGTTCGTGTCAGGTTTGAAAAGGAGTGCCATTCTAGACAGAGTTTGTGAAGAGGACCATACCATTTCTTTGGAAGAAATTGTGCAAGTAGCATTGAGGAAACAAGCAGCAGTAACCAGTTCTTTCATCCAAACGATAAACAAGGTTAGTTTTACCCAAGAATCAAGGAAAAGAGCAGATGGAAGAAAACCATACCCAAGGGAAGAGAAGAGAGAAAACAAGCCGAAGATTCAGGAAGAAAAGAAAGCCAAATGCAGAAGTTGTGGCGAGGAAAATCATAATTTCAGTAAATGTAAGTTCAAAACTTATAAATGTAAAATTTGTAAAAAGGTTGGACATTTGGCAAAGGTTTGTTATTCAAACCGCAATCACTTTGTAAAGGAAGAAATTATAGTAGAGGATTAGAGTAGTCCAACAGATTTCATTGATATGTTTTTTGTGACTAAACGTAGAACCAGTTCTATTGAACCATTTAAAGTTCAAGTGCATATTAATAAAAAACCTTTGACAATGGAACTGGGCTCAGGAGCGGGAATTTCTGTTATTCCTGGTAATATTTTTGAACACATGTTTAAAAATTGTAAATTATTTCCAACGAATATTAAGTTGAAAACATACGAGGGTAATGTAATTGTTCCAGACGGAGAAATTTATGTGGACATTAAATATCAAAATGTTCTTAAAAGGAATTGCAAACTCATTATAGTCAAAAATGGAATGGTTCCATTATTAGGTAGAGATTTAATTAAATTATTCAATATTGCCTTGCAGGGTTCGATGGTGTCTAATGTGAACAAACTCGATCATAACGACAATTTAGACAAAATTCTTAAACAATTTGAAATAAGTTAGGCTTGTATAAATTAGAAAAATTAAAATTCTCGGTAGATCCTGAAGTTAAACCGATTTTCTGTAAACCAAGACCGGTTCCATTCAAATTCAAAGAACTGATGGATAAAGAATTGGACGAGTTAGAAAAACAAGGTGTTATCACTCGTATTCAAAATTCCGAATGGGGTACTCCCTTAGTTCCGGTATTGAAGCCTAATGGCAAGATTAGAATTTGTGCCGATTATAAGATTACAATAAATAAATATCTTGAAGATTATAAGCATCCCCTGCCAAGGATTGAAGAATTGTTCGTAGCTCTTCAAGGAGGGGAGGAATTTACCAAATTGGATTTGCTATGCGCTTATAACCAATTAGAATTAGACAACGAAACAAAAATTCTTTTATCGTGGAGTACCCACAGAGGTATATATAAAGTGCATAGGTTGCTATATGGTACAAAACCAGCGGTTTCAATTTTTCAAAATACCATGGAGAAAGTTCTCCAAGGGTTAAAAGGTGTAATGATATTCATAGATGATATTGTAGTTACCGGGGATAATAGGGTAGATCATTTGGAAAATTTAAAAAACGTTTTTGAGAGATTACTAAATGCTGGCTTCACGCTGAACTTAGAAAAATGCAAATTTTTTGAAAAAAGGATATCATATTTAGGTCATATAATTGATAAAAATGGTTTGCACAAAGATCCAGAAAAAACTAAAGCTATTGCAGAAAACGGTGTAAAATCATTTAAGAATTCTTTAAATAAATACCTCCAAGATATCAGGATAAAATCAGAGAGTACGGAAATATTAATGAGTAAATATTTATTTTCATATCGTAATACACCACACTGTACCACTGGTGAAACACCATCGAAATTAATGTTTGGAAGACATGTAAAAACTCGATTAGACCTGTTAACAAAAAGTCGGCGTTCAAAAGCTTTGGGAAGACAGATTAAATACCATGGTAAAAGAATGGTAGAATTTGAAGAAGGTGAGGTTCTTTATATTAAAGACTATCGAACACCAAATAAAATCACTTGGGAAAAGGCTGTAATTGTACAGATTCTCGGTACTCAAAATTATAATTGTAAAACATTGAAGGAAAAATTAATTTGGAGGATGCATATTGATCAAATGAGGAAAGTAGGAAGTTTTTATGATGACATTTGTGATATTAATGTGAAAGAATATATTTCTATAAAAGACTCTAGAAGTAATAACATTGAGCCAAAGGAAATTGTTCCTAGTCAGGAAGTTAAACCACCAGATTTTCAGGGTCACAATAGGGTACCGGAATCTGTTGAAAATGAATTACCGTCTAATAATGAAGAGTCAGTTTTAGTGGAGGGAGACAATGCACAAACAAATGAAAGTGCCTTGTTATCTCCTTATATAAAAAACCGTTTAAGAACAAATATAAGACCTCCTAAATGATTTAGTGACGGAGTAGTGTAATATCATGTATATAAATAAAAGTAGTAATTGTAAAATAAACGAAGAAAATACTTTCTATGTTAATTGCATTCTATTATGGTTTAAGTTAGGTACGCTTGGTAACCTAAAAACTCTTTCTCTTTCTCTGATGTAACTCGAGTTGTGTACATTGTTATTTTATTATTAAAGTCTGAGTTAAACATACTTATATTATTTTACCCACGATATTACAACTTGCATCCCGTACTTTGCTCAAAATAGAATCAATGGAAGGCATTGGATAATGGAATTCAACTTCCTGGCATCGAAGACAACCCTATAGGTACCATCTTTTTTGGGGACCAACCAAAGTGGAGACAACCATAGGCTGCACCCGGAGACAGGTTTGATAATGTTGAGCCCTCACATCTTATCAATCTCCTCGTTCAAAACTCTCTGCATTGCTGGAGAAAGCGGATATTGTCTTTGCCTAATCGGCTTGGCATCTCCAGTATCAATATGATGCTCATATAAATGCGTCTTACCCAACTTATCAGACGCCGCAATTTGATTGAATAGGTCGACAACAAAATCCAGTTCGAACCTTTGCGAATCTGTCAATGACTCAGATCTAAGTAAGGCGCGAACTACAGCTACAGAGTTATCTAAAGATAGGTAGGAGGAACTATAAGTAAAATCCTTAAAATCAAGAGTTAACTCAAATGCATGAATGAAATTCATACCCAAAATAAGATCGTGATTTATCGAGGGTACAACAAGAACCTTGAGAACCTTGATCATATCGTTCAAACTTATGGGAAGGTTGACATAGCCTAGAGTATCCTGAGGCCTTCCATCAGCCGTAGTGAGATTAACCGAAATATCATAGTGTAGGCATAGATTCAACTTTCGCAGAAGATGAATAGAAGAGGAACCCAAAATTGTAACATTGCTTCCACTATCTATTAAGAAGGATATAGGCTCACCTCCAACATGAACTGTTAGATAAGGACGATTGCACTTCTGCCGAAGTTTCAATAGGGGATTGGTTTCCCTCAAGAGACATTCTTTCCTTTAGACTATTTTTCGAGCATTACCAGAAGATAAACTGTGATAACCATCGGATAAATCAAAGTTCTTCGCGGTTGTGGGTGACGAAGTGGTCAATTTTTCATCTGGCTTGATTTCCCTTTCCGTTTTTGAGCAGGATTTTGACCTGAAGGACCTCCAATACCTGCGGGATTGTGGACCCTCTTCTCGTTTTTTGAACACAGAGGACAATTGGACTTGATCACGTTCTTCTGAACCCAACCAAAACAGAAACGTGTGCGTAGCTTACGACACTTGTTATAGTGGTGGTTTCCTTCACCACAGTTCCAACATCTGGCACTAGAACGAGTATCAGACACCCGCAGTTCTCCCAACTGATTGGAAATGCTCAGACAGATAGCATTCTCCACTCTCTTACAAAGAGCTATCAACTGAGATACTGACAAAGTATCCTGTAAAACGAGGGCTTTTACATGGTCAGGCAGTAAATTATTTCTTATAATATTGACCATTTTGAGCTCTGAAGGACATTTATTTAACCTATAAAACTGTGCCTTCATAGAATTGATATACAGGGCAACAGACTCTCGGGGATTCTGTTTACGAGATTTGATTTCATGAAGTAAAACTGAGTCATAATTACTATGCAAAAATGTACACTTCAAAGCTTTAACAAGTTCGTTCCAATTCAGGAAACGATTTTTGATGTAGTTGTTATGCCACTAAGTCCATGCATCATTCTCGAATAAATTCCCAGCAGATTCGAATAGGTGTGAATCTTTACAACCCCTCGAAACTTTTAGGGATTCAACTAACTCCAAAAATGGGATTAATGGTTCCCTTCCGGAAAATTTCTTTAAACCCCACTTGCACACAGGTATACATATAGAATTAGTTCCCATATTGACAGGACATAGAGGATTGTGCAAACCTGTAGATTTCACTGGAGTTGAGGTACAAGGAGAAAGAGCCTCAGGAGAGGACATCTTTTCCGCAATATCGGATTCCAACATAAGGACCTTCTTATAAAGACTCTGTCTGATAGCAGACTCACCATCTTTGTCAACAGATAACCGTTGAATTCTACCAGTCACATGAGTTAGGCGAGTGAGTATACGCCTGTGATCAACTTGAGAGGAACCAGAGTTGAACTTGGCACAAATCTCCCTCAAGTCTGTTAAACTTTCCTTAATGCCACCGACATTTTCTTCAAAAGAGAAAGGATCAGATAAGATGATGAAACTACGATCAGAGGATTCTTGGGATAGCAAACCCCTCAAAATTTTACGTTTATCATCTACTGATGACGGAACTTCAATTCCTCTCATTGCAATCTCATAAGCAAGTTCATTTTGCTTTAGAAACTGTGGATTAATCGTCATTATGCCAAAAATGAAGAAAAAATTTACTGAATCTGTATATTACGGAAAAGAAAAAATTAAAAATGAAACCCGATTGAAAAATCTTGCAGACAATGACCCAAAGAAACTTACAACTACCCCAAACCAGCACCTTGGTTGACCAGGAACCTAAAGTCACTTCCACCCGGAAAGAGTGAGATCAAGTTTATTTGAAGTCCGAAAAAGGAATTCAAGTACTCCACGTTGGGCGCCAAAATTTATGCAACAATTCCGCTACAATTTTATTTTAAAATTTCCGAGTCCAGTCGGTTTAACTGGGTCGTGAGCCTGATCTCACAATTCCACAAAATGAAAAGACACAACTTCCTGACAAACAAGTCACTCGTTTAATTTACCACAAGTATTTTATCTTACAATTTACATATATACATTTAGAAGAAATATACAATTTACTATCTAACACTAGAGTAAGTTTAAATAATATTATTATCGATGAAAGTAGAAAAATATATAGAAAATGGGAATGTTATTATTAATATATACAAAATTCAAAGTTCCTTAATGTGATATGAATATATACAAAAATTTCTCAATGTTACTTCCCTGGTTGGTTTAGAATACAGGCTGATGTTTTGCAAATCAAAACAGGTGGTGGTTTTGTAGGTCGTCTCAAGCAGGCTGTTATACAGTTCTTTAATAGCTTCAACGTCTTCGGGCAACCAGTGTACGTGTAACTATTCCTCACCAAGAAAACTTCCAAACTCCAGGAACAAATCACAGGAAAATAATCCAAGAGAAATCCGGGAAAAATATTCCAAAGGACAAATCCAGGAAAAGATAATAAAAAAATTCAGGAGAGAGAACAAAAATGAGAAATACGTCACATTGAAATTTTGAGCACTTCTGTCTCTGGAAATATTATTCAAAATGGAAGAAACACTTATGTATTTTTTCGCCATTTCTGATAAAAAACATGCAGAAACGTTCGAGGCAATCATATGCAAAATTTTCCAAGACAAAAGTGTGTTTTAAAAACGAAGAAATAAATAATATAGCTAAAATAATGTAACATTTGAAAGGTGAATCAAGCAAAAAGTTTCACACAATCAATATGAAAAAACTGACAGAGGCATTCCAAAAAGAAATAATATGAGAAAAATAACATGTTTTAAATGCAGTTCAAGCATAAAAACTAATTATTATTATTATTTATGGCGTTTTTGGATAAAACCGATAATCTTGTTCAGGGGTAATTTTTTCAGTTCGCTGTGAGCTATAAAAGCCTGGCCAAAGACCTCGAATCTGATACGACTCACCGCTGGGCACTCTGAGACGATGTGCATGGCTGTTTCAGTGTCCTCAAGACACAGCCTGCATTCGTTGTCTTCAGCCAGACCGATTTTGTGCAAATGCGCTTTCAGTCTGCAGTAACCTGTCATAATTCCGACAAGTGTTCTTAGTTTGGCCCTATCCAGACCTAGCGCTAGGTTCGCCATCTTTTTGTTCGAAGCTATGCCAAGAAACAACTCTCTTATACACCATTTGTCAATAGTGTTCAGTATCTCTTGAAGGACGGCCGTTATCGTCACCTCCGATTTACATTTCACTATGATTGCCAGGTCATCAGCAAATGCTTGAACGTCGACTCCCCACAGCGAAATGATCGCTAGCAGGTCATCAACGAGAAGGGTCCACAGTAAGGGTGAGAGAATACCTCCCTGCGGACAGCCCTTCGCAGCCTTGAACTCGAAGACCTCATCCTGTATCCATCTACAGATTAGTGGGTCGATTCCTCTCGCAGCGATAGCCTCAGCGAGAGAAGCCGGCAGCGTATTGTTAAAAGCACCTTCAATGTCCAGAAACGCTGTTAGTGCTATCTCTCGATTATCGAGAGATTGGTTTAATTTTCCGTCCAGATTATTCAATGCAAGTTCTGCCGACTTGCCAGCCTGGTAGGCGTATTGATGATGGCTAGGGGGACTGTCAATTAGCACCTTCCCCCTGATATGGACATCAATCACCTTTTCCAGACTCTTCAGCAGGAACGATGTCAAGCTTATTGGTCTGAACGAAGAGGGTTCCGATTCTGTTCGTCCCACCTTTGGTATATATACCACTTTAGCTAGTGTCCAGCTTGTAGGGATAACCCCCCAAGCCAGACTTGTTCTAAATTATTTAGCAACACATCCATGCCCTTTTGAAGAAGGGCTGGAAAGATTCCGGTGTTTTGAAAGATTTGAAAGACCTTATTGCGTCTCTGACCGCTTGTGCAGTGACTATATTTTTGGATATTCGCCAGTTGCCCCTCCCTGGCCAGATTAGATGGTCAGGGTTGGATCTGGCGTTTGTATCTTCCAGGGAAGTGTTTGTTCGAAATGAGCTCCAATGTTTCTTTTCTGGAACCAGTGAAACCACCCTCCGGACGTTTGAGCGAACTGGTTGTTCTCAATGGCTCCCTGAGAGAATCTTGTGTATTCTGGCAGTTCTGGGGGCATCATTTATACCCTCACAGAACTTGCCCCATAAGTCCCTCTTGATCCTCCTAATGCTCTTATTGTAGAAGGTTAGAACTTCATTGGATTTGTCCCATTGACCGGTCACTTTGGCTCGGTTCAATAATCTCCGAACCTCCTTTCTTTGTTTATTTAGGTTGTTATTCCACCAAAATGAATTTCGGTTATCCTTTTTACATCTTAGTGGGCAGTTTTCGTGATAAGCGGAGACCATGGCGGTTTTGATTTGCTCCGCCAAGATCTCCAAGTGATTCTGTTTGAATATTTTAGATATACACGTGCTAAGGTTAGCCCGGAGGGTTTCTACATAACCAATCCAGTCTGTTTCCTTAGCATTTCTGTAGTATTCTAATGGTCTAGGACCTGTTTTTATACTGAAGAGTATATGCCTATGATCTGAACATGATGGTTCAGTGGATACCGTCCGACCGGAAATCTTATTGTTAATGAACTTAGCAATTATAGTGAGGTCCTTTATTTACCACTGTTAAGCCCTCTTGAAGTGAGTAATTTAGAAGTGACTCACCTCTATGGTTGATATCCGTGCTGCCCCAAACTGTCTGGTGAGCATTGGCATCACATCCAATTATTAGCTGGATATTTTTTTTTCTACAGTGGTGGACTAAATCCCGCACGGCTGTAGGTGGGGGTCCTTCGGCAGCTCTGTCTCCAGGAAAGTACGCAGAACAGACGCAACTCCGTCGCATTCCTTACCTCCTGGCAGCGGACATGAATGGATGTCATGCCCCCCGTGCAGAACTCTGAAAGAACGAAGTAATTAGTAATACTTGCTAATAGGGATTTGTATTATCTTTTCTTACTGATTGCGGTGCTTGATATGTAACTGATTTGTATGTACTCTTGTGTGATCCCCTGGATACCCATTTCTTTTTTTGTTCTTATTGTAACGTCCATTAACACGCCTAGGTGTTGGGGTACTGTATCTTTTTTATTATGTCCTAGTCAGTTGTGTTACATATTTGTCATATGTTTGTGCCCGCTTACTTTGAGAGATTGTATTCCATGTGAACTAGTGGCGTTCTTTGGGGTAAATTGCTGGGTAGTCCTGGTAGAGGACAACATATCGTATAGATAAAGTATTGTATTGTATTGTGATCTCCCCAGGGATTAGTTTACGTGACCCTTCAAGTAGTGTTCGTTTCATTCTTCAGTAATATCTGAGCCTTCCTGGGCCTTGACCACCCCGAGGAGGCCAGATACAGTTCATTTGATAGTAACTTTTCCGGTCGACTCGAATTGTTAGATCCTCTCTTCAAGGAGATCTCCTGAGCATGCTACAATTACCCTTACCTTACTGTCCATTTAAACTCACCCCTTGTAATGGAAGGTTCAGCTCTGATTACCGGAAGTACAGTTGAAGGTGCGCATGCTGGCTGTATCCCCTTTTCCTGCATAACTTTACCCTTTCCGCTGCATAAGAATGATATCTGATTTGAGCGAGTACCGACCTAACAATATGTAGTAATAAATCATTTAGACCCGGGGCGCTATTGGTTTCACTGGGGCGCTTTGCGAACCACTGCGTAGAGTAGATTTAACCACAGGCTGATGAATGTGTTTCCATTTATTGAGGGTTGTTGCTTTTGAACATTATTAATACAAATATATTATTCTGGTATTACTGTGTTTCGAATATTTGAACCTCCCGTCACTGTTTCCTTGCTCTCGTTAGGTGTAATTTGGGTTGCCTACACAACGTAACGTCCTATTCGCCCGCCAGTAGACGATCACGATAAAAAGGTTAGCGCTTTTTAGATTACTTCGTATAATTCCAGATCTTTAAGAGTACTCCGTAAATCCCTAGATCTTTTAGAGTACTCCGTAAACCCCCAGATCTTTTAGAGTACTCTGTAATGTACGGGATAGCTCAATATACCCAACAATTCAGTGAAATATTGAAATTTTCATCCAGTCAGTGACTTAATAACAATGTCAGCCGCTTGTTCCGAAGTAGGAATATAAAACAATTTGATTTTATCATTAGTGACACATTCCCAAACAAAATGATGTTTTACATCTATATGTTTGCTTCGTTTTGTTTCCAATGTGTTTGATATTTTAATGCATGATTAATTGTCTTCTTAGACATTTTTGGAGAAAAATGTTTTCATATAGCATTTCGGAAAGCAATTGTCCCACAAAGATACATTCCGTCACACATTCCGATAAGGCAATGTATTCAGCTTCTGATGTACTATTAAGAAAATATCCATGTCAGAATAAAGACATCGGTCCGACTTGGATCTCTGAAATTTTAAATTCAATAGTTCAAAATGCAATTTTTGGTACCAACATTTGGGTGCTTCAAGTAAACCGCATAGTGCTTTGTTAAGTTTACACATGTATTCGCTCCTGGGTTGAAACTCATCTACACCTTCAGGAATTTCCATATACACTGGTTCCGGTAGATCATCGTTTAAGAACGCATACTTTACGTCTAGTTGGTTGACAAAAAGGCATTTTTGTACGCACAATGACATGAGCACTTGAATTGAAAGCATACGCGTGGAATAGATTTCCGCACTGTCACGTCCACCTTGTTTATAACCGCGAGCCACAAGTCTGGCTTTTTTAATCGCTTTACCATTTGGATCGACCTTCTGCCTGAATACCCATCTTGAATTAATTATGTTCACACCTTGAGGTCTCTTGATTATTTCCCAGATATTACATTCATTTAGAGCATACAATTGCTCTAAATTAATTATGTTCACACCTTGAGGTCTCATGATTATTTCCCAGATTTTACATTCATTTAGAGCATACAATTCATTTTCACTAGCTTCATTCCAACCTTTTTCTCGAGAAATTGCTTCAGAATAAGATTGAGGTATGTCAGCGTCAAGACTTGTCAACAGCGCAGCCATCATACTTTCATCATCGTCAAAATTGATTTCATAGTGAAGAGATCCGGATCCTCTAAGGAGCATACGAGTCACAGAGTCCCTGATAGATTATATAAATTCCACCATTATGTCATTGTATTTACCCGCGTTATTTCTGTGTCAAAATACTCTGTGGCGCTGTAACTTGACACGTACGTGATTAGTGACAATAACAAAGGAGAACAATGTCCTTATAGCGTACTCATTGTATTTTAATTCATTCGAGAGGGAGGTTCTTGGAAATAAACCTCCTGAGCAACTTAGTAGTCTACTCGAGATAATAGTATTTATAACAGTGTCCCTTGGTAACTCTTAGTAAGTAAACTTCTTTTAAATGCTTCTGATTAATTGCATGCTTTACATTTTTAAATACCACCTTTGTGTTAATGTGAAATTAATGACTGCACGCTCGTTCATTGTACTTCGGTTTCCATTCTTGTATTTTTCTTCGCTGTTATTTAATCCAACCGGAATGTTTTATCTAAATTGCATTGCCTTTGTACATAACTAAAGCGACCCTCACAAGTTTTCTGTTTGTATTGTATACTTTCTCTCGGTGCCTGATTGCTTTTTGCTGTATTTGTAAATAGTGGTTCTTTATCTGCGTAATACTTGCCAATAGGGATTTGTATTATCTGTTCGTACTAATTGCGGTGCTTGATATGTAACTGATTTGTATGTACTCTTGTGTGATCCCCCGGATACCCATTCCTTTGTTCTTATTGTAACGTTCATTAACACGCCTAGGTGATGGGGTACTGTATCTATGTTATTATGTCCTAGTCAGTTTGTGTTACATATTTGTCATATGCATGTGCCCGCTTACTTTGAAAGATTGTATTCCATGTGAACCAGTGGCGTTCTTTAGGGTAAATTGCTGGGTAGTCCTGGTAGGGGACAACATATCGTATAGAGAAAGTAAATAACTCCAGATATCCAACGCTACTGTAAGAATGTGTGAGTGATTGCTAGATAATTGTTCCGAGGTATTGTGATATCCCCAGGGATTAGTTTACGTGACCCTTCTGGTAGTGTTCGGTTCGTTTCTTCAGTAATATCTGAGCCTTCCTGGGCCTTGACCACCCCGAGGAGGCCAGATACAGTTCCTTTGATAGTAACTTCTCCGGTCGACTCGAATTAGGTTAGATCCCCTCTTCAAGGAGATCTCCTGGGCATGCCATAATTACCCTTACCTTACTGTCCATTTAAACTTACCCCTTGTAATTGATGTTCAGCACTGATTACCGGAAGTATAGTTGTAGGTGCGCATGCTGGCTGTATCCCCCTTTCCTGCATAACTTTACCCTTTCCGCTGCATAAGAATGATATCTGATTTGAGCGAGTACCGACCTAACAATATGTAGTAATAAGTCATTTAAACCCGGGGCGCTATTGGTTTCACTGGGGCGCTTTGCGAACCACTACGTAGAGTAGATTTAACCACAGGCTGATGAATGTTTCCATTTGTTAATGTTGTTGCTTTTGAACATTAATAATAAAAATATATTATTCTGGTATTACTGTGTTTCGAATATTTGAACCTCCCGTCACTGTTTCCTTGCTCTCGTTTAGGTGTAATTTGGGTTGCCTACACAACGTAACGTCCTTTTCGCCCGCCACTAGATGATCACGATAAAAAGGTTAGCGCTCTTTAGATTACTTCGTATAACTCCAGATCTTTAACAGTACTCCGTAAACCCCTAGATCTTTTAGAGTACTCCGTAAAACCCCAGATCTTAGAGTACTCGGTAACATACCTAGAGCTTTTAGAGTACTCCGTAATGTACGGGATAGCTCAATAGTCATCGTATCATTTCGATTTGTTAATTTTGTCTTTTTTGTCTTACATTATTCTGTTGGTTGAAAATATCATTGTTGGTTTCTCTACTGGAGTGAGTATCATCTTCACCTCGATCAGAGTCTCGATTTTCATTATTTTCTATTGAGCAAATTATTTTTCGGAATTTTTCTGTTTCATAGTTTGTTTCATCAAAAACCACATTTCTAGCTGAGATTACTTTTTGATCTTTTGGATCCCACGGATGATAACCATTATTTGATACTGAATTGTTTCAGCCGTTACTATTTCGTAGTTGATCATAATTAAAACAAATTGTAGAAATTACTATAAAACATAGTAATTTCTACAATTTGTTTTAACCATTTTTTGTGTAGCTCACTAAAATATCTAATTTATTTAACCTATTTTCAGCAGGTACATGTACATAAGTAACACATCCAAAAAACTTTTATTTTTGACATATTTGAATTTTTGGCTGCACCAAATTTCAGCAGGAGTTTTATTATTTTGTAATGTTGAGGCTGGAGTCCGATTTGCCAGCTACAGCTTCTTCCCAAAATATCTTTTGCATCTTTGCTTCGAAGATTAAACAACGAGCTTTGTTTAACAACGTTTGATTGTATCTTTCTGCGACACCGTTGTGTTAGGAAGTACGAGTATTCAATATTAATATCTGTTTGCTTGCAGAAATTCTAAAACGATGTGACACATATTCGTCACCATTATCACACCTTAATATTTCTGGTAGTGTTTTGAATTTAGTTTCTATAACAGCTAAATATTCTTTGAATTTTTCAATTGCCTCACTTTTATTCTGCATAAAATATATTTCTCCGAAATGAGAGAAGTGATCAATAAAAGCTATGAAGTAATGCTTACCATTATGACTGGCTGGATTCATGGGTCCACAAACATCACTAGAGATGCATTATAGGATTTTCTTCGCTTTCCTTTCGTTTGATAAATTTTTGAAAGGTTTCCTGGTTTGCTTACCTTGAAAACAAATTTCGCAAGCTCTTTCTGAAAGAAAATATGATGAGTGACCCATACGCCTATGCCATAGGTCCTTTTCTTCTGATGCCGTCAAATTTGCATGACTTTTTGGTATGTTAAGATCTACTATATAAAGACCACACTGTAACTGACCTGATATTAATTCTTTTTTGTTGCTCCCTTTCAAATAAATTTTGCTATTTGCAAAGATAATTTACATCCCATTACTTTCTATTTTTTTCACAGAAGGTAGATTGTGTGTGAGACTTTTGCAATCAAGAATGTTTTCCAATTTTAGTTTTAATCCACTGTCAGTTTCCAAATGTAATGTTCCTTCAACTTTGGCTTCTACACAATGTCCTTCTTTTGCCACTTTAATTGAGTGATTAACTAGTATCTTATCTGTTAAGAACTTCACATATTCACTTTTTATTAAATGGTTTTTTTTTATTAAATTGTTTGTTTATCTGAATCAAGCACAAATTTTACTGTGCTTTCCTTGATTTCCAGCTTTTTATTGGATAAACATGTTATGACAGATATTTCGTCATCTTTTTCCGATACATTTGCTTCAGAAAATGTTTTCTTGTTTTAATATTTCTTGGTGCGACAGTCAGATTTTTATGCCCACGTAAATCACAAAAATAACGTTTAAAAAGAAGCTTTTTCTTGTATCGAGTGATAGAACTTTCGATAGGGATTTGACAGAAGGTAGAAGTCATGTTGTTTTGACATTTCTGTTCAGTAAGCATTGACAAATTATCATGGAAAGACTCACGCCGCAAAGACGTTTACAAATTGTTGAAATTTATTTTCAAAATCAGTGTTCTATTCGCTAAACTTATAGAGCACTTCGTGAAATTTATGGTTTACATAATCGTCTATCAGAGCAGCTTATTCGTCGAACTATCGATAGATTTCGGACAACATTTTCTCTACTCGATGCAACAACAACAAGACAAATAACTGTACGAACAGAAAAAAATATCGCTGTAAGTCGTAGTGCTAATGATGATCCAGATTTGTCTATTCGTCGACGTTCACGACAAGTTCTACTCTGTGCATCTACCACATGGAAAGTTTTGCGTAAAGATCTTGGTCTACACCCATACAAAATCCAACTAGCTCAAGAGCTAAAGCCACTCGACCATAATAAGCGTCGTTTGTTTACTTATTTGGCTAGAACAGCTTGAAGTTGATCCACTTGTTTATCGTAAAATTTTGTTTAGTGATGAAGCTCATTTCTGGTTGAATGGCTATGTAAACAAGCAAAATTGCCGTATATGGAGTGAAAACAATACTTTAGAAGTGGAAGCTAACACAACTGGTGTTATTGGTGAAATAAGTTCTGAATTACTCGAAAAAGTGATTCAAAATTGGTCTGGTCGAATGGGCTTTCTCAGTTGTGGAAATATGCCGGAAATTATTTTTAAAACATAAATGTCATAAAATTATCTTTCGAATTAAAAAAATTGGCTTCAATTTTAATTTAAATGCTTTTTATTTTAATTTAAAGTTCTATCACTATAAAAGAAACACCTGATATCTATATTCGCTATACACCGAGACTCTAAGGCATTAATAATACCCTAGCGCCATCTAGAGTATGCAAAATACAAACAAGATATACCTTTGCGAGTTAATTCAAGTAAAGAAATATTTTCACCTTACTTACCTATAACTTAATTGGAAATTTTGGCGTAGCTCACAGTTTACTTTGAAGTTTTATTAAATCTGTGAGTCTCTTTTCATTATTGTTTTTTCTTAACAGATTCTAGGTCCAGCTTTATAATATACCAACTTTTTAAGAAAAAGGCCAACTATTATCGATTTTATTTCAAAATCTTCATCAGGACTATTTTTACCTCGTTTGGTTTTTGTCGTATGGTTATTGTTTTTTCTTCTTGTGTCTTAACGGATATAGTTATTATCACGGCGGGCAGATACTTACTATGTTACTTATTCTCTTTCCCTTTGTATTACCCATTGATTATACTGTAGCGAACAACTTCTTCGCTCCTGGTCCAGAAACCTGCCTTGCTCTGTCGCAGCTTGACCGGCGTACCGATAGAGGACCCGACCAGTCAACAGATTCGTGACTAACCGTTCCCGCCGAGTTCAAATAGAGCATAGTATATAGCGTTTGACAACTACCGTTCCAAGCGGAACACATGGTCATTGGCGTCATAGGCAGAGCTGCGCATCACGCCTGCCTGATGAGTTTCAGATGCGCTGACTCCGAACGAAACGCCGTCACCCGAATCCAGTGGTGGAAGCTCCCTCGCAACATCCGCATTTTCGTCGAGAGCTTCAATACCTGTCCATATCACCTATTCCTATTATTTATCCCTATTATGTATTCCTATTACCTATCTCTATTTACTATTTTTACTACCTTATAACAAACCTACTTTGCAATTTCTAATCGCTGGCGCCCAAACCTATCTCACCTTTTCTATATATTTCCAAAATTTCGAGCTGTTTCTCTAATTCATTATTGTCCATTATTCTCGAATATAAGAAATCCCTTTTAGGAGAGGCTGGGTTGGGAAGTGATCTCTTGATATTGTTAGTGAGATCATCCAAACAAACACATTTAACATCTTGAGTGAAATAAATTAGCTTCTAATAATTTTTGACACCTTTTCCATTCGAAATACCAAATACCTACATAGTTCAAATTTTCAATTTTGGTGGAGGTGCTACCGATTTTTTTCCTCCTTTTTCTTTTTGATTCCCTTGACTCCCTTCCATAGGTTCCACACAATTTTTTTTTAGATTATCTGCATCGTGCCACTTGTTGTACTTCATTGCTCCAGGAAGAAACATATTTACCTTATCTGCTTTTTGATTTCGTCAGCTTATTTTAAGTACCTCGGTCTGGATGATTTCATGATTTAATTCAAAACCGGGTTAAAAAAGAGTGGCCTTCTAACAGATATCGGAATGTCGGCAATCGACAAAGAAGGTTTTTAGACAGATGGTACCCATTTAAATATCTCAAATAATTTTTGGAGTTACATAGCTCCGTACAGTCATTCATTATTTTTACATTATTTTGTTGTATATCTCAAATATTTGGATTTACATAGCTCCATACATTCATTAATTATTTTTATTGTGAACTAATTTGAAAATTTCAATAATAATAAGTTTCTTTTCTTTTGAATCTAAATGTAAATTTTCTTAAGATTTTCTTTTGTCGAAAGGAAAATCAGATGCCACGATTTTCCTTTCTAGATCGAAGTACATAGAGAAAATGAATGATTTCATTAAAAAACAAGATATCGTAGAAACTCCCGTTGACCCGACGACTAAAATTCAAAAATCCTTGAGGAAAACTTTGTCAGACATTTCCTTATTTAAATCAAATTATCATCTCATAAATATGAATCCTAGCCCACCAAAACTCTACGGTCTAATAAAAACTCACAAAGAAGATGCACCAATTCGCCCAGTCGTTTCCTTTATTAGCAGCCCTACTTATAAAATAGAGAAAAAATTAAATGAAATGTTTAAAAGACTTACTAATTTCACTCCGAAATACACAATAAAAAATTCCATAGAATTAACAACCAAATTAAAAAATTTTTCTTTACCAAATAATTCCTACCTTATATGCCTGGATGTGGATAATATGTTTCCAAATATACCGAGAAATGATAGCATTCATTTAGCTTCAGAAATTCTTGAAAAATCACATGTAAATCCCGTGATACAGGGTGATTTCATTGCCCTTTCAGAACAATGTCTGCTCAAAAACTATTTTCAATTTAATAATAAAATATACGAACAATTCAACGGCCTAGCTATGGGCCCGCCTCTGAGTCCACTCCTTGCAGACATATTCATGTCAGAAATAGAAAATAAAATCTTCAATTCGAAACTATCTGTAAATATTCATTTCTGGTACAGATACGTAGACGATATTCTCACGTGTATCTCCGGAACATGCAGACAACTGAGTCAATTTTTGAATTTCTTGGATAATATTCACCCAAATATTAAATTCAAATTAGAAAAAGAATCGAAGAACAGTATTACATTTTTAGACCTCTCGATATCACACTCAAATAGAAAAATAGAATTCAACGTGTTCAGAAAACCCCCATCCACTGATATATGTATTCCTATTGATTCCAATCACCCATATTCACAAAAAATGTCAGCGTATCAATCGATGATCCACAGAGCCTTCGCATTACCCTTATCAAAAAATGATCGCGAAGCTGAAGTCCAAACTATAAAATCAATAGCCGTAAACAACGGTTTCAACCCCAATATAATAGATAATCTAATTCGACAGAAACTATCTAAAATAGCTATGAGCCAAATTTATCCTATCATAAAAACTGAAGAAAATAAAAAATTCATTTCTCTATCGTACTTTGGTAGCATAAGTGAAAAAGTGGCCAATAGTTTTTCAAAATTAGATGTCAATATCACCTTCAAAACGCAAAACAACGGTATTATTTAACGCAAAGAACCCTACTCCAAACATACACAAATCAGTAGTTTATGAGTTATCTTGTTCTACGTGCAGTAATAAATATATAGGACAAACAAGACGTTCCTTCAAGACGAAGTTCAATGAACATAAAATGAGTTTCATGAAAAATTAACAAAATTCTACTTTTGCCACTCATTGTCTAGAAAACGGTCATTCCTTTCCCACAATGGATAATCTTAAAATTTTACATGTAGGATCAAAAGGGAAGAAACTCGATTATCTAGAATGTGTTGAAATTTTCAAATTAGTTCACAATAACAATAATGTAAAAATAATGAATGACTGTACGGAGCTATGTAAATCGAAAATATTTGAGATATTTAAAAAGTAGCATTTGTTTAAAACCTTTTTCAACGAACATAAAATGAATTCAATGAAAAGTAAACAAAAATTCAACTTTTGCCACTCATTCTTTAGAAAACAGTAATTCCTTTCGACAAAAGAAAATCTTAAGAAAATTTACATGTAGATTCAAAAGAAAAGAAACTTGATTATTGAAATTTTCAAATTAGTTCACAATAAAAATAATGAATGAATGTACGGAGCTATGTAAATCCAAATATTTGAGATATACAACAAAATAATGTAAAAATAAAGAATGACTGTATGGAGCTATGTAATCCCAAAAATTATTTGAGATATTTAAATGGGTACCATCTGTTTAACAACCTTCTTTGTCGATTGCCGACATTCCGATATCTGTTAGACTCTTTTTTAACTCGGTTTTTTATCACGTTTCGCTTGTAAACCTCTGTACCACTATTAGGTGTTACCTAGAATCTATTGAAATATTCAAAATATGTATCACTTTTGTTTAAATACCTCTGTACTACTGTTAGGTCTTCAGTTGTCTGATGATGGGAAAGTTCATTTCACGAAACTCGAGTCACAAGAAAATGTGTAATATACATTTTTATTGGTAGTAAAATATAGTAATTTTTGCAATTTGTTTTAATTTTCACAGAAAATGAATATTTTAAAGAAAAACAAATGTACCTTTCCTGAAAATTTGAGTGACCCAGATAAACTTAATAATCATTTTGAAAAAAATCATAATGTGAAACTTAATGACGCAGTATTTAATTTTTATAAAAATAACATCTTGGAGGAGGTAGAAGAGCTATGTGAATTAGGTTAGTTGATCCTGATGAGGTTGGCGGAATAGTGGAAAGTATTCGGTCGAATACTACTAGTGTCGACGTAATATAAGAATGATCAGACTGTGTTGCCCATTCATCATTCCCTATATTACACATATTATTAATGAAGCATTCTAACGTCGTATTTTCCCAATTTGTGGAAAACTGCACTTGTGTTCCCCTTACCGAAGGTCAATTGTCACGCCGATTTCAATCAACTCCGGTCTATAAGCCTACGGTTTCGAAGATTCTTGAAAAAATTATGGAGGACCAGATAAGAACTTTTTTATCGAGGTACAATATCTTACCTACGAATCAATCGGGCTTTAGAAAACATCACAGTTGCGAGACAGCACTGGCTAATGTAGTTGATGGTTTGTTGAAGTCGGCAGATGGTGATATGGTTACGGCCTTAGTAACATTGGACTTTAGCAAAGCGTTTGATTCTCTTTCACACACGTTAATGTACGAGTTGCTTCACTATGTTGGCTTTGGTGAGAGCGCTAGAAATCTGGTCCGATCTTTCTTATCTGGAAGATCACAACGCGTGGCATCTCAAGGACGTTATTCGACTCCTTTAGAGCTTAGAGTTGGGGTCCCTCAGGGAAGCATTCTGGGTCCTCTTCTGTATATTATATAGACATTAAATTTCCATAAATATTTAACAAACTGCATGATTCATAGGTATGCCGACGATGCGTGATTGTATTTTTCTTTTCTTCTAAGCCAGATCATCTTAGCCCAAGAATTAATCAATTCGGATTCAAACAAATTTCTCAAAATAGCCGAAGATCATTTCTTCAAACTAAATCCTGAAAAGTGCTCTGTTGTGGTATTTGGTAGCGAACAGAACACAGAAGTAGCTGAAGGAACATTGAAGATCAGAGAAATGGTATACCTCTGGGTTCCTCTAAAACATGTAAAAACCTTGGACTACTCATGGACTCACAGCTACGATTCAATGAACATGTCAACAGTAAACTTTGTTCAGCCTACTACTCTCTAAGATGTATATATCCCCTACGATGTTGCCTATCTCAAGATGCCAGAAGCCTGTTCTGTGAATCAATTGTTTTATCCCAATTCAATCATTGCCTCGGCGTTTACTAACCGTGTTTGGATGTCGTGGATAGATACCGTATCCAAAAATGCAGCTGCTTAAGACTGATTTATGGAGTGAGAAGAAGAGATCATATTACCCCATTTTTGGAGCGCTCTGGTTGGCTCAATATGTCTTCCAGGTATAGGCTCAATGTATCTTGCTTATGTTTCAAGATTCTGAAATTCAGGACGCCCCGATACCTTTATGATAGGATTCAATACAGACACGAAGTTCATGGCCTAAACCTGCGTCATTGATATTTGCTTATGGTTCCGCAGCACCGAAAAGAAATTTTCAAAAGATCTTTTTCGTACACGATTTCTGACGCACTGGGTAATATAGATCTTAGACAGATGGTATCATCTTTCAGGAGTCGCTGCAAAAACCAACTGATTCACTTGTAAGGTAGATTTCCACTCTTTTTAAATCTTCTTTTTAAAATGGTAAAGAATAAATTCTTCCCTGCTATCCTCGTCCTTCCTAAAACTATTCCTTTCCTACTAGTATTTAAGTAAATGTTTACTTGCACTTTTGCGCTGGTTTCATTTTTTGATGTACTTATTTTGAATGTGAGGCTTAACAGATTCCTTCGGGAAATCTGAACCCTGTATGCCTTTTGTTACCAATGGCTGTTGTAACAATAAACATATTATTATTATTATTATCTTACCTGTTGATGAGTCGATACCTTTCTTTCGTAATGACTATACGTTTCGACTCCTGACTTTATCTCTCGACTTCTTTACATAGATAAAGATTATTCTCTAACGTTTTTCTGAACTTGACATCACTTTGTGTTCACACGGAATGTTGCAAATGTCTCTTACCTTACCTGACTATTGACTTTGTCAATTATTATCTATTTTGACTACCTCACTAGATAATTTCGGAGTTTTATTCGAGTCGATATCGTTTTTACAGTAACCACTCGCATCATCTTCCGATTTTATCTGTGGACTCTCTTACCCATTTAGAACGTTTTATTTACTTTCCCGGAATTGACATCGTCTTGTGTTCGCTGAAACCGGCACAGGATGACGGAAGTTTTTTTGTGGTTTTGGTCTCGAATCCATAAACCTCCATGACCTAACGATTCAGTTTTCATCTCGAGTTCATGTTTTTTTTTTATCTCAACCCCCGTATAGTAAGGGATTTTTTCGAAATATGAATTATGATTATTGACCTCATTCAATGCTTGAGCATGTGTGACGTTTAGTCGGTCGACAGTGTATGATGAGTAACGCTCTCGACCCTTTTCCATTGGAAATGGTCAGTGACTAAAAGTCGTTTATAAAATTTTGCACTGCTTATGTTGTGTACCTATGTAACTGATCAGTAGCTTTCAGGTTTGGTTGGAACGTCGAGTACACGAGGATTTTGCTTATGTGGATTGCGCACAATCGCACTGCTCGACATGGGTGACGAACAACTGTCAACCCACTGGCGGTTCTTCAACTTTAACTTTATCTCTTTGGTTTGGATCTCTCTTTGTTTGCCGTATTCACTTCATATTTGTTCATAACTCAGTTATGCTGTGTGACCTGTCAGATAAACTTCTCTTTCGCTAAACTTTAAATTTTGCATTTTACGTTAAAAATCATTTTTTTCTCACACTCTTTTTCAAAATTTATTAAGAATTATTGGCATTTCATTTCTTTGAACAAATTTTCTTCAAAAATTTTTTTTTCCTGGTAAGTGGTGTGTATAACGTTAAAAAACGCTCCGTTGTTGATTTGAAATTCAATTGTTTATTAAATTGTCGGAAGCACAATTTTATAATGACTCTGTTTGTGAATAAATGAACACGTTGTTTATTTAAAGACTACACTTCAAAGTGTATGTACTTCGGGCGAACTTACTATCTATATCGAAAGGGAAAAGAGTAACTGAACTCAAGCGCAGACCTTAAATCTCGGTCACAGAAAATCTACAGAACGTAGAGTGGAGAGTTCTTGTTCAAACTTTTGGCATATATTCACAACACCCCCATTTAATAAAAGTTTACAATAACAATAAAACATTAGTTGTCCTTATTCTAATTCCTACACAATGTTTTGGTTCTTCAAAATTTTGACTTTAAATTGATGATTAAGATTTTCAAAGATAGAATCAATTTAAGTTTGGTCCGCAGAAAAAAACAAAGAAATCGTCTACATACAGACAAGTTATCTCCATTTTGTCTATATACAAACATGGTTCAAATTTAGATTTTTTGTAACCGATTTCTGATAAAACATTGTTTACTCTTTCACTCCATCCCCGACTAGCCTGCTTCAAATCATATATGGCTTTCTTCAGCTTGAAAACCATATTAGGGTTTTCCTTTGAAATAAAACCCTCAGGCTGTTTGTTCCATCAAAACGTTTCCTTTCAAAAAATCGTTAAAAAATACTTTTAACTACTAAGTATTTAATGTTTAGATTAAATCTAACGGCTAATCCTAATAACAGTTTTGACGTTGAGTGTCTCACCACTGGAACAAAGGTTTCACTTAGTCAATGCCTTCCTTCGGTGTATAACCTTTGACTACAAGCCTTGCTCTGAATTTCTTTTTTATTCTCACGATCACTCTTCACTTAAAAAACCCACTTACACTTTACCTCTGTACTGCCGTCTGGTGAATTCACGAGCTCCCATGTGTCATTCTCATGGAAATACTGGATCTCTTCCTTCATAGCTTGCATCCACTGATCTGCACTCGGTCCTAAAAGCGCATCGCTCACTGTCTGTGGAATTTCTATTAATTATGGAATTCCATCACAATCAGATGAACCATTGAAATAGATGACAAAATCTTCAAACCTTTTCTTCTTTGGTTCTGTCTGAGATTTCCGTACACCCGTTTCTACTTGATTGTCTAGCAGTTGGTCAGGAATATATTCAACATCAGATGAATCAAGATCATGTGGTGAAGTTACATCTGTTTCGGAAGAACATGATTCAGATTCTTCCACCACTGAAGATGGATTCTCATCTGAAATTTGTTCCTGAGGTTATTCTTCTGTGTTTGTTAGATTTCGTTCAATAATGACGGATCGTCATCACGGCTGACGATAACCTTCCTACTGACTGGGTTACAGCACTTGTAACCTTTCGTTGTCTCGTCGTATCCTACCAATGTAGGCTTTACATATTTTTGGTTCTATTTCTTCCTATTTACCTTTGACACATGAACCATCGCTATGCTTCCATATAACCTCAACTGGCCAAAATTCTGTTTTCTTCCCGTCCAGTTCATAAGGCGTTTTTGGTATCTTTGAACCAGCAGAACGATTCTTTAAGTAACAAGCCGTATTGCATGCTTCGGCCCAAAGAAACTTACTAAAATCATTATCAAACGAAAGACATCTCGCCTTTTCAACAAGCGTTCTGTTGAATCTTTCCACCAATCGGTTTTGTTCAGGAGTGTGGCTATTTGTTGCTTTATAAATGATGCCGGAATATTGCAAGTATCTATCAAAATCTTTATTGCAATAGTCGGTCCCATTATCGCTTCTCAGCACCTTAAATCTGGTGTTCTGCTGATTTTTCACTGAGCTTTTGAAGGTCTTGAATTTCTCGAATACCTCGTCCTTAGTCTTCAAGAAGAAAATGAAGCACATCCTTGAAGAATCATCAATGAAGGTGAGAAAATATTTGGATCCTCCTAGTGAAGTGGTTTCCATTGGCCCACATGAACCGCTGTGAATAATTTCAAGAACTTTTTTGCACGTGAACCTTCATTTGGAAATGGTAACCTGGCCTGCTTTCCTTTGCAACATACTTCACTTTTATCGACCCTATTCTGGCTTGTGTAGTTGATCCCAACTACTATTTAGCTGTCATCTGTAGATGATTATTATTAATATGACCAAGTCTTCTATGCCGGGTTTCTGAGCTTCCTGCCTGAAAACATAAAGAATGATTATTCCAAATCTCCACTACGGGTTCGAGAAAAATTGAAGCTCTAACTGAGTTGTTGGGCAATATTTTATTGAGTTCACTTGAATCGACATGATTAATCTTTTCTGCCATTTTAACACTTACGCTGGTAAAAAACTTGTTAAATATCCTCAATATTATCAGAGGTTTCAAAGTGTTGGAATTATTGTCGCTGGGCAGAGCGTGGATATTCAAAACACAGTTGAATTTATATTACTCTTTATTCACTTCTTCATTAACAACGGTAGTAAGTAGTAAAACTCTATGTAACATTTAACTACAGCGTAAGGTTAGATGAGGTTAGATCAAGGTTAGAGAGACTTCATGGACGCTTGCTCGGCTGACCACCGAACAGGATCCACAGAGAGGAGGGTGGCAAGGGCCAGTCTTCATTATTAGCAAGGGAATTGTCATTTTTATAAAAAAAATTGACTTGAATCGATAAATAAACAAAACCAAAAAAAAATAAGAAACGCTAGTACCACCTCGGTTTGCTTGCAGTGGAGATGGGGTGAGTTCAAGTTATTACAATAGGGCGCCAACGTATTTTATCCTAGCGAATCAGAGCAAAAAAAATAAAAAAAAAAACTAGAAAATTAAAATGGTAATTTACCTGAGAAATCTGCTCCAGCAAAATACGTAAATTCCGAAAACATCAGAAAATAATAACATATAAAAAATAATACTGTTCACACAAACTGGCATAAGTCTTAAAAACTCCCATATGTCCAGAGGTAGGGGGAACATGCATATCATGCAATACCCTAGATTTTAACGGCTTAGGAACTACCAATTTCCATGAACTATCCTCCAAGGCGTACTTTGAAGAGTTCAAATATTTAAATAAAATTCCAGTTTCGACTCCCCTAGAAGGAAACTTTTGGGGCTAATCAATGACTTTCTTTAACATCTTACTATACCTGGCATCTGAGACTTTAGTTTAATCGTCTATATTCACTAAATCCAACTTTGCTACAGATCCGAGAGTAAATCCGGGACATGATGTTCTGAATCCTTACGATGTGTAACAGAAAAATCAAATTGCTGTAAACGCACAATCCATCCAGCTAGACGCCCTGATACAGCTCTAATACTTTGAAGCCATACTAAACAATAGTGATCAGTTACCACCTCAACTCAACTATACTGGAACACACTAGAACCATTCGCGACCGTACAGATGACTACTTTTAAAGTATCAAGCTGAACTCCTAAATTCTTAAGAATATTCCAACTTTTGCTATCTATTATCGTACGAGAGGCACTAGAATCGAGTAAACCCAAAAATTCCACACCATAAATTGATAAATGCAAATATGTTCTTTCATCACCAGTCATACTACCTAAGATTTAATCAAGAACAGCATTTTTGTTTTGACGCAGCACAACCTATAGACTTATGACCGGGCATATTACACTTATAACAAACGATATTACTAGAACTATTATAGTACCTACTTCCTTAATATTCGAGGCTGACCATTCTTTATTCTCTCGAATTCGCATTTCCGCAATATCCTCCTCAATACCTGTATATGCCAAATCAGGTTCTAGCCATCCCTGAGATTTCCTTGGTGGTGGGATGAAAGATTCAACCGACTCTCCGCGCTCCTCCAGCTGTCTACATAACTTTCTCAGCTGTGCATAAGATTTTATTTCAACCAATGCCAATCGAGTCTGAAAAAATGGTTGTATATTTCGCATAACGATCTTCAATTGCCGCTCTTCAGATGGTGGGCACCTGCATCTTTCGAACAAAGATTTCATCATGACTAGATAAATACCTATAGACTCATCTTTACCCTGTGTACGACGACAATCTCCTCCATAAGCTTCTCATCTAGTCGAACTGTTCGAACTCCGATCTAATACCATCAGTAAATAATTTCAATCAACCAAAGAACTCCTGACCACTCCATACCAGATAAGTGCCTTACCCTCGAACACATCAACTGCCGATCGCAATACTTCAGTCTTGCTCACTCCTCTAGCCTCGCAAAGTTCTTCTACTCTCTGTAAAAAGGCTTGGACAGACATTTCATTTCTGTCACCCGAAAACTTCAAACCCCAACGAAACACAGGAACCGATTTCATCCAAGCCGAACTCGCCATACTAAGTTGACTTGAAGAAAATATACGAGGCGGACCATTTACTCCGTGATTAGAAAAAACATAACCCTCCTCACTTTCGGATGTATTTACCTGAAAAGAAGCCCGTAGGGAAGTCTTAGGTTTCTGCACGGAAGTAGCCCCCTCAAATGAATCCAAAAGAGAAAGGATCTTAGCATACATCTCTTTTTTATACGTCTCATCTTCCAGAGAGGAAGGATTAACATGGTCCAAACGTATAATTGCATAACCTAAACGAGTTTGATTAACAGTGAAATGCTTGCTTTTGGGAGATAACGATTGTTTATCACATAAACTCTGCTCTACTTCGTCTACTTCGAGCTATCGATCTCATAGATAGCTGTTTTATCTTCCTTAAACAAAAGAGGATACGAAGGATACGAGAATGAAGTTCCTTCCTTTTCAAGTTTCATTGCCCTCGACAAACTTGCACGCATTTTATCTACAGTACTAGTTGGCAAACTTCTTACAGTTAACAAATAATTCAGCTGGAACTGATTCAATTTTTTGATAATAATCTTGGCGGAAGACATTGTTCGAAAATTTTCAAATCTGAATATAGAACCCCAATTAGCAGGTTGAGATGATGCAAATTTAAGGTTCGAACAACAAAATATTGTACTACTTTTTCCCAACAAAAAAAAAATTACTCCAATAAAAAAATTCAAAAACAAACTGCCATAAACACCTCAATGGCCTCACGTTGGGCGCCAAAATTTATAGCGCCGATTATCAAATTCTCAATTTTATAAAAAAATTGACTTGAATCGATAAATAAACAAAACCAAAAAAATAAGAAACGCTAGGATCACCTTGGTTTGCTTGCAGTGGAGATGGGGCGAGTTCAAGTTATTACAATAGGGCATCAACGTATTTTATCCTAGCGAATCAGATCAAAAAATTAGAAAATTAAAATAGTAGTTTACCTGAGAAAACTGCTCCAGCAAAATACCCAAATTCCCAAAACAGCAGAAAATAATAACAAATAAAAAAATTAAAAAAATTTATATGAAAAAATATTCAATTTTAAAACTTCTATTATCAATTGAATACAGCGAAATTGAAATTTTATTACAACTGAATACTGCTATATTAAAATTGAAAATCAACCTTATACACATACAAATTTATTTTCCACTATACCTGATCAAGCTTAGTTTTCACACTGTAGAAAATACAAGAAATATTGTAATAAACCTTAACTATAAGAATTTTACCTGTTTTATTTATTGGATAAAAGACAATTTAAAATTTATTTAGAATGAAAATAATGGATATTTATGTTCATTTTTTTTTTCAAAGAATAAGTTACTTGAGAAAATGAAATCTAACAACAGTTTTTATGCAAGACTATTTATAATTTCAATTTCGAAAAATGAGAAACTCCAGGTTTAACAATTATCATGAAAAAAGTAAGGTGAATTTCAAAATATAATTAAGTAATTAAGTTTGAAGATTAAATGATTTGTGTTACGTATGTATGTTGAACTGAGCAAACTCCGAAGACTGCGTCAAAATGGCCAAGACAAAAAAAAGTCTTCTACATACCAAAAACTCCAAGATATCCACCAATATTTCGAATTTTCCACTAAATAGTCAAATCTATCATCTCTATCCTGAGCTTTAAATAAATACGCCAAATACTTTGGATGGTCAAATAGTGTGAAAAACCAGTATCAGCTTTGATCAGGGTGCAGATTTCTGGCCACAAAAAAAGTGAAAATAAATTTAATTACCAAGCAGTTGCAGCAAAAAATACAGCAAAAGAAAGTAGGAAAAAGAAGGCCCTAAAAACATAGAAAAATGGATTAAAAATAAGTTTAGGGAGGAAGATAACTTTCATCGACTTACTCTGATGTTCGGCGGCCTTCATTCTTAATCAAATGCTCATAACTCCCTAGATGGGTCTATATATTACATCCAAAATAACAACCAAATCAGTAATACAACTTCAATTAAAGAAATTATTCTTATCCCAAAAATTGGATATTTCACCAGAAAAACATTCGATTTCGTTCACCAGAATGGAACGAAAAATGAAATATCTTATTAATCATATGTTCATATCGATAAATGAAAATATGTATTATTTATAAAAGATAAAAGATAGAAATACGGGCAACCCAAAAATCAGAATCGAGTATTCTGAAAAATAAACGCTACAATTGACCTAGCCCATATCCAACAAAACATTATTGGATGCATTCCAATGCCAAAGCAAACTTCTAACACAGAGTCTTTTCCATCCTTAATATTTATATTATCTGAATAATTCTTTGTGATTTTGAATATGTAGCACAGTTCATAATTTCCCATATTTTCTTACAATTTTGGCCAGCTTGCTGTCGAACCTTATAATAATCATTCATTGTAATTTTCAATAATTTATTCAACATGTTTCGATACCGAGAATGTTGTTCCTTATATTCGATCCATATATTTAATCGAATTCATCAAACCCTTAGTGATCCAAGGCTTCAGCTTTTCGTTATTTTTTTTTAGTTACAACTTTATTTAGTACAGCGTTCTAAGTAATTTTTTATTTTTGTTCCATTTTTTAGAAGTCTTGCTTACTTATTGAAATCTGCTTTTTTTTAATTTGTTTTAGATTTTCCGGGAAGTACAAGTTTGCCGAACACTTCGGTGAAATGAATGTAGTGTAACGATCTGTTAAAGATGTTTGCACAACCATTGATAGGTTTGTCATCTCTGGTACATCTTCATTTTTATTCTGGCATCTTCAAGTACCAGCTTTTCCACTTTTTTCATATTATCTCCAGTGGTGCTGCTAACGACCCCGCCCGAGAGAGGGTCGTCTTCAATGTTTTTTCTGCCTCTTTTGAATTCACATGGCCACTTTCGAGCGGTGGATAACGACGAATAACTGCAACCATCTCTTCATGAATAATTTTTTTACTTTTTTCCTGCTTAACTTCACAACAGCGCAATGCTCAATTTTCTTCATCATTGTGGCGTCAGTCATTCTGGTCGTCTTTCAGTGAGGATACCTAGAAAACGAATGATCATAAATTAGTTAAATTTTATATTTATACCTCGGATAGGCAGAAAGTAAAGGTTGTTTTATGTGACCTACCTGCCCTCAGACCTACGGTTACAGCCTCCATGGGCGCGGGATCAGGATACGCTCGCGCCTCGATAAAATCATCATTTCCAGTTTGGCTTCAGTTTCCAAGACTTAGGACCCCCACTGGCATAGGGCGAAGCGCCATCCTAACCTCTTCTAATTATGCAGGTTAGCTCCCGAAATGCACGTCGAAGACACAGAACCCCTCTAGCCCAGCATGCAGGCTTTCAACTACTGCCTCCACGAAACCTATTCTCTAGGAGAGCGGCCTGTGGGCGTTCGCTCTCCCGTAGTAGCAATCATCGTCATTGTTGGGACTTACTTCAGGAACGCATTCCCTTGCAAATTTAGTGCCTTGGAACCCAGGCCTTGCTCAAGCCAGCTAGGGTAATGCGGGATTGCCACACCCGTCAGTACTGTAGGATCCAGGATGCGCCAGGAAACCAGGGTAGCGCTCCGATAACACCACCACCGGAGCCCCGAACATCAACCTTTCAACCCACAGTGACCGTCCTGCATGCGGCCACCACCACCCATCAGCACCAATTCCAATCTCTTTCAGACAGTAACGAAAAATTCAGCCTTCAGCCACAGATCGCCCCTAAAGAGACACCTCAGTGAGTCTATATCTTCTCTTACAGAAGACTACCCTAGAGAAGCTCTCCATTCTTTCAAATCTTTCATAAGTCCCTATCATCCAACTTGTATCATATACACTTTCATTTGATCCTCTCATCATTTCCTCTTGTATCATCATTCGTTATTTCAAGTACTCTGTATATTCATACTCCAACCCTCTATTTCTCCACATGCACATCTGCTATTCTCAGAGAGGCCCCTTCTGTAGAAAAATTCATTTAGGCTCCCATGGCCCCTACTCAAGTAATCCCCAGACATAGATCAGGGGAGAACTATTCATTATCGTCGGAAAAATCTACTTTCGGGATGAACCTATAAGTGACTCGCCCAGCTTCACCCTCATCCCATCTTTTCTTCCATTCTATCCTTATTTTTTTTTTCAACTCAATCATAAACCTTTCTGGGTCTTGATTTCTTTCAATAACTATCATTCGATCAAATGCTTTCAGAGCCAAACCTTTCTTTAGTTTATACTCAACTCCCATTTCTTTCGCCACAAGATCCCATGGAGGGACACCCATCAAGACATTCAAGGCATCCGTGGATTGTGGAGTCTGCTGAGTAGTCACTAGGTGAAAGATCTATGCTCACATGCCAATAACCTAACCGGTAGAATTCACGATGGTCGCCCTCGTTCGGCCTCACTTTTGTGTAGAAAACGCGTAGCCGGTGGCAATTGACCTCTCGGAACATTCTTGGCCATTGGTAGGTCCAGGCCATTCGGGATATGGTTTTCGCAGTTCTGTCGTCACTGAATCATGGTTGTCTTCCATAGCACGGCGGTTTTCGGTCGATGACTCATTTCGGGCTCAGCAACATCACTGTGTGTCCCGAAAATGTCGGTACAATTTGCCTTCCAAAATCCGGTAGTCAAACTGTTTGGTCGGGTTTTTCAATAGATCTTGAAACTTTCTACTGTACCAGGTGTAAACGGAGCATTTTCCATCAAGCAAGACGGTGATTCCTCTGACAGGCTGTCGGCTTCTTCATGTGTGTCGTCTTCTGGGCTGTAAAATCGATGCCTGCGTTTCAGAGGCTGCTTTCTTGGCTCGATGTTTATCTTGTGGTCGATCAAAATTGTTTTGTCATGAACATCCAAAATCTGCTCCTGAGCGGTGGTTGGGGAGTCCACTACAGGGTTTTCGGAGCATTTGGGCGGACAATTTGATCTTTCCCACGGCTGGCCATTCAGATGGCTCTGAGCGGTCTGTAGTTCGTACTTTCCCAGCATATCGATATCCAGTATTATATCGATTGGTAATTGGGGTACCATCAGCAATTAAACTGGGATCATCTCATTCTACACTAGCAGTGCCATATAGCAGATCTCCCTGACAAACCATTGGTTACGGTAGCTAGCATATCACTCACCGAAAAGATGTGAACACCCAGATCTCGGTATCTTCAGGCCACTATTTCACTCAATGACCTGGAAGCACCGGTATCCAACAGGATTTTCAATTTCAAACGACAGCATACGCGCATACGAGAAATAGAGATAAAATTTCTACAAAATATGTTTTTTGTTTAGAAATAAACTTTCTAGAAACGGTTTTATAAAAATGATCAGATTACGTTCCAACCATTGCCTGATTTCCAAACATATATATATATATATATATATATATATATATATATATATATATATATATATATATATATATATATATATATATATATATATATATATATATATAATTGGGATGCGGGGAGTACGGAGATATTACACATTTTCTTTTCAACTGCCTACTGAATTTGGAAAATTGTAAAATTCAATATGACAAATTGGTATCTGATTGCCCGATAAACGCAAATGATATTATATACACTGGATCAATTTAGATTATTGAAATACTAACTGAATTTTTCAGAGCTTCAGAAGTAAGAGTATAATCAATTGCGATGAATGGGGGGTTTTTGAATATTAAAAATTAATAATGATAAAAAAAGAGAAAAGGAGAATATATATGTTAATGTATAGTTGTGGAATATAGGTTAACAAAAATATTAACACATAGGAATAATTTTAATAAATTAATTTGCTAAACTTCGTGTTTGTATTTTAGTGTTTTTCTTGTGTTAACCTATCCAATCCTGTACTGGAAAGTCGGGGTGGGATCCAAGTAAGAGACTGGGTACATAACCTCAGTTGAGCCCATTAGTCCCATTGAGGGTTTTTGAAATAAGTGAAAGGTCTGTGGTCATTAAAGTTTAGCAAGTGTATTTGAATAGGTTAGGAAAGTTTTTGCATGTAAACAGATTAGAAATAAAAATTCTTATTTGAACTACTAATTTTTCCAATTACTATCAAAATGGCAAATAATGAAGAAAATTTCGAACAGGTAAAGTACATCTCCCTATAGACTTCCTCTAAATTATCATATAAAGGAAAAGTGATAAGCTGAAAATTGAATTATTAAAGTTATGAAGAATGAATAAATAAATGTCTTTATTTTAAATTCTAGTTTGAAGAAGATGAGGCAACAGAAACAACACTAGCCCTATGCAGTGCTGGAAGAAAACGGCTTTTTAGTAAAGAGTTACGTTGTATGATGTATGGATTTGGAGATGATCAAAATCCCTATACTGAAAGTGTCGATATAATAGAAGATCTTGTAATTGAATTTATAACTGAGATGACTCATAGGTAATGAAGTATACATCCAGTACTTTGGCATTATGAAAATTTTAAATCAATATACATTTTAGAGCCATGGAAATTGGTAAAACCGGAAGAGTATCTGTTGAAGACATTGTTTATCTTGTTCGAAAGGATCCAAGGAAATATGCTCGAGTGAAGGATCTTCTAACTATGAATGAAGAACTGAAAAGAGCTCGTAAAGCTTTTGATGAAATTAAATTTGCAGGTAATACATAGTAAAAGTTTGAACGCATGTTGTTTTTTGTTTGTAATTTCATTTTGATTTTAAAATTTGAATTTATTATTAATTAAAATATGTAATTAAACTGAACTAAATGAATTATCTTTCATTCATTTTCCTTAATTTTTTAATTTAAACCTGATAAGTAAAGTTTTCAGATTGTAGAAGTCTAGATAATTACCTATTAGAAGTTCTGATTATATCGGATGATTGTAAAGTTCAGATTTCTTCTTTAACGGTGTGTATAACAACAAGTAGAATAGGAATAGAAATTTTTATTATGACTAGCAGTATCTAATCTGCCTTGTCTGTCTCATAGAATATCATTAACACATTGACTGCCAACTCAGAGATAACTCGTAGATTGTGTTCTTTTCTAGAACGCCAAGAACGAGTTATCTCGTCCTTATTTACTTGCTATTTTTGTGCAGTCACAATTAAACTTGGAATATATCAGTGCTGATATTAAAAGATGGCTTCTGAGAAAAGAACAAAAAATCAATACTGGCTTGCATGAACAGAAAATTTATTTAAAAACAAACAAAATAATTATGAAAATTAATTCAAATTCAAGAAATAAAATAATATTTCATTGTTTGTTGTACTCAATTTCATTTTGAGTCAGTGGTCCTTTCTTATTCATATTGGGTTCTTGATAATTTAACTATAACAATAATTACACTGGTTGACAAGATTTTTCCTAACACAAAGCAGATCTTTATTTTTTTGATGGAAATAACCTTCTAATAATTGGAAAAATATTCCTAAAGCCCTAACACATACCACTTTATAATAGCTCAATAAGACCATTTTACATTAGCAAGTAGTCAATTTTATGAGGGTACGGTTAAAATGGATGGATTTTATAACAGGAAAAGTACCTAAACTGAGTTGTTTACAATATTAGACATAAAATTAAATTAAAAATCAGTCTTCTGTTGAGTTTCGAAGTGAGTGGTAGATAAGAAAGTGTTTTAAGGACGAAAATGTGGAGACAGACGTGCCGTAGTTGCAAAACCTCTCCTGACAAATTTTCTTATATTTGTGAAGAATTAATGGTAAAATCACAAGGTAGGCCATTTTCTGGAAATGTTAATGGTGTTTTAATTGGAGATCAAGACAAGCAGTGGGCTTCCCATGTGTGCTGTGTTAGTTGTAGCGTATCATTGGTGCATGCCTTTAGCAGCCCCTATGAGAACCCACTATTCATTTAGACGATTGCTATGTTTGCCTGACAAAGACTGAAGGTTATTCCAAAAAGGGAAAGCACAAGATCGACTATCTAAATTTGCAGTCTGCAATACGACCAAAATGTTGTTTTGGAAGATATTGGAGACAATGCATCATCAGGCAGCTCCGAAGAACAGTGCACCGACCCTTTTACTCCAGGTCCCAGTTCAGGCGAGCCACATTTAATTGTTCAAAGTGATTTGGAGTTATCAAAGCAACAGCAAGAACTTCTTGGTTCTCATCTTAAGGAATGGAACTTATTAGGCAACGAAACAAACATTACGAATTGCCGAAAAAGGAATGCTGTTTTCTGGTATTGATGGTTTAATGCTGGAACTTGATATTGAGCTTTCCCCTGAGTGGCATTTATTTATAGATTGGTCTAAATACACTGTGTTATTGCATGATGGAAATTTAAAACCCTCTATACCAGTTGCCCATTCAGTGAGGATAAAAGAAAGTTATGAAAATCTTGAGTACTTTTGGATAAAATAAACTACGACATGTATAAATGGCAGATATGTAGGGACTTAAAAAGTTAGGACTTCAGAGAGGATTTACAAAATATTGCTGTTTTCTTTGTCTATAGAAGAGTCGTGTAGTAAATCAGCATTGTATAACAAAAATCTGGCCAGAAAGAAGTATATTTCAACTGGGATCTCAAAATGTTAAGTTTAAATCTCTTGTAGACCCCAATGTCCTTCTGTCTCCTCATCACATTAAACTTGGGCTGATGAAAAAGAATTCTTTCCCAAGTTAAGTGATACCAAATTAAAGGAAGGCTTTTTTCTTGACCACAAATCAGAAAATGACTACGTTAATTTTACAGAGAAGCTTGCTAGGCATGGAACTCATTTCTTAGTGTAGTAAGAGGAATTTTGGGAATATGGATGCAAACTACAAATCACTTAGTGCCCGAATGTCATTAAAAATTCAGTTCCTACTTTCACATCTGTCATTTTTTCCTGAAAATTTGGGAGATGTCAGTAACGAGCAAGGTGAAAGATTCTACTAAGATATTAGGACAATAGAAATTCGCTATTAAGGACGATGGGATCTAGCCGTATGGGAGATTATTGCTGGTTTTTGAAGAGAGAAGATATGACCCCTCATAAAAGGAAAATTTAAAATTTAATTAATATTTTAAGTCAATATTTTCAATCTTTGTGTTTTTCTTAAATGAAAGGTACGTTTAATATGTGTAAAACTAAATAAAGTCGATATATAGGGTTAAAAAATTCTGCAATAATTTTTTTCAATACACATCAGATATTGTAATATTAAATATGGTTCTATGGAAGCAAAATAGTGGGTATACACGGAGAAGAGACACTAAACGATAATGGGCAGAGACTTTTGGAGGCCTGTGAAGAACATAAAATAAAGATACTAAATGGGTTTTATAGCCATAAAAATATCCATAAGTACACATGGCACCAAGAGACCAGGGGCCTTAAGTCTATTATCGACTATATAATCCTTTAACAAGACACCAAATGGCACACTAAAGATATAAGAGTGTATAGAGGAATTGAGTGTGGCTCCGACCACTTTTTACTCATTTCAAAAATTTATATCCCATATAAAACAGATAGGCAAACAACAAAAGATAACACCCGAGAAACCAAAACGAATCAAGACAAATATTACCTTGTTAGTTTGAATGAACCAAGCACTAGAACCTTATTTCAACAAAGGCTAGATCAAAAACTCAACGATCAATATTTGACGATGGAAACAACACATCTTTATAAGCATATAATGGAGTCCCTACACTCAGCAGCACATGAGGCCCTCGGAAAAGAAAGTCAACCCCGCACAAAAAACTACAATTTAACTTGGAATAGTATATTAGAACAACAGAAACACATTAAACAGGCAGCATACAACAAGAGGATGAGTACAAGAAACACTAGTGACCATATAACATACAGAAGAGAACAAAGTAAATACAAAGACCTAATAACTAAGAACAAAAATGAAACATGGGAAAGGAAATGTAGTGAAGTGGACAGCTACATGGGAGGTACAAGATCAACAGTGGCTTGGAATCTGATTCGTTCACTAAGGAAAGAGACTTCTCATAAAACGAATTTACAACCCATACCAATAGACAAATGGAAAGAACATTATGCTCGAGAACTAAGAGAAGACAGACAGCCATATCTTGCCAACTCGCCTATACGGTGCTCTGTACAAGGAGAAGCAATTAATATCGACGAAGATACAGTGGTGGAAGCAGTAAAGTCTATGAAAAATAGAAAAGCACCAGGACCAGAGGGGTTCCGGCAGAACTCTTAAAGAATGGCACTAATAAGCTAATAAAGTGCTTAAATGAACAGATATATTAACGGTGAACCGATACCATCTACATGGAAAGAAGCATGAATAACACCCATCCATAAAAAGGGAAGAAGAGATGACTGCTCCAACTATAGATGCATATCAGTCACAAGTACGATGAGTAAACTTTACGGTCGAATCCTCCGGAGTATAGTCGAACAAAAATATGCAACACACGAAATAGAAGAGCAGGTAGGATTCCGCACAGGACGATCATGTGTGGATCATATTTTTAGTTTGGTTCAACTAAATGAAAAGAAATTGGCTACAAACAGGGAGGTACACCTTCTTTTTGTCGATCTAACAAAAGCCTACGACAATGTCCCTACCCAAAAGCTCTGGCAAGTTTTAGAAATGTCCTCAATAAGTAACACAGTCATAAAAGCCATCAAACAGCTCTATAGTCAGGCAACATCACGAATAAAGCTAGGTAAGAGTATGTCCGAAAGTTTCTCTATATCAAAAGGCCTACGACAGGGATGCTGTCTGTCCACAACGTTATTCAAAATATATCTGAACGAAAGGCTACGAAAATGGAGAAGATCTTGCAGTGGTATGGGAATACAACTAAACGATACAAAAACTTTGTACACTCTGCATTTTGCAGACGATCAGGTGGTAGTGGCCCCAGACAAGGAAGATTTAGAGTTTATTACGACAAGGCTCTTCGCCGAATACGAAAAGTGGGGACTGTCTGTGAATAAAACGAAAACCAAATATTTATGCATTGGACAGGAAGCAGATAATCTACACTTAGAAGACAACGTAGAAATAGGAACATGTAGTAAATATACTTACCTGGGTGCTCATATTGATCACACCGGCCGAACAGAAACTGAGATTGAGCAGAGAATATTGAAAGGTAGAAGGGTCATTGGATGTTTGAACTCAATATTGTGGGCCAAAAACATATCGCGGGAGAAAAAACATCAGATATATAATTCCATCTTTGAGGGTATAGTGCTATACGGGTGTGAGACGTGGCAATTGACTAAGGGTGTGGAATGTCGACTTTTGGCCCTTGAGATGGATTTCTGGCGACGATCTGCAGGAAAATCCAGAATGGACAAAGTAAGCAATGATAGGATCAGAGATATCATGCAAGTCGAAAGAACAATCATAGATGAAATCCAGAGAAGACAACTGATTTGGTACGGGCATGTAGAAAGAATGTGCAACGAGCGTCTACCAAAGATGATTCTGAAATGGACACCACCAGAAAGAAAGAAGAAAGAGAGGAAGGCCCAAAAAAACATGGTTTGAGGGAATAGAAAAAGCTATGTCCGAACGAAATCTAGATCCAGGGGACTGGTAAGATAGAAAGGCTTGGAGATTAGGAACCGGAAGGCGTAGGACGCTATAAACCCGGATATATATATATACAACCAAAAAATGTTATTTTGTCGGCCATGTTATATGAAACCAAACACTCAAGAAAGATGTAAGTGTGACGCACTCGACAATTTCTGAGATACTACTGACGAATATGGACGATTATCCATGATTCAGCTTTAGCGAAGCCACAGGTCGAAGCGTGTCTGCATGCAGATTAACTTGTAGTTGGCTTCTGCGAAGAGATTTCTGTTACAGTAGCCAACTACGAGACAATTCGCAAGACCTGGAAAACAAATTTTTTATGCTTTTTGATGATAACTATGCACTAGAATTAGACTTTTTAATAATTTAATGTGATTAAATGAAATTGTCATTTTAGGCCACATTTCTGAAAATTGCCGTGGCAGTCAAGGTGTTAAGTTTTCACTTGGACAATTACTTCTGCAAATTTATATTAATAAACAAATAATGCTAAATAAAGACCCCAAGATATGAGACTATTCACTGGCTAAGATACTAAGTACTTTTATACTATAAACATTGAGATTCAGAACATTCAATGTAACTGAACATTTTTTTGATTATTTTGGGGATTTTCAAGTTGCAGAAGATAACAGAATAGCTTGGCTCTTGTTGAAAATTTTGCAATATTATATTTTCATGTGGGTGTTATTTAAGTATTCATTTCAAAAAAAAAATTATGCAGTTGAAAAAGAAGCAACTTTAGAATCATGTGGTATTAAACTGCTCATTTATTTTACCCTTATACTTTTTAAATTTGTAATTTCAGGTTTGAACCAAGCAGAAGAGGAAAAATGTTGATTAGTTGGAAATTTAATAAACAGGAACTTACAACTATATGAGCCAAATATTTTTGGGTACAAATATCAAAGAAATATAGTATATTTCACTATTTAATGGTTTGATTTTCATGATAAAAGACGTTAATTTACATGTCTTTAGAAACTTTCATTTAAAGGTTTACTTAACTCTTAGTACTAATTAATATTATTATTAAAAACTGAATTGAAGAATTATTTTAAATTTAGAAGCTATAAGCTATTCGTTATTAAAAACAATTATTCAATAATTTTCCTAACAACACATTTGAATTCATTAAACCTACAAAAAGCAGACTAACCTTACTTAATGTGGATTTTCATCAAGTAAAGACTGATTCCATAAAATATTCCTTACACAATCTATAAACTCCACTGAACTTAATTTTTTCAATAAGACCGGTTTCGAATGTTCGATGATTACTAAGTGAAGATACAGACTGTAGTTGCAGGTAATAATTTCAACGGGTACAATTTACAGGGAAATGGGTTTACATTTGTAGATTAAGTAGGGGTGAATTATTGATACCTAGTTAACTGAGATATAGGTTATGGTGAAGTCAATTAATTTCTCAACACCCCAGTAGATTCAAATTATCCCGTTGTGGCATTTATGTAGGATTTCAAGATGTATCTATGTTTTGTATTGATGATATGTGCTAAAAATACGGATTTATTGTAGTAATTATATATTCTTTGAAGTTTAAAACATTCTTAAATTATGTCCAGTCTGTGTGGTGCAATTATCACAGTTTATCTTACGTACTCCTGATTTATTACATTTGTCTGATTTTTGTTTTACATTTAAACGGTTTTGTCTAAAAAAATACTTGGATATTTAGTTTCGTAAAATAATGTTTTATTTTGTTTGAGAGGGAACCAACCGTATACTTATTATTCTGCGCCTATGGGACTAACGTAATTGAAATAACATATCAGCTTTCTGGTTCTTCTCGGATGGATTATAATTAAAGTGAAGTTTATTTGTTATTTTTCCATTCGATTCTTTGGTTTATTAAGTTGGGTTTATTATTATTTTTTGCAGTCTCTTTTATTTTATTTATTTGTATTTTGAAATCGACAGGTGAGAAGGGTAAATGCTCTATGGATCATCGAATTGTAGGATGCTATTATAGTTTCTGACTTATATTGTTAAAAGAGTCCATTGGCGGCATGTATGTATGGTTATATTATTATTTTTTGCAATATCTTTTATAGTATTTATTATTATTTTGAAATCTTTTTATTTGAGATGCTCAAATACTATATGGATGGTTAATAAGATGCTAGTTTGTGGCTCATATGGTTTATAAGATGCTAGTTTGTGGCTCATATGGTTAAAAGAGTCAGTCCTTTGGAATAGTAGCATCTGTGTAACAACCTTTCGGAAAATGTCGTACGATAAGTTATTACTGTGTGATTGTTAGATATAAAAAATTTAATGCAAGGAGTTAATAAAAGTTAAATATTGTTTTATTTGTCTGGTAGAACCAACAAAATGTACTAAAATGCCATCTAACTATCGGTACCAGAGGCTATATGTATAATTTTTAGTCTATTGTTAAAAATAATCTTTTGGTTTTAGTAGCGGCTTGTCCGATGAGGCAGGTGAGGCAGTGCCTCACCAAATAAATTCTGGAAATTACACGTATTAATCGAATAAATCTAAGATTTTATTATTCCATTTCATCCTCAATTTCACATACTGTACGGCACTGGGTCTCTGTTCCATAATATATATAGACGATTCTTGTATTTCATCTCACTTCTTCTTTAAGAAGTAAACGACTCGAGGCATTCCTCACGCGCTTCCTTGTCTGACGCGTTATCTACATCGATGCCACGAAAAATCCAGAATATTCCTACGCCTTTGAAGGCGGCTTCTAAAGATAGATTTGAGGCATGCCTCGCCGAAGGGCGAACTGCAATTAGTCTGCACTATTCGGGTTAATCGGGAAGCGGGAAATCTGGTTAGTTTCGTTTTGTTGTGATTCGATGGTAGCGTTTACTGTGTCTCACTGTCTCGTGTAAGTTTGTGTCCGTGTTCGTGTGAACTTTTTTCGAAACGACTTTCCATTTTGTTAATCAAGTTAATTACCCCAGAAGGCGAAATGGATTTAGCGGAACCGAGTGAGTCGTCTAAAATTCCCAAGGTAAATGAAAATATTCGAAGTACTTGTGATTTGATTTTGTAGATTTTTCAATAAATCAGCAACATTTTTCGAGTCATTCCTATGATGGTAAATTATACCTAATTAAAGAAGTAAAGCCATCTGTTCCAGATCTAAGTAAATTTCTTGTGACTATGGGTGGGGTCGGAAAATGAAATCGGCGGTTTCAAAATGCATGGTTTGAAAAGTACGACTGGCTTACTGGCAGTATACATTTAAATAAATTATTTTGTTGGCCGTGTATTTTATTCGCAGCAACTAATATAAATTCTGACAGAGTTGGGTCAAAAAGTGGTTATAGCAAAAGAGAAGCGTAGATTTTAAAAAATTTTCAAAGGATGCTCAGAATATATTTTTTTAGAAACATTCGTATTAATTTTGAATCAAACCGATACTGTTTTTTCTATTTTACAAAATAAAAACATCGATATTCTGAAGGCGAGATATTTACTGCAGACAACGACGTGAATTTAGGAGTAATAGTACTTATTTTGATGCAATTTATAAAAAACTGGATATCGCAGATTTACACTCAAAACGTAGCACGGGAGTGGAAATGGCAGATAAAGCATAACAATTGAGACAATTTTTTTTTAATTCTAGACATTATAGCGACTCAAATAGAGGTTAGGTCTTGCGACATTGAAAAACTACATTTCTTCGAACTGTTAAATAATTCGAAATTCTCCATTTTTGAAAAAAAACTTCCTCATGAGCTTTTGAAAGACTTGATAGCACAATATAATATTTTTGATATAAATCAACTAAAAAGTGGATTAACTGTTCTATACAGAAACGATATACTAGAAAATGGCACAAACCCTTATAAAATGTTACCTTTTTTTCATGATACTGACTTTAAATTATTATGTCTTGTTGTTTTGCCAGTGACAACTGCTTCTATACAGAAAGAAGTTTCTCCGCGTTGCAAAGATGAAAAATTATACTAGAAATACAACCAGACAGGTGCGATTGAGTAATATGGCAAAAATTTAAATTGAAAAAGGGTTTATAAAATCACAGAATGAAAATATTTTCATAGACGAGGTAATAGATCATTTCGCTAAACAGAAGAATCGCAGAATTCCTTTGGTCTATAAAAAATTCTAATTTTTAGAACTCATGATTTCAATTTAGAATTAATATTTTTTTACAACTTTCAGAAGATATCCTATACTATACACTGAGGTCGTTTTTTTATTTTGTTAATTTAGAGTTTATTTTATTGATTTAGAGTTTATTTCTTTATTTTAGAGTTTATTTCGTTAATAGTATATTGTTATTTTAAAATCTTCATTTAACCCGTTTTCCTTTATTTCTATCATACCCATCCCTTACTTGGCAAGAATGCTCTACGCCTCCACGTTGGTTTGTCCTGGACAGCTGCCTAAACACGATCTTCATATTTAGAGCAATGCAGCATGTTGAAAAAAAGCTCAAAAATCATCCAGCAGGGCATTAATACCAAAGGATTTTTTTTTGAAACTGAAATAAGAAAATTAATTCGAATGTGAGTCAAGATAAGAACAAATTTATCAATATAGCGATGATATGATGAGGATTTGTTTTTGGATTCAATTGTAGCGACCACATTCTTCGCTTCTCGTCCAGAAACCTGCCTTGCTCTATTGCAGCTTGACCGGCCCTCCCCGCTGAGTTCAAATAGGGCAAGGCACACAGCGTTTGACGACCGTTCCAAAGCGGAACACATGATCACTGGCGTCACAGGCAGACATGCGCAACACACCTGTCTGAAGAGTTTCAGGTACGCATGATCGGAACGAAACGCCGTCTCCCGAATTAAGAGGTGGAAGCTCCCTCGCAACACCCCATTTCTTAAAAGCTTCACAATAACTCAAATTATTAATAATAAAATTTTTTATAATGATTGTTATGCAACTGACAAAGTAGAGTTCACTAGATGAATTTTGTCCGTGAACTTAATATATATTATATATATATTATTATACAATAATATTTGTTTTTCTGATGTGCCTCACCATCTTATACCATCACGAGCCGCCACTGTTTGGTTCTGATATGAAGATGATATGTTAGGAAGTTTTGTTGGTTCTATCGGAGAAATAAAGCAATAGTTTACCTTTCTAAATAACATAAAAATATACAGTTGTCATTAGGAATTGTATCAAATAACGCAAACAAATTTCAAGATGTAACAATTATTAGACTTAATAACCTATAATATAACATTTTTGGAAAAGATTCTTACTACTACACAGATGCTACTATTCCAATGGACTCTTTCAACCACATAAGCCACATAGTATTATAACATCGTACAATTTATTTAATTTTTACATCTAAGTATTTCAAAACTGAAATAAATAAAATATAATTGATTGGGAAAAATTATTAAATATCCTTAAACCTATAAAATCAACTAATCTAAAGAAGAAACACAAAAAAATTTCACTGTTATTATATTGGGAGTACAAATTAATTAATAATAATAATAATGTTTATTTCCCAAAAATACATAAATGGAAGATTTCTCACAATTAATATAATAATAATAACAACAATTGTTAAGGCACAAAATGCCGCCACAGCATGTAATCTCATGCGTAAAGTGTTTGCACATGTACATTCTATAGTCTTCCAATATTATTGTATGAAGCATAATCTTTCCACCGTGGTTGCTTCTAATTTCTCTATGAAAGAAGAACAACCATAGAAACCATAGACGAAATTTCGTGTAATTCTTGATGTAACAAGACAATTATTCATTCGAATGGGAAGACAACCAGACAAGGAGTCAGTATTACCAAACGGTTCCACTACACCGGAGGCTCACAGAAGCTATGGGACATAGCACATACAGAAGAAGTGCAGTAAGTTAATTTTGTATACATTAACATTTTATGACACATATTTTATACTTCAACACCTTTTATACTTCAATATATTTCTTATACTTGTAGTATTCTTTCAATCCCTGAAACCAGGTTCAAATAATTTAATACAACATTTAATACAGTCCACTTTCTCTCGTCTAGTTTGTTGCTCTATATTATTAGTTATATCTAATAATAATTGCAACATCAATTCTACACACACACTACTTATATTGAGTATATCTTAGGGAATCAAATCCTACTTTGATTCCGAAATACGCAAGCTATTTTGATATACTGGCAATATTTCTACCAGCGACAAATCTTAGGCAATTTCGATCACACAGAAATTCCATTTGCAATAAACTTATTGCAAATTTACAACAATAATGTGATTTACTTCAAAATAAATTTATAATAAATTATAACAATCTAAATTAATACAATAAGAAATATATTTGCACAAATACTCAAATAAAGCAATATGATCAAAAAAAAAAAAATAATGATAATAGTAACAAACAAGATCCACGTGCCGAAAACAAGCCACTTTCACCACTCCAATGCGTCTTCAAGTAGAAACCGCGGCCACCCTGTCAATTTCTTCTAGAAGCAAATTCTTTAACCAGATTTTCAACTTTCTTTTGTATGAATAAAAGCTGTTCATATTTCTAATATTAGGTGGAACTTGAGAGTAGATTCTTGGAGCTGTATAATAAAACAATCTCTGATCCACCGCTTTAGCTACCCTTTCTGTGACATACTCGCAATCTCTCCTGTGCCTTGTGTTGTTTGTGATGTTTTATAAACGACAGTTCTCCCCTGTTTCTGTACTGTAGGCAAAGAACCCCATAATAGTAAAGTTTTTCCATGTTGAACATTGTTACCTCATCGAAAAGTTTTTGTGTGGGATAAGTTCGTTCTTTGTTATAAATAATTTTCGGGAATGTTTTTTCCATAATTTTCAGTTGTATTTTATGAAAGTAAACAACAAAGATCTTAGTTTCGTGGTCACTTTGACGATGTGAAGGTCCCATCTCAGGTGAGGGTCGATTTCGACTCCAAGGTAAGTTTTCGATGATACACATTCAATAAAATCACCAGAATTGTTATTCCTCAGTACCAGATGGTTAATTTTGGGTAGGCTTGATATTTTATTAGAGAAAACCATGCATTTCATCTTCTCCATATTGAACATCAGGTCCATCTCATCCAGCCAATCTTTTATTCTTTCCATGTTATACTCCGCCCTATACACAAGTTCTTCCCAAGTAGAGCCGGTAAAGAGCACTACTGTATCATCCGCGAAAGATGACACATCGGCATCCACCTTCAAAGACAGCAATCCATCGATATACATCAAAAACAGCACTGGCCCTAGTACCGTTCCCTGAGGTACGCCGGTTAAGACTGTTTGTAATTCACTGATGTCTTCGTTAACCTGCACGCATTGTGTTCTATTTTCAAGGTATGATCGAAACAAATCACCTGCGATTCCTCTTATACCAAGGTCCTCCATAACGTCTAACAATTTTTGATGATTGACAGTGTCAAATGCCTTGGCTAAGTCCAGAAAGACCCCAATGTGAATTTGCCTTCATCAAGTTCCCGATAAATATCATTCGTCAGACAAACGATAGCATTCTCAGTTGATCTTTTCGGTCTGAAACCAAACTGTCTTCCGGAAAGTAGATTGTTTGCCTCTAAAAATTCAACCAGTCTCACCTTTATAATTTTTTCTACAATTTTTGCGACTTTACTTATTAATGATATCGGTCTGTAGTTTGAAGGATCTTTCCAATCACCCTTTTTATATAGCGGTTTCACTAGAACTGTTTTGAGGTTTTCCGGAAACTTTCCTTCTGTAAAAATTCTATTTATAAGGTAGGTGAGAGGCCCTTTTATAAATTCACCAACAATTTTCAAGTGTTCCGATGTTATTCCATCAACCTAAGGGCATTTACAATTTTTAAGATCGTTTATTGTGCCAAGTAGTTCCTTCTCATCTGTTGGTCTAAAAAATATTGTCTTGTTCTCTCTCTTTCTTTTTATGACAGAGACTGGTGGTCCATTGATCTGGCTGGCGATCTCCCTACCGACATTAATGAAGTGCGAGTTGAATATTCGAGCTAATTTATCCGTGGTTGTTATATTTTCATTTGCGTAGTTGTTCACTAGTATTTCAGCTTAGGCTCGCCTACTACCTGTCAGTTCTTTGATGTTCTCCCAGATGGCTCTTGGATTATCCTTGTTCTCTTTAATCTGCTTGGAATAGTACTCTTTCTTTGTTATCTTGAGCAAATCTGTGAATTTATTTTTATATGCTTTATATTCTCTGAGTAATTCAGTATCATCCGGGTTTCTGACCACTTGCCTATAAATTCTCTGCTTCTCATCAGCTGATTTCACCAAGCCTGTCGTTATCCACGGTTTTCTTTTCGTCTCACAACCTTTCACTTGTCTTCTAGAAGATAACATTAGTTATTCTTGTGAGCAAGCATTCCGATATCAGATTCGCGTCATTCAAGCAATAGCAATCACTCCAGTTTTCTGCCTGCATAACCTGGTAGAAATTTTTTCGATCGAATGATGTTTTGTTTATTGGGGGCCTATGATATTTGAGAGTTGACGCAGGATAGATTGCAAGCGGAGGAAAGTCATCTGTAACATTGCAGCGAATGACATATGAGCTGCCACCCAAAGGGAGCATCCAGTCCTTGATGAAAATATGGTCTAGTAGAGTCGTAGATGTATTCTGAACTCTTGTGTATTTATCTATCATCGAATGAAATCCAAATTCTCCCAATATATTAAGATAACCACTGCAAAAATCAGTATTCGATTTAATATCTATATTAACATCGCCGGCAAAGAAGTAGGGTAAGTTTCTTGTGAAGACAGTGGTATTCCATATAGTCAAAAAGGTATTCATTGAATTTTTACGGACTAGTTGAAGGTGAACGGTAGAGTGCGTTTACCATGATATCTTTGTCAATACCTTTAATTGTGAGACGGATAGTTTTCGTAAAACCAAGATTTAGGATGGCATATTTAAAAACTGTTTTTTACATACACAACAACTCCATCGTTCTGATTATAATCTCCTGAATTATAAATAACTTCGTATTCTGAGATTCTGAAGAGGTTAATATTTGGGATATGCCACGTTTCCGTGAAAATAATAACATCAAACTGACACTCAAATTTTCTCAGCAAAATTACCATTTCATCGAAGTTCTTACGGATGCTCCTTATGTTATCCTGGAAAACCACGAATCCTGCCTCCTTGGCTGCTTCAGCAACGATCTCAAAATCATCATAATCATCCACCTCAGTTGATTCAAACTCCAAGTGTTCGAAATCTCATATATATATGGATCCATCTCTTAATCTTACACTGTAGCATACATAACAGAAAAAAAACAATTAATATTGCGTATGCAAATTATTGGACATAAATCAAAAAAATCCCACGAAGAATCCTCGTAGTGGGAATCATTAATCTATATCAACAAAATGCTCCCATACATACGGACACAGACACCCCCCAACCAAAACAAAAAGGAAAAAAAATACTAGTATTAGTCCTTGAGACCCGTCTTAGCCGAGTTCTTTCTGGTATTGGGTCGATCTTTTGCGAAAGTTTGAAAGAAGGATTTTACAGTACCTGGTTTTGGGGTTGTGGAAGACTCACTTTCAGAGACGCTGTTTGACGTCATCAATATCTTAGATCTTCATGTAGGTTGATCCGGCTTGGCGTTTGTTCTTTCTTCCTTGCTGAACTGAGGTTGGAGCGTTGGTGCGCCCGGATCGCTATGTGATCTGTTAGTGAAGTAATCCTCTTTATCGTCTTCCTCTAGACTTTCCAGGTCGGCTGATGTAAAGACGTAATTGTTCAAATGAAGTCTGCCTTTCTTAATAAAGCAATTGGTCTGCCCCTTTCGCCTGGCGGAGTAAAGATGCTTCCTTAAGATTTTATCTTCTGTCCTCTGTTGTTCAGTAAGATCATGTGATATTCTGATTGGGGTTCCTTTTAGATTAGGATCGCTTTCAAAAGATAACTCTTAAAACATTAAAGTTTGAAATAGTAACAACTGATTGCTGCGATTTTAGACAGATTGGACATCTGCCGATAACATTCGGTTTGAATTGTTCTCTTCATACAAAACGATTTTTGTTACGCTTTTGAAATTGTCAAATTTTTTATAACTAAACATCATTTCCGGAAAGTTTAAATTATTTGATTTATTGGGAAAAATGTGCAACTGAACTTCACCATGTGCTTTCAGAAGTTTACGGTGACAATTCAGTCATGTAGAGAATGGTTTCAGCGTTGAAGATAAACCTCGCTCGGGACAACCAATAGAAAAGACTATGAATTCCAGACATTACTCGATGAATATCCGAGTGTAAGGCAAGACGAGATTGGGGGTTGATCCAACAAGCAGTGTCTGTACGTTTCAAATCTATGGGTCTGATTCAAAAGCAAGGCAATTGGGTTCCTTGTGAATTGAAACCAAGAGATCTGGAAAGGTGATTATTTTCTTGTCAGTAGCTTCTTCAAAGGCAAAAAAGAAAAGGTGTTTTACACCGGGTAGTAACTGGTGTCTAAAAGTGGATTTTCTATATCAACCCCACGAAAACAAATACTACACTTTGCCAGACCAGTCGTTGCCATCGACCTCACCATCAACACCAAAGCCGAACATTCATGGTTCGAAAGTTATAGGGTGTATCTGGTAAGACCAAAGGGCGATGTGTACTACGAGCTGCGAAAAATTGGTGATTTCATTACAGACTGCAATTAATTCGTCTGAACCGTGCATTACGAGAAAAACGGGTGGAATATAAGGACAGACATGATGAGGTTGTTCTTTTGCATGACAACGCTCGGCCTTACGTCGCAAAAGTTGCCAAAAAATATTCAGATCAAGATATCTTATAGCAGCTGCCGTATTCCCCGGACATTGCTCCTTCTGATTCGACGGATGCAACACGATTTGGCTGATCACCGCTTCACTTACTTCGGAAAAATGGAAAATTGGCTTCAAATTTGGATCGCCTCAAAAGACTTACCTCTTGTCCCTCTTTGATTTTTGATTCTACAAGTAAAGAGCAATGAATATTGTTTTGTTCTATGAAATTGTTGATTAGATACTATTTTGTGATGCGATGACGAATAAATCATTGTTCTCTCCCAATAACAGTGCGCAGTGTTGATGCTTCGATCGAACTGTGCAGTCTGCTTTTACTCCCCATCGGGGTTGCCAAATTGGGGTATTTTCCCCCTAATTTGTGAGATTTTTGGACACTGGTTAAAATTTGGAGGACAACATTCCGTGGGGTATTTTTTGGGGGTTTCAGTTTTTCCACTGGAGTTTTCTTTGGGGTAAAAATATTAAAATTCAATATCTTATATATATATATATTCCTGAGGAAGCTCACATTTAGAATTTAGTTGAAATGAAATAAGAAAATACTCTGTTTTCTATCACTTTTTATTAACTGAATATACAGTGACTCGAATTTCGTAGTGTTTACTATATTCTCAAAATAAATAAAACAAATTGTTTCTCAACTATCATATATATTCATTGAAGGCTTCGGGAAAACTTCGAAAAGTGGAGTCTGCTCATTTAATAGTTTTATTGTCGGAACGTGCTTTTTGTGTTTAAATATTTCGATGTATTCCAGGATGCCTAATTTTTTTCCTTTCGCTTCCAGGGTGAATATTTAAAGATTGCCCAATTTTGCGAAAATATGATTGGTTTCGAAAAAATATTTCTCAAAATTATTATTATCTTTCCGGTTTATAAATGAAGATGGATGTTCTTTGTACTGTAGTGACCATCTTCTCCGCTCCTCGTCCAGAATCCAGCCTTGCTCTGTTGCAGCTTGACCGGCGTATTTAATAGAGGACACGACTAATCTAAATATTCCTGACTGAGCGTCCCCGCCGTGTTCAAATAGGGTAAGGCACATAGCGTTCAACGACCGTTCAAAAGCGGAACACATGGTCACAGGCAGTGATGCGCACCACGCCTGTCTGAAGAGTTTCTGGTGCGCATGCTCAGAACGAAACGCCGTCTCCCTAATTAAGAGGTGGAAGCTACGTAACAACACCGCATTCCCTATAGAGCTTCAGTACCTTTTGTGGAAAGATCTCCCGGTTTGTCCTATATATACGCTACTACATTGTTGACAACTTAATTTATAGACTCCAGAATTGAACAAAAACAATCGGCTGAATAATTCTGGAGTTTATAAATTAAGAAATCGATTATCAATTTCAAGCGCAGAAGCAATTTTGAGAGTTCGATTTCGTCTAATGAATATCGGATATACCGTCTTAAAGCCCATTGAAGCCATGATACATAATTTCAATGTGAATATGTATCTAACTAGTACAGAAAATAATTCTGCCCACGACATTTTTCAGATACTAACCAATAATTTTCATTGTTTTCAGAGTCTAAAAGTAATTTTCAATATACATATATTTATGCATGTATTATGTATTAAGAATGATGAATCATTCATTATATTATATTCTGTGTATTCGTTTATAAAGACAAAGAAAAATTTTCATATTTTTATTTAGATTAAGTTCATACAATACCTATTGATTTTCCAGAAATGAAAAAATCTTTCTCTCATAATCATTGACAATTAATTATTCTTATAATTATTGGTGATCAGTTCGCTAAATATCAACAAATAAAAATCTGGGGGATTTTTCAAAAAATATCCTGATTTTGGGGGAATATTGGGTATCATCTGGGTTATTTTCAATGAAGTAACATGGCAACCTTGCTGCCCACTATCATTGAGAGAGAACAATCGTTTGTTCGTTATAACATTGCGCTGAGATTTTAATTCTTCCACTGCTCCACTGGCGTCTTGATTGACACTGAATTTCCTATGTTTCCGACTGTCTTTTACATACCTGTATAAGTACTCAATAAAAATAGGTGACTTCAATATAAACAAAGAAAAAAAACCAACGTTTCTAAATGAAAATAACCCAGATAGTACACCTGATCTTATACTCCACTCAACAAATCTTAAGGATAACTCTATAAACATTGATCTCATACCTGAGTTGGGATCATACCATCTGGCGATGGTTATTAAGTTTGATATGAAAAATAAACCTCTAGAAATGCCCTAAAAAACGGTATACGCCTTCGATAGGTGTAATATATGAGAAGTAAATGAAGATTAAATGAATGGAGTATGCGATTGGCTCTAGGTGAAACATTATAACAATTTCATTTAAAAAATTCACAGTTTTTATGTTTCACAGTTTATTCAGAATCCTGACTCGTGTCTCCGTTTTTCGACCACCTAGTAACTAAACTTAAAATTGAAAAAAGGTTCTTGTATTACGCTTAGGACATCTTGTGTATTTTCATGGCGCATGGAAGTAACAACATCCAATATAGGGGTGTTCCCATAGAGTATTTGGGAATTTGTTTTTAAAGGAAAAACCTTCAAAAACTCAAATTGTTCTGCCATTAAACAAACAAATTTGAAAATTTCAACTGCGATGTTAGAGAACAGAAAAAACTTCTCAACTAAATCATATCCAACATCTCCTCCCTATTCAAAAAATGTTGCCATCCTCAGGTGTTTTTTTCGGAACAATGTTATCATAGGAATTCTTTCTCCCTAATGCAGAACTTGAAAATAATTTTTGCATTCTTCAAAACTCTTAGGTTCTTGCGTTTGGGCGGTTCAGCTGTCTGTTCAACATCTCCTTTTGACGGTAAGTTCAATATTACATTATTTCGTGAATAATGAAAGGATTTTGAAAATTTTAACTAGGTTGTGTACACTGTACAGAACTAAATAATCTTTTCCATATTTAAAAAATGTTGGGGCTTGGTGCACCTTTATGAGGGTTGTTAAGGCACAAAATGCCGCCAGAGTATGTAATCTCATGCGCAAAGTGTTTGCGCATGTACATTCTATAGTCTTCCAATATTGTTGTATGAAGCATAATCTTTCCACCGTGGGTGCTTCTAATTTATCTATGAAAGAAGAACATCCATAGAAACCATAGACAAAATTTCGTGTAATTCTTGATGTACCAAGTCGACTACACACAGAGAAGGGGGAGAGATCCGAAGAGAACCAGACCAGAAGTCAGTATTCCAAAACGGTTCAACTACAGCGGTGGCTTCCAGCACAGACAGAAGAAGTACAGTAAGTTAATTTTGTATACATTAACATTTTGACACATGTTTTATACTTCAATATATTTTCTATACTTGTAGTATTCTTTTAATCCCTGAAACCAGGTTCAACATTCAATACAATCATTTAATACAGTCCACTTATCTCTCATCTAGTTTGTTGCTCTATATTATTAGTATATCTAATAATAATTCCAACATCAATTCTACACACACACTACTTATATTGAGTATATCCTAGGGAATCAAATCCTACGTTGATTCCGAAATAAGCAGGCTATTTTGATATACTGGCAATATTTCTACCAGCGACAAATCTTAGGCAATTTCGATCACACAGAAATTCCATTTGCAATAAACTCATTGCAAATTTACAAGGGTGTTTTTTTCGGAACAAACATAGGATGGAAAATCGTCCCCCTTAAAACAGAAGTTGACCTGTTTTTTAAACTCTTCGAAAATTCTTCTTTTCTGAGTTCTGGGCGGGGGTTAAATTTTTGTTGGGACACCTGTATAGATTCAATTGACGTAAACATAAAATCATAATCACAAATACAGGTGGAAAAATTAATGTTTCGTTATGATAGAAACATCGCACAATATTGAGAAAAATGGAATTAGGCGTATTATTGTGGAACTAAGACCTTTATCAAGCGCCAATGCATATTAGTAGAAGCGAATTACTTGAAAACCAACAATCTGGAGGCTTCCATCCTAAAATTCCTCTTACGTCGCATTGGCGTTATTAGGGGTATAGATTTTGAAGTAAACAAAGGAGAAATAAAACAATAATCAGTACCAGTAAAAGGAGAAATGTTCAAAATTACATTCTACATCCGTAGTCTAAATAGAAGGGTAGTCAATTCAGATAAAACCATTAATTTTGTCCCTATTACCACTGTTCAATTAAGAGGTCAAGTTCTTCCTATATGTGGGCATTTTTGGTTGTATAAAGGAAGTTTTACCTTTTGTTCAAAAAGCAATACAATGAACAAAATGTCTACGATATGGACATTATTAAATTATGTAAGGGTACGATCAATTGCGGATCAGATCATGATAACAGCGTTTGCAATTCGGATATTTTACTTTGTATCCATTGTCAAGGTAATCACAGATCTAATGATAGAATAAATTGTCTAGTTTATGAGAAACAAAAAACAAAACATCAAGCAAAAAATAGCAGCAGAACATGTGTCTTTCAAAGAAGCATTATCCAAGATAGTGAAGCTCTCGAAGGTTAATGCGGATGTTGCGAGGGAGCTTCCACCTCTTACGGCCAGTTTCATAAACGAAATTTAAGCCTCCTTTTTCCCAAAAAGTCTCCTTTGATGATAAAATGTGCTTCATAAGCGAATTTTAAGGTTAAAGGGAACTTAAAAGCGTCTTTTATCTTAAAGTGAGAAAATCGGCCCTTTACGGCTGGAAAAGGATCCTTCAAAGAGAAGCTCGACACTGCGCAGGTGCTCGATAAACACGAAAACAGTGGATATAACCTTCCTCTTTCACATTAGCCCATTTTGTTTGATTTTAGCGTACTACGAAATATGTTAACGTTCAAACTGTGTGTAATTCAGACTTGAGAATTAGAATTATTGTAGCTAAATGACCTGGTTCAACACATGATCAAACTATCTTTAATAACAGTGTTTTGAAGAGACAATTTGAGAATGGTAAATTTGGACGATATTTGTAACTTGGTGATAGTGGTTATAGTTTGCAGACTTATCTTATGACAAAGTTACCGGAAGCTATAACTGCAGCTGAAAATTTATATAAGCAGTCAATTATACGAACTAGATGTGTGGTGGAGAGAAAGTATGGAGTTTGGGAACGTCGTTTTCCTATACTTTCTAAAGGAATGAGTGTTAACTTAACGACAATAAGGGCAATTATTGTTCCTACCGCTGTTTTGCACTATATAGCTGTAGATATGTACGAAATATTTCAATGAATGATTGCAGGAGGAAGAGGAATTTCAAACAAATTCAACTGATATTAATGCAGCTCGTCAAGTGAGAGTCTATTATTAATAAACATTTTGCTAATTTTAAATTTATATTTGTGTGATAATTGAAAATAAGTTTGCTTGTCACTTGTGAAACTATTCTTCATATTCAATTTGTATCTTCAACATGACAAGATTTCATATATTATAATTTTTATAAGATTTTACAAGGTATGTATTTAGATAGGTTTCTATTTTTGTATTTCTGATTCATTGTTTTACTTTAGGTAACATCTGAAAAAGTTTCAAGTGAGAATAAAGAAATAAAAATATTATGTGTTATTGAAATTTCTGTTTTTAATTCAAATTTGAGGGGATTTCATAGTCTGCAGCAATACTGATAGAATTTTAATACCGCTTTTCCCAGAAAGTGCATTCAAAATAAAAAAAGATTTAATTATTATTATTCAATTTTCTCTTCGTCTCCATAATTTGCAAATTTAATATTTTAAGCTTCGAATGCTCCTCTTCTTTTCTTTTATAGCCACTATCTGACCTTCTTCTAGAGCTGTTATTTTTATAACACAACTCTTTCGCTACGGCAAGACGGTTCGTAACAGTTGGGCTCAACTTTTGGAAATTGGCTACCTCAATTTCAATGAAGCCCCACCACCAGTCCCTTTAATATGACTACGTTGAGCAGCTACCACCTTTTTAGTTCAAGTTTTTATTAAAAAAATTTGAATATTAAAACATATTGAAATATGTTTGTCTTCTACAATTTTAATTTCAAAAAATTTTATTCAAAAACTTTTAGAATTAAATTTATATCTACAACAAGCACTGCTTACATTTAATAGACGTATATAATCAAAACTCAATATATAATGTCAAATGGAATAAATAACCCAACAGATTGAGCTATCCCGTACATTACAGAGTACTCTAAAAGATCTAGGGTGTTACGGGGTACTCTAAGATCTGGGGTTTTACGGAGTACTCTAAAAGATCTTGAATTATACGAAGTAATCTAAAGAGCGCTAACCTTTTTATCGTGATTGTCTAGTGGCGGGCGAATAGGACGTTACGTGTGTAGGCAACCCAAATTACACCTAACGAGAGCAAGGAAACAGTGACGGGAGGTTCAAATATTCGAAACACAATAATACCAGAATAATATATTATTATTGATAATGTTCAAAAGCAACAACCCTCAATAAATGGAAACACATTCATCAGCCTGTGGTTAAATCTACTCTACGCAGTGGTTCGCAAAGCGGCCCTGTGAAACCAATAGCGCCCCGGGTCTAAATGACTTATTACTACATATTGTTAGGTCGGTATTCGCTCAAATCAGATATCATTCTTGCGCAGCGGAAAGGGTAAAGTTATGCAGGAAATGAGGGATACAGCCAGCATGCGCACCTTCGACTGTACTTCCGGTAATCAGTGCTGAACCTCAACTACAAGGGGTAAGTCTAAATGGACAGTAAGGTAAGGGTAATTGTGGTATTCCCTGGAGATCTCCTTGAAGAGGGGATCTAACCTGATTCGAGTCGACCGGAGAAGTTACTATCAAAGGAACTGTATCTGACCTCCTCGGGCTCAGATATTACTGAAGAACGAACCGAACACTACCTGAAGGGTCACGTAAACTAATCCCTGGGGATATCACAATACCTCGGAACAATTAACTAGCAATCAGGATATCTGGAGTTATTTACTTTCTCTATACGATATGTTGTCCTCTACCAGGACTCCCCAGCAATTTACCCTAAAGAACGCCACTGGTTCACATGGAATACAATCTGTCAAAGTAAGCGGGCACATGCATATGACAAATAGATAACACAAACTGACCAGGACATTATAAAATAGATACAGTACCCCATTATCCAGGCGTGTTAATGGACGTTACAATAAGAACAAAGAAATGGGTATCCGGGGGATCACACAAGAGTACATACAAATCAGTTACATATCAAGCACCGCAATTAGTAAGAAAAGATAATACAAATCCCTATTGGCAAGTATTACGCAGATAAAGAACCACTATTTACAAATACAGCAAAAAGCAATCAGGCACCGAGAGAAAGTATACAATACAAACAGAAAACTTGTGAGGATTGCTTAAGTTATGTACAAAGGCAATGCAATTTAGTTAAAACATTCCGGTGGGATTAAATAACGGCCAAGCAAAAATACAAGGATGGAAAGCGAAGTACAATGAACGAACGTGCAATCATTAATTTCACATTAACACAAAGGTGGTATTTAAAAATGCAAAGCATGCAATTAATCAGAAGCATTTAAGAGAAGTTTACTTACTAAGAGTTACCAAGGGACACTGTTATAAATACTATTATCTCGAGTAGACTACTAAGTTGCTCAGGAGGTTTATTTCCAAGAACCTTCCTCTCGAATGAATTCAAATACAATGGGGACGCTATAAGGACCTTGTTCTCCTTTGTTATTCTCACAAATCCTTTACTTGTCAAGTCACCGCAACACAGAGTATTTTTACACAGAAATTAAAGCGGGAAAATACAATGACATGGTGGAATTTATATAATCTATCAGGGACTCTGTGACTCGTATGATCCTTAGAGGATCCGGATCTCTTCAAGATATACGAAAGTAATTAAAATTAATAAATAAATATTTAAAGGAGACAAAATTTTGTTTCTGGTCTCACCTTTAAGAACACCAATTGCCTTTTATAAACATGAACACACTTAAAGGACTTCTCAAAGAATATAATTTATTTGAAATATTTAATATATTTAAATATTCGAATAAGTTATTTCAAAAATCTCTAAAAAATGTGCACGATATCTTCAAAAAACAAATATAATTCTAAGCAATCCCGTCTTCAGTCCTCCCCTATTAAATGTAAGCAGTGCTTGTTGTAGACATAAATTTAATTCTAAAAGTTTTTGAATAAAATTTTTTGAAATTAAAATTGTAGAAGACAAACATATTTCAATATGTTTTAATATTCAAAATTTTGTTATATTTGTTCTATCAAGTAAAAGGCCTTTCTATTCTATTTTATTTTACATATAATATATAATTATATTTTGGCTTCAATAAATCTCATTATAGAATGTCAATGAATTTAAATAAACCTTAAAATGACTCATACTGTTCTTTGATTTTGTTAGAACATAGATCAATCTTAAATTATATAGTTGATCTGTGTTTCGAAGCTTTAGTCTTTTAACACGTGAGAGATATAGGTTAGTTTTTTGATTTTGATATTTGGAATATTAAATGAGGACTGAAGACGGGATTGCTTAGAATTATATTTGTTTTTTGAAGATATAGTGCACATTTTTAGAGATTTTTGAAATAACTTATTCGAATATTTAAATATATTAAATATTTCAAATAAATTATATTCTTTGAGAAGTCCTTTAAGTGTGTTCATGTTTATAAAAGGCAATTGGTGTTCTTAAAGGTGAGACCAGAAACAAAATTTTGTCTCCTTTAAATATTTATTTATTAATTTTAAATACTTTCGTATATCTGTTGGGTTATTTATTCCATTTGACATTATATATTGAGTTTTGATTATATACGTCTATTAAATGTAAGCAGTGCTTGTTGTAGACATAAATTTAATTCTAAAAGTTTTTGAATAAAATTTTTTGAAATTAAAATTGTAGAAGACAAACATATTTCAATATGTTTTAATATTCAAATTTTGTTATATTTCTTCTATCAAGTAAAAGGCCTTTCTATTCTATTTTATTAAGTTTTTATATTGTCATATTTGGATTTGAGCTGGTACCCATCTCTCCAATGGAGAACTGCATTGAAAGCAGTTGCTATTCTCTGCCAGACTTTATCCTATAACATTAAAATTCTCTATTTCAATCAATTCCAAGAGACGTAGTTCCTCCTCAGGTTTTAAAGTTATACTTTCTTTTCTATTTTATTCCATATTCATTTATATTACTCACGTTTACTGAAATATAGCAATTCCTACTTAATAATGATATAAATTCCAATATACTATTTTCTGCACATAACCATGTTTACGCAAAGACTGATTTATGCTTTTTTCTTTTCTTTTTACATGTTCCGACGCATAACTCACAATTTTCACGAAATATCACCAACTATATTCGTAAAATCACTACTTCTCAGGATAGCCAACAGTAGGAAACATATGACCGGCGCATTAAAGGAAGCTTAAAGTAAAGGACGGTAGATGTGCGTTTATGAAACTGATGGTGCCATTTAAAGGATCCTTTTTCATAATGGGCCTTTATCATAAGGGAGCCTTTTGATGTTGTTTATGAAACTGGCCGGTAGTTCGGGAGACGGCTTTCCGTTTCCAAGCATGCGCATCTGAAACTCGTCAGACAGGCTTGATGCGCAGGCTCTGCCTGTGACGCCGGTGACCATGCGTCCACTTGGAACGCCGATCGTCAAACGCGGTGCCTTGCTCTATTTGAACCTAACGGGGACAGTTAGTCACGATTCTTTTGACTGGTCGGGTCCTCTATTGGTATGCTGGTCAAACTACGACAGAGCAAGGCAGATTTCTGGACGAGGAGCGAAGAAGTTGTTCGCTACAATAGAATCCTGTTATTCAAATGTTGCGACAGTCAATAATGATTATTCCCGTTCTATATTCAACTCTCTTAAAGATAAGATTAGCCAAATAAGCACTGGTTTAAGGAAGAAGAGTGAAATTTCGTCTCCTAGACAATTAGAACTCTTAAGCAAACATAAAGAGATCATCACTCCTATTCCATCTCAGTTTTGGGATGGAGTTTGCCTTCAACCCCAGACCAGTACAAGGGGCCCATTTGCAACAAATATTCCTCAGAAAAAATTTGAAGATTTTCTAAAGAATGAATGGCAAAAGTAGAATTTTTGTTTACTTTTCATTAAATTCATTTCAAGTTCGTTGAAAAAGGTTTTAACCAGATGTTACTTTTTAAATATCTCAAATATTTTCGATTTACATAGCTCCGTACAGTCATTCATTATTTTTACATTATTGTTATTGTTGTTGAAATTTTCAAATTAGTTCACAATAACAATAATGTAAAAATAAAAATAATGAATGACTGTACGGAGCTATGTAAATCGAAAATATTTGAGATATTTAAAGAGGAACATCTGTTCAAAACCTTTTTCAACGAACATAAAATGAATTTAATGAAAAGTAAACAAAAATTCAACTTTTGCCACTTATTCTTTAGAAAACAGTAATTCCTTTCGACAAAAAAAATTCTTAAGAAAAATTTAACATGTAGATTCAAAAGAAAAAAAGTTGATTATTGAAATTATTAAATTCGTTCACAATAAAAATAATTTAAAAAATGTAATTCCAAATATTTTAGATATACAACAAAATAATATAAAAATAATGAATGACTGTACGGAGCTATGTAACCCCAAAAATTATTTGAGATATTGGGTACCATCTGTTTAACAACCTTCTTTGTCGATTGCCGACATTCCGATATCTGTTAGAAGGCCCCTCTTTTTTAACCCTGTTTTTTATCACGTTCCGCTTGTAAACCTCTGTACCACTATTAGGTGTTATCTAGAATCTATTGAAATATTCAAAATATTTATCACTTTTGTTTAAATACCACTGTACTACTGTTAGGTCTTCAGTTGTCTGATGATGGGATAGTTCATTTCTCGAAACTCGAGTCACAAGAAAATGTGTAATATATATTTTTATTGGTAGTAAAACATAGTAATTTCTACAATTTGTTTTAATTATGATCAACTACCAAATAGTAACAGCTTAAACAATTCAGTATCAATAAGGTAGACAAATACACTTGGCTTAAGTTTCACAAAAATTTAATTTATATTATTGACATATATGTTTCAGGTTACAACCAGTTTTGAAAACGGGTTGAAACCCGAAACATATATGTCAATAACAAATTAAATTTTTGTGTTAAGCCAAGTGTATTCGTGTACCTTATTAATTAAACTAATATTCTGTCAAAAGACAGTCAAGAATGACAGAAGTAATACCAGACTCCAAATAACCACTACTTCAAAATGCAAACTTTAGATGGCCCATCCTTTATTTTCAATACTATTTTCTGACCGGCATAATAGTTTTCTTCTTTCCTCTTTACCTTAGCAACCTAGCAATCATCGAATTTTAAAATTCAAATTTCAAGTTGTCATATTTAACTATTCAATGTAAATTAGAATACATATTTCATATTATTTTTTTCATAAGATTCTAAATTATGATGATGTCATGCATATTCAGTTATACTTTCATACGTCTTTCTACAAAAATAGCCGTGAGTGAAGTGGGGAGCTTTCAGTCCTATATGGAAAATCTAATCGATTCATTTGATTCCAGATGAAAAAAGCTAATGAATCTATAGGCAACAACTCAGTTCATCATTTGAAAGCAATTTTCCGTCACATCTGGTCGGGAAATGACAAGATTTTGCTGAGAAAAACTGTGAATAAACAAGGAGAGTATGTAGTGAGAGGTTTGTCAGCACTTTATTTTACTGTTAAAATCATGAATCATTTCTAAAATTCATTACTTATAGGTCCCAAAAATTACCTAGAAAATACCATCAATGTGATAATGATAATGATAACTTTCCTCAAAAGTTTAGTCGAAATCTGAATACTCGTATCTAGTCCGTGACAATGAAGTTAAAAAAATTCATAATACTCATTGTACATCCAATTCGATTATTTACTCGTAGATATTGAGCTATCCCGTACATTACGGAGTACTCTAAAAGATCCGGGATTTTACGGAGTACTCTAAGATCTGGGGGTTTACGGAGTACTCTGAAAGATCTAGTGGTTTACGGAGTACTCTTAAAGATCTGGAATTATACGAAGTAATCTAAAGAGCGCTAACCTTTTTATCGTCATCGTCTAGTGGCGGGCGAATAGGACTTTACGTTGTGTAGGCAACCCAAATTACACCTAAAGAGAGCAAGGAAACAGTGACGGGAGGTTCAAATATTCGAAACACAATAATACCAGAATAGTATATTTTTATTAATACTGTTCAAAAGCAACAACCCTCAATAAATGGAAACACATTCATCAGCCTGTGGTTAAATCTACTCTACGCAGTGGTTCGCAAAGCGCCCCAGTGAAACCAATAGCGCCTCGGGTCTAAATGACTTATTACTACATATTGTTAGGTCGGTACTCGCTCAAATCAGATATCATTCTTATGCAGGTGAAGTTATGCAGGAAGAGGGGATACAGCCAGCGTGCACCTTCAACTGCACTTCCGGTAACCAATGCTGAACCTTCCGTTACAAGGGGTAAGTTTAAACGGATAGTGAGGTAAGGGTAACTGTGGTATACCCAGAAGATCTCCTTGAAGAGGGAATTCGAGTTGACCGGTAAAGTTACTATCAAAATGAACTGTATCTAGCCACCTCGGGGTGATAAAGGCCCAGGAAGGCTTAGATCTTACTGAAGAACAAACTGAACACTACCAGAAGGGTCACGCAAACTAATTCCTGGAGATATCACAGTACCCGGAACAAATATCTAGCAATCACTCACACATTCTCACAATAACGTTGGATATCTGGAGCTATTTACTGTCTCTATACGATATGTCGTCCTCTACCGGGACTACTCTGCGGTTTACCCTAAAGAACGCCACTGGTTCACAAGGAATACAATCTTTCAAGGTAAGCGTTCATCAACTGACTAGGACATTATAAAATAGATACAGTACCCCACCCATCACCTAGGTGCGTTAATGAATGTTACAGTAAGAACAAAGAAATAGGTATCCAGGGGATCACACACGAGTACATACAAATCCGTTACATATCAAGCACCGCAATTAGTAAGAAAAGATAATACAAATCCCTATTAGCAAGTATTACGCAGATAAAGAACCATTATTTACAAATACAGCAAAAAGCAATCAGGCACCGAGAGAAAGTATACAATACAAACAGATAACTTGTGAGGGTCGCTTTAGTTATGTACAAAGACAATGCAATTTAGTTCAAACATTCCAGTCGGATTAAATAACAGTGAAGCAAAAATCCAAAAATGAACAGCGAAGTACAATGAACGAGCGTGCAGTCATTAATTTCACATTAACACAAAGGTGGTATTCAAAAATGTAAAGCATGCAATTAATCAGAAGCATTTAAAAGAAGTTTACTTACTAAAAGTTACCAAGGGACACTGTTATAAATACTATTATCTCGAGTATGTTATTAAGTTGCTCAGGATGTTTATTTCCAAGAACCTTTCTCTCTAATGAATTAAAATACAATGGGGACGCTATAAGGACATTGTTCTCCTTTGTTATTCTCACTAATCACGTATATGCCAAGTTACCGCGCCACAGAGTATTTATACACAGAAAATAAAGCGGGTCAATACAATGATATATTGGTGGAATTTATATAATCTATCAGGGACTCTGTGACTCGTATGATCCTTAGAGGATCCGGATCTCTTCAATATATAATTTTATTTTTAAAGAACACCCTGTTATCTTCTGCTTTTTTTTATTATACCTCTCCGTCAATGGAGGTTGGATATTACCATGGCAAATGCATCCCTGTTTTCGGCTGTTGTTATAAGTTGTTGATAATTTAGACCGGTCCACTGGCGCATACTTCTCAACCATGATAGTTTCATTCTTCCCAGCCCGCGCCTACCCTCAATTTTTCTCTTTATAATGTGTTGGGCGTATCGATATTTGTCGTTCCTCAGGATGTGACCCAAATACAATGCTTTACGAAGAAACGGTAAAACTCAACAGTCTATAAAGTTTGAGAGGAGCCAAAACGCGATTATATAAAGAGTATATAGAAAAAGAAAATGAGCGTCGGAACAAGGCAATCCTGAACACAGGTAGAGAAAGCATGCCCCTGAATCTCACATTCACATTATGTACATCAGACCTAAACTGTATCTCATTATATAAATAGGAAGGAGATTTAAACCATACAATTGAATGGAACAAAACCGCAGAGTGTAGCTCACGTCTCTGTTCCATGCTCAACCAGCGACAGGACTTCAGTTTATGAATAACTGGTTTAAACTTTCTGATGCCAAATATGAATCTCAAACATGAGCGCTGAACTCTCTGAATTTTCATCCTATCCACCAGACGCAAGCAGGGACCGTAAAATTAATTACTCAGAACCAGAGAATCCGTAAGTAATGTTTTATTTTGTTCTGACAGCAGGTGTCTATGTGGCCACAACCGCCTTAATGCAACATAAGCTTTTTGAACACAGGATGACACATGTTCAGTGAACCGAAGGTCTGTATCCAAAATAACTCCTAAATTACGAGCAGATTTTACAGTAGCAACCCTAGTTCCATTAACCCTCAAATCCAACCTATCAGTGACAGACTCTACCGCCTTGCCAAAAACAAGATTCTTAGTTTTATCCGGATTTAACAATAAATGGTGTTTCAGAGGATTATCCCCCAAGGAAGCCATATCAGCGTTGATCTCCTCAACTGCTCGCTCAACATCTGATCCCTGAACGAATATAAGAGCTGAGTGTCATCAGCGAACTGATAATCAGTGCAAAATCTTAGTCCTTTCGTAATGAAAAAAGTGTAAATGCAGAACAGAACAGGAGCAAGTACAGAGCCCTGTGGCACCCCACATCTTATAGTGCCTATCTTAGATCTACCTGATGATGTTTCAACGAACTGGCATCGGTTCTGAAGATAATAAATCATTAAGTCAACAGCAGATGCAGAGAAACCTATATGTTTTAGAATCGCAATGAGTATCTCATGGTCCACTCTATCAAATGCTTAGGAGTAATCTAATAATGTCAAAACACAGATTTCACCACAATCTACCTTAGCGATGATAGAGTCGATAACATCAAGGAGAGCTGTGCAACAACTATATCCCCTCCTAAAACCGGACTGACGAGGTGCTAAAATATTATATCTCTCCAGGTGTGACACAATTCTATTTACCAAAACTTTTTCAAAAATCTTAGCACACGGCGATAAAATAGAAATTGGGCGGAGGTCATTCCAACTAGTAGGGTCAGTGACTTTTGGAAGCGGTAAAACCCTCGAATTCTTCCACACCCCTGGAAACTTTGAATCCAGCATACAACTGTTGAAAATGTTAACCAAAAACTTCAGAATATGCGGATTGCACTTGAGCAGCATTTCAATATTCAACCCATCCGGACCCTTAGCATTAGATTTGGTAGATCTCAAGAACTCCGTAACTTCCTCCTCATCGGTCAATGTAAAAATTAGTTCCTCCTCAAAAAACGTGAAACTACTTGTGTTATAAAAATCAATCAAAGAAGCATCATTGAAATCTTGCTCAAATCCATGCTCACCGGTATTCTCTTATTTGACGATCTATTATGTATGTTAAGTTCAGAGAACTTTATGATTTTTTTCGTTCCCAATTGAAAATTGTAGATAAGCCTGCTTCTTACAATTGACAACGGCACTAGTCTCATTACGGATATTTTTATAATATTCCCAATTCTCAGCTGTTTTGTTTCTTTGGAATTTTTCAAGCGCCTATGTTTGAGACAAGTCATCACCTTAATGGTAGATGTGAAACACGGTTTATAATTCTTTCGGCATTTTATGGTTTTTATGGGCGCCACCTCATCGAACAGACTTATCATTAAGTGAGTGAAACAATTAACTTTAGTATTAATATCGTTTATATACAAAATGTTTTCAAATGGAGTTATCGTCAAGCAAGCGCTGAGAACATCATGATCCAACCAGCGGATGCACCTAGCCCTAAGAACCACCACATCTTTGTTCAAGCCATCATTAGTAGCCTGACCATAAACGAAGGAGTGATCCGAAATTGAATTCATATTTGTTGATCCGAACTTAAAATTTTGTTTCATGTCATTTCCGACAAAGCCACACGTCCAGTAGAGTAGAGGACGTATTGCCGAACCGCGTAGGGCTCTCTATAAATTGCACCAGATCAAATGAAGCGAAAGACCTTTCAAAACCCAACTTTTTATTGTCAAACTCACTCAAAAAATCAATATTTATATCTCCGCCGCATAACAATTCATCACACTCCGCCACGACTGAGGAAACAGTACCCTCGAATGTTTCCAAAAAATTGGGAAAACTTCCCCCTGGAGGTCTATAAAGCGTGCCTATGATAAAAATTCTTCTATTTTAATATTAACCTTCTACATATTTAATTTCAAAAAATTATATTTAATAATTATAACTTCTGAAAATAAATTAAAATAATGTCATATAAGTACTACTTATATCAAATGACATATAAAATAAACATTCATTATAAGACATCCAAATTGTATAACAAAATCCAATAAATAAAAATTGTTAACCAAAATCTTATAAATTGAATATTTTGAATATACAAAATTTTGTTTCTGCTGATCAATCTTATGAAAACAAATATCTTTCAAAAATGTCTAACATAATCTTAAGAATTTCATCATAAAACTATCTTACTTAGAATATTCAATATTATTGGATATCTAACTAAGTTACTTCATATAAAAACTCAAGATATGTAAAAACATTACTGAAAAACAAGTTTTAAGAGAGACTTTGCTTCGTCAGTATTCAAATAATTCATATTCTATAAATATAACATCAATCAATTGAAGGGTGAGTAAATATTTGTTGTTGATTAATGTTATATTTATTTAATATGAATTATTTGAATACTGATGAAGCAAAGTCTCTTTCAAAACTGGTTTTTCAGTAATGTTTTTACATATCTTGAGTTTTTATTTAAAGTAACTTAGATATCCAAAAATATTGAATATTCTAAGTAAGATAGTTTTATGATGAAATTCTTAAGATTATGTTAGACATTTTTGAAAGATATTTGTTTTCATAAGATTGATCAGTAGAAACAAAATTTTGTCTATTCAAAATATTTAATTTATAGGATTTTGGAATTTTTATTTATTGGATTTTGTTATAAGGTCTTATAATGAATGTTCATTTTATATGTCATTTGATATAAGTGGTACTTATATGACATTATTTTAATTTATTTTCAGAAGTTATAATTATTAAATATAATTTTTCGAAATGAAATATGTAGAAGGCTAATATTAAAATATTCAAATAATTTTATATATGTTCTATCAAGAATTAACCTCTATTTATATTAAAAATTCTTCTGTTTAGTTTGAACTTTACCCAAATTTGCTCCAAATGTGTCGCACAGTTACATAATAACACTTCATATGAGAATCTCTTCGACAAATACAGAACAATTCCACCCCCCCTCGAACACGCTCTGACACAGTTATAACCTTCAATAATTATCGAATTAGTTGGAACATAACTATTCACCCACGATTCGCAAAGACCAACAAAATCGAACTTGTTATCTAAGATAACCGACTTGAAAAGTATTGATCTGATATTGAAAAACGGAAAAGAAAACTTACCCATTCTAATCCATGTGTGCTCACTTTCAAGAATTTATTGCAATATATATGTAAAATTTACAGGTATAATAAGTGGAAAACAGAAAAAAATATTTTTGAAAACTTTAACAGATCCAATTATCTAGAAAAAAACAAAAAATTAATTCTACGCAAAAACAAAATCGACAAGTGTAATGCAAAGTGCCTTGCAAGCACCAAACCATAAAAGGCCCATCAACTCTAGAGAAGAACTGGAAATGGCGGTAATTCATGGTTTCGCTTCTCTTACTTCCATTGAACAACGTATCAATTCAGCAAAAAATATTCGGAAAAAGTGTAATAAGCCACCTCTTTGTGGGAGAGATGGTTCGATGAAAAATACTACTAGATTGACTTAATTACGAATGGGGTGCGAACCAATCCTAGTCGAGCGGTCCTAGGAAGGGTACGGCCTTCGCGAAAATTGAAGGTCTTTGATGTTAATAAATTATCTCTGTGATAATAAAAATGGTAATGAAACTAACTCAATTATGGATTTTAAAGAATATAATGAAGTGATCCGTAGCTGTGGGTTACTAGGTCTTGGTTACTCTTAGTTTTGAAATGGTACTGAAGAATACGAGCACAGTATAGCTGTCTAGTATCGAACAAATTAGAATCTTCATAGAAATCATCTGACGAGTAGGTAAAATCTTTTCTCATAAGTTTCCTAAGAAATCTCTTGTGGATCAGTTCAATTTTTTTCATGTGGACATTAGTGGCACCCCCAGACTAAAATACGAGAGTAAATCACCATTCAAGTAAATTAAAAAAGTAGAGGCCCAAGGACAGTACCCTGGGGTACTCCATACTTCACCTTAGTAGTGAAGCTTCTGACCCCGCTTACCTGAATCCAAAATTTTCTAGGACGAGAGCAGACCACGGTGGGGAACGATATCAAAAGCCTTTGCCAAATCTATGTAGATGCACATAGCCGGCACTCCATCATCTAGTGCTTTATATATCCTGGACATGAGATCTGCCATGGCATCCTCCGTAGACTTTTCAGGGGTGAATCTATATTGTTGACAACATAATAGTTCATATTTTTCCAAGTAAGACGTTATTCTGCTCTTCAATATTTTCTCAAAAACTTTTCCCAAGGAAGAGATTACTGGTATCGGCCGATAATTGCTAGTTAGATGTTTTTCCCTGTTTTTATAGACTGGAGTTATTACTACCTTTTTGAATGGTGATGGAAACGAACCCTCTTGTATACTCTCATTTATAACGTACGTGAGAAGTGGGGTTATGAAATCTACTAAGCGTTTCAAAATTTCAAATGTAATTCCATCTCCCCCAGGGGCTTTTCCGTACTTCAATGTGCTGATAACACTTCTGACTTCTTCATCATGAGTTTCAACAAGGCCAAAGGAGTTAATAAGCTTGCTTTGGTGGTTCCCTTTAGTGGTCGGTTGCCTTATATTAGCAGCAAACTTTTTACCAATCTCTGAGAAGTATTTCGCAAAACAATCAGCAATATATTTTTTGTCTGTCAGTGTTTTATCTTCAGTTTTGAGAAAATCGATGTCCGAATTTTGTTTGCTTCTGCCACTCATCTCTCTTTCAGTTTTTCATGAGTTTTTTATATTTTCCATGTTCTTATTTATCTGGCTTCTAATATAATTGTTTTTTGTTTTTTTGATTAGATCATTCAAGGAGTTTCTGTATTTCTTGAAAGTAAGTTTTAAATCTTCATCTTCTGGGTGTTTCAACATTTGCCTATGTAGTGAGTTTCTAATCATAATGAACTTCATAAGACCATTCGTCATCCAGTCTTTCCGTTTTTTTCGGTGCTCCGTATTCTTATATTTTTCGTGCAGTGTCTCACTAAATCGGACAATCTACTCAATAGTATTTTAGACATTTCTTCCACCTTTCTTTCCTTACTTCCTCCTCGAGTTGTTCATAATTTATAATTTTTCTATAATTCTCAATTTTTTTTCGCTAATTTTGTTTTTCTGAGGACTGGAGAATCGCACAAAACTGGGTTATGATCAGTTAAATTGATTCGCCAGGCAGGAGTAAATCGCTCCAAACATTTGCTTCTAATGAAAATGTGGTCCAGACAACTCAATGTGTTATCCTGTTTTCTAGGTGTTTATAGCTAATACATAGACCATTTCATACAAAATATTTTGATGTTCATTCGGAATTTCATTTTCCTGATCAAGAATATCAATATTTATGTCGCCAACAAAAAATGAGACTTCACGATTAGTTTAACATTGGTCCCGAAAACTTCCCGGGCCATCCAGAAATTCCGTCTCGGGCTGTGATGGGGACCGGTATAGATATATATATATCACCTATATTATTTTTCCATCACACAGTGTAATGCTCAGTTTTAGAGCCTTAAATTTATTCAATTTTACAATTTCTGACTGCCATGTGTATGTGCTTTTAATAAAAACTAAAACCCAATCATTTTTATTTATATCACCCTCATTGTATATGTTTGTGTATCCATAAAGTTGAATAATATTTTTATTTTCTAGTTTGACTTTTTCAGTCAAAACGATGCAGTCAAGTTTTTTTCAGTTGATCAACAATAATGCAAAGTTCATCAAAATTTCTCGACACACTTCGTATATTATTATGAAATAAATTAAAGTTACAGTCAGCTTTCTTCTTAAGATGATCTACACAGCTTCTGCGGTATTTGTTGATATGTTAGTTGATTTTATGTCGTGTATATATGTGTTCATTTTTATCTCTTTCAAAAATAAAAAATGAATAATTTTCCGTTCCTCTCAACTCCTTCTTTCTGAGACCCCAAAGCAATAACAGTCTTATTTCACTTACGCTCCCTGGATCTACTCATTGGCCTTTGGATGCCTAGGTCTCAACTCTATCTGCTTGAATGCAGAACTCTGCGCCTCTGGTCCCGCCACGTCAGTTTGCACTCTGGTTTCATCTACAACATGCTGCAAAATATAGTGTTTATTTTCGATTATAAGTTTATTTCCTCTGATACGTGCGGTGTTTCCTTCCTAAATTGATTCCTTCATACGCCTAGCCAAAATCCTACTCTGTTCTCTTTCCTCCAATGTTTAATCCGAAGATATTGATATGCCTGTGCCCTTAAGCTTGCTGTTCTTGTGTAGTACTACTCTGTCAAGAAAGTACCGGGAATTTTCAATTAAAACAACATTTTTACATTTAATCGTCAAAATTTATTGGGTTGCCTTCAAAATAGGCTCCATTTGCTCCAATACATCTATGCCAACGGCACTTTCAATTATCGAAACATTTTTTATAGGCGCTTTCCGGGATGGACTTTAGCTCTCGCGCCGAATTTTTGTTTTATGGCTTCAATCGACTCAAAACGGGTACCACGAAGGGGCAATTTTAGTTTTGGGAAGAGGAAAAAGTCGCAGAGAGCCAAATCCGGCGAATACGGTGGTTGCTGAAGCACGTTTGTTGAGTTTTTGGCGAGAAAGTCAGTCACAATCGTAGCTCGGTGAGAAGGCGCGTTATCGTCATGCAAAATCCATGAGTTGTTCGCTCACAAATTTGGCCGCTTCTTACGGATACGCTCACGCAAACGTTTCATAACGCCTAGGTAATACTCCTTGTTTACCATCTGACCCTCTGGAACGAATTCGTAGTGCACCACGCCACGGATATCGAAGAAAACAATGAGCATCACCTTCATTTTCGAGCGGCTTTGGCGTGGTTTTTTCGGTTTCGGCTCATTTTTTGCCACCCATTCCGATGATTGCTGGCTTGTTTGCATATCGTATTCGTAGACCCAGGTCTCATCACCAGTTATAATGCGTTCCATGAATGTAGAATCGGAATTACAGCGATCCAGCATGTCTGAAACAACCTGTTCGCGATGACGTTTTTGAAGAAAATTCAGGTCTTTCGGTACGAGTCGTGCGGCCACCTTTCTCATGACCAAAATATCAATCAAAATCGTACGTGCGGACTCGTGGGATATCTTAAGATCATGTGCTATCTCTCTCAAGCTGGTACGACGGTTTTCCAGCACCCTTTCCTTAATTTTATCGACGTTATCTTCGATCGCAGCCGTCGATGGGCGACCACTTCACGACCGTCCTTGAAGGCTCTGTACCACTGATATGCACGAGTTTTCGATAGAGCATTATCACGAAAGGCCTTTTGCAACATTTTCAATGCATCGGCACACGAAAATTCATTTGCAACACAAAACTTTAAACAAATTCTTTGCTCAACGTAATCACCCATAGTAAAAATCGGCGCGCACTCTGACATCGACTGACTTAATCAGCTGTTGCAAACACACTAGTTGACAGATCCCGCTCAAGCTTGGCATAGTAATTAAGGACAGTGGTACCAACCTAGGAAAAAAAAAATTACCTGCCTCATTGCCCCGCCAGATTTAAATCGATAATTCCCGGTACTTTCTTGACAGAATGTATATTCTCTCTCACTATTCTGCTATTTTATTCCAACAGAATAGGACTTTTTTGATTTTTCCCAGCTCATGAATGTCGCTGATTGTGTGTTGAGGTACTTGTACCTGTAAATTTTCTTCCAAAGTTTTCTTTACACTCTGTTCTACTTCATCAACTCTACAGCTCAGACCGTAAAAGACCAAGTTTTTTTGTCTAGTTTTTCTATAAAGTTGGTTCACCTGATTTCTTAGCACTTGGTTTTCCTCTTCTAAAGATTGTATCTTATTTCGCTGTATATATAGTTCGTCTTTCAATGCTCTGACTTCACCCTTTACGTCACAGTGCCTCTTCAATAAAGAGCTCGAGAATTTCTTTTGGGATTCGCTGAATTCAGAACTTTCCATTTTTGATGATTCGCTTGGAGTATGTTCTCCTTTAGACCAGCTGATAAATGATAACTTTCAGTGGATATCACCCATGTAACATATGCAAGTTCCAAACGTCCATGATATTGTAATTTTAACGTCGCTTATTATTATGATGAGATCCTTTAGAGCTCGTTTATGAAATATTTACTTCGCAGAATTTCAGCAACACACGACCATTGTCTTCAAACGAATACTCTGGGATGTACTTTAAAATGTTTGAAGAGATTAGTTCCAGTGCTCTTATTATTTTTGAGTAGTTTTATACTCTTCATTACTTCATTCTCAATAACAGGATAAGAGAAAAAAATTACTATTTAACATACCACAAGTAGTACACGAGCAAGATTAAGAGCCTCTATAATAAAGGTTTAGTGAGGTCTCAGTTATGGTCGAGAAATAATTGGCGAAGGTTTCAGCCAACTCACTGTGTCCACCAAGTGAAACCCCATCTACCCCAAGTGCAATGGGTTTATGCTTTCCACTCTTCCGGCCGGTCAGAGCATTACTACAATCCAAATCATTTTATTTTTATTTTTAGATTGATCAATATGGTCACCATAAAACTTCAATTTTGTATTTCGAAGGAGCGATTAATAGGAGAGTTTAGCTTTTCTGTACATTTCCTGAGTTGACTGACATTTTAAGTTAGATTGTAGCCAGTTAAGATGCATCAAATTAGGCTTAGCAACAGCAATTTCAGATGTGACCCAAGTTTTTCTTCGATTTGGGTAACAGTTGAATTTCACGAGGGGACAACAAGATTCAAATATGTTTCGTATTATACCTATGAATGCTCCAAAGCATTCATATCAATATTTGTATATTCATAAATATTCTTGAAATCACAATGTGATATTTGAAAAACAATACTTCTGATGTTGAGGTACAAAACATTAAATGAAGCTAGTTTATATCTCAAAAACCCATTCAAATTGGTTATAATCATCGCTGTCAATGGATCATTTCTATATTCTGCGATAAATTGATCCATCAGTATCAAGTGTACGACAAAGTAGGACTAATTCAACTTTAATATCTGTTTTGTTTTAAGAAATCACAAACACAAAATTATAAACCAGTTGTAGGGATTAGTTTTTTCTTCCCAAGTGTTCGAAAGCAGTTTGATATTTTCTCCGGTTTTTTGGTCTTTCTAGGAGGTATTTCCAATTTTGGTGTATTGTTCAACAAATTACTTTCCTCATGGTGTTTGATCTGCTTGAGTTTGTGATGTCGAATTGGTTCCTGAAGGTTCTCCGCCCGCAGGACCAAGGATCGAGTCGGGGTCGAAGGATCACTACCGGACCTGGTCTCACGTTTCTCGAGTTCTTGCAAATCACTCAGAGTCCATTCCTTGTCATCAACAATGAGCTTACTTTTTATGTAACGGGTCCTGCCTTCGTTCTTTTCCTCGATCATAAACTTTCTCAGGTTTATATTCGTTGTTGTTCTGTCAGGTCATTCGATATCGAAAAACAACCATCCTTCAGTTTTCCACAGTTCCGCATAATCTGTACTTTTTCAATAAAAATCATTAATGTTTCGTATATCGACCTCCACCTTAGTTTTATTGGCATGTGAGCGTAGCTTTTTCAGCAATTGACTACTCAGCAGTCTCCGCAGTCTGTCCCCAAAGGCAGAAAGTGTAATAAGGGTTATTATCCCTTATCATCGCGCGAGGTGAGAACCTCTCAGAAGAGATTAACCCACCAGCTTCCAGTTCAGGCTTCAGTTCGAAAACTTACAACCGTCTGGCTGGTAGCGCCGAAGCACTATCCAACCTCTACTGACTCTGCATGGTCAGTACCGAAGTTGTTTGGAATGCAACTGACACGCCGGAAGGGCTTCTTATCCATCCATTCGATAGCAGTCTCATGAACTAAGATAATCTCATGATCGACGCCTCAATTGATACTGGTACGAGCACCAACAATCCGGCCTGTACGTCAAGATCCACGAACCCATGTGAAGTCTTTCGATTAATTCTGGCATCAAGCACCAAAGGCCTAGTCGTTTCGTCGAGATCCACAAACCCTGAAACGTCTTACAATAGATCCAGGTTCAAGACGAGGCCGGTCGAACCGTCAAGTCCCGCTAAACCCTGAGACATTTCATGAGAATATCCCGAACAGATAAACGAACTTACCTCCCTAATCCAGCATGCGGACTTTCAAACACTACCCCCTCGAGTCCAACACCATTCGGGTGGTCAGGTGGTACAATTACCACCTGTGGGCATCCACCCTCCCGAGGTAACGCAGTATGCTACATAATGCTCTCGGCCATTGGGCAGAAAAATCCGGAGATTTACTACGATTAGGTTGAGTACGCTAGTTTTAAGGGCCTGTGCTGCGACGGACTCCCTTGTACCTGAGTTCATCAACGCGGCTCAGCCCTCCATTCCACCACATGGGTCTAGTGACTGGCGCAAGTGGAAATACGTTAGGCACCAAGACTTAACCCTTCATTTTACCGGGATGAAACTAAGGTTCTAGTCTTGACAAGCGCCCCCAGCGCATCAACCTCTAATACCATGGGGGGCGTGCAGTTGGGTACACGTGAATTCTATCAGTTAGTTGTATTGGCATTGAGCGTGGCTCTTTCACCAAACGACTACTCAGCAGTCTCCACAGTCTACCCCTAAAGGCAGAAAGTGTGATAAGGAAACGCCTCATCATCACGCGAGGTGAACCCCTCCGAAGAGATGAACCCACCAGCTTCCAGGTTGGGCTTCATTTCGAAAACTTACAATCGTCTGCCTGGTAGCAGCGAAGGACTATCCATTGCATTGTCAGTACCCGAGTTATTTGGGACGAAACTCACACGCCAGAAGGGCTTCTTATCCATCCATTCGAACGCAGTACCATGAACTAAGATAATCTCAAAATGGATGCCTCAATTGATCCTGGTACGAGCACCGTTAATCCGGCCTGTACGTCAAGACCCACGAACCCATGTGAAGTCTCTCAATTGATCCTGGCGTCTAGCACTGGACTAGCCGTTTCGTCGAGATCCACAAACCCAGAAACGCCTCACAATAGATCAAGGTTCAGAACGAGGCCGGTCGAATCGTCAAGTCTCGCTAAACCTTAATACATTTCATGAGAATATCCCAAACATAAGTCTCTGCGAACAGATAAACGAAATACCACCCTAGTCCAGCATGCGGACTTTCAACCACTACCCCCTCGAGTCCAACACCAATCGGGTGACCAGGTGGTACAAGTACCACCTGTGATCATCCAACCTCCCGAGGTAATGCATTATGCTACATCGCACTCGGTCATTGGAGAGAAAAATCCGGAGATATACTGCAATAGGCTTAGGCGGGAGGCCCTGTGCTGCAACGGACTGCCTTGTCACTGAGTTAATCGACGCGGCTCAGCCCTCTATACCACCATAACGGCAAAACTACGGCACCATTATTATTATTTTAATCCTGATACTCCTAGATCTTCTGTAAAGATCCCTCAGAAGCTTTTTCAGCTTGTGCGAGTTAGGAGTTCAGTTGTGTTCTGGGTAGTCTTTGTAACTGCGATCTTGCGCCACTTTAGGTCACAGCACTGTTAATTTTTGACCAAAAAGTGAAATGGTGGCCGACACACGTCCAACTAGAAAATTTCTTTTCCACCTGTACAGAATTCGAATCCGACCTTCCGGTCATGAGCTCGATGCATCATTCGATCTTCCACCACACGGGTCCAGTGACTAGCGCAAATGGCATTGCTTTAGGCATCAAGACTTAACCCTCCATTTCAACGGGATGAAACTAGGGCCCTTGTCAAAACAAGCGCCCCCAGCGCGACATTCCATAATGCTATCGAGGCAGTGCAGTTGGGTACACGTGAATTCTACCAGTTAGTTGAATTGGCATGTGAGCGTAGCTCTTTCACCAAGTGACTACTCAGTAGTCTCCACAGTCTGCCTCCAGAGGTAGAAAGCGTGATAAGGATTACGCCATATCATCGCACGAAGCGAGAACTCTTCCGAAGAGAAGAACCCACCAGCTTCCAGTTTGGGCCTCGGCTCGAAAGCCAAAACCATCTGACTGGTAGCAGCGAAGCACTATTCACCCTCTACTGGCTCTACAGGTCAGTATCCGAGTTTGTTTGTGACGCAACTCACCCGTCGGAATTATGAAAACATTTCAAAATTCAAACGGAAGGCTTCAAAGACTACTAAAGAAAGAATAAATGGGCAAGCCTCCAGGCGAAGATCTGCATGGATAAAAAGAATGCCTAAGAAAACACCTGATGACGCACTTAATGTAGTTAGAGAACACATTGGGGAATTTCCGAGATATGACAGTTCTTACACCTCATAATCCAAACGGATCATACTTAAACCCTGAACTCAATATAAAGAAAATGTATAATTTGTACCAAAAATACTGCGACGACAAGGATGTGCCTCCAGAAAAAGTGGTTAAAGAACATATCGACAGAGACGTATTTAACAAAGAATTTAATTTGTCTTTCCACAGTCTTAGGAAGGATACATGTGCAAAATGTGTTAAATACAAAATTCAAATTTCTATTACACCAAACGGACCTGAAGAAGAAAAACTGGAATATCAAAACAGCTTCATTTGCGAAGAGTCGAAAAAGCAAGAACTATTTTGCAAGAAGACACCGAAATTTCGAGAGAATTGGAAGGCATTTTTACTTTCAATCTTGAGACATTTAGCTTTTCCCAAGCTTAATAGTTCGAACGCTTACTAACGTAACGTGTACGTGTATAATTTTGGGATTCATCACACTGCAACCGGCCAAGAAATATTGTATACCTGGAATGAGACTATTGCTTCTAGGGGGCTCATGAAATAATTAGTTCTTGTATCATGAAACACATAGAACTTCGTTGTGCAACGTTAATCGTATCATTGCGTACAGCGATGCTTGTACTGGACAGAACAGAAACATAAAATTGTCCGTTATTTGGAAGAAAATAGTTGAAAACTCTGAGAATCTTACCCAATAATAGAGATTTTGGATACATTGAAAGAACGCCCAAATCAGCGGCATTATACGTTCCTTCTGACTGGGAACGAATTGTTAAAGATTCAAGAAAAAACAAATTTCAGATATACGAAATGCGTAGAGAAGACTTTTTTTCAACTAAAAACTTAGAAAACCAGATAACAAAAAGGAAATTTAATATCAATAAAATGCCTTTCAGATGGTTACAAGTTCAATGGCTGCGATTTTATAACACTCCTAACATAATTTAGTATCAGGAGTTATTGACTGATATTCTGGAATTTAGCAGCTTAGATCTGAAAAAAATCAAGCAAAGGTAGACCCCGTATTTTTATTGCAGATTTCTATCACCAACAGTTGCTCTTTGAATCTCCAAGTTACTGTGGCAAAAGAAAGATATGCTAGGACTTCTCCAGTGGATTCCTTCTATTCACCATCAGTTCTTCACTGAGTTACCGACTGCAGAAGATGCTGTTCACAATGGACCTTTGTCAGATGTTGATAAATAATATTGTCTTTCTTTTGTTAGAAGTTCGGCTAAGTTTTTCATGAAAGTACTATATGAACTGTAATAAAATAAGTTTGTAATATTTGCACTAAATGAACCATAATAATTAATAAGGTAAATAAATCACTTGGCTTAATTTTAACAAAAGTTTAATTTTATGTTATTGACATATTCGGGTTTCAACCCATTTTCAAAACTAAGGATAATCTACTTAACATAACGATGTTGTAGATTAATATTGTTGGCAGTTTAATTGCGACAACTAACACTCTGTTTGTAATAAAACAACACTTGGTTTAACGATGAACTGTATAATAGAAAAGATACTTACAACCTGCTTGTTACACAGACCGAACCAAAAGAGTTAAAGTTTACTGAGTCGTTCATAGACCTTAACTCTTGATCATAGAAAAAATATATTATACATAGAGTGAGGTATTCTTCTTAAACTTTTGGTATATATTCACAATACCCCCTCTTGACAAAAGTTTACATAAAAACAATAAATCAGTATTTGCAGAGACCTAAATATTTCACAAACTTTGAATTTTTCACATTTTGCAATGGCTTCGTTAATATATCCGCAACCATCTCATCGGTAGGCATATAGATCAAATCGATTTTGTTTTCATGTACTGCATCTTTTAAAAAATGGTACCAAATGTCTATATGTTTCGTTCTTTCATGGAAAACTGGATTCGTCGCTAATTTCTGGGCACTCTGATTATCGTTGTATATGCTTATACAATTCAGTGTTCCTGGCAGCTCACATAAGACATTATTCAAATAAATGGCTTCTTTTGCTGCTTCACGTATGGCCATGTACTCTGTTGAGTTGAGGATAATGTAACAGACTTCTGCTTGCAGCTCTTCCAAGAAATGGATGCTCCTGAAAACTTGAAGACATATCCGGAAAATGATTTACGATCTCCTCTGTCTGAACCCCAGTCAGCATCTGGAAATCCCACTAAATCATATTGATCTTTCTGGAATTTAATATACACATGTTTAGTTCATTTTAGATATCCCAGAATACGCTTAGCAGATTGCCAATAAAGTTTAGTATAACATGAATTATATTGACTTAAAAAACTAATAGCATGTGAGATATCTGGTCGAGTCATAACAGTCAAATACATCAAACTCCCAATCAATTCTTGATATGGAATTTTTGGGTCATGTCTCATTATCCAAATCACATAGAGATATATTACTGTCTAGAGGAGTACAAACAGCTTTACAGTCTGACATTCCGAATCTTTTCAATAAATTATCAATGTGCTCTTCTTGATCAATAGCTATACAATTATTTGTTCTGTTAATTCTAATTCCTAAGCATTGCTTTGCTTCACCTAGATTTTTTACTTTAAATTGGGTAAAGTTTTTCATTGATAAAATAAATTTATTTCTGGTCAGCTGAGAGGACAAGAAAATCATCTACATAAAGGGCTATTATAGATAATTTATTCCTATTCTGTTTGATATATAAGCATGGTTCAAATTTCGACTTTCTATAACACATCTCTAATAAGACTTTGTCTACTCTCTCATTCCACGCCCGACTAGCTTGTTTTAAACCATATATAGCTTTTTTCAGTTTTGCAAACCATATTAGGATTTTGTTTTGGCGGTTCCATAAAAACATTTTCTTTGAGAAAATCATTTAAAAAGGCAGTTTTCACATCTAAATGTACAATTTTTAAGTTTAATCTAACTGCTTATCCTAGTAAAAGTCTGAATGTTGAGTATCTCACAACTGGCGCAAAGGTTTCACTATAGTCAATGCCTTTTTTCTGGGTATAACCTTTGGCTACAAGCCTTGCTCTGTACTTGCCTTTATTTTCATTATCAGTTTTCACTTTAAACACCCACTTGCACTTCACTACTGTACTGCCTTCTGGAGGATTCACTAGCTCCCATGTGTCGTTCTCGTTGAAAGACTTCATCACCTCTACCCATTGGATTCTATTTGGTCCCGAGAGTGCTTCATTCACCGTCTTTGGGAATCCTACTAAATCTGAAGCGTCTCCATCATCCAATACACCATTGAAATAGGTTACGAAATCTTCAAACTCTTTTTTCTTCGGTTCTCGTTGAGATCTTCTTAGCCCCACTTCTACTTGAGGATCTGGTGGTCCACCAGGAGCGAAGTCAGAATCAGATGAATCTAGATCACATGGTAATGTAATATCTGGTTCAGAGGAAAAGTATTCAGGTTCCTCCCCCACTGAAGCAGCATTATTTTCTGGGAATGTCTTCCACCTGGGGTTCCTCTGTGATCTTCTGATTTAATTCGATAACAGTAACATCTCGGCTGATGATAATCTTCCTATCGATTGGATTGAAAGATCTAGAACCCTTAGTTGTCTCAGCAGAGCCAGAGGTTACTGAGTCGTTCATAGACCTTAACTCTTGATCATGGAAAAAACATATTATACATAGAGTGAGGTATTCTTTTTAAACTTTTGGTATATGTTCACAATGAACGATTTATATATTTTTCGGACAACAGATGGAAGTGTCGGGATTTTTTATTCGAGGTTACACCAAGTTACGCCAATAGTCGGTATTTGCTTATTTATAAAGGCACTTGTTATCAACAGATGTCAGCAATGGAGATAAATGAAAGTCCAACCCTTCATTTGTTATCGCCAGATGTTTTTTATGTGCCGAAGAGATTTCTATATATTCGAATAGCTCCAACTTTTTGCTTTTATTACCTCTTTCATTTAGCCCCATTGCTGACATCTATTGGTAACAAGTGCCTTTGAAAATAAGCAAATACCGTCAATAGGTATAACTTACTGTTAACCTCAAATAAAAAATCCCGACACTTCCATCTGTTGTCCTAAAAATATATAAATTGTTATATTGAGTAAATTCTCCATATTTTTGAAAATGGGTTGAAAACCAAAACATATGTCAACAACATAAAATTAAACTTTTGTAAAACTTAAGCCAAATGGTTTATTTACCTTATCAATATCCAAAATGTATCATCAAATGTTTTGCGAGAAATCAACATAATGAACCATAATAAAATAAATTTGTAATGTTTGCATGGATCTTCTTATTCACACCATCGTAAACATCGTACATCATTCAAAAAAACCTCGTTGTCACAGCCTAGACGTGGATACGGCATTGAGCCAACTATTAAGTGGAAAAATGGTATAACTCGTTGAGTTATACCGCTTTTTCATTCACTCTCCTATAACGACAACTGGAAAAATGATATTGTCATTTCAGAGTGTATTAAAAATAAACTAAATTATTTCTATTTTCTTCCATGAAAAATCTCAAGATTTTGTTTTTCAAAATATGTGAAAATGTTCTCTATATCTATCAATTAGATTTTTTGATCCGTTGAAATGTAAAACCTTGATTTCCCAACAAATCACTTAATGGCGGTTATACCACTTTTCCTCTGAGCGGCTCAATTATTGAACATATTAAATTTCGAAATTTTATTTATTTGTCACTCACAGATATTTAATATCTTTCAGGTGGATACTATGATCAATCAGTAGTATCATGGAAAGAAAAGCTTATTTCTCTTAATTCGAGGAATAATATTGAAAAATCATGTAACTCTGTGGATAATACGTCCATGAATGAACTGCAGCAACATATGCACCCTTTGGGTAGTAAATTGGGATCTATATCTCATATGAAATCTGAAGTACTACCTTCATATCCACAGAAGGAAATTCAGAAAATCAACAAGATCTATATGACCGATACAATATTCAGAACAACAGTCAATAACACTTGTTCAAAACGGAAATTTCTTAGGAGAACAGATGGGATATTAAAACCTTGTCGGAAAAAAAACAGTTCAAGAAATTATAGCAGCCAAACTGATAAAGATAAATGTGCCAAAGTAGTAAACTCTTGTGGTACACCACACCCACCTAATCAAGCGTTCACTCCACAACATCCATATCCACCCCTAAGCTCGCCAGGATGCCCACCCTATGTAACTCAAAATGAATGCACATCACCACGTCCTGCTAAAATAGAAAGCCCACCTTCATCTCCTTGCAAACCTTGTCCAAAATTTGCTAACCCTTGTCCGAAAAAAATGTCAATATGGCAAAGAATAAAAAATTATTTCAAAGCAAGACCAAATTGTCCTCCACCGGGTCTGCATAATAAAAAGAAACTGATGAAAAAAGTACAACAGATGGCAGATAAGGCTGGGCTAGGAATTTATGATCCTTGTGACGACCCAGAAAAGATATTTGAGGAAGTGAAAAAACGCTGTTGTTCGGCAAGAAAATGCTATAGTGTACAAAGGAGGTGCTTTCACTGCTATAGCTCAAAAATAAATTTTCATTCGTTATCTTGGCAGAAGCGTATTCATATCGTAATGAGTTAATATTTCAGGAAATGATCTCTCTATATACGAACACCATTGTAATAAATTCAATATCTTCATTACCCCTAATGATTACCTACTAATTAGCACTATCAAGCAGAGAATTATGCTGTGTTACTTTATTTTCAAAAACCTAATTGTTTTTAGATTATGTATTTTGGAAAGAATATTTTCAGATGTTTAAATATACAATCCAGCTATATTGTTTTACTAAGCGGTGTAATTAGTTCGATTGATTTAATCGATGAGTTAGAATGTAGACTTCTTCTTCAAGTGAGGAGCCGAGGTCGGCAATCATTATCGCTATTCTGACCTTTGAGACAGTTACTGTTCAAATTTACTTTGAACAAAGAATTTTTGATTCACTTTGCAGGTACGTAACAATTAGGTCCCCAGAGTTCAACAATTTAGGCCTTTCAAATATGAATCATTCAAATTCTAGAAACCTAAACGGGCCTAAACACCAATTAAGAAACGAAGATATTTCTCCCTTAGATTATTCCTAGAAACCCATTAGAACCGTTTTAGCCGTTTCAAGACTATTGTCGTATCGAAATTACCTAGGCCACCTTTTCGGACCCAAACCCATTCTCCCATTCGCCAGTTAGCAAAAAGGCAACAGTCGAACACAACCCCTATACCAGACAGGTCACTACTCACCCTGTATAAAAAGTCAGTTAAGAAAGTTCAGTTGAAGACAAGTTCTGATCCCACGCACATCCCCTTGAAGTAAGCTCTCGTAACTTGTGAAACATCTTCATCTCTACGAATTATTTTATATTCGCATTTTTCACTTTAAACTTCCAAGGAAATCTCTCTCTCAGTTGCTCATAACGCACTAAAGGCCTGAAAGTATTATCTACATTATTCATTTGTAATTAGATATTAAGTTGAGAAAAGTGAACTCAAAAGTGAAATCAATAAAATTGAAGTTTGTGTCGTGAACAATAGGAAAAACTCAAGAAAGGACTGTTCCAGGATGAAGATAGTGTATCCCCCTCAATCTGGATCAACAACTCAAAATTGTACACTTGTATTATATGTACTTCTGCTGACAATTCTCTACATGGTCTCTACGAGCTGGATAACATTCCACATCTGGTCACGAAACAACTCCCTCAATTTGGGTAAAATAATTCAACTCTCTGAACTTGTATTATATGTATTATTAGGCTGTGAATAAAGCATTATTATTAGGCTGTGAATAAAGCATTAAAGTCTAATTTACATCCCTCTTTCACCCCCATTTGAAGTATGCTCAACCAAGAATTTGCATACTAATTGGTTAACGTTTATTCAATTACTTTCGAAGAATTCAAAAAGGTATCTCTACATACCAAGCAATTCTTTACAGTTACTATACTCTTACTCAATACTTTGCCTTGTATTATCGTTTGCAGTAGGGAGTATCTATCTTTATTCTCATGCATGTCCCAGGTAATCTAGTTTCCTTCTTTTGATGGTGTATATTATTTCTAGGTCTTTTCTCATTCTTTTTAGCACTTTTTCTTTTGTTACGCGAGCTATACTGAACCATTAGACTGATCTAATGGTTCGATATTCCTCACATCTGTTTGCTCCAGGTTTTTTGGGCAAAGCTATTTATTCTTATTGTAGCCCTCTTTCGGAGATATTTACAGAATTATAGATTCGAGCCTGTTCCTTCATCATCCCGCAGTTCAAGCAAATCAGCTTATCTGGTCCTACTGCTTTTCCTTTTTTCAATTGTTTTACTGCCATCTCAACCAAATATGATTTCAGTTTCATGTTCTTGTTAGTCGATGATTACAGTTATTATACTCATCTGCGAAATGTTGTTACTTCTGCTGTGCGAAGGGAGAAATGCAGTATCATGTCCCAGGCCAGATCTCAGGGTTCCAAATTTTATTGGAAATTCTTCAGAACATTGCATCCTTGTTCACAGAATTTTGTGCCTGAACGCTTTTCTAACCCTCATGATTTCAATGACTATTTTCGGTCGGTTTTTTGTCCTTTCAATTCTTGCCCGGAGAAAACCAGTTATTATAGCTCGGACACAGATTTGATGCAAATAAAAAATTTTTGATCAGGTTTGCGACTACAGACGAGATAAGATCAGTTGTCTTGGATCTTCGTTCGAACGCTCTGGGGATTGATTGTATATCTGACAGAATGCTTAAATTATCCCTCGGTGTTACTCTGCCCTTCATGACGCACATTGTTAATGTTTGCTTTGAGTTTGGTTATTATCCGTATGATTGGAAGTACTCTATTGTGAATCCTATACCCAAGATCCCTAGTCCTGAGAACTTATCCGATTTTCGTCCGATAAGTGTGCTACCAGCTTTGTCAAAGGTTCTGGAGAGGATATTGTTTCTTCAGATTTATAAATACGTCACCGACAATGGAATAATCACTGCGCGGCAGTCGGGTTTCAGGGGGGTTACAGTACTACCACTCTTCTGCTGAACGTCACTGATGATATTTTGCGATCTTTGGATGGGGGACATGCCTCAATTATCACCTTATTGGATTTCGCAAAGGCATTCGATACCCTGGATCATGAACTGCTTTGTGCTAAATTAACTTATATTGGTCTTGATGACTGCTCTGAGATTTTTCAAGTCTTACCTTTTTGATAGTTATAGTGCGTTAAATTGCGTGATACATATTCAGAGTATTGCCTTATAACTTCAGGGGTGCCACAGGGATCTGTTCTTGGCCCTCTGCTTTTCCTTATATATGTGGCTGACATACATAAAGTGATCATATTCGCATTCACCCATTTTTATTGTGATGACACCCAGGTTCGCCTCTCTTTTCATCCCTCCTCTGTTTCTCAGGCTGTCGAGCGGTTGAATGAAGATTTAGACTTAATTATGCGCTATTACCAAATGAATAATTTGAAGATAAACGTTAAAAAATGTTTTTATATATGCTTTTTTCCCAAGACATTTCAGGGTGTGGTTGAGATCAAGAGGAGCAGTGAAAGAATTCAGTTCTCCACCTGCTGTAGAAACCTGGGAATCTTTTTCGATTGCCAGTTGAGATTCAGGGAGCATGTCTCGTTGCTGTTGAGGAATTCTTTCCTTTCATTGCGCCTTTTGTATCGGCAGAGATATTGTTTAGATTTTCAGTCACGCAAGTATCTCTGTGAGACTCTCGTTTTGTCCAAACTAAACTGTGGATTAACGGTATTTTACCTTTGCCTTGATTCCGTGCAGACGTGTAGACTACAGAAAATGCAGAATGCAGAATGCTGCCGGTTTGTTTTCGGTTTAAGGAAATATGACAGTGGAATAAGAGATGGAATTAACAGCTTGGGATGGCTTAGGGTTGAGAATGTTTTCCGGCTCAAATTTTACGTTCTTGTCTTCCACCGTATTTAAGGGAAAAACTAATTTTTAGACGTGATTTTCATTGTGTAGACGTTAGGCATGGTCATAGGCTCATGTTGCCAAGATTTGGTTCAGTCATGTTTCAGCGCTCCTTCACCTTCAATGCGGTGAAGTTTCATAATGAATTTTTAATTTCGTGTGAAGGCATTTCTTTGGGCTCACTGAGAAAAATTTTGAAGTCAAAATTCTAGACGAGCCGATTATAAATTAGGATAATTTTGGGAATATGAGATATGTTTTGTTTCTCACAATGTGATTGATTGGTTAATTTTATTTTTTTTCGCTTATTTTTGTTTCTATCCTTTTGTTTTTTTTTTCTTTCCTTTTTGTTTTTTTAAGGTTGAGTGGAGTAGCTTAGGCTAGACTTCGCCGTATGTTTATATATTGTAAATATATGAATAAAAGCATTATTATTATTATTATTTTTACATTTGTGTCCATGATCTTCATCACTTTCGCAAAGATCCAGTTGCCTCTTTGGGTCTCTTTTAATGCATTCTTAACGATTTTTTGGAAATTATTAGTGGAATATCGTAACTGGAAAAACAGATGAATTTTTTTTTTGTCTAGTGTTTGTAGAAAAACAGAATTTCGTTATGTCTGCATAGCAAGAGAAGTTTTACTAGGAGGAAAAATCGAAGTTAAAGTCTGAAATCACTTATTGAAACCGAGATATACTTTTTGAGTTGTAAAGCATTTGCTTTTTATATATAATAATAAAAGTGTGACCAATTTGATCTTGCATGATCCTACTTTTCGAAGAAAGAAAACAAAATTCAACTTGTGCCAACCTTTTGTTAGAGACAAGTCATACAAACTATGAAATATTACTTATTGAAAATAAAAGTCATAAACTTAAACTGTTAGAAACTTTAGATATCAAAAGATATAATAAAAGACAAATTTCATTAAATTATGAAATAGACTTAAACAGATCCCTCCTACTTAACATTTTTCAACGATTGTTAACCGCCTCTTTTCACCTTTCTATTTTTTGTACCAGAGCTGTGTATTTGAGGTCAAGTTTCGCATTGTACACCTCAGTTTAAATACTCACCTGATGAAGACATGGTATGACGAAACAATTGTTTTAAAAATCAATACAATAGCGGAAGTAAATATTTGTTTTTTTTATATTGAAGATGAATTTCCGTCAAGTAAAGACCGAAATAGTCAAAAACTTTTTGAAGAAATCAGAAAAACTGCTAAATGAAATTTACCGGTGGTGAGATTGATCTCTTTATACCAAAAAAACTACCGTTTCATATTATAAAATAGATCTGATCAATCTCATTCCATTTATGGTCACACTGTTTTAATGAAATAGGTAAATTTTTATTCAGAACTATCGTCCAAAAAGTAAAACTTTTGGCCCTCATTATAAACTAGATGTTCTTCAGGATAACAAAAATTGAAAAAGGTTTGAAGTTTTACAAAAAGAAAGTATCAATTAATCATGGATCGCCTCACTATACTGTACAGGGTGTTCGCAAAAAAATATTTGGCTTATGCAAGATTTTTTTAAATGGATGACTCTATATATTTTTACATATTTTCATCAACCTTCAACTCTTTCATTCAAATACATTAGTATTTACTATTACTAATTACGTGAGTGGTCCGAAAGCAATTGAAAAAGAAATGTAAAAACGAGTGCGAAGCGCTCCGCGCCAAGTATCCAAACAAATTTTAAGAAGAGTAATAACACAAGAGCACCACATTTTCTTTTTCGTTAAGGTTTAGGAAGGTTAAAACTCAAATATCATTCATGTGGAATATACAGGATGCCCAAAATCGATTGTCAAATATGAGGAATTTCAAAGCGCCATTTTTCGAATGAAACATTACGTATATTTTAATCATGATAGTGAGGATAATTGAATGTCGAATATAATATATTCTCCAAAAACAGTTATTTGTATTCATCACGGACAAACCTATAGCAATTAACCGACCAGATATAACACAGATGAAAGAAAGAGAATGTTGGAATATGTATGTAAAAGTGTGGATTAAAATGGGTTAAACAAACTGTGTTTTAAATGTTTGTATTTAATTACTTACTTACTTTGGAATAACAGTTTTACAACAACTTACAATCAGTACAACCATCTCCAGGATGATGCTTTCAATGAACTGCCTTAGTGGCAATTGTTGGCGTAGGAATACACTTTCCGCACTTGCGCACTACGCTCACTGAGTTTATGCGGTAATATATGAATGTACATCTTAACACGTAATCTATTAATTTGTAGCAACCACCTTCTTCGCTCCTCGTCCAGAATTCTGCTTTGCTCTGCTGCAGCTTGCCGGCGTATCATATAGAGGACACGACTAGTCTTAAAATTCCAGAGCACAGCGTTCGACGAGCGTTCTGACGTGGAACACAAGGTCACTGACGTCACAGGCAAACACGCGCACCACGCCTGTCTGAAGTGTTCAGATGCGCATGCTCGGAATGAAACGCCGCCTCCCAAATTAAATAGATATACTTTATTTGACCTCTTCTTAAAAATACCAAGAGGTGTAGATCGTGTCACAAATGAAACCATAACTAATAACAAACTATTCAGCAATGAATAATGAATGAAAATAAAGGAAAATATTCCCTCTATAAACCATCAAAATTTTCTTAAAAAAACTCTCCTAAAGTGTATAAAAAATTTTTCATCGCCATTTTTGCCTATTATTACTTTTACAATAAATTTCTGCCTTAAAACTATTGGGTAATTTATTCAATATTGCAAAGATACTATATGTTACATTTTTTTTGTATATAGGTTAACTTTGTTATATCCTGAATCAAATTATCTTTATTTCTTGTAATTGTGTTTCAGTTCATAATATTGTAGTTCAGTGTAGTTATTTGTTACATAGATAATGCATTCATATATACTGACCATATAATGTTAGAATTTTATGTTCAATAAAGAGATTTTTGCAACTATCAGTTGGTTTAATCTTGAATACCACTCTCAAACTTCTTTTTGGTAATTAAAACAAGTTGTAGAAATTACTTTGCTTTACTACCAATAAATTGATATTTTAGACATATAATTGTGACTTGAGTTTCAGGAATTAACTATCCCATCTTCAGACAGTTGTCTGAGTTGTCTGAAGATGGAATAATTAATTCCCGAAACTCGAGTCACAATTGAATGTGTAAAATATCAATTTAATTGTAATAAAACATAGTAATTTCTACTTCTATTGTCTTTCCTGTATGTTTCTGTACTTCCATAATTGTGACATCATTCTTCTGTTTGAGAGATTGATCGACAACAGATGATGCTCTCATTACATGATTCTCTTCAAATTGCCATTGTTTACAACTTGAGTTATTGATTTTCTCCATCAACAAAACATTGTTTTGTGCTAGGTTCCTATTTTTATCCTCTACTTTATGAACTATCTTTTTTAGGTATAATATTTCCATTTCCATAGCAGCTATTTTATGTTAAAAGTTATTATTTACTGCTATATTATCAGTTTCTTCTAAAAAACTTCGAGTCTCCTGACAACAAATCAAAACCGACTCATTTTTGTGTTTTACGTTTTTCATTCTTTTTGATCAGCCTTCATGGTAGAAATTGTAACAATTCTTGCACACCATCACTTTGCATCAAGAATCAAGAACCAAAGCCAACGAAAGGAACTAAGAAATGCCACTACTGTCATTTGAAGAAGAACTGTTATTTCCATAAGAAGGACCTAAAGAACAAAAATCTTTGATATATTGATAACAATTTAATACTAAAATTATTTCATTTACCGTAACCTTGTTAAATTTATAGGTTTGGTAAAGAATAAATATTTTAGGGCTTACTTCATACAAAGCTTGCTGTGCGGTTTTTGTATATTTGTGAGCTAGGGATTTCATAGGATTCAGGCATGTATCCAGTTTATGTACAATTTGGCCAAACCACTTTCAACAGGTAGTCATTGCCGTGCGTGACACCACAAGTTGAAAAAGGGTGTACATTTACTTGGTCGTACTGCTTGATAGTTGAACTCCCAGTTTTAAATTTCCAAGGATTGCTGTGCGTTTGAGGCAATTTAGAAACACGAAACAAATATTTCTATCCTATACCTGGTATTAGATGATATAAAGAGATGAACTTAGTGCTTATAACGCATAAAAAGTTCTTAATACATGATATAAATATTTTTTAAATCTCGAAATATTTGGCAGAACTTGGACTAATTGATTACGAGAGCTTCTCAGATGATTGATGAATGCAATGGTACAACTCCATGCCATATTATGAATAATAGATACGTGAAAGGTCAAGATTTAGTAGAAGCATAGGAGAATTAATGTCAAAGGTAAGAAGTTTCCATACTTGAGACTGAAAAACTGTCTTTCAAAGTCATTCTTATGGTTTGTTCCTTTTTCTGCCAACCAAAATTGTAGAGAGAGTAGAATACTGTAAAATATTTAGATGTTCGATGAAGTTTCAAGAATATATTGAATTATGAAGGAATTAGATAATAGAATATAATTCATAATATAATTCATAATAGAATATAAGTCATTATGTTAAATGAATTCAGAGGAAGGCCTTTACAAAGATGATTAGAGTCAAATCCAGGTTTAACATATTTTTACTTTACAGTACTACAAGTGCAGTCGAATTTAGGCATGTACTCAATAAAGATGCAAATCAGATTAAACTAGATGTAAATTCAGCTACGAGTACAGTCGAATGCAGGCATATACTCAATAAAGATGCAAATCAGCTTAAACTAGATGTAAATTCAGGTACAAGTACCATTGAATGGAAATATATACTGACTTGAAGGTGTAAGTTAGGTGTTGAGTGAATCTAAATAGGCATTTAGATACAGTAAAATCGAGCCATCAAAATCATTGATGATGTATTCACGAAAGATGAAAATTAGATGTTAGTTGAATCTAAATGGGTATTTAGATATAGTAAAATCGAGGCATCAACTTCATAGATTATGTCCTCAGTAATGATGAAAATTAGATGTTAGGTGAATATAAATGGGTATTTCGATACAGTAAATTCGAGGTTCAACATCATAGATGATATCCTCAGTCAAGATGAAAATTAGATTTTAGGTGAATGTAAATGTGTATTTAGATATAGTTAAATCGAGGCATCAACATTATAGAAGATGTTATCCCACTGAAGATGCAAATTAGATGTTTAATCAATCTAGAAATTTAGATATTGGAGACATTAACGTTATGGTAAATATTTAAAGATAACCTTCAGATGTTTAATGAATCTAGATGAAGAACGCTCGAAAGATCGAAATACATAGTATATTGAAACCCTTAAGAAGGTGGTATAACTGAGCTCATAACAAATGGAGCCGAATTTGGGGGCGAGCAGAGCGAATCTCCCAAGTCCCCTAACTTGTTCGAAACGTCGTAGTCTCCCTTTTTCCTTCAGCAACCATTTAAGATCCTTCAGCGGATAAGAGGACGAAGGTTGAAAAACCCACGCTGAGATTCAGCAGGGTATCGCCTTCGCCATTGAAAGGATTACAAAGCTCTAATCGATCGCAGGGTCACAGATTCTGGTCGTCAATCAGAGCCAGCTTCCCCGTACGATTCCAAGCCTTGCGGTAGGAAAAGGATGGAGTGGGACAACATGATGGAATGGTATTATGCAAGAAAGAAGGGAAGTAAGGAAGTTTGGATTGCGAGTCATCTGCTTTAGGCATCATAACCATATATTCCATTTCATAACTGAAACTAGGACACCCGTTATGACAAGCTCCCCCATCACGACAAGGTACAGAGATAGGGGGGAGGTTACGTTTCGTGCAGGTGAATTCTACCAGAATAGTTATTGGCTATTTGAGGAAGGCCTCTTTTCCAAGTGACTACCAAGAAGTCTCCTCAGTCCACCCCTAGAGGTAGAAAGTGTGATAAGGATTACGCCATATCATCGCGTGTGGCGAGAACCCCTCCGAAGAGATGAACCCACCAGCTTCCAGTTTGGGCCCCGACTCGAAAGCCAGAACCATCTGACTGGTAGCAGCGAAGCACTATCCAACCTCTACTGGCTCAGCAGGTCAGTACCCGAGTTGGTTTGAGACGCAACTCACCCGCCGGAGGGAATTCTTATCCATCCACCCGAACGCAGTCCCATGAACTAAGATAAACTCAAGATTGACGACTACAATTGATCCTGGTACGAGCACCGTCTAGCGGACTATACGTCCTGACCCACCGAACCCATGTGAAGTCATTTGATTGATCCTGGCGTCAAGCACTAATGGCGGAGCCATTTCGTCGAGATCCACAAACCCTAAATTGTTACGCACAGATCCAGGGGCCAGGACAGGCCGGTCGAACCGCCAAGTCCCGTTAAACCCCGAGTCGTTTCATGAGAATATCCCGAAAATGGGGGTCTGCGAACAGATAAATGAAATACCCCCCTAGTCCAGCATGCGGACTTTCAACCACTGCCCCCTCGAGTCCAACACCAAATGGGGTGGCCAGGTGGTACAAGTAACACCTGAGGGCAAGACCACCCCCCCCCGAGGTAACGCAGTATGCTACATAACGCACTCGGCCATTACACAGAATCCGGAGATTTATACTGCGATAGGGTAGAGTACGCCAGTTTTAAGGGAGAAGCCCTGTGCTGCGACAGACTCCCTTGTCACTGAGTTAATCAACCGGCTCAGCCCTCCATTTCACCTGAGTAAAACTAGGGCCCCATTCGGAGATCTTCCACCATACAGGTCCAGTGACTGGCGCGAAATGGCATTACGTTAGACACCAAGACTTAACCCTCCAATTCGCCGGGACGAATCTAGGGTCCTAGTCAAGAGAGCGCCCCCATCACGTCAAGATCTAATGCCTGGGGGGTGGTACGTTTCGTACAATCAACTATTAGGAATTTTTTAATCTGTAGTATGTTAGTACAATATATAGGGCAGAGTAAAAGAATTTCTTTTCATGAAACCGCGCCGTTCGTGCGTGCCACGACAGCGAATTCCAAAGTTTAACATTAACTGATCTGGAGATTAGAATAAATAAATTAATTCAGGGGCATTGAAACTCGCGTTGAATTTGCTATTGTCCACTGAATTAATCCCTGTATTATTACAGCCCTTTCATGAATTCTAAATCTTGTTGGTTTACCACGGACGAGGCTAAAACTTTCGAAGGCAACATGCAAATTGTACCTATGTTAAACAAGAAGGTAACAGAGAAGGAGTTCATGGTTGACCAAGTGGATCATCATGTCTATAACACTAAATTAACTAATGATTCAAACTAGATAGAGTGACTTTTAGATAGTGGTTGTACAGACGATACGATATTTTGGCAGTCTTGTTACTCTTAAAGTACCAGTTAAAATTTATTTAAGAGATAGTACAATTTTAAAGACAACTAAAATTGGAAAAGTGATCAGCTATTTTGAAGTTTTTGGAAAGAAAAATTTAGTCGAAATGAAAAATGTATTTTGGTCAAGAATATGAAATCATATTTATTAAGTGTAAGTAAGATAAGCGATAATCATACAGTCATTTCTAAAGATAATAGAGCAAAAATTATCAATTACAACGGAAATATTATTGCAAGAGTTGTAAGGAAAAATTGTTTATATTTGATGAGTAGCAAGTTGCAATGTTTAAAACCGTCCGTGAATATTTCGAATAAAAACTATAACAACATGAATCGAAAAAAAATAGCACAGAATGTTAGGGCTCGTTAACTTTAATTACCTGAATATTTTGTGTATTGAGTGGAATTACTGAACATCTACAGTCAGATTTTGTGAAATGCAGAATATGTATTGAAAATAAAATGCATAATATTCCTTTTGGAAATAAAAAAGAAAAGTCGAAAGATATTTTAGAAATCATTCGTACAGATGTTTGTGGTCCTTTTAAAACGACAGACTATAAGGGTGAAAAATATTTTATATCGTTCATTGATGATTATAGCAAAATGGCTAAAATGATTTAAAATAAGATAGAATTATTCGATTACGTAGTTCAGTATTTAAACGAAACAGAGAATTTAACTAGAAAAAAAGCAAAAATTTGTGAGATGTGATAATGGGAAAGAATATCTGAATAATACCATTTATAATTTTGCTAAAGAGAAAGGTTATATCATTAATAGTTGTCCTGCTTATGTACATGAACTGAATGGAAGTGCTTAACGTTATAATAGAACTATAATGGATATGTCAAGATGTTTATTAGCAGAAACGCAGGTTCACAAAATGTATTGACCTGAAATAGTTTGTGCTGCAACTTATTTGAAAAATCGTACGTTAGCAAATACTAAAGAAAGGAAAACTAGTCACGAAATATTTTTCGGGAGAAAACCGGACGTTTTTAATTTATGTTTATATGGAAGTAAATTTTTTGTTAGAATACCGGAACAAAATGAGAGTCTAAATGGGATAAAAAAGCGGATATTGGAATTTTCTACAGTGAAGTAGGATATAGAGTATTATTGAATAATAGAGTCATAGTTGCTAGAGACACGTTGAAATCGTAGAAGAAAATACAAAGTGCATTTGACTAGATGAATATAATCCGGAATCTGAAAATAAAAATTCTGAAGGTAAGGCGATAGGTGATGAATTTGAAAATGAGATAGAAAGTGAAAATGTTCCAACCGAAAATTCCGAAGTTAGTAATAATCAATTTTCACAAAGATCACAAAGGAATAATGTTTACGAAAACGCGTTGATGATTATTATATTTATAGAGACAGTATAGTTGTTAACTTATGTAGAACTGATATTCCATATTCATTCGAGGAGGCGATGAAATCAGATGAAAACAAATTTTGGTTAAAAGCGATGAATACAGAAATTACTTAATGATATTAATTTCTCGCATATCACTTGGTGAAACATTTTTAAATTAATAGAGTAAATAAAAACAAATTGGCTTAAGTTTCATTGTTTATTTGATATCTGTTGACATATATGTTTCGGATTTTTAGCCCATTTTCAAAGCTCAAGAGAACAAAACTTATTATATATATATATATATATATATATATATATATATATATATGTATATATATATATTTCCGGGTTCATAGCGTTAACCGCCTTCCGGTTCCTAGTTTCCATCGGCCTCTGTCCAACCAGTCTCCTGGTACCAAATTTCTTTCTGACATGGCCTTTTGTATTACCTGTATCCAAGTTGTTTTTGGTCTGCCTCTTTTTAGTCGTTCAGGGGGTATCCAGTTCAACATTTGTTTGGGAATACGTTCGTCCTCTATCCTCTGTACATGTCCATACCAAGTAAGTACCTAGAACAAAACTTAAAAACCTATTTATAATGGTAGGGTAGATCACAGGTACAATTTTGAACAGTGTAAAAATATGATGTTAGTTGGGTCCTGATAGTTTACAGATAAGAGCAATGGTGATTAATTAAATTGTTCATTTGTAATTGGTAGCTTCTTACCATGTGTTAAACAAATTTCAAAACTTTCTAAAAGGTCCATTCTTCTGCTTTTATTGCCTACGTGTAAAATCTCAGTTCTACTAAAATCTATGAAATGGTTGTTATTTATACAATGTTCCGAAAAACTAGATATCGTTTCATTATGTAATATATTTTTTTTATGTTCTTCTACACTTATGTTTAAAGATCGTCCTGTTTATGTAAAATGCAGGGCATTCATTACAATATAATTTGTATATTAAAAAAATGTATATAAGACAGTAATTTATTTCCACAAAAATGTTTGTACTAATACAACAATTGTTTCACCACGATGTGGCTTCTTCAGGTATTACATTGTACTGTCTGATGGTATTGAGTGTAACCGAGTTTATATACATTTTTAGGTACGTGACCAAATAATAGAAGCACAAGTCATAAAATCTCTAGGTGTTTATTGGAGTTTGCCGCTAAAAATGCCATTAAGGAAAAATATTCAGTAATGGAGAATGATCGACATCTGCTTGTTCGTTCAAAAGGATTTTACGGGCATTATACCTGTTGATTTCAAGAAATTCTAAAAGTGTTAATCTAGAACTTTTGCTTTCAACGTGGATAATTTCATAATTATTGTTGAAATTATGCCCGAATTCCTTAAGATGATTAGCATATGTCGAATGTACAGAATTGTATATATAACCCCTTTGGTGTTTTTGGATACGTTTCTTGAATGGTCTACCAGTCTGGCCAATGTATACCAAAGGGCAATCTTTGCAAGTTAACTTGATTCTACAAGTCTACAAGGTCAGACTGGTAGATCATTCAAGAAACGTGTCCAAGAACACCAAAGGGGTTATATATCCAATTCTGTACATTCGACATATGCTAATCATCTTAAGGAATTCAGGCATAATTTCAACAATAATTATGAAATTATCCACGTTGAAAGCAAAAGTTCTAGATTAACACTTTTAGAATTTCTTGAAATCAACAGGTATAATGCCCGTAAAATCCTTTTGAACGAACAAGCAGATGTCGATCATTCTCCATTACTGAATATTTTTCCTTAATGGCATTTTTAGCGGCAAACTCCAATAAACACCTAGAGTTTTTATGACTTGTGCTTCTATTATTTGGTCACGTACCTAAAAATGTATATAAACTCGGTTACACTCAATACCATCAGACAGTACAATGTAATACCTGAAGAAGCCACATCGTGGTGAAACAATTGTTGTATTAGTACAAACATTTTTGTGGAAATAAATTACTGTCTTATATACATTTTTTTAATTAAAATGAGTTTCCACCAAGTAAAGACCAAATCTATTAAATAAATAATTTGTATATACCGCTTTTTTGACATGTTTCACGACAGTCTTGGCTATGGACTAAGAGTGAACCTAAGTTTCTCTTATTTGTACAGATTATATTCATATTATTCTGTTTTAGTCTATTGCAAATTTTATAACTTATTTGTGGTATGAAATTTATCGTATAGAATTTTTCTTTTTCTTTGTTCTGAAGAATAGGGTAAAGAGAACACGTTTGTATGTTGTAATATTGTTTACTGGAAGTCTAGAAAACAGAAATCTGTAACTAAAGGTTTCACATATGCAGAATATGCAGCATTATCAGAAGCTGTTAGTGAGTTAATATTTGTCAAGGAATTACTGAAAACATTCAATGTAAAACTTGAAAAGTCAATAAAAATTTATGAATATAATTCTGGTGCAGTAAGCATAGCTAGATGTGGAAATTTTACAAAAAATTCCAAACACATAAAAGTTCATTGTCATTATGTTCATGATTATATTAAAGATAAAGTTATTGATGTTGTTAAAATAGATTCAAATGAAAATATTGCAGATGTTTTCACAAAAGCATTATGTAAAGAAAAGTTTCAATATTTTAGAAGATTGTTAAATTTAAAATAAGATTTTTATTAGAATAAGAATGTTATGTGAATATGAATGTAAGGAGGCATGTAAAGATAAACATTCATATATTACCACGTAAACTCAGTGAGCGTAGTACGCAAGTGGAGGAAGTTTATTTTTACAATTGCCACGAGGACAGTTCGTTGAAAGCATCATATCTAGAAGATTGTTGTACTGATTTTAAGTTGTTGTAAAGCTATTATTTCAAAGTTTATATTAAATACATATGAAAAACAGTTTGTTTAACCCATTTAAATCCACACCTTCACAATCTATTGATCATTTAGATGTTGAAACAGCATTTTTAAATGGTGACCTTGATCAGGAGATTCATATGAATCAACCAGAAGCTTTTGAAGTAAAAAATGAAAAAGACAAAGTATGCTTGTTGACGAAAGCAATATATAGTTTAAAGCAGTCTTCGAGAATTTGGAATAATAAAGTAAAAATATATCAAAAAAATATATATGAGAGTATATTTTTTTAACTAAAATGACTTTCCACCAAGTAAAGACCGAATCAATCAAATATTTAAAAAATATTTTGAGGAAACTTAATTTTAAACAGTCTTGTCATGAACCATGTATTTTTTTCAAGAATATAAATTGTTCGATGATTGTTATTGCAATATATGTCGATGGTTTTTTGATTTGTTCCAACTCTGTATCATTAAAAACAGATATCAAAAATGAACTATCAAAACATTTTAAGTTGAAGGACTTGGTTCCTGTAAAAAAAATTTTTTTTAATTGAATATCAATTTTTATGAGGAAAAACATGTTTTAAAAATTAATCAGAAAGGTTACATATTAGATTTCCTAGACAAATTCAAAATGAAAGATGCTAAAACTATTTCGACACCTATTGAACCTGACACCTATTGAAACCGAGTGGTGATAAAGGAAAAAAACTTATCGTATCAAAACTTAATTGAGTCTCTAATGTATTTGGTAGTTCATACAAGACCAGACATTTCATATTTTGTGAGCTCTTTAAGCTAATTTAATACTTGTTTTAATCACGAACATTGGAAACATTCAATTAGAGTTTTGAGATACTTGAAGAGTACTGTTAAGGTGAACTTGATATTTACTAGGAGAAAATATTACTCGTTATGTAGAATGTAGATGCAGATTTTGCAAATTATATGAATGATAGCAAATTCAGGATATTTCTTTGAAATAAATAATGCAGCAGTTTCCTGGGAGGCTAAAAAACAGTCTTATGCCGGATTATCAAGCACAAAGACTGAATACATTGCTATTACTGAAGCTAGCAAAGAAGAAGATTTTATAACAGGATTTCTTGAGGAAATTGTTGGATTCACGGAACCAATTGTACTTTATAATGATAGCCAAAGTGCCTAAAAGCTCATATTAAACCCAATTTATTACAGTAGAACGAAATATATTGATACAGAGTATCATTATATTAGAGAAATTTTTGAGTAGGGCATTATTGTGCTTAATTATGTTCCCACCGAAAAATATTTGTTGATGTTTCTACAAAAGAACTCTATGGATCTAAACATAAGTTTTGTATTAAAAATTTTGAAATGTACTGAATTAATGTATTATGGGAAATTCTTTTTGATTTTCTCGCTCTTTACTTGACAGAAATTCATCTTCAATGTAAGAAAAACAAATATTAACTTCTATTATTAACCGCTTTTTTATTGATTTCCACGACAATTGTTTCGTCTTACCATTATTTCATCAGCTGAGTATAAAAACTTAGGTATACAATGCAAAACATGACCTTAAATACACAGCTTGTGGTTTACAATCAATGAATAATGTTAAGTAGGGGGGTTCTGTTTATATCTATTTGATCATTCAATAAAATTTGTCTTTTATATCTATTGATCTCTTAAGTTTCTAACAGATTTAGTTTATGACTTTTGTTTTCGATATGTAGTATTTCATAGTTCGTATAAAAATTATGACCAGTCTCTAACATGTTTTGCATTGTATACCTCAGTTTTAATACTCACCTGATGAAGTCATGGTATGACGAAACAATTGTCGTGTAAATCAATAAAATAGCGGAAGTTAATGTTTGTTTTTCTTATATTTGAGGGGAAATGCTGGAATATGTCATTCCATCGTGTTTATTTTTATTCCTTTGAGTTGACAATCATGACAATACTCTGTATTCAACTATTCTATGAAAATAAGATGGCTAACTGTAGCATAAAAAAACGTTGGTTTAAGTCGTTGGTAGTAAAGTATCTTCCTTTGTTCCATATTGAATTAAGAATATAGGTATTAAACTGAGGAATATAAAGAATACTTAATTTTAAATATAAATTTCAATGGATTTAAGAAAAGGGTGTGATTACGATCAGTGACGTAGAAAATTATATACGAGATATAATCTATCATATAAGATGTTTTTGACAAAAATAAATTTGTTAAGACCTAATCTGAAGGTTTTTCTTAACGAATAATTATTAAGTTTGAAGCTTTAGACCTCAGAAAATTTTTGAAGTTTGTGACACCTAAATGAATATTTATAGAATATTATGAGTGAAACTAAATCTATAAAAAGTGGTATCAAAATCTACATAAAAGTTCAAGCTAATTTTCGGAGTAGTTTAAGATCATGAAAAGGTGTTACATTCATGAAAATAGCAAAAGCATTGTTTTGAACAATTTTAACATTTTCAAATGAACTGTAGAATCATCAACTTTTTCAAGAAACAGAGGAGGCTCAGTCCACATTATTTTAGAATCGAAATCACCAGAGTCAGTAGTACGTCACTCTGTAAAAAAAATCCTCCAAAGTATAATTAGTTAGTTACTTCGAACATTAACCGTAGTTACCTGTGCAGAAATTAATGGTTCACTATCCTATTTTATTCATTTACCTGAAACAAGAAGAATGATAATAATAATGATGATGCTGATTATAATTATAATAATAAAACAATAATGATAACTCCTTTGCGAGCACGAGGACCCTTAGCAAACATCCTATTCGACATGGAGGCAGGAAGCAAAAACCGCCTCGGAAAAAACAGGCCGCCTCTGGGAAACGTCAGAGCACATCTGGAGACGGTACTGGGTGTGGCATACAGTCTACCGGAGGTATCGTTTTGAAGAAGTAGAGATCAATGGGGATACCAGAAAATCCATAACCGAAGAAGTACGAACTTCTACACCGTACCAAACTGATGTGAATCAACCTGATCCTGTAAAAATCGTACAAAACGCTGAAGAAACAGAAAACTCAAACCCCACTCGACAGGGATGGAGTGTTAAATTGTGGCGACGTATGGCCCAACATGTTCAGCAGTGCTCAGAATTCCACTCTGCCCTGCTATAGGTTCCCGGTATTTCATAAGGAGAACGCGACCGCTGTCCAATCCTCAATTCACCGTCCTCTCCAGCTTCAAAGGCGTTCGACACCGCCGTTACGACTGGAATAAGGTCATAGGCATCATTGGCAGGCTTGCACCCCATTACCAATTTGAATAGCTCAGGAGCTGCAAGCTTGGAACGTAACATTTAACTCACAAAATTAAAAGGTCAGCAAGCTTTTGGAGCAGTTTATGGTCTTTGGAGAGGAAGTAATCCAACCGTTTGACCAAATATAAATTAAAACACGGCAGAAACACAAAGGCGAAATAGAAAATTGGAAAAAAACTCCTCAGACTCATCTTAATAATATCCTGGAAGATCTATCTCTAGAAATTGCTCATAAACAACAAAGTGATCCTCCACTGAGAGATGTCCAAGAAATGATACCCATAAAAGGAATGAATGAAGGAAAGGAAAAAAGTAATGAGACAAGACTAAACTTAAATTTTGCTTCTCAGAATACCATAAAATAACAGTAAACTCACAATGGAAAAAAAACATTAGGCTCTCAACATTTTGTTAGAAAAAATTTCAAAAAAAAGTTCAAGGATGAATCTGGCGCGATAAAATGTACTCGGTTGAGGTACCCATCGAAGATCTGGGAGTCAAACATGAAGAAACCCCGAAAAAGGCATCAATGCCCAGATATATCGGGTGTTTTTTTAGAGCGATAAAACTTTAAATTGAATAAAACACATTTAAATTGAGATTGACGCCAAATTTTTTTTATTTGAAAGACAATTTTATGATATTTATGTTTCAAAAATAATTTTCGTCATATGTCCACCACGACTAGTTCTGAGGAACCCCATTCGACCATACCAATTGTGGACCACTTTTTCGAGTAATTCAGGCCTCATTTCATCAATAACATAAGTTATGTTGTCTTCCAAAGCGTCTATTTTTTTTGGTTTATCAGCATAAAACAATGACCTGACATAACCCCAAAGAAAATAATCCAGTGGAGTTATGTCGCATGATCTTGGAGGCCAATTAATTGGACCATTTCTCGAAATAATGTTATCGCCAAATCTTTCTTTCAATAAATCAATTATTACGGTAGCAGCATGAGGTGTAGCACCCTCTTGTTGGAACCAAAACACTTCTGGGTCGATACCATTCAAATTTTGAAACAAATAATCATTGATCATCGATCTGTAACGAACACCATTCATTGTGACATCAGCTCCAGCATCGTTTTTAAAAAAATATGGACCGATGATGCCTACAGCGTGTAAAGCACATCATACAGTGCATTTTTCAGAATGCAATGGTACCTGCAGAACTTCTTGGGGATTGTTTTCACTCCATATACGGCAATTTTGCTTGTTTACATGTTGATAGCCGTTCAACCAGAAATGAGCTTCACCACTAAACACAATTTTACGATAAAAAAGTGGATCAACTGCAAGCTGTTCTAGGCCCCAATCAGCAAACAAACGACGCTTATTATGGTCAAGTGGCTTTAGTTCTTGAACCAGTTGGATCTTGTATGGGTGTAGATCAAGATCTTCACACAAAATTTTTCATGTGGTGGATACACAGAGTCCAACTTGTTGTGAACGTCGACGAATAGACATATCTGGATCATCATTAACACTATGACTTACAGCAGCGATATTTTCTTCTGTACGTACAGTTCTTTATCTTGTTGTTATTGTTGCATCGAGTAGAGAAAATGTTGTCCGAAATCTATTGATAGTTCAACGAATAAGCTGCTCTGATGGTCGATTATGTAAACCATAAATTTCACGAGGTGCTCTATAAGTTTGGTGATTAGAACACTGATTTTGAAAATAAATTTCAACAACTTGTAAACGTTGTTGCGGTGTGGGTCTTTCCATGATAATTTGTCAGTGCTTACTGAACAGAAATGTCAAAACAATATGGCTTCTACCAAATCACAGTTATTCCTATCGGAAGTTCTATCATTTTAAAAACCTCCCGATATATTGGAAATTGAGAAAAAATTTGCTAACCTTAAAAAATACCTACCGCACATTACGGAACTATCTAAATAGTTACTTCTACTTCTAACATTAGAACGATCGAATTTTTAGATTAGAAAATATTGCAAAAATTTTCAAACGTGAATAATTGCGAAACAATCAAACTTATTTTGCCCTTTAGCGATATTTAGACACCAACCCTTCCCTGGAAGTTTCAAGGCTCTCTTCGAAAGTTAGCGAGTTTGTGACGGACGGCCGGAGCAGCCAGAGATCACATTACTTTTGATCCCGGATTCTTCATCAGTTAGTCCAACCTAAGACCATTTTTCTGCTGAAAATTCGAAAATTACAGACATCTTGGCGAAACGATAGCAGTCTGTTTCCTGGAACTAACGCCAAACGATAGCAGGCTGTTTCCTGGAACTAATGAAATTTGGAAAAAACCTGAAAAATATAAAGGAGATGCACAATGTATCAAAAGAGAACACGAAGGGTGTAAAGATATAGAGGACATGAAAAAAGAAGTCTTACAGAAAAATAATTGAAAAAGGCACTCAGTGAACCCTCAAAATAATAATAATAACTTTATTTCTGAAACATATATCTCTCACAAATATGTCATCGAATAGCAAAGTTGGAATTAGCGAGTCTAAGCAGATATCGATTCCTGAGTGCGGTATCTGTAAGCGAACTGTAATTAAAAACATTGTTAAGTGTAAAATTTGTACCAAAGTTTATCATCCTGGTTGTGCTAACAGAATTAAAGAATGTTGTGACGAAGTCATTGGAGGCCAAAGTGAACCTAATACCTGTGACGTATCTCCAATTTCGGTTACTATTGTAAGGAGTCATCACATCAAAAAGTGGCATTATTTTCCAAGCTGTCACTTTTTGCCAAACCAAGTATTCAAAATTAATATTTCGCCCACCTTCGATTGACTGTACTGTCTGTTTCTAAGAATTGTGGGTCTTTCCGGTTTTTTTGTAGCATGGTTTGGCAAAACGCAACCCGAGGTTCATAATCCCGAGGTAACAGAGCTTGTACTCGCTGTAAATGATATGGGTGGAGCTTATGTTTATTCAATAGTCGATGAGCTGTACTTTTGGGCACTCCTGTGCTGAAATTCGCGTAGCGAAGTACTTCTTCTTCCTTCACTGTGCACTTTGTTTGGAAGTCAGCCCGCTGATAAATAAAATAACAATAATAATAATAATAATGGTTATCTCGGTGGCATGATGAGTAGAGATGCACGCTAGGCTGCCACGGATTGCGGAAGTACTGCTGCGCCCTTGGGTGTATTTGTTTACAACAGGTGGTGGGGTATGGCTAATTACCACAACAACCGAAGCCATAAGTCTCAGAAAATAAAATAATATTAGGAGTACAATTATTTAAATATTTTAATATTAGCCTTCTACATATTTAATTTCAAAAAATTATACTAATGATTATAACTTCTGAAAAGAAATTAAAATAATGTCATATAAGTACCACTTATATCAATTGGCATATAAAATAAACATTCATTATAAGACATCCGAATGGTATAACAAAATCCAATAAATAAAAATTATTAACCAAAATCCTATAAATGAAATATTTTGAATAGACAAAATTTTGTTTCTGCTGATCAATCTTATGAAAACCAAAATCTTTCAAAAATATCTAACATAATCTTAAGAATTTCATCATAAAACTATCTTACTTAGAATATTCAATATTATTGGATATCTAACTAGTTACTTTATATAAAAAAAAACTCAATATGACTGAATATTCTAAGTAAGATAGTTTCATGATGAAATTCTTAAGATTATGTTAGATATTTTTGAAAGATATTGGTTTTCATAAGATTGATCAGCAGAAACAATATTTTGTCTATTCAAAATATTTAATTTATAGGATTTTGGTTAATAATTTTTATTTATTGGATTTTGTTATACCATTCGGATGTCTTATAATGAATGTTCATTTTATATGTCAATTGATATAAGTGGTACTTATATGACATTAATTTAATTTAGTTTCAGAAGTTATAATCATTAATATAATTTTTTGAAATTAAATATGTAGAAGGCTAATATTAAAATATTTAAATAATTTTATATACCTTCTATCAAGAATTAACCTCTATTTATGTTATTTTATTCATAATATATAAGCTAGCTGGAGCATCAATACAGTAATATCCACCAATGGGTTGAGCTATCCCGTACATTACGGAGTACTCTAAAAGATCCGGGATGTTACGGAGTACTCTAAGATCTCGGGGTTTACGGAGTACTCTAAAAGATCTAAGGGTTTACGGAGTACTCTTAAAGATCTGGAATTATACGAAGTAATCTAAAAAGCGCTAACCTTTTTATCGTGATCGTCTAGTGGCGGGCGAATAGGACTTTACGTTGTGTAGGCAACCCAAATTACACCTAAACGAGAACAAGGAAACAGTGACGGGAGGTTCAAATATTCGAAACATACTAATACCAGAATAATAAATTTTTATTAATAATGTTCAAAAGCAACAACCCTCAATAAATGGAAACATTCATCAGCCTGTGGTTAAATCTACTCTACGCAGTGGTTCGCAAAGCGCCCCAGTGAAACCAATAGCGCCCCGGGTCTAAATGACTTATTACTACATATTGTTAGGTCGGTACTCGCTCAAATCAGATATCATTCTTATGCAGCGGAAAGGGTAAAGTTATGCAGGAAATGGGGGATACAGCCAGCATGCGCACCTTCGACTGTACTTCCGGTAATCAGTGCTGAACCTCAATTACAAGGGGTAAGTCTAAATGGACAGTAAGGTAAGGGTAATTGTGGTATTCCCTGGAGATCTCCTTGAAGAGGGGATCTAACCTGATTCTAGTCGACCGGAGAAGTTACTATCAAAGGAACTGTATCTGACCTCCTCGGGCCCAGGGAGGTTCAGATATTACTGAAGAACGAACCGAACACTACCTGAAGGGTCACGTAAACTAATCCCTGGGGATATCACAATACCTCGGAACAATTATCTAGCAATCAGGATATCTGGAGTTATTTACTTTCTCTATACGATATGTTGTCGTCCTCTACCAGGACTCCCCAGCAATTTACCCTAAAGAACGCCACTGATTCACATGGAATACAATCTTTCAAAGTAAGGAAAGGGTGAAGTTATGCAGGAAAAGGGGATACAGCCAGCCTGCACCTTCAACTGCACTTCCGGTAATCAGTGCTGAACCTCAATTACAAGGGGTAGGTTTAACGGACAGTAAGGTAAGGGTAACTGTGATATGCCCAGGAGATCTCCTTGAAGAACATAATTCAAGTCGACCGGAAAAGTTACTATCAAAATGGACTACATCTAGCCACCTCGGGGTGACAAAGGCTTAACTCTTACTGAAGAACGAACCGAACACTACCAGCCCTTTCTGCAAGACATAGGGTTGTTGTGTCAGTATCTAATTGTGGATCCACATTTCATTCACTCTAAACACTTTGAATTCTATAAAATAGAAAGGCCTTTTACTTGATAGAAGAAATATAACAAAATTTGAATATCAAAACAAATTAAAATATGTTTATCTTCTACAATTTTAATTTCAAAAAATTTTCATTCAAAAAAACTTTTAGAATTAAATTAATGTCTAAAACAAGCACCGCTTACATTTAATAGACCTATATAATCAAAACTCAATATATAATGTCAAATGGAATAAATAATCCAAAAGATATACGAAAGTCATTAAAATAAATAAATAAATATTTAAAGGAGACAAAATTTGTTTCTGGTCTTACCTTCAAGAACGCCATTTGCCTTTTAAAAACATGAACACACTTAAAGGACTTCTCAAAGAATATAATTTATTTGTAATATTTAATATATTTAAATATTCGAATAAGTAAATTCAGAAATCTCTCAAAGCATGCACTATATCTTCAAAACACAAATATAATTCTAAGCAATTCCGTCTTCAGTCCTGAAATATATTCAAAATATCAAAATCAAAAAACTAACCTATATCAAACAACGTACCACGTGTAAATGAATAATGTTTCGAGACATAGATCATCTTTATAATTCAAGATTGATCTATGTTCTAACAGAATCAAAGAACAGTGTGTTATTTTTAAGGCTTATTTAAATTCATTGACATTCCATAATGAGATTTATTGAAGCCAAAATATAATTATATATTATATATAAAATAAAATAGAAAGGCCTTTTACTTGTTAGAAGAAATATAACAAAATTTGAATATCAAAACAAATTAAAATATGTTTATCTTCTACAATTTTAATTTCAAAAAATTTTTATTCAAAAAAACTTTTAGAATTCTTGAAGGTAAGACCAGAAAGAAATTTTGTCTTCTTTAAATATTTATTTATTAATTTTAATGACTTTCGTATATCTTTTAGTTTATTTATTCCATTTGACATTATATATTGAGTTTTGATTATATACGTCTATTAAATGTAAGCGGTGCTTGTTTTAGACATTAATTTGATTCTAAAAGTTTTTTTGAATAAAAATTTTTTGAAATTAAAATTGTAGAAGATAAACATATTTTAATTTGTTTTGATATTCAAACTTTGAATTCTGAAACAAATGAAGAGATCCGTATCATACGAGTCACAGAGTCCCTCGTAGATTATATAAATTCCACCATTACGTTATTGTATTTACCCGCGTTATTTTATGTGTCAAATACTCTGTGGCACTGTAACACGTATGTGATAAGTAACAATAACAAAGGAGAACCATGTCCTTATAGCATTCCCATTGTATTTTGAAGCGGCCAATAGGAAGGTTCTTGGAAATAAACCTCCTGAGCAACTTAGTAACATACTCGAGATAATAGTACTTATAACAGTCACAGTAAGTAAACTTCTTTTACATGCTTCTGATAAATTGCATGCTTTACATTTTTGAATACCACCTTAGTGTTGAAGAGATCCGGATACTCTAAGGATCATACGAGTCACAGAGTCCCTGATAGATTATATAAATTCCACCATTATGTCATTGTATTTACCCGCTTTATTTTCTGTGTCAAAATACTCTGTGTTGCGGTAACTTGACAAGTAAGTGATTAGTGAGGATAACAAAGGAGAACAATGTCCTTATAGCGTCCCCCATTGTATTGGAATTCATTAGAGAGGAAGGTTCTTGGAAATAGACCTCCTGAGCAACTTAGTAACATATTCGAGATAATAGTAATTATAACAGTGTCCTTGGTAACTTAGTAACTTAGTAAGTAAACTTCTTTTAAATGTTTCTGATTAATTGCATGCTTTAAATTTTTTAATACCGCCTTTGTGTTAATGTGAAATTAATGATTGCACTCTCGTTCATTGTACTTCGCTTTTCATTCTTGTATTTTTGCTTCGCTGTTATTTAATCCTACCGAAATGTTTTAACCAAATTGCATTGCCTTTGTACATAACTAAAGCGACCCTCACAAGTTTTCTGTTTGTATTGTATACTTTCTCTCGGTGCCTGATTGCTTTTTGCTGTATTTGTAAATAGTGGTTCTTTATCTGCGTAATACTTGCTAATAGGGATTTGTATTATCTTTTCTTACTAATTGCGGTGCTTGATATGTAACGGATTTGTATGTACTCGTGTGTGATCCCCTGGATACCCATTTCTTTGTTTGTTCTTATTGTAACGTCCATTAACACGCCTGGGTGATGGGGTACTGTATCTATGTTATTATGTCCTAGTTGTGTTACATATTTTTCATATGCATGTGCCTGCTTACTTTGAAGATTGTATTCCTTGTGAACCAGTGGCGTTCTTTAGGGTAAACCGCAGAGTAGTCCTGGTAGAGGACGACATATCGTATAGAGACAGTAAATAGCTCCAGATATCCAACGTTATTGTGAGAATGTGTGAGTGAGTGCTAGATATGTTTTCCGGATACTGTGATATCTCCAGGGATTAGTTTGCGTGCCCCTTCTGGTAGTGTTCGGTCCGTTCCTCAGTAAGAGTTAAGCCTTCCTGGGCCTTTGTCACCCCGAGGTGGCTAGATATAGTCCATTTTGATAGTAACTTTTCCGGTCGACTTGAATTATGTTAGATCCCCTCTTCAAGGAGATCTCCTGGGCATACCACAGTTACCCTTACCTTACTGTCCGTTAAACTTATCCCTTGTAATTGAGGTTCAGCACTGATTACCGGAAGTGCAGTTGAGGGTGCAGGCTGACTGTATCCCCTTTTCCTGCATAACTTTACCCTTTCCGCTGCATAAGAATGATATCTGATTTGAGCGAATACCGACCTAACAATATGTAGTAATAAGTCATTTAGACCCGGGGCGCTATTAGTTTCACTGGGGCGCTTTGCGAACCACTGCGTAGAGTAGATTTAACCACAGGCTGATGAATGTGCTCCCATTTATTGAGGGTTGTTGCTTTTGAACATTATTAATAAAAATACTACTCTGTCAAGAAAGTACCGGGAATTTTCAATTAAAACAACATTTTTACATTTAATCGTCAAAATTTATTGGGTCGCCTTCAAAATAGGCTCCATTTGCTCCAATACATCTATGCCAACGGCACTTCCAATTATCGAAACATTTTTTATAGGCGCTTTCCGGGATGGACTTTAGCTCTCGCGCCGAATTTTGTTTTATGGCTTCAATCGACTCAAAACGGGTGCCACGAAGGGGCAATTTTAGTTTTGGGAAGAGGAAAAAGTCGCAGGGAGCCAAATCCGGCGAATACGGTGGTTGCTGAAGCACGTTTGTTGAGTTTTTGGCGAGAAAGTCAGTCACAATCGTAGCTCGGTGAGAAGGCGCGTTATCGTCATGCAAAATCCATGAGTTGTTTGCCCACAAATTTGACCGCTTCTTACGGATACGCTCACGCAAACGTTTCATAACGCCTAGGTAATACTCCTTGTTTACCGTCTGACCCTCTGAAACGACTTCGTAGTGCACCACGCCACGGATATCGAAGAAAACAATGATCATCACCTTCATTTTCCAGCGGCTTTGGCGTGGTTTTTTCGGTTTCGGCTCATTTTTTGCCACCCATTACGATGATTGCTGGCTTGTTTGCATATCGTACTCGTAGACCCAGGTCTCATCACCAGTTATAATGCGTTCCATGAATGTAGAATCGGAATTACAGCGATCCAGCATGTCTGAAGCAACCTGTTCGCGAAGACGTTTTTGAAGAAAATTCAGGTCTTTCGGTACGAGTCATGCGGCCACCTTTCTCATGCCCAAAATATCAATCAAAATCGTACGTGCGAACTCGTGGGATATCTTAAGATCATGTGCTATCTCTCTCAAGCTGGTACGACGGTTTTCCAGCACCCTTTCCTTAATTTTATCGACGTTATCTTCGATCGAAGCCGTCGATGGGCGACCACTTCACGACCGCCCTTGAAGGCTCTGTACCACTGATATGCACGAGTTTTCGATAGAGCATTATCACCAAAGGCCTTTTGCAACATTTTCAATGCATCGGCACACGAAAATTCTTTTGCAACACAAAACTTTAAACAAATTCTTTGCTCAACGTAATCACCCATAGTAAAAATCGGCACGCACTCTGACATCGACTGACTAAATCAGCTGTTGCAAACACACTAGTTGACAGATCCCGCTCAAACTTGGCATAGTAATTAAGGACAGGGGTACCAACCTAGGAAAAAAAAATTTTACCTGCCTCATTACCCCGCCAGATTTAAATCGATAATTCCCGGTACTTTCTTGACAGAATGTATATTAGGAGTACAAATAAGTTTCCGCCGTTTTATTGTAGATGGCGCGGCACGGAGTTTCGGTTAGCTTTCGCAGATTATAAACGGCTTAAAAAATAGTTTGGACATTCAAGAACAACATAACCTATTAATATCATTGATTTTATATTGGTAAAATATAATTTTTATAAGTTGAAAATGTCAAAATTTGAGCCAAGTAAGCGTCATTTGCGGGAAATATTAGTTTACTTCTTTAATTTAAAGAAATCTGCTGCTGAGGCGCATCAATTACTCGTAGAAGCATATGGTGAGGGTGCTTTGAGTGAGAGAACGTGTCGAGAGTGGTTTCAAAAGTTTGAAAACGGTGATTTCGACGTAGAAGACAAAGATCGCAGTGGAAGGCCAAAAATTTACGAGGATGCAGAATTGAAGGAATTATTGGAGGAAGATTCATCTCAAACACAAAAAGAACTTGCTCTAACATCAGAAGTCACTATATTACCGTTCTTCTATAATAAATATTTAATTTGTGTTAAAAAACGGCGGAAACTTATTTGTACTCCTAATATTATTCTGGTATTATTGTGTTTCGAATATTTGAACCTCCCGTCACTGTTTCCTTGCTCTCGTTAGGTGTAATTTGGGTTGCCTACACAACGTAAAGTCCTATTCGCCCGCCACTAGACGATCACGATGAAAAGGTTAGCGCTATTTAGATTACTCCGTATAATTCCAGATCTTTAAGAGTACTCCGTAAACCCCTAGATCATTTAGAGTACTCCGTAAACCCCTAGATCTTTTAGAGTACTTCGTAACACCCCGGATCTTTTAGAGTATTCCGTGATGTACGGGATAGCTCAGTGTTAATGTGAAATTATGGATTGCAGGCTCGTTCATTGTACTTCCATTCATCGCTTTTCATTCTTGTATTTTTGCTTCACTGTTATTTAATCCGACCGGAAGGTTTTAACTAAAATGCCTTTTTATATAACTAAAGCGGCACGACCCTCACAAACTATCTGTTTGTATTGTATACTTTCTCTCAGTGCCTGGTTGCTTCTTGCTGTATTTGTAAATAAGTGTTTCTTTATCTGCGTAATACTTACTAATGGGGATTTTGTATTATCTGTTCTTACTAATTGCAGTGCTTGATATGTAACTCATTCGCATGTACTCTTGTGTGATCCCCCGAATACCTATTTCTTTGTTTGTTCTGAGGAGATCCGGATCCTTTAAGGATCATACGAGTCACACAGTCCCTGATAGATTATATAAATTCCACCATTATGTCATTGTATTTTCCCGCTTTAATTTCTGTGTAAAAATACTCTGTGTTGCGGTGACTTGACAAGTAAATGATTAGTGAGAATAACAAAGGAGAACAAGGTCCTTATAGCGTCCCCATTGTATTGGAATTCATTCGAGAGGAAGGTTCTTGGAAATAAACCTCCTGAGCAACTTAGTAGTCTACTCGAGATAATAGAATTTATAACAGCGTCCCTTGGTAACTCTTAGTAAGTAAACTTCTTTCAAATGTTTCTGATTAATTGCATGCTTTGCATTTTTAAATACCACCTTTGTGTTAATGTGAAATTAATGGCTGCACGCTCCTTCATTGTACTTCGCTTTCCATTCTTGTATTTTTGCTTTGCCGTTATTTAATCCCACCGGAATGTTTTAACTAAATTGCATTGCCTTTGTACATAACTTAAGCAACCCTCACAAGTTTTCTGTTTGTATTGTATACTTTCTCTCGGTGCCTGATTGCTTTTTGCTGTATTTGTAAATAGTGGTTCTTTATCTGCGTAAAACTTGCCAATAGGGATTTGTATTATCTTTTCTTACTAATTGCGGTGCTTGATATGTAACTGATTTGTATGTACTCTTGTGTGATCCCCGGATACCCATTTCTTTGTTCTTATTGTAACGTCCATTAACACGCCTGGGTAATGGGGTATTGTATCTATTTTATAATGTCCTGGTCAGTTTGTGTTACCTATTTGTCATATGCATGTGCCCGCTTACTTTGAAAGATTGTATTCCATGTGAATCAGTGGCGTTCTTTAGGATAAATTGCTGGGGAGTCCTGGTAGAGGACGACAACATATCGTATAGAGAAAGTAAATAACTCCAGATATCCTGATTGCTAGATAATTGTTCCGAGGTATTGTGATATCCCCAGGGATTAGTTTACGTGACCCTTCAGGTAGTGTTCGGTTCGTTCTTCAGTAATATCTGAACCTCCCTGGGCCCGAGGAGGTCAGATACAGTTCCTTTGATAGTAACTTCTCCGGTCGACTAGAATCAGGTTAGATCCCCTCTTCAAGGAGATCTCCAGGGAATACCACAATTACCCTTACCTTACTGTCCATTTAGACTTACCCCTTGTAATTGAGGTTCAGCACTGATTACCGGAAGTACAGTCGAAGGTGCGCATGCTGGCTGTATCCCCCATTTCCTGCATAACTTTACCCTCTCCGCTGCGCAAGAATGATATCTGATTTGAGCGAATACCGACCTAACAATATGTAGTAATAAGTCATTTAGACCCGGGGCGCTCTTGGTTTCACAGGGCCGCTTTGCGAACCACTGCGTAGAGTAGATTTAACCACAGGCTGATGAATGTGTTTCCATTTATTGAGGGTTGTTGCTTTTGAACATTATTAATAAAAATATATTATTCTGGTATTATTGTGTTTCGAATATTTGAACCTCCCGTCACTGTTTCCTTGCTCTCGTTAGGTGTAATTTGGGTTGCCTACACAACGTAACGTCCTATTCGCCCGCCACTAGACAATCACGATAAAAAGGTTAGCGCTCTTTAGATTACTTCGTATAATTCCAGATCGTTAAGAGTACTCCGTAAACCCCTAGATCTTTTAGAGTACTCCGTAAACCCCCAGATCTTAGAGTACTACGTAACATCCCGGATCTTTTAGAATACTCTGTAATGTACGGGATAGCTCAGTAGATTTTAGCTCCTGATGAAAATACTGAATAATGGCCCGACCATAGATACTGTGGCCCGACCAGTGAGACTATATATATATATATATATATATATATATATATATATATATATATATATATATTAGACGGGAGGAACAGCGTTACCACCTTTTTTTCAAGGAATCTAAAAACTATCCGCCAAAAATCTACTAAACAACTTTCGGAATCTACCAAAAAATCTAAAAATCTACCGAGTCGTTCAAAAAACGGAGGTTGACTGAATTAAAAAAATGTGATCTATTAATGAAAATTAAGCACTTCAGAATTAATTCTAGTAATTATACCTTTTTAAAATTTATATCGGTTACCTATATCTGCAATAATTTCCTACCATTACAGAGTTCTACACTAAATTAACCTGCCAAATACAGACGAAATATAAGTTTGTTCTACTAGATGGCAACAGCTGCAGACCGGTAAAAGGAGAATTTTAGAGGAAGCGGGAATTCATGAAATGTTAAAATCAGAGTATGAAGGAAATAATTTATTAAACGTATAGACTCTGTGGTCAGTGGTCTACATACCAGAGACTCTGAGGTCTACTTACCACAGATTCTGTGGTCCATATACCACAGTCTCTATGGACGGGCCATTATTCAGTATTTTCATCAGGAGCTAAAATCTACTAAAAATCTTAAAAAGTTGACTACTAAATTTTGGAAGGGTTTGCCGAAAATCTACCAAAAAAGTTGAAATCTACTAAGACATTTATATATATATATATATATATATATATATATATATATATATATATATATATATATATATGATCTATAGTAATACTTTCGTAAAACCACATTGTGATAGAAAAAGAAAAATTACCTCATAACCACAGTTGATTATTGTTTATAACCTTAAAATAACCTTTCTATAAATCTTTATTAAAATTAATATATCCTCTTGATGAATGTTTCTAATCTAATAAATGTGTTAGGAGGAAATAGATTTCAATTGAACATTTGTGAAAATGTCAGATTCATCTGAAGAGGAAAATATAGAATTCCTTAGACAAGCAGTAGATAATGATTTTTTTAAAAATTCACTATTTCGTAAAGAAGAAGGTAAATTTTCACTAAATATTGATGGCTTATATTTGAACTTATTCTGTTTCAGGGGAAAGAGTTGTAGAAGAAGAAAAAATTGAACCGATCCCTTCTTTGAGACGAAAAGATGAATATGATCAGTTCCGGTTATTCAATGTTACACCACAATTTCAGAAATATGTTGGCAATGCACTGAGTGAAAAATTAGAAAAGTTCTTGAAGGGTAATTTGGTTGAATGTTGTGAGAAAAGAAGAAAAAAGAAGAAATTGACAAACACTATCAAACTATTACATTCGTCAAAATATCCTATAGACCTTGAAAGTGATGAAGTTATAAATTTGAAAAATACCGTGAGAAAAATTAAACCAGGAGTCAAAAATGTATGTATTAATGAATCTGATTTGAAATCTATTGTGATGACAGGAGAAGAAATTCTAGCAAAAAAAGGAACAGAGTTCTGGTCGAGAAGGAGTAAAGCTCCTCTATTTAATTATATCAAAGACAACAGAGGTATTTTAAATTTAATAGAACCTGAATTCAAATGAATAAATGTACACTAGTAATATATTATTTTCGTTATTAGTTTTATAGAGTATATATGTTTAGGTATGGCAGTTATGTGAAATATAGTCAGTATTCTCATAACCAACAACCATATTTCATCTATTAACCCTTAACCACTGTAGTCCAAAAACAGTAGTGCTTTGAACGTTGTGTGGTCGGCGAGACCGCATGTACAAATACAATTTTTAAAATATTGAAAGTTGATATTCTTATGGAAATTAAATAACTATATTTATTCGAGGTTTGAATGAAGCATGTTGTTTTTCTTTATTTCATTTTAAAATTGTACAATAAGGAAGAAAGATGTTGAATGTTAAATTTCAGTCCATTTTTGCAGGATGCCCAAATATTATCCAATTAACAGAAAACGCATTTCAAAATATAATGTATTCTCAAAAATAGAAATATCAAGTATAACAATAACAAAAAATTATTCATATCAACACAAAAAAAACGAAAATTGCAAGCAGTGAATTTCTCAAATATGCCTATAATTTTTACAAATCTTACTATCACATTCCATACAAGTCGCCTTTTAACAAATTTTGCAAAGATATAGTGTCTTTCTTTTTATTCTGGGTGGGCAAATGTAACATGTTCTTCTTTTTTCTAACTTTTCTTCCATAACTTCAGCTTCATTGAACTCAGGAAGGGATAAAATACTGCGTATTTTAGAGCAGGGGACCCGTTTCAACTTAGTATTCACTGTAGGTGAGGTATTACTAATTTGACTGATAGTATTTTAAGAAAATCTGTCTTCTCCATTTTTTGGTTATCTTCGAAAATTTGATGGAGGACATTTAGCATTGACACTGCTGATATCAAGAAGTCGGAAAAAAATCACCATCAGCCATCTCCAAGTACGACAACTGGTAGAATGTTTAGCAGACTTTTCACCCAAAGCATCAACTCCACCTTTTGTTGAATTGTAAAATGCAATCATTTCAGGTTTTTGTATGAATTCATCTAAACACTATGTGTGGTGCATTAAAGATATCAGTAGCGCTGCTTTGTTCTTCTTTGGGACATATGATACCAAGGTTATATTTTTGTGAAGCCATGCAAAGTATTTCACGCATTGTAAGAGTTTCAAACGTATAAACTTTAATCTTCAGAGTCCACAAATGTCTCTCCGAATGTAGAGAGTACGAGTTCAAGTACAAACAAAAACATCGTAGTCTGGTCTCACAGGCCGCTCCATAATTTCAAATCTTATTTTCTTGCAAACCATTACTGCCAGAATTGTCTCCGTGCAAACACTGACGGAGGATGGGACCATTTGAAGGTAATGAAGAGATGGTGGGTAACATTGAAGTAGGGATTAGTTGGAGCGAATCAATTTTTTGCTGTGGTCTCACAGACCACACTACGGCGGTTAAGGGTTAAATTTTTTATAATCTTGGCGTTTTGAAGATTTTATTGATAAGTGATATTTGCTACTGAAGAGGATAAAAAATACTTTTTTGTTTTCCAGCACTTTTCAATTAGGTAGTTTATATCTAATGTTCTTGTATTATAAATTATATTTGCACATCCTTTGGTAAAGAATAATCTATTTATGTGTTGAATAAATATAAAAAAATAAATCACCCTTATTTATGTCATTTTTTTTCTAAGTTCTGATGAGTTCCTCAAAAAATTATTACCATATCTGATTCATAGTTGGCAAAATACAATATTTTAAGCGTTCTTATATTTCTTATATCTTATTAAGTTTTTTCAGTAATTATTTACAATCTGCATGCCAGTTAAGGAATTTATTAATATATAAGCCTAGCAATTCTACATAATCTTAAACCCTTTCACACACCAAAATATCAATATCGAGCTTCGACTGAATAGAAAATTTCGTATCAGATATCACCAATTGTGTTTACTCTTCATTAAATATCAGTTGATTCTCATCAAACCAAAGTTTTGTTTTGGAAAAATTTGTTTTCTTATGTTTTCAATTCTTCATGTTTCGCTGCTCCTACCACTATATTTGTATCATCTGTCAAATTCACTGTATTTTCCTCAACAACGAAATCTTTAAAATATGGGCTGATAACAAGGGGCTTAATGGGTTCCCCATTATTAGACTTAAGCCCCTTGTTATCAGAAATATTCATGGATCACATAGAAACCAATATCCAAAAACTCCCATATTTTAAAGATTTCGTTTATTGGTACCGCTATGTAGATGACATAATTTGTTTATTTAAATGCACAAATAGACAACTTCGTTAATTTTTGGAATCTATCAATAAATTATATCCAACAATTGAATTTACACAGGAAGATGAAGTAAATAATAGCATCAATTTCTTAGATTTAAAAATCACCAAAATTAATAATAGACACGACTTTTCCATATACAGAAAACCTACACATACAGATGATACGATTCATTATACTTCAAACCATCCATTTTCACAAAAATCGTCAGCTTATAATAGTATACTTTATAGATTGGTTAACATACCCATGACAAAAGAAAATTTTGACAAAAAGTATAAAACCATTAAACAAATAGCTTTCAATAATGATTTTAATCCGTTAATTGTAGACAATTTACTTGATCAAATAAATTACAAGAAAGCAATATCACTTGTATATCCAAAATTTCAAAATTCAAACGAAACCAAATTTATTTCATTAACTTACATAGGCCAAAAATCTGAAAAGATTGCTAGATATTCAAAGAAAAAAGAAAAATATGACATCTCTTTTAAAACCATTAATTCTTTAGGCAGCTTAATAAAGATGTCATTCCTAAAAACAAAAAATCAGGAGTTCACAAGTTAACATGTAGTGATTGCCCATGTGTATACATTCTGTCAAGAAAGTACCGGGAATTATCGATTTAAATCTGGCGGTGCAATGAGGCAGGTAAAAATTTTTTTTCCTAGGTTGGTACCACTGTCCTCAATTACTATGCCAATCTTGAGCGGGATCTGTCAACTAGTGTGTTTGCAACAGCTGATTTAGTCAGTCGATGTCAGAGTGCGTGCCGATTTTTACTATGTGTGATTACGTTGAGCAAAGAATTTGTTTGAAGTTTTGTGTTGCAAATGAATTTTCGTGTGCCGATGCATTGAAAATGTTGCAAAAGGCCTTTGGTGATAATGCTCTATCGAAAACTCGTGCATATCAGTGGTACAGAGCCTTCAAGGACGGTCGTGAAGTGGTCGCCCATCGACGGCTTCGATCGAAGATAACGTCGATAAAATTAAGGAAAGGGTGCTGGAAAACCGTCGTACCAGCTTGAGAGAGATAGCACATGATCTTAAGATATCCCACGAGTCCGCACGTACGATTTTGATTGATATTTTGGGCATGAGAAAGGTGGCCGCACGACTCGTACCGAAAGGCCTGAATTTTCTTCAAAAATGTCATCGCGAACAGGTTGCTTCAGACATGCTGGATCGCTGTAATTCCGATTCTACATTCATGGATCGCATTATAACTGGTGATGAGACCTGGGTCTAAGAGTACAATATGCAAACAAGCCAGCAATCATCGGAATGGGTGGCAAAAAATGAGCCGAAACCGAAAAAACCACGCCAAAGCCGCTCGAAAATGAAGGTGATGCTCATTGTTTTCTTTGATATCCGTGGCGTGGTGCACTACGAATTCGTTCCAGAGGGTCAGACGGTAAACAAGGAGTATTACCTAGGCGTTATGAAACGTTTGCGTGAGCGTATCCGTAAGAAGCGGCCAAATTTGTGGGCGAACAACTCATGGATTTTGCATGACGATAACGCGCCTTCTCACCGAGCTACGATTGTGACTGACTTTGTCGCCAAAAACTCAACAAACGTGCTTCAGCAACCACCGTATTCGCCGGATTTGGCTCCCTGCGACTTTTTCCTCTTCCCAAAACTAAAATTGCCCCTTCGTGGCACCCGTTTTGAGTCGATTGAAGCCATAAAACAAAATTCGGCGCGAGAGCTAAAGTCCATCCCGGAAAGCGCCTATAAAAAATGTTTCGATAATTGGAAGTGCCGTTGGCATAGATGTATTGGAGCAAATGGAGCCTATTTTGAAGGCGACCCAATAAATTTTGACGATTAAATGTAAAAATGTTGTTTTAATTGAAAATTCCTGGTACTTTCTTGACAGAGTAGTATGTGGGACAGCCGTTCATTCCAAACAAGGATATGAGAACATGAAAAATGTTATATTAATAATAAACCGAATTCAACTCATGCCAACCATTTGTTAGAGACTGGCCATAATTTTAAAATGAACTATGAAATATTACATATCAAAAACAAAAGTCAGAAACTAAATCTAAATCTAAAACTAAAACTTTAGAGATCAATAGATATAATAAAAGACAAATTTTATTGAATGATCAAATATATTTAAACAGATCCCCCCTACTTAATTTTTTTCATTAATTGTAAACCATCTCTTTCCACACCTTTATTTTTTGTACCAGAGCTGTGTATTTAAGGTCATGTTTTGCATTGTATACCTCAGTTTAAATACTCACCTGATGAAGTCATTGTATGACGAAACAATTGTCGTGTAAATCAATAAAATAGCATTTGTTTTTCTTATATTGGAAATGATATTGACCCTACAATGCTACCTTGATCAACTCCTAGGCAATCAATAAATATTGAGCATTTAAAAATTACTCCTCATTATTCAACAATAACTCTTTTTGTTTTTCCTTTAAGATTTATTAAATCCATTTCAGGGCTTTTCGTCTTATTCTTTCTTTTTGAAGCTTCTTCAGTAATACTTTTCTATCTAAAGAATTGTATGCTTATACAGTTCTCAGAAAATAGCTAAGGTTACTACCCAACAGCTTGAGAACTTTCTGAGTGACCTGAAAAAAGGCTGTTTATGGAGAGCAAGCTTGTAAATAAGCATGTTAACTCGTGGAGAAAATATATTAGTGAAAATAATTAAAGATTCTTCTACACGTAATTTGTTTGTATACATTTGAGAAGATTAGTAGCAAACAGATTGGTTGATAGTTTTCTCTTTTGAGTAGAGTTTCAATTAGGGTTAGCTTGAATGAATCCAGGAACATTCCAAACTTAAAAGAGTTGTTAACAATGATTATGATTATGAGTGTTGTTATTTTATTGTCATATTAGGTAAAAATAAGTTCGCGCTGTTTTGATAACATATGTCGCTACTAATTTATTATTCCAGTGTTTCATCTGGCAACACCTTCATTTTGAAGTGTTATCATAAGGATAAAATAAATAGAGATTCATACTTGATAGAAAGTATATAAAATTATTTAAATATTTTAATATTTACAGATATAATCTGTTAGCCTTCTACATATTTAATTTCAAAAAATTAAATTTAATAGATATAACTTCAGGAATTAAATTAATGTCATATAAGTACCACTTATATCAAACGACATATAAAATAAACATTCATTATAAGACATCCAAATGATATAACAAAATCCACCAAATTAAAATTGTTAACAAAAATCCTATAAATTAAATATTTTGAGTAGACAAAATTTTGTTTCTGCTCATCCCTCTTATGAAAACAGATATCTTTCAAAAATGTTTAACATAATCTTAAGAATTTCATCATAAAACCATCTTACTTAGAATATTCAATATTATTGGATATTTAACTAAGTTATATATTCTAAGTAAGATAGTTTTATGATGAAATTCTTAAGATTATGTTAAACATTTTCGAAAGATATCTGTTTTCATAAGAGTGATGACCAGAAACAAAATTTTGTCTACTCAAAATATTTAATTTATAGGTTTTTTGTTAACAATTTTTATTTATTGGATTTTGTTATATCATTTGGATGTCTTATAATGAATGTTTATTTTATATGTCGTTTGATATAAGTGATACTTATATGACATTAATTTGATTCCTGAAGTTATAATTATTAAATATAATTTTTTTGAAATTAAATATGTAGAAGGCTAACAGAATATATCTGTAAATATTAAAATATTTTAATAAAGTTATCATCAGGCTTTCTTTTCAGTATCTGTCATTTCGCTAAAGTGTGAACAATAAAGTTTCTATGTACTCTGAATATGTCAACTCTTGTACAGGATGGAGTGTTTTGCGGAGAGTTTTACTTCAATAAGAAAATTTGTTTTAGTGGATGTTTGTGGTGACCACGCTCTTGCTGAACGAACGTGTCAGAAGTGATTTGTCCTACTTAAAAGAGGTAATTTTGATTTGGAAGACAAAGAACTACCTGGAGCGCGTTCAAAGTTTAAGAATAAAGGATTAGAGCAAGGCTCAATGAAGATCCATCACAAATATAAGAAGAACTCGTAAAAACACTTAGAGTCACTTAACCAGCCATTTACTATCGTTCAAATCAATCTTAATGGTCCAAAAGTTAGGAAATTGGATTCCCTATGAACTCAAGCCAAGAGACGCTGAATCATGTGTGAATAACTGCTCCAACAGCAAAAAAGAAAGGGATTTTTGCATCGAATTATGACTGGCGATGAAAAGTGAGTCCATTACCATAATCCAAAACGTCAGACAATGTATCATCAACTGTCAATATTTGGATATTCTGGCGAGATCATTAAATCTGTGTATTTTCTAGGACCAGCTGGGTGTGGTGTATTATAAACTGCTATAATCGAACAAAGGGATCACAGGGGAGATCTGCCTACCACAAATGATGCATTTGAGCCAAGCATTGCGAGAAAAACAATCGCAATACGTCGAAAGATACGACAAAGTTATCGACAATGCACGGCCACATGTTACGTCGCCCGCTAAAACGTACTTAGATACGCTGAAATGGAAAGACATACCTCACCCGCCGTATAGCCCAGACAGTGCTTCTTCCGATTATCATCTCTTCCGATAGATAGATAGACCTAATTGACCATCATCTCCAATTATGTTGAATTCAAAATATGGCTGGAGTCGGCCTTTTTTCGCGATAGGATCCGTCAATTGCCAGAAAGATGGGAAAAAGTAGGGGCTAGCGACGGATAATAGTTTGAACTTGGAATATAGACCCAATTTTTCTTAAAGTTTTAATTTCCAAAAAAAAATCGCAAAAAAATCATTTATACTGCTAATAACTAAATTTATTTCCCAGCGCAATTTCTTGAATAATTTTATTTCTTCTTAATGCGTTAGTCTTAAGTAAAAGTAATTATTAGTATCTTCAATAGAATTATAGTCCATCGGAATATTTTGCGTGTTAGCTAAAAAGGATATTGAAAACTTCCTCAAGTTTCCCCTTCACTTGGCAAGACTCATGATTCGCGATATGCACCTAATTTCATTGCAAGACTGCCACATCATTCTATTATTATTAAACGATTTATCTTTTATAGCGAATAATGTTTCAAACAAAAGTGATATTGTTTTTTTTTGTACTGTAGTACTGTATAAATCCCGGTTATGATTTTTCACAACTTGTGATACTTTTAATTCACTTTCTATATACAATAAAATAATAAAAAGGGGTGTTTCGTATCACGGTTAGTTTACCGTAGTATTTGCCTATTATTTCACTATTTTAAAATAATACACAATTGCAAATTAATTAATCTCGATGATTAATTCCAATGGCTTCTAGTGGACTGTATTTTTCATTATTACACATTATTACTACAGCTTCCTTTATCTAATAATGATAAACCACAACGATGATGAGGAACTGAAGTAAAACACTTAGAACAAAACAAACTAATTTATTTTGGTATCACTGTATATGATACCAAGCTAATGTGATGACAATTACACTACAAACAAGTTTAAGGTGGATTGCTACCTTTACAGCAATCGCGTTAAGCTTGTACAATTACAAACGAACAACTTGACTAATTGGAGAATAATGCATAATGTAGCTACGGCTACATGCGACAACTTTGACTATTATGAATAATAATGATTTTACAGTATTCTCAAAGACTGAACGTTGGAGGTGCTTGATGCACCCCTTCTAACCAAAAGAGGGAAATTAACGTAATTGATTGGAAGGTCCATTTGGAGGTGGATTGAATGATCGAAACAAATCTTTGGATGGAGTAGTCCGTTACTTTGTGATAGTTCATTTTAATGGAATGAAATAAGAAATTACTTTGTTTTCTATCACTTTTAATTATTACTGATATACAGTGTTATGTTATGTTATTTATGGCGAGCGGGCGTCTGTCCACCCTACCACTGCGTCCGCATGGACTATTGTGGTTCACCCCTAATTTATATCTCCCCGACGAGCTCCAGTTTTTGGATAAAACCGGTAATCTTGTTCAGGGGTAATTTATTTCAGTTCGTTGTGGGCTATAAAAGCCTGGCCAAAGACCTCGAATCTGATGCGACTCACCGCTGGGCACTCTGAGACGATGTGCATAGCTGTTTCAGTGTCCTCAAGACACAGCCTGCATTCATTGTCTTCAGCCAGACTGATTTTGTGCAAATGCGCTTTCAGTCTGCAGTGACCTGTCATAATTCCGACAAGTGTTCTTAGTTTGGCCCTATCCAGACCTAGCGCTAGGTTCGCCATCTTTTTGTTCGAAGCTGTTCCAAGGAACAACTTCGAATGTTTCAGGCCAGAATGGCTCCGCCAGAAAGACTCTAGCCGTGAGTTCATTCTGCCTGATATCGCCTCGTTAGCCACGTCATGTGGTATTCCCAGGAATGGTTCCAGTCCTACCAGAGGCAGCGCAGCTACAGCAAATGCTAGCCGATCTGCCTCCTCGTTACCCAAATAATTTGAGTGGCTCGGTATCCAAACCAGAGTGACTCCGTTATACCGTTATACATACCGAGCCTGTTTAAAGCGGTGCCTCAACTCCAGACTGTTTTGGATGTAAAACAGCTGGATTCCAGAGCTTTTAGTACTGACTGACTATCAGTAAATATTTTGATTTTAGCTTGGTGGATTTGCCGTTTTATCAGCAGTTCCGGCGCGGTCTCAATGACAAATATTTCTGCCTGGAATATGGTTGCGTTTTGACCGAGACTCAATGAGATGTTAATTCTCGGTTTGCTCCTGTTCCGGTCGTCGTTCGCGAGCCGTCTGTAAACAAGCCAAGGTCGGTACTCAAAAGAACTTCAGCATGCTGGGTCCATTCGTCCCGGCTGGGGACGATTACATTGAAATTCCGTTCCTGGCTCGTGATTTTTGACATTAGATCCGAGGGCATCGATAGGATACTGTTCGTTAAACGCTCGTCCAGCAGTCCTGAGCCTCCCATCACTATTGCCTCTGTCCTGTCAATCGCCAGTTGATTTAGTTTGTATGTGGTCCGTTCCGCCTCCCTCTGCATAAGTAGGTGCAGGGGTGGTAGATTTAGTAGGACCTCCATGGCTGCCGTGGGTGTGGTGCGAAACGCACCTATAATTGCAAGGCGAGCCTATCTCTGTAGTCGGGTGAGCTTTTGTTCGCCAACCGTTTGTTAGCCTTTCTTCCACCACGCTACAGCGCCATACACTATCCGTGGTCTAATTACCATAGTGTATAGCCAGTATATCTGCCTGGGCTTTAGGCCCCAGGTTTTACCACAGATCCGCCTGCAAGTCCAGAAACCCATTCTGGCTCACACTTTATCTAGGTGTGCACTCCAGCTGAGGGTCTTGTCCAGGACTATTCCCAGGTATTTTGCCTCAAATGAGGATTGTATTATTTCACCACGGATAGTCGGTGGTTTTTAACCATTCAACTTCCGTTTTTTAGCAAATGGTACTATAACTACCTTTTGCGGGTTAAGAGACATGTCTTCCCTTATACACCATTTGTCAATAGTGTTCAGTATCTCTTGAAGGACGGCCGATATCGTCACCTCCGATTTACCTTTCACTATGATTGCCAGGTCATCAACAAATGCTTGAACGTCGACTCCCCACAGCGAAATGATCGCTAGCAGGTCATCAACGAGAAGGGTCCACAGTAAGGGTGAGTGAATACCCCCCTGCGGACAGCCCTTCGCAGCCTTGAACTCGAAGACCTCATCCTGGTATGAGGTCGTTATTGTTCTGCCGCATTGTCTGTATCCATCTACAGATTAGTGGGTCGATTCCTCTCGCAGCGAGAGAAGCCGACAGCGTATTGTTAAAAGCACCTTCAATGTCCAGAAACGCTGTTAGTGCTATCTCTCGATTATCGAGAGATTGGTTTAATTTTCCGACCAGATTATGCAATGCAAGTTCTGCCGATTTGCCAGCCTGGTAGGCGTATTGATGAGGGCTAGGGGGACTGTCAATTAGCACCTTCCCCCTGGTATGGACATCAATCACCTTTTCCAGACTCTTCAGCAGGAACGATGTCAAGCTTATTGGTCTGAACGAAGAGGGTTCCGATTCTGATCGTCCCACCTTTTGTATATATACCACTTTAGTTAGTGTCCAGCTTGTAGGGATAAACCCCCCAAGCCAGACTTGTTCTAAATAATTTAAGCAGATGCGGAATCAACACATCCATGCCCTTTTGAAGAAGGGCTGGAAAAATTCCGTCTACCCCCGGTGTTTTGAAAGGTTTAAAAGACCTTATTGCGTCTCTGACGGCGTGTGCAGTGACTATATTTTTGGATATTCGCCAGTTGCCCCTCCCAGGCCAGATTAAATGGTCAGGGTTGGATCTGGCGTTTGTATCTTCCAAGATTTGACATCCAGGGAAGTGTTTGTTCGCAAGGAGCTCCAATGTTTCTTTTCTGGAACCAGTGAAACCACCCTCCGGACGTTTGAGCGAACTAGTTGTTCTCACTGGCTCTCTGGAGACAATCTTGTGTATTCTGGCAGTTCCGGGGGCATCATTTATACCCTCACAGAACTTGCCCCACAAGTCCCTCTTGATCCTCCTAATGCTCTTATTGTAGAAGGTTAGAGCTTCCTTGTATTTGTCCCATTGACCGGTCACTTTGGCTCGGTTGAATAATCTCCGAATCTCCTTTCTTTGTTTATTTAGGTTGTTATTCCACCAAGATGAATTTCGGTTATCCTTTTTATATCTTAGTGGGCAGTTTTCGTGATAAGCGGAGACCATGGCGGTTTTGATTTGCTCCGCCAAGATCTCCAAGTGATTCTGTTTGAATATTTTAGATATACATGTGCTATGGTTAGCCCGGAGGGTTTCCACATAACCAATCCAGTCTGTTTCCTTAGCATTTCTGTAGTATTCTAATGGTCTAGGACCTGTTTTTATACTGAAAAGTACATGCCTATGGTCTGAACATGATGGTTCAGTGGATACCGTCCAATCGGAAATCTTATTGTTAATAAAATTAGTACTTATAGTGAGGTCTAAAACCTCCTGTCTATAAGGGGTAACAAACGTTGGTTTTTTACCTGTATTTACTACTGCTAAGCCCTCTTGAAGTAAGTAATCTAGAAGTGACTCACCTCTATGGTTGATGTCCGTGCTGCCCCAAACTGTGTGGTAAGCATTGGCATCACATCCAATTATCAGCTGGATATTTTTCTTTCTACAAGGGCGGACTAAATCCCGCACGGCTGTAGGTGGGGGTCCTTCGGCAGCTCTGTCTCCAGGAAAGTACACAGAACAGACGATAAACTCCGTCGCATTCCTTACCCCCTGGTAGCGGACATGAATGGATGTCATGTCCCCCGTGCAGAACTCTGAAAGAACGAAATAATTTATCTTTTTCCTTACAACTATACAGGATCTCAGCCTCCCAACTGAGACCCCGGTCACAAGTTCCTGGAATTCCTCTGAGTCCACTTACCTTACATGAGGATGATATCCAGGGTTCCTGGATTAGTGCAATGTCTATCTGCTCCTCTATGAATCTCCTGCCAAGGATGAACGATGCAGCCTTAGCATGTTGGAGATTGGCCTGTATACAGCGTATGGCCTCTTTTTCTACGCCGGCTTCGGTATGTCCTAGGGGGGCGACTTTTTGCCACCTTCCCCTTGGCCGCTGGCCGACTTCTTAAGGAGGGGTTTTCCAGGGATGGATTTACCCTTTCCCTGGAAACCTTTCCTATCTTGTTTCAGGACCCTGGAAGTGGGATTTACCCCGCCCTCCTTTGAGTCCCTTTTGATTTTTACTCTTACCGACTCGGGCAATGGCTTTGAGGAAGACGTGGCTTCCCCCCCCACCCTGACCGAGGCAATTCGTACCCCAGACGATGGCTCTGAGAGGCGCCCCGTCTCCCCCTCTGCCTGCTCCGAGCCGATTTTTTGTGCCACCTTAGTAGCCTTTGTCGTCCGGAACTGGACTCTTCCGAACCCAAAATAGGGTTTGTAGTCCAGGTCCTTCAGAGCTTCCATAGAAATGTCATCCATGGCCACTGTCCAGACTTCATGGTTCATTTTTCTCAGTCTGTTGAGTATCTCCTCAGACTGAAATCTGTTTTCTGGGTCTTCATCCACAATGAAGACCGAACAGATATTAGGTTTGGGAAGGTCCCCGCCCTTTACGAGCTTGAGGTCCGCTCCTTCCCATGGTTTGAGTGAGGGAGTCGTCTCCTCGAGCCACCTCACACTTTCCTCGTCGGCACAGGTAAATTTCAACCATACAGGCCGATGTGAACAGCCTTGGAATCTCACCTGTGGACCCTCATCGGGTGTGCCTGCAAAGGCTCTTAGAACCGCCCTCTGCAATAGCACCAGCTGGTCCCCCAACATTGAAACGGCGGGGTAACCAGAACACAGCAAGCCAACCCTGATCCCCCCCGCCACAACAACGTAAGAGGTTTTAGGTCGCTTTGGAATCCGCTCTGGTGTGTTACCCTTGGATCTGAGCCTTTGGCCACCGATCTCTGTTTCCGAGATGGATTTATCCCTCTCTTCGACAGTCGGCAGCTTGGACTCTTCGCCCAGGATTATTTTCAAGGCGGCATCGTACGGTGTACCGCTTTTGAGTCGTTTTCTCTTCGACCCAGTCAGTCTCGCCTTCCTTTTTGGTTTGCCATCTGAGACTGGGGATTCCGTCCTATCGGATTCCTTGTCTGAATGGGCTGAAGTGGTCTAAGTGATCACTTCCATGAGCTCCTCAGTCGTCTGAGGAACAAGGGATTGTCCCTCCTTGTCAGGGTTATTTTTATTTATATGTGTTTCCATATATAGTCCCACGAGTAGCAAGGGATATAAGATGTCCACCCCAGTAGAGCCCCGCGGTGCTGGGGTAAGACTAATGAAACCAGAGGTCGCCCGGTGTCTGGAGTTCGCCTATAAAGGACTGATCTACCCATCAGACATGCAGACTTCGGCATAGGCTGTTCCACCTTGTCTTGTGGAAATTTTATTGTGTTTACCAAGCACTTGATCCAGACAATTAAGCCAAGATCCCCACCGAGGGGATGTCCGCCAGACATGACAACTGACAAAATCCGATCAGCGGTATAACAGTTGAGATATTCAACTGGCATCGTTTCCCCTGTGCAATACCCTTGGCCACGACACTACTGCTGGGTAGGGGCGTAGATTGTTCGCCGTTACAGTATAACTTTGCCCAGGGTGCACCACTGTAGGTCAATCTACCACACCCCTATATATACAGTGACTCGAGTTTCGTAGTGTTTACTACGAAACTCGAACTTTCGAACTGAATAAACAAATTAGATCTCAACTATTATAAATGCTGATTGTAGGCTTCGGCAGAGCTTCGAAGAGAGGTGTTTTCCAAAGTTCCGTCTGTTCGTTTAGTAGTTTTATTAGAGGTACGTGCCTCTAATATTTTTCAATTTCTATGGATTCTCGGATGTCAAGTTTTTTCCCTTTCGCTTCCACGTGCAAGATAACAAGGTTGTTCAATTCTGGGAACGTGTGATCTGTATTGAAGAAATGGTTCGCAAAATTGGAATTATTCTTCCGGTTCCTAAAAGCAGATTGATGCTCTTTGTACCTTTTACGGAAAGGTCGGCCCGTTTGTCCTATATAAACACTATTACACTGTTGACAACTTAATTTAGACTCCAGAATTATTCAGTCGGTTCTCTTTGTCTTTCGGATTGAAAAAGAAATTAGAAATTTTATGGGAGGGTGTGAAAGCTGTTACTATGTTAATTTTTGACAAAATTTGAGCTATTTTTTGTAAAATTGGTCCAAAATATGTTAGTTTTATGAATTTATTGTTATTATGACCTGATTTGGAAATGGGGTATATTTGTTTACGAATTAGTTGCTTTTGTTTTTTGTTTATGATGGAATTTATAGTTTTTGTTTCGAACTGTTTTTCTGTGGCTATTTGTCTGATTGTATTCAATTCCCTCTTTAACCTAATATTATCTAAAGGAATTGAAAATTGAAATTGAGGTACTTTTTCGATAAAACTTACCGTTTTCGAGAAAAATCCAAAAAACCTAAAATTTTGACCTTGGGCCCCGAATAAGTCCCTTAGCGCGCACATGGGACTGATTGGGACTTTTGACAGTTTATTCCTTGTGGTAAACCTAAGGTATCTACGAAGATTTGGCTCTGTCGGAATTTTCTTTATTTGAATTGTCTAAATTGACCGGACTATAAGCTGGTGTTCTAAAAAACAACCAGTCGTTGCCCTTTCCAGAACAGAAGCAGAATTTATAACTGCAGCAGAATGTTAGAAAAAATGTTATTTTTGAAAGCTTTATTCGAAGAATGGAGTATGCGGTTGGCTCTAAGTGAAACATTATAACAATTTTTTAAATAAAATTTATTCAAAGAATTGTTTTCAAATTAATCAAAAAGTGTTGATAGCGGACATTTTAACAAAAGCATTGAACAATACAAAGTTTTTGAAACATAAGACTGTACTAGTAAAATAAGTTCACTTATAATTTTATTTTGTTAAGAATTTTCGTTAGTACATATTAGGACAAGGTCTTAAGGATAATACTGATCGAAAATAAGTGTGAAATAGGCATAGTAAAAAAGTGTTAAATGGGCATTACCTCTATGATTGTCTATGGTCTATCTATATGTTAGTGATATAAATAGTCAATGTTCGTTAGAGAGTTGGCTAGTCATTAATAAGGGAAGTTTACGTTGTATTTTGAGAAATAAATAAAGTTGGAAAATATAGTGCAGTTTATTAAAATTCAAACCAGATAAAACATAAAAAGCAATCATCTTGAACACTACGACACTTTCCGACTCCTAACCGCCATTTTAATAACTAGATATACCTAAACATAATAAAGGTTGACGTACTTTAAAATCATTAATTTTCAGTAGCACCTTTTTATCGCTGACTTATACTGCTATTTTAGTATCATAATAATTTTTTTATTTTCTTACATAACTTTTTGGTCCTGATATCGTCTTTGTACTTTATTTTTATTCTTTGTCTTCATTATGTTAATAGCCGAAAATATTCATTTAACATTCTTCCTGTTATCTTTATCTAGGTCTCTAGTAAAGATTGGAAAAAATCATTATTATTAGTGCCATCTATTCGCGATGGTACTAACTTTTTACTTTCCTTGGTACAGAGGCCACTCAGTCCAGATCGACCATAGATGAACAAGGCCATAAGCAAACTATTAATATTTTTATTATTATCCTGATACTCCTAGATCTTCTGTGAAGATCTCTCAAAAGATTTTTCAGTTTGTAGGAGTTAGGTGTTCTGGTTAGGCTTTGTTACTGCCACTTTAGGTCACAGTTACTTTTTGTGCCCAACAGTGAAATGGTGGCCGAAACCCGGCCAACTAGAACATTTATTTGCCATCTAAACAGGACTTGAACCTGCGACTTTTCGGTTACGAGCCCTGCGCTCTTACCACTGAGCCATCGACACTCATATATTTATAGTTTAACTATGAATAAGGCTATATACTCATTTCGTAATCTGTGATATCAACCCTTACATGATGAAAAAAGAAATCTATTTTCCATTGTGAGCTATCCCGACCTTTTAAGAGTAATCTAAAATATCCGGAATTTTACGGAGTACTTCAAGATATCTGGGATTTTACGGATTACTCTAAAGAACGCTAACCTTTTTATCGTGCTCATCTAGTGGCGGGAGAATAGGACTTTATGTTGTGTAGATAACCCAAATCACACTTGAACAAGAACGAGGAAACAGTGATGAGAAGTTCAGAATATAAGGTTAAGAAAAAATACAATATTTCTTTGCGGAAGGCAGGGCCCCACATCAGACACAGTGTATGAGAGCGAGGTTATACTTTAGGACAAAAAAAGTGGTTGTCTGTAAAGTCGATTTACTGACGATAGTTGAACGTGACAACGTCTTAAGAAAATACTGATGGACATCGATTGTTTGTTTAGTGACTTTCTGCAAGTGTTGCAAACCAGTTCATATTCTTCGCTGCTCAGTTGTCGATTTTCTTTGATAAACCAATCCGAAATTACCTTCAGCTGTGCTGCAGTGATGGGTTTAAGGTCGTTTCTAAACCAAAGTCTGTCACAGACCGAGCAAGCGTAGCCAAAATCGTTGTCCAAAAAAGTAGATTTGAATCTTATGATTGATGATGACCATTTAGTGTTCCAAGTAGATTGTGCTTGAACTTCAATTTGATCTGAAGAAGTACTTGGTTGTACAGTAGTTTCTGCTGGTTCTGTTGCTAAAGTTTGACGTTGTTAGTCGGTACATTGTCGTTGAGTATCAATATGGACGGTGTTTAACCTTTGCCCTGAACGAGATGAGGATGTAGTTGTCGCTTCTAGAGAACCACTGGCAATAACCAAGTTAGCAGCTTGGCGTAATCTGTTGTTTCGATCTCTTACATCACGTGCTTCTCTTGCAGCTGCTGCCTGTGCAGGAGTTTTGGATGCAGCAGTCCGCTGTCTGTACTCACGTTGTATTTGTGCCCTTGTTTTTGGAGCAGCAGTTGTTGGTTCTGCAAATAGCGTCACAGAGGTAGATGCAACAGCTTCTTGAACCTTCATGGGAACAGGAATTGCAGGAAAGAGTGGCTCATTTGTGAGATTGACACGCTCATCAGGTTGATCTGCAGTGGTGGTAGATTGTTGTTGCGCGTGTTGTTGTTGACTTCTAGTTTGGACATTGTTCGACTCTTCCCCTGAACGAGATGGAGATGTAGTTGTCGTTTCAAGAGAATTACAGGCAATAGCCAAGTTAGCAGCTTGGCGTAATCTGTTGTTGCGTTGTCTTTCGTTTTTCGATTTTCTCGCAGCAGCCGCCTGAGCAGGAGTTCTAGATGCTGTGATACGCTGTCTGTACTCACGTTGTGAGTGATTATTGGCTGCGCGAATGGCGTTGCTAAAGTAGATGCTATAGCATCTTGAACCTCCGTGGGTTCACTCATCAAAGGTAGTGGCTTATTCGTGACATCCTCTGGTTCGTCAGGTTTTTTTCCATGGTGGGATTGTAAGCGGTTCTGCAAAGTAAATCGTCGTTCGAAACAATTTAAAAAAAATATTATAAAATTCTTCATTCTGAAAATCATTTTAAATTTAAAAAATAAAAATATTGTTTAAATTTCTACTCAATTGTAAAAATTCAAATTTTGATTTTTTTTATTTTAATAATATAAGTAAATTTTTTCAATTAGTTACTTGATTATTTTTGCAAATTTAGTTGTAATTTGTTATAAAAAAGTATTAATAAGAAGAATTGAGTTTGCGGTTGGTTCTAGGTGAAACATTATAATATTTATATTAAAAATAACACTCGGTTTATATTTCACAGTTTATTCAGAAATCTGACACGTGTTTCGGTATTTCAACCATCTTCGGAGGAGTACAAAAAGTAACTAAACTTAAAATCACAGAGGTTCATTTTTATTACAATTACAACATCTGTTGCTTTTTATGGCACATTTTTACAACAGAATCCAATACAGGCGTACTAGGAAAGAGTATTTGGGAATTGGTCAAATTTTCTTTATTCTCTAAAGATTTTTTGATTGAAAGAATCTCCAAATAGTCCATCACTTTACCCTTATTAACATTGTATAATAAACTAACATCCTTTTCGTTGAAAAAGTGATTATTCTCTATACAATGTTCTGCAAAACCGGTTGATTTATGGTTTTTTAGAATTGATACCCTATGTTCTTTCACTCGAAGTTGTAAACCCCGACCTGTTTGACCAATATATATAGCATCACAATCATCACATTTTAGTTGGTAAATTCCCGTATTAGTCATATTAGGGTTCCTTTCTTTATTATTCCCTAAGAGTTTGGCTAGATTATTTTTATTGACTGTTATCGAACTAATTCCCATTTTCCGGAAACCATTACAAATTTTGTAACTAATACCTATACCGTATATAAAAGGTATTAGTTACAAAATTTGTAATGGTTTCCGGAAAATGGGAATTAGTTCGATAACAGTCAATAAAAATAATCTAGCCAAACTCTTAGGGAATAATAAAGAAAGGAACCCTAATATGACTAATACGGGAATTTACCAACTAAAATGTGATGATTGTGATGCTATATATATTGGTCAAACAGGTCGGGGTTTACAACTTCGAGTGAAAGAACATAGGGTATCAATTCTAAAAAACCATAAATCAACCGGTTTTGCAGAACATTGTATAGAGAATAATCACTTTTTCAACGAAAAGGATGTTAGTTTATTATACAATGTTAATAAGGGTAAAGTGATGGACTATTTGGAGATTCTTTCAATCAAAAAATCTTTAGAGAATAAAGAAAATTTGACCAATTCCCAAATACTCTTTCCTAGTACGCCTGTATTGGATTCTGTTGTAAAAATGTGCCATAAAAAGCAACAGATGTTGTAATTGTAATAAAAATGAACCTCTGTGATTTTAAGTTTAGTTACTTTTTGTACTCCTCCGAAGATGGTTGAAATACCGAAACACGTGTCAGATTTCTGAATAAACTGTGAAATATAAACCGAGTGTTATTTTTAATATAAATAAAAAAAGTATTAATTTTAAATAATTCATTATAAGAATAAACATTGATTAAATTATTGTTTATAAATCTTGCATTTAAAATTTTAAATTTAGAAACATTAAAATTTTCGTAAATCTAGTTTTTAAAAAGCCCGTCTTAATGTGTTTGATATAGGAGAAAATGTTCCCTTTGACGGATGGCTGGTCCAACCTGTCAATTCAGACACGTTGTTGTGATATGTGGAAGATTTAATATTTATGTTTTAATTTTTTTAAATCATAGCTACGCTCGATAATTATTTCGATTGAATAATAAAGCCATCGATTTTTTATCCATCGAGAAATAGTAGAACTTATTGTTTTAATTTTCTCAATTATATCATAACCTACAATCGCTGCACTAGCGGACCGATGCTATTCATTTTAATGATGAAAGCATAAATATTCGATAATATATCACTGAATATATAATGAATATATAATTAATATCGAAAGAATCATTACCTTTATCGCTGTAATTATCGTTGTTATAAACAATTGACACCACATTCACTTTTCACTGCACTTGATACTCGATCAAAACATGTAAATGTACTATAGTATAACAGCTGTCCACGCAGACGCATCGCTCACTGAAGTAGGAGAGAGACGGATGTCGTACGCTGCCGAAGTTCGGCAGCCGAACGCAAAGGCCGATTGTGCTTCTTTGTCGCTCGTTCCGCGCTCTCGCTTGCACTTCAAGCCTTACATGGAACGCCTCAGAGCGACGTAACGCCGCATGAGTCATGTTTTTTCGTGCGTGCAGCCGGTTCTATCGAATTATAAGACGTTGTCACGTCAAAAAAGAGCCAGGGATAAAAAAAGCTTGACCTCTCTTCAGCTCCCATACATTCTTCAACCCTGTCCTTCCCTTTATTCATAAATTAAGGTTCTAGAGATCGACAACCTTTCTAATATCCTAAAACATAAGTAGTGTGCATGCAAAGGTAAATACAGCAATCAATTGAGTGAACACATAGATAACCTGGCAATAGGAACATGTAGCAAAGATCTTCGAGGTAGTTTAAGAATAACCCTTTGGTCAGGAATTCCTCATTCACACACCTAATATCTAATTGGATTATTATAATCTGGACGCATAATATCGTTGTTCAGGGATGTCTTGTTGCGACATTCTGAAGACACAGAGGTTGTGGTTTCTTTTATTTAACTACCTATTCATTATAATATTTATATCTAATAATAGTTGTTCAAGAAGGCCTTGTTGCGGCTCTTTCTGAAGACACAGGGTTGTTATGTCAGTATCTTATTGTGGATCCACATTTCATTCACTCTAAATACTGAATTCTCAAACAAAGTACCATTGTTAACCACCTCTTATATCCCAATAAATGAAATGAAGATAAAGACGCTTACATGTATGAAATATGTTAAATGGTCAATTCAGATTAAAATAAACAGATCGCCCCTAGCTGGAGCATCAATACAGTAAAATCCACCAATGGGTTGAGCTATCCCGTACATTACGGAGTACTCTAAAAGATCCGGGATGTTACGGAGTACTCTAAGATCTGGGGGGGTTTACGGAGTACTCTAAAAGATCTAGGGGTTTACGAAGTAATCTAAAGAGCGCTAACCTTTTTATCGTGATCGTCTAGTGGCGGGCGAATAGGACGGTACGTTGTGTAGGCAACCCAAATTACACCTAACGAGAGCAAGGAAACAGTGACGGGAGGTTCAAATATTCGAAACACAGTAATACCAGAATAATATATTTCTATTAGTAATATTTAAAAGCAACAACCCTCAATAAATGGAAACACATTCATCAGCCTGTGGTTAAATGTACTTTACGCAGTGGTTCGCAAAGCGCCCCAGTGAAACCAATAGCGCCCCGTGTCTAAATGACTATTACTACATATTGTTAGGTCGGTACTCGCTCAAATCAGATATCATTCTTATGCAGCGGAAAGGGTTAAAGTTATGCAGGAAAAGGGGATACAGCCAGCATTCGCACCTTCAACTGTACTTCCGGTAACCAGTGCTGAACTTTCCATTACAAGGGGTAAATTTAAAAGGAAAGTAGGGTAAGGGTAATTGTGGCATGCCCAGGAGATCTCCTTGAAGAGGGGATCTAACATAATTCGAGTCGACCGGAAAAGTTACTATCAAAATGGACTATATCTAGCCACCTCGGGGTGACAAAGGCCCAGGAAGGCTTAACTCTTACTGAACAATGAACCGAACACTACCTGAAGGGTCACGTAAACTAATCCCTGGGGATATCACAATACCTCGGAACAATTATCTACCAATCACTCACACATTCTCACAGTAGCGTTGGATATCCGGAGGTATTTACTTTCTCTATACGATATGTTGTCCCCTACCAGGACTACTCTACGGTTTACCCTAAAGAACGCCACTGGTTCACAAGGAATATAATCTTTCAAGGTAAGCGGGCACATGCATATGACAAATATGTAACATGAACTGACTAGGATATTATAAAGTAGATACAGTACACCATCACCTAAGTGCGTTAATGAACGTTACAATAAGAACAAAGAAATAGGTAGCCGGGGGATCACACAAGAGTACATGCAAGCAGTTACATACGAAGCACCGCAATTATTAAGAATAGATAATATAAAATCCCTATTAGCAAGTATTACGCAGATAAAGAACCACTATTTACAAATACAGCAAAAAGCAATCAGGCACCGAGAGAAAGTATACAATACAAACAGAAAACTTGTGAGGGTCGCTTTAGTTATGTACAAAGGCAATGCAATTTAGTTAAAACATTCCAGTCGGATTAAATAACAGTGAAGCAAAAATCCAAGAATGAAAAGCGAAGTACAATGAACGAGCGTGCAGTCATTAATTTCACATTCACACAAAGGTGGTATTCAAAAATGTAAAGCATGCAATTAATCTGAAGCATTTAAAAGAAGTTTACTTACTAAGAGTTACCAAGGGACACTGTTATAATTACTATTATCTCGAATATGTACTTAGTTGCTCAGGAGGTTTATTTTCCAAGAACCTTCCTCTCGAATGAATTAAAAATACAATGGGTACGCTATAAGGACATTGTTCTCCTTTGTTATTGTCACTAATCACCTACGTGTCAAGTTACAGCGCCACAGAGTATTTTGACACAGAAAATAAAGCGGTTAAATACAATGTCCTAATGGTGGAATTTATATAATCTATCAGGGACTCTGTGACTCGTATGATCCTTAGAGGATCCTGATCTCTTCAGGGTTAAGAATACATCATACAAATAACACTCATGTTGACCTCAGGTAATTCAATACAATACAATAACTTTAGATGTTAGGGCAGATCAGTCGACTTCCCCATAGATCAACAAGGCTGTATTATTGTTAATCTATGGACTTCCCTTTGTGTTTAACCTTCACTGAACAAAGGACAATGGCCTTCTATTACTAACAAAGGAAAACTGGACTCCATAGATCAACAAGACTATTATATTATTGTTAATCTATGCTGGACTCTGAAACCGACGTTCAGTCGCGGAAGATTACCACCAATCCATAGATCAACAAGACTATATATTATTTTTAATCTATGCACCAATCTTCTGGAGAGAACCAACCAATCATCTCCCGGCGTTATGTTTACATTTTCAGACGCCCGCGCAAGTTTACGAACCGACCATAGACTCTTACTCCTTGTATTGACAGTGACAAGTAGGCATAAAATTCCCTAGGTGGTTCTTCCCGCCTAATCTTCCTTTATAATAATATGTGGATCTCTTCTATTGGATATAAAAATCGATCTATATCAAAAAATCCGGGTTAATTGAGTAGAGCGGTAGAAAGCGGACGAGGCAAGATCTCTTCTGGTAGACTCATTCGGTCTAGCTTGAAAGCTGTCTGAAATCAGATGCTGTGTGCATTTAAAAAAAGAAGAATTTCCATAAAAAATGTAAACAAAGCGTTGATTTCCAACTGTCGAAAAGACATTGACAAAGTTCATAATTCTAATTTGTGATTAAAGGTTAATACATAAATAAAACGAGAATGTCCTCAAAAAACAACGACATACCCATGAATATCGAATTTGGAGATGAGGATTTACCTTACGAGGAAGAGATTCTGAGAAATTCACATTCTGTTAAGCATTGGTTGAGGTACATTGAACACAAGAAAAAAGCTCCAAATTTCGAAATCAATATAATTTATGAACGTGCATTGAAACAATTACCGGGCTCCTATAAATTATGGTATAATTACCTGAGAACAAGGAGAATTCAAGTCAAAAAAAGAGCTATTAACGATGCTATTTATGAAGAAGTAAATAATGCATTTGAAAGAGCCCTCGTTTTTATGCACAAAATGCCTAGAATATGGTTAGATTATTGTGTCTTTTTAACAGGACAATGCGAGATTACCAGAACAAGAAAAGTTTTTGATAGAGCTCTCCGAGCTCTTCCTATAACACAACATAATCGGATCTGGCCTCTATATTTAGATTTTGTTAGAAAATATGATATTCCAGAAACAGCTGTAAGAGTATTTAGGAGATACCTTAAGTTATTTCCAGAAAACGCTGAAGAATATATTGAATACTTGAAGAGTATTTCAAGGTTAGACGAATGTGCTACACTTTTAGCCAAAATAGTAAATGATGAAAATTTTATATCACGTGAAGGAAAATCAAAACATCAGCTTTGGAATGAACTATGTGAGTTAATATCACAGAATCCCAAAGATGTAGTATCTTTGAATGTTGACGCTATTATTAGGGGTGGACTGCGAAGGTATACAGATCAAGTGGGTCATTTATGGAATTCATTGGCAGATTATTATGTCCGTAGTGGACTATTTGAAAGGGCTCGTGATATCTATGAAGAAGCGATTCAGACAGTTACAACAGTTAGAGATTTCACTCAAATATTTGACGCCTATGCTCAATTTGAAGAGCTCAGTTTAAGTAAAAGAATGGAGGAAGTTGCAAAAATGCCAAATCCGGCTGATGATGATGATATAGATCTCAGGTTAGCAAGATTTGAACATTTAATGGAGAGAAGACTACTTTTATTGAATTCCGTGTTGTTGCGTCAAAATCCTCATAATGTTAAAGAATGGCATGAAAGAGTAAAACTATATGAAGGTAAACCACATGAAATAATAAACACTTATACTGAAGCCGTTCAAACAGTAGACCCTAAGTTGGCCATTGGTAAATTCCATACATTGTGGATAGAATTTGCTAAATTTTATGAAGCAAATGGTCAAGTTGAGGACGCTAGACTTGTATTTGAAAAAGGAACACAAGTGCCTTTTGTTAAAGTTGATGATTTAGCAACCATTTGGTGTGAATGGTCTGAAATGGAAATAAGAAATGAAAATTTGGAGGAAGCTTTGAAGCTGATGCACAAAGCAACTACCATACCCTCCCGAAAAGCCTCATATCACGATGAATCAGAAACTGTACAAAATCGACTTTATAAGTCCTTAAAATTATGGTCTCTCTATGCTGATTTGGAAGAAAGTTTTGGTTCCTTTAAGTCATGTAAGGCTGTTTATGATAGAATATTGGACTTAAAAATTGCCACTCCGCAAATCATTATAAATTACGGTATGTTTTTAGAAGAACACAAATATTTTGAGGAAGCTTTTAGGACGTATGAAAAGGGAGTCTCTTTATTTAAATGGCCCAATGTTTATGATATATGGAATACGTATTTGATGAAATTTTTGAAGAGATATGGAGGAAGCAAATTAGAGAGGACCAGGGACTTGTTTGAACAATGTTTGGAAAAGTGTCCAGCAGAATTCGCCAAAAATATTTATTTATTGTATGCTAAGCTTGAGGAAGAACATGGAATGGCTAGACATGCCATGAGTGTATATGAGAGAGCTACAGCTGCGGTACCACCTACGGAAGTTTTCGAAGTCTTTAATATTTACATAAAAAGAGCTGCTGAAATATATGGCATATCAAAAACCAGACAAATTTACGAGAAAGCTATAGATGTTTTACCGGAAGACAAAACGATAGAAATGTGCAAGAGATTTGCTGAAATGGAAACGAAGTTGGGAGAAATAGATAGAGCTAGAGCTATATATGCACATTGCAGTCAAATATGCGACCCCCGAGTAACAACAGAATTCTGGCAGATCTGGAAGGAATTTGAAATTAAACATGGTAACGAAGATACGATGAGGGAAATGTTGAGGATAAAGAGGAGCGTTCAAGCCATGTACAACACTTCAGTAAATATGATGTCAGCCCAAATGATGACTTCGGCAGGTACTGCTGCTGGCACTGTGGCCGATTTAGCTCCAGGTGCTAAGGATGGAATGCGTTTGTTGGAAGTGAAAGCCGCAGAAATGGCTGGTACATCTAATGCAGGTTTGGGTAAGATCATGTTTGTGAGAGGAGAAACCCAAGGAAGTACACAAGAAAAAGTTGTCAATCCTGATGAGATTGATATTGATGGAAGTGATGATTCTGATGAAGAGACACCAGTTCAACAACAAGAAGTGCCTTCCTCTATTTTTGGCAGTTTGAACGTTAATCGAGAAAATACTGATTTGTAAATACTGAATAAGTGTAAATTTATAAAAACTGTTAATAATATGTGATTTTAATAAATAGTATTTTTTTGATAATATACCTGTTTCATAAGTGGTTGCTAACTCTTAAGAACGTCTATTTTTAAATAATTCTTAGAAACAATAATCCAGAAATACTTTCTGCCAAAAAAATTATTTTTGATATTATATCATATAACCCTGATACTCGTAGACTCGCTTGTAGATCTTCTGTGAAGATCTCTTGGAAGCTTTATATAGCTTTTGCGGTTCAGGAGTTTAGTTATGCATTTGTTAGGCTTTGTTATTGTGTTCTTAGGTTACCTTCAGCATAGCACTATGAATTTTTGACCTAGGAGTGCAAATGGTGAAGAAATTTCATATATTTTGAAATGTGTTATATGTTCGTAATTTTTATAAGGTGTTTTATGCATCAAGGTACACATGGAATTATGGTTTGAATTTTCCCCAATCCATTAATTTGATGGTGTAGATAAAATTAAAATTTCTTTTAAACTTTGAATATCAATACAGATTTAATCTGTTAGTTTCCTACAATTTTAATTTCAAAAAAATTTTTAAAAACTTTTAAGATTAAATTAATGTCTTATAAGCACTGCTTATATTTATAGACATATAAAATCAAAACTCATCACACATCAAATGGAATAAAAAAACCCAACAAATTTAAATTGCCAATTAAAGTTAAAAAATAAATATTTGATTAATTGGCAATTTATATTTGTTGGGTTTTTTTATTCTATTTGATATTGTATAATGAGTTTTGATTTTATACGTGTATGAAATATAAGCAGTGCTTACAAGACATTAATTTAATACTAAAATTTTCTTCTTATTATTTTAATGAAAATGTATTTCCTTATGTGATTATACTAGGAATATATAATAAGAATATATATCTCTATTTTCAAATGCAATTCATAAAGATTAAGTGGAAATTTTTCCCAACTAAAGAATTAAGAACAGAAATATATTAATATAAAAATAAAATTAGATACTATGGGAAACCAATCATAATCCAAAGTTGTAATACAATACCTAACATTCACTTTACTAGAGTTATTTAAGGAATATTAAAAATTTAGGTTCCAAAGGTACTATTAGCTTTATTAATTGCATTAAAATAGTTTTCAATTTTTTTATTCTTCACATTTTTATTATACATAAAAATACTTAATATTTTGCATATACGAGGGGCATTCAGCGTATTCTCGGTATAGGCGTGAAAGAAAACTCAGAAAATTTTGGAAAAATTCTGTTTTTCACTAGAACTAGTTTTTCACTAGAACTTCAATACATTTGTTAGATCGAGAAATAACCTTCTCTAAACCTTGTAAAAAACATTCTTCCGGCTTTTCCTAGGTATTATTTGCTACCTTCAGTTCTTAATCGTCGGAAAATCGCTTTACACCAAGACCTTTTTTTCAAATTTTAGAATAGGTAGTAGTCACTGGGGGCCAAGTCTGGACCTTACGGAGGATGAGTAATTTATTCTAAGCCACAGCAGCCTTTGCCACGCAGGCCTTGTGAACCGGCGTGTTGTCGTGCACCAGCAACACCCCCGTGGTGAATTTTCCTCACCATTTTCCTTTAATTGCTTCTCTTAAATTACGCACGAGGGTCTCTCTTTAATTCACTTGACCACTTTTGAACGGTGAATAACGACGGGGCACAGTCTTGGTAAACATCTCTTCATGAATGATTTTTCGACTTTTTCCCTGCTTAATGAGGAACTTTGTAACGGCGCGATGCTCGATTTTCTTGATCATTGTGGCATCAGTCATTCTGGTCGTCTTTCTCTGAGGATACCTAGAAAGTCATTAGTAAATGAGATATTTAGATTACTCACATTATTAGCAAATAACCCCGATACCAAGGATACATTGAACACCCCTTGTTTGATATATGATTTATTCAAATAAATTAATTCGGCTGATCTGTACCAAATATTATTAATAATGATATATGATTTACTTTAATTATTAAGTCAAATTGCCTCTCACTTTGAATAGTGCATCCACTCTTTTGGCCATGCTCTTTATGGATTTCTCTCGATTTTAGTGTACTTCCAATTGATATATTTATTAGTTTTTCCTGTTTGTAATAATTTTTTTTGCCTAAGAAACTTAACTCAAGATTCTACGAAAATTAACAGAAATGACAGATATAATGAACCTTTACCAAACTGAAACACATATGAATAGAACAAGAAAAGACCCCCCAACAACATTGATGCAGAAACTGGAAGAAATTCATCGAAGAAATATCTGAATGAAATTAAATAATTAATAATTTACAGGTGTATATATATATATATATATATATATATATATATATATATATATATATATATATATATACTTTTTTTTAATCTACATAAAAATTTATGTTAAATGTACTGAGCCGAACGACTCCCTTTTGCCAATTCTCATTTTAAGAACTCCCAGGAATACTCGGTATACTCCTACCATGATAATAAGGCTATTTTTCTCTCTATAAGAATTATTTATGTTTATAGGAGTACAGCAAGGCCTAAATATTTTTCTTCAAACCAATCGATTGATTAATCTGTGATATCACTTTTGTATCGATCCTTCCGAATCAATAATCCTTCTCAAATCATAATAGATGTGAATTGAGGTAACAGCAGATATATCGTTAAAAAATCTAAGGTGTATCAAACTATGACTTAAAGAATATTCTTTGAATTGGGACAGTATGCAGTTCAATTTCGAATCGTATTGGATTCATCATCAGTCAGCTCTAAAGCTCAACGAAGCTGTATACCTATATTCACGCCTCCCATGGCATTTTATCTTGCCACGATGGGGGTGCTTGTCTTGACTAGGATGGTAGTTTCATCTCGGTGGAATGGAGGGTTAAGTCTCAATGCCTAAAGTAATGCTATTCGCGCAAGTCACTGGACCTGTGTGGTGGAAAATCTTCCGAATGGGGCCCTAGTTTGCCGTTATGGTGGAATAGAGGGCTGAGCCGGTTGATTAACTCAGTGACAGGGAGTCCGTCGCAGCACAGGGCCTCTCCCTTAAAACTAGCGTACTCTACCCTATTGCAGTAAATCTCTGGATTTTTATGTCCAATGGCCGAGTGCTTTATGTAGCATACTGCGTTACCTCTGGAGGGTGGATGTCCACAGGTGGTATTTGTATCACCTGGCCACCCGATTGGTGTTGGACTCGAGGAAGTGGTGGATGAAAGTCCTCATGCTGGACTAGGGAGGTATTTCATTTATCTGTTTGCAGACTACCATGTTCGGGATATTCTCATGAAATGACTCAGGGTTGAGTAGGACTTGACGGTTCGACCGGCCTTGTCCTGAACCTGGATCTAATGCGTAACGTTTCAAGGTTTGTGGATCTCGATGAAAAGGCCAGTCCGTTGATGCTTGACGCCAGGATCAATCGAAAGACTTCACATGGGTTCGTGTGTCATGACGTACAGGCCGTGTTGACGGTGCTCGTACCAGGATCAATTGAGTCATCAATCTTGGGATTATCTTAGTTCATGAGACTGCGTTCGGGTGGATGGATAAGAAGCCCTTCCGGCGTGTAAGTTGCGTCCCAAACAACTCGGGTACTGACCATGCAGAGCCAGTAGAGGCTGGATAGTGCTTCGCTGCTACCAGTCAGATGGTTGTAGGTTTTCGAACTGAAGCCCAAACTGGAAGCTGGTAGGTTCACCTCTTCGGGGTTCTCGCTTCACGCGATGATATGGCGTAATCCTTATCAGACTTTCTGCCTCTGGGGGCAGACTGTGGTGACTGCTGAGTAGCCACTTGGTGAAAGAGCCACGCTCATATGCCAATTCAACTAACTGGTAGAATTCAAATGTACCTATATTCATCCCATATGGGAACGCTAGAGTTGTTACCAAACATGCACGCGAATACACATCTCAGTATTCCCACCAAAAGATTTGGAATGTTAATCTCTTTTCACTACACAGTATTACTGTGTAGGAAAAATATTAAATACTTTTCCTCAGACTGCCTCCAAACAAACTGGACTGAACATTCATTATTTGGAAAGTTGATTCGGAGTAAAGCTAAGCTGCTAAACTCGTCTTTTATCAAACATTTTATAAACAACCTTTTATGGATAACTTGGAAATTACTAGAATCCCAAAACATGATTAATTTTATATATATATATATATATATATATATATATATATATATATATATATATATATATATATATATATATATAAAATTAATCATGTTTTGGGATTCTAGTAATTTCCAAGTTATCCATAAAAGGTTGTTTATAAAATGTTTGATAAAAGACGAGTTTAGCAGCTTAGCTTTACTCCGAATCAATATATATATATATATATATATATATATATATATATATATATATATATATAATTCTATTATAACCTAATAATATTAGTGTCGATAGCTTAGTGGTAACAACTTTGGGCTCGGAACCGAAAGGTCCGAGTTCAAATCCTGCTCAGATGGGAAAAAAATTTTAAAGTTGGGCGGGTTTCGGCCACCATTTCACTGTTGGGTAATTAACAGTGGTGTGACCTAAAAGTGACGTAAGATCGCAGTAACCAAGCCTACCCAGAACTCTACTAAACTCCTAACTCCCACAAGTTCAAAACGCTTCTGAAGGATACTCCATAGAAAATCCAGGATAATATAAAAAATAGAAAATCTAGTTTTCGGCCCATCACCCTTTTATCAATTTTAGGAAAAAGCATTCGAAAAAATCGTGTAAATTCGTTTCGAAAATTCAGTTGGATATAATATCCCCCTTTCAGTTTGGATTCCAGAAAAATCATTCAACTATCCACCCATTAGTAGCTCTAATATCGAATGTAAAAACCACGATAAAAAAGGTCACAAGTCAGCAGCGATATTCATGAACATCAGGAAAGCATTTGATGATAGTCTATGGCACGAAGGTCTTCTACACAAACTCGAGCAATTGGACACCCCAGTTTATCTACAAAACATTGAAGGAAACTTCGTATGGATTAGAAGCACGTATATAAAATTTGTTATTAAAGAGAAGAGCGAGAAACATCGGCCTAACTGGAAAGCCATATCAACCATCTATTGCATCCATTAATACTGTCTCAATATAGAAGACTAAGAAGGAAATGGCCAGCTGACTTGAGATATAGTTGAAGAGGTCTTTCCTCTGAAAAAGGCCTTATAATGTCATGTGAGAGCCATATTCAGCAAATTAGCTTATACAATGTGTATATTTTGATTGCTAATAAATGCATTATAATAAAAAAAAAAAAGAATTTGCCAAACTATATCCAGATCGATATTAGAATATGGACATCTAATATATAACAACTGTAGAAGACTCACCCTTAATAATGTTGAAATGGCAGAATGCAGTTGTTTGAGAGCTTTGCGTAAAATACGCCATTCATGAAAGAAATTTGTGAACAAACCACTCAACCTCCAAATTCTCCAGCCTGTAGTTCAACATGATATGAACAAGAATAAAAAAAAAGAAAATACGCACTCAAACCCTTAAAGGATGCATTAAGTAAACTTCCTGGTGAAGACGATGGATAACCTCATCAATTTAAAATTTTTTTTCAATAATTGTGTATATTTCTTTTTCAAGAAAAAACTTAGTATATAAAAATTGTATTTTATGTTGGTAGAAAGACGCAAGTTGTTAGGAATTTGCTGAAGCAATAAATATATTTTCTCCCTCTATAAAATATCTGTGCTTCATACACCCCAGATTAAAGTTCACAATTGAAATAGAGGGAAAAAATAAATGAAATTTCTTAGACCTAACAATTTCAAAGAATAGTAAGCTAATTAAATTTTAACATCTTTAGAAAAAAATACTTCCACATATGCAATCATTCCTCAAGGTACTTTTAGTCCCAATAATTATAAATATACACAAATGATTTATAGGGCCGTTACAATCAGGCCCCTCTTCCCCACTGGGCACTATGGCCACGTGCCCAGGGCCCCGCGATCGAATGGGGCCCCCTAGTTCCTGCCAGATTACCAAATGATAACCGATATTTAGGTATTACCGAAAAACATTAATTTTGAAAAATCTGATGATAATGACTTGCTACAATACCTGCGCTTATTATATTACCTTTAGTTTGCCGCATGTGGATAGCTATACCTTGTACAACATAGCTTGAACTTTTTGATAGATGGGTCAGTGATGGGAAACAGAAAATATCTATTGATGTAAAAAATGTGTTGGCTAAATATGTGGCTGTATGTATGTTTTAAACTATTCAAAATAAATAAATGCATTCGTCAATCAATATTGATTGCACTAGACATAAAAACATTGGGTAGGTAAGAGACCATTGGTTTCAGTTTTTCTATTTAAATTTTACTTCGAAGCAATAAAAACCACTTAAGACTTTCGGAAAATGCTTGAGTCCTTAACAGGTACTTTTATGTTGTGTGTCTATTCTTATGATTATTATCAATTTTTAATATTATTAAAATAAGAAAATATTGTTCGTCGTTGCAAAGTTATATCGATTTCAGATTTGATATCCGTCAAAAAGAAAGATCAAACTAATAAATAAACAGGGTATCCGTATAAGTACTCCACTCTCTCTTAAAAATGAGTTTTTCCGATATTAGTATGTTTAGGTTAATTTAAATACCTATATGTAAGTATAAGAATACAATTAAAAGAAAAATTAATAAATTAAAAAAAGAAGAATTATTTGATGCGGTGTGGTTTATGTCTTAAAGAAACCTATTCGAACGTCATTCGTAATACCAAAGACAAAAAAGGGGAATTCCCGACTCCCGATCGTCGTTTGACTTGACGAACGGGGGAATTAAATAAAAATAAATTTAGAACCTTGTTTGTCTTTCTTTATCTATTGTAACTAAATAGTGTTTTCTCAAGGTCATAGGGGCCCCATGATCCTAATGTGCCCAGGGCCTCAAATAGTTTAAAGACGGCCCTGGTTACAATATTTCAGGAAAACAAATAGAAATTTTAGAACAAATCAGAATGCTATACCTGATATCCTTATGAAAAACTCAACACAAAATATTCCTTCAACCAGTTCACAAAAAATAACTGGCATATTTCCTAGGAGGAACCTTAATAATTTTAAGCAAAATAAGTAAATGCATAAATATCCAATTACAGAAAAAGCCAATCATAAATACAAAATCCTAAGTTACTTTGAACATTCATCCACTACAATAAAAAATTACTTAAATAAATTTAACCTGAAAAGAGATAGATCTACAGGTAAAAACGCAATTGAAAGAGCATCTGACTATAGACAAAAGGTCGGCAGTCTTTGAACGTACAGCTGTCAATAACTATAAATTAAAAAAACTTCAAAATCCTCTGAAATTCTACAAAATGGATTTGTTGAAATGCTTGGATATAAACAAGGTCCATAAAAATGTCTGAACCACCGATTAGAAATAAACCAATCCTCACTTCTTAACATGTAAAATTTCCCTCTGTTTTTCGAATCTTTCGTTTATCATATTTCTCTTATGTTTTATTTTACCATGAGTTTTGATAAAATGAAAAGTCATCAATATTATCTAATGAATAGCTGAACTATCAGTAACCTGGAATCACTCTAATGAAAAATGCAAAACTTGAAAAGTCAATGAATTTTTTACAATAATACGACCAGCTTCAGCCAAAATTTAACATCGCTAGTTGAGATTTTTTTATTACTGACTCAATAATCCATCTAAGTAAAAAAAATTAATATGCAACTAAACCTAATAAAACTTAACATTACTAACATATCAATATTCCATACCCTAAAAGTTTAATATTAATTATTTATGCATCCTCTCTAATGTGAAAATGTTCTTTAGGGTGAGTCTTAGGGTACTTGTTCACTTGAGATTGTTTGCCTCATTTGTTAGCTGTTATCACTCCTATACGAGGCAATACCAAATGCCATATCTCAAAACAAGCAGCAATCTTCATACGGGAATGACCCTTATTTTATGTATAAGAAAAACAAATGTAAACTTCCGCTATTTTATTGATTTACACGACAATTGTTTCGTCATACCATGACTTCATCAGGTGAGTGTTTTAACTGAGGTATACAATGCAAAACATCACCTTAAATACACAGCTCTGGTACAAAAAATTGAGGGGTGGAAAGACATGGTATACAATTAATGAAAAATATAGGGTAAATAGGGGGGATTTGTTTAAATCTATTTGATCATTCAATAAAATTTGTCTTTTATTATATCTATTGATCTCTAAAGTTTCCAACAGATTGACTTTCTGACTTTTGTTTTCGATATGTAATATTTCATAGTTCATATTAAAATTATGGCTAGTCTCTAACAAATGGTTGGCATAAGTTGAATTCGGTTTATTATTAAGTCTTAGATTTAAAAATCACCAAAATTAATAATAGGCATGACTTTTCCATATACAGAAAACCTATACATACAGACGGTACGATTCATTATACTTCAAACCATCCATTTTCGCAAAAATAGTCAGCTTATAATAGTATGCTTTATAGATTGGTTAACATACCCATGACGAAAGAAAATTTTGACAAAGAGTATAAAACCATTAAACAAATAGCTTCCAATAATGATTTTAATCCGGTAGTGGTAGACAATTTACTTGATAAAATAAATTACAAGAAAGCAATATCACTTGTATATCCAAAATTTCAAAATTCAAACAACACCAAATTTATTTCATTAACTTACATAGGCCAAAAATCTGAAAAGATTGCTAGATATTTAAACAAAAAAGAAAAATATAACATCTCTTCTAAAACTATTTATTCTTTAGGCAGCTTAATAAAAAATAATAAAGACGTCATTCCTAAAAACAAAAAATCAGTTTGCAAGTTAACATGTAGTGATTGCCCATGTGTATATGTGGGACAGACAGGCCGTTCATTCCAAACAAGGATACGAGAACATGAAAAATGTTACATTAATAATAAACCGAATTCAACTTATCCAACCATTTGTTAGAGACTGGCCATAATTTTAATATGAACTATGAAATATTACATATCGAAAACAAATGTCAGAAAGTAAATCTGTTAGAAACTTTAGAGATCAATAGATATAATAAAAGACAAATTCTATTGAACGATCAAATAGATTTAAACAGATCCCCCCTACTTAATATTTTTCATTAATTGTATACCATCTCTTTCCACCCCTCTATTTTCTGTACCAGAGCTGTGTATTTAAGGTCATGTTTTGTATTCTTTACCTCAGTTTAAATACTCACCTGATGAAGTCATGGTATGACGAAACAATTGTCGTGTAAATCAATAAAATAGCGGAAGTTAACATTTGTTTTTCTTATATTGAAGATGAATTTCCGTCAAGTAAGGACCGAAACAATCAAAAACCTTATTTTATGGAGTGTAAGATCATTTCTTTATCTTCTACTAACTTAAAAATTTATTTCATGTTGCAAAAATATTCAATAAATGCTTTTATCAGTTTTTTTATTTCAGCCAGTCGTCACATGTAAATAAATGTATGTCTCTTGAATACTTTTAATACCATATTTATAAATTAATATAAGAATATCATAATTGCAGAGCATCATAATGGTGCGTATACACTAAGGCCATTTGACAGTATATTCACATAATGGGATTTACTTTCATTGATTAAAGTCAAATTAATTTCTATTTTATTTGCGCCAAATAGTACAGTTAATTGTCATTTGTTGGAACATTTTTAATATAATATTCATATGTTTGATGGTTCAATAAATGGATTTGGTTTGTGTATAAATAACTTAAAATAGTGTATGTAATATCTATGATATAATGATCAATCACTGATCGATTATCAGCTGAATATAATTGTGAAAGTAACATAAAAAACTGTGAAAAATACTATAAACTTAGAATATTTCTATTTTCAATTAAATTCCTTATTATATACAGAGTATACATTGATTAATCAATCAATATACAAAACAGGAAATAAAAATACATTATTTTTTATTTCTTAGACTTCCTTTTTCCTTTCTTTCCTTTCCTCATATTATTTCGTTTATTTCTTGCAGCAATCTTCCGAGCCTTCAAAATTTCATCTGTGGTCTTTATTTCAGATTTGCTCTGTTTTTGTTTGACTTTTTCATTGTGCCTGGCCCAATGAGTTCTTCCAACATTGAAATTACCTGAAAATTTAAGCATTTATAAATATTACACACAAAAGTTTTTTGAATTTATTTCTCACACATATTATAATTTTTTCCAAATAGAAAACATTTTTTTGAAATACATGAATTCTTATTTCTTTGCAACGATATGTGACATGTTCAATATTTTTCTACTTCTGTTATTTATTTTCAGAACATGTAAAATTATAAAAAGAGATTTTTTACTTGATAGAAGGGTTTTTAAAATTTTTTTAAATATTATACAGATTTATCCTGTAAATCTCTTACAAATTTTAATTTCAAAAAATTTTTATTCAGAAACTTTTAGAATTAAATAAAATAAAAGAACACACTGTGTCAATTTAGCAGACATATAGAATTAAACACTTATCACACATTACCAATAAATAATTTAACTCTAAAAATTTTTTGAAATTAAAATTTGTAGGATGTTAAGAGAATAAATCTGATTGATATTTAAAACATGTAAAATTTTTTTTGTTCTGAAGAATTTCATTATAGTAGACGCATTTCCGAAAATATCAATTCCAAACAACTTTATTTCAAATTTCCAAGAATTTTAGGGTTATATTTAGTTAATAACAAGATTGAGGTTGTCATATTTTGTAATAGTGGATTTTCTTGTATTTGTATGCTAATATAGATACTTATATAGTTTTTGTTAATACATTTCTATTAATAAGTTTTATGTCAGGATGCGAAAGTTTTTTCCAAGACGTTGAAAAATATTTTATATTGATTATATATAAAGATATCATTTTGATAGTTTTTGTATATATTGTAAAAGTTAGAATATATTATATAATTCTGAATTCAAAGTCATTTGAACCACTATATTTTTCTTAATTTCTGTATGCTATTATTTCAGAATTATAAATGGCAGATAAATATAACTTTGGTGACACTTATTTCATTATGGGTTTATTTGGAAAATTATTGTTTCAACTGATAGCTTACTACTGTAAAAAATAGCGGAAGTTAACATTTGTTTTTCTTATATTGAAGATGAATTTCCGGCTACTAAAGGCTGGTATAGGATCTCAGAGACAATATGTCCTGTCGATGGTCATTTTGCAATAAAACTCTGGGTAATGTCCTCTGTTTTCCGGCGAAAGGGCCGGAGACTCTAGAGTTCAGCTCTACCAGCAAATCCTACTCTCACGTCCTCGAAGGCAGGTCGCCTCGTAGTAGCTGGGTACAGATCGTGCAAGTTTATGTACGTGATGTAGCTGACGAGAGAGGGTGAAAGGCGGGTTTCCGGCGCCTGAAAACGGGAACATATCGACTAAGGGAGCACACCCCAACAGAAAAGCCTGGTCCTCCAAGGATGGGGGTTTGGGCGTTGGACCAGCAACCCAGCATCAGTAAAATCAATAATCATGCTACTTTCACTTTCAACAAGCCTCGGAATGGGAATGGAATTATACGGCGACGACTGGCGAGAAAACGGACTATGCGAATGATAACTTGGAACGTGCAGGGAATATCAAATAAGATGCATGAAATTTTGTTGGCCTTAGACGAAGATAGTACAGACCTTGCTGTCCTAACAGAAACTAAGAGAAAAGGTAAAGGCAATGAGGACCTAAATAATTACATACATCTGTGGTCAGGCGTGGACAAATCACGGAGAGCAGCGGCTGGAGTCTCTGTCCTCATCAACAAACGTCACAAGAAATATATCAAGACATATGAATACAAGTCGGAAAGAATCATGACCGTGACGCTTTCTATATATGGTTACGATACCACAGTGATAGCAGTGTATGCACCCACAGATGATTCTACACAACAACTTAAAGACGATTTCTATGCTGATTTATCAGGGATTCTAAATGCTCTTCCTCATCACCAGGAGGTTATTCTTACTGGTGACCTAAACGCAAGAGTCGGATCAAGGTCCGACCATGATGTGGTGGGGCAGTTCGGTGAGATATGTGTTAACAACTCTGGAGAGATGCTTGTGGACTTCTGTACTCAAAACTTTTTGAAGATCCTGAATGGGTTCTTTGAACACAAAAAAATACACAGATACACTTGGGAGAGGCCATCTCTACATCAAAAATCTGTTCTGGATTATTTCATATGTAAACAGAAATGTCGATTCAAATGGCAAGATTGCAGAGTGAAAAGAGGTCCAAACTGTGGATCCGATCATTACATGGTGGAGGCTAAGATAGTATGTCCTTTTGTTAAGAAGCAAATGAGTAAACATCCGGACAGTGAAGAACAACAGAAATTACATGAAGAACAGAGATTGAATCTATACCTATTACAGCAGGAAAGTATAGGAACCCTATATCAAAGTCGATTAGCAGAAGAGCTTAGAACGAGACCGCCAAATGAAAACGTGGAAACTGAATATGAAAACATAAAAGCAGCACTACACTCAGCTGCAATGCAAGCTCAAGGACCAATGCCAGCCAGAAAATTGAAAAAAAAACCTCCATGGTTTACAGAGAAAATAAGGAGTCTAATTGAGGATAAAAATAACTTATTTAATAACTGGTTAGCAAATAAAGATCAAAACAGTCGTGACATATATAAGAGCAAGAATAGAGAACTGAAGAAGAAAATAAAAGAAACTAAAGACCGATTCTGGGAGGAAAAGAGTTACCACATCGAGAACTATATAGGTGGAGCACAATCAACGGAAGTGTGGAGAACAATTAGATCACTCAAAACCAACGAGACACATAAAACACTGAATATAATTAACATGAAGGATCATTACAAAACGCTTTTAACTGAAAACAGAGACTACGCAAGGAAGGAAGCAGAAGAAGGATATAGCCATGATCACCGTAACCCTAATATGACAATAACCATAGAAGAAACGCAGCAACGACTGAAGAGAATGAAGAATGGAAGATCTCCCGGCCCTGGAGATATACCGATAGAGTTGGTCAAATATGGGGGTACAGAAATAGTCAAAAGACTGACGACTTTTTTGAATAGATGCTTTAATACGATAACAACCCCAAAAGAATGGAAACATGCCTACCTGGTTTCGGTTTTCAAAAAAGGAGACCGGAGGGATCCCAATTGCTACAGAGGCCTCAGCATTACCAGCAGCTTGAGCCGCCTTTATGGTAAAATTTTAAGCTCTAAACTCAGCAAAGAGATGGACAGTAGCATAAGTGAACAGCAATCTGGATTTTGAATGGGACGCTCATGTGTGGACAACCTATTTGTGCTACAACAACTGGCAGAGAAAAGAATATCGACAGGAGAAGAGGTACACATGGTCTTCGTTGATTTGGAAACGGCTTATGATACTATTCCCCGTCAGAAACTATGGGAAGCATTGAAAATATTGAAGATCAATAAACAAATGCTGTTGATTGTCCAAGAAATGTACAGAGATAATACTGCCTCTACCAGAATTGGCAAACAGTTATCAAAGCCAATTAATATATCAAAGGGGCTGAGGCAGGGATGTAGTTTGTCACCTCTGTTGTTCAACCTTTATGTCGAGGTGGTGTTGGCTAGGTGGAAAAGGAGCTGCGGAGAGATGGGTATACCTGTGGGGGACCACAAATTATACTCATTAAGCTTTGCAGACGATCAGGTCATCTTAGCACAGGATTCTTTTGATATTGAATATATGATCAAAAGATTGTACAGGGAATATGAACAATGGGGCCTGAGCGTGAATCTGAAAAAGACCGAATATCTGGTCGTAAACAGTGAAGCAAGTTTTGAGGTGCTCATTGACGAAGACACGAAAATTAAACAAGTAGATCAGTTCAAGTACTTAGGTGCGGTCGTTGACAGAAATGGCATTGGTGGAGTCGAGATAAAACAGAGAATTCAAGGGGCAAGAAAGATTATTGGTTGTCTTAACTCTTTGTGGTGGGATAGAGGAATCTCCAATCGTACGAAGATACGGGTAGGAAGAACGATGGTGGAATCGACTCTGTGTTATGGCAGTGAAATATGGTCCATTAACGCTGACCTAAAACGCAGACTGAACGCAGTTGAGATGGACTATCTGAGACGAAGTGCAAGAACATCAAGGCTACAACATGTCACCAATGATAGCATAAGGGATCGGTTACAGGCCAGAGAAACCGTAATAGACCGAATCGAAATCCAAAGTCTAAGATGGTTTGGACACTTAATGAGAATGCCCGAATATCGATGGCCGAGGCGGTTATTTGAGTGGGTCCCACCAGGACGGAGGAAAAGAGGAAGACCGAGACGCTCTTGGAATGAGGGAGTGCACCAATCTATGGAACAGAGACAGTTGAACGTGGAACTGACACAGGATCGCGAGGCTTGGAGAGGAGGACTGGGTAGACGGCACTAGGCTGTATCTTACTAATATGTGATATACCATATTGTTAAGCCCAGAATATATATATATATATATATATATATATGAATTTCCGTCAAGTAAAGACCGAGACAATCAAAAATTGAAAGTTCACTTGATGATCCAGGTTAAAGGCCTGAGTTGCTAAGCACATCTTTCCTTTTTCCTTATATTTGGTGATGTCTGTTTCGTGCAGCACCATCCTACTTTTTACCCATTGTGAAGTATGTCCAATATACCTATTGTATAATGTTCCCACGGTTTTTTGGTTATATACTGCAATTTTATTCAACATCCCATTTGTGTAGGCATTTTGTTTAAGACTTTCAATTAAGTTCCTTATTCCTTCTTTTTTGAATGACTCGTGGCTTATTTCATTGACCCTTTTTTTCATTTGTTCAATTATGTTTACCTTTATATTAATGCTCTGGATTGAATGAAAGCGTATGATTTTGTTCAAATGTGTGTTTTTTCTATACCACTTTAATTTTACTTTGTTGTTTTGCCGATATGCTTTGTTATCCAAAAATGGTACTCCTTGTTCGTGATCTTTTCTTTCTAAAGTGAACTGGAGGCTTGGACAATAGGAGTTAAAACATTCAAGTGTAGCCTGGGTCTCTGTTTTTGATATTGCCATTATAACATCATCCACGAACTTTTTCATGAATTGTGTTTGATATGTTAGTCTTTGTACATAAATCCAATTCATAACATATAGTGCCAGGATGGGGCTCAATTGCACGCCCAAAACTTTGACGGTGTTCCGTCTCATTAGAGACGGCCCTGTCGTTCGAAATTAGTTTGTCAATCAATACTTATGTCTTTTACGTTGATATGCGATCTAGCAGTTTTGAGATTGTTTCAAACTGTTTATTCTTACTTGACACTTCAGATTATAGGTTTTTTAATTATTGTATATGGCCTTAGAAAACATGGAAAGTCAATTAGAGATTTGGATATATTTATGCCTGTTAATTTCACATGACGCAGCATTCGGAATTACAAACTGACTCTATCCTTCTTTACTTGCATTATTCTCATGATTTTTCTGTAACCAATAGGAAGATTTGGTTTGTTCATTCAGTCCACCTCCAAATGGACCTTCCAATCAATTACGTTAATTTTCCTCTTATTGTTAGAAGGGGTGCATCGAGCACCTCTAACGTTCAGTCTTCGAAAAGACTGTAAAAATCATTATTATTCCTAACAGTCAAAATGTTCCCATGTAGCCCTTGCTACATTATGCATTATTATTATTCGTAATAGTCAAAGTGGTCGGCCGCATGTAGCTTTTGCTACATCATGCATTATTATTCCTAACGGTCAAAGTGTTCACATGTAGCCCTTGCTACATCATGCATTATTAATCGAGTAATAGTCAAAGTTGTCGCATGTAGCCGTAGCTACATTATGCATTATTCTCTGAATAGTCAAGTTGTTCGTTTGTAATTGTACAAGCTTAACATTTGTTTGTAGTGTAATTGTCATCACATTAGCTTGGAATCATATACAGTGATACCAAAATATATTAGTTTGTTTTGTTATAATTGTTTTACTTCAGTTCCTCATCATGGTTGTGGTTTATCATTATTAGATAAAGGAAGCTGTAGACCACCGCACATAGTGTTCGTTGAAGTCAAAATCACCGCTAATAATAAAAAATACAGTCCACTAGAAGCCATTGGAATTAATCATCGAGATTAATTAATTTGCAATTGTCTATTATTTTAAAATACTGAAATAATATGCAAATACTACGGTAAACTAACCGTGGTACGAAACAGACGGTAATATTTTTCTCGGAAGACACAATAACTATTTTCGAATAGAAAGCTCAGAGAACAAGGTTACAACCCATCAGTGAGAATATTGAGAAACTGAACATTTCATACAGAAGCTGGACGAATTAGAAGATATAAAAGATCTCATACACAATGAACTAGTGGAACACCATTTTTTTTTTTTTTGAATATCAAAACAAATTAAAATATGTTTATCTTCTACAATTTTAATTTCAAAAAATTTTTATTCAAAAAAACTTTTAGAATTAAATTAATGTCTAAAACAAGCACCGCTTACATTTAATAGACGTATATAATCAAAACTCAATATATAATGTCAAATGGAACACCTACGCAGGAAATTCCCAACTTGCGTATTACTACAGAAACTAAGAAGCTATCATTTTTTTTTGTAATTCGTATTATTATCAGTAAGGAACCGTAATTATTATCTACTATATAAAAATAAGTCCGGTTTTCCTCCCTGACGCTATAACTCCAGAACGCACGAACCGATTTCCACGGTTTTGCATTCGTTGGAAAGGTCTTGGGCTCCGTGAGGTTTATAGCAAAGAAAATTCAGGAAAATTCAGGAAAAATTCAACAGAAAAGTGGGGAAATCGTTTTTCACATACAGCGCCATCTCTCATACATAGCATGTACTACAAACCAATACTTCAAGTAGATGGCGCCGGTGCGTGATAAAGTGTTTGACAGCTACTCATTATTCTCTGCTCAGTTAATTTCATTTAAGCTCAGTGTAAATTATGTGGATCGTGCATTTGAAGTTAAATTCAACTCTCTGTCCATAGTCCAAAATGCCTAGAGAACGACGTGCGAACATCGGCCGCCGCACAAGACATGCAAGCCAGCAACAAGTCTATTCAAGGAACTTAAGCGAAGAAAGACAAAATATAATAAGAGAAAATGACCGATTGAGACATCGCGTGAGCACACGAAGATCATTGGCATCATACAATCGCTTGGCATTCCAATATGATCCCACTGCGAACTACAGTGATGATGAAAATTTGGATATTGGACGAATGACGACTATATGCCGATATTGCAATGCGTTAAAGTTCAAAAGAGAAACGGTTGGATTGTGCTGCGCAAGTGGAAAAGTCAAACTGGATCCATTACTTACACCACCACAGCCACTGAAAACATTGTTTGATGGAAGTGATCCCGATTCCAGCCATTTTCTTCAGCACATCCTTGAATACAATAACTGCTTTCGCATGACTTCCTTTGGACAAAAAAATTTTTTTTCTTATCTTTTAATCACCAAACGAAATGTTACATAAAACGAATCTGGTGGCGAAACGGAGTTCGCCGGGTCTGCTAGTTATTGAATAAAACTTTGTATACTTTTTGCCGAAATATGGTAAGAATTTTTTTTTTGTAATTTATATTCGTATCATTACATCACGTCTAAATATTTAATCTGATCTCGGTTTGTACTTTTGAATATAATTGAAAGATAACATTTCAAATAACTCAGGAACCATTGAGCTGATTTCGTCCATTCATGAACATAACGGTTTTCTTTAGACTACAACCTACCCTGAGAATTTCAAGGCTCTTAGGTATTTTCGTTCAAAAATATTTTTTTTACTTCCAGTCGTCCACTCGAACGGCCAATCCTGACTGAATTTGGCATAAATCTTTGTGTCGTTATTATACCCCTAAATAGCAAATTTGGTATTTTTATGGTTACTCAATAAACACTGTTTACCCTTACATTTCTCAAGCACTCGATATGTATTTTGTAGAAATGTTACGTTTTCTCTGTTTTCGATTATGCATAAATTGTTTCCCTTCCATAGGCCAGATAATCGAGTTCTACATACATATCTCTACCAAACATCATTGGAAAAGCAATTAAACATATTTCATCTAATCAAAAATACAAATTATGCAGAGCTATAGTAAAAAATTTTGGTAAACTTGGTTAGAGTTTAAAACTTATAAGGTGCATATAATTTTCTGCTGATGAAAAACTGTGTAAAGTAGAAATAAAGAGAAATTGTAATCATATAAAAAATTTACCTCTTGTAAAGCTTCTACTTTCAGTTTCTTCATTGTCGTTATCCTCTGCTTTTGTTTTCATTTTCCACTGAGAATATTTATCGCTTTTGAAACTTTTGGGAATCCAAACTCCAGATTCAGTCTTGATTTTTCCTGCATTTTTGCTCTACAAAAAAAAAAAAAAATTATTCAATATGTTCACGAGGATGTAAAATTCAAACTAACCTCTACTCCAACCATCCTCTTTTTTTTTCGATCCCACTTCATCATTGTTTTGGATCTATGTATCATCTCCTGAGAATCTCCCACTAAATTTAACTCTTCACTCATTGCTTGTGTGTGGAAGTTAACTGCTAACCTGAAAATCAATTAATGAATTAAAACAAATTTTTCATTACTATGTTTTACTACCAACAATTTTCAGATGTTTGACAATATGTAAGGTTTACATTTTTGCAACTAGTTTCGAACTTTCGTTCATCTTCAGGCAACTAACCCCTATGCACATGGTACAGGGTATTTTATGTAGATTCAGGTACAACGTAGTGAAAACAAAAAGTGAGAGTTACAGGAATTTTGTCTCGACCAGATTTTAGAGTATATAAATTTTTTTGGATAATTATGAGGGTAGGATGTTATTTGAATGCACTTAATGAATAATTGTTATTTTCATTTGAATTTTCCAAATATGTTGAAAGGTACAAATCGATCAAGTTCAATCAAATACAAATCGTATCAAGTTCAAATTTAGTTACTGAATTGTTTTAGCCGTTACTATTTGGTAGTTGATCATAATTAAAACAAATTGTAGAAATTACTGTGTTTTACTACCAATAAAAATATATATTACACGTTTTCTGGTGACTGGAGTTTCAGGAAATGAACTATCCCATCATCAGACAACTGAAGACCTAACGGTGGTACAGTGGTATTTAAACAAAAGTGATAAATATTTTGAATATTTCAACAGAATGTCGGTAAAACCTAATAGTGGTACAGAGGTTTACAATCGGAACGTGATAAAAAACCGGGTTAAGAAAGAGGGGCGTTCTAACAGATATAGGAATGTCGGCAATCGACAAAGAAGGTTGTTAAACAGATGGTACCCATTTAAATAACACAAATAATTTTTGGGGTTACATAGCTCCGTCATTCATTATTTTTACATTATTTTGTTGTATATCTCAAATATTTGCATTCAGAAAGCTCCATACAGTCATTCATTATTTTTTTTTACATTATTTTTATTGTGAACGAATTTGAAAATTTCAATAATCAAGTTTCTTTTCTTTTGAATCTACATGTAAAATTTTCTTTTGTCGGAAGGAATTACTGTTTTTTAAAGAATGAGTGGCAAAAGTTGAATTTTTGTTTACTTTTCAAAAGTAAACAAATAAAACATACAAATTTTTGTTTACTTTTCAAAAGTAAACAAAAATTCAAAAAACAAAAACAAGGATTCAACTTTTGCCACTCATTCTTTAGAAAACAGTAATTCCTTCTGACAAAAGAAAATCTTAAGAAAATTTTACATTTCAAAAGATTCAAAAGAAAAGAAACTTGATTATTGAAATTTTCAAATACGTTCAGAATAAAAAATGTAAAAAAAAAAAAAAATGAATGACTGTATGGAGCTTTCCAAATCCAAATATTTGAAATATACAACAAAATAATGTAAAAATAATGAATGACTGTACGGAGCTATGTAATCCCAAAAATTATTTGAGATATTTGAATGGGTACCATCTGTTTAACAACCTTCTTTGTCGATTGCCGACATTCCGATATCTGTTAGAAGGCCCCTCTTTTTTAACCCGGTTTTTTATCACGTTCTGCTTGTAAACCTCTGTACCACTATTTGGTATTACCGAGAATCTGTTGAAATATTCAAAATATTTATCACTTTTGTTTGAATACCACCGTACTACTGTTAGGTCTTCAGTTGTTTTCCAAACTACAAATCCAATTAATCCAAAATTTGGAGTTTAGAAGGAAAATGATAATGCACATGTTCCTGCACAATTTGATGAGGATTGTATGATTGGAAAATTCAAGCAGTGGAGCAGAGTTGAGCCCTAAAGAAACTATAGCAACAGTCCCACGATCGAATTTAAATTAAGCATTTAGATGTAAAATAACGACAAGAAGGCTAATACAAAATTTCTAACCTCACGTCAGTGCTTTTAAATTTTTTCTTGCTACTGTTTGATTTATTATGTATTTCAAAAGGGCTGAAGGACCTTTGCTTGTAAACAATGCAGTTCAGTTATTGTTATTATTATATTAAAATTCCTAATGGATATATTATCGGAACCCATGAATGTATTTGATCTTTCTGTTGTCTCCCAAATTTTTTTCAACACAGCATAAAAATAATCTGACCAATACATTTTCCACAACTGTAACAGATTAAACCTATCTTGAAACATGTATAGAATATAAAAAGGGTTAAGTAGAAACAACCTCCTTTTTCACCAAAAAAAAAAAAAAAAATTATAAAAAAAAATATTTACCCTTCTTCAGTATGTCTATCAACAGGAGTATAAGAGATATAATTTTCATCTCTTTTCGGCTTCTTCACACTGCTTTTGTATAAATCATCAATGTTTCTCTTTTTTGGTAATATAACATCTTTGAAAGTGTCATCAATGTCAGTTTGATTGCTATCAGGAAGTGTTGAGGAATGTTTATTTCCAGAAAAATTGATCTCTGATAAACGTTCCCTTTTTTTTAAATGGTGTTGAATAATCTTATCCTTTTGTAAAGCACGTTTTGTTTTCATAATCGTGTATTCTTCAGACTTCGTTTTGCCACAGATTTCGAATATTGTCTAAAAAAAAAATATTATTGGAATACACGCAATATTCATATAAATAGAACAATTGGGTTATTTTTTTATCATTTAAAGTTGAACTTTACATTTTTCTTGATTTCTTCTTCAGTTTCCATCTGTGATTTCTAATAAAATTATAATTTTATCGCTTTTTGAAACATGAAATTAACAAGCTTAAAATATAAAAAAAAAATGTAAAATCAAATTTTAAATAATGAAATATTTCTATCCCAGTCAACATTTTCCTCACTTAAAACAAGAATGTAGAAATTACTATGTTTAACTACAAAAAAAAAAAAAAAAAACAAAATTAAGACATTGCGGGACTGCAGTTTCGAGGTATTACCCCATTTTCAGGCAACTGAAAACAAAAAGTACAGAGTATTTAAAGCGGGTTCAAAGTGGTCATGTAAATCTAAAATATTCAATATATTCAAACATTTGTTGATGTCTTCTCTTTAATGTCCAGATATTTTTGCTAGTATTCTTTGTATTGGATGTGCCTAAATATCCTGTACCTATTATGTTTTCAGTTGTCTGATGATGAAGTAATACCCAGAAACTGCCATTACAAAATGTGGAAAAGTTCGAACTTTTTTTGATCATAGTAATCTCTTGAAACTTTTTATTTATTTTTGATGAAGGTTTACTTTTTCTAGCCATTTCAAACGTATAGTTTGTAAAAGTTTGATAAAATGCACATATTGGCGACCTTCCTTGAAGTATACCCGAAATCCACTATTATCGGCTATGTTAATAATGAATGGGTTAAATCTAGTAAGTGACACTGCAAAAATATCCTGAATGTGAATTGAATCATAATAATATTTATTTCTAATTTTAGAAGTATATTCCTTTTTCATAAATATCCAATAAACAATGTTCTTTCAGAAAGAATTCAAATTGTAGATTATTTGCTGAAAAATGTAATAAATTATATCACAAAAATTTTGAATCATGGAAATGATATGGATCGATTGATTCAGTTGATGTAGCTCAAAATTAATTCTTATATTAAACTAATGATAACAAAATATTTTTACCCCGTTAGGCCTATAATGTTTCATCTTATCCAACATATTCTGTCTTTCCTCTTCGATAGCTTCTCCGAATTCCTTAAAGAGTGGGTGAATTGTGCAACTTGTAAATGGTATGTCTTTCACTTTTTTGTTACTTTCAGTTGAAGCAGGTGGTCTTGTTCTCAAATAGTGCTGGTATCCATTTTCAGATACTTTTCTGAAATTCACCTATAAAATAAAATTGTAATTATATTCTCAGTAGTTATGAAAAATGTAGAGAACTAATTATAAATATATATCAGGGAACTAAGCATTCAGAAAAAATTATAACTAAGGAATATCTAGAGTGGTCCACTTTTTTTGTAGAATAACTTTACAGTATTTAGCAATCAGAATACACACATTCTATAAGCCAATTTTCTAACTATGGAGCACAGATGAGCAATGAAAACAACATGGAAGTAAACATGAAACAGGTTGATAACCCCAACATAACCAAAACAATAACATCAACAAATCACACTGTATCATATAATATAAAACATACAAAAACTTATTTCACATAACAACAGAACCAAACAAAACAAGATTATAGATTGTCATTCAATGGATGAAGATGTTTTCAAACTGTTGCGACATAATTTTCCAAACAGAACAAGGTTTCGTCATTAAACCAAACAACTCTAAGGAAAACCTTGTGAAAGCGCTAAACCACATGAAAGAAACCAAAGACATCATCACTTTCTTAGAAACTTCAATTTCAGCAACATAAAAAAATCACAGATATAAGAAAGCTCCAAGACTTCATAACAAAAAAATAAATTGGGACGAGTACAGATGCACAATTGAGGATATCCTGAATGTCAATGTGACCCTCAAGAGTACAAATGAGATTGATTAAGAACTAAAGAAGTTTATCAATATCATTAAAGATGCTGCAAAACAAGCTACTCCCAGGACAAAAAAATATATATATTACACATTTTCTTGTGACTCGAGTTTCGGGAAATGAACTATCCCATCATCAGACAACTGAAGACCTAACAGTGGTATTTGAATAAAAGTGATAAATATTTTGAATATTTCAACAGATCCTCGGTAATACCTAATAGTCGTACAGAGGTTTACAATCGGAAGAGGGGCCTTCTAACAGATATCGGAATGTCGGCAATCGACAAAGAAGGTTGTTAAACAGATGGTACCCATTTAAATATTTCAAATAATTTTTGAGGTTACATAGCTCCGTAGTCATTCATTAAGCTATGTAACCCCAAAAATTATTTGAGATATTTAAATGGGTATCATCTGTTTAACAACCTTCTTTGTCGATTGCCGACATTCCGATATCTGTTAGAAGGCCCCTCTTTTTTAACCCGGTTTTTTATCACGTTTGTAAACCTCTGTACGACTATTAAGTATTACCGAAAATCTGTTGAAATATTCAAAATATTTATCACTTTTGTTTAAATACCACTGTACCACTGTTAGGTCTTCAGTTGTCTGATGATGGGATAGTTCATTTCCCGAAACTCGAGTCACAAGAAAATGTGTAATATAATAATAATAATAAAGGTTCTTTATTGCAGAGCAAATGGCCATTGACCTTGGGTCCTTCAGCCAAGTTTTTTTTTTTTCTCCTCTTTATATACATTATTTGTATTTAACAACAGCAAAAAAATTATTTATTAAAGGATGTTGTGGGTGTTTTCTTGAGGTGGTGTGGTTGTTGTCATCTTGATATAAAGTCAGTATGTCATCCTGTTTCTTAAGCCTTGCCACAAATCTTTTACGCAGGGTGTTCAGCCTTGTTCTTATTGGCTCAATGTTGGTGCTTGAGTAAAGTAGGTTGTTTGGTGGATTGTAGAGTACGTTGTTAGGGTGTCTCATTCTTGTGATGGTTCTAAGTGCTGTTGTCTCTGCTACGTCGATGTTTTTCATTGCAGGTTTTTTGCAATTGGTATATATTGGATGTGCATACTCTAACAATGGGCGGCAAATGGTTTTGTAGATTTTTGCGGCTGTATTTATGTTGATTCCTTGCTTACGGTGGACTAATTTGCAGAAGTATTTGGCTCTAGATATAGTTCTTTTCTTGATGTTTTTCGTGTGCTGGTTGAAATTGAGCTTATTATCAATTTGTACTCCCAAGTATTTAATCGACGGAGAAGGTTGGACACTTTTCCCATCAAGTTCCAGAGTAGGTGATGTAGGGGAGATTCTATGGTAAAAAATGGTAAATTGGGATTTGTCTACATTAATTTTCATTCTCCATTTTTTGAACCAATTTTGGACGTTGTCTAACAGTTCTTGTAGGTTCTTCACACATTTTTTTATTGTTTTTGCGTGTGATATTAGGATTGTGTCATCAGCATACTGCAAGATATATGAATTCTTATTAGGTACAACTAGTATATCGTGACAGAATATGTTGAAGAGGAGAGTTGATAGTGGGGATCCTTGGGGTGTTCCCTGCTCAGGATGGAAACAATCCGAACAGCATGTTCCCACTCTTACTGCTATTTTTCTGTTCTCTAAAAAGTGCTTGCATAACATTAGCAACTTAAATGGAACTCCGAGTTTATACAATTTATACAATAGTCCTCTGTGCCACATACAGTCAAAGGCTTTCTCGATATCCAGACTTAAGATTGCAGTCTTAAATTTTTTCAGTGTTGCATTTTGGACATTTGAAACAAGAATTGTAAGTGGATGAGTAGTTGATTTATTGTTTCTGAAGCCAAATTGAAAGTTGGGAATATGTTGATCTATGTGAGTTGACAGTATTGCTTTTATTACTTTTTCATATAGTTTTCCTAGCACTGGTAGTAATGTTATTGGTCTATAACTTCTCACACTTTCTTTATTTGAATTGGGCTTAGCGATATTTATAACCTGTCCGCATTTCCATATTTCCGGGAATATACATTTGTTGAAACAGTTTTCAAAGATTTTAATGATGTGCTCGTGTATTTTGTGATCCAGTCTCTTTACTAATACCCATGGTATTTGGTCTTGTCCTGGGGAGCTATTTTTGCTTTTGTGTAGTTGTTGGTAGTAATCTGCCTCATCTATTGTCATTCCTTCTAATGTTTCGTTCTGGTTGTTGAAATATTTGTTATACCATTCATCTATATGTTCCATCTGTTTCCTATCGTAGTTGTTGTTTTCCTCAAATTTATATCTTTCCTTATAGTATTCTGCGAATAGTTGCGATTTCTCTTTATCTGTGATATATTCTCGGTTATTTTGTATCAAGGTAGGTATTGTGGAGTATTGCTTATACTTCGACAGCTTGTTGACTTCTTGATAAAATTTTTTGCCCTTGGATTCATTAATTTCACTGCATGCTAGGATCCATTTGTTTTCTCTATACTGTTGTATCATGCGTTGTATATTTTTATTGTAGTTATTCAGGTCTTTCTTAAATTGTGGGTTTTTGTTTTTGCAGTACTCCCTGTACATTTTTCTTTTATATTTTATTAGTTTAATAATGTAAGGAGGTAACTCATGAAGGAATACATGTCTTTTCATAACTGGTGTGTGTTTCCTTATGGTTTCAGAAAGTATGTTATTAAAATCCTCAGTACTATGCTCGTTAAGAGGTGTGTTACTATTTTTTTCAATAAACAACGTCATGGCCTTATTAATTTCATCCATGTTGGAAAGTTTATAGTTATATGTAATTCTATCTACTTCTGTTTGAGATTCAAGTTTCGTATCAAGTTCTACTACCATGGTAAGATGATCAGATCCCAAGTCCGGGATCAACTCCACTTTCAGGATATTTGCCTTTATGCTTTCTGTGTAAAGTAGTAAATCGGGGGTGCTGTCTTGATTTTCAGGCATTAGAAATGTAGGGCCTGTTTCAGCTCTGCAAAAATTGCTATTTCTCAGGAAATTATTTATTTGGGCCATTTTTCTGTTGGTGGTGGAATTGAAATCGCCAATAATTATTGAGTACTTGTAAAGTGCTGCTTTGGTGATAACAGTTTCCTCTATTTTACTATTTGGATGAAAATAGACCAAAAATACATGCAATTTGTCTTTGAGAAATGGCACTGTGATATGGGTTGCCTCATTCATTTGGTTGTTTATCGCTGGAGGGTTCTCTTTAATGGCCTTCAGGGCTGGATGGCACTGGATTATGCTTCCTCCTCTAATGTTCTGTATCTTGTGTCCTATTTTTTTGAATGTTGTCCAATTTCTATAATTGGTGTTGTGTGTTTCGTCTATTTTTGCTTCCACAAATAATGCGCATGATATATCATTCTGTTCAATGAAATGATTGATTAGGTGTCTTCTCGAAGTGTAACCGTTGATATTGTTGTAAAGGATCTTAATTTTCGACGCGAACTTGACTATTTATATTATTGTTTATTGGTTCTGTGGGTGAAGGTTCGTCTGTATCTTCTAGGTCAAACATTAGTATGTAAAATCGGTTACCTGAGAAAACAATTGTTGTGTCCACATTGTATTGATTGATGAATCGTTTTTTGAGTTTTGTTATGATTTCATTTCTATCATTGTTCTTCGGTTTATTTAACTTGCGGGAATATGCATTTATAATGTCATCATGAACTGTGATGGGAGCATGTATTCTATTAGATTTCTTGGATAGCTCTTCTATTTCTCTGGTTTTTTTATTTAACGTTTTAATATTCGTGTTTGGGATGCCCTCAATGGGCTTTTTGGGGTGTTTAGGACATTTGGTAGACCAGGGCATGTGATCCTCGGCTCCGCAAGCAAGACACTTTGGTTTGTTATTGGACTTACAGTGAGACATTCTGTGGGGGCCTTGACATTTGGAACACTTTGGTGTTTCATTGCAGTTTTCTGTAGTGTGATTGAATTGGAAGCACTTTCCACAGGGCACAGGGGTTGGTTCAGGAGGGTGACTCGGATAAACTAAGTAGTGTCGATTTAAATAGAAAAGTCCATTGTTTAGTAGTTCTTCAAATGCATTTATTTCACCTGTTATTACTCTGATGTATTTTGTAGGATTGTTGAAGGCTTTGGAGATAATTCTCTTGCAATACCTATGTTTAATATTGATGTTATTAAGATATTGGCTTATATCTTCATCTTTAATATTTGTTTCCACTGATGAAATTACAACTGAATATGTTTGTTGTGGTGCATTCCTTTCATTGGGAGCTGTCTGATTTGTTGTTTCCTTGTATTTAATTATTTTATTTTCTTTCTTGAGCTCTTCCAATCCTTTTTGGATTAAAGGTTTTTCATTGTTCGATTTCAGAATGAAACCTAATTTTGTTTTCAAAATTACGTCTCTAGAGTTAGGAAATTTGGAACACCACAAAGATGCCATTGTAGTTCTTTCCATTGCCAGATCCTGTGTATTTATGTAGAATAAGTTTTTGAATTCAATGTTCTTTATTTCATTCATTTTAGCAGAGTAATTTCTGTTATTTCTTGTTGTTGTGGAATTTGTTTGTTTTGAGATGGTTGTATTTTGTTGTTCCCTTCCTGTTATGATGGAGGATGTTGACGGTTTATTTGTTGTTTGTTTGGATGTATTTGTTTCTTGGGTGCCTGTTTTCCGTGTTGGAAATCCCCGAAACCCCTCTGCGATTTCAAAGTCCATGTTTATATTTTGTTGTCTATAATATGATAACGCATCAGCGGAATTCCCTTTATCTAAATGATAATTTTTTTCGTGAACATCCTCATCATCGCCTGCTTTCGATTCCTTGTTTACTGCAGATGGAAATGCGAGTTTTTTGGATTGTTGTTGTGTAGGCGATTTAGGGTCTTTGTTTCGTTTCCTTTTGTGGCGTACTTTTTTCCATACTCCATTATCATTGATTTCCTTTTCGGAATAATCATCCTCACTTGAAGTAGTCATGTTGACTTTTCAATTAGTTAAGAATAGCGCAATTATAATTTATATTTTATTCACACTTATAAACTCTGAAAACTCAGATGTGCTCACCATGTGAGATGAACACGGACTGTGTGTAATATATATTTTTATTGGTAGTAAAACATAGTAATTTCTACAATTTGTTTTAATTATGACCAACTACCAAATATTGAAATAAGGTTATTCTGATTTTCACAAATTTTTATTGTTATATTCACAACAATTGTTTCGCTATCACAGTAGCATCATTAGGCAAAATGACATTTTGAATAACTAAGCTTGTTTCCGAAATCCGTTGCTATTTATATTACAGTAAGTACAATAAATTTTTATTGAGCACTAAAACCCAAAAAAAGGGTCTCTGCAAATTCCAGCTTATTTGAATATATTTAACAAAGGTGAGTTATTTAAATCTATTTGTTCGTTAAGTAATATTCCAATTTTATTATGTTTATTTATCTCTAGGGATTCTAACAGATTTAAGGCATAACTTTCACTTTCTATATGTAGAATTTCAAAGTTATGGTTGAAAGTATGTCCTGTTTCTAACAAATGGTTGGAATATGTAGAATTGCTTTTATTATTGAGGAAACTCTTCAAATGTTCACACATTCTATGACGGAAAGCTCTTCCAGTCTGACCTATGTAAACTTTAGGGCAATCACCGCAGGTTAACTTATAAACCCCAGATTTATCATCTTTATGTGTGCAGTCTTTATTATTTTTAATAAATTTACTCAAGTTTGAATTAGTTTTAAATGAAGTTCTCAAATTATATTTATTTTTGAGGTATGTAGCAATTTTCTCAGAAATACCTTTAGTGTATTTTAAGGAAATGTATTTAAAATTTTCTTTTATATTAGGAAACACCATATTTAAAGCAATTTTATTATTTTTATTCATCAATAATTTGTCTATCAACTTTGGATCATAGTCATTATTAATAGCTATTTGTTTAATTGTGTTAAGTTCTGAAATATAATTTTGTCGATTCATGGGAATATTAACTAATCTATGGATCATACAATTAAATGCTGAAAATTTTTGATTTAGAGGATGATTTGATTTATTGTGTATAATAGCATCCATATAGGTTGGTTTGTGAAATATAGAAAAATCATGTGAATTATTTATTCGAGTAACAGTTAAATCAAGAAAATTAATAGAATTATCAAGTTCGGTTTCCATAGTGAATTTAATTGAAGGATGTATTTCATTGATGAATAAAAAGAATTTTTTCAAAAGTCTGTCTGTACCTGTGAAGCAACAGAAAATATCGTCTACATATCTATACCAATATAAAAAGTATTTCTTAAGGGGATTTTGGTGAATTTTAGTTTCAATATTGTCCATGAATATTTCTGCTAATAAAGGACTTAAGGGATTTCCCATAATCAAACCGTTTTCAGATTTATAAATTTTATTTTTAAATTGAAAATAATTTTGTTTAGTGCAAATATCTAGACATTCTAAAATATCTTCTTTGATAATTGTAATTGTTGACCTACAAAATTTATTTCCAAGTATACCACCAAACGAAACAATTAAACTAGTAGATAATCTATTAATCAACAACAGATGCAATACAATTATCAAAGAAGATATTTTAGAATGTCTAGATATTTGCACTAAACAAAATTATTTTCAATTTAAAAATAAAATTTATAATTTATCATTTAAAACTAATTCAAACTTGAGTAAATTTATTAAAAATAATAAAGACTGCACACATAAAGATGATAAATCTGGGGTTTATAAGTTAACCTGCGGCGATTGCCCTAAAGTTTACATAGGTCAGACTGGAAGAGCTTTCCGTCATAGAATGTGTGAACATTTGAAGAGTTTCCTCAATAATAAAAGCAATTCTACATATTCCAACCATTTGTTAGAAACAGGACATACTTTCAACCATAACTTTGAAATTCTACATATAGAAAGTAAAAGTTATGCCTTAAATCTGTTAAAATCCCTAGAGATAAATAAACATAATAAAATTAGAATATTACTTAACGAACAAATAGATTTAAATAACTCACCTCTGTTAAATATATTCAGATAAGCTGGAATTTGCAGGGACCCTTTTTGGGTTTTAGTGCTCAATAAAAATTTATTGTACTTACTGTAATATAAATAGCAACGGATTTCGGAAACAAGCTTAGTTATTCAAAATGTGATCTTGCCTGATGATGCTACTGTGATAGCGAAACAATTGTTGTAAATATAACAATAAAAATTTGTGAAAATCAGAATAACCTTATTTCAATATTATCTAATATGGATTTTCACCAAGTAAGGACTGATGCAATTCAATATTCAATAACTACAGACGTGGCAAAAGGGGGTAGCTATCACAACTTTTAGCCCCACATTGTAGTAGATATATGTAATATATAAGCATTTGTATATAAAAGTAGTTAAAAAGAGAAAATAAGATGGAGTTAAATGCTACAATGCGTCAGATAATTTCTAGATTTCTGAAGGATTCAATAAACAATGTGAGCAAGGCTCTAGGATATACTAATAATTCTCACCAAATCAGAATAAGTTTCATGTAAATGTATCAGTTGACTTTGCTGCTCCTCGACCAAGTGTTGCGGTATGGTTCCCAAATTTCCTCCTCTGTTATTGAGGGTACATAAGGAAAGTGATGTTCCCAAAAAGAGATGGAGATCTAAGAAATGTGCATATTCATCTGGTCCTACTAAAGAATAAGCTTTGCCTGATCTACCAGCTCGAGCACATCTTCCTGAAAAAAAGATATATGAATGTTAGGATAATAAAATTATATGTTTATGTTAAGAAGATCTCTTTAAATAAACTGATTGGGCTGATAATCTGTACCAACAATAAAAATCATTAATAAGACGAATGAGCTATGGTAATAGGAAGTTCTACAAATCAAGATAGTGCAACATACATCTGCATAAACAAAACACTAAACTCCAACAAGCCCGATTAGGTACATAAGTAGCAGACATGCACATGTTCCAAAACTTGTTGGTTTCTGGTCAGTGCCCTGTAATGTCCACCAACTAAAAATCTGGCAGGCACCTATATTCGCTCTGCACAGGGACACCAATGTATTTATAATACACTAAAGCTAACTAGTGCACGCAAATATACATACATGACATACTCTAGCAAGCCAATTCAAGCAAAGAACTGTAATTCGTATTTTTTCAAACGTTACAAATGCAGAAAACTTTCCTCATGGTGAAGTCAGATCCTGTTACAGTGATGCTCATTATTAGCATATTTATATTCTAATAAATGAATTCGGCTGATAATCTGTACCAAATATCATTAATAAGGAGTATGAGCTATGGTAAATATCAACAATATCTACAAATCGAGACAGTGCAACATACATCTTATAACAATTCTAAACTCAAACAAGCCCGATTCAGTTTTGTTTATCGCTGAGACATAAGTAGAAGTTATGTGCATGTTCTGAAACTTGTAGGTTTCTCGTCAGTGCCCTATAATGTCCAACAGCACCTAATCGGGCTTGTTTTAGTTCAGAATTGTTATACAGATGTATGTTACACTGCCTCGATTTGTAGAACTTTCTATTACCATAGCTCATACTCCTTATTAATGAAAGACTTCGTTGGTTTTTTTGTTAGTAGTTATACTACTCTGTCAAGAAAGTACCAGGAATTTTCAATTAAAACAACATTTTTACATTTAATCGTCAAAATTTATTGGGTCGCCTTCAAAATAGGCTCCATTTGCTCCAATACATCTATGCCAATGGCACTTCCAATTATCGAAACATTTTTTATAGGCGCTTTCCGGGATGGACTTTAGCTCTCGCGCCGAATTTTGTTTTATGGCTTCAATCGACTCAAAACAGGTGCCACGAAGGGGCAATTTTAGTTTTGGGAAGAGGAAAAAGTCGCAGGGAGCCAAATCCGGCGAATACGGTGGTTGCTGAAGCACGTTTGTTGAGTTTTTGGCGAGAAAGTCAGTCACAATCGTAGCTCGGTGAGAAGGCGCGTTATCGTCATGCAAAATCCATGAGTTGTTCGCCCACAAATTTGGCCGCTTCTTACGGATACGCTCACGCAAACGTTTCATAACGCCTAGGTAATACTCCTTGTTTACCGTCTGACCCTCTGGAACGAATTCGTAGTGCACCACGCCACGGATATCGAAGAAAACAATGAGCATCACCTTCATTTTCGAGCGGCTTTGGCGTGGTTTTTTCGGTTTCGGCTCATTTTTTGCCACCCATTCCGATGATTGCTGGCTTGTTTGCATATCGTACTCGTAGACCCAGGTCTCATCACCAGTTATAATGCGTTCCATGAATGTAGAATCGGAATTACAGCGATCCAGCATGTCTGAAGCAACCTGTTCGCGATTACGTTTTTGAAGAAAATTCAGGTCTTTCGGTACGAGTCCTGCGGCCACCTTTCTCATGCCCAAAATATCAATCAATATCGTACGTGCGGACTCGTGGGATATCTTAAGATCATGTGCTATCTCTCTCAAGCTGGTACGACGGTTTTCCAGCACCCTTTCCTTAATTTTATCGACGTTATCTTCGATCGAAGCCGTCGATGGGCGACCACTTCATGACCGTCCTTGAAGGCTCTGTACCACTGATATGCACGAGTTTTCGATAGAGCATTATCACCAAAGGCCTTTTGCAACATTTTCAATGCATCGGCACACGAAAATTCATTTGCAACACAAAACTTTAAAAAAATTCTTTGCTCAACGTAATCACCCATAGTAAAAATCGGCACGCACTCTGACATCGACTGACTTAAACAGCTGTTGCAAACACACTAGTTGACAGATCCCGCTCAAGCTTGGCATAGTAATTAAGGACAGTGGTACCAACCTAGGCAAAAAAAAAATTTACCTGCCTCATTGCCCCGCCAGATTTAAATCGATAATTCCCGGTACTTTCTTGACAGAATGTATATTCTATAAAATGTGCTTAATCTTATATACTCCTGATTTATTGTCTGATTTTTATTTTGAGTTAAAACGAATTTTGTTTTTCATGTTATTCGAAAAGAGTACTTGGATGTTCAGCTTTGTAAGATAATTTTTGATTTTTTTTGAAAAGGAACAAAACATAATTGAAACTACCATATAGTTTTCGATTCTTCTGCTATGAAATATTCTGATAAAAGTGAAGTTTGTTTGCGTTGTGTTGTATTATATGGGTATATTATTTTTTGCAGTTTATTGCTTTGTATTTATTTTTGATTTGGAATCGTTAAGTGAGAGGGGTATGGTAAATGCTCTATGCATCCTTAAATTGTGGATTTGATCTTATTTGAATAGTAGCACCTGTTATCTTCATTGGAATAGTAGCACCTGTGAAATATTCTCTTCTAAAAATGTTGTATGATAGATTATTGTTATGTTTGATCTAGAAAATTGAGTTTTTAATCCATTTTAATTCAAAGTATGTATAAATTTTTGTGTACATTGGTTAAAAAATTTGAAATTTGACTTGTCTGGTGAAACTGATGAAATCTAATAAAACCAGAAAGTTGAAATGCTAGTTTTCATTATGTTGGTCCCCTTTCAAACAAAATCTAATATATTTTCACAAAATTTAACATTCAATAATACTTTTCGAATAACATGGACATAATCCCTAGGTAGACAAATATAAATCAGAAGTATGTAAGATAAACTTTAAGAGTTGCACAGCAGCCTACATTAGACTGGACGTAATTTTAGAACAAGTTTTAAAACACATATAACTACTGATAATGAATCCACACCTTTCGAATATATTACCAGTACAAAACATACACAATCTAATAATCTTGAAATCGTATATATGTGACAAAATGAGAAAAATGAATCTGTTGGTGTTTAGAAATTAATAATCTTCAGTCAACTAGATATTAATAATTCCCTCCTACTTAACCTACAATTGTTAACCGATATCTTTGTAAATTGTACCTATTTAAACTATTTTAATACCTTTAACTACTGTCTGTATCATCACTAGATGTATTTATTGAAAAATGAAGTTCAGGAAATTAGATGAAAGGGTTTTTTTCTAATTCATAATTATTTTCCAAAAAATAGAAGAATAATAAGGAGTGTGAGGTGAACAGGAAGGTTTTCGACTCGGGACAGTCTGTATTACAATTCAAAACTCAAATACAACCAAATAGGATTTGTTGATCGCCAGGCATAAACAGCAGGCATGCACGTTTCATAGCTTTTTGGCTCATCTTCAGTACAATGGTGTAATGCCGACGAATGAAACTCATCCACACACCTATATTCGCCCTGCATAATGTTTTTCCAAACAACAGCTCTAATGCACAAATACACATACACATCATAGAACCCAGGCAAAGTCAAGAATTGAACTGCATTCCCGATTACTTCAAGCGTCACAGATGAAAAAATCTTCCTCATGCTCAAGTTATTAATATCCTATTGAGCCGCTATGACAATAATTAGTATTCATCTCCAAATTATTGAGTCAGCGGATTTTCCAAGAATAAGGATTATTACATTTGAAGAATAGTATGGATATTTCTATAGATGGTACACTAGCAGCTGTGACTGTATGTGCTACTGGTCTAGTGATGTAGGCATCCTCTTATTTAAAGCTAATCTAACTATTATTATAAAAATAGAATTCAGTATATTGAGAACTGGTACTGTAGATTTGTTTTTGGTTTATTTTTTATGGAAAATAAACAAAATTCTACTTTTGCCACTCATTGTCTAGAAAACGGTCATTCCTTTCCCACAATAGATAATCTTAAAATTTTAAATGTAGAATCAAAAGGGAAGAAACTCAATTATCTAGAATTTGTTGAAATTTTCAAACTAGTTCACAATAACAATAATGTAAAAATAATGAATGACTATATGGAGTTATGTAAATCGAAAATATTTGAAATGTTTAAAAAGTAACATCTGTTTAAAACCTTTTTCAACGAACATAAAATGAATTTAATGAAAAGAAAACAAAAATTCAACTTTTGCCACTCATTCTTTAGAAAACAGTCATTCCTTTCGACAAAAGAAAATCTTAAGAAAATTTTACATGTAGATTCAAAAGAAAAGAAACTTGATTATTGAAATTTTCAAATTCGTTCACAATAAAAATAATTTAAAAAATAATGAGTGACTGTATGGAGCTATGTAAATCCAAATATTAGAGATATACAACAAAATAATGTAAAAATAATGAATGACTGTACGGAGCTATGTAACCCCAAAAATTATTTGAGATATTTAAATGGGTATCATCTGTTTAACAACCTTCTTTGTCGATTGCCGACATTCCGATATCTGTTAGAAGGCCCCTCTTTTTTAACCCGGTTTTTTATCACGTTCCGCTTGTAAACCTCTGTACCACTATTAGGTGTTATCTAGAATCTATTGAAATATTCAAAATATTTATCACTTTTGTTTAAATACCTCTGTACCACTGTTAGGTCTTCAGTTGTCTGATGATGGGATAGTTCATTTCCCGAAACTCGAGTCACAAGAAAATGTGTAAAATATATGTATATATATATTCTACAGGAAAAATCAATAAACAAAAATATACATACCCACTCTGTGTACAAACACTTTTGGTTTCATTGGGAAATTAAAGTTGATGACATTATCAAGTAGAGGAATATCAATACCACGGGCAGCAACGTCAGTTACCACCAAAACCTTAACTTTTCCTGAAGCAAATTTTGCTATGTGAATTTTTCTAGCAGAAGGATCTAAATTAGAATAAACGTAACTGTTGGCAATGCCAACTTTATCCAGGACCTAAAAAAAAAAAGTAATCAATTCTAGATTCTAGTAACAAATCAAATAGTTAAAATAACAAGTGTCATGGAGATCTCGGTGACATAGTGAATCCCACTGTGCCCATGGGTGTATTTGTGTGTGTCAGGTGGAGGGGTATGGCTACTGACCAGAGCAGTCGATGCCAGTTACAACGAACAAAAAAAAAGGTTCATAGCAACCGACCACAGAAGAAAAAAACGCTAAAAATGCTCTTTTGTAAGTCAAAAGGTGTTTTTTTGGCGAGGCTGCAAAAAAATGTACATGTATATGATTTTCTGAAATCACATACGATTAACCAGTAGTATCAGTCCATTGGATATAACAGTTCATAATTTGTTCATAACTATTTACTTTCTTACTTCACTTAATCCCATTATGATACTTTGAAGCATTAGTGTTTGAAGAAGAAAAGCGCAATATCATTTCAGATATTTTATTGTGAACAGAATGTGGCAAAAATTTTAAAAAGTTCATAATCTAAACATACAGTACTGCCAACTATTACACTCAAACTTATCATCTGGTACAAAGCAAGAAACTGCATTGAAGGAAATAAAATAAATTTTATTTGAAAAATGAATTGAAAATAATATGAAGAAAATAATTATATAAATTGTTTCTTCCAATGCTTCAAGTGAAATTATTATTCAAGAAGATAAATTCAATACTCAACTGTCTTGTGTCTCAACTTTTTCTCCTAAAATTTGCTCACACTCTTTCCACATACTTTCACAGAAGTTATAATTTGTTGATCAAATTGTGTTAAATTTAGTTATAATGACAAATATTTTTATTGTTGTGATTTCATCTTCCTGAGGTACTAATAGAAATAGAGTGAATAAAATAACATTAATTAATAACATATTTTCTGATTAAAAGATTAAATCCACATACATATCACCATACATAAAGAATTACAAGAACGCAAACATTTCACGACTCGCAATATATTATAGAAAAGTACTCTCAAAGATCAAAAGATGTACCAACCACCTATGGTTTAATAAACAATGTTTGTTGAATAATATCAAGCCGAAATACATGAAGATCAATTGTAAACATAGTTCACCACAGGCAAAATTAGCGGTCAAGTCAGCAATAAAAACATGGATCAAGCTGGAGATGAAGAAGTGGTATAAAATCAGAGACAATAACAAACTCCACCTGAAAATAATACATAGTGAGTTAACCTATCGACTTAGCCCCATTGAGTTCGATCATCTGGATTTTACCATCAGAGAAGAAGTAAGAATTTTAGGACACAAACAATACGAAAGGCAACTCAATAAACTAAATAATCTTGTAAAGAGTGTAGACAAGTTTGAACCAAGAGTGTTAAAGTGCGCGAGTGTATCTGACTTCAAATTTTTCGAAAAAGTGAAGAACTTCACAAATATACATTTCGAGGAAACTGAAATGAAGTTATTAGAAAAAGGTTTAAAATATTGCCCCAATGTGTTCAATAACAACGACCTTAAACAACTTGCAGTAAATGCAGAAATAGCCATAAACAGAATTGAACCCCTAGACAAACAGAATTTCGAAAAATCAATCTGCGCAAGAATATTATCCAATGCTACTTTCGAGAATAATAGGAGTGAATTGAATGTTTTTAAACAAATAAAGAAAAAAGCCATTGAAAATGACTTGATAATTACGAAAACTGACAAAGGCAATACAGTCACAATTTTAAACAAAAATGATTACCTGACAAAAACTGAAAGTTTACTGAACTCTGAAAATTTCTCAGAATTGAAGGCAGACCCTACGTCAAAATTCCAAACTGCAGTAAAGAAAACTATCAAGAACTGCCCTAACTTGATACCTCAAGCGTGTTTTCCTGTTACCATTATGAACCCCAGAATGCCTTCTTTATACGCACTCCCTAAAATACACAAGGAGAATTGCCCCATGAGGCCTATTGTTTCATATACTCATGCACCAGCATCAAAACTCTGTAAACATCTTAATTCCATTTTACCAAGTATGATTCAACATAATCCGATTTATTCCATCAAAAATACCATCCAGTTAACAGAAGAATTGAAAACCTTCAGAATTCCCCCAAATGCCAGATTAATTTCTTTCGATGTAGTTAATTTATTTCCATCCATACCAACTAAAGAAATAAAACATCTGGTCAACGAACAACTTCACGACAATCTTTCACTCCCTACGGATATAATAGAGGAAACATTGAAACTGCTAGAGATATGTCTCGGACAGAGTTATTTTAAGTTTAATGGTAAATTTTATCAACAACTAGAAGGTCTGCCAATGGGTTCCCCATCCTCCACCCTTTTCAGTGAAATTTTCATGACACATTTGGAGAAGAAAATATTCTCGCCAGTAAACATTAATCTGACTGTATATGTACTATATTGGAAACGCTATGTAGATGACGTATTTTGTGTTTGGACTGGCTCAAATTTAGAACTAGAGTCGTTTTTGAAACTAATTAATTCATTTTACGAATCCGTTCAGTTCACTTTGGAAGTAGAGAATGTAAACCATTCACTCAATTTTTTGGATATTCAGATAAAGAGGGTAAATGACCATTTTGAATTCGATATATTCAGAAAACCCACTTTTTCGGACGTTCTTATTCATAACAGCAGTTCCCACCCATATAGAATTAAAATGTCAGCGTTCCACTCTCTTGTACAACGATCAATTTCAATTCCACTGTCAGAAAATAACTTCAAAAAAGAAATCGAAATGTTAAAATTACTATCCAATAACAACGGCTACTCTCCTGACATGATAGATAGGTTGATTTTCAAAAAGCAATATTCTAAACTGTTAACATGTATCTATCCACCTCAACCTAAAGACCAGAAAAAATTTGTCTACATTAACTACATCCCAAAATTAAGCGATAAAATTTGTAGTAGATTAAGACAGAATAAAATTGAAGTAATATGCACAAATAAGAAGAATTTAAGATTAATGTTTCTAAACGGCAAGGACCGATTAACTGATTCGGAAAAGAGTGGGGTTTATAAACTGTACTGTGATGAATGTCCTGCATTCTACATAGGCCAGACTGGTCGTTCTCTAAAGGTTAGGGTTGATGAACATAGAAAGTCGATATTACAGAACAAAGCGACTACTGGATTTTCTGCTCATTGTATCAATTGCAATCACTTTATAGATTTCGGTAAAACAAAAATTTTACACGAGGGGGAAAAAAGTAAACGATTAGACTTTTTAGAATTTTTAGAAATATCCTCAGCACATAAACGCCAATTACCGATTGTGAACGATCAGCTGGAGTTCCGCTTATCTCCAATTTTAACAGCTGTCATTTGATTATAATTATGTAGTATTGTGTGTTTTCTTGTCAGTTTTGAGAATGGGATAAAACCCGAAACATGCATGTAAACTGAATGTTTTGTTTTATTTTAATAAATTCGTGCGAACTTAGTCCAGTGTTATTTTCGTTTTTTATGTTAATCAATATGTTCCACCAAGTGTTGAGCGAGGAATCTATTTCTATATCACCATACTTCTTGAAGATATCCCTGTTAAAATGAGGCATGAATATGGCTCAAGCATGATGGTGCTCGAAGTCCATTTCAGTATTGAGTTTGCTCCAGACTTAGACGAAGCTTATCTAAACTATTGGATAGGTCGGGGGGGCCAGCAAAATTGCCCTGCCCGATCTCCAGACTTGAATCCCTTGGATTTTTACATTCCATATTTCCCTAAAACGCCGGTATATTTAACTCCCGTGCAAAATATCGGCGATTTAAGGCCTCACATCCTGTAAGGTATTAAGAATGCACTCACTATTTCAAAGAACATGAAATTCTTTTAGACAAAGAGTAGAGTTGTGTTATTTCCCATGGGAGCCATTTTCAACAATTTTTGACAGCAGATTTCGCAACTAGTTTATTATTCCATTGTTCCATGGCAACACCTTCATTTTGAAGTTTCATCATTAGGCGTTCTTTTCAGTATCTGTTATTTTGTTGAAGTGTTAACAACATAGTTTCTGTTTGCTCTTAAAATGTCAACTTTTGTACTAAAGGTGTTTTTTGCGGGGAGTTTTATTAATGAAAAAAGCTGCGACAGTCATCCTATTATCGTGGATGTTTATGATCATGCTCTAGTTGAACGAACATGTCAGAAGTGGTTTGCCTGATTTAAAAGTGGCAATTTTGGAAGAAGAACGACCGGGGTGCGCCACCAAAGTTTAAGGATGAAGATTTAAAAGCAAGGCTTGATGAAGATCCATCACATACGCAAGGAGAACTCGCAAAAACATGTTGCGTCGCCCATTAAAAAATACTTGGAAATGCTCAATTGGGATATCCCATCCCACCCGCCAAACAGCCCAAACGTTGTTCCTTCCGATTACCATCTCTTCCAATCGATGCAACATGGCTTGCCTGATCAGCACTTCTCCAATTCCAATAAAGTCAAAAAATGGATCGATGCATGGATAGCGGCCAAAGAGCCAGCCTTTTTTGGCGAGGGGATCCGTCGATTGCCAGAAAGATGGAAAAAAGTAGTGGCTAGTGACAAACAATATTTTGAACTTTGAATGTATAACCAATTTATTACAATAAGATTAAATTTTCGACAAAAAGCCGCCAGAACTTATCTATATTCCTAATACAATTTTTACTTTTTGTGTTTTGCTACTTTCTCAGTTTGTCCTCCATTGTTCAATTATATTTTTTCAACAAAATCAAATAATAGCATTTTTTCCATATAATAATCAAGGGACTATTGCATTTCTGGGGTCGAACGGCATTGGATAAGGACTTTGTTGACTGGAAGAACGCAACGTGTTAAAATGGAAGATACAATGAGTTCATTCATTCCAGTTCAAGGTACAATACTTACCATACTCACCCGATGAAGTCAATATGTAATTGACGAAACAATTGTTGTGAACAATAAATATAAGCGGAAATAAAGTGTTTTACTTCAAATCATATATAAAAATTTCAACAACAAAAATATTTTTAAGACCTAATTTGACAACAACCTACTTGATATCAATTAATATGAATCAATTTGAAAAATCCTAGTGACATTTTTTTATAATTAAACAAACTATTTTAGGAGAAAAATATTAGAAGAGAAAAAAATTGCATATTGTATATTGAAGCATCAAAAAGTTCTGATATTGTAGAGGTTGATTTTCTCACTCCTATGAAATAATACACTGGCGAGCAGAAAAAACGGGTCACTTGATCATTACTGTTCAAATACCCGTCTTAGTTAAAATTTTTACGAGAATCATGAAATTTCTGAAATGGTTGAGAAAAGAGAATTGTTCAAAGAGAAATGAAACTTTGTATTCGATTTGTATAAAAATGATAAGCTTTTTTTGAAAAAATCAAATACTTCGAAATTGAAAAAGTATCATAACTGAGAAAATTTCACTATCAGTATGAAGTGTGACCTCCCCTAGCTCTGAATACAGCTTCCAAACGTCTTCGCATGCTTGTGATGAGCCTTAGAATATTCTCTTGTGGAATATTCTTCCATTCATGACGAAGAGCTTCACAAAGCTCTTGTAAATTATTGGGCTAGGAAACCATAGTTCTGACTCGCCTTCCCAGTTGGTCCCATAGATGTTCGATGGGATTCAAGTCAGGACTTCCTGCTGGCCAGTTGAACCTTGAAGTTCCAACCTCATTGAAGTACGTTGTCACCATTTGAGCATTATGTGAACGTGCATTGTCATGCATAAAAGAATTATTTGAAGATGGTTTCTTTAATCAAGTTTTTTAGCAAATATGTCTACATTTTGCGCATATTTAGGTGATGAAAGATAGACGATGAACAAAATATTATTGAATCAATTTGAACACGTGAGTCTATTGGAAAAACAGTGTAAAATCTTAGTGACCCATTTTTTTGTTCGCTAGTGTATTTCTGTATCATAAAAAATGTCAAGGGAGCATTAACCAACTGCAAAAATTTTGTTCTTCTAAATTATATTTTCAATTAAAACAAAATCTTTCCACCAATTTCAATGAGCAGTCAGTAACATGGAGGGAAAAAGAAAAAACTATATGAAACACAGCCATTAGTTTTTCCTGAAAAACCACCTCTTCAAATCATTCACATCAATTTAGAAACACCTGTATAGTAAAATGGCATATTTTTCATTAAAAAAAAAAAAACAATAAACCGTCCAAATATTCAATGACTACCCTTTGGAACATTGTATAATCAAATGATTTTCATTGATTATTTTTCCGACCCAAATATCGACCAATAGAATTGCACCATTCGACGTCACGTGGTACAACCTACATGGTATTATACTGATAATTTTTTGATTATTTTCTCTGGTAGTTGCTATATATAAAAAACAAAACATGATCCAGTCAAATTAACCACACGTCAAACTGACAGGTTGAATTCAATTGTGAAAATTGGAGATTTTGCATGAAAATGAGTCGATTTGGAGTTTGTTCTCTGTCCACCATCGATAAAAAAGTCAAAGGAAATGTTCCCATTAATACGGAGAAGGCAAAAAAAACAGTTTGGAACCAATTTACTACTTTTTGTACTGAGAGGGAATACACATTGAGTGCTGAAACGAGTGAAGCGCAATTGGCAAACATTATGAAAGATTACGCTTACAATATGAAGAAAATGGATGGAGAAGACTATAAGGAAGGTACAATAAAAACAATGTGGAATCAGACTGCCAAATCACTTCAAGAAAAGTATTTGAAAAATAATCCCCCGAATACCACACGAGCTTCAAAATTATCTGGCATTTCCCTCAAGGTTCCCTGCAAACAAATAAAGTCGTCAAGTTTTTCAGGAAAAATCACTCGCGCTTCGCGCTCGTGATTTTTTAACCTGAAAAACTTGACTCCTTCATTTGTTTGCAACGAACCTATCGGGAAATACCCGATAATTTTGAAGCTCTTGTGGTATTATAAAATTATTTTTCATAGAATGCTATCTTCAAAAGCCACATATCCACAGATTTTGCAGAGCACTGTATAGAAAATAATTTTTTCAATAAAAAAGATGTCATTTTATTGAACAATGTTCAAAAGGGTAAATTGATTGATTATTTGAGGAATTTATAATTTTTTTTTATGAAAAGTCTTTAATATTAAGTTCAAAAGGGTAAATATGTGGACTATTTGGAGACTATCAATTAAAAATTCCATTGAGAATGAAGAAAATTTAACAAATTCATAAATACTTCAATAATTCTAGGTCCAGGGTTATAGAACATCAACTTATAGAAAAAGGCTAACTAGTTTCGATTTTATTACAAAATCTTCATCTGATTTCTATGATGATTTCTATCTCGTTTGGTTTTGGTCGTATGAAAAATGTAAAATTTTGGAAATGACAACTAGTGGCCACGTGAGAGACTGTCGAAAGACTACCTCCCATGTCTTCCAAAATTTTACATTTTCCATACAACCAAAACCAAACGAGATAGAAATTAGCCCTGATGAAGATTTTGTAAGAAAATCGAAACTAGTTGACCTAGTTGGTGTTCTATAACCCTGAACCTAGAACCTGTTGAAGAATTATTGAATTGTTGTATACATAGGTCTATTTTAATTAATTATTACACAAATACTCTTTGGAAACATTCGAGTGTATTTTAACCTCATGCCATAAATCTCACATACATATCTCAGACGATGGTCTTAAAAACAAAATAGAAAAAGGCTTTTTACTTGATAGAAGAAATATAACAAAATTTGAATATCAAAATAGATTTAATCTGTTAGTCTTCTACAATTTTAATTTCAAAAAAATTTTTATTCAAAAAACTTTTAGAATTAAATTAATGTCTACAATAAGCACCGCTTATATTTAATAGACGTATACTACTCTGTCAAGAAAGTACCGGGAATTTTCAATTAAAACAACATTTTTACATTTAATCGTCAAAATTTATTGGGTCGCCTTCAAAATAGGCTCCATTTGCTCCAATACATCTATGCCAACGGCACTTCCAATTATCGAAACATTTTTTATAGGCGCTTTCCGGGATGGACTTTAGCTCTCGCGCCGAATTTTGTTTTATGGCTTCAATCGACTCAAAACGGGTGCCACGAAGGGGCAATTTTAGTTTTGGGGAGAGGAAAATGTCGCAGGGAGCCAAATCCGGCGAATACGGTGGTTGCTGAAGCACGTTTGTTGAGTTTTTGGCGAGAAAGTCAGTCACAATCGTAGCTCGGTGAGAAGGCGCGTTATCGTCATGCAAAATCCATGAGTTGTTCGCCCACAAATTTGGCCGCTTCTTACGGATACGCTCACGCAAACGTTTCATAACGCCTAGGTAATACTCCTTGTTTACCGTCTGACCCTCTGGAACGAATTCGTAGTGCACCACGCCACGGATATCGAAGAAAACAATGAGCATCACCTTCATTTTCGAGCGGCTTTGGCGTGGTTTTTTCGGTTTCGGCTCATTTTTTGCCACCCATTCCGATGATTGCTGGCTTGTTTGCATATCGTACTCGTAGACCCAGGTCTCATCACCAGTTATAATGCGTTCCATGAATGTAGAATCGGAATTACAGCGATCCAGCATGTCTGAAGCAACCTGTTCGCGATGACGTTTTTGAAGAAAATTCAGGTCTTTCGGTACGAGTCGTACGGCCACCTTTCTCATGCCCAAAATATCAATCAAAATCGTACGTGCGGACTCGTGGGATATCTTAAGATCATGTGCTATCTCTCTCAAGCTGGTACGACGGTTTTCCAGCACCCTTTCCTTAATTTTATCGACGTTATCTTCGATCGAAGCCGTAGATGGGCGACCACTTCACGACTATTCTTGAAGGCTCTGTACCACTGATATGCACGAGTTTTCGATAGAGCATTATCACCAAAGGCCTTTTGCAACATTTTCAATGCATCGGCACACGAAAATTCATTTGCAACACAAAACTTTAAACAAATTCTTTGCTCAACGTAATCACCCATAGTAAAAATCGGCACGCACTCTGACATCGACTGACTTAATCAGCTGTTGCAAACACACTAATTGACAGATCCCGCTCAAGCTTGGCATAGTAATTAAGGACAGTGGTACCAATCTAGGAAAAAAAAAATTTTACCTGCCTCATTGCCCCGCCAGATTTAAATCGATAATTCCCGGTACTTTCTTGACAGAATGTATATCTTCAAAAAACAATTAGAATATGGATAATCTCTTCATCGGCCCTAGATAACATTTAAATATCAAAATCAACTAACCATCAGTATATCATACCTTAGAATGTAACATGGGACTTGTTTGAAACAGACTAACTTTAAAAATCCAGGTAGTCAGTTCGTCATTGAATAAAAATTTTTTTGAAATTAAAATTGTAAAAGACTAACAGATTAAATCTGTTTTGAAATTCAAATTTTGGTCAAAAAAACAACAGAAATACATGACAGGTTTACACAATTTATCCATATTATCGTTTCAGAGAAACAAAATTTTCATAAATATATGCTAGGATATTTACCATATGTATATACTCCACATGATGTTTTGTTGCTGCAAAAATTATGGCTTGTTGTTGTTGATCTATACAGGATTTTAACAAAACGAGCAATGATGCCAACTTCTCGTCTTGCCTAACACTAATATAATATAATTCCAATTCCTTAGGGATCTTAGTTTCCACATCCAACCTAAAAAAAAAAAAAACTTTAGTGTCTTACACAATAATACGCTACTAAAAAACTATTTACAATAGAATTATACAGAGACTAAAATTCAAGGCTCATCACTGGTACTTTGGAAATGGTAAGAAATTTAGTATGAAAGTTGCACAATTTTATGTAAAACAAAATTCCATTTGTATAATGCCAACACACAGGAATCCAGGGATAAAAATATAAAAAATCATGAGATCTGTTTCATGCATTACTCAATTTAATGGGGGAAATTTATCAAAATGAATGGAACTTTCACATGGTCATTTTTTTCCTATACAAGATGTTAAATTTAAAATCCGACATTTTTTACTCTTGAAATTAATTCAATTTTTTCAGATACACATGCTTTGTTCATTTAATCAAATACATAAAGTGAGAATCTACTTTAGGTTTTTATTGAATTCTTCTTGATGTTTGGAAATATTGGTTATAAAATAAGGAATTTTAACTAATGTTAGATCCCAATAAATATTTTCAAACTGCAGAATTGGTCAGTAACATCAAATGATAAAATCCCCAAGGTACAACAATCTACTCTTCTCCAGATAATCAATCATGATATTACTCTACTGCAATTCCAAAAAACCATAACATTATACAGAATGAAAACCTCAGAATTAAAACAAAGAAAATCTACCAAATTAAAAAATATATAAGACAGTATTTTAATTTCCACAAAAATGTTTATAATACAACAATTATTTCACCACGATGTGGCTTCTTCAGGTATCTACATTCTACTGGCTGATGGTGTCCAGTGTAACCGAGTTTAAATACAGTGAGGTACGTGTCAAAGTAATGGAAGAACAAGTCATAAAAACTCAAGATTTTTATTGGAGTTTACCGCTAAAAAATGCCATTAGGGAAAGATATTCAGTAATGGAAACTTGTCAACATGTTTGTTCATTCAAAAGGATTTTACGGGCATTGTACCTGTTGATTTCAAGAAATTCTAAAAGTGTTAATCAGAACTTTTGCTTTCGACGTGGATAATTTCATAGCTATTGTTGAAATTATGCCTGAATTCCTTAAGATAATTAGCATATGTCGAATATACGGAATCCCATATATAACTCCTTTGATGTTCTTAGATTCTTTTCTTGAATGATCTACCTATCTGGCCATTGTATACTAAAGGGCAATCGTTGCAAGTCAACTTGTAGACTCCAGATTTATTTTTTTTATTTGTTGGATCCTTATTGTTTTTTATGTAGGTACTAAGGTAATTAATGGTTTTAAAGGCTGTGTTGTAATTGAAACTATTTTTGAAATATTTAGCAATATTTTCAGATAATCCATTAACCTAAGATAACAAAAAGTATTTCTGTGTATTGTCCTCTTTTATGACTGGGTACATGAGATTTAATGCCATGTTCTTTTGTTTATTGGATACCATTTTGTCTATAAGAAAAGGGTTGCAACCGTTATTTGACGCTATTTGTTTAATAATATTTAATTCTTTCAAAAAGTTATCTGAATGGGACATTTAACAGTCTATGAATAAAACTATTATATGCTGACATCTTTTGGTTGGTGTGGTGATTTGAAGTTTTATGTATGTATGTATGTGTGGAAAATACTGAAATCATGTAAATTATCTAGTCTTGTTATTGTGGGTCAACAAAAAGATGGCGAACCTAGCGCTAGGTCTGGATAGGGCCAAACTAAGAACACTTGTCGGAATTATGACAGGTCACTGCAGACTGAAAGCGCATTTGCACAAAATCGGTCTGGCTGAAGACGATGAATGCAGGCTGTGTCTTGAGGACACTGAACAGCCATGCCCAGTGGTTAGTCCCATTAGATTCGAGGTCTTTGGCCAGACTTTTATAGCCCAGTTCGAACTGAAGAAATTACTCCCGAACAAGATTATCAGTTTTATCCAAAAACTGGATCTCGTCGGGGAGATATAAATTAGGGGTGAACCACAATAGTCCGTGCGGACGCAGTGATAGGATGGACAAACGCCAGCTCGCCATAAATAACATAACATATTGTGGGTCAAGAAAATTAATGCTGTGATTCTTTTCTTCTTCGATTGTGAATTTGATTTTTTGGTGGGTTTTATTAATAAACTTCGTGAAGGTATGTAGTTGTCGGTTGGTGCCTTTGAAACAACTAAAACTGTCATCTACATATCTATACCAATAAAGGAAATATTTGCTTATCCGATGGCATTAAATCTCAAGTACCCAGTCATAAAAGAGGAAAATACACAGAAATACTTTTCCTTATCTTATGTTAATGGATTATCTGAAAATATTGCTAGATATTTCAAAAATAGTTTCAATTTCAACGCCGCTTTTAAAACCATTAATAACCTTAATACCTACATAAAAAAGAATAAGGGTCGAACAAATAAAGAAAATAAATCTGGAGTCTACAAGTTGACTTGCAACGATTGCCCTTTAGTATACATTGGCCAGACACGTGGAAGAAAAGAATCCAAGAACGTCAAAGGAGTTATATATCGTATTCCGTACATTCGACATATGCTAATTATCTTAAGGAATTCAGACATAATTTCAACAATACAAATGAAATTATCCACGTCAAAAGCAAAAGTTCTGATTAACACTTTTAGAATTTTTTGAAATCAATAGGTACAATGCCTGTAAAATCCTTCTGAATGAACAAACATATGTTTACAAGTCTCCATTACTGAATATCTTTCCCTAATGGTATTTTTTAGCGGCAAACTCCAATAAAAACCTCGAGTTTTTATGACTGGTTCTTCCATTATTTGGTCACTTACCTAACACTGTATTTAAACTCTGTTACACTGGACACAATCAGTGCAGAATGTAGATACCTGAAGAAGCCACATCGTGGTGAAACAATGGTTGTATTATAAACATTTTTGTGGAAATTAAAATACTGTCTCTTATATATTTTTAAATTTAAATGGGTTTCCACCAAGTAAAGACCGAATCAATCAAACATTTATCTACCAAACAATAGTCCAAAGTATCATGACATATGCAACAGAGGTCTGGGTGATAAATAGGAGGAATCAGGGAAAGATATTGGCTACGAAGATGAAATACTGGAGAAGATATTGCGGTTTGACCAGGAGAGATGGAGTGACCAACGAGGAGATAAGAAGGCTGATGGTGGAAACGAATGCCTTACAGTACATAGAAGAGAGGAGGTTGGTATGGTAAGGTCATGTTAGTAGAGCATGTTTACCATAAGCTTAGCCAAGTATTCGATGCGATTCTGCAACAAAACTACTGCAGAAATTTTGATGTGAGAAAAGAGCATAGAAAACATCGAAAAAATTCACAGAGAACAAATTGCAAGCTTACTGGAAGAAGAGGATACTCAAACTTAACAAGAATTTGTGAGTCAATTGAATTTGACCGAGAGAAGCTATGGGAAAGATTCAGAAAGGGATTCTGCAGGAATAGAATAAAAAGCAACAAGAAAATCCTGAAATACTGCTAGACAGACACAAAGCAAAGTCATTTCTCCATCGAATCGAGATGAAAAATAGATATATTTTGAGAACCCTAAGAGTCGTAAATCATGGGTGAATTCAGGCGAACCATTGAGATCCACTGGAAGATCAAATCACTTTGGAAAAAAGAAAATGTTCTGATCAGAGGGGTGTAATCTGTTATGAGCTGCTAACACATTGTGCAATCATTACAACTGATGGCTATCAACAGCATCGATTTAAATCGAGCATTAGGTGAAAAACGATCATAATATGGAAAAAGGCAACAAAAAGTAATTTTACTCATGATAATGCCCCATCACACACAGCAAAACAGGTCAGGAAAATGATCGAATCATTGCGACATGCTGTCACTGAACAACACTTCCATTCGTATTTAAATGGCTCAATAACTGGTTTGGTTCAAAAGAAGAACTGTTTATTTGGCTTGGCATTCATAAACTGCCAGAGAGGTCGGAAAATTGTATAAATATCAATGGAGATTATTTAGCATGAAGTATTTTTTTATCATTTTCAAATAAGGCATGTAGTTTTTAGAAAAAAATCCCGGTTTCATACTTCCTGGAAAATGCCCATGGATTTTTTATTTATTTAGTTCAATGATAAATATAATAAGCACTTTACTGTGTCGAATTTATAAAAATTTACCTTATCAAAACAGGATCGGTCAATCCAGCTTTAGCAAACTCCACCAATACTTTTGGTAATGTGGCTGAAAATAAAACAGTCTGCCTTGAATCTGGTAGTCTAGCTGTTATTTCAGTCAACTGCTCTTCTAAACCCATTTCAAACAGTCTATCAGCCTCATCGAAAACAACATAGGCAATACTATTTAGCTTGAGATCCATTTCAACACATATATGCAGAAACCTGCCTGGAGTAGCAACAATTATGTCAGGATTGCCATGAATAGCAGCAAACTGTTCATCCATCGAGTCTCCTCCCAATATTATGGCAGACTTCAGATTCATAAATTTTCCAATCTCTTTCAAAAATTTCAATGTCTGTAAAAGTAATTTGTTATAATTATGTGTACAATATTTATTTAAAAGTTATTTACCTGAAGTGCTAATTCTCTTGTAGGGGTGAGAATTAATGCTCTTGCTCCAGTTTTTGCAGTCCTTTCTTTCAATTTTTCCAACATTGGTATCAAGAAACAGGCCGTTTTACCACTACCCGTCCTAGCCATAGCTACTACATCTCGACCTTCCAACACCAATGGAATTGACTGCAATAAATACAATGTAATAAGCAACTTTTGTTAATAATTTTCAAATATTATTCTACTAAGTAAGAAGAATTGATTAATAACACATCGACTGATGACTTCCTAGTTTAATGAAGAAAAACTTTTTTTATCAAATTTGAATTTACTCATAAACACAGCTGCTTCAAGAGTGATACAATCGTTCCAGGGTTTCTCCAACCTTTCGATACTATTCTTGAAGAACGATTTATCTTTGGCCACAAAATCGAGGTTTCAGTGATTATCTCATTCTAGCAAGCATCTGAAGAATAGAGTAGATGCTAAAATCATTTGACCTGTAATTCATGCAATTTCACTATCGTAGCCAAAGACTCGTGGTGGAAAGTTGATCAATTTCTTTACATATGGGGTTGTTTCTTCGGAATTTCAACGCTCTATTGATCATGTGTGTCATGCAGCAATCACTTTTGACTGTCTTGCTGTTGTTTAAGGTAGTCTAAAAACAAAATACCACTCACATCCCAAAATCAGAATCCAGCAGTCTGTTGCGGTATTGGCCTCTTTAGGCAACGTTCATTGGATACTTTCCACTCAGCTGACAAACTTTTTATTCAGTAGTAGAGTAATTAATCCATATTTCATCCATTGTGAGAGAAAACATGTTATTATAGAAAAAAGTGGAAATATTTTGAACTAATGCATACCTACCTTTCTTTGAATTGGTGTAGGAACTTTATACCCTCTTTTCAATACTCCCTTTAAAACATTATACGAAAGCCCGAAACTTTGAAAACCACCACCCTTTTTGGAATTCTTAGTTTTGGGAAGATCTTCATTTTCCTCATCTTCAATATCGGCGAAGCCTGGTACATTAATATTTTCTTGCTGATCAGCATCCATATTTTATCACTTATATTTAATACAGTTGCAATAACTGCTCCTTAATTTATAGTCTATTTAATAACTCCGGGCCTTTAGTCAATTACTAATCAGTTATTTCGAACTTGAAATTTTTTAACACATGACCTATTCAACATTTAAATATATTTAGGTTATATCATAGAATCCTCTGATTATATAATTTCAACACTTCTATCTTCTCCTTCACCTTCTTCTTCTTTCTCGTCCCGAACTTTGGAGTTATTGGGCTCAACCGAGGTTATGTACCCAGTCCCTTACTTTTCCCACCCTAGTTCCCATAGATCAACAAGACTATATATTATTGTTAATCTATGCTAGTAGCCAAGGTAGAGGATAGTTTTGACCATAGACGTATAAATAGGATAATAAGTCTATGGTTTTGACAAACATAGGACTAAAACGTACAGGTTAGTTAGTATACAAAAATATAACTCAACTGACTATGTTTTCAAAGGTGAGGCCTTTACAAATTCCATTAGTACTTCAATGACTTCTATTGATCGACTATATAAGACATCATTGACGTTAATTGGACATACTAGTTTCAGATTAATTAATTTGTGGTAAACCAACAAGGTTTAGAATTCATGAAAGGACTGTAATGATACAGGGATTAATTCATTGTGTTAACGTAAGCAAGACTTGCCCAGAGTGGCAGCAGGCTTCGTCATTGTGGCAACCTCGCGATCGGACAACTGTGCACCTCATGCGCAGAGGGAACTGAACAAGTGGTTGTAAACTGTTGATAGTGGTACGTTCAGTTCTGTTTTAGACAAAGGACAGATAGGTCAACGTTAAAGCTATCAACAGTAGATTCATTGCTAAGTTAGTTATAGTTATTAGCGATACAAACTTCCCTACTGTTCTATTCGATTGTTAAACTGACTGTGAGTCTGTACAAATATATGTTAAAACCAGGTGTTATCAGTTCAGATCCTTACACATTGGACAAAAGTAAATTCAACGCGAGGTTCAATTCCCCAGAATTAATTTGTTTATTCTAATCTCCAGACCACTTAATGGTAAACTTAGGAATTCGCTGTCGAGGCACGCCCGAACGACGGCTTCTAAAGGAAATTATTTTACTCTGACCTATATATTATAATAACAAACTACGCATTAAAAAGTTCATAAGAGCTAATCGTACACGTAAACATATTCCTTCAGATTAATGCAGGAACGGAAACTCCAAAGAAACACGCTGACGTCGAAATTAACACATGTGGCTCGACAAAGAGCTGAAATTTTGAGAAGGGCTTAGTTGCAATTTTGAGCGGGTGAACGGATCAAGAAAAATTTGGAAGGAGAATACCGACGCGTACGAGATATTAAGAGAGCCGAATTGGAGTTTGTGAGGGAGTCTTGACACGTCGGAAAAACTAGTAAGATCGTCCAGAAAAGATCGCGGTGCGAGGCTCGAATTGGTCTCAGAATTTAGCATTATTTTAATTATATTGAGTGATATTAGTACTTATTTTTGAAGTTTAAGAATTGAGTCAGAAGAATTAGAGAAATTGAATATAGTGCTAAGTTCCGGGACCAAGGAATTAAAGATTACCGGTGGTCAGTCGTAATCGTTTATTGTTCGTGTTAGATAGGTCGTTTCTTGTGGAAAATCGCGTGTGCACAGTTGTGTTTTGAATCTATGGTCTTGGAGTCTAGGAGTAAGAAGTATTTGAAAATTTTGATATATTATTCAGGTTGAAATTGTATAATTAAAAGAGTCAGAAATTGAGAAGTAGGTTGACATATCTCTTAGTAATTATGATGTTTGAGGAGTTTAAACAGACTTAAGAATTATATAAATGATTCTTAGTGCTTGAGGGATCCGCATCGCCCTCTCCTTAATTATTCAGTGTGTCATCTTTATTTAAATTTTATTGAGTTTAGGATTGATAAAACTACTGTATTTTGGCACACTTTATCATTATAGTTCTGAAAATCCATAATTGAGTTTCATTATCATTTTCATTAACACAGAGAAAATGTATTATCAAAGACCTTCCATTTTCGCGAAAGGCGTACCCTTCCAAGAACCACCCGACTAGGATTGGTTTGCACCCCATTCATAATTAAGTCAATCTAGTAATATTCAACATCCAACCACCTCCCACAAAGAGGTGGCTTTTTACATTTGGTGTCAGGTGTGGGGTGAATTTTTTTTCTCTGTGTAGTGAATTTTTATTTTTTTTTTTGAGAGAATTACGCGTATATGGTTGATATATTTTTGAAGGAGAATTTAATTTGATATTTTTGCATTTTCGTGTTACCTTTGGATTTTGTTGTGTATTATATGAAGCTGCTCGACCTAAATTGAGATATCTTAGCTAGTTCGTCTTTGCGTTTTCGAAGCTGCAGAAAAAAAATATTAAAATATTTTTTCATTTAACTTTCGATTCATTTGACAATTTGGTTGTTCATAAATACATATTTTTTTCTTCCCAGTTGATGAATCAGTAAACGGAAATCCACTTTATTAGAGTTGGCGCGTTGACAGATTTATATTGTAGGCGGTGTTAGAGATTTCAGTGGAAAAGATAGCGCTAGGTATTTTGATAAGTTAGAGTTAAGAGCCAAATTAGATGGATGGTCGGAAGAGGATACATTGAAATTATTAAAATTTGAATAAGTTGGAGACGCTGAAGAGATCCGGATCTTCTAAGGATCATACGAGTCACAGAGTCCCTCATAGATTATATAAATTCCACCATTATGTCATTGTATTTACCCCCGTTATTTTCTGTGTCAAAATACTCTGTGGCGTGGGAACTTGACACGTACGTGATTAGTGACAATAACAAAGGAGAAGAATGTCCTTATAGCGTCCCCATTATATTTGAATTCATTCCAGAGGAAGGTTCTTGGAAATAAACCTTCTGAGCAACTTAGTAACATATTCGAGATTATAGTAATTATAACGGTGTCCCTTGGTAACTCTTAGTAAGTAAACTTCTTTTAAATGCTTCTGATTAATTGCATGCTTTACATTTTTGAATACCACCTTTGTGTTAATGGGAAATTAATGACTGCACGCTCGTTCATTGTACTTCGCTTTTCATTCTTGGATTTTTGCTTCACTGTTATTTAATCCGACTGGAATGTTTTAAGTAAATTGCATTGCCTTTGTACATAACTCAAGCGACTCTCACAATTTTTCTGTTTGTATTGTATACTTTCTCTCGGTGCCTGATTGCTTTTTGCTGTATTTGTAAATAATGGTTCTTTATCTGCGTAATACTTGCTAATAGTTGTATTATCTGTTCTTAATAATTGCGGTGCTTGGTATTGAGCTATCCCGTACCTTACAGTGTACTCTAAAAGATCTAGGATGTTACGTAGTACTCTAAGATCTGGGGGTTTACAGAGTACTCTAAAAGATCTAGGGGTTTACGGAGTACTCTAAGATCTGGGGTTTTACGGAGTACTCTTAAAGATCTGGAATTATACGAAGTAATCTAAATAGCGCTAACCTTTTTATCGTGATCGTCTAGTGGCGGGCGTATAGGACGTTACGTTGTATAGGCAACCCAAATTACACCTAAACGAGAGCAAGGAAACAGTGACGGGAGGTTCAAATATTCGAAACACAATAATACCAGAATAATAGATTTTTATTAATAATGTTCAAAAGTAACAACCCTCAATAAATGGAAACACATTCATCAGCCTGTGGTTAAATCTACTCTACGCAGTGGTTCGCAAAGCGCCCCAGTGAAACCAATAGCGCCCCGGGTCTAAATGACTTATTACTACATATTGTTAGGTCGGTACTCGCTCCAATCAGATATCATTCTTATGCAGTGGAAAGGGTAAAGTTATGCAGGAAATGGGGGATACAGTCAGCCTGCACCTTCAACTGCACTTCCGGTAATCAGTGCTGAACCTCAATTACAAGGGGTAAGTTTAACAGATAGTAAGGTAAGGGTAACTGTGGTATGCCCAGGAGATCTCCTTGAAGAGGGGATCTAACATAATTCAAGTCGACCGGAAAAGTTACTATCAAAATGGACTATATCTAGCCACCTCGGGTTGACAAAGGCCCAGGAAGGCTTAACTCTTACTGAAGAATGAACCGAACTGAGCTATCCCGTACATTACAGAGTACTCTAAAAGATCCGGGATGTTACGTAGTACTCTAAGATCTGGGGGTTTACGGAGTACTCTAAAAGATCTAGGGGTCTACGGAGTACTCTAAAAGATCTAGGGGTTTACGGAGTAGTATAAAAAATCTGGAATTATACGAAGTCATCTAAAGAGCGCTAACCTTTTTATCGTGATCGTCTAGTGGCGGGCGAATAGGACTTTACGTTGTGTAGGCAACCCAAATTACACCTAACGAGAGCAAGGAAACAGTGACGAGAGGTTCAAATATTCAAAACACAATAATACCAGAATAATATTTTTTTATTAATAATGCTCGAAAGCAACAACCCTCAATAAATGGAAACACATTCATCAGCCTGTGGTTAAATCTACTCTACGCAGTGGTTCGCAAAGCGGCCCTGTGAAACCAAGAGCGCCCCGGGTCCAAATGACTTATTACTACATATTGTTAGGTCGGTATTCCCTCAAATCAGATATCATTCTTGCGCAGCGGAAAGGGTAAAGTTATGCAGGAAATGGGGGATACAGCCAGCATGCGCACCTTCGACTGTACTTCCGGTAATCAGTGCTGAACCTCAATTACAAGGGGTAAGTCTAAATGGACAGTAAGGTAAGGGTAATTGTGGCATTCCCAGGAGATCTCCTTGAAGAGGGGATCTAACCTGATTCGAGTCGACCGGAGAAGTTACTATCAAAGGAACTGTATCTGACCTCCTCGGGCCCAGGAAGGCTCAGATATTACTGAAGAACGAACCGAACGCTACCTGAAGGGTCACGTAAACTAATCCCTGGGGATATCACAATACCTCGGAACAATTATCTAGCAATCAGGATATCTGGAGTTATTTACTTTCTCTATACGATATGTTGTCCTCTACCAGGACTCCCTAGCAATTTACCCTAAAGAACGCCACTGGTTCACATGGAATACAATCTTTCAAAATAAGCGGGCACATGCATATGACAAATAGGTAACACAAACTGACCAGGACATTATAAAATAGATACAGTACCCCATTACCCAGGCGTGTTAATGGACGTTACAATAAGAACAAAGAAATGGGTATCCGGGGGATCACACAAGAGTACATACAAATCAGTTACATATCAAGCACCGCAATTAGTAAGAAAAGATAATACAAATCCCTATTGGCAAGTATTACGCAGATAAAAGAACCACTATTTACAAATACAGCAAAAAGCAATCAGGCACCGAGAGGAAGTATACAATACAAACAGAAAACTTGTGAGGGTTGCTTAAGTTATGTACAAAGGCAATGCAATTTAGTTAAAACATTCCGGTGGGATTAAATAACGGCAAAGCAAAAATACGAGAATGGAAAGCGAAGTACAATGAACGAGCGTGCAGTCATTAATTTCACATTAACACAAAGGTGGTATTTAAAAATGCAAAGCATGCAATTAATCAAAAGCATTTAAAAGAAGTTTACTTACTAAGAGTTACCAAGGGACACTGTTATAAATACTATTATCTCGAGTAGACTACTAAGTTGCTAGGAGGTTTATTTCCAAGAACCTTCCTCTCGAATGAATTCAAATACAATGGGGACGCTATAAGGACCTTGTTCTCCTTTGTTATTCTCACTAATCATTTACTTGTCAAGAAACCGCAACACAGAGTATTTTTACACAGAAATTAAAGCGGGAAAATACAATGACATAATGGTGGAATTTATATAATCTATCAGGGACTCTGTGACTCGTATGATCCTTAGAGGATCCGGATCTCTTCAGAACATTACCAGAAGAGTCACGCAGACTATTCCCTGGAGATATCACCGTACCCGGAACAAATATCTAGCAATCACTCACACATTTTCACAATAACGTTGGATATCTGGAGCTATTTACTGTCTCTATACGATATGTCGTCCTCTACCAGGACTACTCTGCGATTTACCCTAAAGAACGCCACTGGTTCACAAGGAATACAATCTTTCAAGGTAAGCGGGCACATGCATATGACGAATATGTAACATGAACTGACTAGGACATTATAAAATAGATATAGTACCCCATCACCCAGGCGTGTTAATGGACGTTACAATAAGAACAAACAAAGAAATGGGTATCCAGGGTATCACACAAGAGTACATACAAATCCATTACATATCAAGCACCGCAATTAGTACGAAAAGATAATAAAAATCCCTATTAGCAAGTATTACGCAGATAAAGAACCACTATTTACAAATACAGCAAAAAGCAATCAGGCACCAAGAGAAAGTATACAATACAAAGAGAAAACTTGTGAGGGTCGCTTTAGTTATGTACAAAGGCAATGCAATTTAGTTAAAACATTCCGATACGATTAAATAACAGCGAAGCAAAAATCCAAGAATGAAAAGCGAAGTACAATGAACGAGCGTGCAGTCATTAATTTCACATTAACACAAAGGTGGTATTCAAAAATGTAAAGCATGCAATTAATCAGAAGCATTTAAAACAAGTTTACTTACTAAGAGTTACCAAGGGACACCGTTATAATTACTATTATCTCGAATATGTTACTAAGTTGCTCAGGAGGTTTATTTCCAAGAACCTTCCTCTCGAATTAATTCAAATACAATGGGGACGCTATAAGGACATTGTTCTCCTTTGTTATTCTCACTAATCACTTACTTGTCAAGTCACCGCAACACAGAGTATTTTGACATAGAAATAACGCGGGTAAATACAATGACATAAAGATGGAATTTATATAATCTATGAGGGACTCTGTGACTCTTATGATCCTTAGAGGATCCGGATCTCTTCAGTATGTAACGCTTTTTGCTGTATTTGTGAATAATGGTTCTTTATCTGCGTAATACTTGCTAATAGTTGTATTATCTGTTCTTAATAATTGCGGTGCTTGGTATGTAACGGCTTTGCATGTACTCTTGTGTGATCCCCGGCTACCTATTTCTTTGTTCTTACTGTAACGTTCATTAACGCACCTAGGTGATGAGGTACTGTATCTATTTTATAATGTCCTAGTCAGTTCATGTTACATATTTGTCATATGCATGTGCCCGCTTACTTTGAGAGATTGTATTCCATGTGAACCAGTGGCGTTCTTAAGGGTAAATTGCTGGGTAGTCCTGGTAGAGGACAACATATCGTATAGAGAAAGTAAAAACCCCCGGATATCCAACGCTACTGTGAGAATGTGTGAGTGATTGCTAGATGATTGTTCCGAGGTATTGTGATATCCCCAGGGATTAGTTCACCAGAATAGGGGGTGTGTTAGATTGACCTCCAAGTGGTGCACCCTGGGCAACGTTATACTGTAACGGCGAACAATCTACGCCCCTACCCAGCAGTAGTGTCGTGGCCAAGGGTATTGCACAGGGGAAACGATGCCAGTTGTCTCAACTGTTATACCGCTGATCGGATGTTGTCAGTTGTCATGTCTAGCGGACATCCCCTCGGTGGGGATCTTGGCTTAATTGACTGGATCAAGTGCTTGGTAAACACAATAAAATTTCCCCCAAGACAAGGTGGAACAGCCTATGCCGAAGTCTGCATGTCTGATGGGTAGATCAGTCCTTTATAGGCGAACTCCAGACACCGGGCGACCTCTGGTTTCATTAGCCTTACCCCAGCACCGCAAGGCTCTACTAGGGTGGACATCTTATATCCCTTGCTACTCGTGGGACCATATATGGAAACACAAATAAATGAAAATAACCCTGACAAGGAGGGACAATTCCTTGTTCCTCAGGCGACTGAGGGGCTCATGGAAGTGATTATTCAGACCACTTCAGCCCATTCAGACAAGGAATCCGATAGGACGGAATCCCCAGTCTCAGATGGCAAACCAAAAAGGAAGGTGAGACTGACAGGGTCGAAGAGAATACGACTCCACAAACTCCTCAAGAGCGGTACACTGTATGATGCCGCCTTGAAAATGATCCTGGGCGAAGAATCCAAGCTGCCGACTATTGAAAAGGGGGATAAATCCATCTCAGAAACAGAGATCGGTGGCAAAAGGTTCAGATCCCAGGGTAACATACCAGAGAGGATTCCAAAGCGACCTAAAACCTCTTACGTTGTTGTGGCGGGGGGGATCAGGGTTGGCTTGCTGTGTTCTGGTTGCCCCGCCGTCTCAATGTTGGGGGACCAGCTGGTGCTATTACAGAGGGCGGTTCTAAGAGCCGTTGCAAGCACACCGATGAGGGTTCACAGGTGAGATTCCAAGGCTGTTCACATCGGCCTGGATGGTTGCAAATTACCTGTGTCGACGAGGAAAGTGTGAGGTGGCTCGAGGAGACGACTCCCTCACTCAAACCATGGGAAGGAGCGGATCTCAAGCTCGTAAAGGGCGGGGACCTTCCCAAACCCAATATCTGTTCTGTGATTTCAGTTTGGACAGTGGCCATGGATGATATTTCTATGGAAGCTCTGAAGGATCTGGACTACAAACCCTATTTTGGGTTCGGAAGAGTCCAGTTCCGGACGACAAAGGCTACTAAGGTGGCACAAAAAACCGGCTCGAAGCAGGCAGAGGGGGTGACGGGGCGCCTCTCAGAGCCCTCGTCTGGGGTACGAATTGCCTTGGTCAGGGTGGGAGGGGAAGCCGCGTCTTCCTTAAAATCAGTGCCCGAGTTGGTAAGAGTAAAAATCAAAAGGGACTCAAAGGAGGGCGGGGTAAATCCCACTTTCAGGGTCCTGAAACAAGATAGGAAAGGTTTCCAAGGAAAGGGTAAATCCATCCCTGGAAAACCCCTCCTTAAGAAGTCGGCCAGCGGCCAAGGGAAAGGTGGCAAAAAGTCGCCCCCCTAGGACATACCGAAGCCGGCGTAGAAAAAGAGGCCATACGCTGTATACAGGCCAATCTCCAACATGCTAAGGCTGCATCGTTCATCCTTCGCAGGAGATTCATAGAGGAGCAGATAGATATTGCACTAATCCAGGAACCCTGGATATCATCCTCGGGTAAGGTAAGTGGACTCGGAGGAATTCCAGGAACTATTGTGACCGGGATCTCAGTTGTGAGGCTGAGATCCTGTATAGCTGTAAGGAAAAAGATAAATTATTTCGTTATTTCAGAGTTCTGCACGGGGGACATGACATCCATTCATGTCCGCTGCCAGGGGGTTAGGAATGCGACGGAGTTTATCCTCTGTTCTGCGTACTTTCCTGGAGACAGAGCTGGCGAAGGACCCCCACCTACAGCCGTGCGGGATTTAGTCCGCCACTGTAGAAAGAAAAATATCCAGCTGATAATTGGATGTGATTCCAATGCTCACCACATAGTTTGGGGCAGCACGGACATCAACCATAGAGGTGAGTCACTTCTGAATACTTACTTCAGGAGGGCTTAACAGTGGTAAATAAGGGTGACAAACCAACGTTTGTTACCCCTTATAGACAGGAGGTTTTAGACCTCACTATAAGTACTGATTTCATTAACTATAAGATTTCCGATTGGACGGTATCCACTGAACCATCATGTTCACACCATAGGCATATACTCTTCAGTATAAAAACAGGTCCTAGACCATTAGAATACTACAGAAATGCTAAGGAAACAGACTGGATTGGTTATGTAGAAACCCTCCGGGCTAACCGTAGCACGTGTATATCTAAAATATTCAAACAGAATCACTTGGAGATCTTGGCGGAGCAAATCAAAACCGCCATAGTCTCCGCTTATCACGAAAACTGCCCACTAAGATGTAAAAAGGATAACCGAAATTCATCTTGGTGGAATAACAACCTAAATAAACAAAGAAAGGAGGTTCGGAGATTATTCAACCGAGCCAAAGTGACCGGTCAATGGGACAAATACAAGGAAGCTCTAACCTTCTACAATAAAAGCATTAGGAGCATCAAGAGGAACTTGTGGGGAAAGTTCTGTGAGGGTATAAATGATGCCCCCGGAACAGCCAGAATACACAAGATTCTCTCCAGAGAGCCAGTGAGAACAACCGGTTCGCTCAAACGTCCGGAGGGTGGTTTCACTGGTTCCAGAAAAGAAACATTGGAGCTCCTTGCGAACAAACACTTCCCTGGATGTCAAATCTTAGAAGATACAAACGCCAGATCCAACCCTGACCATCTAATCTAGCCAGGGAGGGGCGGCAATTGGCGAACATCCAAAAATATAGTCACTGCACAAGCGGTCAGAGACGCAATAAGGTCATTCAAATCTTTCAAAACACCGGGGGTAGACGGAATCTTTCCAGCCCTTCTCCAGAAGGGCATGGATGTGTTGATTCCCTATCTGCTAAAATTATTTAGAACAAGTCTGGCTTGGGGGGTTATCCCTACAAGCTGAACACTAACTAAAGTGGTATATATACCAAAGGTGGGACGAACAGAATCAGAACCCTCTTCGTTCAGACCAATAAGCTTGACATCGTTCCTGCTGAAGAGTCTGGAAAAGGTGATTGATGTCCATATCAGTGGGAAGGTGCTAATTGACAGTCCCCCTAGCCCTTATCAATACGCCTACCAAGCTGGCAAGTCGGCAGAACTTGCAATGCATAATCTGGTCGGAAAATTAAACCAATCTCTTGATAATCGAGAGATAGCACTAACAGCGTTTCTGGACATTGAAGGTGCTTTTAACAATACGCTGCCGGCTTCTCTCGCTGAGGCTATCGCTGCGAGAGGAATCGACCCACTAATCTGTAGATGGATACAGGCAATGCTATGTCGCAGAACAATAACGACCTCAAACCAGGATGAGGTCTTCGAGTTCAAGGCTGCAAAGGGCTGTCCGCAGGGAGGTATTCTCTCACCCTTATTGTGTACCCTTCTCGTTGATGACCTGCTAGCGATCATTTCGCTGTGGGGAGTCGACGTTCAAGCATTTGCTGATGACCTGGCAATCATAGTGAAAGGTAAATCGGAGGTGACGATATCGGCTGTCCTTCAAGAGATACTGAACACTATTGACAAATGGTGTATAAGAGAAGACATGTCTCTCAACCCGCAAATGGTATTTATAGTACCATTCACTAAAAAACGGAAGTTGAATGGTTTAGAACCGCCGACTATCCGTGGTGAAATAATACAATTCTCATTTGAGGCAAAATAGTGGGAATAGTCCTGGACAAGACACTCACCTGGAATGCACACCTGGATAAAGTGTGTCATAAAGCCAGAATGGGTTTCTGGACTTGCAGGCGGATCTGTGGTAAAACCTGGGGCCTAAAGCCCAGGCAGATGTACTGGCTATACACTATGGTAATTAGACCACGGATAGTGTATGGCGCTGTAGCGTGGTGGAAGAAAGGCCAACAGACGGTTGGCGAACGAAAGTTCACCCGACTACAGAAACTGGCTTGCCTTGCAATTACAGATGCGCTTCGCACCACACCCACGGCAGCCATGGAGGTTCTACTAAATCTACCACCCCTGCACCTACTCGTGCAGAGGGAGGCGGAACGGACCATATACAAACTATATCAACTGGCGATTGACAAGCCAGAGGCAATAGTGATGGGGGGCTCAGGACTGCTGGACGAGCTTTTACGAACAGTATCCTATCGATGCCCTCGGATCTAATGTCAAAAATCACGAGTCAGGAACGGAATTTCAATGTAATCGTTCCCAGTCGGGACGAATGGACCCAGCATGCTGAGGTTCTGTACAAGATTATCGGTTTTATCCAAAAACTGGATCTCGTCGGGGAGATATAAATTAGGGGTGAAACACAATAGTCCGTGCGGACGCAGTGATAGGGTGGACAGACGCCCGCTCGCCATAAATAATAATAATAATGCCAGAATAATATATTTCTAGTAGTGAGCTATCCCGTACATTACGGAGTACTCGTAAAAGATCTAGGGTGTTACGAAGTATTCTAAAAAATCTAGGGGTTTACGGAGTACTCTTAAAGATCTGGAATTATACGGAGTAATCTAAATAGCGCTAACCTTTTTATCGTGATCGTCTAGTGGCGGGCGAATAGGACTTTACGTTGTGTAGGCAACCCGAATTACACCTAACGAGAGCAAGGAAACAGTGACGGGAGGTTCAAATATTCGAAACAAAGTAATACCTGAATAATATATTTTTATTAATAATGTTCAAAAGCAACAACCCTCAACAAATGGAAACATTCATCAGCCTGTGGTTAAATCTACTCTACGCAGTGCTTCGCAAAGCGCCCCAGTGAAACCAATAGCGCCCAGGGTCTAAATGACTTATTACTACATATTGTTAGGTCGGTACTCGCTCAAATCAGATATCATTCTTATGCAGCGGAAAGGGTAAAGTTATGCAGGAAAAGGGGGATACAGCCAGCATGCGCACCTTCAACTGTACTTCCGGTAATCAGTGCTGAACCTCAATTACAAGGGGTAAGTTTAAATGGACAGTAAGGTAAGGGTAATTGTGGCATGCCCAGGAGATCTCCTTGAAGAGGGGATCTAACCTAATTCGAGTCGACCGGAGAAGTTACTATCAAAGGAACTGTATCTGGCCTCCTCAGGGTGGTCAAGGCCCAGGAAGGCTCAGATATTACTGTAGAACGAACCGAACACTACCTGAAGGGTCACGTAAACTAATCCTGGGGATATCACAATACCTCGGAACAATTATCTAGCAATCACTCACACATTCTCACAGTAGCGTTGGATATCTGGAGTTATTAACTTTCTATATACGATATGCTGTCCTCGACCAGGACTACCCAGCAATTTACCCTAAAGAACGCCACTGGTTCATATGGAATACAATCTCTCAAAGTGAGCGGGCACATGCATATGACAAATATGTAACACAAACTGACTAGGACATAATAAAATAGATACAGTACCCCATCACCTAGGCGTGTTAATGGACGTTACATTAAGAACAAACAAAGAAATGGGTATCCAGGGTATCACACAAGAGTACATACAAATCAGTTACATATCAGGCACCGCAATTAGTGAGAAAGGATAATACAAATCCCTATTAGCAAGTATTACGCAGATAAAGAACCACTATTTACAAATACAGCAAAAGCTATCAGGCACCGAGAGAAAGTATACAATACAAACAGATAACTTGTGAGGGTCGTGCAGCTTTAGTTATATACAAAGGCAATGCAATTTAGTTAAAACATTCCGGTCGGATTAAATAATAGTGGAGCAAAAATAAGAGAAGGAAAAGCGATGAATGGAAGTACAAAGAACGAGCGTGCAATCACTAATTTTACATTAACAATAAGGTGGTGTTCAAAAATTTAAAGCATGCAAGTAATCAGAAGCATTTAAAAGAAGTTAACTTACTAAGAGTTACCAAGAGGTACCATTATCTCGAGTATGTTACTAAGTTGCTCAGGAGGTTTATTTCCAAGAACCTTCCTCTTGAATGCCTCAAAATACAATGGGGACGCTATAAGAACATTGTTCTCCTTTGTTATTGAGCTCTCCCGTACATTACAGGGTACTCTAAAGATCGAGGGTGTTACGGAGTACTCTAAGATCTGGGGTTTTACGGAGTCTCTAAAAGATCTAGGGGTATACGGAGTACTCTTAAAGATCTGGAATTATACGAAGTAATCTAAAGAGCGCTAACCTTTTTATCGTGAAAGTCTAGTGGCGGGCGAATAGGACGTTACGTTGTGTAGGCAACCCAAATTACACCTAACGAGAGCAAGGAAACAGTGACGAGAGGTTCAAATATTCGAAACACAATAATACCAGAATAATATATTTTTATTAATAATGTTCAAAAGCAACAAATCTACTCTACGCAGTGGTTCGCAAAGCGGCCCTGTGAAACCAATAGCGCCCCGGGTCTAAATGACTTATTACTACATATTGTTAGGTCGGTATTCGCTCAAATCAGATATCATTCTTATGCAGCGGATAGGGTAAAGTTATGCAGGAAATGGGGGATACAGCCAGCATGCGCACCTTCAACTGTACTTCCGGTAATCAGTGCTGAACCTCAATTACAAGGGGTAAGTTCAAATGGACAGTAAGGTAAGGGTAATTGTGGCATTCCGAGGAGATCTCCTTGAAGAGGGGATCTAACATAATTCGAGTCGACTGGAGAAGTTACTATCAAATGGACTGTATCTGGCTTCCTCAGGATTGTCAAGGCCCAGGAAGTCTCAGAAGAACGAACCGAATACTACCTGAAGGGTCACGCAAACTAATCCCTGGGGATATCACAATACCTCTGAACAATGATCTAGCAATCACTCTCACATTCTCATAATAGCGTTGGATATTCGGAGCTATTTACTGTCTCTATACGATATGTCGTCCTCTACTAGGATTTACCCTAAAGAACGCCACTGGTTCACAAGGAATCCATTCTCTCAAAGTAAGCGGGTACGTGCATATGGCAAATATGTAACACAAACTGACTAGGACATTATAAAATAGATACAGTACACCATCACCTAGGCGTGTTAATGAACGTTACAATTGTATCTGACCTCCTCGGGCCCAGGAAGGCTCAGATATTACTGAAGAACGAACCGAACACTACCTGAAGGGTCACGTAAATTAATCCCTGGGGATATCACAATACCTCGGAACAATTTTCTAGCAATCAGGATATCTGGAGTTATTTACTTTCTCTATACGATGTTGTCCTCTACCAGGACTGCCCAGCAATTTACCCTAAAGAACGCCACTGGTTCACAAGGAATACAATCTCTCAAAGTAGGCGGGCACATGCATATGACAAATAGGTAACACAAACTGACCAGGACATTATAAAATAGATACAGTACCCCATTACCCAGGCGTGTTAATGGACGTTACTATAAGAACAAAGAAATGGGTATCCGGGGGATCACACAAGAGTACATACAAATCAGTTACATATCAAGCACCTAACGGGAGCAAGCAAACAGCGACGAGAGGTTCAAATATTTAAAACACAGTAGCGTCAGTATAATATTAATATTCCTTAGTAGTAATATTAAAAAGCAATTACCCTTAATGAATGGAAACAAACATTTATCAGCCTGCTGTTGAATCTACTCAGTGAACCCAATAGCGCCCTCGGTCTAAATGACTTATTTCTACATATCGTTAGGTCGGTAACTTGCTCGAATCGAATATCAATTTTATATAGCAGAAAGGGTTAGAGAAGATAAGATACAACCAGCATGTACCTACAACTGCACTTCCGGTAACCAGTGCAGAACCTAACAGTTATATGAGGTAAGAATTTGAATGGACAGTAAGGTCGTATACCCAGAAGATCTTCTTGAAGATGGGATCTAACATAATTCGAGTCGACCGGAAAAGTTACTATCAAATGAACTGTACATGCAAATCAGTTATATATCAGGCTTTGCGAATACCATGAACAGTACAAATAAAGAACCACTATTAATAAATACAACAAGCAACAACCAGGCACCGAGAGAAAGTATACAATACAAATAGATAAGTTATGAGGGCCGTGCTGCTTCAAATATATTTCAAGGAAATGCATTTTAGTAAAACATTCCTGTCGGATTAAATAGCACTGAAGCAAAAATACAAGAATGAAAAGCAATGAGTGGAAGTACAAATAAACGAGCGTGAAATCACTAATTATATTTAAACTAAGGTGGTATTCAACGCGTAAAGCATGCGATCAATTAGAAGCATTTTAAGAGAAGTTTACTTACTAAGAGTTACCAAGGGGCACTGTTATAAGTACTATTATCTCGAGTATGTCAGTCGCTCAGGAAGTTTATTTCCAAGAAGCTTCCTTTCTACCGCATCAAAAATACCAATACAATACAATGTCACCGAGCATCATGCCATGTTGCATCATTGAAAATACCCCAGATGATACCCAATATTCCCTAAAAATTAGGATATTTTTGAAAAATCTCCCAGATTTTTATTTGTTGATATTTAGCATTTAGCAACTAAACTCCAATAATTATAAGAATAATTAATTTTTGAATGAAATCGAACTCTCAAAATTGCTTTGGAGCTTGAAATTGACAATCGATTTCTTAACTTAATTTGGAGACTCCAGGAGTCTACAAATTAAGTTGTCAAGAGTGCAGTAGCGAATATATAGAACAAACCGGGAGATCTTTCCAAAATAAGGTACAAAGAACATCAATCTTCATTTAGGAACCGAAAAGATAACTTTAATTTAGGAAAATATTTTGTTGAAACCTATCATATCTTCCCAGAAGTTCACAATCTTCAAATATTGCACCTGGAAGCGAAAGGAAAAAAACTAGGCATCCTGGAATCCATCGAAATATTTAAAAACAGAAAGCACGTTCCGACGATAAAACTATTAAATGATGGACCTGTGGCACACTCCACTTTTCGAAGTTTTGCCGAAGCCTACAAGATGCAATTTGTTTTATGCAGTTTGAAAATGTTGTAAATACTATGAAATTCGAGCACTGTATATTTAGTTGATAAAAAGTGATAGAAAACAGAGAATTTTCTTATTTATTTCGACTAAATTCTAAATGTGAGCTGCTTTAGCAGAATATATAGGATATTGAATTTGAATATTCAAAATAACCCCAGTGGAAAACTGAAACCTCAAAAAATACCCCATGGAATGTTGTCCAAATTTTCCCGTATCCAAAAATTCCCCAAATTTGAGGGAAAATGTCCAACTCGCCTACTCTGCCGAGCATACGCGTCAAGTTACAGTGGCACAGAATATTTGACAAGGAAATAAACGGATAATTACCGTCATGTAGTGACGTAATCTTAGATAAACGAGAATGAACATTCTCGTTTATCTATGGATGTAATTTATATAATCTATTAGAGAATATGAATCTCTTCAGGCGGGAAAAATTGAAAAATAAAAACTTATTTAAAAAAAAATTGGACCCTCGATATTTATATTTCAATATTGAACTATCCTTCAACAAAGTATTAGTAATAAATATCGATATTTCATCAACAGTCCCATTAAGAGAATTGTCAAAATTCGAAAAAAAAATATATATATATATATATATATATATATATATATATAAATATTGTGCCAACAACCGCCATATTGAGTCATGTGGTTTAGTGCGTCTCATAGATCGACAAGACTAAATATTATTGTTAATCTATGGTGCGCCTAATAGAGATTAGACAAACTATAAGTAGTTTGTTAGGTTATATTTCAAATGCAGGTTTCCATAGCTATTAGCAGAACCGGCAACAGAATTCAATTTTTTACACATAGAATCAGGTTATGTGTGATGTGGAAAAGCTTGATATCGTTTATATTCCTGAAGGTCTCTGTAGGATGCGATACTTATATCTTACAGAAGAAGCCAATAACAGTTGTGAGTAAATTTTTGATTACATATAGTGTGATGATCATTTCATTATATGTAATTAATGCATTCTCTGTATGGAATGATGATTTAGATTTTAATTTAGTTTATGGTTGAACCTGAAAAATCTATGTAGATATTATTCTAGAGTGGTCTGATTGATTCCATGAACATTATTTTATTTACTCCTTGAATCATCATCCACTTTTGGACATGGGCCTCCTCTAAACGTTTCCAAGCTTCTGTCCTGGACAGCCGCGATCCAGTATGTTGAAATACTTTTTAGGTCGTCTGTCCAGAGGGTAGAAGGTCTTCCTCGGTTTCTCTTGTCGGCTCTTGGTCTCTACTTGATGAGTTTTTTCGTCCATCTCCCGTCTCCGAATCTTGCGACATGTCCTGCTTATTTCCATCTCCATCTAGTTATGCGCTCGATGATATCATCCACCGTAGTTCTTCTGAATATCTCCTTATTTTCCATTGTCCCTCTATGACAATCCAAGCAAGGACCTTTCCATTCCTCTTTGAGTAACTAAGTTTATTTGCAGATGGTTTGGTCAGGATCAGCGTCTCCGCACCGTATGTTAAGACCGGCAGAATACACTGATTAAATGCTTTCTGCTTCAGATATATTGGGTTGTCAGTCTTGCATACGTCTTTTAAGTAAGTTATCCTCCTACTCAATTCACAAGTTTGATTCTCTCTGTGAATTTGGAGCTTATTATCTAGATATATGTATTTGTGAACTATATCTATAATCATTATCTATGTGGATTGGTTCACTAGAGATTGGTTCTTGCATGGAATGATGAAGTTCTTGTAGCATATCTTCAGCTTCTGCTAAGTTGTCCACTATAATGACAATATAATCTGCAAAACGGAGATGGTTAAGGTATTCTCCATCGATGTTTATTCCTTTACGTTTCCAAGGTAATTTCTCAAAAGTGTGTTCAAGATCTATGATGAACAGCTTAGGTGATATAGTATCACCTTGTCTATTGCTCTTTTAATTTTATGTTTTTTAGTAGGAGGGTGAAGATTTTTAGTTGTTGTCGTCTTATCATATATGCTCTTAATGATCTCATAATATCGGTGGTCAATTCTACTCTCCTGTAGTGAATACTAGAAATTAATAAACTCCAGTTACTAACACCTCAAATTTGACACATAATTACCAACAGGACGACTCTCAGACAAATATAGAGTTATATCAGTGAAATTTTTATCTATTTTTTAAACCACGATTTAGCCTTTTTTGTACATTATTGCATATTACTATTAAATATTCATTTCACAATTCATTTCGTAAATGATTGGGATCTTTCCAAAAATGTATAAATAGATGAAAAAGTATCTATTTCTGAAATATTGTAACAAAATTTCATTGACAACATATAGCTGTTATCCAGTTGAAAAAAAATGTATTTTTTTGAAATATAATAGTCGAGAATATTAAATAATATAAATAAAGTCCAAAACTTTAGATAATATAATATAAAAAGCAGCACGCAATGAAATCTCACATTATTGGCCCAGCCTGAACAAATTTTTTCGAACATTCTAAGCACATAGGATTTTGACACTCAAAACATAGATATGAAGTCCTTATTTTCACTTTATAGGCACACAAGGAAGTTCCTTCTTTTTTCAAGTTTTTCTTCTCTCTGTTTGTTTTTCTACTTCGCTGAGTATACCTGAAATGGTACATTTTAGGTTTCCCGGTATGTTAGAGATGGTCAGTTGGGGATGTAATTTAGAAGTAACTAACTGAAATGTTACAAAAATTGTGGAAATGTTCTAATTTTTGGAATGATTGGAACTTGTAAATTGAGCTGTCTTTCCTGAAGAAGGAATGATTTGCGAAATTTTTCCAAATGTTTCCAAATTCATTGATTACCAATATTTTGTTTGCATTATTTCTTTCATTGCGTGTTTTCTTTGCTTACAATATTATATCTGAATAGTGCAGCCCTTTCCTTGGATGTCAATATTTTTAGTGATGTTTCTTTAGCCAAAAGGATTATGAATATTTATGATTCAAACTTTTTGTTACTGATCTATATTTCGTTTGAACACTTGATTGATTCTCATAATCTCTGTCTGATTGTTTTGTTTTTCTTTCTAGGCAATGCAGGTTGGATGAGGAGTAAATTCCAAATTTGGGATATTGTTACCTGAGAAAAGGTAAAAGAAAATATTTTTGTAGATTAAAAATTGTCTGATTAACTGTATATTCTTCAAATTAATAAAGTAAATAGAAACAACTTGGCTTAAGTTTCATGAAACATATATGTCAACAGACATGAAATACACAGTGAAACTTAAGCCAAGTTGTTTTTATTCACTTTATTAATTTGAAAATGTTTTATCAAGTGATATGTGAGAAATCAATATCATCGTATATTTTTCATGTGAACATGAAGGCTTATATCCATTTTTTAACATATTCATATGGAGAACTGTTAGTCGCGATCATTTCGACTCTCGAAATAATAAGTTTTTTCATATATTGAAGAAAAATAGTTGGTGGAAAAAAACGCAATTTCAAACTAAAATCAAAGTGGTTTGATTTTTGCGAACATTCTACGAAAAAAACAATGTGAATAATTACAAATTTTAATTATAAACAAGGTGAATTTGTTGAAAATTGTTTGTGATTGAGACATCTGGGCATCTGGCAGATCTGATAAGTGGAGTCAACAGATAAAATTCCATAGGCGTCCGGCTGCTTTTTACTGCGTTAGTATGGGAGGAAAAAGTAAGCCACAAAAATGCAAAGCTTGCATTAAGGCATTAGGGAAAACTCTACCCAAAGTTCGCTGCAATGGAGAATGTAAATCTTGGTACCACGCTACGGAACAGTGCACCTCACTACCAGACAAGGAATTAGTGCAAGTTATCCAAAAGAAAAAACTCTGGATATGTCAGGTCTGTGCCGGAACAGAAGAAAGTGAAGAGTATGAGGAGGAAGAAAGTGAAGAGGAAAGTGGTGATGAAAGAAACAGGAAAAACTCGCCAAAAAAACAAAGAACAAGTTTTGGTGGAAATAAATCCTTGAATACTGAAAACAAACTGGATACACTATTGAAACAAAATGAGAAAATACTGATGAAATTGGAAACGATTGAGAGGGAAAACAAGCAGATGAAGCAAGAACTCAGAGAAATAAAAGAAGAAAATCTTAGGCTTAGAAAAGAGGTAGACATTCTGAAATCTCAAAAGGAAACAAGTAAACAAGATTCCCTGAAAAATAATATTATTATTAGTGGACTTCCGCTAAATGAAAATACACATGAGAAAGAACTAAACAGTTATGTACTTGGAATTACAAATAAATTGGGTATCACGGCTACCGATGAAGGAGACTTTAAGTGTATCAAAATGCTCAGAGAAAATTCCAAACTCGTGAAGGTTATATGGTCAAAAACTGAAATAAAAGAACTTATAATGCAGAAGAAGAAAAACAACGAACTGAATACGAAGCAAATAGGACTATCAACTGATCAGGTAATTTATATTAATCACGATATGACGCCCAAAAATCAATTATTGCTAAAAAAAAGCTGGGGAAATCAAAAAGTTAAATAGGGTTAAATATGCCTGGTATAAAGATGGGAAAGTTTTTGTTAGAAAAACTGACTCAAGTCCTATAATAAGAATTAAATCAGAAGAAGACTTGATCAACCTTAAAAAAAACTAAAAAATACAAATAAAAATGAAAAATTACACATTCTCTACTTAAACATACGCTCAATAAGAAAAAAAAACAAATTCGAAAACCTACTCTACTATGCATCAAAATTTAATAACCCACATATCATAGCTATAACGGAGTCATGGCTGAAAGAATCTGAGACTGCATACTACAATATTGAAAACTATAATGCCGTTCATGATTGCAGGAAATCGAAAGGAGGTGGAGTAATTATGTACATCAGACAAGAACTCAAATATGAAATTTTAGAAGTTGAAAAACTAGATAAAATGAACGTTTGTGCCGTGTACTTGCCTAAATATAAAACGAACATTCTTAATATCTACCGTGCTCCAAAAAATAACGTGCATCATTTTATAGATTGTCTGGACCAATTGCTGAATAAAAATTGCATAATTGTTGGTGATATGAATTTGAATGTAGCTCCTGATAATAATACTAATGTAGTGAAAAAATATAAAAATACAGTTAGCCTAAATTCATATATGATTCAAAATATAAATAAAAGGAATATAATTACAAGAAGGAAAAACTCGGTGGGTACAATAATAGACCATCTTATAACACACAAGAACAAGAAGTGTTCTATAAAGCCATATGATACTGCAATATCTGACCACAAATTACTGAATATAAAAATCAATTTCAGGAACAAACTACCTAATGTCAAAGAAATAAGAACAATTGAAAAAGTGGATTACGATAAATTACGTGAACTACTTCAGGGAGAAATGCAAAATGTGGAAAGTATCGATAAACTGGATAAAGTCATTTCAGAAATAAAAGCTCAGTGTACTTCCTTCAAAGCAATCAAAATTTTAAGGAATAATAATTGGTTCAATTACACAGTTCAAAATTTAATGAAAAAACGAGACACAGCATACAAAAAAATGAAAAAACATCCTAATATTGAGGAATATAAATATCTATTTGACACACTAAGGAAAGAAACTCATAAGGCAATAAAAAATGCCAAAAAACACTATCTTGATGAAAACCTACAAAAAATTGGAAATGACACAAGGAAAATGTGGAAACTATTGAATAGCACAATGAACATCAAACTAACAAGCTCAGCAGATATTTACAAATTGAAGCTTAATGATAAAATAATAACAACCAACCATGAAATTGCTTCTTCATTCAATGAGTACTTCACAAATGTAGCAATAAATCTCCAAAGTCAGTTACCCTTGATGCCTTACAATGATAATGAAAATATAATTGCTGACAAATGTATCTACCTCAAGAAATGTACGGAATCTGAGCTGAGAACAATTGTATTTTCTTTGAAAAACTCGCCATCGAAAGGATTTGATGAGATCTCCTCATATAATGTAAGAGAAATATACCATACAATAAAAGATAAATTATTGGAACTGATAAATGAGTGTCTTAGTGTGGGTGTTTATCCGTCCTACATAAAAATAGCCAAAATATTACCTGTATTTAAAAAAGGAAAAAAGGAAGATATCAGTAATTATCGTCCCATTTCAATTACCCCAATTTTATCGAAAATAATAGAAAGAGTGATTAAAGACAGATTCATCAAATTTTTTGAACTCTCCCCACAACAATACGGATTTCAAAAATCAAGCTCAACATTGGGTGCTACGACTGACTTGATAGAAAGTATAATTGAAAAAACGGACCAGGGCTATTATGTGACGACGGTATTTATTGACTTGAAAAAGGCGTTTGACACAGTGGATCATCAAATACTCCTCGGGAAGCTTCATGATATGGGCATTCAGGGTGCTGCTTGGAGTCTTCTGAAATCATTCCTAAAGAACCGCCAACAATATGTATTTGTCAATAAAACAAAAAGTCCTAGGAAAAATGTTAGATGTGGTTTACCCCAAGGATCGGTCCTCGGACCACTACTCTATTTATTATATGTGGAGAGTCTTGGAAAAATTGATCTGAGTGCAGAATATTATATGTTTGCTGATGACACAGTCTTGGTATTTTATGAAAAAGACCTCAAAAGCCTACAGACAAAAGTAAATAAGAGTTTATCCGAATTTTACAAATGGCTGTGCCGAAACAAACTGGTAGTGAATGAGGATAAAACAGTGTACATGATCTTCAAACCAAAGCGAAAAGAAAAATCATCTATTAATCTCGACTTCACGATAAATGGAAAAAACATCAGAAAAGTAACACAATACACTTACCTTGGCTTGGTTATAGATGAAAATTTGAACTGGGAAAAACACATTGACATGATCTTTGGTAAACTGGCTGGATTAATAGCCTGCATGAAAAGAGTGGGCAACTCTTTTGATGTCAAGCACAAACTTCTGGTGTACAATTCACATATTAAAAGTGTCTTAACATATCTACTGCCAATTTGGGGAAATACCACGAAGTTTAATATAAATCGGCTTCAGAGGTTACAGAACAGAGCAGTGAAAACTATTTTCAATCTCAAATTTGAAACAAGAACAAATCTACTTTATGAACAATACCCAATTTTGCCAATTAAAAAACTCATAAAACAAGAGCTGTGTGCGTTGGTTTTCAAAATAAATAATAACTTACTGAAAACCAAGGTCTGCTTTGAACAGTTTCCACACGACTATGAAACAAGACACAGGGACAGATTTACCTTGAATAAAAACATCCGTACAAACTATGGCAGAAGAAGACCAAGCTTCATAGGACCACAGCTTTACAACGAACTGCCAAAAACTATTAGATTATCTAAGACGTTACATTCCTTTAAAAAAAATTTGAGAACTTATCTTGAATATTGTTAAATTTATTTTAGTCTTTACTATAAATATAAATATTAATTTATGTATAAGAAATGTATATCTGTGATAACAACTTATGTTGATTAACAGTATTATCAATAAATCAAATCAATCAATATAAAAGGTTTCAGCAGTAGGATCTCTAATGGCCTTCATAAAATGGAAATTAATTCTTTAGCAGTAAATCGATATAATTTAGCTAAGATTTTGGTGAACAGTAAAGAAAGGAACCCCAACTTTTTGGAATCGAGGATATATCAAATTAATTGTGATGATTGTAATGCCACATATATAGGACAGACAGGCCGATGTTTACAGCATAGAATCAAAGAACATAGGATGTCTATTTTGAAAAACCAGAAATTTGCAGAACATCGTATAGAAAATAATGATTTTTTTAATGAAAATGATGTCAATTTACTATATAATGTTGATAAGGATGAATTGATGGACTATTTGGAGATTCTTTCAATCAAAAAAGCTGTTGAGAAAAAGGAGAATTTAACAAATTCCCAAATACTATTCAACAACGCCCCTATATTGAATGCTGTTATTTCCGTGCGCCATAAAAATCCACAGATGTCCTAAGTGTAACAAAAGAACCTTTTTCAATTTTAGGTCAAGTTCCATTTTGCACTCCTTTGAAGATGGTGGAAAGACCGAAACACTTGTCAGGACTCTGAATTAATTGTGAAACATAAAAACTGTGTGAATTATTTTAAATAAGATTGTTATAATGTTTCACATAGAGTCAACCGCATACTCCATTTATGTAATTGTCTAATTAACTGTAAATTCTTCAGGTGAACATGATGTTCCTTTAGCCAAAAGGAATATGAATATTTATGATTCAGACTATTTGTTTCTGAACAATATTTCGTTTGAACAACTGATTGATTCTCACTATTTCTGTATCTGATTGTTTTATTCTTCTTTGCAGGCAATACGGTTGGAGGAGGATTGAAATCATAATTTGGATATTCCTGAGAAAAGGTAATAGACAATATTTTCGTAGTATTAAAAATTGTCTAACCGTATATATGAGAAAAACAAAAGTTAGCTTCCGCTATTTTATTGATTTACACGATAATTGTTTCGTCATACCATTAGTTCATCTGATCAGTATTAAAACTGTAACTGTATATTCTTCATATGAACATGATGTTTCTTTAGCCAAAAGGATTATGAATATTTATGATTCAAACTATTTCTTACTGATCAATATTTCGTTTGAACAACTGATTGATTCTCACTATTTCTGTATCTGATTGTTTTATTCTTCTTTGCAGGCAATACAGTTGGAGGAGGATTGAAATCATAATTTGGATATTCCTGAGAAAAGGTAAAAGACAATATTTTCGCAGTATATATGAGAAAAACAAATGTTAACTTCCGCTATTTTATTGATTTACACGATAATTGTTTCGTCGTACCATGAGTTCATCTGATGAGTATTGAAACTGTAACGGTATATTCTTCATATGAACATGATGTTTCTTTAGCCAAAAGGATTATGAATATTTATGATTCAAACTATTTCTTACTGATCAGTATTTCGTTTGAACAACTGATTGATTCTCACTATTTCTGTATCTGATTGTTTTATTCTTCTTTGCAGGCAATACGGTTGGAGGAAGATTGAAATCATGATTTGGATATTGTTTCTGAGAAAAGGTAAAAGTAAATATTTTTGTAGTACTTAATTGTTCAATTAACTGTATATTCTTCATGTAATCATGATGTTTCTTTAGCCAAAAGGATTATGAATATTTGTGATTCAAACTATTTCTTACTGATCAATATTTCGTGTGAACAATTGATTGATTTTCACTATTTCTGTATCTGATTGTTTTATTCTTCTTTGCAGGCAATACGGTTGGAGGAAGATTGAAATCATGATATGGATATTGTTTCTGAGAAAAGGTAAAAGTAAATATTTTTGTAGTACTTAATTGTTCAATTAACTGTATATTCTTCATGTAATCATGATGTTTCTTTAGCCAAAAGGATTATGAATATTTGTGATTCAAACTATTTCTTACTGATCAATATTTCGTTTAAACAACTGATTGATTCTCACTATTTCTGTATCTGATTGTATAATTCTTCTTTGCAGGCAATACGGTTGAAGGAGGATTGAAATCATAATTTGGATATTCCTGAGAAAAGGTAATAGACAATATTTTCGTAGTATTAAAAATTGTCTAACCGTATATATGAGAAAAACAAATGTTATCTTCCGCTATTTCATTGATTTAAACGATAATTGTTTCGTCATACCATGAGTTCATCTGATGAGTATTAAAACTTTTTTTGATTGTCTCGGTCTTTACTTGACGGAAATTAATCTTCATTATAAGAAAAACAAATGTTAACTTCCGCTATTTTATTGATTTACACGACAATTGTTTCGTCATACCATGACTTCATCAGGTGAGTATTTAAACTAAGGTATACAATGCAAAACATGACCTTAAATACACAGCTCTGGTACAAAAAATAGAGGGGTGGAAAGAGATGGTTTACAATTAATGAAAAATATGAAGTAGGGGGGATCTGTTTAAATCTATTTGATCATTCAATAAAATGTGTCTTTTATTATATCTATTGATCTCTAATTAAATCTGTTAGAAACTTTAGAGACCAATAAATATAATGAAAGACAAATTTTATTGAATGATCAAATAGATTTAAACAGATCCCCCCTACTTAATATTTTTCATTTATTGTAAACCATCTCTTTTCACCCCTCTATTTTTTGTACCAGAGCTGTGTATTTATTGTCATGTTTTGCATTGTATACCTCAGTTTTAATACTCACCTGATGAAGTCATGGTATGACGAAACAATTGTCGTGTAAATCAATAAAATAGCGGAAGTTAACATTTGTTTTTCTTATATTGATTTCACAAAGGCTCTAATTATTTCTATTCACTAGAAGTATTGTTTAAATTTGATATGGGTTTTGAAAAATATTCAGCACTAACTTATACCATATACACCGCCGAGCATATAATTACCGTTTAATTACCTGTATATTCTCCATGTAATCATGATGTTTCTTTAGCCAAAAGGATTATGAATATTTGTGATTCAAACTATTTCTTTCTGATCAATATTTCGTTTGAACAATTGATTGATTCTCACTATTTCTGTATCTGATTGTTTTATTCTTCTTTGCAGGCAATATGGTTGGAGGAAGATTGAAATCATGATATGGATATTGTTTCTGAGAAAAGGTAAAAGTAAATATTTTTGTAGTACTTAATCGTTCAATTAACTGTATATTCTTCATGTAATCATGATGTTTCTTTAGCCAAAAGGATTATGAATATTTGTGATTCAAACTATTTCTTACTGATCAATATTTCGTGTGAACAATTGATTGATTTTCACTATTTCTGTATCTGATTGTTTTATTCTTCTTTGCAGGCAATACGGTTGGAGGAAGATTGAAATCATGATATGGATATTGTTTCTGAGAAAAGGTAAAAGTAAATATTTTTGTAGTACTTAATCGTTCAATTAACTGTATATTCTTCATGTAATCATGATGTTTCTTTAGCCAAAAGGATTATGAATATTTGTGATTCAAACTATTTCTTACTGATCAATATTTCGTTTGAACAATTGTTTGATTTTCACTATTTCTGTATCTGATTGTTTTATTCTTCTTTGCAGGCAATACGGTTGGAGGAAGATTGAAAACATGATTTGGATATTGTTTCTGAGAAAAGGTAAAAGTAAATATTTTTGTAGTACTTAATTGTTCAATTAGCTGTATATTCTTCATGTAATCATGATGTTTCTTTAGCCAAAAGGATTATGAATATTTGTGATTCAAACTATTTCTTTCTGATCAATATTTCGTTTGAACAATTGATTGATTCTTACTATTTCTGTATCTGATTGTTTTATTCTTCTTTGCAGGCAATATGGTAGGAAGAAGATTGAAAACATGATTTGGATATTGTTTCTGAGAAAAGGTAAAAGTAAATATTTTTGTAGTACTTAATTGTTCAATTAGCTGTATATTCTTCATGTAATCATGATGTTTCTTTAGCCAAAAGGATTATGAATATTTGTGATTCAAACTATTTCTTTCTGATCAATATTTCGTTTGAACAATTGATTGATTCTTACTATTTCTGTATCTGATTGTTTTATTCTTCTTTGCAGGCAATATGGTAGGAAGAAGATTGAAAACATGATTTGAATATTGTTTCTGAGAAAAAGTAAAAGTAAATAATTTTGTAGTACTTAATTGTTCAAATAACTGTATATTTTTCATGTAATCATGATGTTTCTTTAGCCAAAAGGATTATGAATATTTGTGATTCAAACTATTTCTTACTGATCAATATTTCGTTTGAACAATTGATTGATTCTCACTATTTCTGTATCTGATTGTTTTATTCTTCTTTGCAGGCAATATGGTTGGAGGAAGATTGAAAACATGATTTCGATATTGTTTCTGAGAAAAGGTAAAAGTAAATATTTTTGTAGTACTTAATTGTTCAATTAACTGTATATTCTTCATGTAATCATGATGTTTCTTTAGCCAAAAGGATTATGAATATTTGTGATTCAAACTATTTCTTACTGATCAATATTTCGTTTGAACAATTGATTGATTTTCACTATTTCTGTATCTGATTGTTTTATTCTTCTTTGCAGGCAATACGGTTGGAGGAAGATTGAAATCATGATTTGGATATTGTTTCTAAGAAAAGGTAAAAGTAAATATTTTTGTAGTACTTAATTGTTCAATTAACTGTATATTCTTCATGTAATCATGATGTTTCTTTAGCCAAAAGGATTATGAATATTTGTGATTCAAACTATTTCTTACTGATCAATATTTCGTTTGAACAATTGATTGATTCTCACTATTTCTGTATCTGATTGTTTTATTCTTCTTTGCAGGCAATACGGTTGGAGGAAGATTGAAATCATGATTTGGATATTGTTTCTGAGAAAAGGTAAAAGTAAATATTTTTGTAGTACTTAATTGTTCAATTAACTGTATATTCTTCATGTAATCATGATGTTTCTTTAGCCAAAAGGATTATGAATATTTGTGATTCAAACTATTTCTTACTGATCAATATTTCGTTTGAACAATTGATTGATTCTCACTATTTCTGTATCTGATGTTTTATTCTTCTTTGCAGGCAATACGGTTGGAGGAAGATTGAAATCATGATTTGGATATTGTTTCTGAGAAAAGGTAAAAGTAAATATTTTTGTAGTACTTAATTGTTCAATTAACTGTATATTCTTCATGTAATCATGATGTTTCTTTAGCCAAAAGGATTATGAATATTTGTGATTCAAACTATTTCTTACTGATCAATATTTCGTTTGAACAATTGATTGATTCTCACTATTTCTGTATCTGATGTTTTATTCTTCTTTGCAGGCAATACGGTTGGAGGAAGATTGAAATCATGATTTGGATATTGTTTCTGAGAAAAGGTAAAAGTAAATATTTTTGTAGTACTTAATTGTTCAATTAACTGTATATTCTTCATGTAATCATGATGTTTCTTTAGCCAAAAGGATTATGAATATTTGTGATTCAAACTATTTCTTACTGATCAATATTTCGTTTGAACAATTGATTGATTCTCACTATTTCTGTATCTGATGTTTTATTCTTCTTTGCAGGCAATACGGTTGGAGGAAGATTGAAATCATGATTTGGATATTGTTTCTGAGAAAAGGTAAAAGTAAATATTTTTGTAGTACTTAATTGTTCAATTAACTGTATATTCTTCATGTAATCATGATGTTTCTTTAGCCAAAAGGATTATGAATATTTGTGATTCAAACTATTTCTTACTGATCAATATTTCGTTTGAACAATTGATTGATTCTCACTATTTCTGTATCTGATGTTTTATTCTTCTTTGCAGGCAATACGGTTGGAGGAAGATTGAAATCATGATTTGGATATTGTTTCTGAGAAAAGGTAAAAGTAAATATTTTTGTAGTACTTAATTGTTCAATTAACTGTATATTCTTCATGTAATCATGATGTTTCTTTAGCCAAAAGGATTATGAATATTTGTGATTCAAACTATTTCTTACTGATCAATATTTCGTTTGAACAATTGATTGATTCTCACTATTTCTGTATCTGATTGTTTTATTCTTCTTTGCAGGCAATACGGTTGGAGGAAGATTGAAATCATGATTTGGATATTGTTTCTGAGAAAAGGTAAAAGTAAATATTTTTGTAGTACTTAATTGTTCAATTAACTGTATATTCTTCATGTAATCACGATGTTTCTTTAGCCAAAAGGATTATGAATATTTGTGATTCAAACTATTTCTTACTGATCAATATTTCGTTTGAACAATTGATCGATTCTCACTATTTCTGTATCTGATGTTTTATTCTTCTTTGCAGGCAATACGGTTGGAGGAAGATTGAAATCATGATATGGATATTGTTTCTGAGAAAAGGTAAAAGTAAATATTTTTGTAGTACAATAATTGTTCAATTAACTGTATATTCTTCATGTAATCATGATGTTTCTTTAGCCAAAAGGATTATGAATATTTGTGATTCAAACTATTTCTTTCTGATCAATATTTCGTTTGAACAATTGATTGATTCTCACTATTTCTGTATCTGATTGTTTTATTCTTCTTTGCAGGCAATATGGTTGGAGGAAGATTGAAAACATGATTTGGATATTGTTTCTGAGAAAAGGTAAAAGTAAATATTTTTGTAGTACTTAATTGTTCAATTAACTGTATATTCTTCATGTAATCATGATGTTTCTTTAGCCAAAAGGATTATGAATATTTGTGATTCAAACTATTTCTTTCTGATCAATATTTCGTTTGAACAATTGATTGATTCTCACTATTTCTGTATCTGATTGTTTTATTCTTCTTTGCAGGCAATACGTTTGGAGGAAGATTGAAATCATGATTTGGATATTGTTTCTGAGAAAAGGTAAAAGTAAATATTTTTGTAGTACTTAATTGTTCAATTTACTGTATATTCTTCATGTAATCATGATGTTTCTTTAGCCAAAAGGATTATGAATATTTGTGATTCAAACTATTTCTTACTGATCAATATTTCGTTTGAACAATTGATTGATTTTCACTATTTCTGTATCTGATTGTTTTATTCTTCTTTGCAGGCAATACGGTTGGAGGAAGATTGAAATCATGATATGGATATTGTTTCTGAGAAAAGGTAAAAGTAAATATTTTTGTAGTACTTAATTGTTCAATTAACTGTATATTCTTGATGTAATCATGATGTTTCTTTAGCCAAAAGGATTATGAATATTTGTGATTCAAACTATTTCTTACTGATCAATATTTCGTGTGAACAATTGATTGATTTTCACTATTTCTGTATCTGATTGTTTTATTCTTCTTTGCAGGCAATACGGTTGGAGGAAGATTGAAATCATGATATGGATATTGTTTCTGAGAAAAGGTAAAAGTAAATATTTTTGTAGTACTTAATCGTTCAATTAACTGTATATTCTTCATGTAATCATGATGTTTCTTTAGCCAAAAGGATTATGAATATTTGTGATTCAAACTATTTCTTACTGATCAATATTTCGTTTGAACAATTGTTTGATTTTCACTATTTCTGTATCTGATTGTTTTATTCTTCTTTGCAGGCAATACGGTTGGAGGAAGATTGAAATCATGATTTGGATATTGTTTCTAAGAAAAGGTAAAAGTAAATATTTTTGTAGTACTTAATTGTTCAATTAACTGTATATTCTTCATGTAATCATGATGTTTCTTTAGCCAAAAGGATTATGAATATTTGTGATTCAAACTATTTCTTTCTGATCAATATTTCGTTTGAACAATTGATTGATTCTCACTATTTCTGTATCTGATTGTTTTATTCTTCTTTGCAGGCAATACGTTTGGAGGAAGATTGAAATCATGATTTGGATATTGTTTCTGAGAAAAGGTAAAAGTAAATATTTTTGTAGTACTTAATTGTTCAATTAACTGTATATTCTTCATGTAATCATGATGTTTCTTTAGCCAAAAGGATTATGAATATTTGTGATTCAAACTATTTCTTACTGATCAATATTTCGTTTGAACAATTGATTTATTTTCACTATTTCTGTATCTGATTGTTTTATTCTTCTTTGCAGGCAATACGGTTGGAGGAAGATTGAAATCATGATATGGATATTGTTTCTGAGAAAAGGTAAAAGTAAATATTTTTGTAGTACTTAATTGTTCAATTAACTGTATATTCTTGATGTAATCATGATGTTTCTTTAGCCAAAAGGATTATGAATATTTGTGATTCAAACTATTTCTTACTGATCAATATTTCGTGTGAACAATTGATTGATTTTCACTATTTCTGTATCTGATTGTTTTATTCTTCTTTGCAGGCAATACGGTTGGAGGAAGATTGAAATCATGATATGGATATTGTTTCTGAGAAAAGGTAAAAGTAAATATTTTTGTAGTACTTAATCGTTCAATTAACTGTATATTCTTCATGTAATCATGATGTTTCTTTAGCCAAAAGGATTATGAATATTTGTGATTCAAACTATTTCTTACTGATCAATATTTCGTTTGAACAATTGTTTTGGATATTGTTTCTAAGAAAAGGTAAAAGTAAATATTTTTGTAGTACTTAATTGTTCAATTAACTGTATATTCTTCATGTAATCATGATGTTTCTTTAGCCAAAAGGATTATGAATATTTGTGATTCAAACTATTTCTTACTGATCAATATTTCGTTTGAACAATTGATTGATTCTCACTATTTCTGTATCTGATTGTTTTATTCTTCTTTGCAGGCAATACGGTTGGAGGAAGATTGAAATCATGATTTGGATATTGTTTCTGAGAAAAGGTAAAAGTAAATATTTTTGTAGTACTTAATTGTTCAATTAACTGTATATTCTTCATGTAATCATGATGTTTCTTTAGCCAAAAGGATTATGAATATTTGTGATTCAAACTATTTCTTACTGATCAATATTTCGTTTAAACAACTGCTTGATTCTCACTATTTCTGTATCTGATTGTATAATTCTTCTTTGCAGGCAATACGGTTGAAGGAGGATTGAAATCATAATTTGGATATTCCTGAGAAAAGGTAATAGACAATATTTTCGTAGTATTAAAAATTGTCTTACTGTATATATGAGAAAAACAAATGTTAACTTCCGCTACTTTATTTATTTACACGATAATTGTTTCATCATACCATTAGTACATCTGATGAGTATTAAAACTGTAACGGTATATTCTTCATAAGAACATGATGTACCTTTAGCCAAAAGGATTATGAATATTTATGATTCAAACAATTTGTTACTGATCAATATTTTCTTTGAATAATTTATTGGTTCTCACTATTTCTGTATCTGATTGTGTTGTTTTTTTTGCAGGCAATATAGTTGGATGAGCATTTAATTCAAAATTTGGATATTATTCCTGAGAAAAGGTGAAAGAAAATTTTTTGTAGCATTAAAAATTGACTAATTAACTGTATATGCTTCATGTAATCATGATGTTTCTTTAGCCAAAAGGATTATGAATATTTATGATTCAAACTATTTCTTACTGATCAGTATTTCTTTTGAACAACTGATGACCAATTCTCACTATTTCTGTATCTGATTGTTTTATTCTTCTTTGCAGGCAACACGGTTTGAGGAAGATTGAAATCATGATTTGGATATTGTTTCTGAGAAAAGGTAAAAGTAAATATTTTTGTAGTACTTAATTGTTCAATTAACTGTATATTCTTCATGTAATCATGATGTTTCTTTAGCCAAAAGGATTATGAATATTTGTGATTCAAACTATTTCTTACTGATCAATATTTCGTTTGAACAATTGATTTATTTTCACTATTTCTGTATCTGATTGTTTTATTCTTCTTTGCAGGCAATACGGTTGGAGGAAGATTGAAATAATGATATGGATATTGTTTCTAAGAAAAGGTAAAAGTAAATATTTTTGTAGTACTTAATTGTTCAATTAACTGTATATTCTTCATGTAATCATGATGTTTCTTTAGCCAAAAGGATTATGAATATTTGTGATTCAAACTATTTCTTACTGATCAATATTTCGTTTGAACAATTGATTGATTCTCACTATTTCTGTATCTGATTGTTTTATTCTTCTTTGCAGGCAATACGGTTGGAGGAAGATTGAAATCATGATATGGATATTGTTTCTGAGAAAAGGTAAAAGTAAATATTTTTGTAGTACTTAATCGTTCAATTAACTGTATATTCTTCATGTAATCATGATGTTTCTTTAGCCAAAAGGATTATGAATATTTGTGATTCAAACTATTTCTTACTGATCAATATTTCGTTTGAACAATTGATTGATTTTCACTATTTCTGTATCTGATTGTTTTATTCTTCTTTGCAGGCAATACGGTTGGAGGAAGATTGAAATCATGATTTGGATATTGTTCCTGAGAAAAGGTAAAATTAAGTATTTTTGTAGTACTTAATTGTTCAATTAACTGTATATTCTTCATGTAATCATGATGTTTCTTTAGCCAAAAGGATTATGAATATTTGTGATTCAAACTATTTCTTACTGATCAATATTTCCTTTAAGCAACTGATTGATTCTCACTATTTCTGTATCTGATTGTTTTATTCTTCTTTGCAGGCAATACGGTTGGAGGAAGATTGAAATCATGATTTGGATATTGTTTCTGAGAAAAGGTAAAAGTAAATATTTTTGTAGTACTTAATTGTTCAATTAACTGTATATTCTTCTTGTAATCATGATGTTTCTTTAGCCAAAAGGATTATGAATATTTGTGATTCAAACTATTTCTTACTGATCAATATTTCGTTTAAACAACTGATTGATTCTCACTATTTCTGTATCTGATTGTATAATTCTTCTTTGCAGGCAATACGGTTGAAGGAGGATTGAAATCATAATTTGGATATTCCTGAGAAAAGGTAATAGACAATATTTTCGTAGTATTAAAAATTGTCTAACTGTATATATGAGAAAAACAAATGTTAACTTCCGCTACTTTATTGATTTACACGATAATTGTTTTGTCATACCATTAGTTCATCTGATGAATATTAAAACTGTAACGGTATATTCTTCATAAGAACATGATGTACCTTTAGCCAAAAGGATTATGAATATTTATGATTCAAACAATTTGTTACTGATCAATATTTTCTTTGAATAATTTATTGGTTCTCATTATTTCTGTATCTGATTGTGTTGTTTTTTTTGCAGGCAATATAGTTGAATATTTATGATTCAAACAATTTGTTACTGATCAATATTTTCTTTGAATAATTTATTGGTTCTCACTATTTCTGTATCTGATTGTGTTGTTTTTTTTGCAGGCAATATAGTTGGATGAGCATTTAATTCAAAATTTGGATATTATTCCTGAGAAAAGGTGAAAGAAAATTTTTTGTAGCATTAAAAATTGACTAATTAACTGTATATGCTTCATGTAATCATGATGTTTCTTTAGCCAAAAGGATTATGAATATTTATGATTCAAACTATTTCTTACTGATCAGTATTTCTTTTGAACAACTGATGACCAATTCTCACTATTTCTGTATCTGATTGTTTTATTCTTCTTTGCAGGCAACACGGTTTGAGGAAGATTGAAATCATGATTTGGATATTGTTTCTGAGAAAAGGTAAAAGTAAATATTTTTGTAGTACTTAATTGTTCAATTAACTGTATATTCTTCATGTAATCATGATGTTTCTTTAGCCAAAAGGATTATGAATATTTGTGATTCAAACTATTTCTTACTGATCAATATTTCATTTGAACAATTTATTGATTTTCACTATTTCTGTATCTGATTGTTTTATTCTTCTTTGCAGGCAATACGGTTGGAGGAAGATTGAAATCATGATATGGATATTGTTTCTGAGAAAAGGTAAAAGTAAATATTTTTGTAGTACTTAATTGTTCAATTAACTGTATATTCTTCATGTAATCATGATGTTTCTTTAGCCAAAAGGATTATGAATATTTGTGATTCAAACTATTTCTTACTGATCAATATTTCGTTTGAACAATTGATTGATTTTCACTATTTCTGTATCTGATTGTTTTATTCTTCTTTGCAGGCAATACGGTTGGAGGAAGATTGAAATCATGATTCGGATATTGTTCCTGAGAAAAGGTAAAAGTAAGTATTTTTGTAGTACTTAATTGTTCAATTAACTGTATATTCTTCATGTAATCATGATGTTTCTTTAGCCAAAAGGATTAGGAATATTTATGATTCAAACTATTTGTTACTGATCAATATTTCCTTTGAACAACTGATTGATTCTCACTACTTCTGTATCTCAGTGTTTTGTTCTTTTTTGCAGGCAATATGGTTAGATGAGGAGTTAATTACAAATTTGGGTTATTGTTCCTGAGAAAAGGTAATTGGAAATTATTTTGCAGATTAAAAATTGTCTAATTAACTGTATGTTCTTCATGTGAGCGTGATGTTTCTTTAGCCAAAAGGATTATGAATACTTATGATTCAAACAGATTATTACTGATCAATTTTTTGACGGAACAATTAATTGATGTGCTCTATTTCTTTCTCTGATTGTTTTCTTATTCTTTGCAGGCAATATGGTCTGATGATGATCGAATTCAAGATATTGTTCTCTAGAAGAGGTAAAAGAGAAATTTTTTTAATTTTAAATTTTGTCTGATTAACTGTATATTCTTCATGTGGATATAATGTTTCTTTAGCCAAAAGAATTATGAATACTTATGATTCAAACTATTTGTTACTGACAAATCTTTCTTTGAACAACAGATGTATTGTCACTATTTCTGTCTCTGACTGTTTTGTTTTTCTTGGCGACAATTTGGAGGATTAAATTCAAGTTTTCATGAATTTTTGAGAATAGTAAAAAAAAATATCCTTGTAGTTTTAAAATCTGTGTAATTAACGGTATAGTTTTCATGTGTACATGATGTTTCTTCTACCAAATAGGATTATGAATATATATGATTCAAACTGTTATTGGTTCCAACTTTTTGTTATTGTTCAATGTTAGTTTTCAACAGGGAGAGATGGGGAGATAAGAGCCAATTGCATGAAACATGATTATAAATGATTGAATCAAAAATTACTTTGTAACCACAATTTAATTTCTATTTTGCAGAGTTTAAAGTATTTTACTGTCTTCAATATGATCATTTAGAATATAAGATGAAATAAAGGCGAGTTTGGTATTACATTATATTTTTTATGGCTTGAGTTAGAAATTATTGAAATTTTCAGTTAATCTTGAATGAATCCCAGTAATTTCGAATCATGTTATTCAAAATAATTTTTTTTTAGTGATGATATGTTTGCTGAAAACATAAATTCTCGTTTCTCTTCAATCCTGTGAGCTATAAACTCCAATTTGAATTTTCTTGGTGCATTAAATTTTCCCTTATCAAATGGATGTTACCAGTTGCTTAAAAAATATCCCTATTCGCCCCTGGATTTTAGTCTTGAAATGTGGATACTCTTAATTGTAATGTGGGATAAATGAAATCTCTATTAAAATTCATAATAACTTAAAAGTTGCATGTGAATCCTGTCTAGAGAAACATTCATGCATGCAATTGCCATAATATGTAAGTTGATGAAATTTACATGCTGCCTTCCTTCTTACGAAAATACATGTTATCGCACAAATTTTTATTTTTATTTTGAATGTTAGTAAAAATAAGAAACTCTTTTTGGAAATTTAAATCGTTATGAAAGGAAGTATTCCCTTTATAATTATTCAATGTTGAAAAAGAGCTAACAAGTCTTTAGAAATCTGAGTAATTTGAATTCTAATACCTATTCTGAAACTGCCAAAGAAAACGATTGCATACTGTTCTTATTATGAAATGTATGTTAAAAAAACTGCCGAAAATTAATTAATCCAATGATATCAAAAAAAGCTTGAATTTTGAATCTTTTGTCATATGAAGGAAAGATGCGCGAGTGACAGTATTCAATGGCTGCAGCGACAAGGCGTATTATTAATATTTATAGTGAGCGGGTGTCTGTCCACCCTACCGCTGCGTCCGCACGGACTATTGTGGATCACCCCTAATTTATATTTCCCCGCGAGATCCAGTTTTTGGTTAAAACCGACAATTTTGTTCAGGGGTAATTTTTTCAATTCGCAGTGGGCTATAAAAGTCTGACCAAAGACCTCGAATCTGATGCGACTCACCGCTGGGCACTCTGAGACGATGTTTCAGTGTCCTCAAGACACAGCCTGCATTCATCGTCTTCAGCCAGACCGATTTTGTCCAAATGCGCTTCCAGCCTGCAATGACCTGTCTTAATTCCGACAAGTGTTCTTAGTTAAAACAAATTGTAGAAATTACTATGTTTTACTACCAATAAAATGTGTAATATATCTTTTTATTGGTAGTAAAACCTAGTAATTTCTAAAATTTGTTTTAATTAGGATCAACTACCAAATAGTAACGGCTGGAACAATTCAGTATCTGAAAAGTGTTCTTAGTTTGACCCTATTCAGACCTAGCGCTAGATCCGGCATCTTTTGGTTCGCAGCTGTTCCAAGGACGACCTTCGAATGTCTTGAGTTTATTCTGCCTGTTATCGTCCGCTTAGCGTGATATTCCCAGGAATGGTTCCGGGCCTATCAGAGGCAGCGAACGCCAGCCGATCTGCCTCTTCGTTACCCAAATAGTTTGAGTGGCTCGGTATATAAAAAAGAGTAATTCTGTTATACATACCGAGTCTGTTTAAAGCCTTGCGGCAACTCCAGACTGTTTTCAATGTACAACAGCTGGATTCCAGAGCTTTTAGTACTGATTATCAGTAAATATTACGATTTTGTCTTGGTGGATTTTCCGTTTTATCAGCAGATGTGCCGCGGTCTGAATGACAAATAGTTCTGCCTGGAATATGGTTGCATATTGACCGAGACTCAATGAGATGTTGATTCTCGGTTTGCTCCTATAGACTCCCGTTCCGTTCGTCTTTCGCGAGCCGTCTGTGATCAAGCCAAGGTCGGTCCTTAATAGAACCTTAGCATACTGGGACAAGGCCTAGCCTTTAGGATATGATGTACGTTAATTTTACTGAAAATATTGACAATATGCAAATGAAATCAAAGCTTTGTAAATTTTGCCAAAACAACGAAATTTCAAGTAATTTAAGAAAGGCATGTGACGTAAGAATCTAAGATGTCATTTGTTTTTCTTTATATAAATCATCTCCTGTATGCTTCTGTAGCGAGCACCTTCTTCGCTCCTTGTCCAGAATCCTGCCTTGCTCTCTTGCAGCTTGGCCGGCGTAGGACGCGACTAGTCTTAGAATTCCTGACTGACCGTCCTCGCTGAGTTTAAGTAGGACAAGGCACACCGCGTTCAACGATCGTTCCAAAGTGGAGCACATTGTCATGGCGTCACAAGCAGAGATGCGCACCTCGCCTGTGAGCTATCCCAACCTTTTAGCACTTTGAGATATCCGGGATTTTACGGAGTACTCTAAGGAACGCTAACCTTTTTATCGTGTTCATCTAGTGACGGGGGAGAATAGGACGTTACGAGGTGTAGACAACCCACATTACACGAGAACGAGGAAACAGTGACGGGAAGTTGAGAATACAAGGATAAGTAAAAATACAATATTTGTTTGCGGAAGGCAAGGTCCCGCATCTAATTCAGTGTGTGAGAGCGAAGTTATACTTTAGGACAAAAAAAGAGTCAGGGATAAAAAACCTCTCTTCAGCTCCCATACATTCTTCAACCCTGCCCTTTCCTTTATTCATAAAATCAAGGTTTCAGAGATCAACAACCTTTCTAATACCCTAAAATATAATTAGGTTGCATGTAAAGGCAATCAATTGAGTGAACACACATATAACCTTGCAATAGGAACATGTAACAAAGATCTTTGAGGTAGTTTAACGATAACCCTTTGGTCAGGAATTCCCCATTCACACAACTACTATCTAATTAGATTATATTAATTTGAGCGCATAATATCGTTGTTCAGGAATGTCTTGTTGCGACATTCTGAAGATACAGAGGTTGTGGTGTCTTTTATTTAACTACCTTGAAGAGATCCGGATCCTCTAAGGATCATACGAGTCACAGAGTCCCTGATAGATTATATAAATTCCATCATTATGTCATTGTATTTACCCGCGTTATTTCTGTGTCTCTGTGGCGCTGTAACTTGACACGTATGTGATTAGTGACAATAACAAAGGAGAACAATGTCCTTATAGCGTCCCCATTGTATTTGAATTCATTCGAGATGATGGTTTTTGGAAATAAACCTCCTGAGCAACTTAGCGGTCTACTCGAGATAATGGTAATTATAACAGTGTTCCTTGGTAACTCTTACTAAGTAAACTTCTTTTAAATGCTTCTGATTAATTGCATGCTTTACATTTTTAAATACCACCTTTGTGTTAATGTGAAATTAATGACTGCACGCTCGTTCATTGTACTTCGCTTTCCATTCTTGTATTTTTGCTTCGCTGTTATTTAATCCAACCGGAATGTTTTAACTAAATTGCATTGCCTTTTACATAACTAAAGCGACCCTCACAAGTTTGTATACTTTCTCTCGGTGCCTGATTGCTTTTTGCTGTATTTGTAAATAGTGGTTCTTTTATCTGCGTAATACTTGCCAATAGGGATTTGTATTATCTTTTCTTACTAATTGCGGTGCTTGATATGTATCTGATTTTTGTGATCCCCCGGATACCCATTTCTTTGTTCTTATTGTAACGTCCATTAACACGCCTGGGTGATGGGGTACTGTATCTATGTTATTATGTCCTAGTCAGTTTGTGTTACATATTTGTCATATGCATGTGCTCGCTTGCTTTGAGAGATTGTATTCCATGTGAACCAGTGGCGTTCTTTAGGGTAAATTGCTGGGTAGTCCTGGTAGAGGATAACATATCGTATGGAGAAAGTAAATAACTCCGGATATCCAACGCTACTGTGAGAATGTGTGAGTGATTACTAGATAATTATTCCGAGGTATTGTGATATCCCCAGGGATTAGTTTACGTGACCCTTCAGGTAGTGTTCGGTTCGTTCTTCAGTAATATCGGAGCCTTCCTGGGCCTTGACCACCCCGAGAAGGCCAGATACAGTTCCTTTGATAGTAACTTTTCCGGGCGACTCGAATTATGTTAGATCCCCTCTTCAATAAGATCTCCTGGGCATGCCACAATTACCCTTACCTTACTGTCCATTTAAACTTACCCCTTATAATTGAGGTTCAGCACTGAAGTGCAGTTGAAGGTGCACGCTGGCTGTATCCCCATTTCCTGCATAACTTTACCCTTTCCGCTGCATAAGAATGATATCTGATTTGAGCGAATACCGACCTTACAATATGTAGTAATAAGTCATTTAGACCCGGGGCGCTATTGGTTTCGCTGGGGCGCTTTGCAAACCACTGCATAAAGTAGATTTAATCACAGACTGATGAATGTGTTTCCATTTATTGAGGGTTGTTGCTTTTGAACATTATTAATAAAAATATATTATTCTGGTATTATGGTGTTTCGAATATTTGAACCTCCCGTCACTGTTTCCTTGCTCTCGTTTAGGTGTAATTTGGGTTGCCTACACAACGTAAAGTCCTATTCGCCCGCCACTAGACGATCACGATAAAAAGGTTAGCGCTCTTTAGATTACTTCGTATAATTCCGGATCTTTAAGAGTACTCCGTAAACCCCTAGATCTTTTAGAGTACTCCGTAAAACCCCAGAGCTTAGAGTACTCCGTAACACCCTAGATCTTTCAGAGTACTCCGTAAGGTACGGGATAGCTCAGCCTATTCATTATAATATTTATATCTAATCAGAATGGGACAGAATGTTCTGTCAAGAAAGTACCGGGAATTATCGATTTAAATCTGGCGGGGCAATGAAGCAGGTAAAAATTTTTTTTCCTAGGTTGGTACCACTGTCCTTAATTACTATGCCAAGCTTGAGCGGGATCTGTCAACTAGTGTGTTTGCAACAGCTGATTAAGTCAGTCGATGTCAGAGTGCGTGCCGATTTTTACTATGGGTGATTACGTTGAGCAAAGAGTTTGTTTAAAGTTTTGTGTTGCAAATGAATTTTCGTGTGCCGATGCATTGAAAATGTTGCAAAAGGCCTTTGGTGATAATGCTCTATCGAAAACTCGTGCATATCAGTGGTACAGAGCCTTCAAGGACGGTCGTGAAGTGGTCGCCCACCGACAGCTTCGATCGAAGATAACGTCGATAAAATTAAGGAAAGGGTGCTGGAAAACCGTCGTACCAGCTTGAGAGAGATAGCACATGATCTTAAGATATCCCACGAGTCCGCACGTACGATTTTGATTGATATTTTGGGCATGAGAAAGGTGGCCGCACGACTCGTACGAAAGACCTGAATTTTCTTCAAAAACGTCATCGCGAACAGGTTGCTTCAGACATGCTGGATCGCTGTAATTCCGATTCTACATTCATGGAACGCATTATAACTGGTGATGAGACCTGGGTCTACGAGTACGATATGCAAACAAGCCAGCAATCATCGGAATGGGTGGCAAAAAATGAGCCGAAACCGAAAAAACCACGCCAAAGCCGCTCGAAAATGAAGGTGATGCTCATTGTTTTCTTCGATATCCGTGGCGTGGTGCACTACGAATTCGTTCCAGAGGGTCAGACGGTAAACAAGGAGTATTACCTAGGCGTTATGAAACGTTCGCGTGAGCGTATCCGTAAGAAGCGGCCAAATTTGTGGGCGAACAACTCATGGATTTTGCATGACGATAACGCGCCTTCTCACCGAGCTACGATTGTGACTGACTTTCTCGCCAAAAGTTCAACAAACGTGCTTCAGCAACCACCGTATTCGCCGGATTTGGCTCCCTGCGACTTTTTCCTCTTCTCAAAACTAAAATTGCCCCTTCGTGGCACCCGTTTTGAGTCGATTGAAGCCATAAAACAAAATTCGGCGCGAGAGCTAAAGTCCATCCCGGAAAGCGCATATAAAAAATGTTTCGATAGTTGGAAGTGCCGTTGGCATAGATGTATTGCAGCAAATGGAGCCTATTTTGAAGGCGACCCAATAAATTTTGACGATTAAATGTAAAAATGTTGTTTTAATTGAAAATTCCCGGTACTTTCTTGACAGAGTAGTATGCTGCAAAATGTCCTGATAGAAGGCATCCACAAGTGGAAAGTTTTGTAATATTGAAGGAACGATTTGAGATAATAGGCCACATCGAATACGAAAAAAATAGTCGTGCTAAAACAATATTGACCAATGAAAACCAATTAGCTATTAGTCTTGCAGTGGTAGAAAATCCTGAGTTAAGTGTTCGAGAAATAAACAGAGATTTAGAGATATCGAAATCTTCAGTTGCCAGGAGTTTAAAATCTATCAAATTTCACCCTCACCACGTGCAACTGCACCAAGAGTTACTAGAAGCAGATTTTTTTACGAGAGTGCAGTTTTGTCGGACGATGCAAAATAAAATTATGGAAAATGCAAGATTTTTGAAGAGCATTATGTTCACCGACGAAAGTACCTTCCACAGGAACGGATTCATTAATAGGCACAACTATCATTATTATAGTACCGAAAATCCGTATAAACCCCATGTTGACGATTATCATAATACATGGAGCCTTAATTTATGGGGCGATATTGTGGATAATTATGTTGTCAGACCATTTTTTTTTCGAACGAAAATTGAATAGAGAAGAGTTTCTTCGATTTCTCAGAGAATACTTTCCCAGATTGACCGAACAACTACCTAATCACATTAAAGATGAAATGTGGTTTCAGCTAAATGGAAACCAACACATTTTTTGGGAGAAGTACGAGAAGAGTTGGATGTTATGTTTCCTGATGAGTGGGTAGGACGAGAAGGACCTATTTCTTGGCCGCCGAGGTCACCGGACCTAACATCAATGGATTTTTATCTTTGGGGAACAGTGAAATCGGAGGTGTATCGTTCAGCTGCTGCAACACAGGAGGACATGAAAATAAGAATTCGTGAGGCATTTCAAAGAATTATGCCTTTTCATTTGACCATCGTGAGAACAAACTTTATGAAGAGATTGAGAAAATGTATGGAACAGGATGGAATATATTATGAACATGCATTGTAGTGTAATTAATGTCTTCCCTAGTTTTACATTTGAAAAATTAAACAGATATTTCTTTAATTGTGTAAGAATAATTTGAAAAACGCAAATAATCAAAAAACTGTTAGGAATAACATACAACATGATCCTCAGATAGGTCATTTCATGTAGAATGCGAAGACAAACTAATATACAGGGTGTTCCATTTGAAAAAATCGCATAAACTTAAATCGAAGTGGACGAAAATAAACGTACCATTTTAGGCATCCTGTACGAAAATACATGATGATCAGAACAACACCGGCAACTTTGGTATTTTCTACGTCACTTCACCAGACAAAATTCAGATCTCTGAAGAAACAGCTTAATTACAGTTATTTCACTCAGAACCTGTATCACTCCCCATTTTGTCGAAAAATTAATAACTTGGTAACGGCGCATTGTGGCTGAAAAAAAATTATGTGCTGAATAGGGAACGAAGGCACCATTTCAATGACAAAAAAAATAAACTGGTTGTTCCATATAAAAAAAACATTGTTTTTGCTATTACGGAAAAATGCAACACCCTGTGCATCTGGAACTATATTCGAAACATGGCCCTTTTTGGTGCCGTGTAACTTTTATATAAGACTTTTCTCGTATGAATCAGCCTTATCGATATATCGAGCAAATGCGCACTATTGGGACACTCTCTATAGAAAGCTGTAGAAGTTAGGAGTTCAGTTGTATTCCCGTGAGACTTTGTTACTACGTCCTTAATATTTTAACAGTGAAATGATGGCCGAAATCGTCTGATCAGAAAATTTCTCTTTCCAAAAGGGGCCTAAAGCCGGGAGCTAACAAGGCCTTCCTGAACAACTATTATTAGATATAAATATTATATTATAATGAATAGGTAGTTAAATAAATGACAATAAATGTGTCTTCAAAATGTCGCAACAAGACATTCCTGATATTATGCGCCCAGATTATAATAATCTAATTAGATAGTAGGTGTGTGAATGGGGAATTCCTGACCAAAGGGTTATTGTTAAGCTACCTCGAAGATCTTTGTTACATGTTTCTACTGCCAGGTTATCAGTGTGTTTCACTCAATTGATTGCTGTATTCACCTTTGCATGCACACTAATTATGTTTTAGGATATTAGAAAGGTTGTCGATCTCTGGAACATTAATATTATGAATAAAGGGAAGGACAGGGTTGAAGAATGTATGAGAGCTGAAGAGAGGTCAAGGTTTTTTTTATCCCTTTAAGAGATCCAGATCCTTTAAGGATTATACGAGTCACAGAGTCCCTCATAGATTATATAAATTCCACCATTTTTACTCGCGTTATTTCTGTGTCAAAATATTCTGTGGCGCTGTAACTTGACACGTATTGTATTAGTGACCATAACAAAGGAGAACAATGTCCTTATAGTGTCACCATTGTATTTTAAAGCATTCAAGAGGTAGGTTCTTGGAAATAAACCTCCTGAGCAACTTAGTAACATACTCGATATAACAGTCCTCCTTGGTAACTCTTAGAAGGTAAACTTCTTTTATGTAAGGATCTAAACTGATAACACCTGGTTTTAACATATATTTGTACAGTCTCACAGTCAGTTTCACAATCGAATAGAACAGTAGGGAAGTTTGTATCGCTAATAACTATAACTAACTTAGTAATGAATATACTGTTGATAGCTTTAACGTTGACCTATCTGTCCTTTGTCTAAAACAGAACTGAACGTACCACTATCAACAGTTTACAACCACTTGTTCAGTTCCCTCTGCGCATGAGGTGCACAGTTGTCCGATCGCGAGGTTGCCACAATGACGAAGCCTGCTGCTACTCTGGGCAAGTCTTGCTTACGTGAACATTTTAAATGCTTCTGATTAATTGCATGCTTTACATTTTTTAATACTACCTAATTGTTAATGTGAAATTAGTGATTGCACGCTCGTTCTTTGTACTTCCATTCATCGCTTTTCCTTTTTGTATTTCAGCTTCACGGTTATTTAATCCGACCGGAATGTTTTAACAAAATTGCATTGCTTTTGTATATAACTAAAGCTGCACGATCCTCACAAGTTATCTGTTTGTATTGTATACTTTCTCTCGGTGCCTGGTTGCTTTTTGCTGTATTTGTAGATAATGGTTCTTTACCTGCGTAGAACTTGCTAATAGGGATTTGTATTATCTGTTCTTACTAATTGCGGTGCTTGATATGTAACTGATTTGTATGTACTCATGTGTGATTCCCTGAATACCCACTTCTTTGTTTGTTCTTATTGTAACGTTCACTAACACGCCTAGGTGATGGGGTACTGTATCTATTTTATTATGTCCTAGTCCTTTCGTGTTACATCTTTGTCATATGCATGTGCCCGCTTACTTTGAGAGATTGTATTCCATTTGAACCAGTGGCGTTCTTTAGGATAAATTGCTGAGTAGTCCTGGTAGAGGACAACATATCGTATAGAGAAAGTAAATACCTCCGGATATCCAAAAAGACTGTGAGAATGTGTGAGTGATTGCTAGATAATTATTCCGAGGTATTGTGATATCCCCAGGGATTAGTTTGCGTGACCCTTCAGGCAGTGTTCGGTTCGTTCTTCAGTAATACCTGAGCCTTCCTGGGCCTTGACCACTCCGAGGAGGTCAGATACAGTTCCTTTGATAGTAACTTTTCCGGTCGACTCGAATTATGTTAGATCCCCTCTTCAAGGAGATGTCCTGGGCATGCTACAATTACCCTTACCTTACTGTCCATTTAAACTTACCCCTTGTAATGGAAGGTTCAGCACTGGTTACCGGAAGTACAGTTGAAGGTGCGAAGGCTGACTGTATCCCCTTTTCCTGCATAACTTTAACCCTGTCCGCTGCATAAGAATGATATCCGATTTGAGCGAGTTACCCACCTAACGATATATAGTAATATTGAATTGTATCAGTCTTTACTTGGTGAAAATCCATTTTAAATAATATTTAAATAAGGTTATTCTGATTTTCACAAATTTTTATTGTTATGTTCATAACAATAAAAAGTGAAAATCAGAATAACCTTATTTAAATATTATTTTATATATAGTAATAAGTCATTTAGACCCGGGGCGCTATTGGATTCACTGGGGCGCTTTGTGAACCACTGCGTAGATTAGATTTAACCACAGGCTGATAAATGTGTTTCCATTTATTGAGAGTTGTTGCTTTTAAATATTACTAATAGAAATATATTATTCTGGTATTACTGTGTTTCGAATATTTGAACCTCCCGTCACTGTTTCCTTGCTCTCGTTAGGAGTAATTTGGGTTGCCTACACAACGTAACGTCCTATTCGCACGCCACTAGACGATCACGATAAAAAGGTTAGCGCTCTTTAGATTACTTCGTATAATTCCAGATCTTTAAGAATACTCCGTAAACCCCTAGATCTTTTAGAGTACTCCGTAATGAACAGGATAGCTCACCCTAACTCTTTTTTTGTCCTAAAGTATAACCTCGCTCTTATACACCGAATCAGATGCGGGACCCTGCCTTCCGCAAACAAATAATGTATTTTTACTTATCCTGGCATTCTGAACTTCGCGTCACTGTTTCCTCGTTCTCGTTCAAGTGTAACTTGGGTTGTCTACACAACGTAACGTCCTATTCTCCCGCCACTAGATGATCACAATAAAAAGCTTAGCGTTCCTTAGAGTACTCCGTAAAATCCCGGATATCTTAGAGTACTCTTAAAAGGGTGGGGATAGTTCAACCCTCTGGTCAGGAATTGCCCATTTATATACCTGCTATCTAATTAGATTATTATAATCTGGGCACATAATATCGCTGCTCAGAAATGTCTCGTTGTGGCATTCTGAAGACACAGATGTTGTGGTGTCTGTTATTTAACTACCTATTCATTATAATATTTATATCTAATAATAGTTGTTCAGGAAGGCCTTGTTACGGCTCTATGAAAAGACACAGGGTTGTTGTGTCAGTATCTAATTGTGGACCCACATTTCATTCACTATAAATACTCTGAATTCTCAAACAAAGTAGCATTGTTAACCTCTTAGATCCCAATAAATGCAGTGAAGATAAAGACGTTTACATTTATGCAATATGTTAAATGGTCAATTCAGATTAAAGTAAACAGGTCGCCCCTAGCTGGAATATCAATACAGTAAAATCCACCAATGGATAAAGAATACATGATACAAATAACAGTCACGTTGACCTCAGGTAATTCAATACAATACAATAACTTCACATGTTAGCTCAGTCGCCTTACCTTTGCGTCTAACCTTCACTTTTAATAAACAATGGACAATGGCGTTCCATTTCTAACAAAGAAAAACTGGACTCTCTGAAACCGGCGTTCAGTCGCGGAGGACTACTACCAATCTTCTGGAGAACAAAAAGAATCATCTCCCAGGGTTATGTTTACATTTTCACCCACGCGCAAGTCTACGAACCGACCAAAGACTCTTACTCCTGGCATCGACAGTGACAAGTAGGCATAAAATTCCCTAGGTGGTTCTTCCCGACTAATTTTTCTTTATAAAAATATGTGGATCTCTTCAGTCGCCCCTTAGTAACTTATAGTCAGTGAATGAACAAGAACTGAGCTAAGTTACTAGAAATAGTGGTAGTTTAGGGTAGCATTGGGTTGGTTTGTGTAGTGTTTCGCTTGGGTTCAAACATTTCATGAAATAAAAAATCCTACTGAGCAGCAACTGTGGAAGACGAGCTTCTTCTCTTCCATTGATGCCATCATAGAAGTATACGCCCCTAGTTGCTCTGGCTTCTTATGAATAGGAAAACATGTACCATGGTGGAACAAACAGAAACAAGTAGTTTAAGAACTCGGTGAAACAGATGTGACATATCAGACCTAAGCATTACTATTATGTATTGTATTGTTATTACTATTATGTATTGTAACCCTAAATATTTGTATTGAACCCTAAATATTTGTATTATTGACTTAATAGCATATGGCATGTTTATAGTCGATACCCCCTAAACTTATTCAAAACTATCATGAACCAAAAACAGAAAACAAAAATGTAATGATAGAAAACAGAGAAATGTAAAATGGTTGATGCACCCGCCCCTAGCTCCTTGTAGCAGTTGAAACTACTTCCTTGAATTTATCACGCCTCTAAATACTGTATCAAATCTACATATCTGATTCTACATCTATAACTACCTTCTAATTCTACGTTTCTACAGTGCAAGTTACATACAGGCATTAAGGACGTTAAGGGAATTGGTCAACCTCTGATAAGTTGAACAAAGATCCCAAAGTAATCAATTCAGTAGTATCACAACACAAAGAGCATCATGTTCAAAAAGAATTTTGTAATTAGTAGTAATTAAAAGATACAGAATTCATATTACGTGATCTTCGTGAAGCCTGATAGTAAACCGAAGTGTGTCTCCTCCGTCTTCTGCCATGATCATACTGTACGCCCTCATGTTAGAAGTACTAGTGGATCCAAGTACACTAGATACAATTAGATACTGACACAATAACCATGTGTCTTCAGAGAGGGCCGCAACAAGGCCTTCCTGAACAACTATTATTATCTAAGTAGATAGTGGGTGTGTGAATGGGCAATTCTTGACCAAAGGGTTATTGTTAAACTACCTCGAAGATCTTTGTTACATGTTTCTATTGCCAGGTTATCTGTGTGTTCACACAAGTGATTGCTGTATTTACCTTTGCATGCACACTTATTATGTTTTAAGGTATTAGAAAGGTTGTATATCTCTGGAACCTTGATTTTATGAATAAAGGGAAGGACAGGGTTGAAGAATGTATGGGAGCTGAAGAGAGGTCAAGGTTTTTTATCTCTGACTCTTTTTTTGTCTTAAAGTATAACCTCGCTCTCATACATCGAGTCAGGTGTGAGACCCTGCCTTCCGAAAACAAATATTGTATTTGTACTTGTTCTTGCATTCTGAACTTCCCGTCACTATTTCCTCGTTTTCGTTCAAGTGTAACCTGGGTTGTCTACACAACGTAACGTCCTATTCTCCCGCCACTAGATGGTCACGATAAAAAGGTTAGCGTTTCTTAGAGTACTCCGTAAAATCCCAGATATCTTATAGTGCTCCGTAAAATTCCGGATATCATAGAGTACTCTTTAAATGTTGGCATAGCTCAGTTTGAAAATATAGACAATTGAGTTATATATCTGTATACTAACTAATCTGTATGTTTTTGTACTGTGTGTGTCAAAACCATCCTCTACCTTGGGTACTAGGGCGGGAAAAGTAAGAGACTGGGTACATAACCTCGGTTGAGCCCAAAACCCCTAATTAGTTGAGGACGAGAAAGAAATAGTTGATGAATATGGATTTGTGAGCAATGTTGACAACTGTCATTTGTCAACGGTGTCAACATTGTGTACCGCCATAGCCCCTGTCATTTTTTACTGTTTTTGAGGTGGGTTTTTGATTAATAAACCATGAACCCTGTAGTTATAGAAAATATCTAGTTCTTTGTAAATATTTACAGATTACAATTTATCAAACATTTCCATAGATAAATTCGTTCATATTTTATTGAGATAATATCCGATAAAGTTTGATTTTAAATTGATAGGTTAGAAATATTTGCTTTATATCAACAAAGTACCAAATCAATGGATAGCTAATATCATAGACAAACTAATATGTAGTTGATCTATGATATATAATATTTAATTTTTCAGATTCAAAATGGCACCTAGAAAAGGTAAAGTGCAAAAGGAAGAAGTCCAAGTGTCTCTTGGCCCCCAAGTTAGAGAAGGAGAAATCGTATTTGGTGTAGCTCACATTTTTGCAAGTTTTAATGATACTTTTGTACATGTTACTGATCTTTCTGGTAGAGAGACCATTTCCAGAGTTACTGGTGGCATGAAAGTCAAGGCCGATAGAGATGAAGCTTCCCCTTATGCCGCTATGTTGGCTGCCCAGGTGAGTATTTTTGTTCAGAGCCCAGAATCCTTTACTCACACAACCTAAGTATTACTAGGTACTTTGTGTAATATGAAGTTATGAAAAAATTTAAATATTGCGTTGATTTTAATCTGAGGAGGATATTATGACTATTCTATAGTTTCAACCCCTTCGAAGAAGGACATTAAAGGATGTGTGATATCATTTGTAAACTCCGTGACTATAAACCCATTTAAAAAATTATGATTAATTTTCAAGAAAAAATCATTTGTGTCAAAACCTCTGGAGTCAAATATTATGATCCATTTTAACGATTTTGAAACGGAAATATCTTTAAAAGTTGGTGAATGTGGTCAATTTTCGATGAAATTCCCTGTAAATTTCCAACCAACCAGAAGGTTCTGCAAAACATCTAATGATAGTGAATTTCAATTCGAAAAGTTATATTTCCTTTGATCATTTTTGTGGTATTTTAAATAAGTTGTAGGGTTAACAGTGGTAGAAAATGGAGGTGAAACTCTATTGAATATATTCATTACTGCTTCAATGGATGAACTTGTAGAAGAATTTGGAAAAACATCATATGAATTGTATGTTAACTTATTAATATTAAGAGTGAATGAACTGTTGGGATATTAGTAATTTCAGAAAAATTATAAGATTTAAGCATTTAATTATATATTGAGTGCATCTTATTTTCATGTTCTACTGTATGTGCTAAGAAATATGATGTTACATTTCGATCTGCCTTATGTAGAATCCGAGTAGTACTCGCAATTCTTGCGAATGAGTGTTGGACTTCGAGCAACAGCATAGGCACATAAACTTTTATTTTATTTTAGTATGGCGACCCTGAGAACTGAGTTGAATACCAGGTGTAGAGGTATGAAACTGATTTTTCCCTATAAATGGTGCTAGTCATTAGTCTAGGGACCATAACACTACTTCTGCAGCTCCATCATCTCTCTCTAACAGCTGATGAAGATTATCAACACACAACAATTCAAGGTCCACACACTGGTATATTTTTCTAGAACCTTAAACATACCAAGTTTTGTGTCTACTGCATTGGTTCCTTGTTATCATTTGAAGGAAAATGCTGTAAAATTGCATCAAATGCTTGTCAAAGCTTACAATGAACATGTTTTTGGTTAAACACATTGTTTAGATTGGTTCAAAAAATTCAAAAGTAGTGGATGTTGATGTGACAAAAATAGAGTGTGAGAAACCACCGAAAAAGTTCGCAAACAACGAATTGCAAGCCCTATTGAACAAAGATGATATTCAAACTCAACAAGAACTCGCCAACCAATTGCCATCTCCATTCTTCTGAAAATAAGGGAAAGATTCCGAAAGTGGGAAAATGGTTTACCCATGAACTGAACGAAAGGCAGCAAGAAAATCGAAAAATCACTTGTGAAATGCTGCTCAACGGGCAGAAGAAACTCATTTCTCCATCACAGGTTATGAAAAATGGATATATTTTGAGAATCCTAATTGGCGTAAATCATGGATGAATCCAGACAAAGCTTCAAAATCTACTGCAAAACCAATTGGCTTTGGAAAGAAGACAGTGCTCTGTGTTTGGTGGAGCCAGAAGGGTGTTATTTATTATGAGCTGCTAAAACCTAGTGAACTGTTAACACTGATCACTATCATCAGCAATTTATCGATTTAAATTGAACCAATATCCAAAAACTCCCATATTTTAAAGATTTCGTTTATTGGCACCGCTATGTAGATGACATAATTTGTTTATTTAATGGCACAAAGAGATAACTTGGTTCACTTTTGGAATCTATCAATAAATTATATCCAACAATTGAATTCAGACAGGAAGATGAAGTAAATAATAGCATCAATTTCTTGGATTTAAAAATCACCAAAATTAATAATAGACATGACTTTTCCATATACAGAAAACGTACACATACAGATGGTACGATTCATTATACTTCAAACCATCCATTTTCACAAAAATTGTCAGCTTATAATAGTATGCTTTATAGATTGGTTAACATACCCATAACGAAGGAAATTTTTACAAAGAGTATAAAACCATTAAACAAATAGCTTTCAATAATGATTTTAATCTGTTAATTGTAGACAATTTACTTGATAAAATAAATTACAAGAAAGCAATTTCACTTGTATATCCAAAATTCAAACGAAACCAAATTTATTTCATTAACTTACATAGGCCAAAAATCTGAAAAGAATGCTAGATATTTAAAGAAAAATATAACATCTCTTTTAAAACCATTAATTCTTTAGGCAGCTCAATAAAAAATAATAAAGACATCATTCCTAAAAGCACATAAAATCAGGAGTTTACAAGTTAACATGTAGTGATTGCCCATGTGTATATGTGGGACAGACAAAAGTCAGAAACTAAATCTGTTAGAAGCTTTAGAGATCAACATATATATATAATAAAAGACAAATTTTATTGAATGATCAAATAGATTTAAACAGATCCCACCTACTTAATATTTTTCATTAATTGTATACCATCTCTTTCCACCCCTCTATTTTTTGTACCAGAGCTGTGTATTTAAGGTCATGTTTTGTATTGTATACCTCAGTTTAAATACTCACCTGATGAAGTCATGGTATGACGAAACAATTGTAGTGTAAATCAATAAAATAACGGAAGTTAACATTTGTTTTTCTTATATTGATTTCACAAAGGCTCTAATTATTTCTGTTCACTAGAAGTATTGTTTAAATTTGACATGGGTTTTGAAAAATATTCAGCACCAACTTATACCATATACACTGCCGAGCATATAATTACGGTCATCTTGTAATTTGCATTTGTTTTTTCAATTTTATGCAATTTTATTGTGCTTGATTGAATGAATAAAGTTGTTCTATAAGTGTTTAAGAAATAAGGGACTCCCTTCATTCCTAAAAACAATTATCAGTTTTACTAAGTGGTTTTATTTGTTTATTGCCAAGTGTAAATGTTTAAATGGCTATAAATATTGTTGTTGGCGCACGAATTGTGGCAGTTATAGAAAATGGTAGCGCTCAGGGTGAAACTGCGAGAAACTTTGTGTATTTCCAGTGTGTAACGAGTATTTCAACATTACGAAGATAAAGACTAGGAAAGACTATAACATCTGGAGACAATCGCTTAATTGTTTGTAGTGCTTCGAGAAACCGAATAGTCATGGCAGTTTCCCCCCTTCAAAATAACCTGTAAGAAGTGAGAAATGTAAATGTCAATGGACAGTTAGGAGATTAATTCATTCTGCTGGAGCATCCTCTCGGAAAAGCTACTTAACTGCCTCTTTCACGTGAACACAGAGTTACAAGGTTTAATTTTGCACAACCACAATAATATTAATAGTGTTTATTCGCATAAGATACAAGAAAGTATATATAAGAACTGAAAATAAGGTATAATCCAGAACTCACGAAACAGAAATAACAAAAAATATAATTCATAGAATATTCTCGAAGGTGATTTCCCAGAAGAAAAAATCTTATATGAGAAAATTCGAATTCGAATGGGAACCAAATTGAGCTCTTATCCTGACAGCATATGCATGCTCTTTGAACCTCAAACTTTTCCCCTCTATGAATGACCAAACCTAGAAAAAACAACTGTCTTACATCCATAACTCCAGCAAACTTGAAGATATCATCAGTTGGAGTATATAGTAAATCTATGAGATTTACCATATTTGATTTTTAAAATCCATTTTTGAAAGTAATTTCAAACTTTATAAGTAGGATTTACCCAGGCAAGCAAACCATATGCCAGATGAGGCAATATCACCAAATAAAGTGTCTTCAGTAGCCTTGGGTCACAGAAACCTTTGAGATGCTTGAATTTCCCCACGATCATCCACAGTTTTAATTACCTTATCCATATGTTAATTTTATCTGAGATGCTTGCCCAAAATTATACTAAATACTTCACTGAATCTGGAGCCCGTACAGAAGTCCCTTTGTCCAATTTAAGCGATACAAATGAAGGATAAGGTGTCGCAGAATTAGAAAATCATATACATATACAACATATACAGTCTTTGTGTAGTTGAGTGCCAAATTTTTGTGTTTTCAATCTTTCAACAAATGTCTCTCTCTGTTGCATTCCTCATGGATTATATGGATATTGTGCAATGTTTTCTTTTTTAATTCCTGATTCAGTGCTGATTAATTAACAAATTATTTATACTTTGAGGTTTTCCAATAACTTGAAGCAGTTGAATCTCATCTCATCAAAAAAATAATAGAATAATGATCAGTTATATCCATTTGAAGCATAACCGGCACAAAGTGATTCCTTGGTGATTTCATTTTATCTATACAATTGTTACTTTGTGGACTAGTTTTGGAGTTAATAGATCCACTTTGACCAGTCTAAAGTTGAACCACAATTAGCGATTTCAACCAATATTGATTAATTATCGACGAATATGCATCCTTAGTTGTATTATTTTGCAGAAATTAACCTTATCTTATGCGCATTGTAACTGTTCAATCTCCAAAAATTAATTCCATCGACAGCAATTATTTCATCATAATTTAAACTAGATCTTACATTGATTATTACTCCAATTGGCTTGGATAACGGAGGATTGGTGTCGCTTATTGTTTTCCTATTAATCGCGATTTTATTATATGAGCATTGACGAGCGACTTTCATTTGGCGAAGCTTAATTATGGCATGGAGAGACATATCTTTTGAAGTTCCCATAATTTCAGTCTTTAAATCAATCTTTAAATTTCTCGTTTGCAAAGGCCACCACAGACAGGTGGCAAAGATAATATCTGGAATAAAATCTAATGCATGTGGAGTCGATCAAATAAACATAGATATGCTCAGGAAATGTTGTCCTTTCATAATACCATATATATTATTCATATAGTCAATGTCTGTATCGAGCATAGTTATTTTCCCTTTGGCTGGAAGTGTGGCTTAGTAAAGCTAAAGCCTAAAGGTCCAGTTGATTATAGTGGCCTGCGTCCTATAAAAATGTTACCAGTTATGTTAAAAATACTTGAAAAAATACTTTATGTGCACGTTTATTCATTTCTTATTGATAATACAATTCTAAATTCAAAACAGTCAGGCTTTCGTCCTTCACATAGCGCCATCTCGGCACTAGCTCAGGTGCTCAGGCTTTTGACAAGATTTGCCATAAGTTGCTCCTAGTTAAGTTGAAATTCTATGGGTTTAGTGACGCTGCGTTAGATTTAATGAAATCTTACCTGAGTGATCGTTGTCGGATGGTCAAACACAATGGTTCTTTTTCGGATCGCTATTTTGTTCCCACAGGATTGCCACAGGGCTCTATACTGGGACCTCTGCTTTTTTTAATTTATACTACTGACGTAAATAAAATAACTACACAATTTCATGCTTATGCTGACAATGTAGTGATAATTTCTAAGGATAACTCTTCGAAATGCATTCGTAGGTTGCAGTTGGGTTTAGATGATATTTATGAGTTTTCCTTATAGCACAACCTAACTTTAAATTCCAAGAAATGTGTAACTATGTTTTTTGGAACCAAAAGAAACTTATTGTTGATGAATAATATTACTTTTGTTATTAATGTTGAGAATCTGGCAGGTAGAACTGAGGCAAAGTATCTTGGGCTCAATCTGAACTCAAAAATGAGCTTTCAACTACATGTTAACCAGTTACTAAAAAATGCTACTGGAATCTGAAGTTACTTTATTCGAATAGGAAAATTCTAAACTTCAAAATGAGGAAAACTCTATGTGAATGCTTAGTTTTATCACATCTTTCGTACTGTAGTCTTATATATAGCCCCTGTTTGAGCTTGAGTAATTGTAGTTGATTGCAGAGAATACAAAATCCATGTTATAGACTGATATATGGACTTCGAAAATACGATAGAATATCTCATAAGATAAAGGAACTCAACTGGCTTAATCTTCGTAACTGATATAAGTTGCAGAGTTTGTCATTTATTCATAGGGTTGTACAGACGGGTGAACTGAGTTACATTAAGAATAAAGTATTATTTAGAGAACAACTTCATGCACTTCCTCGCACTATTCGCTTTCCTGAAACACTTGCCCTTCCCAGATTTAGAGCTTCAATGTTTAAAAGGTCATTCAGTTATACATCTATCAAAGCTTACAATTGGCTTCCACGAAGATTCAAAACTACTAAAAATTTAAATAAGTTTAAACTAGACCTTCTTATGTGCCTCACAATAGTCCATAGTCAGGTGTTGACTTTGAGTACTGTATATCCTTCTGTTCTCTTGTTTCTGTGCTCTTAATTTGCTTAATTATTCACAATAATTCTCAATTACTCACATTGGTTACTATTGTAGTTACTTTTTTTATTTATTGCATTTCGATGGTGCCATTTTGTTGCCATTTATTTGAAACTATAAGTTTTTTTTTTTTTTTTATTATCATTTATTCATTAGCAATCAGAATACAACAATTCTATGAGCTAATTTGCTGTCTACAGAGCTTTGAGCTCTCAAATGATTTGATATGGTCTTCTCCAGTGAAAAGACCATTTTAAATCTACTTCATATCAGCTGGCCAGGTCCTTTTGAGTCTTCTCATGTCTTGAGGTTGAAGCAACGGTTGTAGTAAGTCGTTTATATGACCATCTAACTTGGTGTGATGTTTTTGGCTCTGTTCCTTGATGACACCTTCACATAAGGTATTTTCAAATCTTCATGCAGGGTTTGATTTGACACATACCATGGAGCATTTGTTAGCAATCTCAGTATTTTCGATTGGCATCTCTGGATTAGAGTTACATTGGACTTACTTGTACATCCCCAAAGTTCAATTCCTATAAGTAAAATTCAACATCAAACTGATGGGATAAGTGTAAGAGTAGCCTTGGCTAAACTTCGCTCGTTTGTATGTTCTTATTGAATAAAGGCCGTTAATTATTATCCAAAAAGAGAGTTCCATTGCTCATAGCTGCCATGTTGTACTATTCATACTTATTTTTGAAAAAAACGCTACCTTTATGAATGATAATGCACGGCCCACCACTGCTTGAATAATTGTTCACTTCTACTGATGCAGAAACACGACAATATGTACGCATGTGAACCAAGGCATATATCTGTCCTTTGCAAACTGTTATCACTGCTAGAGAAGGGAATACTCGCATATCAAATTAAATTTTAGTTTCCATAATTTTCAATGAACTTCGAACATAACATCCAAAACTTTCATTTGTTCAGTCACAACATAATTATCGCATAAACTTATTTTACTATGTTCCAACTGAAAAAACAAAAGATTTCTAAAATAAATGCAAATTACCAGACTATTATTGTTTATTGAATATTTTCTCCATTCTTATAACTTGGGTACAATTCATAATTCAATACTAACTGAAAAAAAAAAAAACAATTATCATTACTTGTAGTAAACACAAAAATTCACATCTTTCCACCTCCGCACTTTTCCATGTAATCTAATTACGAGGGGTGTTCAATGTATTCTTGGTATCGGGGTTTTTTGCTAGTAATGTGAGTAATCTAATTATCTTAGTTACTAATGATTAGGGTATAAACATAAAATTCCACTAATTTACGATCATTAGTTTTCTAGGTATCCTCAGTGAAAGACAACCAGAATGATGAAGAAAATCGAGCATCGCTCTGTTATAAAGTTCCTCACTAAGCAGGGAATCATTCATGAAGAGATGGTTGCTGTTTATCAAGACTGTCTCTCGTCGTTATCCACCATTCAAAAGTGGTCAAGTGAATTCAAAAGAGGCACAGAAAGCATTGAAGAGGACCCTCGCGGGCCCGTTGGCGGCACCACTGAAGAAAATTTTAAAAAAGTGGAAGAGCTGGTACTTGAAGATGCCAGAATAAAAATCAAGTTGCTAACAGATATGACAAACCTATCTGTGGGTATCATACATGCTATCCTTCATTACCATCTTAACCTCTCAAAGGTCAGTGCAAGATGGGTACCGAGAATGCTCACCTCAGAAGCAAGTGCGAGTTGAGTGCTGTAAGGAGTTTTAGAGCTCTGTGGAAAAGACCCATCAACTATTTTCAACCGGCTGGTTACTGGGGATGAGACGTGTTTTCATCACTATGACTCTGGGAGTAAACAAGAGTCGCTGGAGTGGATTGAAAAGTATGCACAGCCCCCATAGAAGTAAGTTACTCCATCCGCTGGAAAAATAATGGCTACTGCCTTTTGGGTTCTAAAGGTATTTCATTGATAGAATACACTAAAAAGTGTGAAAGCATCATGTGCAACCACTTTGCGTATTTTAAGAGAAGCAATTAAACGAAAAAAGTAAGGGAAACACACAGTGGGGGTGTTACTGCTTCACTACAACGCGCCAGTGCGGAAATGTGGCTTCGAAGAAATTACTCATCCTCCTTACAGTCGAGGCTTAGCTCCCAGCACTTTCTATCTATTTCCAAATGTGAAGAAATATCTTCGTAGAAAGCGATTTTCTGACGATGAAGAACTGAAGGTAGCAATTAATACCTATTTTGAGGAGAAGCCGGAACAATATTTTTTAGTGATAGAGAAGCTTGTTTCTCAATCGAACAAATGTATTGAAATTTTAGGGGGGGACTACATTGAAAAATAGAATTTCTCCAATATTTTCTGACTTTTCTTTCATGCCTATACCAAAAATACATGGAATGTCCCCTGTAAGAGCTTATAGAGAAATTTAATTACCAATAAAAAATAACTGCTTGTCAATTGCTCAACTCACAAATGAAAGAACCACTAAAACTTAAATGAAAATATTTTCTTCCTCCAAATGTGACCCAATTTTTATGCTTGACAGTGTATTTGATATTATACTGATCTCCTATGAAGATGCAAGGATGATATTTCTAGAATCGAAATATAGTTTGCCAAAATGTAGTATCTGAGTTAAATACTTTTTGAGAATGTAATCTTATGATGTTTTGGGAATCAATTTTCATATGGTATAAACATATATGGAAATTTTAAATTATGTTATTCAACATATCTTTATTCTAACCTCTTGCAAGAACAAATTAATCGGGGCATGCTTTTCGTTAATGGATTTATTATTTCCCAGGGGGTTTTTTCCATTCTACAAGAACTATTATAATATTTTCCTTTGTATTTGATTGATTCGGTCTTTACTTGGTGGAAACTCATTTTAATTAAAAAAAATGTATATGAGACAGTAATTTATTTCCACAAAAATGTTTGTACTACTACAACAATTGTTTCACCACGATGTGGCTTCTTGAGGTATTACATTGTACTGTCTAGACAGTACAATGCAATACCTGAAGACAAACATTTTTGTGGAAATAAATTACTGTCTCATATACATTTTTTTAAATTTTCCTTTGTACTTCCTTTGACAATCTCAACTCTATATCTTAAAGGGTTAAGGTTGGGAAAAAAGCAAATCAGTCTAATACAGTTCGCATTTTTGGCAACTCTGCAAATATTCTGCTTAAAGGGAAAAACATTTCGCTTAAGTTGTATTATGGATTGTAGTACCAAATTTACATACCTCTATGTTGAACTTTCTTGCTTAGAGATAAAGAAAGTTCTTTCCATAGCATGTTCCTGCCCCAAAGCAACATAGTTCCCCTTTTGTATCTTGAAGTTTGACTTGTCTGCTAATACCTCACAAAACAAAATTGTTGGACATCATATGCTTTCATCCAAATTCTCTCTTCTAATATGTATGACTAATATTTAAGTTATTTCCATGAAACTTTGTTCTAAGCCTTGTTTGACTTGTCTGCTAATACCTCACAAAACAAAATTGTTGGACATCATATGCTTTCATCCAAATTCTCTCTTCTAATATGTATGACTAATATTTAAGTTATTTCCATGAAACTTTGTTCTAAGCCTTTGTTGCAAAAATATCCTTTATAACTTCTTGGATTTTTTTTGTACAAAAAATGTGGGTAAATGTGAATCTTCTTTCGTTTCAAACATATTAATTATGATCTAATAACTTATTATTTCACAGGATGTTGCTGAAAAATGTAAAACTTTGGGCATCACTGCACTCCACATCAAATTGAGGGCAACTGGTGGAAATAAAACTAAGACTCCAGGACCTGGAGCTCAGAGTGCCCTCAGAGCTTTAGCTAGATCTAATATGAAAATTGGAAGAATCGAAGATGTAACTCCCATTCCCTCAGATTCTACCAGAAGGAAGGGTGGACGTCGTGGAAGAAGATTGTAAATTTTTTTTTGTTGGACTCTTTCATAATTTTAAGAATAAATATGTTTAAGTGAAATCATTCAACAATGTTTTTTCATTTACTTCTTTGCGATATCTAGTAATGAGCCGATATCGTCATCGGTGTAGACAGGCGCCAAACCCCCCTCAGAATGCTTGGTAACCCTCCACACCAGAATTAACCTTTGAACTTTAATAATTTTCAAGCATGCAAGCATAAAACTAAAGAAGCAAATGATGAGGAATTCTTCCCTCGTTATTCTTTAAGATTGTATTACTCTTTTCAAAAGTAGGTACTTCATATTAGGTATAATTATAAGCCAAATAATCAGATGCAATAATTCAATAAATTGCAGCACATGTGTATTGCTGATGGTGGCAATATTGGAAGGTATAGTTTGATTTCCTATGCTCTTGTTCAGTCTATCTGGCGAAATAGTTAAGATACTAGAGGACGTGGACTGTAGGCGCGGTATCACACATAAAAATTCGCTGTATAGCTGTAAATAATTAAGAACATATTTCTGTTTGAGTATATAATGAGGTGATATAATAATCATTGTGTTTGAAAAGTTCTTTCGTACAGCTCGGTTTAAACGCATGCACTCTTCTTTCTAGATAAAAAATATCAAGAAATTTGAAAGATATTGAATCTTTTTTTCAAACTAACAATTTAAGTGCCTAGGAAGATGTTAAACTAACATAAGCTTCATTTGAAGCAGATATCAACGTAATCATTTATAAAGCATCTCCCAAAAATTCAAACACAACATATGAACTAGCCACCCTCTTTAGAGTGTACCATCACAACTCTTAATAGAAAACAGAATTTCGAACAAAAATGAGATCATCTGCTTCCAGACAATATGAAATATTATTTAAATATTTTAATATTAGCCTTCTACATATTTAATTTCAAAAAATTATATTTAATGATTATAACTTCTGAAAATAAATTAAAATAATGTCATATAAGTACCACTTATATCAAATGACATATAAAATAAACATTCATTATAAGACATCCAAATGGTATAACAAAATCCAATAAATAAAAATTGTAAACCAAAATACTATAAATTAAATATTTTGAATAGACAAAATCTTATGAAAACAAATATCCTTCAAAAATATTTATATTTCCTTTCAGAAGTTACAATCATTAAATATAATTTTTTGAAATTAAATATGTAGAAGGCTAATATTCAAATATTTAAATAATTTTATATACCTTCTATCAAGAATTAACCTCTATTTATGTTGAAAATATGAATAAAAACAATATTCTAATTTCCGCTAATATTTTATTGACACTACGATCGTTACGTCATACCATGACTTCTTCAGGTGAGTATTACAAGATACTGAGTATACCATGAACAAGAACTTCATTTTATATTACATGGATATAACAAAAATAGAAGAGGGGTGAAGAGAGTTTTACAATACTTTTGGGAAATTGAAAAATGGTTCAAAAAAGATTCAACAAAGGGGAGTTACTTAGTTCTGTTTGGTTATTCAATAATATTTTTCTTTTATGATTTCTATTAATTTCTAAAGTTTCTAATAAGTTTAATTTAAAACTTTTGTTTTCTAAGTGTAAAATTTCAAAGTTACTATTAAAACTATGTCCTGTGTCTAGAAGGTGCTCTGCGTAGGTTGAATTTCCCTTTTTGTTACAATAGCATTTTTCATGTTCCCTGAGTCTCGTCTGGAACCATCTTCCTGTCTGAGCAAGATATACAAAATGGCAAGTACCGCAAGTTAACTTATAAACACCTGATTTCTTGTTCTTAGATGTTTTATCTTTATTATTTTTTATTAGTTTTGCTAGGGAGTTATTCGTTTTATAAGAAATTCTAAAATTGTGATTCTTCTTTAAATATCTAGCTACCTTTTCTGTTTTTGGTCCCAAGTATGTAGAGAAGTAAATACATTTCGTTGACATACTTGGGACCAAAAACAGAAAATTTAAAGAAGAATCACAATTTTAGAATTTCTTATAAAACGAATAACTCCCTAGAAAAACTAATAAAAAATAATAAAGATAAAACATCTAAGAACAAGAAATCAGGTGTTTATAAGTTAACTTGCGGTACTTGCCATTTTGTATATCTTGGTCAGACAGGAAGATCGTTCCAGACGAGACTCAGGGAACATGAAAAATGCTATTGTAACAAAAAGGGAAATTCAACCTACGCAGAGCACCTTCTAGACACAGGACATAGTTTTAATAGTAACTTTGAAATTTTACACTTAGAAAACAAAGGTTTTAAATTAAACTTATTAGAAACTTTAGAAATTAATAGATATCATAAAAGAAAAATATTATTGAATAACCAAACAGAACTAAGTAACTCCCCTTTGTTGAATCTTTTTTGAACCATTTTTCAGTTTCCCAAAAGTATTGTAAAACTCTCTTCACCCCCTATTTTTGTTATATCCATGTACTATAAAATGAAGTTCTTATTCATGGTATACTCAGTATCTTGTAATACTCACCTGAAGAAGTCATGGTATGACGTAACGATCGTAGTGTCAATAAAATATTAGCGGAAATTAGAATATTGTTTTTATTCATATTTTCAAGATGAATTTCCGTCAAGTAAAGACCGAAACAATCATAGACTCTATTTAAGTTATAATATGAAATATACGAGTTGGTTGGAATACAGCAAAGAAGAAGGTAGAGTCTTTTGCGCGCTAGCTCCAGGGTGATATTGTTTCATGAAAATGTCTAGTTTTCGAATTTTGAGCCGAAAATGGTTTTAAACGGCTAAGTTGGACTCACTGATGAAGAATCAAAGGTCAAACGTATTTCTGCCTGGCCGGCCGTCCTTAAACACACTAAGTTTCAAACAAAGAGGTGGACCTTGAAACTTTCAGGAAGTATTAAGGGTCTAAATATCTCGGCTGAGTTCATTAATGGATAACATTGGTTTAATGGTTTCTCAGTTTATCACGTTTGAAAATTAAATTATTCATATTTTTCCGAATATTTTCGAAACTACAGATTCGATCGATCTGAAATTCAGCATTTAGAAGTAAAATAACGCGCATGTTCATGCAAAATTTCCTGAGGATCATATATTTAGAATGAAATGAAATAAGAAATTACTTATAAATAACGTAAACAAATACACTTGGCTTAAGTTTCACAAAAATTTAATTTATGTTGTTGACATATATGTTTCGGGTTTCAACCCATTTTCAAAACTGAGGAGAATTTACTTAACGTTACAATTTATATATTTCGGACAACAGATGGAAGTGACGGTGTTTTTTGTTTGGGGTTGTTAACAGTAAGTTATACCTATTGACGATATTTACTTATTTTTGAAAGGAACACTTACTAATAACTACCTCAACTAAAAAAAAACACCGTCACTTCCATCTGTTGCCCGAAATATATAAATTGAACCTTAAGTAAATTCTCCTTAGCTTTGAAGAATGAGTTGAAACCTGAAACATATATGTCAACAATATAAATTAAATTTTTGTGAAACTAAAGCCAAATCTATTCGTTTACCTTATTAAAATCCAAAATGTTTCATCAAGTGGTTTGCGAGAAATGAATATATTTAGAAATGACTTAGTTTTTTATCAGTTTTTATTAACTGGATATACAGTGACTCGAGTTTCGTAGTGTTTAGTACATTTTCAAACTGAATAAAACAAATTGTATCTTAACTATTATACAGGGTGTCCCAACGAAAATTTGACCCGCCAGAACTCAGAAACGAAGAATATTCGAAGATTAAAAAAAAACAGGTTAACTTCTGTTTTGAGGGGGACGAATTTCCATCATGAGTTTGTTCCGAATAAACTACCCCCATCAAGCCCCAACTTTTTTTGAATAAGGAAGAGATGTCGAGGGTTGGTTAGTTTGAAAGTTATTAATTAATGTTCTATGCACAACCCAGTTAAAATGTTCAAAATTGGTTCACTATTCACGAAATAATGTAATTTGAACTTACCGTCAAAAGGTGATGTTGAACAAACAGTTGAACCGCCCAAACTCAAGAACTTAAGAGTTTTGAAGAATCCAAAAATAATTAAATTATTAGGCAGAAAGAATTCCTTTGACGACATTGTTCCGAAAAAACCACCTGAGGGTGGCAACAACCCCCAATTTTTTTGTAATAGGAAAGAGATGTGATTTAGTTAAAAAGATTTTTGTTCTCTAAACATCCTAGTCGAAATTTTCAAATCGGTGATTTTTTTAAGCAATTTGATATAGAACATTATTAGAAGGGTAACTGAAACAGAAACATTCAAATACACCAGATCTGTAAATAATGATAGACTGAAGACTAAAACACATTTGAGAAAGAGTCTGCATAAAAATAGTATACATTGTAATGAATTTCAAGCGTTTCACACATTTTCCCATCATGAACGATAAGAAAATCCAATGTTTTCAAAGAAAAAACATTCAAAAACTCTAATTGTTCTGCCATTAAATGAACAAATTCGAAAATTTCGAGAACAGAAAAAACTTCTCAACTAAACCACATCCAACACCTCTTCCCTATTAAAAAATGTTGTTGCCATCCTAAGGTGGTTTTTTCAGAACAATGTCGTAATAGGAATTCTTTCTCACTAAGACAGAACTTGAAAATTATTTTTGGATTATTCAAAACTCTTAGGTTCTTGAGTTTGGGCGGTTCAACTGTCTGTTCAACATCACCTTTTGACAGTAAGTTCAAATTAAATTATTTCGTGATTAATGAACCGTTTTTGGAAATTTGAACTGGATTGTGTACAGAACATAAATAACTTTCAAACTAACCAACACTCGACATCTCTTCCCTATTCAAAAAATGTTGGGGGTTGATGCCACACCTTCAAGGGAAGTGGTTTTTTTGGAACAAATTCATGATGAAAATTCGTCCCCCTCAAGACGAAAGTTGACCTGTTTTTTTAAAAACTTCGAAAATTTTTAGTTTCTGAGTTCTGGGGGGGGGGTCAAATTTTCGTTGGGACATCCTGTATATATTCTTTAAAGGGGAGTACCAAAGGTCCGTCTGCTCATTAAATAGTATAATATTTACTGATATATATGTAAAAATAAAACTGTTATTTTTAGGGAAAACAACTTTGTAACTTCTATGTTCTATGTCTAAGATTCTAACCCAAAACTACGTCATGTTATATTTAGTCAGCTGTTAGCAATGTGAATTGAGAAACCCGAAGAAATAGCATTGTTTTTGATTTCTTTCAGGTTGTTGTTATTTATGTCGAGCGGGCGTCTGTCCACCCTACCACTGCATCCGCACAGACTATTGTGGTTCACCCCTAATTTAACGAGATCCAGTGTTTGGTTAAAACTGATAATCTTGTTCAGGGGTAATTTTTTCAGTTCGCTGTGGGCTATAAAAGCCTGGCCAAAGACCTCAAATCTGATGCGACTCACCGCTGGGCACTCTGAGACGATGTGCATGGCTGTTTCAGTGTCCTCAAGACACAGCCTGCATTCATCGTCTTCAGCCAGACCGATTTTGTGCAAATGCGCTTTCAGTCTGCAGTGACCTGTCATTCGAAGCTGTTCCAAGGAACAACTTCGAATGTTTCAGGCCAGAATGGCTCCGCCAGAAAGACTCTAGCCTTGAGTTCATTCTGCCTGTTATCGCCTCGTTAGCCACGTCATGTGGTATTCTCAGGAATGGTACCGGTCCTACCAGAGGCAGCGCAGCTCCAGCAAACGTCAGCCGATCTGCCTCCTCGTTACCCAAATAGTTTGAGTGGCTCGGTATCCAAACCAGAGTGACTCCGTTATACATACCGAGCCTGTTTAAAGCCGTGCGGCAACTCCAGACTGTTCTCGAGGTACAAGAGCTGGATTTCAAAGCTTTAAGTACTGACTATTAGTAAATATTTTGATTTTACCGTGATGGATTTGCCGTTTTATCAGCAGTTCTGCCGCGGTCTCAATGGCAAATAGTTCTGCCTGCAATATGGTTGCGTTTTGACCGAGACTCAATGAGATGTTAATTCTCGGTTTGCTCCCATAGACTCCCGCTCCTGTTCCGTTCGTCGTTCGCGAGCCGTCTGTGAACAAGCCAAGGTCGGTTCTCAATACAACCTCAGCATGCTGGATCCGTTCGTCCCGGCTGGGGACGATTACATTGAAATGCCGTTCTTGGCTCGTGACTTTTGACATTAAATCCGAGGGCATCGATAGGATACTGTTCGTAAAAGCTCGTCCAGCAGTCCTGAGCCCCCCATCACTATTGCCTCTGGCCTGTCAATCGCCACTTGATATAGTTTGTATGTGGTCCGTTCCGCCTCCCTCTGCACGAGTAGGTGCAGGGGTGGTAGATTTAGTAGGACCTCCATGGCTGCCGTGGGTGTGGTGCGAAACGCACCTGTAATTGCAAGGCAAGCCTGTCTCTGTAGTCGGGTGAGCTTTTGTTCGCCAACCCTTTGTTGGCCTTTCTTCCACCACGCTACTGCTCCATACACTATCCGTGGTCTAATTATCATAGTGTATAGCCAGTAAACCTGCCTGGGCTTTAGGCCCCAGGTTTTACCACAGACCCGCCTGCAAGTCCAGAAACCCATTGTGGTTTTATGACATACTTTAACTAGGTGTCCATTCCAGCTGAGGGTCTTGTCCAAGACTATTCCCAGGTATTTTGCCCCAAATGAGAACTGTATTATTTCACCACGGATAGTCGGCGGTTCTAAACCATTCAACTTCCGTTTTTTAGTGACTGGTACTATAACTACCTTTTGCGGGTTAAGAGACATGTCTTCCCTTATACACCATTTGTCAATAGTGTTCAGTATCTCTTGAAGGACGGCCGATATCGTCACCTCCGATTTACCTTTCACTATGATTGCCAGGTCATCAGCAAATGCTTGAACGTCGACTCCCCACAGCGGAATGATCGCTAGCAGGTCATCAACGAGAAGGGTCCACAGTAAGGGTGAGAGAATACCTCCCTGCGGACAGCCCTTCGCAGCCTTGAACTCGAAGACCTCATCCTGGTATGAGGTCGTTATTGTTCTGCCGCATAGCATTGCCTGTATCCAACTACAGATTAGCGGGTCGATTCCTCTCGCAGTGATAGCCTCAGCGTATTGTTAAAAGCACCTTCAACGTCCAGAAACGCTGTTAGTGCTATCTCTCGATTATCGAGAGATTGGTTTAATTTTCCCACCAGATTATGAAATGCTAGTTCTGCCGATTTTCCGGCCTGGTAGGCGTATTGATGAGGGCTAGGGGGACTGTCAATTAGCACCTTTACCCTGATATGGACATCAATCACTTTTTCCAGACTCTTCAGCAGGAACGATGTCAAAATTATTGGTCTGAACGAAGAGGGTTCCGGTTCTGTTCGTTTCACCTTTGGTATATAGACCACATTAGTTAGTGTCCAGCTTGTAGGGATAACGCCCCAAGCCAGACATGTTTTAATAGAACCAAGTTGTGAAAACGAACCAACTCAGCTAGAATCAACCGGTGAGTTGATCTTCGGCGAGTGTTTCACAAAAAGAAAACTAGGACATGGACGAAAATAGCCGATGAATGTATTGAAAAATACAATAGAACAGACCATTCTACAACTGGTTATAGCCCAGAATATTTACTTTGTGGTAGAACTAATCCCATTGCTCCAGAAGAACTTATTGAAGAGAGAAATTTACCAAAAGATAAGGAAATAGCATATAAAAATTCTTTACGCCATCATGAATACAAGAAAAGACTGATTAGGAAACATTATGATTTTAAAATTGGAGACTATGTTTACGTTGAAAATAAATCAAAATTGAATAGAAAAAAACTTGGTGAAATAAGAATAGGACCTTTCTCAATAGTGGAAAAAATTTCTAACACTATATATGAGATAGATATTGGAAATAAAAGGAAGGACAATAACTATTTTCATGTAACTAAGTTGCTCCCATGTGAAAACGCAAACATGTAATGAAGGGTGCATACTTTGTGAGGAAGGATGTAAAAATTCTAGGTTCTATGTCTAAGATTTTAACCTAAAACTACCTCATGTTATATTTAGTGAGCTGTTAGAAATGTGAATTGAGAAACCAGAAGAAATAGCATTGTTTTTGATTCCTTTCAAGTTAGAAAGCTATTTCTTTTTATTTTCTCTCTTTTTATTCCTGTGTATTTCTTTGTATGTTATTTTTTGTGTATGTTATTATGTTATATTTAAAACTAAAGAAAATAAATTCTTTCAGAATCAAGACATCAAATCGTCTATTTCTTCGATTATAAAAAGAAGAATTGATAACATTCTTATATATTATATATACTAACATATTAGGAGTATATGATAGATTGGGCCGTTGCTTGGTAGAAATCAGTTGTAATTGTCATTATAAAATAAAACACTTGTTTACATTTTCTACTTTATTTTTGGTATTGACGTACGTTTCGTCTTTGCTAGAAAGACTTCATCAGAATACGAAGTAACAGTTGTTGTACAATGAATTTATAAGATTTTTTACAGAAGGTGTACATGTGTTTTTAATTGTTCGTCGGGTTGGTTTTCTCAAAGAATATTCCCTTCAGAATCGTGTTCACTCGATCCCTTGTAAATATTGAATAGAGGGGTGTAATAAAAATCTATTTGTTCATTTACTAGGTTATTGCTGTTTTTATGTCTATTTATTTCGTAAATTTCCCATAAGTTCAATTTTAGACCTCTATTTTCAACATGTAGAATTTCTATTTCTTTTGTGAAAGAATGGTTATTTTCAAGAAGGTGTTTAGCATAATGTGAATCTTTTTTATTTTTATCGAAACTTCTTTTATGTTCGGTTAGGCGTGTACCGAAATTTCTACCTGTTCTACCAATATAAATCTTTGGGCAATCTGGGCAAGTGAGTTTGTATACACCTGATAATTGAAGTTTATCCATACTGTTTTTATTGTTTTTGATGTATTTGCTAATAGGATTGTTTGTCTTGAAAGAGACTTTAATATTTTCTTTTTTGAGTAGGTTTTTTAGTTGAGTACTAATGTTTCCGAGATATGTGAGGCTAACGTATTTGTGTTCAGATAGATCAGATGTTACTGGATAAATTCCTTTTTTTGTGTTTGTGTATACGTTGGTTAATTAAATTATCTATTAGAGATGTATTATATCCATTGTTGTAAGCTATTTGTTTAATTATACATTTTTCTTTTTGGAAATTGACTTGGTTTAGTGGAATGTTCAATAAACGGTATATCATACTATGGAGAGCTGCTAGATTTCCGCGAGTAATCGCGGAAATCTTCATGGATTTCCTAGAAAACAAAATTCATAAACATCCGTTCAAAAAATACATCCTTTATTGGTATAGGTATGTGGATGATATAATTGCATGTTTCGTAGGTACTAACAGACAAATATCAACATTTGAGAATTTTATAAATAATCTCCACCCAAAAATAGTTTTCACTTCAGAAATAGAACATAATGAATCCATCAACTTTCTTGACCTCACGATAACTAGAGAAAACAATAAACATAACTTCGCAATTTATCATAAACCAACACAAACAGATACCATTATACACCGTAATTCTTTCCATCCATTCCAACACAAACTAGCAGCTCTCCATAGTATGATATACCGTTTATTGAACATTCCACTAAACCAAGTCAATTTCCAAAAAGAAAAATGTATAATTAAACAAATAGCTTACAACAATGGATATAATACATCTCTAATAGATAATTTAATTAACCAACGTATACACAAAAACACAATAAAAGAAATTTATCCAGTAACATCTGATCTATCTGAACACAAATACGTTAGCCTCACATATCTCGGAAACATTAGTACTCAACTAAAAAACCTACTCAAAAAAGAAAATATTAAAGTCTCTTTCAAGACAAACAATCCTATTAGCAAATACATCAAAAACAATAAAAACAGTATGGATAAACTTCAATTATCAGGTGTATACAAACTCACTTGCCCAGATTGCCCAAAGATTTATATTGGTAGAACAGGTAGAAATTTCGGTACACGCCTAACCGAACATAAAAGAAGTTTCGATAAAAATAAAAAAGATTCACATTATGCTAAACACCTTCTTGAAAATAACCATTCTTTCACAAAAGAAATAGAAATTCTACATGTTGAAAATAGAGGTCTAAAATTGAACTTATGGGAAATTTACGAAATAAATAGACATAAAAACAGCAATAACCTAGTAAATGAACAAATAGATTTTTATTACACCCCTCTATTCAATATTTACAAGGGATCGAGTGAACACGATTCTGAAGGGAATATTCTTTGAGAAAACCAACCCGACGAACAATTAAAAACACATGTACACCTTCTGTAAAAAATCTTATAAATTCATTGTACAACAACTGTTACTTCGTATTCTGATGAAGTCTTTCTAGCAAAGACGAAACGTACGTCAATACCAAAAATAAAGTAGAAAATGTAAACAAGTGTTTTATTTTATAATGACAATATTAGGAGTACAAATAAGTTTCCGCCGTTTTTTTGTTGATGACGCGGCACGGAGTTTCGGTTAGCTTTCGCAGATGATAACCGGCTTAAAAAATAGTTTGGACATTCAAGAACAACATAACCTATTAATATCATTGATTTTATATTGGTAAAATATAATTTTTATAAGTTGAAAATGTCAAAATTTGAGCCAAGTAAGCGTCATTTGCGGGAAATATTAGTTTACTTCTTTAATTTAAAGAAATCTGCTGCTGAGGCGCATCAATTGCTCGTAGAAGCATATGGTGAGGGTGCTTTGAGTGAGAGAACGTGTCGAGAGTGGTTTCAAAAGTTTAAAAACGGTGATTTCGACGTAGAAGACAAAGATCGCAGTGGAAGGCCAAAAATTTACGAGGATGCAGAATTGGAAGAATTATTGGAGGAAGATTCATCTCAAACACAAAAAGAACTTGATCTAACATTAGAAGTCACTCAGCAAGCAGTCTCACATCGTTCTTCTATAATAAATATTTAATTTGTGTTAAAAAACGGCGGAAACTTATTTGTACTCCTAATAGCATTGTTATACTGTTTTCTGTTGAAGATACAGTCTATTGTTGATGGGGAATACATTATTCGGAATATTTCTAAATAGCATTTTTATAGTTTTCTCGCAATAATACTTTCTATAATTGATGGGTAATACATTATTCGACATAAAAAAATTTAATATCACAAACAACTTTATTTTTCACAATTTAAAACAGTTGTTCAGTTCTTAAAACGTCTATGGTTTAAATACATATATACTTTCAGAATGAATACTAGTTAGATCACCCTTGTATCTAGTCGCTTGTATTCAATGTTGCCAGCTAGCCTTTAAGATTATGATTTTGTTGTTGAATTCTTGAAATTTAAATATTATTAAATTTGATTTGATCTTTTGGGAGGGTTCAATTTGAATTTAGAAGATAGCATAACTAACGAGTGCGACAAGGATGAACAAATCTGGCTGGTCAACACTATAAGGAATAAAACAATCTTTAAACTCCTAATACCATGGGCGTGCGATTTTATATTTCCGGATTTATCGAATCAGAATAAGATATTCTTTCTTTTGCCAATTGTATAGTATTTATTATTAATTCAATTTAATATAGTTTAAATCATAGACTTATTATCCTTAGGAGACGGAGCATCTTTCTATTGAAATCTTATTTGTTGTGAAGCCAACATTGGGACTGTTTTGATAAAGACGAAGATAGCATAACTAACGAGTGCGACAAGGATGAACAAATCTGGCTGGTCAACACTGTAAGGAATAAAACAATCCTTAAACTCATAATACCATGGTCGTGCGATTTTATATTTCCGGATTTATCGAATCAGAACAAGATATTCTTTCCTATGCCAATTGTATAGTATTTATTATTAATTCACCAAAATTCAAATATTATGCATAGCTACTTCAAATGCTATCAAACAATTATTCAAAGTTTTGGTATTGTATGATATTTAAATGAATTCAAAGTTTTGATCTATATCAAAACTTTAATTAATTTAATTTTATTATACCCCTATGGGTATAATAAAATTTTTAGTACTTTTGGACAAACCACCAAATTCCTATGAGAATAGTACCAATAGAGGCGAACTCAATAACTGTATCTGGCCATTTCGTTAATCCCCAACATTTCTTAATCCGTTTATCTCTAAGCTTTCAGCATCAGGCCATTATTTTCCTAATGCAAAAATCTTACAACTTTCATCAAAATCATGCTTTTCTGTTACTAAATGTTCTGCATACATAGTATCCAACTTATTATTGAAGATTAATCGCCAAGTTTATGTATTAAATAAATGGAGTATGCGGTTGGCTCTAGGTGAAATATTATAACAAAAAAGTTAATTTATTCTATTACTAAAGGATCTTCCAGTTTGCCCAATATAAGTTTTTGGGCAAATGACACATGATAATTTAGAAACACCATAACATGATTTATTTATTTTAGGTTTGGTATTTTTCAATTTTTTTCCCAAGTTATTGCATCAGAAGGATATGTTAATGTCTATGTTATTAAGGAGCTTCTTTGTTCGCAGAAATGGTATCTCATAGTAGCTGAGAGAATTGAATGTTTTGTCAGTTTTTAAGTTGGAATAGATATATTTCATAAATATAATATATACTAATTTATTTTTCACTATATCTACAGCAGGAGTATTTACAGCGTTCATTTACAGGATTTATTTCTACACAGATGTTATTTCTACTGCACTACATCGTATGTCACTGTAGATGATGACTCGTATCACCCTGTCTCCATCGGATTGCTGCGTCCGTTTATAAGATGCGCCGAGGTTTCTTTAATTTCCAGCAATATCCGGAGTTCTTCGTACGCACTGTAGAGGACTCATCACCGACCATCGGAATGCCGCGCCTGCTCATAAGATGCTCCGAGGTTTCTGGAACACTCTGGAATTTGCAGCAATATCAGGAGTTTCTCGATCGTCGGGGAAATAAGCGGTGGCGTAGAGGGCTTGATCGTTAGACTGCCCTCTTCCTAGACTGTTCAGTCCCTAAGCATGTTTGGTACACCGGCTAAATCTACAGGATTCTCCGTTTCTACAATTTCCTTGCTGATATAAATAGCACCCAACATTCTTTTATCGATTTGGATCTGCAGCCCGGTTCCCTGAAAAGTAACTGCAAGCATATTACGGACAATTCTCCAGTTGAGTTGATCCAACCCACAACTCAACTTTGGTACAGCCAATTTCTTGATTTGATACTTCATTATCTCTTTCTTCAAACAAAGATGTCCATATGTCTTGATAGCTCGGCTTCTCATGAGAAAGTTTCTTAGTTATCAGGTAGAATAGGTACCGTTGATGATCGGCTAGTTTCAACGCCATCCCAAGTTGAGGTTGCTGTCTGACTAGCTTATTCACGCAACAATGCTTTTTCCTGAAGACAGCGGCTATCCCTCTGGTCATTCGCAGATCTTCTGCTACGCAGTGGGCTAGTGAATAATCTCCTGGTACTGAAAAAAGGTCCTGCTGCTCCTCCCCTCGAGTGCTGCTCCGGCAAGGGACAGCACGGGGATCGCCGAACCTGGTGGTTCTCCACCTTGTATATACCGTTCTGACCTAGTCATGTCTTAGGATGGACGGGGAGCGTTACTTAACCGTCTCGCTCGCTAGGAGACAACCTGCAAAAACCCCCAATCCTAAGGTGTGGTAGATCGCCGATGAGATGCGTGGCCGAGGAGTGGTCAGTCCCTTGATTTCTTAACCACACGGGCTTGCGCCCCGTGGGACATTTAGCCTTCCCCCGGTATGGACGTTCTGCAGGGGGTGACCGTTGTATCGGACCAGGCTCGTGGGAACACTCATGAATAACTTAGAAAAATTGAATAGTGGTAGTGGAAAGCGCAGGCACAAAAAGAGAAAGCTTGCGAGCCCGGGGACCCGAAGGCAGCTCCGGAGAGAGTGCATAACCAAGTGCAGCCCCAAGTGCGGCTGTCAGTGCGAGCGAAAGCGGGAGCATGGATGAGAATTCATGCACCCTGGAGAGGATGAGGGCGGTCTCGGCCAAGATGGGGGACGTGGTCCTTCAGTAGGCGAGCCGCATAAGTAAGAACGTGCCTGGAGTCATACTCGGCAATGTTGCCGAGTATAAGAGTATATTTGGAGAGATGTCGAGAGAACTCGAGATAATGCGAGGTGTATTGAATTAAAAGGAGTGGTGAGAGAGGAGGATCGCTACCGGACTGGTAGCGATCCCCGGAGCGAATGTTGCGAGTGGTGGCTCGACTGTGAGGGCTGCGGTGCCTGTGAGCAGGCCACCGCCGCCGGTGGGATAGAGCTACGCCTTGATTGTCAAGGACGTAGCAGGAAAAATGGACAGCGAGGCTATTAGGCAGAAAGTGCTCGCTACGGTGGCGTCGGAGGTGAACGTCAGAGTCACCGCCGTACGAAAGTGCAAGAAGGACTGTGGTATCATCATTGAGACGAGAACCGCCGGAGAACTGGAGTGTTTGAGCAAGTGCAAGGGGCTCAAGAGTATAGGAATGAAGGTGGAAGAACCCAGGGAACTGGGTCCCAAGGTGTTGGTGTACGACATACCGTCGTGTATGTCTGAGGAGGAGCTCATTAAAGATCTCCACAGAAAGGATGGAGCTGGGCTTGACTTGCTCAGGTTACAGCCGAGCGTAAGGCTAAGGAGACGGAACAAGAGGGGAAAGAAAGGTAACGTGGTGCTGGAGGTGCCACAAAGACTGAAAGAGGAATGGCTGAGAGAGGGGAGGGTCTACCTCCACTTCTCGGCATGTAGAGTGCGAGACCTGTGTATGGTGGAAAGGTGTTTTAGGTGTCTGAATTTTGGTCACCTTGCATGAGAGTGCAAGGTTCAAAAGCAAGTATGCAGGAAATGTGGCACAGAGGGTCACGAATGCCGATTATGTAAAGCGAAAGGTAAGAATGCCGGACACAGTACGACAAGTACTAGGTGCCTGGAGTTCCAGATAAGGGAAGCGTGGATGAGAGCGCGTCTGATCTAAGGTGGATAGGACATTGAAAATCCTGCAGTTGAATGGGTAAAGATGCTACGGCGTCATGTGTGAACTGAGCGAGTGCATGATGCGTGAAAGCTTGAGCATAGTTATGCTGCAGGAGCCCTATGTGAGGGATGAGTTGGTGTGTGGTTTTCCACAAGCCATGAGAGTATTTGTCTCGGGAGACGGTGGGGCGGCCATTGACGCCGATGGTGACGTCCTGCCGGTTACTGGGATAGGAGAGCTGAGCGTGTGTATCTGGTTCAGGAATGAAAGATACGAAGGATACTTGGCTTCAGTCTATTGTAGATATAGCGAGAGTATTCAGCCATACTTGGAATATATGGAACGCATGTTGCGCGTGACTGGGAACAGTCCGGTCCTCATTGGACTGGACGTGAATGCGACATCTACCTTGTAGCATAGCAAGGGGATGGGTACGTATAGACCACGTGTTGAAAGGGGCAAAAGCATAGATGAGTTTGTATGTCAGAATGAGCTTCTTGTGGTGAATCAGTGGTCTGTATGGTACACCTTTAGTGCAGCCAACCTGGAGCATCAGATTATAGATTGCGAGGATGATACTGGTCCACAAAAAAGGAAATCAAGAGTTATACGAGAACTATAGGCCGATATCTATCCTGTCAGTTGTCTCAAAAATCTATAAGAATCTCCTTAAAACTAGAATGGTCACATTTCAAGAAAAACTTCGATTCTTGGCAGTTTCCAGCATGGTTTCAGAAAAGGAAAATCTACTACTACAGCTTTGGTCCACATTGTTGAATACATCATGAAGGCACTGGATGATGCAGATGATGTGATGCTAACCTGCATGGATCTGAGTCGAGCGTTTGATTGTGTCAACCATGAAAAGCTTCTGCATAAGTTGGAGTACATTGGCATAAGAGGGCAAGTTTTGAATCTGTTGGAGTCGTTCCTTAAGGATAGGTACCAAATTGTTGATTAAGGTCAAAGGTCTTCCAAGATGTAAATTACTGCAGGAGTTCCCCAGGGATCTGTGCTCGGGCCTATTCTTTTGCTCCTATATATATCGATGACCTAATATATAATATTAATAATGATAAATGGCCTTTATTCAATAAGAACATACATACGAACAAACGAGCGAAATTTAGCCAAGGCTACTCTTTTACTTAACCCATCAGTTTGTTGCTGAATTTCAATTATAGTTCAAATAAATGACAACAAAATGGCACCATCGAAATGCAATCGAAAAAAAATTATATAAAGAAAAGTAACTACAATAGTAACCAATTTGAGTAATTGTGAATAATTGGGCAAATTAAGGACACAGAAATAACAAGAGAACAAAAGGATATGCAGCACTCCAAGTCAACACCCGACCATTGATTATTGCGAGGCACATAAGGTTTTCACGTCTACTTTAAACTTTTAATATTAAAACAAATTAATATATGTTTATCTTCTACAATTTAAATTTAAAAAATTTTATTCAAAAAACTTTTAGAATTAAATTAATGTCTAAAACAAGCACCGCTTATATTTAATAGACGTATATAATCTAAACTCAATATACAATGTCAAATGGAATAAATAAACCAAAAGATACACGAAAGTCCCTAAAATTAATAAATAAATATTTAAAGGAGACAAATTTTGTTTCTGGTCTTGTTCTCAAAACGCCATTTGTACCTTGAAAACATGAACACACTTAAAGGACCTCTCAAAGAATATAATTTATTTGAAATATTTAATATATTTAAATATTCGAATAAGTAAATTCAGAAATCTCTCAAAGCATGCACTATATCTTCAAAAAACAAATATAGTTCAAAGCAATTCCGTCTTCAGTCCTGAAATATATTCAAAATATCAAAATCAAAAAACTAACCTGTACCAAACCACTCAACACGTGTAAATGAATAATGTTTCGAGACATAGATCATCTTTATAATTCAAGATTTATCTATGCTCTAACAGAATCAAAGAACAGTGTGAGCTATTTTTAAGACTTACTTAAATTCATTGACATTGCATAATGAGATTTATTGAAGCCAAGATATAATTATATATTATATATAAAATAAAATAGAAAGGCCTTTTACTTGATAGAAGAAATATAACAAAATTTGAATATTAAAACAAATTAATATATGTTTATCTTCTACAATTTTAATTTAAAAAATTTTTTTTTTTATTCAAAAAACTTTTAGAATTAAATTAATGTCTAAAACAAGCACCGCTTATATTTAATAGACGTATATAATCTAAACTCAATATACAATGTCAAATGGAATAAATAAACCAAAAGATACACGAAAGTCCCTAAAATTAATAAATAAATATTTAAAGGAGACAAAATTTGTTTCTGGTCTTGCCCTCAAAACGCCATTTGTATCTCAAAAACATGAACACACTTAAAGGACCTCTCAAAGAATATAATTTATTTGAAATATTTAATATATTTAAATATTCGAATAAGTAAATTCAGAAATCTCTCAAAGCATGCACTATATCTTCAAAAAACAAATATAGTTCAAAGCAATTCCGTCTTGCTTTGAACTATATTTGTCTCCTTTAAATATTTATTTATTAATTTTAGGGACTTTCGTGTATCTTTTGGTTTATTTATTTCATTTGACATTGTATATTGAGTTTAGATTATATACGTCTATTAAATATAAGCGGTGCTTGTTTTAGACATTAATTTAATTCTAAAAGTTTTTTGAATAAAATTTTTAAAATTAAAATTGTAGAAGATAAACATATATTAATTTGTTTTAATATTCAAATTTTGTTATATTTCTTCTATCAAGTAAAAGGCTTTTCTATTTTATTTTAAACTTTTAGTAGTTTCGAATCTTGGAAGGCAATTGCAAGCTTTGATAGATGTATATCTGAATGACTTTTTAAACATTGAAGTTCTAAATCTGGGAAGGGCAAGTGTTTCAGGAAAGCAAATAGTGCGAGGAAGTGCATGAAGTTGTTCTCTAAATAATAATCTACTCTTAATGTAACTCGGTTCACCCGTCTGTACAACCCTATGAATAAATGCCAAACTCTGCAACCTGTATCGGTTACGAAGATTAAGCCAGTTGAGTTCCTTTATCTTATGAGATATCCTGTCGTATTTTCGAAGTCCATATATCAGTCTACAACATAATTCTGTATTCTCTGCAATCGACTATAATTACTTAAGCTCAAACATGAGCCATATATAAAACTTCAGTACGAAAGATGTGATAAAACTAAGCATTCACATAGCGTTTTCCTCATTTTGAAGTTTAGAATTTTCCTATTGGAATAAAGACTTCAGATTCCAGTATTATTTTTTTATTAACTGGTTAACATGTGGTTGAAAGCTCATTTTTGAGTCCAGATTGAGTCCAAGATAACCTGCCTCAGTTCTACCTGCCAGATTCTCACCATTAATAGCAAAAGTAATATTATTCATCAACAATAAGTTTCTTTCGGTACTAAAAAACATAGTTACATACTTCTTGAGATTTAAAGCTAGGTTGTGCTGTAAGGGCAACTCATAAACATCATCTAAATACAACTACAACCTACGAATGCATTCCGAAGAGTAATCCTTAGAAACTGAAATATAGAGCCCTACATCGTCAGCATAAGCATGAAATTGTGTAGTTATTTTATTTAGGATGTCAGTGGCATAATTTAAAAAAAGCAGAGGTCTTAATATAGAGCCCTGTGGCACTTCTGTGGGAATAATATATGGTATTATGAAAGGACAACATTTCCAGAGTTATGTTTATTTGATCGACTCCACACGCATTAAACCTTATTCCAGATATTATCTTTGCCACCTGATCTGTGGTGGCCATTACAAACGAGAAATTTGAAGATTGATTTAACTTATTTTTAGAATAGTTATTTTGAAGATCTGCCGAACTATGGTCAATCGTATTAACTGATAAAAAGTACTCATTTATTTTGTTCACATCACCCAAGCGTTCAGGTATATCCACAAGTTTCTTATTAACCAAATTGACGTCCTTTAGTGTAGACCACATTTTTTTAGAATTATTTTAATTTTCGTTCAACATCTGATTAATATATGATTTCTTTCTGTGGCGTATAGCCGCTAGAGTACGATTCCGAAGAGCTGTATACAGTGACCTAAGTTCATCAGTCCTTGAAGCCTTGAACGCAGTCAACGCATAGAGCGTTGTTTCATTAGATTTTTTATGTTCTCAGTCATCCAGGGTGCTTTATTTTTGGTTATTCGTGCTGTTTTGACCGGAGCGTGATGGTCGAAGCAGTGCAACAAAAAAGTGTCGAATAAGTGAATTTTATCATCGATATTTTGAGTCTGGAATAACAAAGACCAAGGAATCCCCTCCAGATCCAGTTCAAATTGGAGCCGATGGCCTTTGGTTCAACCTTTTAAATTTTTATATTTAATTCACAAAATACAAGATGGTGGTCACTGAATAAACCACAGTCAACAAGAACGCTTTTAACTACAACACCCGGGCATGTCACCAAAATTGGATCAAGCAATGTAGAATTGCGAAGAGTCACTCTAGTGGGTTCATTTATCAAGTGTGTAAAATCATAGGCTTCGAAAATTTCACTCATAGGATTTACAAGACTCAACATATTTACATTCAGATCACCAAGACAGACCATCTCATCACACTCCGGAATTAGCCTACTCAATATTTTATCAATTTTTTGAATGGTTTTTTTGATATTTTCCCTAGGGGGTCTGTAAAAAGTACATAAGCCAATTATTTTGGTCTTTATTTTAATTTTCAAACACAAAAATTCCAAACAATTTCCAGTATCCAGCTGAAAATCCATCACTTCAGCATTTAAATTATCCGACAAATATACCACAATACCACCGCCTCTGGAACCTCTATCCTCTCTAACATTCTAGAGGCGGTGGTATTGTGGTATATGTGTCGGATAATACTGGTGACGGAAACGTAGCTTAATAGTAATATACTGGATGACCGCATAACTTTAAAGAGCTTTAGGCATTCCTTAAGCTCGCCTCACAATTTCGACAATGTGCTCAAATCCATTGGTTATTGACCGAATATTAAGATGTGCTATCCTCAAATTCATCTTTCTACCATTGCCCATGAGATAAAATAAAAAAAATAATACCTAAATAAAACTAAATATAATATGTATATAAAAAAAGTTAAGATATAAACTTATAACAATGAAATGGAAAAAAGATAATCACTTTCACAGGTATGACTCTGCAATAAAAAACTTCAAAGTAAAATCTAATGATCAAACCCTAATAATTTACCCTTTTAAAGCAAAATTTAAACCATTGTGCCCAAAATATTGACAAAATACATTATCTTTTTGCCTCCAGCCATTTCCAAATCACCAAAAGAAAAGCGAAATTGACAGGTACAAATATAGTCATGAACAATAATATATAATTGATACCCATTCACCTGTCAAATTTTTTCATCATAAACAGAAATGAAAATTAAACAATTAATGAAATTAATGAAAATTAGATACAATCCAATATTTTGTTTTCACAATATCCCGAACTGTGGCTACAGGTATATTCAAAATCCCGATCTGCTTCAACCTTGGTTTTCCCCCTCATATTACCTTAATTATCAAAATAAACAGCTACTATGCTTATACTATACTTATATAACCTAGTTATACTACTCTGTCAAGAAAGTACCGGGAATTTTCAATTAAAACAACATTTTTACATTTAATCGTCAAAATTTATTGGGTCGCCTTCAAAATAGGCTCCATTTGCTCCAATACATCTATGCCAACGGCACTTCCAATTATTGAAACATTTTTTATAGGCGCTTTCCGGGATGGACTCTAGCTCTCGCGCCGAATTTTGTTTTATGGCTTCAATCGACTCAAAACGGGTGCCACGAAGGGGCAATTTTAGTTTTGGAAAGAGGAAAAAGTCGCAGGGAGCCAAATCCGGCGTATACGGTGGTTGCTGAAGCACGTTTGTTGAGTTTTTGGCGAGAAAGTCAGTCACAATCGTAGCTCGGTGAGAAGGCGCGTTATCGTCATGCAAAATCCATGAGTTGTTCGCCCACAAATTTGGCCGCTTCTTACGGATACGCTCACGCAAACGTTTCATAACGCCTAGGTAATACTCCTTGTTTACCGTCTGACCCTCTGGAACGAATTCGTAGTGCACCACGCCACGGATATCGAAGAAAACAATGAGCATCACCTTCATTTTCGAGCGGCTTTGGCGTGGTTTTTTCGGTTTCGGCTCATTTTTGCCACCCATTCCGATGATTGCTGGCTTGTTTGCATATCGTACTCGTAGACCCAGGTCTCATCACCAGTTATAATGCGTTCCATGAATGTAGAATCGGAATTACAGCGATCCAGCATGTCTGAAGCAACCTGTTCGCGATGACGTTTTTGAAGAAAATTCAGGTCTTTCGGTACGAGTCCTGCGGCCACCTATTTCATGCTCAAAATATCAATCAAAATCGTACGTGCGGACTCGTGGGATATCTTAAGATCATGTGCTATCTCTCTCAATATGCACTAGTTTTCGATATAGCATTATCACCAAAGGCCTTTTGCAACACTTTCAATGCATCGGCACACGAAAATTCATTTGCAACACAAACTTTAAACAAATTCTTTGCTCAACGTAATCACCCACAGTAAAAATCGGCACGGCACGCACTCTGACATCGACTGACTTAATCAGCTGTTGCAAACACACTAGTTGACAGATCCCGCTCAAGCTTTGCATAGTAATTAAGGACAGTGGTACCAACCTAGGAAAAAAATTTTACCTGCCTCATTGTCCCGCCAGATTTAAATCGATAATACCCGGTACTTTCTTGACAGAATGTATAATTCACTGATGTACACAAGTGAGGCAAGCAGTATAAACACACTTACCCAAGTAACATACTTTAACAAACGTTTCCTAAGAATCAATCAATGGATTGATCGTATTAGGATGATCTGACGAACGAATTAACATTTTTTCATTGTTGTGTATCTTATAAACTAAATCCTCATAGGTCCAACAATCATTTCTATTTATTTTCCGCACTGACTCAAACAGACTGAGATCTTCCCTCAGCAACTTTTCACTAAAGAAAATATAAGAACCCTTCAAATTCTTTTTGCTGTAGAACACTTTATCTCGAACCCATTTTGAGACAAATTTCACAGATACCAGACGAGACACCAGTGACAGACCCGATTTTGGTTTGGCTGGGATGTTTTGAACGTTATCGATAACAGAAGCATATATTATTCTTATTCAGCTGTAATTTTTGTTTTGAATTAAATAAATTGAGGACACTATCATACACATTTTGAGATGAATTTTCAGGTAGACCATGAATTACAATATACTTGTTGTTTGATCTTCTCCCCATCTCTAGTTGAAAATTTTTTACACTGCTTAGACTATCTGCCAATTTCTTTACTTCATTTTTCATCTCTTTTATGGAGCTTACAATATTTTTCTCGAATTTTCCGAATCTCTCCTCAAAATCACCCCCTGATACTGCCGATACTGATGTCGCAGCAAGATATTCTTTGCGAAACTCCTGTAGGCCATTTTGAAACTCAAGTGCAAGTCTGTTAATACGTGCATCTACTTCCTTTATGGATTTAGACATGATTTAATGTAACTTTCATGAACAAATATAAAACACTGAATGATTAATTAAATATTTTAATATTAGCCTTCTACATATTTAATTTGAAAAATTGTATTTAATAATTATAACTTCAGGAATTAAATTGAAATAATGTCATATAAGTACCACTTATATCAAACGACATATAAAATAAACATTCATTATAAGACATCCAAATGATATAACAAAATCCAATAAATAAAAATTGTTAACCAAAATTCTATAAATTAAATATTTTGAATAGACAAAATTTTGTTTCTGCTGATCAATCCTATGAAAACAAATATCTTTCAAAAATGTTTAACATAATCTTAAGAATTTCATCATAAAACTATCTTACTTAGAATATTCAATATTATTGGATATATTACTGAAAAACAAGTTTTAAGAGAGTCTTTGCTTCGTCAGTATTCAAATAATTCATATTCAATAAAATATAACATCAATCAATAACAAATATTTACTCAACCTTCAACAATTTAGAAACTTCTTGTAAATGAGCTGCTGAGAAATTTAAATGTAATATAAGGTTATCTTACAAGTATATAAATAACTCTGTGGTTTACCCTTGATCTAAAAGATTGAAAGACAATTTAACGGCCTCTGTTATAGCACGAGGACTTATCTGTATAAAGAATGTTGAGGAAACCAAATAGTCATATATTATGAAAAAAATAACATAAATAGAGGTTACTACTTGATAGAAGGTATAACATTATTTAAATATTCTAATATTAGCCTTCTACATATTTTATTTCAAAATATTATATTTAATAATTATAACTTCAGGAATTAAATTGATATAATGTCATATAAGTGCCACTTATATCAAACGACATATAAAATAAACATTCATTATAAGACATCCAAATGATATAACAGAATCCAATAAATAAAAATTGTTAACCAAAATTCTATAAATTAAGTATTTTGAATAGACAAAATTTTGTTCCTGCTGATCAATCTTATGCAAACAAATATCTCTCAAAATTGTTTAACATAATCCTAAGAATTTCATCAGAAAACTATCTTACTTAGAATATTCAATATTATTGGATATCTAACTAAGTAACTTTGTATAAAAGCTCAAGATATGTAAAAACATTACTGAAAAACAAGTTTTAAGAGAGACTTTGCTTCGTCAGTATTCAAATAATTCATATTCAATAAAATATAACATCAATCAATAACAAATATTTACTCACCCTTCAACAATTTAGAAACTTCTTGTAAATGAGCTGCTGAGAAATTTAAATGTAATATAAGGTTATCTTACAAGTAAATAAATAACTCTGTGGTTTACCCTTGATCTAAAAGATTGTTACTTGTAAGATAACCTTATATTACATTCAAATTTCTCAGCAGCTCATTTACCAGAAGGGTTGAAGGGTGAGTAAATATTTGTTGTTGATTGATGTTATATTTTATTGAATATGAATTATTTGAATACTGACGAAGCAAAGTCTCTCTTAAAACTTATTTTTCAGTAATGTTTTTACATATCTTGAGATTTTATACAAAGCAACTTGGTTAGATATTCAATAATATTGAATATTCTAAGTAAGATAGTGTTATGATGAAATTCTTAAGATTATGTTGAACATTTTTGAAAGATATTTGTTTTCATAAGATCGATCAGCAGAAACAAAATTCTGTCTATTCAAAATATATTCCATTTATAGATTTCGTTAACAATTTTCATTTAGTAGATTTTGTTATATCATTTGGATGTTTTATAATGAATGTTTATTTTATATGTCGTTTGATATAAGTGGTACTTATATGACATTATTTCAATTTAATTCCTGAAGTTATAATTATTAAATATAATTTTTTGAAATTAAATATGTAGAAGGCTAATATCAAAATATTTAAATAATTTTATACACCTTCTATCAAGTTTAACCTCTATTTATGTTACACTGAATGATGTTCGGTATCGTGAGGCTTAGTAACTCAACTTCACATAAAATGTGCAATTATTCAAGGTATATTAACTATTTATGTTACACTGAATGATGTTTGGTACCGTGAGGCTTAGTAACTCAACTTCACATAAAATGTGCAATTATTCAAGGTAAACTTGTAAACATTCAATAATTGCAGAGCAACTTAATACGTGTCTACCGCCAACTGCACGTCATGCCAATATAACGTTGGTGCAGATAACGAGACCCTCTTCGCTAACGATACAAAATTTTTGAACAGAGCCTTGGCTCTGTTCCGGCCCTTGGGCCGAAATCTACTACTGAATGAATCTCATGAAATAGTCAAAGATGCGATAGAATGTTTTAGTTCAAATGACATGAAAGTGAACGAAGAGAAAACTCAGGAGTTGATTGTGAGCACAAAACGTCAAGAACCAAAAAGTATTTCTCTGCTTGGAGTTTCAATCAGTGGAAATTTAACTTGGTTGAAGCACATAAACACCAAGATAAGATGAATCCGTTCAGCCGTTCTCGAGTTTTAGCGAGGCTAACGAACAGCAATTGATATATATATATATATATATATATACATATATGTGTATATATATATATATATATATATGTATATATATATATATATATATATACTTTGTTCACCAGAAAAAACTGTTTAGAATTGGCACGTCTCATATGCCAGAGTTTGTCATCGCGCTTATAGAATAGCCTGTATAAATCAATATTGTATTTTGATCCGTAGTCTACCGAATTATTTCAGCGAGAATTTCAATAACTATCAATGACATATTGACAGTAAGATAATTCTATTCGTTTTCTATTCATATGGAGGCTAAGTTAATGATCCGTCAAATTAATTTTCAGGAATTTAATGCTAACTCAGGTGAAGCCGTATAGTGTTCTGAACGAGTTCGAATTGGAATAATAATTGAGTTATTCATGACACATTTTTTATATTTCGGATTAACAGAGAAATTAATGGTTTGTCTAATCTCTTTAGTTTCGATATATTTCGACTAACTCAAGTGAAAAATACTAGAGTTATAGCAAACGGTGTATTAGAATAGTTGTAGTATTCATGGTTTTAAATTTACTCTTTGGACTTGCAATTGCAGATTTGAGTAAGTATTGATAATTATGAAAGATGATACCCTTGGAATATTGTTCGAGTTTTTCGAAAAAAAACAGGTCATTATAGTTTTTTGTTCTAATGACAACACCTCTCACACAAAGCTGGTCACCAAAGTAACTTTCTAAAATCCGTCATTTTACATAGAATTTTCAACACTACTTCAGCTACCGCAAAAGCGGCTAAACTAATAATAAACTTTTATTCATTTCAATATCACAGATGATGTCTGTGAGATTGTGTATGAACAGACTGTATATTTCTAATGTTGTCGTTATATTATGGGGCATATGCGACGAGTTAAAATTCAGGTACCGATGTTAATAAGTGGAAATAAAGAAGGCAGTTAAGTCTCTAAATTGATTCGATAAACATCTAGATAACCCCCAAATTTATCATAGTAGCGACGAGCAAAATCTCGAAATTAAAATAAAAAATAAATTTCCTAAAGAGATATTGCTAAATTGAAAATGTCGGTCGGAAGAATCGAAGAATTCCAATTATCAGAAAAGAAGTGGAGCACATATATAACACGCGTTAACCGATACTTCAAAGTGAACGAAATCGATGAAAAATCGAAAACGGCGATGCTAATAACAGTTGTAGGGGATGAAACCTTCGAACTAATGACCGATTTGTGTGCACCAGATTCTCCTGAAAATAAATCATTCGAAGAACTTGTTAAAATCATGTAGGATCATCTGGAGTCAAGACCATCAGAAATTGCCGAGCGGTACAAATTCCGTCAAAGTATCCAAAGATTAGAAGAGTCTTTTGGGGACTATATTGCAAGCCTCGAGAATTTGGCGAAAACCTGTAATTTCGAAAATACACTGGAAACCAATTTACGGCACCAGCTAGTATTTAGATTGCTTAATGAAATTGTGCGACAAAGACTATTTACCGAGCCTTTTCTATCATATAAATCTGCAATAGAAATAGCAATAAGCATGGAAGCAGCCGAGAAGAATGCCGGCCTCATGGAGAGAAATGAAATAAATAAAATTTATCACAAGCGTCCATTCAGAGAGCGGCCATCTTAGAATAAACCAGAGATCAAGAATCAGTTTTCAACAGCCAAAGCACATGGAACATCAAAAAATCGTAGTAAGTGCAGCCGTTGCGGAAAATCCAATCGCGTGTCCGAAAAATGTTTCTTTCGAGCTGCGCAGTGTCGTAAGTGTCACGTGAGTGCTACCTGTCGCCAAAAATCTAGTGTGCGTTTCAACAAATACGTTGAAACCAGTGGTAAGCATAGGGATGATGAAAATGATGACGATCTCCATTTCGAAGGCAATTTATTCTTAATAAAAAACGAGAAAGATGTTCCTATTAAACTGAAAGTTTCAGTGAGCTCCTAATTGATTGAAATGGAAATCTATACAGGATCAGTGATCTCAGCTATATCTGAAAAAACTTTTCTGATCTTAAAATAAACACTTCTGGTGTCAAAATTAAATCTTATGTTGTATCAGAAATAAAATCTCTAGGTTTCTAGTGGACTGTATTTTGACGTAGTTGACGAAGAGTTTTACTCCAAGGGCACTTGTATGTAGTTATCTCGATGATGAACTAGCTTTGTTTATCCAATAAGATAAACCAACGAAAATGTTAAGGAATTAAGGTAAAAAACTAGTATTACACTATGATAACCACGAATTATAATTCTTGGTTTATTGTATATAAACCAAGTAAAAGGAATGATTATTACACTAACAACAAATGTAATAAATTAGCCAATACTTTGGCAAATCGACTCGATTACTATATTAACAATACTAACCGCGATAGCTTGGACCCAAATGTCTCAAGCTACGTACAACAAATTTGACTATCCGAATGGTAGTGCTTAATGTAGCACTGCTACATGCGACAAGTTTGATTATTACTCGAATAATGATGCGTGATGTAGCAAAGGCCACAGGCGACCACTTTGACTATTACGAATAATAATGATTTTACAGTATTTTCAAAGACTGAACGTTAGAGGTGTTCAATGCATCCCTTCTTACACAAAAAGAGGGAAATTAACGAAATTGATTGGAAGGTCCATTTGGAGGTGGACTGAATGAACGAAATAAACCTTCTTATTGGTTACGGAAAAATTATGAAATTAATGCAAATAAAAAAGGATAGCGCCAGTTTGTAATTCTGAATGCTGCATCATGTGAAATTAACAGGCATAAATATATCAGAATCTCTAACGGCCAGTTTCATAAACAACATTAAAAGGCTCCTTTATGATAAAGTCCCTTTATGAAAAAGGATCCTTTAAATGAGAGCATCAGTTTCATAAACGCACATCGACCTTTACTTAAAGCTTCCTTTAATGCGCCGGTCATATGTTTCCGACTATTGACTGTCCTGAGAACTAGTGATTTTACGAATGTAGTTGGTGATATTCTGTAAAAATTGTGAGTTATGCGTTGGAACTTGTAAAAAGAAAAAGAGAAGAAGCATAAATCGATCTTTGCATAAACATGGTTATGTGCAGAAGACAGTATATTGAAATTTATATCATTATTACGTGCGAATTGTTATATTTTATTACGTGGGTTATATGAATGTATATGGAAGAAGAGAGAAAAGAAGTATTATTACTTTAAAACCTGAGAAGAAATTATGCCTCTTGGAATTGATTGAAAAAAAGAATTCTAATATTATAGGATAAAGTCTGGCAGAGAATAGAAACTGCTTTCAATGCAACAGTTCTCCATTGGAGAAATGGGGACCACCTCAAATCCAAATATGACAATATAAAAACTAAAACTAGAAGGTGGTAGCTGCTCAACGTAGTCATATTGACTGGTGGTGGGGCTCCATTGAAATTGAAGGAGCCAATTTCCAAACAGTTGAGACCAACTGTTACAAACCCGCTTGCCAAAGCGAAAGAGATAGTGGCTATCAAGGAAGAGAATAGAAGAAAAGAAGAGGAGCATTCAAAGCTTAAAATATTAGATTTGCAAATTATGGAGATGAAGAGCAAATTAAATAATAATAATAAAATCTTTTTTATTTGGAATGCACTTTATGGAAAAAGCGGTATTAGAATTCTATCAGCATTGCTGCAGACTATGAAGTTCCCTCAAATTTGAATTAAGAACGGAAATTTCAATAACACATAATATTTTTATTTCTTTATTCTCACTTGAAACTTTTTCAGATGTTACCTAAAGTAAAACAATGAATACAAACACAGAAGCCTATCTGAATACATACCTTGTAAAATCTTATAAAAATTATATGAAATCTTGTCAGGTTGAAGATACAAATTGAATATGAAGAATAGTTCCACAAGTGACAAGTAAATTTATTTTCAATTATCACACAAATATAAATTCTAAATTAGCAAAATATTTGTTAATAATAGACTCTCGCTTGACGAGCTGCATTAACATTAGTTGAATTTGTTTGAAATTGTTTGGAAATATTTCGTTCATATCTACATATTGTGCAAAACAGCGGTAGCCACAATAATTGCCCTTATGGTCGTTAACTTAACACTCATTCCTTTGGAAAGTATAGGAAAATGACGTTTCCAAACTCCATACTTTCTCTCCACCACATTTCTAGTTCGTATAATTGACTGCTTATATAAATTTTCAGCTGCAGTTATAGCTTCCGGTAACTTTGTCATAAGATAAGTCTGCAAACTATAACCACTACCACCAAGTAAGAAATACCGTCCAAATTTACCATTCTCAAATTGTCTCTTCAAGACATTGTTATTAAAGAAAGTTTGATCATATATTTCCAGTTCCATAGAATCTCAATGTCAAAAGTAGTTGGTTCATCGGTTCAATACAGCTGCCTCTGAAAATTGTCAATTTAATGATTTGATATACATAAAATTATATAAACAAAATAATAAATCGAAATTTGTTTACCTGTTAAATGGGAAGTACAATTGATCTGCAATTTTTTTAAGCAAAGATTAAACAGTTGGTTTTGTCAGGCAAAAACGATAGAAGAAATCTAGATCATCTAACGTGGAAAAATGTCTCTCCTGTAAATTTTTGGTCTTCTCACAATTATTTCTTCATCATTTGATGAAGAAGTAGAACTAAAATCAGCATTTAACATTTGGTGGAACATATTTCGTAGTAAGCTAAAATTAAACAAAATGGGTAAATGTGACAGAACAAGGTTATGTCCACTGTATTCGTGTTTATCGAGCACCTGCGCAGTGTCGAGCTTCTCGTTAAAGGATCCTTTTCCAGCCGTAAAGGGCCGATTTTCTCACTTTAAGATAAAGGACGCTTTAAACCTCAAAATTTGTTTATGAAACACGTTTTATCATTAAAGGAGACTTTTTGGGAAAAAGGAGGCTTTAATTTCGTTTATGAAACCGGCCGTAAATGACTTTCCATGTTTTCTAATGTCATATATAATCATTAGAAAACAATTAATCCGAAGTGTAAACAGTTCCAACGGCAATTCTTGAAACTTCTAGATCAAAGTATCAACTTAAAAGACATAAGTATCGAATGACAAATTAATTTCGAACGACAGTGCCGTCTCTAATGAGACGGAATATAGACGTTGAAATTGGAAATGTTTATAAACAAACTTTAAAATTATGTTATTCGTGGGGTAGGACGGACCTCCATTCTTAGGAAGGAATTGGTTGAGAATGTTGGACATTTCAATAGATCAAATATTGAGTCTTAATTCAATAGGAAGTGAATCGAAAAATATTTCAGAAATCTTATTATCCAAATTTCCAAAGGTTTTCGAAAATAAATTAAGTTTTTTTCAAATGTTAAATTATATTTGACACCTAATACTAGACCTGTTTTACTCAAATCTAGATCACTAACTTTTGAACTGAAAATTAAAGTTGAAGAAGAATTAGAACCTTTAGTTTATCAAGGTTTCAGGTGTTTTTTTAGAGTGATAGAACTTTAAATTGAAATAAAACACATTTAAATAAAAATTGAAGCCATTTTTTTATTTTAAAGATGATTTTATGACATTTATGTTTTAAAAATAATTTCCGGCATATGTCCACCACGATTAGATCTGAGGAACCGCATTCGACCTGATCAATTTTGGACCACTTTTTCGAGTAATTCAGGCCTTATTTCATCAATAACTCGACTTATGTTGGCTTTCAAAGCGTCTATTGTTTCCGGTTTATCAGCATAAACCAATGACTTGACATAACCCCAAAGAAAATAATCTAGTGGAGTTCAGTCGCATGACCTTGAAGGCCAATTAATTGGACCATTTCTCGTAATAAGGTTATCGCCTGATCTTTCTTTCAATAAATCAATTGTTTCGGTAACAGCATGAGGTTTAGAACCATTTTGTTGGAACCAAAACACTTCTGAGAGAATACCACTCAAATTTTTAAACAAATAATCATTAATCATCGATCTGTAACGAGCACCATTCACTGTAACATTAGCTCCAGCATCGTTTTTAAAAAAATATGGACATATGATGCCTCCAGAGTGTAAAGCACACCATACAGTGAATTTTTCAGGATGCAATGGAACCTGCATAACTTCTTAAGGATTGTTATCACTCCATATACGGCAATTCTGCTTGTTTACATAGCCGTTTAACCAAAAATGAGCTTCATCACTAAACACAATATTGTGATAAAAAGTGGATCAACTTAAAGCTGTTCTAAGGTCCAATCAGCAAACAAACGACGCTTATTATGGTCAAGTGGCTTTAGTTTTTGAACCAGTTGGATCTTGTATGGGTGTAGATCAAGATATTTATGCAAAATTTTCCATGTGGTGAATGCACAGAGTCCAATTTGTTGTGAACGTCGACGAATAGACAAATCTGGATCATCATTAACACTATGACTTACAGCAGCGATATTTTCTTCTGTACGTACAGTTCTTTGTCTTGTTGTTGTTGCATCGAGTAGAGAAAATCTATCGATAGTTCGACGAATAAGCTGCTCTGATGGACGATTATGTAAACCATAAATTTCACGAAGTGCTCTATAAGTTTGGCGAATAGAACACTGATTTTGAAAATAAATTTCAACAATTTGTAAACTTTGTTGCGGCGTGAGTCTTTCCATGATAATTTGTCAAAACAACATGGCTTCCACCTTCTGTCAAATCAGAATTTCCTAGCGAAAATTCTATCACTCTAAAAAAAACACCTGATATATTATCGCCAGTACATTTCAGTGAATGGACAACTCCACTTGTCCCAGTTTTGAAAAGAAATGGCCAAATAATAATTTGTGGCGAACTTAAGGTCAGTTTAAATCCTTTTTTACAGATAGATAAATACCCTGTGCTAAAAATTGACGATCTATTAGCTTCTCTTGAAGATTGTTCTTTCTTTACTAAATTGGATTTTGCACAAGAATATGCCCAAATAGAATTCAATGACGAATCGAAAGAATTAGTTGTTATAAATACTCATAACGGTGTATTTAAATTCAATCGCCTACCATACAGAGTTTGTCCGAGTCCTGGAATTTTTCCAACGAACCATAAAAGGGTATTTTTAAGGTATGAAAAACGTAATTATTTTTATGGATGATATTTCAATAGCAACTGAAACTAAAGAAGAACATGACAATTTATTGATGGGGAAGTATTTTCGATATAAGATGAATACGGTTTGAAAATACGAATGAACAAGTCGATAATTTAGGTTTTGTTATTGATAAATTTGGAATTCACAATTGTCCAAACAAAATTGAAGTCATAAGTAATGCTAGAGCACCCTCGAATATTAAAAAAATAATGGCATTCTTGGGACTTGCAAATTACTATTTCCAGTTTGTCTATAACATTTCAGAGAAGTTAGCACCCTCATATTATTTGTTGAGAAATAATGTTGAATTCAATTGGAGAAAATCGCACCAAAAGGCATTTCAAAATATTCCATTATAATGAAAAGTTGGTGAAGAAATTTCACCAGTATATTTTTGGTAGACAATTCACTCTTCTTATTGATCATAAGCCATTAATTACTATTTTCGGAGATAAAAAAGGAATACCTATTTTTACCTCAAGTCGATTACAAAGGTGGAGTGTAATTTCTTTCTATTTACAATTTCCAAATTGAATATATTAAATCCAATGAAAATTGGATTGCTGATGCGTTATCTCGTTTCTCTCTGAGTGTCAAAATTCTCCTTCCAACGAAGAATATGATCTCACTCATTTTTTTTTATTTGAATAATGAAGGTTTAATGATTGATTCTAAAGTTATTGCTAAAGAAACTAAAAAAGATGTAATTTTGAATAAAATTTTGTGATAATGTTTTCATGGTTGGCCAAAAGAAAATGTACATGAAAATATGAAATTTTTTTGGGAAAAATAGATCAAGGATGTATTCTACGGGGTTACCGTGTTGTCGTAAGAGTTTTACAGAGAAATATTTTAATGGAAGATTCATACTACGCATTTGGATATAAACAAATGCAAGCTCGTTCTTAAGTTTATTGGCCGAGCATAGACTCGGATATTGTAAAAATGTGTACAAATTGTGATATATGGATTAAAGTCAGTAACAATCCCGAAAAGTCAATTCTATCATTTGGCCTAATAGGTTCAAACAATGGTCGAGAATTCATATCGATTTTAAAATAGAAAAAGGCAAACAGATTTAATCTGTTAGTCTTCTACAATTTTAATTTCAAGAAAATTTTTATTCAAAAAACTTTTAGAATTAAATTAATGTCTACAATAAGCACCGCTTAAATTCAATAGACGTATATAATCAAAACTCAATATATAATGTCAAATGGAATAAATAAACCAACAGATATAAAAAAGTCATTAAAAATTAATAAATAGATATTTAAAGGAAACAAAATTTTGTTTCTGATCTTACCCTTAAGAACAACGATTGCCTTTTAAAAACATGAACACAACTTAAGGACTTCTCAAAAAATATAATTTATTTTAAATATTTTATATATTTAAATATTCGAATGAGTTAATTCTGAAATCTCTCAAAACATGCACTATATCTTCAAAAAACAAATATAATTCTAGGTAATCTCTTCATCGGTCCAAAATAATATTCCAAATATCAAAATCAAATAACTATCACTATATCTCACCTCAACACGTGTTTACAGGAATTGCTTCAAACAGACTAACTTTAAAATTTAAAATGGTCTATGTTCTAAAAAAATCACAGAAAAGTGTAAGGTATTTTTAAGGTTATATTTAGATCATCGACATTCAATAATGAGATTTATTAAAGCCTAAATATAATCATATATTATATATATAATAAAATAAAATAGAGGCAGGCTCTTTACTTGCTAGAAGAAATATAACAAAATTTGAATATCAAAACAGATTTAATTTGTTAGTCTTCTACAATTTTAATTTCAAGTAAATTTTCAGTCAAAAAACTTTTGGAATTGAATTAATGTCTACAATAAGCACCGCTTATATTTAATAGACGTATATAATCAAAACTCAATATATAATGTCAAATGGAATAAATAAACCAACAGATATAAAAAAGTCATTAAAAATTAATAAATAAATATTTAAAGGAGACAAAATTTTGTTTCTGTTTCTCAACTATATTTTAAATATTTCTGTGGTTTACCCTTGATTTAAAATATTGAAGGAATTTTTTTTTTAATTAATAAATAAATATTTGAAGGAGACAAAATTTTGTTTCTGATCTTACCTTTAAGAGCACCAATTAATTGCCTTTCAAAAACATGAACAAATAAATTATATTTTTTGAGAAGTCCTTAAGTTGTGTTCATGTTTTTAAAAGGCAATTGGTGCTCTTAAAGGTAAGATCAGAAACAAAATTTTGTCTCCTTTAAATATTTATTTATTAATTGAAAAAAAAAATTCTTTCAATATTTTAGATCAAGGGTAAACCACAGAAATATTTAAAATATAGTTGACCGTTACACTACATTTATAGATTTTCCAGATTACCAGAAGTTTTTCTAAATGGTTGTAGGCTGAGTAAACATTTGTTGTTGATTGATGTTATATTTATTGAATATGAATTATTTGAATACTGACGAAGCAAAGTCTCCCTTAAAACTTGTTTTTCAGTAATGTTTTTACATATCTTGAGTAACTTAGTTAGATATCCAATAATATTGAATATTCTAAGTAAGATAGTTTTATGATGAAATTCTTAAGATTATGTTAGACATTTTTGAAAGATATTTGTTTTCATAAGATTGATCAGCAGAAACAAAATTTTGTGTATTCAAAATATTTAAGTTAAAGGATTTTGGTTAACAATTTTTATTTATTGGATTTTGTTATATCATTTGGATGTCTTATAATGAATGTTTACTTTATATGTCATTTGATATAAGTGGTACTTATATGACATTATTTTAATTTATTTTTAGAAGTTATAATCATTAAATATAGTTTTTTCAAATTAAATATGTAGAAGGCTAATATTATAATAAAATATTTAAATAATGTAAAGATTACCCCGGGAGATGATCCTTTTTGTTCTGCAGAAGATTGGTGGTAATCATTGTAGACTTAATGCTGGTTTCAGAGAGGCCAGTTTTCCTTTGTTAGAAATAGAACGCCATTGTCCATTGTTCATTGAAAGTGAAGGTTAAACACATCGTGGATTTTACTGTATTGATACTCCAGCTAGGGGCGACCTGTTTACTTTAATCTGAATTGACTATTTAACATATTTCATACATGTAAGCGTCTTTATCTTCATTTCATTTAACAATGGTACTTTGTTTGAGAATTCAGAGTGTTTGAAGTGAATGAAATATGGATCCGCAATTAGATACTGACACCACAACCATGGTTTTCAGAAAGAGCCGCAACAAGCCCTCCTCGAACAACTATTTTAAGATATAAATATTATAATGAATAGGTAGTTAAATAAAAGACACCGCAACCTTTGTGTGTTCAGAATTTCGCAACAAGACATTCCTGAACAACGATATTATGCGCTCAGATTATAATAATCTATACTAATTAGATAGTAAGTGTGTGAACGGGAAATTCCTGACCAAAGGGTTATTGTTAAAGTACCTCGAAGATCTTGGTTACATGTTTCTAGAGCCAGGTTATCTGTGTGTTCCCTCAATTGATTATTGTATTTACCTTTGCATTCACACTAATTATATTTTAGGGTATTAGAAAGGTTGTCGATCTCTGGAACCTTGATTTTATGAATAAAGGGAAAAACAGGTTGAAAATGTATGGGAGCTGAAGAGAGGTCAAGGTTTTTTATCCCTGACTCTTTTTTTGTCCAAAAGTATGACCTCGCTCTCATACACCGAGTCAGATGCGGGAGCCTGCCTTCCGAAAACAAATATTGTATTTTTACTTATCATTGCATTCTGAACATCCCATCACTGTTTCCTCGTTCTCGTTCAAGTGTAACTTGGGTTGTCTACACAACGTAGGGTCCTATTATTTCGCCACTAGGTGATCACGATAAAAAGGTTAGCGTTCCTTAGAGTACTCCGTAAAATCCCAGATATCTTAGAGTACTCCGCAAAATCCCGGATATCTCAGAGTGCTCTTAAAAGATCGGGATAGCTCAACTTGTTCAAGTGTAATATTCATTTATTCCTTGGCACCAAGTTAATATTTTAATAGAGTCCACTCATCTCTAATCCCTGACACCAGGTTTTCACACACAGACTATTCATATTGGTTATATCTTAAGGAATCCGATGCAACGTTGATTCCGAAATACATAGGTTATTTTTACATATCGTCAATATTTCTTATCAGCGCTCTAATTTCTAGGCAATTTCGATCTCATTGAAATTCTATTTGCAATAAATTAATTGCAAATTTACAGTTGACTTCCATTTTCAACATCCTGTAACTCACAACCATGAATCAAACAAAAATCAGCAAAAGGATTTTTTTAGTATGAAATGGTATCTTGACAACAAGCAGAAATCTGAAATTGTTTGATCGATCACTACAGCCGTCTACCGAAAAAATAATGAATTTCATTTTCCCAAACTATATATCTATTATTTCAAGAGAATCCCCTTTCAAATTATCTATTAGAAGTACTTTTCAGGATGCTTTTATAGAAGAACTTCTATATTTTTATACCAAACCTGTGATACACTGTGGAGGTCCCTGTAATGCACCTTTGCTTTTCGATCAACATGGTCCACAACCATAGGAACGTATGTAGATTGCATATCAGGCACACATTTAACATACTCAATGCATTCCGTAACCTTTTTCACTTGACAATGATGTAAAAATCAATTTGGTAATTTTTCACATTCTCATTGAATAAATTGTGAGTATTTGATCAAATATGGTATTTTACTCTCCAATATATAAAAAATTTTGATGAGCTGAAGGTATTTCTTCAACAATGCAGCACAAAATTTGATTGTATAATAGTGTCGGAAACATGGAACACTGGGAACATTGCGTTGTATAATTTATATGGTTTTGATGTATTTTATAATTATCAGTGAATCAAAATGATGGTTTAGTTATTTATATTCCAGATTCACTGAACCATGGGTGTAAGGTTATAAACATAGATGAATGCAAGATAATCCAAACAGAAATATATATGAACAAAAAATCATTCTTAATTACATCTTTGTACAGGCCACATCAAAAATAAACTTCCTGAATGGCCTAACGAACTATATGAACATATATGGAACAGGAAATTTTGACTATAACCTTTTTAACCAACGAATACCTAGACCTAATGAGTGAGTTTGATTTCATACCTATGATTAACTCATATACAAGAATATGTAACAATTCAAAATCCTGCATAGACCATATGTTCCTGAAAACGAAACACAGTATTGAAGAATGCCCTCCTATAGTTCTTAAAACTTGCATTACTGATCATTTTCCAATAATACTGAAAATACCCTTCAAGAAAAAATCCTCAGAAGTAACAGATCCTCTTGATTCATTTAAAAAATACACAGATAATGCAAAACTAAGTGAAAAACTTAAAAAACATTTGCTGGGCACCTATATATGAAGCCCAAAACGTGATTGTAGGAGTTAATTTTTTTGTGAATCAACTGAATGAAGCAATAGGGGAGAGTACTGTAACAAAAAAAGTTCATCATAAAGAAAAAAAGCCAGATGAGGATTTCTAGTGCATTAATAAAGAAGATAAGAGAAAAAGAAAGGCTATATACACTTTCACAAAGAGATCAGCAAGATGAAGTTTTGAAGTCCAGATTTATCAGCTACAGAAACAAACTAAGGGTCCTACTCAGGATCGCGGAAAAACAGTATTACAGTAACAGGGTTGTACAAAGTGAAGGTAATTCAAAACAACTATGGAAAGTAATAAATGAACTAAGTAATAACGGAAAGAAAAAGACTATAATTAACGAGGTAAAACTAGAAGATAATACGATAGTAACAGATCCCGCCATTATGAGCAATGCATTCAACGAATATTATGGAAATGTAGGAGTCTCGATAACAAGATAATAAACGACGCATCCACTATGGCATATTAATCAAAATACAATGTTCATGGAACCAACAAATAAACATGAAGTAGAGGAAATTATAAAAACATTGAAAAATAATGAAACACCTGGATTCGACGGGCTGAAGGCAGAAACCTTAAAATGTATCTCTTGCCACATCTGTCAACGACTTGCCTACCTCATTAATCAAAGCATCTCAATGGAACAATGGCCTAAAAGTCTCAAAGAAGCAAAATAAAGCTCCTATTCAAAAGCGGAGATAAGACTAAAATGGTGAACTATAGACCCGTATCAGTAATTTCAAACGTGGCAAAGATTTTCGAGAAAATTATCAAACAGAGATTGGAGAAATATGTGTTAGATAAAAATATTATCTCACATAGGCAGATGGATTTCAGCCAAACAAGTCCACTGAGGATGCGATTTCTCTGGTTGTATCAAACATTTATGAGGCGTTAGATAGGAGTAAGCCAACTCTGTGCGTTTTTTTAGCCTTTGACACTGTAAGCCACCCACAATTATTGGATGCCTTGGAAGACATTGGTTTAAGGGGCCATGTGCTTAACCTGATAAAGAGCTATATATCTAGCAGACAACAATATGTCAAAATAGGAAACTGTATAAGTGACGCTTTCGAGGTTAAGTTTGGAGTCCCACAAGGAACCGTACTAGGACCTTTATTATCCATTATTTATATGAATGGTCTACTTGAATTGAATAGCCATGGGAAGATAATTAGTTTCGCAGACGATGCAGCCATTTTATATCAAGCTGATAGCTGGGAAGAACTCAGAGACCAAGCTGAAAACGACATAAAATCTATCAAAGATTGGATGGATTATAATTTATTGACAATTAACTTTGAAAAGATCAAATATATCACATTCACTTGCTTAGATAGAAACTTACCAGACTATGAGACACTGAAAATTGATGAGAATTGTGTGATCAAAAGAACCGATTATATCAAATATTTGGGTGTTATTGAGGATAAGTATTTAAGATGGGATAAACATAAAAAAACCTCAGCAGGAATCTCAGGTGTTTAATCTATAAATTTAAGCTTCTGAGAACCATTCTAGACATAACCAAACTCAAAATGGTTTATCATGCTTTGGTTCACGATTGAACTATGGTATCATAGGGTGGGGTGGAGCAATGAACACACACCTTAAAAAAAATTAGTATAATACAGAAAAAAATCTTGAAAATAATCTTAAGAAGACCTCATACTTATCCGACAGATAATCTCTACACAGAAGCAAAGATCTTCGACATAAAGCAATCGTTTTATCGTTCCATTGTGCTATATCAATTCAAAAATAAATCAAATCTACGATCTCTAAGACATCAATATAATACGAGGAAACATAGAACTTGCTACAGAACTCCATTTTCAACGATGAGTGTTGGCCAGCGCAGTTTTAGTTATTTAGCACCGAGAATATATAAGATTCTACCCAAAGGTCTAACGGAACTTTATAATTTACGCCATTTCAAGAAAAGATTGAATGAATCTATTACAAAGTACCCGAGAGATAAACTTGTCAAAATAATAGACATGCGAAAATAAATATTTGGGACACTGAATTATAATACTCCCTTCTTATATTTTATATTATATACATACCTTCATTAATACACCATTTTAGCTGTACACACTCTATCAATATGTGATGTTTTATTTAAACATTTTATTTGTTTATATAACTAGTATTTGTACATTTTTTATCTACATTTGTCTATACCTGGTCTTCATTTTATCTATACACAGTTTTTAAAATAAAATTAGTATTAGTATAACAAACCAATATCCTAAATCTCAACAACTCACGCACAGGCAATTTGCCTTAGTGAGTTTTTGCGGTTTATTGAAACTATATTTGTGAATATGTATTGGTTGATTTTTATAAAAACTATACTTTTTCAATAAGCTCTATATTATTATTATTATTATTAATATTAGTGCCGATGGCTCAGTGGTAAGAGTACAGGGCTCGTAACCGAAAGATCGCGGGTTCAAGTCTTGCTCAGATAGGGAAGAAATTTCCTAGTTGGATGGGTTTCGGCCACCATTTCGCTGCTGGGTCGAAAATTAACAGTGATGTGACCGAAAGTGACGTAAGATCGCAGTTACAAAGCCTACCCAGAACACAATTGAACTCCTAACTCGCACAAGCTGAAAAAAGCTTCTAAGGGATCTCCAAAGAAGATCTAAGAGTATCAGGATATTATAAAAATGAAAATAATATAATATTAAAAAAAATAATATGATTTTCAAGTATCGAAAGAGTTATTTATATTTGAATTTATATTTGTAACTGGTGAGATATTATTTTTAAACTTCCAAAATTTCAATGGTTTTTTCGTATATAAACTTCCATAGATGCAGGATTGCTCAATTCACAAAATTTTCTATGATAAATTAGATCTTGAGTAGATTCAGTACAGATATACGGTAATGATATTGTTACGCTCTATTTCTGGAGCTGTTCTTATGAAATTCATTATTGAAAATAATTGTTTTGTACGTTGTAAATATAATGTTATATAACATCATATTTTCCAGAATGCATAGAGTACATCATCGAATCAAAAGCACAAAATCTTGCAGTGCTTGAGTTTGGTATACCTCTTCCTCTGATTATTGCTGGTGAATATACCTACGAAGGAGAGTTTCCTCATATGGTAAGAAAATTCTTAATTTTTTCTAATTTCTCACTGATTTTAACTTTTTTTAACGTAAAATAGGTAGTCACTTGGAACATTCAATATGATAACAAATAGCAAGAAAGAAATATTTATCGATAGAAATCAACAGATTTGTTGTCTAGACTCTTGTGTAATGGCAAGAGGTGGTCACTTTGAACATTTAATATGATAACAAATAGCAGGAAAGAAATATTTATCGATAGAAAACAACAGATTTGTTGGTTACAATCGATGAATATTTCTTTCCTGCTATTTGTTATCATATTAAATGTTCAAAGTGACCACCTTTTGCCATTACACAAGAGTCTAGACGTCGGCGCATAGATTGGGTTACCCTGTCAAAAAATCAAGGAGTATTATTATTAAACTTAGTAGATTCATTGCTGATATACCGAAGGGATCTTTTCAGTCTTACAATGTTTACTGCTTGTGTTTCGCGGAGCAGATAATAAACACACAAATTCCGGGTGCTTATGTGATTGTCTCGCTTGATGTTGTTTCCTTGTTCACTAGTATCTCGGTGGTTCTCTGCACATCCATAATAGAGGAGGAATGGAACAGAGTAGAAGAACACACAAATATTTCTTGGCAGAACTTTATAGAAATAATAAAATTTCTATACAATAACAACTACTTCATATACAATGGAGTCGATTACAGGCAGACGTTTGGTTGTCCCATGGGATCGAGCCTCAGCCCAATAGTGGCAAATATAACAACGTCCAAGGTGTTGAAGGCCTGCATTCCTATGCTCCTATTCCATTGCCATTTGCCATTTCTTTTTCAGTAGGTCGATGACTTTCTGCTCAGTATCCCGAAGGATGGTTCACTGGAGATTCTTGATGTTTTCAACAACTTCAATAAATATCTCAAATTCACCTTAGAGACGGTAAATAAGAGTGTTGTTCCATTTCTGGACACGCGTGTGATTAGGACAAGCGATGGGCACGTCATGTTAAATTGGTATCAGAAGGCGACAAGCTCTGGGAGATATGATATATGAGTGTGGATAGCTCAAAGAGAGAGCATCGGGCTCGCGACTGGGAGGTTCGGGTTCGAATCCTGTTCAGGTGGAAAGGAAATTTTCTAGTTGGACGTGTGTCTGCCACCATTTCACTGTTGGGTCAAAAATTAACAGTGCTATGACCTAAAGTAACGCAAGATCACAGTAACAAAGCCTACCCAGAACACAACTGAACTACTAAATCGCACAAGCTGAAAAAGCTTCTGAAGGATCTCCACAGAAGATCTAGGAGTATCAGGATAATAATAATAATATATTGTTTACCTATCCTACCACTCAATGAAAATGAAAACCAATGCCATCCTGGGATTGTAAGAAATTATAAACCGACTAGTACATCCCGAATTGCGCCCACCAGCACTCAATAGTGACCACATATTGCAGGATAATGGATATAATGGATCTAGTCAACGAGATCATTAAACAATGAACGCACAGGTTTTACAACAAGATGAGAAACAGAAAAGATATTCAAGAACAAAAATACATCTCTATTCCGTATGTACAAAACTTATCTGAAAATATAGGTAATATTCTGAAAGTACATAATTTGCAAATATGTCATAAAACAAATAATATACTGAAGACACTTTTTACGCCATTAAAAAGTGAAATACCACCTATAAAAAAATCAAACTTAATTTACAGTATACCATGCAACGATTGTGAGAAGGTATATATAGGAATGACATCACAACTTTCAAACAACAGATTAAATGGGCACAAATACATGAAAAACTCGAGCACAGCACTAAATAAACATATAACAGGCGACCACAATACAGTATTCAAAAATACGAAGTTTCTTGCATACGAGAATAAAAGAGACAAAAGTGACATAAAAGAGATGATGTATATAAAGAAAAACAAAAATGCCATGAATGATAGAACTGATATAAGGAATCTGAGCCAGATTTATCACACCATCATATTAAAATAAATGCTTAAAATTGATACAAAATCTAACAACCTTTCAAGAAAATTTCTTATCATCCTGTTTTCTCATCATGTCCTTTCTGAGACATATCTCGTATATGATTTACACGTACTGAAAATTGATGGTTTTACCACGTTATATAATGATGGTATATTAAACAAGAACGATGGAGTCATAATATACATAAAAGATGACATCCATTTCACCCATGAAGTGAAACAACTAGGAGATCTTAAATTTTTGGAGGTCTCGGCGGAGATTGAGTCGCAACAAATTACCCTTTCAGCTAATTGCAGATCTCCAAGCACATGTCCGAAAGTGTTCAACAAAGATATACAACAATATATTCAAACTGTGAAAGGTAATGGCATGCATATAATAATGGGAGATATAAATATAGATTTATCATCGAATACAGATTTCTGTGAGGAATATAACAACATCTTGAGCGCTTTTGGCTATGAATCATATATTAATGAGTGAACTCGACCGCAGAGCCAAACTTGCCTTGACCATTTTTACGTAAGAACAAAGGTTGAAAGGAAAATTCAGTCATATATTTTCCACTATCTCATTACAGACCACTATCCTATAGCGCTGACAGTGGATTTGAGTCGAAAATCGGCAGGTTTGTCTAGGGTGGATGGTAGTTGTAGACAATTAATTAATTATCCAGCACTTAAGACCGCATTAAGTACTGAGAGATGGAAAAAATTCTATTGTTCACAAAATATAGACGATGCGACCGATGACTTCATTGATAGGATTAATAAATATATAATCGATAATACAAAAAGTGTTAGGTCAAAAAAACAGAGTACTAAGAGAAAAAAATGGATAACTAATGCACTTCTTACATCCATTAAATACATTAATAAAAAACAGCGAATATATGAAGCCACACAGGTTGATCCCAGCAACTCAAATTTGAGGATGGAATATGTAGCATATAAAATCAGATTGACTAAATTAATAAGCGTCGCGGAAAAAACTTATGCTTAAAAATTAATAAGAAACAATATAAACCAGACCAAGGCTCTCTGGGGTTGCGTGGATTATATACGTGATCGGTCCAGGTCTGAAACGAAAATTAATAAAATTAGATCGATAGAAGGTGCATTATTGGAATCGAAAAGAGAAATTTCGAATAGTTTCAATAAATATTATAATTCACTAGGTCAAAATTACGCAGAAAAAATTAGAATCCCCGAAAACTGTGGAGAGAATGATATGAATTTACAGAACTCCATGTGTCTCTTGCCTACGGACGCAGAAGAATTGAATAAAACAATAATGCAACTAGGACAAAAAAAACACCCGGATATGACAATATAATATCGGAGACTTTAAGAAAAATATCTGATGAGGTGAAAATGCCTCTAACTCACTTGATAAATTGTTGTTTTAGGGAGGGATACTTTCCGAAGAGACTGAAGATTGGAGTTGTGAAACCTCTGTACAAGAGTGGAAATAAGCTAGAAATGAAGGACTATAGACCGATATGTCTATTATCCAATATCGCTAATATCATGGAAAAAATATTGAAGAAGAGAATAGCAGAATTTTGTGACAAATATAAGATTGTTTCGCAGCGGCAATATGGATTCGTGGAAGGAAACTCAACGGAAGATGCGCTCTATCACTTGACGTCTCACATCTATGGTTCAATGGACTAGTGCAGACCATCCTTATGCATTTTTTTTGATCTCTCTAAAGCTTTTGATACTGTCTCTCACGAAAAACTACTAAAGAAATTAGACAACTATGGTTTGAGAGGAAAATTATATGCCTTACTTAAGAGTTATTTGACTGATCGAGAGCAAAGGGTGGACATCGATGGTGGACTGAGTGAACCCATGTACGTGACCTATGGTATTCCACAGGGTACTGTACTCGGACCACTGTTATTTACACTATATATTAACAGCATATTGAATCTCGGAACAAAGGACAAAACTCTTAGTTTTGCTGACGATATTGCACTACTTTGTGAATCTGACTCTTGGGAAATATTGAAAGCAGAAGTCGAGGCCGACATTAGAATTCTAGAAAACTGGTCCATTTACAACATGCTCACCCTGAACCTGGAAAAAACGAGGTACTTGCCCTTTTCCTCATACTCTAGTGAACTGCCGTCTATGTGGCCTTTGGCAACCGGAACTGTTTCTTGTATCGTGGAAGCAGAATCAGTCAAATATTTGGGTGTGATCATTGATCGACATATGAGGTGGGACCTACAAATGAAAAATATAGTCAATAAATTAAGAGGTGTGCTATATAAGATAAAATATTTGAAGGATTATCTTGATTTGAAACACCTCAAACTGCTGTACTTTGCGTTGGTCCATTCTCAGCTAACGTATGAAATTGTAGGCTGGGGGGTGTTAGTGATGCTCACCTAGAGGAATTGAGCCTTGTTCAGAGGTGGATTTTACGAATTGCTTATAATAAACCATTAACTTTTTCTAATGATAGATTACATGAGGAGTCCGAAATACTCGACAAGTGGCTTAATGGATTCCTCATTGTTAGACCTAAGCCCCTTGTTATCAGAAATATTCATGGATCACGTAGAAACCAATATCCAAAAACTCCCATATTTTAAAGATTTCGTTTATTGGTACCGCTATGTAGATGACATAATTTGTTTATTTAAAGGCACAAATAGACAACTTTGTTCATTTTTGGAATCTATCAATAAATTATATCCAACAATTGATTTCACACAGGAAGATGAAGTAAATAATAGCATCAATTTCTTAGATTTAAAAATCACCAAAATTAATAATAGACACGACTTTTCCATATACAGAAAACCTACATATACAGATGGTACGATTCATTATACTTCAAACCATCCATTTTCACAAAAATTGTCAGTATATAATAGTATGCTTAATAGATTGGTTAACATACCCATGACGAAAGAAAATTTTGATAAAGAGTATAAAACCATTAAACAAATAGCTTTCAATAATGATTTTAATCCGTTAATTGTAGACAATTTACTTGATAAAATAAATTACAAGAAAGCAATATCACTTGTATATCCAAAATTTCAAAATTCAAACGAAACCAAATTTATTTTCATTAACTTACATAGGCCAAAAATCTGAAAAAATTGCTAGATATTTAAAGAAAAAAGAAAAATATAACATCTCTTTTAAAACTATTAATTCTTTAGGCAGCTTAATAAAAAATAATAAAGACGTCATTCCTAAAAACAAAATATCAGGAGTTTACAAGTTAACATGTAGTGATTGCCCATGTGTATATGTGGGACAGACAGGCCGTTCATTCCAGACAAGGATACGAGAACATGAAAAATGTTACATTAATAATAAACCGAATTCAACTTATGCCAACCATTTGTTAGAGACTGGACATAATTTTAATATGAACTATGAAATATTACATATCGAAAACAAAAGTCAGAAACTAAATCTGTTAGAAAATTTAGAGATCAATAGATATAATAAAAGACAAATTTCATTGAATGATCAAATAGATTTAAACAGATCCCCCTACTTAATATTTTTCATTAATTGTAAACCATCTCTTTCCACCCCTCTATATTTTGTACCAGAGCTGTGTATTTAAGGTCATGTTTTGCATTGTATACCTCAGTTTAAATACTCACCTGATGAAGTCGTTGTATGACGAAACAATTGTCGTGTAAATCAATAAAATAGCGGAAGTTTACATTTGTTTTTCTTATATTGAATATGAATTTCCGTCAAGTAAAGATCGAGACAATCAAAAATTTAAAAAAATTATATTTAATATTATAACTTCAGAAATTAAATTAGTGTCATATAAGCACTGTTTATATCAAACGACATATAAAATAAACATTCATTATAAGACATCCAAATGAGATAACAAAATCCAATAAATATAAATTGTTAACAAAATTCCTAGAAATGTAATATTTTGAGTAGACAAAATTTTGTTTGCTCATCCCTCTTATGAAAACAGATATCTTTCAAAAATGTTTAACGTAATCTTAAGAATTTCATCATGGAACTATCTTACTTAGAGTATTCAATATTATTGGATATCTAAGTTACTTTTTAGAAAATCTCAAGATATGTAAAAACATTACTAACAAACAAGTTTTAAGAGAGACTGCTCGTCAGTACTCAATCATATTCAATAAAATATAATATCAATCAACAAAAAATATTTACTTACCTTTAACAATTCAGAAAGCGTATTGGCAAATGAATATATCTGTAAAAGCTAACAGAATATATCTGTAAATATTAAAATATTCAAATGATTTTATATACCTTCTATCAACTATAAACCTCCATTTATTTAATTTTATCTTGAATAACGTTGGATACAAACAGCATCCCTGTCGTGGGCTTTCAGATACTGCAAAGCTATCAAGTATACTCATACCTAGTTTTATTCTTGATGTTGCTTGATTATAGAACTGTTTTATAGCTATTATGATAATGTTGTTTACTGAGGATTTTTTTTAAGACTGGCCAGAGGTTTTGAATACGAACATTATCATAGGGTTTTGTAAAATAGACAAAAAGCAGATGCACTTCTCTGTTTCTCGCGACTTTCCTTTCTTAAGGTGAACTTAACTAAATAAACTATACGAAATAAGTGCACAAACTTAATTTGAAAGGAGAAGTCGAAACTTCAAGATGTGAAATAAAGAAAATAGGGGATTTTTCAAAAAATTTGAATTTAATTACATGCATGGAGTATCCGGTATCTAGGTAAAATATTATAACAATTTTATATAAAAAAATTCATACAGTTTTTATGTTCTACATTTTATTCAGAATCCTGACACGTATTTCGGCCTTTCGACCATCTTCAAAGGAGTACAAAAAGTAAAGAAAAGAGTTACTTTTTGAACCCCTTTGTAGATGGTCGGAAGACCGAAACACTTGTCAGGGTTCTGAAATAATTGTGGAACATAAAAACTGTGTTATTTTTTTTCAATAAAATTTGATTTTATATTTCACCTAGTCTCCTTCAAGAGCAATACGATCATTATATCGCTGCTCTGATTTTTCTATATATCTCTTAAATATTTATTCATTTTTGGCCGCAAATAAGGCTTTTGTTTCGACGATCATCTCCTCATTCGAGGTGAAATTCTTTCCGGCTAGCATTTTTTCAGGTTTGCGCACAAATAAAAATAATTGAGAGCCAAATTTTGTGTTGTGTCACCCCAATGTCAAATAAAAGTAATGTTTTTCAAGTTGCGAGCTGCTCTTTTGAAAAATAGAATTTCTCATAATTTTTTACCAAAAACGTATAATAAATATCTGTTATATTGTCATCATGTATCTTCACCAAATAAGACACAAGGCTAATAGCCATTACTTCATATTTATGCATTAGTCTACTAGAATGTTCTGTCCGTTTTTAAAATGAAACAAGGATAAATTTTTCATTCTTTAAATAAACTTTAAGAATGATATAATTACCATCATTATTTATGACTTATTGTCAGCGTGATAGCAATTTGTATATCCCATTTCAAAAAAATGTCCTATCTCTAGGGGCCAAAAATTGAACCAGTGCTTGTCTGATATCTTCTTCGTTCTTGAATTGTTTGCCCTGTAAGAAACCAAATGATAATCGATGGGAAGGTCCGGGAAGTATGGTGGATGCAACAGAATTTACCAGACTAGCTCTGCGACTTTCTGTTGAGTCCCCAAAGCAGCATGTGGCCTGGCATTGTCATGTGGCAGTATGATATCTTTCCTATTGAACATTTCTCGGAGTGCTGTTTTTAATTTATCCAGTTGCTGACATTACTTTTCCGAATTATGCCTCTCATTAGGTTTTAACAGTTCAAAAGTTATTGGTCCTCGAATATCCCACCATATAAACAACATTCTCTTGTTCAGGCTCAACTTCGGTTTAGAAGTGGAGGGTGCAGGTTTTCCGGGTTCACAATATGCCCTTTTCCTTATGATGTTTTCATAGGTAATCCACTTTTCCCCCAGTTATAATCCGACCAAGAAGGGTTCAATTTTGTTGCGTTCAAGCAGAGATGTGCATATGATGATTTGATCATTCAAATTCTTCTCACTCAACTTATGTGACATCCATCTCGAATACTTCCACACAAACCCTAGTTTCCGAATATAGTCAGAAGTGTTTTTTTGAGTTCCATCAAACCTTTCCGCAATCTCCGATGTTGTTAAATAACTATCATGCTCTAACATGATATTTACAGTATCGTCGTCGATCAGAGCGTGGCTTATCAGAAAGGTCGCAATCACTTACTTGAAATTATTCGAATCATCATGTTCCACCAGAAACTGTACCTTCACCAAACACTTTCAATAAGTTTTTACACGCTTCTGTAGCATTTCTTCCTTGTTGGAATTCGTATAAAATACAGTGGAGTAAATGAATTTTATCGGTAACCATGGGTATACGATAGCGTCTCACTTAAAACTAACAAGAATGATCTTCGCTTTAGTTCATCTACGACGTTAATGTGTAAACATTGTTAGCGATGAAAAGAGAGAGCCAAAATGTATCACATAAATATGCGCATACTTGTTGAAACTGATAGTCTTTAGGTCTTATGGTTCTTATGGTCCGCTCTCAAAAGTTTTGTTTTTGTTTTGAATCTTCTATTCATATGACCCTCATTAAATTTCGTACAAATATGTTGGCTATCATTCTTCATCTGAAAATAAAATTTCAGATCAATCGATTCGCCCGATAACGAACTCATCCAAGAAACTAAGGCCCCAAAACGATCCCGGAAGTTTCAAGTTTTTCTCTTTCCGTTCGAAAGATACAGTGTCCTCACGAAAGACAATATCATGGCCTTTATTATGCTGATTCTAAATTCCGAATTTCACGTCTATCGGAAAAAATTGAGAAAAATAATATAAAATTTCTAATGCGAATAACTGCGACACTATTCGACCGGTTTTAAACAATCACGAACTTGACCGAGATATTTAGACCCCAAACCTTCACTGAATATTTCAAGGCTCTAGTTCATTTTGTACAGGGAGAAGAATAAGGCGTACTTGAGCTAAGTCTCAGATAGATCTTTGGAGTCGTATAATACCTACAAAAATATTCCAGAAGAAACCAACAATCCTGTCCGAAAAGTTAAGAAGGATTATTGGAAAGAATTTTTCAAAAAACTATTATAGTAGGTGACTTCTATGGGCTTCAGAAACAAAAATGGCGCTTTATTAGAAGCCAAAATAAAGAGATCAATGAACTCATACCGATAAGCCAGATCGAGGAAGAAAGCTGGATCGAGTACCACAAACACCTTCATAGAAACAATGAGCCTACTGCAGCAAAAAGTATCATCAATATATACTTAAACAAAAATAGTGAAATAGATACTGCATACTACTCTGTCAAGAAAGTACTGGGTGCTGATTAAAACAACATTTTTACATTTAATCGTCAAAATTTATTGGGTCGCCTTCAAAATAGGCTCCATTTGCTCCAATACATCTATGCCAACGGCACTTCCAATTATCGGAACATTTTTTATAGGCGCTTTCCGGGATGGACTTTAGCTCTCGCGCCGAATTTTGTTTTATGGCTTCAATCGACTCAAAACGGGTGCCACGAAGGGGCAATTTTAGTTTTGGGAAGAGGAAAAAGTCACAGGGAGCCAAATCCGGCGAATACGGTGGTTGCTGAAGCACGTTTGTTGAGTTTTTGGCGAGAAAGTCAGTCACAATCGTAGCTCGGTGAGAAGGCGCGTTCTCGTCATGCAAAATCCATGAGTTGTTCGCCCACAAATTTGGCCGCTTCTTACGGATACGCTCACGCAAACGTTTTATAACGCCTAGGTAATACTCCTTGTTTACCGTCTGACCCTCTGGAACGAATTCGTAGTGCACCACGCCACGGATATCGAAGAAAACAATGAGCATCACCTTCATTTTCGAGCGGCTTTGGCGTGGTTTTTTCGGTTTCGGCTCATTTTTTGCCACCCATTCCGATGATTGCTGGCTTGTTTGCATATCGTACTCGTAGACCCAGGTCTCATCACCAGTTATAATGCGTTCCATGAATGTAGAATCGGAATTACAGCGATCCAGCATGTCTGAAGCAACCTGTTCGCGATGACGTTTTTGAAGAAAATTCAGGTCTTTCGGTACGAGTCGTGCGGCCACCTTTCTCATGCCCAAAATATCAATCAAAATCGTACGTGCGGACTCGTGGGATATCTTAAGATCATGTGCTATCTCTCTCAAGCTGGTACGACGGTTTTTCAGCACCCTTTCCTTAATTTTATCGACGTTAACGAGGCAAGCCTTCGACCACTTCACGACCGTCCTTGAAGGCTCTGTACCACTGATATGCACGAGTTTTCGATAGAGCATTATCACCAAAGGCCTTTTGCAACATTTCAATGCATCGGCACACGAAAATTCATTTGCAACACAAAACTTTAAACAAATTCTTTGCTCAACGTAATCACCCATAGTAAAAATCGACAGGCACTCTGACATCGCCTGACTTAATCAGCTGTTGCAAACACACTAGTTGACAGATCCCGCTCAAGCTTGGCGTAGTAATTAAGGACAGTGGTACCAACCTAGGAAAAAAAATTTTTACCTGCCTCATTGCCCCGCCAGATTTAAATCAATAATTCCCGGTACTTTCTTGACAGAATGTATGTAATGAAAGTACTGAAAAAACTGAAAAATAGAAAAACTACAGGCCAAGATGACATCTCCAATGAACTACAGAAGTTCGGAAAAGATCTGATAAAAGTCACCAACAAAATACTCCACTATAACATGATTTGAAAAGGTGATGGAAAAGAACCTGAAAATTTTAGAGGAATAAATTTGTTATCTAATATCCTTAAATTAATATCAAAAATTATGACAAACATTGTAAAGGAACATACAAATCATCTCACATCTCTCAGATGAACAACAAGGATTCAGAACTAGTAGATTCTGTACAAATGCTGCATTTGTAATTAGATAAATAACGTAAAAATTAATTGAGTATAATAAACCGGCATTCTCTTTCATTCACGCCCAGAAAGCTTTTGATAGGATCCGTCTACAGGATATAATGTATCTTTTATATGATAAGCAAATACCGAGTTACATCATTTCAACAACTGAGAGCATCTCTACGAATAATAAAGTGCAATCATAGTTTAACAACGCACTCACTGCATCAATAAAAGTAGCTAGAGGCATACGACAACTGAACTTTCTGAACATAATAATGGACGAACTAACTATAAATTATATGAGTTCGAGAGCCACAGGAATACAGAATAGAAAATAAAGAAAAAAACACCTTGTGCTATGCATATGACGGCGTACTAAGCAGAAAATGAGGATGACGTTCAGAAACTTCTATTCTTCATCAATAAAGTTTCCAAAACACAGGTGTGACAATATGGGTAGCTAAAACTAAATGTGACTACATCTAAAACACCTTAAGGATGTAAACTGATGGTAAACGACATTATATGGTGACGTGGAATCAGAAGTGCCAGAACAAGCAATAAAAGCAACAAGAACAGCTGCTCAATTGAACGAAACCATTTTCCGATATAACATCTTGTAACAGAAACAAAAGCCAGAATTCATAAAACTGCAATAAGGCCAATTCTCAGAATAGCTCACAAATGCCAATGTATGTAACCAACCTTGTCGGTTGTTGTCTTTCGACATTTATTATTCTCGTAATAGGTACAATATGCCAGTAAGCCGGACACTACCGGTAGTCGGACAAAACACACATAAATTGGGGTAACTTAAAAAATCTAGAGCCAAATTTCCCTGAATAAAAAGGGATATACAGAACAAAATTTTCACCGCCTTTTTAGTAATTTTGGACTTAGTAGTTGCTAGCACTGACATTTTAAAAGCGCGCCAATTTAGTCATGTGTATGTGATTGTTAGGTGTTAGCCATTTTGATTAGGAAGAGCGTATTCTGCAGGTAGGAAAACTTTATTATTTAACATGTTACATATTCACATTAATATTAAATGGATTATAAACAGTTGAAAGTTGCTTTATAATCATTCAAAACTAATTTTTTTTTTAATTCAATATAATAATCGGTTGGCCGGTAATTGAAAAAAAAATCGCTAAAATTTTAGTAGTCGGACAAGTGTCCGATTATTAGCATTTAGCTGCTTAATAAGTATGTTTCTTTTTGGCGTATTCATATGGCCCATTCAACGTTCTTTTATGGAATTCAACTTTCTTTTATGGAACTATTTGATACTTCAGCTAAACCGCAGCCAGTGGTCGGCCGGAGAAAACTGAATGGATAGTATAGATTTAGGCCAATTAAATATGTCCGACCACTGGCCGCCGTGAAAATGTTCGTATTTCCAAAAGTCAGACATTTATATTTTCTTCGGCAGTATATGACACAAATTATCTTTTTTTTTTGTATTTTTTCATTACAAATATGATATCCACTGTAAAAACGCTTACTTTTCGAACATTTGACGAACATAAATTAAAAGAAGCGGTGCTGGCAGTGAAAAAAGGGGGAAAATTAAGGGAAATTTGTCGAAGATATGGAGTTCCTAAGTCCATGGTGCAGGACCGTATTAAAGGCCATGATATATTCAAGTCCATGGGACCACCCCCATTTTTGACTATAGAATTTGAAAATAAAATTGTAAAATGGGTAGAAGATTTGGAGAGATGTGGTTTCCCTATAAATAAAAAGGAATTGTTGGATACGGTTCAAAAAATTGTTCAAGCCGAAAATTTGAAAACATCTTTCAAAAATCATAGGCCAGGTTAAAGGTGGAACACCAATTTTATTCGAAGAAATCCCCACTTTTCTCTGAAAAATGCAGAACCATTGGAGAAATACTGCACCAGGTAACAGAAGAATACATCCGATCCTGGTTCGAAGATTTAGAATCATTTCTCAAAGATTCAAATGCATATGACATCTTCGATGATCCAAGCCGTATACTGAATGCCGTTGAAAGTAGCTTCAGTTTATGCCCAAAGTCTGGGAAGGTATTGGGTCTAAAGGGAAAGAGTCTGAATATCGTTAAAAAAGGAAATACTAAAGAAATCCTGACGGCATTGATTACGTTAACAGCAGATGGGAGGCTTTCTCCACCCCTGGTTATATTTCCATATGTAAAACCCCCAAGGCCAATTGTAGATAGTATGCCTGATGGGTGGGTTTTGGGAAAAACAGACTCGGGGTGGATGAGATCAAATGTGTTCTATGAATATGTAGCCAACTCACTAGATCACTGGATAGAAAATGAAAAAATTCAGAGACCTGTTTCATTTCTGGTTGATGGGCATAAATCTCATATGTCCCTAGAACTGAGTAAATTTTGCCATGAAAAGGATATCATCTTATATGCCTTGCCGCCAAATGCTACGCATCTACTTCAACCCGCTGATGTGACTGTTTTCAAGCCTCTTAAAGAATATTGGGGGTAAGAGGTTAGAGAATGGCAGACGAAAAACCAAAATAGGGTCGTTACAAGAGCGGAATTTTGTTCACTCTTTCAGAAAGTCTTGCATAATCCAAATATGCCACAGAACATGAAAAATGGATTCAAAGCGTGTGGGTTATATCCATTTGTCCAGATGCTGTTCACTATGAAAAATGTGTTCAAACCATGTTGGAAAATATGACTATTAACGACAAAGCTCAGGCTGAAATTACCGTCGAAGACGTCATCACTGCCAAAAAAGTGATCACTTTGCTAAAACCTAAGCTTTCTGATCGTGGAATGTCAGCACAATCGATTATATGCCTAATAGAATCGTTGCTTCCAACAGAATGCCAATGTGATGATATCCCGGTCTATACAGAAGAGGAAATAGACAATATAGAATTTGTTCTTTTAGACGAAGAAGTGAAAAAATCAAATGTGATAATTTTAGACAATATATTACTGGATGAAATAAATCAAAATCCCAATTTAACAGAAACAGGAAATATCGAAATTTCTTTTTCTAATGAAGAAAAAACGAAGGAAAACAAATTTGCAGAAATGGCTGCTTTATCTAAACTGGAAGCCATCACGGCTACCAGTTTTGATGAGCATGAAACGCAAGCCTCAAATAAAGTGACAAAAGTTAAACCTTTGAATGACTCATTAGAAAAACATTTAACGTTTCCGCAACTCCTCCTAAAAAATGTTAGTAAAAGAACAAAAGAAAAGACAGTTTCAGCAATATCCTCTAATGCCTGGAGAAAATACTATGAAATGAAACAAAAAGAAAAGGCAAACATATACAAACATAATAGATGATAACAATCTGCAAACGAAAATACCTTCCCCCATAGACGCAGTCCATGAAAGACAAGAAGAAAATGAAGAAGTAAATCAAATGGAATTTTACGAATTCAAAGAAAAATGTGATATATGCCTCGAAGAATTAGTAAGTGATACTGAATGTGAAAATGAAAAGAATGTAGGCTGTGATTATTGTCCACGATGGTATCATTTAGGATGTACCAAGTTGACGGGAATGCTGTATAGTGATGTATCTAATTTAAATTTTACCTTTGATTTCTGTGAGAATGTAAATCGTTTGAATTATTGATAATACCAAAGATTCCTTCAATTTTGTATGTATACTTTTTTACTTACTAGTTTCCAGTTAATATTTACATTCATTGTAAAAAAATTGTTCCTTTTTATTAAAGCTCTTATATTCTTTGTGAATGCATATTTAGCGGAGAATATTAAGCATTGCCTGTGATTTTTGCAAGAACTGTGATTATTTTTCATTTACTTTATGTTTAAAATAAAACAGAAAGGCCTTTTACTTGATAGAAGAAATATAACAAAATTTGAATATTAAAACAAATTGATATATGTTTATCTTCTACAATTTTAATTTAAAAAATTTTTATTCAAAAAACTTTTAGAATTAAATTAATGTCTAAAACAAGCACCGCTTACATTTAATAGATGTATATAATCTAAACTCAATATACAATGTCAAATGGAATAAATAAACCAAAGGATATACGAAAGTCATTAAAATTAATAAATAAATATTTAAAGGAGACAAAATTTGTTTCTGGTCTTGCCTTCAGAACGCCATTTGCATTTTAAAAACATGAACACACTTAAAGGACCTCTCTAAGAATATAATTTATTTGAAATATTTAATATATTTAAATATTCGAATAAGTAAATTCAGAAATCTCTCAAAGCATGCACTATATCTTCAAAAAACAAATATAGTTCTAAGCAATTCCGTCTTCAGTCCTGAAATATATTCAAAATATCAAAATAAAAAAACTAACCTACATCAAACAACTCACCACGTGTAAATGAATAATGTTTCGAGACATAGATCATCCTTATAATTCAAGATTGATCTATGCTCTAACAGAATCAAAGAACAGTGTGAGTTATTTTTAAGGCTTACTTAAATTCATTGACATTGCATAATGAGATTTATTGAAGCCAAAATATAATTATATATTATATATAAAATAAAATAGAAAGGCCTTTTACTTGATAGAAGAAATATAACAAAATTTGAATATTAAAACAAATTGATATATGTTTATCTTCTACAATTTTAATTTAAAAAATTTTTATTCAAAAAACTTTTAGAATTAAATTAATGTCTAAAACAAGCACCGCTTACATTTAATAGACGTATATAATCTAAACTCAATATACAATGTCAAATGGAATAAATAAACCAAAAGATATACGAAAGTCATTAAAATTAATAAATAAATATTTAAAGGAGACAAAATTTGTTTCTGGTCTTGCCTTCAGAACGCCATTTGCATTTTAAAAACATGAGCACACTTAAAGGACCTCTCTCAGAATATAATTTATTTGAAATATTTAATATATTTAAATATTCGAATAAGTAAATTCAGAAATCTCTCAAAGCATGCACTATATCTTCAAAAAACAAATATAGTTCTAAGCAATTCCGTCTTCAGTCCTGAAATATATTCAAAATATCAAAATCAATGTTTTAGACATTAAATAATTTTAAATAAGGTTATTCTGATTTTCACAAATTTTTATTGTTAAACTCACAACAATTGTTTCGCTATCACAGTAGCATCATCAGGTAAGATCACATTTTGAATAACTAAGCTTGTTTCCGAAATCCGTGGCTATTTATATTACAGTAACTACAATAAATTTTTATTAGGCACTAAAACCCAAAAAAGGGTCCCTGCAAATTCCAGCTTATCTGAATATATTTAACAGAGGTGAGCTATTTAAATCTATTTGTTCGTTAAGTAATATTCCAATTTTATTATGTTTATTTATCTCTAGGGATTCTAACAGATTTAAGGCATAACTTTTGCTTTCTATATGTAGAATTTCAAAGTTATGGTTGAAATTATGTCCTGTTTCTAACAAATGGTTGGAATATGTGGAATTGCTTTTATTGTTGAGGAAACTCTTCAAATGTTCACACATCCTATGACGGAACGTTCTTCCAGTTTGACCTATGTAAATTTTAGGGCAATCACCGCAGGTTAACTTATAAACCCCAGATTTATCATCCTTATGTGTGTAGTCTTTATTATTTTTGATAAATTTACTCAAGTTTAAATTAGTTTTGAATGAAGTTCTCAAATTATATTTATTTTTGAGGTATGTAGCAATTTTCTCAGAAATACCTTTAGTGTAATTTAAGGAAATGTATTTAAAATTTTCTTTTATATTAGGATTGTGTTTCCTAATATAAAAGAAAATTTCAAATACATTTCCTTAAATTACACTAAAGGTATTTCTGAGAAAATTGCTACATACCTCAAAAATAAATAGTGTTTCCTAATATAAAAGAAAATTTTAAATACATTTCCTTAAATTACACTAAAGGTATTCCTGAGAAAATTGCTACATACCTCAAAAATAAATATAATTTGAGAACTTCATTCAGAACTAATTTAAACTTGAGTAAATTTATCAAAAATAATAAAGACTACACACATAAGGATGATAAATCTGGGGTTTATAAGTTAACCTGCGGTGATTGCCCTAAAATTTACATAGGTCAAACTGGAAGAACGTTCCGTCATAGGATGTGTGAACATTTGAAGAGTTTCCTCAACAATAAAAGCAATTCCACATATTCCAACCATTTGTTAGAAACAGGACATAATTTCAACCATAACTTTGAAATTCTACATATAGAAAGCAAAAGTTATGCCTTAAATCTGTTAGAATCCCTAGAGATAAATAAACATAATAAAATTGGAATATTACTTAACGAACAAATAGATTTAAATAGCTCACCTCTGTTAAATATATTCAGATAAGCTGGAATTTGCAGGGACCCTTTTTTGGGTTTTAGTGCCTAATAAAAATTTATTGTAGTTACTGTAATATAAATAGCCACGGATTTCGGAAACAAGCTTAGTTATTCAAAATGTGATCTTACCTGATGATGCTACTGTGATAGCGAAACAATTGTTGTGAGTTTAACAATAAAAATTTGTGAAAATCAGAATAACCTTATTTAAAATTATTTAATATGGATTTTCACCAAGTAAGGACTGATACAATTCAATGTTTTAGACATTAATTTAATTCTAAAAGTTTTTTGAATAAAAATTTTTTAAATTAAAATTGTAGAAGATAAACATATATCAATTTGTTTTAATATTCAAATTTTGTTACTTTATGTTTGTGGTGAATTAAGGTTTTCGTTTTTGTTGTCGCGTCTGTGATTATTGTTTGAACAAACCATATAGACTCAAGTGATATAAAATTTACGCAAAGATTGTATGAAACTTATTAAGTACTGACATGTTGAAAATCAACCAATCACAGGTTGTCCGACTACTAGCTACTACCGGTCGAACACTGGCATAATCTGTCCGACAACTGGCAAAAAGGCACTTTTTTAATATTTCTTTCATTTAAAAATGTTATGTACATGAATAAAATTTTATTTATAATCAGACATGGAGCTAGATACTCAATATGTTGCATGGAAAAGAATTTTGTGCGATTACTATAAAACTGAAGATTTTGTTCAAGTTTTAAATCCAGAAATGCCTAAACTGTCCGACTACCGGCACATTCACCCACATAGCCAACTTTGTCGCTTGCGGCTTCCTTACAAATTATCGCATTTAATATTTTTCATGTAGTATCACCTTTGTTGGTTGGGTCCCCAGCACAAACAAATACAGTAAACCAATAATTATATTTGATGTCTTTTAAAGTGTTCCAGTTATCTTTACTTTTTCTCCTTCGTTGTTTTATTGTATTAGATAAACGAAGCTGGTTAATCCTTCAGATAACCACTTACAAGTGCTTTTTAACACCGTCACATTATTTCGATACAGTTCACAAATCCATTGTAATTAATCGTTGCGAATAATTAGTTTGATATTGTTTGCTGTTTCAGAATACTGGAATAATAAATAATGCAGTTAATCTTTTTGCTTCTGTATTCGTATATTTTATGAATAAATAATAAAATTTGTTATTTTTAATTTCAAGGCACATATTGGTTATATAACAAAAGGATCCAAAGAGCTCTATTGGGCATGTGGTGGAAGCCTTATTTCAGAAATTTTCGTATTAACAGCTGCTCATTGCACCGGCTCTGTAGAATTGTGAGTATATCGCACCGTTTTACCGTAACATATCCATTATATTCAAATTTTCACAAAAAGGATCACTGTATTCTCCTGATATGATTCTGACCGACCTTTTTTCCAAAATGACCACTTCGAGGCACCCGTTTTCAATATAAAGAAAACATATGAAAGATTTTGCGGCTAGTATTGAGTTTTTTGTGGATGGACTTAAAAATGTTTTGATGATTGGATTATTCGTTGGCGTAGGTATATTATTCTGTATTGGGCCAACTTTGAAAGTGTTACGTTTTATGGACCGATTGCTGGTACTTTTTTGGAACTGTTGTATACAGGGTGATTGGAAGTTCAACATGATCCTTCGAAGGTGTTATTCAAATTCATTTGCAATAAACTAAGTTCAGATAGCCAAGGGTCAAAGATGGGATATGAGTAATTCTGGTTTTTAGACTTTTTTGGATTTTTTTGCCTTGTTCCTAGAAACATTCAATTGATACGTTTTTGGATGCTGAAAAATGAGTGATCACTCAAAAAAATATTCGGAAAAAACTCACAAAATCTCAGAAATTTTTACGAAGTAGATTGCTGACTGTTAATCGAAAACAATGTAGTGAACTTGGCGTATAGATTAAAGAGACAAGTTCTTGATTTCCTCAGCTTTTTCTAGAAATGTACAGATGTTGTCAACTTTTTCCTGTGGTCTAAAAAAATTTGCTGAGACGCCAACAAACATCCTCGAAACCTATCCTGTATGGTACCGCTTCTCATTTACTCGTGACTCGTATTCTTTTACTTGTGATGCAAAATTTCATTGTTGAAGTTATGTCTGATAAGTGGTCTGGATAAGTGGAATTGTTTTTTCTATTCAGGACACTTTCTGACGTTCTTGAATCCTTTTTGGTTCTACCAGTTTGTTCTATGTGAACTATTTCTCACTCATCACAAAGACACATTGGTGACACTCATTGGAACTTCCGATTCTTCATCCTTCGATATAATATCATTATTGTTCTTCATGAATTTACTGATGTTTCAATCTGTTTAAATTTTTTAAATCGAATGAATTTATATTTGTTTTGATTTTTAAAACAGATTTTTAAATTTACCGAAGGTAGGGTGGGTAGGATGCCTATTATGAGATAGGCGCTAAATATGAGCTATTTCTGAGAAGATTGATGTACATCTCAAAAATTAATATAATTTAAGAACATAATATGCGACAAATTTAAAATCTCAGTGAAATCATTGAAAACAATAAAGATATTTCATCGGCACATAATGAATCAGGATTTTATAAGTTAATTTGTGGTGACAGCCGTCTGACTGGCATGGTACAAACTAGTAAAACTTTCCAATAAAGGCTTCAAGAACTTTAAAAAGAATCTTCAATAGAAAAATTATTCAAACCATTTATCGATAAATGGACAGGACTTAAAACAGAATTTAGAAATGATGCATGATAAAAATAACAGTTTCATCCCTACTTTTGGCTGTCTTTATGATCATGGATGAATAGTATTAGACCGGTCAATTTAGACATAAAAATAGTGATAAAATAAAGAAAATTCCGACAGAGCCAAATTTTCGTAGAGACCTTAGGTTTACCACAAGGAATAAAGTGTCAAAAGTCCCAATCAGTCTCATGTGCGCTAAGGGACTTATTCGGTCAAAATTTTGGTAATAATAATAAAAGAACTTCAGAGCAATGTTGTAGATCTTAAAATTCTCTATACAAATGGTCCTTATGAGTTTTTCTCTAAGATCCACTATTTCCCAGATATTGCGTTTGTAAGAATAACGTTCTACATAATATGCACACATTTCCACACCCCCTGTGAGGTAGTGTACTCGGCGCGTTTTTTCAACGTGGTATCCCCGGTAGGCCTATTCCACGAACCTTTATGACGTTATTTCCAGGAACAATAATTATTTAATAGTATGAAGATTATTGATATGGGTTACTGAGTTTAAATGTCGTTCTAAATTTTTTTTATTACTTTAATCTGACTCATACTCTTCATATTCAACTTCAACAATCATGTTTTCTTCGATTTCTTCTTATTCCCCTTCCTGTTAATGAATGCTTCGAAATTGTTCAAATGAAGATGAATCAGTTGTCTCTTCATCAAAATCACATGAATCTTCCTCTCTTGTATTTAATTGAACATATGAGCAAGAGACACCTTGGCAATTGGTACACGCTGGAGAACACTGCAATCCTACTTTTTTATAGCCACATTTGGCACTACAATCTTTCATGCAATTGCAAAAAATAGTGTTAAGAGGTTTTTCTGGAGCAGGGGGCAGTAAAGTTCGAATCGGTTCCAAAGTATTATTAATCAATTTCCAACCCCAGTCTTCAGGGTTCATTTCATTGCCTTACCATGTCTGAACTTGATAGTATACTCGAAACAAATGTGGAGTAGCAGATGCCGATGTTGGAGGAAGACAAGATAGTTTTGTACTTGCTTTTTGTTTCGTGTATTTTTTACAAATGTTAAATATCTGTACGTATCTATGCAATCAATTTTTCAGAAAATCCATAAACCGCAAGAAAAAACCGTTTTCGTTTAATAGTTAGTATTTGAGGTGAAGAATTGATTTCTGTGAATACTTTTGCGCAGTCAATTAAATCTTTTTTTCAAATAATTTTAATACTGAATTTTTTCCCCTTCTAAACATTGCTGACGTAGTATCGCATGTAAAAATAAAATATAGTTTTGGCATTTTGGATAAGCTGATAAACTTTTAGAAGAATATATTTCTGTCCGTTGCTGCGCCTTCCCACGTTTTAAAAAGTAAATGATTTTATCAGATGGAGTCCTTGCAGTGAGTAGTACTAACAAATCAACATCTTCATCCACTACAATAGTTGAATTTCTGGCATTAAATTGTTCTATTGCTGTTTCAATTATGAGAACATAGGCGTCATTCGGAGCTTGTTTCACGGCAATATTTTCAGCTGTTAATTTGTTACTCAACATAGAAATAAAACGAGATTTATTATTAATGTTTGCAAAAAAATGTTGTTGGTTTACTGGAACTGTCATAAATTCATCAAACATTATGTCGGTACCTGAGGAGGTTTTTGTAGTACGGCGACGTTGTTCTGCAGCTTTTATGTTCTTTGTTGTGTCACAATAGCCATCAGTACTGGCCTGTTCTTCCTCACGTTTTCTCTTTGATGCAGAGATTGGAGTTTTCCGGTTGTATGACTTTCTGCAATTCACGTGAGTTGTAACGGACTTTTGGCTTCTTAAATAATCAGCAAACTCATCACTTCTAGCGACACTTGCTTCGATTAAAGTTGGCATTACACGACTGACCACAACAGTTTCATCTTCAGTCAAAAGTTTATTACAAATAAAGCAAAATTGTGACATTTTTTTTAATATTGATCAGCACTAACTACAATAGTAGACGCTTGTAATAAATACGTATAGTCACTCGAACTGCTCGTTCAACACTAAAAGAAGCAGGTATACGTGAACGACACCACACGGACAATAGAATAGGCAGATGTTTATTCAAGGCCAGATGTTATTCAAGTAGAGGGGATTCGGTAAGGGACCGGCGGTCTTTTTAGAGTATCTTTTCTTAGAATAGTATAATGTTTACATGAAAGAGACATGAGTAGGCATTTTTGCTTGCTTGAGTACCTAAATATGTATATACGTGGCATCTGTGTGCATACTATGTAGAACATGATTCTTACAAGCGCAATATCTGAGAAATAGTGGGTCTTAAAAAAAAATCATGGGAACTATTTTTATAGAGAATTTTAGGATCTACAACTTTATTCTGAGGTACTTTTTCGATAAAACTTACCGTTTTCGAGAAAAATCCAAAAAACTCAAAATTTTGACCTTGGGCCCCGAATAAGTCCCTTAGCGCACATGGGACTGATTGGGACTTTTGACACTTTATTCCTTGTGGTAAATCAAAGCTCTCTACGAAGATTTGGCTCTGACGGAATTTTCTTTATTTCAATTGACTAAATTGACTGGAGTATATACAAGTAAATATGAATATGGATGGTAAGGTAAGTAAGTACACTTGGAAAGATACTTTTGCAGCTGTGTCTGCTACTCACTCAATTCCGACAATACTTTTTTGTTTTATAAATTCTTCCACTGTTGTTGTTTTCTTCCTTTCCAGGAATGTTAGGTTGAGGGAAAAGACAACCGAGTGCCTGTCTTTTGTGGTCCTAAAGTGAGACATAATCTTACCGTTCTGATATTTTCAACCCGAAGATGACAAATATTTCATCGTAAAATGTTGACAAAACAAACTGATTGACCAAAATATTACTTCTTCAATTGATTGAAATAATATATTCAATCGTATTTATGTTTTGTTATTAAAGTTTTCCAGAAAAAACCTATGAACGAAGTGATTGAAGTTATAATATTTTATGTTTTATACAATTTTATTAACTCAATATTCACTATATTTTTGTTTTATTTATTTTCATTTCTTTTATTGCTCCTTGTGATCTGAAGTACTATATTCTTCTTTTAACATACAACAAAGCTGCACGGGTGAAAATACTGTGCAGTGCCACAATTAAAATCAATAATGTCATCAGAATGTGATTGGTTTGTTGAAATTCGCCTTATTTTTCAAGGACAAACGATGAAATATGTCTTCAAAATCAAGTATGATTTCTTAGAACAATATATGACATTTTTCCTTTGCCAAAATCAAGGTCTCCTTTCACAGCGCCAGAATTAAATGAGATACATCTTAAGAAACACCAACGGGAATTGATAGAAAATATCACTTTCACTTCCAATAACATATGTTACATTCTCGTTTAATTAAATTGTCTAGTTTCCACTATACAAATTTCTTTTTCACTATACATCATATATATTTCTAGAGTTGAATTATTTACACATAATTTATTTATGCTGCACATTTGGTACGACGCTGCTTGATGGTTAATTTCTACTATTCCTTCATGTGCCCCTGCGTCCGCTTGTATACATGAAAACAGTTTCTTGAAAAAAGCAGTAGCACAGAGGACTTTATCATTACACGTGTATTCTACCAGTCAGTTGAATTGTCATGTGAGCGTAGCTCTTTCACCAAGTGACTTCTCAGCAGTCTCCACAGTCTGCCCCCAGAGGCAGAAAGTGTGATAAGGATTACGCCATATCATCGCGCGAAGCGAGAACCCCTCCGAAGTGATGAACCCACCAGCTTCCAATTTGGGCTTCAGTTCGAAAACCTACAAATGTCTGACTGGTAGCAGCGAAGTACTATCCAACCTCTATTGGCTACACGTTATCAGTACACGAGTTGTTTGGGACGCAACTCACACGCCGGAAGGGCTTCTGATCCATCCATCCGTATGCAGTTTCGTGAACTAAGATAATACAAAGATTGATGCCTCAATTGATCCAGGTACGTTAACCGTCAATCCGGCCTGTACGTCAAGACTCACGAACCTATGTGAAGTTTCGATTGATTCTGGCGTCAAGCACCAATGGAGTAGCCGTTTCGTCGAGATCCACAAACCCTGAAATGTCAAACAATAGATCAAGGTTCAGGACGAGGCCGGTCGAACCGTCAAGTCCGGCTAAACCCTGAGACATTTTATGAGAATATCCCGAACATGAATGTCTGCGAACAGATGAACGAATACCTCCCTAGTCCAGTATGCTGTCAACCACTACACCCTCGAGTCCAAAACCAATCGGGTGGCATCAGTACCATCTGTGGGCATCCACCCTCCCGAGGTAATGCAGTATGCTACATAACACACTCGGCCATTGGACAGAAAAATCCGGAGATTTATTGCGATGGAGTAGAGTAGGCTGGTTTCAAGGGAGAGGCCCTGTACTGCGACGGACTCCCTTGTCACTGAGTTGATCAATGCGGTTCAGCCCTCCATTCCACCTTAAAGTGAAACTAGGGCCCCATTTGGTCGACCTTCCACCACACGGGTCCAGTGACTAGCGCAAGTGGCATTACGTTAGGCACCAAGACTTAACTCTTCATTTCACCGGGATTAAACTAGGGTCCTAGTCTTGACAAGCGCCCCCAGCGCGCTAGGCTCTAATGCCATGGGAGACTTTATCGTTACATGTGAATTCTACTAGGTTTTCATATTGGCATGTGAGCATGGCTCTTCACCAAGTGACTACTCAGCAGTCTCCACAGTCCACCCCTAGAGGTAGAAAGTGTGATAAGGATTACGCCATATCATATATCATATATTAGCTTCCAGTTTGGGCCCGGGCTCGAAACCCAGAACCATCTGACTGTTAGCAGCGAAGCACTATCTAACCTCTACTGGCTCTGCAGGTCAGTACCGGAGTTGGCTTGTGACGCAACTCAACCGCCGGAAGGAATTCTTATCCAAGCATCCGAACGCAGTCCGATGAACTAAGATAATCTCAAGATTGATGACTTCTATTGATCCTGGTACGAGCACCGTCAACACGGCCTGAACGTCTTAACCTACTGAACCCATGTGGTGTCATTTGATTGATCCTGGCGTCAAGCACTAAAGACTAAGCCATTTCGTCGAGATCCACAAACCCTAAAAAGTTACGCATTAATCTGGGGCCAGGACAAGGCCGGTCGAACCGTTAAGTCTCGCAAAACCCTTTGTCATTTCATGAGAACATCCCGAACATGGGGGCCTGCCATTTCCCCAGAACGGAAAAACAAGGGCCCCATTCGGAGATCTTCCACCATACAGGTCCAGTGACTGGCGCGAGTGGCATTACGTTAGGCACTTAGACTTAACCCTCCATTTTTCCGGGACAAAACTAGGGTCCTAGTCAAGACAAGTGCCTCCATTACGTCAAGATATAATGCCCGGGGGCATGGGGTGTAAGTTTGACAATGACGCGTCGAAATGTCGGTTGTCGGAACGCTCGCTTTCTGCTCTACTTGAACATCGCAAGGACGGTGAGCTCGGTATTATCGAAAAGTAGTAGGGTCCTCTATGGGATACACCAAAATGCTGTAGCAGAGCAGAGCAGAATTCTGGGCAAGGAGCGGGCGCGCCACACCACCATCACAGCACTACGCTATAGTCCACAAAATCTATTGTAATTAATCATTGCAATCAATTAATTTATTGTTTGTTGGTTAGAAATACTAACTAATAGTATGTGCTTACTGAGGAAACTGAAGTCCAGTGTCTTTCTAAACTATTTCTTGACCCTAAAATGTAATGAGGTTTTCAGATGTACGAGTACTATTACGTCAGATTTAGAACTACTATTTCAGTCTTACATACGATGGCGCCATAGATATGAAATTAATATTTCTTTCGGAATTACTTACCTTCAAACTATAGCTGTATAAATTTCCTGATAATCTGACGTTTGGTTAAAAAGTTACAGTGAAACAACCTTTGTGATTTTATAAACGAAGAAAAATTAACTTTATGCGTTAATCCATTAATGAAGCATTGATTTTTGAAAGACAAAGACTCCGTCTCAACGAAAATTTGGCTTGGTAACTGTTATCCGAACTGTGAACTAGGAAAATTAACCATTATTGATTGAATTCAAACATGGTCTTACGAACACCTATAATGGATCACGCTCTGAGTGCTCAAATTAGTTGGTTCTACCGAATATCAAAAGTCTACTAAATCGTTATGGAAATTCATGGAGTGTAGAGGCAGGGAAAAGTTGACACTCTAAGGATATCAAAGTAAAGTGTGTAATATTTTTCGCACGATTATCTATGAGGAAGCTGGTTTTGAAGTGAGTTAACAGTTTGTTAATAGTGAGCTAAAAACAACAACGAGTCGATATTTCCGAGTGCAGCTTAGAGCTGTGTGAGTGGAATACACAAAGTTTTTTCGTACCTGTATAAGACGAATGGATGAGACATAAATCCATTACTATACATTTGAATCGAAAGGCCGTACTGGCGAGGTTATGACTCCGTATTTTGGGGTACAAACTGCTTCATGCTTGAAAAGGGCAAGACAGTCAATAGTGATGGCTACATAGTCCAACTGGATCGATTAAAGTAGTAAATTTGGAAGAAACGACCCTTTATATAATGAAAAAAGTGATCTTTCACTTCAACAATGCACCGTTACACAAGTCTTTGAGTGTGATGACAAAATTGACCGAATTACACTTCAAATTACCTTCGCAGATTTGGCCCCCGTAGTTTTACCTGTTCGCATATCTGAAAAATGCTGTTCGAATTTGACTCGAATGATTCTATGGTCTTAACAAACATACGCCTATTTAAAAAAAAAGATAAATCGTCCTTCAAGAAAGATATAGAAAGGTAGAGAAGCGCTGTAAGGATGGTATCGCTCAAATTTCATCAAAAAATTTAAGTTTTCCTTATGAAACCTGAAAGTTATGTGCTAGTGTGTTACCTAATAATTTATTTGCCTATTTTCTAATCACCATAATTGCTACATAAACCCCCTTTATCTCATGATGTCTATGGAGCTGATAATATCTTATATTTGTAGCGGTATTCCGAAGATGGTTCGATTAGGGAGTATTAATATTCAGTCCAAGGAAAATATGCAACATAGAGCTGTGATAAATATAATAGAACACCCACGCAGGAAAGGATATTATAATGACATAGCTCTGATGCAGTTGGATCGCCCGGTAAAATTCAATTACTACGTAAAGCCAGCATGCATTAATACATGTATAAGATGCCAATTCAAAACATTGATCGCAACAGGATTTGGAGTCATCGAATACCGTGAGTAATTTTTTTTAAATTCAATTATGTATACTTTTAGAATATCGATTAAAGTGCACAGACACAGCCGTTTGCTTAACCTAACGTGAGCAGGGGCAGCTACGAGTACGAGAATCACTACTTCAGTTTAGAGATAAGGCAACACTGATGTGAATATATCAAATCAGACATTATCAACGGGAAGTTTTACATTTTAAGTGGTGAAAGTACTCAGAATTTGTTTTCATACTAGTGCTGCTTGTATTAGATACAGATACTTGAAACATTAATCTCGTCAAAAATGGAATTAAATGAAGAACATTTTTATGATAGATTGGGCCGTTGCTTGGTAGAAATCAGTTGTAATTGTCATTATAAAATAAAACACTTGTTTACATTTTCTACTTTATTTTTGGTATTGACGTACGTTTCGTCTTTGCTAGAAAGACTTCATCAGAATACGAAGCAACAGTTGTTGTACAATGAATTTATAAGATTTTTTACAGAAGATGTACATGTGTTTTTAATTGTTCGTCGGGTTGGTTTTCTCAAAGAATATTCCCTTCAGAATCGTGTTCACTCGATCCCTTGTAAATATTGAATAGAGGGGTATAATAAAAATCTATTTGCTCATTTACTAGGTTATTGCTGTTTTTATGTTTATTTATTTCGTAAATTTCCCATAAGTTCAATTTTAGACCTCTATTTTCAACATGTAGAATTTCTATTTCTTTTGTGAAAGAATGGTTATTTTCAAGAAGGTGTTTAGCATAATGTGAATCTTTTTTATTTTTATCGAAACTTCTTTTATGTTCGGTTAGGCGTGTACCGAAATTTCTACCTGTTCTACCAATATAAATCTTTGGGCAATCTGGGCAAGTGAGTTTGTATACACCTGATAATTGAAGTTTATCCATACTGTTTTTATTGTTTTTGATGTATTTGCTAATAGAGAATTTTATAAATAATCTCCACCCAAAAATAGTTTTCACTTCAGAAATAGAACATAATGAATCCATCAACTTTCTTGACCTCACGATAACTAGAGAAAACAATAAACATAACTTCGCAATTTATCATAAACCATCACAAACAGATACCATTATACACCGTAATTCTTTTCATCCATTCCAACACAAACTAGCAGCTCTCCATAGTATGATATACCGTTTATTGAACATTCCACTAAACCAAGTCAATTTCCAAAAAGAAAAATGTATAATTAAACAAATAGCTTACAACAATGGATATAATACATCTCTAATAGATAATTTAATTAACCAACGTATACACAAAAACACAATAAAAGAAATTTATCCAGTAACATCTGATCTATCTGAACACAAATACGTTAGCCTCACATATCTCGGAAACATTAGTATTCAACTAAAAAACCTACTCAAAAAAGAAAATATTAAAGTCTCTTTCAAGACAAACAATCCTATTAGCAAATACATCAAAAACAATAAAAACAGTATGGATAAACTTCAATTATCAGGTGTATACAAACTCACTTGCCCAGATTGCCCAAAGATTTATATTGGTAGAACAGGTAGAAATTTCGGTACACGCCTAACAGAACATAAAAGAAGTTTCGATAAAAATAAAAAAGATTCACATTATGCTAAACACCTTCTTGAAAATAACCATTCTTTCACAAAAGAAATAGAAATTCTACATGTTGAAAATAGAGGTCTAAAATTGAACTTATGGGAAATTTACGAAATAAATAAACATAAAAACAGCAATAACCTAGTAAATGAGCAAATAGATTTTTATTATACCCCTCTATTCAATATTTACAAGGGATCGAGTGAACACGATTCTGAAGGGAATATTCTTTGAGAAAACCAACCCGACGAACAATTAAAAACACATGTACATCTTCTGTAAAAAATCTTATAAATTCATTGTACAACAACTGTTGCTTCGTATTCTGATGAAGTCTTTCTAGCAAAGACGAAACGTACGTCAATACCAAAAATAAAGTAGAAAATGTAAACAAGTGTTTTATTTTATAATGACAAGAAGAACATTTTCACGAGATTATTTATTACCTTTCATTTTTGACGTGGATTGAATAAAAAGCATTGTGGCGGTAAAGCTAATTCGACATTTAGTGATGCAGCACCATTTCGAGCCATCGTATTTCGTTAGTTTTCCGAATTAAAGCATGGTCGCGTTTCGCTATAGGACGAATTTTGCGAAGGTCTTCCAAAATTGATGATAAAATCGATTCTGCGCGTGAACTGATTTTGAAAGATCATCAGGTGACATATCTTGAGATTCAGGCATACTTCTGCATTAGTTCCATCTGCATTCAATATTGCATGGAAAATTTGGACGTTGAAAGATTTGTTTGCGTTGGATACTGCATAATTTTTTAGAATCGCCGAAAAAGAACTCTTGTTGATTGATGCAAAGAAATATCGACAAAAATCAATCCCGATGCTCCAAAAGATATCTATAAGATCCTGACAGGCAAGGCATCCAATGCATATGAACTTCGATGCAAACAGTCCAAAATTGACTAAATCTCATGCAAAAGTGTATTGATATTTATGAAGAATATTTTGAGAAACAATAACGTCATTTCCGACTTCTTTCTTTCTGCATTAAAAATACACTAGTGCCATCTAGAGTATGCAAAATACATACTTTAATTAACTCGCAAAGGTATGTCTTGTAGGTATTTTGCATATTCTAGATGGCGCTAGTGTAGTTTTAATACCTTAGTGTCTCTGTGTATAGCGAATATAGATACTTGACAGATTTGGGGTCACTAGCATACATTGCACTGACGAAAATCAATCAGTTTGAAACGTGGACATGTCTGCAATTTGCCTCTGTGATCAACAAAACCTGGTCGAGTTTGTTTGAGTATGGAATTGTTATACAGATGTACGTTACACTGCCTTGATTTTTTGAACTTTCTATTACCATAGCTCATATTCCGTATTAACAAACTTAAATTATTTTCTGGGAATTGTATCGGCATCCATATTCAAGGGGCATCTAGAAGTTGTTATGAGATCAGTCATGATAGGCGAATTGTACAAATCTACCTGATCATCCACAACGAGAATTATTCTCCATTCCAATGTTTCCTTAATTGTAGCGATTCCTAATTATTCAATTTCAAACCTCTAGGTTGAATATAATAATACTACTAATACTTCTTTATTGTACCCAACAGGAATAACCCAATTAATGGGTACCATGTAACAGAAAAGTATATTACATCAACATCCGTGAATCAAATCATAAAAAAATTAAGTGATATAATAATCTAGTCACAAAAAAGTAGACAATTCTTTTAATCAGCAAGAGAAAATAAACAAATATATCATTTCAAACGTCACCAAACATATCCACATCAAGTCCATCAGCACTTTTATGGTAAACTCATGATTAAAACAAATTGTAGAAATTACTATGTTTTACTACCAATAAAAATATATATTACACATTTTCTTGTGACTCGAGTTTCGGGAAATGAACTATCACATCATCAGACAACTGAAGACCGTACAGTAGTACAGAGGTATTTAAACAAAAGTGATGAAACCTAGAGTAAAAAAGCGGGTTGGGGCCTTCTAACAGATATCGGAATGTCTGCAATCGACAAAGAAGGTTGTTAAAACAGATGGTACTTATTAAAATATCTCAAATATTTCTTGGGGTTACATAGCTCTGTACGGTCATCCATTATTTTCACGTTATTTTCATTGTATATCTCAAATAATTGGGATTTACATAGCTCCGTTCAGTCATTCATTATTTTTTACCTTTTTTTTATTGTGGAAAAATTTTGAATATTTCAATAGATTCTAAGTAACACCTAATAGTGTACAGAGGTTCACAAGCTGAACGTGATAAAAAACCGGGTTAAAAAAGAGGGGCCTTCTAACAGATATCGGAATGTCGGCAATCGACAAAGAAGGTTGTTAAATAGATGGTTTCCATTTAAATATCTCGAATAGTTTTTGGGGTTACATAGCTCCGTATAGTCATTCATTATTTTTACATTATTTTGTTGTATATCTCAAATATTTGGATTTACATAGCTCCGTACGATACTTTAATTGTGAACGAATTTGAAAATATCAAAAATCAAGTTTCTTTTCTTCTGAATCTACATGTAACATTTTCTTAAGATTTTTTTTTGACAAAAGGAATAACTGTTTTCTAAAGAATGAGTGGCAAAAGTTGCATTTTTGTTTACTTTTCATTAAATTCATTTTTTGTTCGCTGAACAAGGTTTTAAACAGAAGTTACTTTTTAAATATCTCAAATATTTTCGATTTACATAGCTCCGTGCAGTCATTCATTATTTTTACATTATTGTTATTTTGAACTATTATTATCTATTGTGGGAAAGGAATGACCGTTTTCTAGACAATGAGTGGCAAAAGTAGAATTTTGTTTATTTTTCCTGAAACTCATTTTATGTTCGTTGATCCTCCTCTTGAAGGAACGTCCTGTTTGTCCTATATATTTATTACTGCACGTAGAACAAGATAAAAAAACTCCTGATTTGTGTACGTTTGGAGTAGAGTCCTTTGCGTTAAATAATACCGATGATAATTTGTTTTGCGTTTAAAGTCAATATTGACATCTGATTTTGAAAAACTATTGGCCACTTTTTGACTTATGCTACCAAAGTACGATAGAGAATTGAATTTTTCATTTTCTTCAGTTTTAATGATGGGATAAATTTGGCTCATAGCTATTTTAGATAGTTTCTGTCGAATTAGATTATCTATTATATTGGGGTTGAAACCGTTGTTCGCGGCTATTGTTTTTATAGTTTGGACTTGAGCTTCGCGGTCATTTTTTGATGAGGGTAATACGAAGGCTCTATGGATCTGACATTTTTTGTAAATATGGGTGACTGGAATCAATAGGAATACATATATCAGTGGATGTGGCTTTTCTGAACACGTTGAATTCTATTTTTCTATTTGAGTGTGATATCGAAAGGTCAAAAAATGTAATACTGTTCTTCGATTCTTTTTCTAATTTGAATTTAATTTTTGGGTGAATATTATTCAAGAAATTCAAAAAAAAATTGAATTTCTTGAATAAGTCCAAAACCAATCGGGTAGCCAGGTGGTACAAGTACCATCTGTGGGTATCCACCCTCCCGAGGTAACGCAGTATGCTACATAACGCACTCGGCCATTGAACAGAAAAATCCGGAAATTTATTGCAATAGAGTAGAGTAGGCTGGTTTCAAGAGAGAGGCCCTGTGCTGCGACGGACTCCCTTGTCACTGAGTTGATCAATGCGGCTCAGCCCTCCATTCCACCTTAAGGTGAAACTAGGCCCCCATTCTGTCGACCTTCCACCACACGGGTCGAGTGACTGGCGCAAGTGGCATTACGTTAGGCACCAAGACTTAACACTTCATTTCATCGGGATGAAACTAGGGTCCTAGTCTTGACAAGCGCCCCCAGCGCGCCAAGCTCTAATACCATGGGAGACTTTATCGTTAAATGTGAATTCTTCCAGGTTTTCATATTGGCATGTGAGACTCAGCAGTCTCCACAGTCCACCCCTAGAGGTAGAAAGTGTGATAAGGATTACGCCATATCATCGCGCGAAGCGAGAACTCCTCCGAAGAGATGAACCCACCAGCTTCCAGTTTGGGCCCCGGCTCGAAAGCCAGAACCATCTGACTGGTAGCAGCGAAGCACTATCTAACCTCTACTGCCTCTGCAGGTCAGTACCCGAGTTGGCTTGTGACGCAACTCACCCGCCGGAAGGAATTCTTATCTAAGCACCCGAACGCAAGTCCCATAAACTAAGATGATCTCAAGATTGATGACTTCTATTGATCCTGGTACGAGCACCGTCAACAGGGCCTGTACGTCTTAACCTACTGAACCCATGTGAAGTCATTTGATTGATCCTGGCGTCAAGAACTAAAGGCTAAGCCATTTCGTTGAGATCCACAAACCCTAAAATCATCATTTTTTGATAAGGGTAATGCGAAGGCTCTATGGATCATCGATTGATACGCTGACATTTCTTGTCAATATGGGTGATTGGAATCAATAGGAATGCAAATATCAGTGGATGTGGGTTTTCTGAACACGTTGAATTCTATTTTAATTTGTTCACAATAAAAATAATGTAAAAAATAATGAATGACTGTACGGAGCTATGTAAATCACAAATATTTGAGATATGTATAAGATTAATGGTTTGGTTGCCCCTAGGCATGCGTGTTAAATTGAAAATTTCATCATTACATGACGATTTTTGGGGAAATTTCTGATTTTGAAATTCAATTTATTTACAGCTTCACCTGCTATGAGTGACCATTTGATGAAGACAGACTTGGAAATCTACCCTAACAGAAACTGTTCAGAAATTCATGCGCAAGCTATCAAAGAGGTATTACCACAAGGACTTCTAGATTCCCAGTTATGTGCCGGTAGTGTCGATGGAAATGATACATGCCACGGAGACTCTGGAGGACCCCTACAGATAAAAATACCCAATTATCTGAACATGTATCGAATAGTTGGTGTCACTTCTTTCGGACTTTTTTGTGGGCAACCGAATACACCTTCTTTTTACACAAGAATATCTCATTATACAGAATGGATCGAGAATATTGTTTGGAATGAAAATTCAAATTTTTAGTATAATTCTTTATTTAACATTCAATGAATATATTGTAATGAAAGAATTTCTTATGTTCTTTTCACAGCATATACATTTCTTAATCTTGAATATCGCTAGAAATTTTGATATTATAAAATTTCTTACGAACTTTCCAATATAAAATTGAATAGTGTCTTTTAGTAGACAGAACACAGCATCAAAAGGAGATAAAATAATCCAAAGGAAAAATTTTTCAATAACTCTTCAAAAATATGTAGCTCATCTTCAAAACGGCGATTTGAGATTATCACCGACAATTTTCAGTCCGCTTTCATACGACGAAAATAGGAATAATCAATAAAAAATATGTAACATACTTTCAAGACCACGTGTGAATTTCAAATTAAGATTGAGCATTAAGAAGAACACAAATGGTTTCTTAATGGTTACCATTCATGTTCGATGTATATAGGATTTTATAAAGTATTTTTCAAGTCCCACTTATATCTAAAAATACTGTTTGTATGAGTGAAAAGAAGATTGTAATTTTTATATGTAGAATAAAATAATAAAAATGTGAATTTTTTACTTTATAGAAGGTTTGTTATTCACATTGATATATTATCATTAATTTTCGGAATAACTTTTAGAATTAATTCATTTTTGTATAATAAACATTTTTCTTGGTATTTCGAGAGCAATTTTTAGGGCTCTGACCTGCGCGTTGCTCCTGAATGTCAAAAATAAATGAATAAATCTTAAAAATAAAACAGATAATAATTAATTATAATAATTCTGTTATACCCCGCTACAAATTTTAATTTTATAAATTTATTTTGATATAAAAAACTCTTTAAGAAATTTTATAAAATTAAAATTTGTAGCGAAGTATAACAGCATTACTCTGTTAGATACTTAAGATATTGAAAAAAATTTTTGAGCAAAAAATTACTTTTGTTATTTCATTCTATATAATATACCGTTATGGAATTAAATAAATGAAAATTTTGTAATTTACTTTACCACACTTTTTAGTGGTGCCAATTTTATATGGCATAAATAAATAAAATTTTCCGAATAAATACTATTTGAATCACCCTTGTATCTAGTTGCTTGTATTCAATGTTGCACCTAGCTCTTGATATTATAATTTTATTCTTGAATAATTTAAATTTAAATATTATTAAACTTGACTTTATCTTTTGGGGAGAGTTCAATTTGAATTTTCAATAGGTTGAATTTTTTAAAAATATATTATATCAAAGTAATTTGAAATTTTATAATCAGTGATTAATGATCTAAATTCTAATTCTATGTTCTAACCTTACCCTATTTAAATATTGTAACGTAATTCTAACGTAAACAAGCAATTATTTGTTTTGAATTTTAAATTGAAAAACTTTACATAAATAAACTAATTTCTACCTTTGGTAAGTTTAATTGTCCATTAGCAATGTTCCTTTGATGTTGGCTTTGCTCTATTTCAGGATTTTGTTTATTTCCTGTAGAATATTTCCGGCATGTTTGGATCTCCCAGCTCACTTAGTTGATTGCTTCTTATGGATATAAATTGATGTATTCTTGATTGTTATTGGGAATGTTTCCATTCACAACACTCATGTAACGTATTTTCTGGATTCAATTTCAATTCACAATAACCAAATAATCTCCTTTTTTGGATGATGATACTTTTTGGAACTTTTTTAATTATAGACCGACAAGGACTCTACTCTGAATATATGGAGACTGATTCAATTTTTCTGTGTCTGTCCTATTTATAGTTTTCACGATAATTTGAATTTCAAAGCTTACTAGCTTCTGTCAAAATTATTTAAATATTTTAATATTAGCCCTCTACAAATTTAATTTCAAAAAATTATATATAATGATTATAACTTCTGAAAATAAATTAAAATAATGTCATGAAAGTACTACTTATATCAATTGACATATAAAATAGACATTCATTATAAGACATCCGAATGGTATAACAAAATCCAATAAGTAAAAATTATTAACCAAAATCCTATAAATTAAATATTTTGAATTGACAAAATTTTGTTTCTGCTGATCAATCTTATGAAAACCAATATCTTTCAAAAATATCCAACATAATCTTAAGAATTTCATCATAAGACTATCTTACTTAGAATATTCAATATTATTGGATATCTAACTAAGGTACTTTATATAAAAACTCTAGATATGTAAAACATTACTGAAAAATCAAGTTTTAAGAGTGACTTTGCTTCGTCAGTATTCAAATATTTATATTCAATAAATATAACATCAATCAACAACAAATATTTACTTACCCTTCAATCATTGTAGTGACGGTTCACTACATATAAATATTTCTGTGGTTTACCCTTGATCTAAAAGATTGAAAGACAATTTAACGGCCTCTGTTATAGTAAAAGGACTATCTGTATAAAGAATGTTGAGGAAACCAAATAATTATATATTATGAATAAAATAACATAAATAGAGGTTAATTCTTGATAGAAGGTATATAAAATTATTTAAATATTTTAATATTAGCCTTCTACATATTTAATTTCAAAAAATTATATTTAATGATTTTCACTTCTGAAAATAAATTAAATATAATTTTTTTAAATTGAATATGTAGAAGGCTAATATTAAAATATTTAAATAAATTTATATACCTTCTATCAAGAATTAACCTCTATTTATGTTATTCTGTCAAAGTTAGTGAAAAATGATGCTTTCGATGATTTTACAAAATTCACAATATTTCTTGGTTTGAAATTACTGTTGGAAATCAGCCTATTTTTGAAACTACATTTTGATGTATATTTCATGTTAAACAGAACAGTGAAAGTCTTGCTTTTCATCCATAAAGTATTTCAAGTGTCAAAATTTAACAAAGTTCAACTTCTAATGCTTATAAATTATAAATTATTTAAAATTACTTATGAAATTGATTAAATTTCTTTAGCTTTGATGCTTTTACAATTCTATTGATGCCTAAACATCTTGAAGGATATCTTTTACATTAATTATTTCAGAATATCTGACGTAGATGCTATCTTTCATTGAATTAATTGTATTTTGATCAAATTTGTCCTATTTACATAATTCTGGTGAGTTATATCTAATTTAGCTTGTTCTTTGTCAATAATTTCACTGAAGTTTATATGTGACTCATGATAGTAACAAATCTTTTCAACAATTTCTTCATCAATTTCAAACTGGATATCTAAATTCAAATTATTTCTATTTATTGCAACTTTGGCTATCTTTACATTGAATAATCGTGAATTGAAATTTCCCTGTGAATTTTATTTATAAATTGTCAACAATATCACTCATTTTTGATTACCGTTCAAAGAATTTTCACTCGACTAGTCGTTATGTACTCTTAATATGTTTTTTCTTCATAATATGGGCTTGTGAGAATTTTTTTGAATTGAATTATTAATATTTCTATCAGAATGGATATTATTTAATTAATTTTGGTCTGGTTACACTCTAACGAGCGAACTTATATACAACGGTGAGTCTCTTCCTTAATATATTTACATAATATTTAATTTAACTGTAAATTCCATGACAGTACATTTCTTCTTATCATTTCAGTTACACAATACAACAATCAATTTTGTGCGTCACAATTTCTTCCAAATGTCGGTAATTCGAGTTGAAAATAGACTTATATAATTAAAATATATACATCTTCTTCATTCCTCATCTGAATAAAAATTCAGTATAAAATTCAATTCCGGTTAAGTTGTTAAGATGTTTGACACCTTGTTCAATAACAACAGAATATGGAAAAGTGGTATTAATGAAGGTTTGTGAATACATAGAAAACGAGTACATTCAAAAATTGAATTGAATCGGTCCTTACTTGATGGAAATGCATTTTATTTAACGAATGCTTTTCTGCAGTAGGGTAGCTTGTTCCAAAATGAATTATGCTAGGGCCGAAAATGTTTTAAATTCAAGAAAAAGGACTGCTATCAGATAGTAAAGAGTAAATTTCGACTTTCTCCATCATAAGTTCTCAATCATTGTATGTGTAGAATAATATGAATATGATATGAATGGGGTTCAAAGAAGAGCTCAACGCTTCTCTACTAACAATAATCTTTTTTATTCTTCTGATTATAAGATTCTCACGAAATATTGCAAAGAGATCATCATCATTCTTCTTCTAAACACCAAATTTCAGATCGATCTGATCTCTAGTATCGCAAATATTGAAAAAACTAAGGAAAAATTTCATATGTAAATAACTGTGAACCATTGGACCGATTTTGCTCCCTGACGAACTTGCTGAAACAAATTGAGGTCCCAAATCTACCCAAAAATTTAGATTGGTTCAACCAAACATAATGAGGTTTGACCTCGGATTTTCCAATAGTCGCTTCAGCTTAGAATTGTAAAATTAGGTAGGACGCTCATTCCAAGAACAAGCGCGCAAATATTATACAATCCTATAATTCATATACAATGTGAACTTAAAATAGGTACCGATTAAGTACAAGATATAATTTCGAATTTGTCGCACATTTGTGAGATTTTCACCCCATAGAGATATTAGAATATAATATAATCTTATGCGCACAAGGAATACAGAATTCTTCGATTCTAGCATTCCTTATAATTTTACAAGGCAATTGAAATCATCGACGTCGATAGCAAAGAAATTATTGAAACGTTTTGTTGCTTCTGTATTATTTCTCTATTCACACTTAACCTTGCTCTGAGTGATTTAAACTAAGCACAAAGAGTTATAATATAATAATAGTATTTATTTGCTTTTAAGCAACAATATTATACAATTCACAAATTTTAATTTCATATAACCAATTTTATACGACAAATCGCTTTCAATATGACTCATTTTACAAGTGTTAGCTAACAAACGCAGACCACCCCAAAGAAGCAAACGCGCGATGCTATTGGACAGTGAAATTTATGAAATTTCGCATGCAGACATAAGTGTTAATCAGGTATTCATTAATATGTATAAATTCATACCTACATATGAGAATACAAAAAATATTAAAGAAAAATTTCAAACCATCACCAATGAATCTGGCCCATAAACAAAAAAATTAATACAAATAGAATCATGAAATATGGTACACAACGAATGTCTTAGTATGTATAATATTACTTTCCACATGTTATTTCACATCACTAATTGTTCATATCTACTAGACGTCAATCTCCCCCCTAGTCAGTGCAGCAACCCATTTCTTTGTATATAAACAGGCTTGTTTGGCTACACTAGCACTTTTCAGATACTGAATTGTTTCAACCGTTACTATTTGGTAGTTGATCATAATTAAAACAAATTGTAGAAATTACTATGTTTTACTACCAATAAAAATATATTTTACACATTTTCTTGTGACTCGAGTTTCGGGAAATGAACTATCCCATCATCAGACAACTTAGGTTAGGTCTTTAGTTGTCTGATGATGGGATAGTTCATTTTCCGAAACTCGAGTCACAAGAAAATGTGTAAAATATATTTTTATTGGTAGTAAAACATAGTAATCTCTACAATTTGTTTTAACCATTTCTTTGTTCTCGATTTCCATAAGTTGGACTAATTTATGCACTTGAGTTCATTTGGCAACATGTTGAATATGCTAGCACTCAAATATTTAAAGTTTCTCTGTCCACTACTTTTGTGAGTCTTGGGAATATAAACTGACCCTTTCCTATACCTAGTATTATAGCTGTGCTTTATACTCTCGATATTTCTATCTATGAACTTTTGGACCAAAATTGCCTGACAGTACACTTGTCTCACTTAAAAAAATTCCACTTTCTTTAAACAACTTTATTAAAAATTATTTTCATTATCTCATTTTGTTTGACTTCAACTTTTTTTCAGAACTTGCTAGCCATTGCGAAGGTTAGTTGACTCTGAACCAATGCATAGTAGAGAATTTTCAACTGGTTTATGTTGCATATTTTCCGATAAATAGTGAATTTAGATATAACGCGCTGATCCTCTTAGAAAACATTTTCCCATGTACATTCCAATTAAGATGGCAGTCGATGTGCACACCTAGGTATTTTATTTCTGTTTGCTCGGTTTTTTCTGCTATCCTAGTAGGGGTAATATTTAATGTTCTGAACTTTGGAATTTTGATGAAATTGCTTTTAAATGGTGAGAAGTAAGTTTTGGTCTTATTTATGGTAAGCAGTCTGGTATTAAATAAATCTGTTATGTTGACAAAATCATTTTTCATTTTGTTTCTCAGTTAATTTCGAGAATTTATAAAAACACCAGTATTCTCGGCGAAGCTAATTATATCTTCAAATGCAGGGATGCTGAAAATATCCTTAATGTATATTGAAAACAATAAAAGTTCCAAGAATATTACTTGTAGCACGCCATACTTCACCTGCTTTGGTACACTCAACGTTTTCTCAACTCGGACTTATTGGATTCTTTTAGATAACTTTAATACTATAATAAAAAACAATAATGAACTCCCCTCTTGTTGACCCTTCCAACGGATTCTAGAAGATTCTAGAAGAAAGAAGTAAAGACTTGATTATATCAATGATTGTTTCGTTCTTTACTTGACCGAAAATCATCTTGAAAATATGAATAAAAACAATATTCTAATTTCCGCTAATATATATGAGCGGAAATTAGAATATTGTTTTTATTCATATTTTCGACTTGATTATAGCTGACGCACTATCAAGAGCATATTTACATGACACATTTAATACTTTTGAGTCGGAAATTGAAGCTCAAGTGTGTTTAATAAAAAGTTGTATAACTGCCACGCCTGAAAAATTAGAACAATTGAAATCAAAAACGAAAAATGACGAAGAATTTCAAGTCTTAATGCAAATGATCAAAAACTGATGGCCAAATAACATGAAAAAATTGAGTCAAAATCTGAAATTGTATTTCCCATATAAAATTCAATTTCACATAGTAGATGAAATAATTTTTAAAGGTGAGGCAATTGTTATTCCTAGAGATTTGAGAATGGAAATATTGGACAGAGCGCACTATAGTCATTTAGGAATTAATATAACTATAAGTTTGGCGAAAGATTCAATATTTTGGCCTGAAATGAATAATCTCATTGAACAAAAAATCAGTCAATGTCGTTTGTGTTTAAAATATGCTAATTAACAAAGTTCTGAACCAATAATTATATACCATATTTAAGATGGAACAAAGTAGGCTGTGACATTTTTGAAATAGACGAAAAGAAATTCTTGCTGGTGGTGGACTATTTTTTAAAATTTGTAGAAGTAGTTATTTATTCTAAATAATAACACTACAAGTAGAAATATTATAAATTCAATGAAATCAGTATTTTGCACACATGGAATACCCTTAACGTTAATATCAGATGGAAGTCCACAATTTACATCAGATGAATTCAAACAGTTGGCAAAAGATTGGAAGTTTACACATGTTATGTCCTCCCCTATATCTGCACAAAGTAATGGTATGGCGGAATGACATATACAAAATGTAAAAAAATTTATTAAAAAAATTATGGAAGAAAAAAAGAATATATAATTAGCTTTACCGAATTTAAAAAAAGGCTTGTGTCGAATCAGGATTTACTTCATCACAGATGTTAATGTCAAGGAATATCAGATCAAACTTGATAGGTAACAAAAATTATTATCAACCTAGGATAGCTAAATAAAAAATTTGGAAAAACTCGTCTCGTACAAGAAAAATACTATAATGAATGCGTTAAAAAATTGCCAGAAATTCCTCTTAATACGAAAGTTTATGTACAGATCAAATCAAAATCAAGTTGGACCCCCGGCATTGTAATAGAAAAGTTAAGAGATAGGGTTTAAAGAATTGAACTGGATAATGGTGGAAAACTTTACAGAAATAGAAAATTTATAAAAATTGTACCATGTTGTAACGTTAAAAAACGCTCAACTGTTGATTTGAATTACAATCGCTAAATAATGCTTCAATGACGTGATTTCATTAAAACCATTAAGAAATTTGGAGTTTCCGCAATGAAAATCGACGTTGTTAAACGTAGAATTTCCCAGATTTCTTTCTTTCGTATTGTGGGTTTACACGAGCACACACATTGTGGTATTTTCATCAAATTAACCTACCTAATCCATGAAAATCGTGGAATATTGAATTTTTATTGTTTCTTATGAGACGTCTAATCAAAAAGCGGTAAGTAATACGTAGATTACGATAAAAAATTTTTAATCATTCCAGGGCCGAAAGTTTGATTTTCTTCCCTCTTTTAAGGTAAGAAACAAACGAATTTCAGACCGATTACAATAAGTAACACTCGAAAGAACGTATGCTTTTTGTTTAAACTTTCTTCCCTTGCATTTTATAGCATTGCCCGTTACCATAGTAAATAAACAACTTTTAATTATTTAACAGCGGAATTTTATAAACGTCAGCGCATTCACTATAATTGTGTAATTAGAAATAAATAGCGTACAATTATAAATATTAACTGAAATTTAATTCTAGGTCATTGCAATTTTCGGAGTATCTGGAGCAATGGGAGGACAAGAATTGGTGGACTTATCAGTTAAAGACGTTGAAGACACCGGCAGCCAGTTGATTGTAACTGTGCTTAAGACAAAGAACAAATATCCTAGGATCTTTGTAATTGGCTCAGAATTTCGCAGAAAAATTCGTAAATACCTGGCTCTTAGGCCTAAGGACATCAGAACTGACCGATTTTTCATCCACTATCACAGGGGTAAATGTGAACGTCAACCCGTTGGCAAGAACTCCATTGCTAAAGTACCTAAGACCATAGCTTTGTTCTTAAGTTTGCCAGATGCTGAGAAATATACCGGTCACAGCCTTCGTCGTACATCTGCCACCCAGTTGGCCGATTCCGGAGCTTCTATGTTGACTATAAAACAACACGGAGGCTGGAAATCAGATACTGTGGCAATGGGATATATAGAAAATTTATTAGGCAATAAAGCAAGAATTTTTAATCAAATTATTAATTCCGATCGGTCTAAGATTGCAGTAACGAATACCATAACATTTACTAGACAAACTTCATCAAAAACCAATTGCCCTTCACCAGCAGAAACTCATCTTATAACTTCAACCGGTGAAACATTGTCAAAATCCGATCATCCAACTCCCGTAGTGATTCCCACCGTACCAACGTCGAAATCAACTCTACCAACTCGTACAGCAACACCGATGAATTCAAAAACTGCTTCAGAAGAATTAATATCTGACATTGATATCGAATTTTCGATGGATTACTCCAGACAATAGGTTCATACGTCATCAAAATCCCCGTCTGAACCAAAACTCTTACATATACAACCTACTAGTGGAAAACTACCAAATTCAAATCACAGGAAGAAATCTTGCTTGGAGAAAAATGATCTTCAAAATATTTTTGAATCGGTTTCAGATAACACTCAAATAAAATTTGAAAATTGCAAGTTTGAAATGAATTTTAATTATTGTGAAGATAAAGAAAATCCCAATAATTAATTAAAACTACTACACTAATTTAACTGTACGAAATCTTGTTATTATTGATAATTAAAAAAATTATTGTAATAAAACAAAAAACCTGTTTAATTATATTTATGTATAACTAGCTGATCCGGCGAACTTCGCACCGCTTTAGCGTAGCTTTGATGCACTACTTTATTTTGTATAGCGGATCTATCTTATGTATGAGTACCTATTCAATTTGAACTGGAATCTATAATATCCTCCATATAAAAATTAATCCTTATTTCCCTGGTCTCGCCAAACCTGAGGACTTTACTAATTTTTATTAAATAAAAAACAACATATATATTTTCATAATAGTGTTTATTCCATAGGGTTCAATTTCACTCATATTTTTACAAATCGCTATTGAACAACTTTGCATTTTGAAGTAAACACTGAGCTCAACACCACGCGCGCTCTAGAAAGCAACTAATAGCCTCTATACCCTTCACTGCTTCTCTCTATTCTAATGCTTTTTGATAAACTATATTTTTAGTTTTATGTTCTGGCGCGTAAATAAATAATGTTGATGGTTTTCCGACACGGGAACAGACGACATATAATTGGCCATGTGAAAAACATGGATTTTCTAAGTTGATTCCATATACACTTAGCGACTGCCCTTGCGATTTATTTATTGACATTGCAAATGCAAGCCGCACTGGAAACTGTAAACGTTTAAAGCTGAATGGCATGTCGTTTGGTATCATAGGGATGCGTGGGATTAAAACATCTTCGCCTTTGTACTTCCCTTTCAAAATTGTGGCTTGACATTGTTCAATAATTTCTTCACCGCAAGCCGGGTGCCATTACACAGACGTGGCTGGTTTATGTTCCGTAACATAATAATTACTGATCCGATTTTTAATTGCAAATTATGAGGTGGTAAGCCGGGCAATTCCAGCGAATTTGAAAATTCTGTTGGATAATTGACAACTTCATCTTCATTAGTAATGGAATAAACTGATTTGTAATTCTTCAATTCGCCAGCTATTTTCTCTTGAATCTGAAAATTCATTTCATTCACATCAACATTTTTTGCTGCCAATATAACACGTTCGCTTAACCAAACGTGATTTACGTAATTTTGAGCAATGTTTGGGAAAACCATCTCCATGAGCTCGGTCTTTGATTCACAAAAGTTACAAAAATTGGTAGGGAATGTAATGTATCCAGATGATGTATCAACAGCAATAATACCATTACCAATATCGAGCAGTTGTTTGGAAAGCACTTCTCCAGACTGGTCTTCCTGCAATTTGACTCTCATGTTTATACTCAATTTAAGTGTTTTGATGTATTTCCATAAAATGGACGACTCCAAACATGCATTCAGTTCATCAGCAGGCGTTGAGCGTGGAACAACTGGCAATATTTGTCGAAAATCACCTGCCAATAGTATCATTGCACCACCAAACCGATCTAATGCCTCCAAAGATTTTGTGTGTGCCATCGTACATTCATCCCAAATGATCAATCTGGTTTGCTGCAGCACTTTGGCCATCGCAGAATTCCTCGAAAGGTTGCAAGTTGGAGTCTCATTAATTTGAAGGTTCAACGGCAGCTTGAGAGCTGAATGAGCTGTTCGACCGCCTTCCAACAACGTAGCTGCAATACCTGAAGAAGCTACGGCTAGTGCAATTCCATTTTGCGATCGAATCGTTGCCAAAATCAATGATAACAAAAAAGTTTTCCCAGTTCCACCGGGAGCATCTAAAAAATAAAATCCGCCAGATCCATCGTTCACTACTTTCATGAGCGTATCGTAGGCATATTTTTGTTGTTGATTTAAAAGGGGAACTGTTCTATCAACCATTTCTCGTAATGTTTCGGAATCGTATTGGGCTTCGCGTCTCAATTCTTGATCAAATGGGTCGTGAATTGGGCGATTGGGTGCTATCATTCCTATTTGTGTTAATACTTTGTTGGTAAGCATCAAGCACATGTCCTCAATTAAAATTAATGCTTCATTGTGAATTTCTTCGTTCATTTGCAAATCTGCATTCGATGTTCTAAGACGCATCTGATGCAATATATCTTCCGCCATATGATCTTTGTATTTATGCCATAAATCAGTCGGTGTTGATGGGAAGCATGTAGACAAAATTATAGAAAATAATGTTCGTATTTGTTTAGCATTTGACGAAATCACAGCATCTTCGAGAGTGTGGTCCCAATGAGTGTCATTCTCTAACAATCCCAAATGTTGACAGGCTTCTCTGTATGTGCCACACAATACACCATTAACAGTTCGCAGATGTTGGAATGATGTTGGACCACGAACATTGACTAACAGTAAACGCAAATAAAAACACTCGTCTTGACTGGGATGGACTGCCTAAAGACGGCCTAGTGTATTGGTGGAAAATACTCGTGGGTAACCTGGAACTGGCTGTCCTCGTTATCGTCGTTCAAATTTTTTTGATGATTGATTCCAGGTATAATATCTTGGCATTTCGGAGTAAAGTAACGTTCTGGCAAAATCATCATTCAGGCACATTTCAAAGAAGCTGGTTAATGTTGTCGATGGTGGCCTGTCAACTCGTTGTAATACGTTTGCATCTGTAAAATATACCCGTTGACCATTTTCCAAATGTACGGCCAAGTGAACAACAGTAGGGTGTCGTTCATGTATAGGAAACGAAAATATACGCCACATGCCTTCGTTACTACTAACATAGCGGTCCATTTGATATTGAGTGACTTCATCATTTGAATTTTCGGCAGCAACTCCGAAGACAGCCATGTCACTACCTTTGTTCACATACTTGCAAATGTATTTGATAGATTTTACTGAATAGCAAAATTCGACGTTTATGTGTGCTTTATATGCCTTGCAGAGTAATGGCTAAAACGGAACAACCCAACGATTATCGACTTCAATGTCCTGTCGATTTACTTTGACTATTGTTGACTTTCCATTGTCATCAATGGATCGGCGGCGATGAAGTGGATATCCTTCATTTCCAGTAATAGTTTCTGCTACTAATTGTTTTGGGTAGCGTTTTGAACATTTTCCTTCGACCATACACGGAGAAATGGGATTTAATATTCCACATGGACCATGTATCATATTTTTTGTAATAACCTCATGTAACAGTGGGTCTTCATTATTATCGGGAATTTCTGCCGATATCACAATATCAATTTCATTCGGTCTTATCCTCTCAACCAACCAAATGAGGATATGTGCATGTGGCAATCCAAGTTTTTGCCACTCAACTGAGTACATCCAACAGCGCGTCTCGCCGAACACGCGATGCTTAACAATGAACCATGAGTGATTTTAATTTCATTTTGAACACCCTTGCAGTGATATCGTGGCGATCAATAGGTGATTGTCTAGTAAATAATTCTTGTTGAATTTTTGTCCACTTTGGATTGCATGTGAACGTGATAAACAAATCTGGTGTGCCATAATGTCGTACGTAGGACATCGCATCTTGCGCATATTCATGCATATGGCGCGGACTTCCGACGTATGTTGCTGGGAGAATAGTTGTTTTGCCAACACTCTGTGCATTTCCATCAGCATTAATGGCATTCCGAAGATGAATGTATTCCTCGGAACGGAGTTTTGCCTGGTTCAACCTGATAAATGTCAATCATTCAGTTTCAACTTTCACATACATATCCGCAGCATATTGGTGAAATAGACGCCGACAATTTAAGATGTGATTGTCCTCATTTTGCCGAACCGTCAGTCTGTGTGAATAATAATTCATTGAACTAACTTTTTTGTTCGTTTCAGCACCTGTAAACCTTTTTTTGTGTTAATAATATAAATTTTAAGTTAGTAAACATATATTTTAATGTAGTAAACATATATTGTTATATGTCGTGACAACGGAAAACGGGTTTCATTTTTATATATATAGATTTACCTGTAACTGGATTTATCATCTTAATTGAAAAATGATAGCTGTCTTCACCTTGTCAAAATAGGATAGGATATTGTAAGGCATCATAAGATCGATGTGTTTCAGACACACGCTGAAGTTGATCGTTCCGCCGATGTAAAACAATATCTCGGTTTTCTAAATTTTCTCCTACGACGACAATAGCCACTTCATCAATTGTTGGCGCATTAAAACGTCCAGCATGTTGTCCTGCAGGCGCCTTATCGGCTATGATGACAATTTTATGATTATCTGATGGCATGCAGTCTAATGCAGTTGTGAATAATGCAACTAATTCATTGTGTTAATGGAAAAATGTTTGAAGTTGTTCCACAATGGATCTTTTGACTGAGTTGTTGTGTGCGCAACGCTGATCGACTTCTCTTGCTGAATTGCCCATAAAATATATTTGCAAAAATTTATAGTCTTCATCAGGCACTGGCAATAAGGAACCTGTTCTATGATATATTTGACCCTGAATCTGCAAGAATATAAATATGTATTTAGGTAATTGTATAGCAAATTGTTTGTACCACCATGTGGCTCGCAAAATACTACCACAATATTTTAGATCATTTCAAATTAAAACTACTTTAAACCTTGACATTGAACAGCAGCCTTCCATGGCAGCTATAGGTAGTAGGCTTTACCAAGTATTGGGACACCTTGCTCATGCCATTATGGAATACATGTTATAAAATGGTGCTGATTAAGTCATTGGGTTATAGACTATTATTATGTATTTGACTTATTGTTTACAAAATAAACACGTCTACACAACACTGCCTCAGCATATTTTGCACCAGCTACATGGTTGTATAACTAAATAAAATTACTTGCTTATTTACCTTGAAAGTTGATATAAAATTGTCTCGGATAACTTTTGTTGCACCAAATGACGTCATTTGAAAACAATTATTGTATTGCTGGATATGAGTCAAAAAATAATTAGAATCTGGCCCATTTCCGGAAACCAATGAATGTAGTGGCTTTGGTGGTGGTACCAATGGCGTCAATTTGACTTGGCCGCTGGCGCAACACAATCCAGGGGCTTCATTTTTGAATTTCAATGCATTGCAATGTGGACACACAATATTCATTAGTCCAATAGCAACAATTTTCTCTGAACTGTAATCAATTGCAACATTATAACTGAATGCAGCTCTGTGGGGATTAAACACAACATTTCTATGTCAACATAGATGAATGAATTTCAACGGAATCGAAATCAATTTCGATTCCGTTGAAATTCATTTCGCGCTTTGCGTTGCTCATCAGTTTGATTTGCTCTTATATTTCTTTGACTTGCCGTATTTCGAGTTCTGCGGCCTAAGTTTGTACGTCTGGTTGGTGGCATTGTTGAAAACGAAAATCCAACTGAAAATATATTTTCTGTATAACCATGTAAAATTGTAATATTGTGTAGTCACCAAAAATCGATATGAAGTGAAGTGAACTTACCGTGATTAACAAACACTTATTAGCAAACAAAAAACTTCTTAGTCATTAAAACAAAACGAACTTCATCAAAAACTTAATAAAATACTTGTTAGCGCGGTTGTGGATGTGTTGTCACAGATTACCACAGATTTTTTTGTTTTAAATTGAATGACGTTGACATTTGTCAGCGCGGTTATCGATGTGGTGTCACACATTACCACAGATTTTTGTTTTAAATTGAATGACGTTGACATTCGTTACGCGCGTTTTTTAAAATATACAAAATTAAATGTATATTTTTCAATCTTTCTGAGAGATTTTCTTTATATTATTTTCTGTAAGAACCTTGTACAGAGTATTAGAAAACTACAAAAAAAAATTAGCCAAATCGGTCAAGCCGTTTTTATGTTATGTCGTGACAACGGAAAACGGGTTTCATTTTTATATATGTAGATTTTAAATAAGAGCCACTTTAATTGAAAAGCTAAAAGAAATGGATAGGAAGTAAGGGTTTGCATTTTCACTATCAGGTTGACAATTTGGGATTCTTTCAGGAAAGACAAGTATTATTTATCTTCTCATTGGCGCACTATGAGGCATTTTACGAAGTAGGATGTTTCAAGTGCAGGTGGATAAAAATCGCGAGCGAATTAGAATTAGAGTGTTTTAGTTTCATTTTCTTTTATTTTCTTATCAAAGCCTTCACTGTGGTGGGTTAGAGATTTTTGGTTTCAATGTGATATAACTTCTGGGAGGGTGGAACACCATTATCCAGTTAATTAACAAGAAAATGTAAAGTATTATATAGAGATATAGAAGTGCAAAAGAAAATGTTAGTCCTGAAAATGTAGGCTTGACCACCAGTTCTGAGTTGGAACCAAGTCCCAATAATGAATTGCTAAGTCAAAGAAAAACCACATCAGGAAGGACGGTCAGACCTACAAGAAAACTGAATCTCTGATGTATAAGTAATTGACTAGATATTTGTTGTGAAGGGAGACGTTAGGGTATTAGTAGAACGCACCTGTTCTTAATTTATTATTATATTCTATGATTCTAGGACAGAGAGGCAACAATATAACCTCCCGACAACAGTTGTAATATATATACAGGTGTAAGTAAATGTACAAAATAAATTATTAAATAAAGTTGGTTGTTAACTAGTGCCTATCATTAATTCTTAGTGAACAAGAACCTTACAATAACTATTGGAACGTAGGCAAAAGACAGATTATTTGGACCAAAATATGGCGATTGGGTCAAATATACCTTAAAAAAATATTGCTGTGGAAAAAATACAGAATGTTAAATTTGAATTTTTTGTGTGTTTTTCTAATATTTTCACTTCAATTGCTATCAAAATCTGAACAGAGGGATAACTTTGGATGAGAAATATTATATTATGTATTACTTAATTATTTGTTATAGGGTAAATCATTTCTGATGGTGGAATTAAGAGGAAACTATTTTTGACGGAACTTGATGGTGATTTCGATTAGAATAAACGATGTTACAATAATTTTTACGCTTTATTGGTACTCATTTTTATAGACGATAATTTCACACGTTTTTGAGAAAAACGCAATTGAGGAGGTTATTATCTCAGAAGGGATTTCAAATATATTAACAGACCATATCGAAACTTGTAACATAATGTTTCTGTTGAGACAGTAAAAAACAATTCAAAACAAGTTAACATAAATAGAGCAAACTTAAAGTAAATATTCTACGTAGCCTCCTCTGACTTATACTACTCTGTCAAGAAAGTACCGGGAATTTTCAATTAAAACAACATTTTTACATTTAATCGTCAAAATTTATTGGGTCGCCTTCAAAATAGGCTCCATTTGCTCCAATACATCTATGCCAACGGCACTTCCAATTATCGAAACATTTTTTATAGGCGCTTTCCGGGATGGACTTTAGCTCTCGCGCCGAATCTTGTTTTATGGCTTCAATCGACTCAAAACGGGTGCCACGAAGGGGCAATTTTAGTTTTCGGAAAAGAAAAAAGTCGCAGGGAGCCAAATCCGGCGAATACGGTGGTTGCTGAAGCACGTTTGTTGAGTTTTTGGCGAGAAAGTCAGTCACAATCGTACCTCGGTGAGAAGGCGCGTTATCGTCATGCAGAATCCATGAGTTGTTCGCCCACAAATTTGACCGCTTCTTACGGATACGCTCACGCAAACGTTTCATAACGCCTAGGTAATACTCCTTGTTTACCGTCTGACCCTCTGGAACGAGTTCGTAGTGCACCACGCCACGGATATCGAAGAAAACAATGAGCATCACCTTCATTTTCGAGCGGCTTTGGCGTGGTTTTTTCGGTTTCGGCTCATTTTTTGCCACCCATTCCGATGATTGCTGGCTTGTTTGCATATCGTACTCGTAGACCCAGGTCTCATCACCAGTTATAATGCGTTCCATGAATGTAGAATCGGAATTACAGCGATCCAGCATGTCCGATGCAACCTGTTCGCGATGACGTTTTTGAAGAAAATTCAGGTCTTTCGGTACGAGTCGTGCGGCCACCTTTCTCATGCCCAAAATATCAATCAAAATCGTACGTGCGGACTCGTGGGATATCTTAAGATCATGTGCTATCTCTCTCAAGCTGGTACGACATTTATTTATTATGGTTGAAATAGGATTGGCAATTTCTTCACAAATATTTTTCAGAATGTCTACGGTAATGTTGTAAATATCAACTGTTGTTTTGGGTTTTAAATATGTTATTATTTTTTTACTTCATTTACAGTGCATTCAAAGAAAAAGCACGATTTTTCATTATTCAAAAATTTATTTTGTGGTATCTTACTAGATTCATAATTTATAGTTTCTAACTCTTCACAGATTTTTTGGCCAACACTTGCAAAATGGTTGTTTAGTGAATCAGCATGAAGTTCTGTGCCTGCATTTTCCTTTGTTGTTTTCGAGTTGTTGCTTCTTATAATTTCCCATAGTGCTTTCAACTTATTTTCTGCCTTGTCCAAGTATTCTTCATTTTTTTCTTTTATTGTTTTTTCTATTTCAATAAAATAATGTTTCTTATACGATTTATAAGCTCTAAATGATGAGTCGTCTCCTATTACTTTTACTACTGTGTATAGTGCCTCATTTTTCATTTTAATGATAAATAACGGACAATATTAATTTCTGGAAAACGGACCACCTCAATAACGGGTGGCCGGACAAGACCAGTTCGGCCGTCCATGCATAAATCACAGATATTTAGGCAAAACGATAGCACTCCTTTTCAAGAACAAGCCCGAAAGGTGAAATCAAAACGCAGGCCAGTTTCCGAAAGTAATGAATTGATATAAGTTTCTAAAGTTTTCACGAAAGAAAAAGAGACAATGAGATTTAATTCATTTCAATGAATTATTTTATTTCAGATATCCGCGAAATAGTTCAGATATTTCAAAATTCCACATCGGAATTTTGTTCCGTATGAAAGTATCAAATAATCCACATAAAATAATGAATGAGAAATTATTTGATCGATATTCTTTCCGAAATTTTTTACACCTTCCGCTCGGTAGGCTTACAAATGTGAATCCATTGTAACTGAACTGATGTTTAAAATTTAAATAATTTTCATCGTTTTTTTCAACATACATAATTGTGACCGTACAGATCAAGAGTGTAAATTTTTCTCGGCAGTCTTTATTTTCATAGCGGCCGTTACAATATTGTTATACTTTTTGTCTATAGTGTCATAGCCTCTGGAAAATTGGTTTATATAATTTTTTTCAAGATGTAATATGATTTGGAATTGATGGGAAAAACCCATACTTCGATTTTTGTCGTTTAATTATGTTATTTGAGTTCGAGATTAAAATACTACAGTTTTTAAATTGTAAAATATTTGTGAGGGTCTTTAGTCAACAGTAAGAAATGTAATGGATTTCAATAACTGAGATAGGTGCTTATCTAAAATAGTTTTTGAGAGCGCTCCTACAAAACTGACCTCAACATGTATGGGATTTCAACAACTTTGGTAGGTGCCTATCTAAAATAGTTTTTTAGAGTTGTTAATGCAACACGTGATATTGAATATTTTATTTTTTTGCAAATTTAATTTTTTTGTAAATTTTATTTTTTTGTAAATTCAAATATATTTTTCTGTTTGTTTCGCCAAGCAACGCGTCGGGATTTGTTTTTCATTTTCTTTTTCAATTTAGTCCAGGAGGAATCGGCGCATGAGTACCGAAAACTATTCCACCTCAATTTTTTTATGCGATTCTCTTCGAATTACCCTACTAATGATATAAATGCATGTTGCCTTGGGGCAACCCCGTGCCATATTGTTTAAACCAGTTAATTTGCAAGGGATTGTTATTTTTCAACCGGACAAATTTTTTTGTATTCTTTGTTGAAATACAACCAAAAAAAGTCCTATGGCTTATTAAATTAAAGTAATTATTTTTCGAGATATGAATTTTTAAAGGTTGAAGAAATCTCAAATTTGGATACTTTTGACTCATGAAAAATATTAAAAAAAAAAATATATATAAATTATATTTATATATATATATATATATATATATATATATATATATATATATATATAGATATATTAATGTTTATTTAACAGTCGTACTCTATGTGAACATAGAGTACGACTATATATCTAAATGTTTTTAACTAATTTATTGATGATTTATACTGAGGAATAACCTCACATTTTTGGCCCTGAAGATGGAAACAATGTTTTCCGAAAGCTAGGCAAGAAATAAAGAGTAACCAACAAGCCTCCTTTCAGTCGACATCCCTGAAAAATTTTCCTTGTTTATATATATATATATCTATATATATATATATATATATATATATATATATATATATATATAGATATATATAAATCAGCCAAATCGGTCAAGCCGTTTTCATGTTATGTCGTGACAACAGAAAACGGGTTTCATTTATATATATATATATATATATATATATCGGCTTGACCGATTTGGCTGATTTTTTTTTTGTAGTTTTCTAATACTCTGTACAAGGTTCTTACGGAAAATAATATAAAGAAAATCTTTCAGAAAGATTGAAAAATATACATGTAATTCTGCATATTTAAAAAAACGCGCGTAACGAATGTCAACGTCATTAAATTTAAAACAAAAATCTGTGGTAATGTGTGACACCACATCGATAACCGCGCTGACAAATGTCAACGTCATTCAATTTAAACCAAAAAAATCTGTGGTAATTTGTGACAACACATCCATAACCGCGCTAACAATAATTTTATTAAGTTTTTTATAAAGTTCGTTTTGTTTTAATGACTAAGAAGTTTTTTGTTCGCTAATAAGTGTTTGTTAATCACGATAAGTTCACTTCACTTCATATCGATTTTTGGTGACTACACAATATTACAATTTTACATGGTTATACAGAAAATATATTTTCAGTTGGATTTTAGTTTTTAACAATGCCACCAACCAGACGTACAAACTTAGGCCGCAGAACTCGAAATACGGCAAGTCAAAGAAATATAAGAGCAAATCAAACTGATGAGCAACGCGAAGCGCGAAATGAACTTCAACGGAATCGAAATCAACATAGAAATGTTGTGTTTAATCCCCACAGAGCTGCATTCAGTTATAATGTTGCAATTGATTACAGTTCAGAGAAAATTGTTGCTATTGGACTAATGAATATTGTGTGTCCACATTGCAAAGCATTGAAATTCAAAAATGAAGCCCCTGGATTGTGTTGCGCCAGCGGCCAAGTCAAATTGACGCCATTGGTACCACCACCAGAGCCACTACATTCATTGGTTTCCGGAAATGGGCCAGATTCTAATTATTTTTTGACTCATATCCAGCAATACAATAATTATTTTCAAATGACGTCATTTGGCGCAACAAAAGTTATCCGAGACAATTTTATACCAACTTTCAAGGTAAGTAAGTAAGTAATTTTATTTAGTTATACAACCATGTAGCTGGTGCAAAATATGCTGAGGCAGTGTTGTGTATACGTGTTTATTTTGTAAACAATAAGTCAAACACATAATAATAGTCTATAACCCAATGACTTAATCAGCACCATTTTATAACATGTTGTATTTCATAATGGCATGAGCAAGGTGTCCACATACTTGGTAAAGCCTACTACCTATAGCTGCCATGGAAGGCTGCTGTTCAATGTCAAGGTTTAAAGTAGTTTTAATTTGAAATGATCTAAAGTATTGTGGTAGTACAAACAATTTGCTATACAATTACGTAAATACATATTTATATTCTTGCAGATTCAGGGTCAAATATATCATAGAACAGGTTCCTTATTGCCAGTGCCTGATGAAGACTATAAATTTTTGCAAATATATTTTATGGGCAATTCAGCAAGAGAAGTCGATCAGCGTTGCGCACACAACTCAGTCAAAAGATCCATTGTGGAACAACTTCAAACATTTTTCCATTAACACAATGAATTAGTTGCATTATTCACAACTGCATTAGACTGCATGCCATCAGATAATCATAAAATTGTCATCAGAGCCGATAAGGCGCCTGCAGGACAACATGCTGGACGTTTTAATGCGCCAACAATTGATGAAGTGGCTATTGTCGTCGTAGGAGAAAATTTAGAAAACCCAGATATTGTTTTACATCGGCGGAACGATCAACTTCAGCGTGTGTCTGAAACACATCGATCTTATGATGCCTTACAATATCCTATCCTATTTTGACAAGGTGAAGATGGCTATCATTTTTCAATTAATTTGGGATTGTTAGAGAATGACACTCATTGGGACCACACTCTCGAAGATGCTGTGATTTCGTCAAATGCTAAACAAATACGAACATTATTTTCTATAATTTTGTCTACATGCTTCCCATCAACACCGACTGATTTATGGCATAAATACAAAGATCATATGGCGGAAGATATATTGCATCAGATGCGTCTTAGAACATCGAATGCAGATTTGCAAATGAACGAAGAAATTCACAATGAAGCATTAATTTTAATTGAGGACATGTGCTTGATGCTTACCAACAAAGTATTAACACAAATAGGAATGATAGCACCCAATCGCCCAATGCACGACTGATTTGATCAAGAATTGAGACGCGAAGCCCAATACGATTCCGAAACATTACGAGAAATGGTTGATAGAACAGTTCCCCTTTTAAATCAACAAAAAAAATATGCCTACGATATGCTCATGAAAGTAGTGGACGATGGATCTGGCGGATTTTATTTTTTAGATGCTCCCGGTGGAACTGGGAAAACTTTTTTGTTATCATTGATTTTGGCAACGATTCGATCGCAAAATGGAATTGCACTAGCCCTAGCTTCATCAGGTATTGCAGCTACGTTGTTGGAAGGCGGTCGAACAGCTCATTCAGCTCTCAAGCTGCCGTTGAACCTTCAAATTAATGAGACTCCAACTTGCAACCTTTCGAGGAATTCTGCGATGGCCAAAGTGCTGCAGCAAACCAGATTGATCATTTGGGTTGAATGTACGATGGCACACAAAAAATCTTTGGAGGCATTAGATCGCTCGATGCAAGATTTACGAAATAACAAAAAAACGGTTTGGTGGTGCAATGATACTATTGGCAGGTGATTTTCGATACTATTGGCAGGTGATTGCCAGTTGTTCCACGCTCAACGCCTGCTGATGAACTGAATGCATGTTTGAAGTCGTCCATTTTATGGAAATACATTAAAATACTCAAGTTGAGTATAAACATGAGAGTCGAATTGCAGGAAGACCAGTCTGGAGAAGTGTTTTCCAAACAACTGCTCGATATTGGTAATGGTATTATTGCTGTTGATACATCATCTGGATACATTACATTCCCTACCAATTTTTGTAACTTTTGTGAATCAAAGGCCGAACTCATGGAGATGGTTTTCCCAAACATTGCTCAAAATTACGTAAATCACGTTTGGTTAAGCGAACGTGTTGCTGCCAATAGGCAGCAAAAAATGTTGATGTGAATGAAATGAATTTTCAGATTCAAAAGAAAATAGCTGGCGAATTGAAGAATAACAAATCAGTTGATTCCATTACTAATGAAGATGGAGTTGTCAATTATCCAACAGAATTTTTAAATTCGCTGAAATTGCCCGGCTTACCACCTCATAATCTGCAATTAAAAATCTGATCAGTAATTATTATGTTATGGAACATAAACCAGCCACGTCTGTATAATGGCACCCGGCTTGCGGTGAAGATATTATTGAACAACGTCATCGAAGCCACAATTTTGAAAGGGTAGTACAAAGGCGAAGATGTTTTAATCCCACGCATCCCTATGATACCGAACGACATGCCATTCAGCTTTAAACGTTTACAGTTTCGAGTGCGGCTTGCATTTGCAATGTCAATAAATAAATCGCAAGGGCAGTCGCTAAGTGTATATGGAATCAACTCAGAAAATCCATGTTTTTCACATGGCCAATTATATGTCGCCTGTTCCCGTGTCGGAAAACCATCAACATTATTTATTTACGCGCCAGAACATAAAACTAAAAATATAGTTTATCAAAAAGCATTAGAATAGAGAGAAGCAGTGAAGGGTATAGAGGCTATTAGTTGCTTTCTAGAGCGCGCGTGGTGTTGAGCTCAGTGTTTACTTCAAAATGCAAAGTTGTTCAATAGCGATTTGTAAAAATATGAGTGAAATTGAACCCTATGGAATAAACACTATTATGAAAATATATATGTTGTTTTTTATTTAATAAAAATTAGTAAAGTCCTCAGGTTTGGCGAGACCAGGGAAATAAGGATTAATTTTTATATGGAGGATATTATAGATTCCAGTTCAAATTGAATAGGTACTCATACATAAGATAGATCCGCTATACAAAATGAAGTAGTGCATCAAAGCTACGCTAAGGCGGTACGAAGTTCGCCGGGTCAGCTAGTATATATATATATATATATATATATATATATATATATATATATATATATATATATATGTATATTATTTTCGTCTACCAACACAACGAATACTACTCTGTCAAGAAAGTACCGGGAATTTTCAATTAAAACAACATTTTTACATTTAATCGTCAAAATTTATTGGGTCGCCTTCAAAATAGGCTCCATTTGCTCCAATACATCTATGCCAACGGCACTTCCAATTATCGAAACATAATTATATGCGCTTTCCGGGATGGACTTTAGCTCTCGCGCCGAATTTTGTTTTATGGCTTCAATCGACTCAAAACGGGTGCCACGAAGGGGCAATTTTAGTTTTGGGAAGAGGAAAAAGTCGCAGGGAGCCAAATCCGGCGAATACGGTGGTTGCTGAAGCACGTTTGTTGAGTTTTTGGCGAGAAAGTCAATCATAATCGTAGCTCGGTGAGAAGGCGCGTTATCGTCATGCAAAATCCATGAGTTGTTCGCCCACAAATTTGGCCGCTTCTTACGGATACGCTCACGCAAACGTTTCATAACGCCTAGTTAATACTCCTTGTTTACCGTCTGACCCTCTGGAACGAATTCATAGTGCACCACGCCACGGATATCGAAGAAAACAATGAGCATCACCTTCATTTTCGAGCGGCTTTGGCGTGGTTTTTTCGGTTTTGGCTCATTTTTTGCCACCCATTCCGATGATTGCTGGCTTGTTTGCATATCGTACTCGTCGACCCAGGTCTCATCACCAGTTATAATGCGTTCCATGAATGTAGAATCGGAATTAGAGCTATCCAGCATGTCTGAAGCAACCTGTTCGCGATGACGTTTTTGAAAAAAATTCAGGTCTTTCGGTACGAGTCGTGCGGCCACCTTTGTCATGCCCAAAATATCAATCAAAATCGTACGTGCGGACTCGTGGGATATCTTAAGATCATGTGCTATCTCTCTCAAGCTGATACGACGGTTTTCCAGCACCCTTTCCTTAATTGTCGACGTTATTTTCGATCGAAGCCGTCGATGGGCGACCACTTCACGACCGTCCTTGAAGGCTCTGTACCACTGATATGCACGAGTTTTCGATAGAGCATTATCACCAAAGGCCTTTTGCAACATTTTCAATGCATCGGCACACGAAAATTCATTTGCAACACAAAACTTTAAACAAATTCTTTACTCAACGTAATCACCCATAGTAAAAATCGGCACGCACTCTGACATCGACTGACTTAATCAGCTGTTGCAAACACACTAGTTGACAGATCCCGCTCAAGCTTGGCATAGTAATTAAGGACAGTGGTACCAACCTAGGAAAAAAATGTTTACCTGCCTCATTGCCCCGCCAGATTAAATCGATAATTCCCGGTACTTTCTTGACAGAATGTACTTCATCAAGTTTCAAAACCAAAATAACACCAGAAGAACGGATAGTTACCTGTTGCCCAGCTGCCTTCTTACTTCAACACAACACCAACTCGAATTCATGTCCTTTAAGTTCGATATCAAATTGTCAAAATTATAATGTATAATAATTATTGAGAGTTTCCAAAACTGCACTTCGGAAATTGATCACAGAATGACAGCGTGAAAGAATATCCTTAATTTAAGTCTGTTATTTCTGTCTGACTTATTTACCATTTCTTTATTATGTTTCAATGATTGTGTCTAAATTAGTGGTAAACATTAAACATCAGCGTTAATTTTACGGATGCTAAAATATTCACAGCTTCACCGGTAAGTGCACCTCAAAAATAATATAATATTTGTATGTTTGCAATTCGCGAGTCTTTATTTGTCAATGAATTGAATAAGTCGCGAAAACTATGTGCATTGTCCGCTCATTGAATTAAATATTCTAGAGTGACTCTACGTTTCGAAGAACAAGTTCGTATGTTATGATTGTTGCACAACGGTAATAAGGAAGTCAGCCCCAGTTAGAAATGTTCAAGTATTGAAACAAATATTATAAAATAGATGATCAGATATCCGGGGCAATGGACCATGAATATCTTTCCAGATTCGAAGTGGCCAATATAAGTTTCCAGTCGGTTTATTGGAAATGGAATTTTGATGAGATCGAAGTTGTGAATAGAGTAAAGAGTCGGTTATAAATATTGCTAATATATCCGAATACCTTGTGTATTTCGGAATCAAAGTTTGATTGCATGCCCTAAGATATAGCCACTACATGAATAGAATGGTTAAATAAAATGAATTAGATTATTTCCACAATTCATCAGTAACGACAATTGTTTAACCAACAGTCAGTTTACATCTTGAACTAACTCTAAACATCAAACAACACTTCTGATCTAGCTAAAAACTGAAAAAGAGTGGCGGTACAACTAACTAACAATTTTCGGAAACAAAGATAAGAAAAAAATTGCAAAAAGGGGATACAAAAAAAATAAATTCACAGAAATACCTTTAAAAAATGCGTTAGAAGGGATATAAATAACCATAAAATATATTGGGGCCAATTATCGGAACTACCTCAATTAGTAAAAAGATTCACCAATGAGGATCTTGCAACATCTGTTTGGTCGTTGAGGAGAATTTTAAGGTTCTTGTACCTCTTTTTTTCTGTTGCTTCCAAAAGCGTGAGGCTGGTACTTTTATTTTCATAAAAGAAGGAAGACAGGAAGAATGCTTAACGTGACCTGTTAGCCCTCAGGCCTACGATCACAACCCCCATGGGCGCGGGATTGGGATACGCCGAACAGGTGCGCAAAAATCAGTTTCCAAGACTTAGGCCCGCACTAGCAAGGACGAAGCACTAACTATGAAGGTTAGCTCCCGAGTTAGAAAACGCAACTCACACGTCGAGGAGACAGAATACCTCTAGCTCTAGGCTCTAGCCCAGCATGCAGAATTTCAACCATTGCCCCCACGAAACCTATACCAGCAGGGCCGCCAGGATTGCTCCTGTGGGCCCCCGCCCTCCCGTGGTAGCAATCATAACATCATTCCTAGGACATGCTTCGAAAACGCATTCTCTTGCAATTTGAAGGCTTTGGAACTCACGCCTTACTGAGGCCAGCTAGGGTGATGCATAATTGGTACACCCGCTTCAGGAAGAAGTTCGCGCAAGGTAACCAGGACAACGCTCCGATTACATCATCCAGTGAAGTGCCGAACCTCGCCTCTTTTATCCTACAGGAACCGCCCTGAATACGACCAGCGCCCGCCAGAAGAAACAAGAACACTAACAGCCCAAGATCATGGCTCCAACATTATCTCCCCACACACACATCTATCACTCTCAGAGAGACCCCTTTTATACAAAAACTAATTTCATAGTTATTGTTGAAATTATGTCCATTATGCAAATGACTTTCAAATGTTTGAAGTGAGATGTCTGACGTATAACTCCGCTAGTGTTCGTGATTCTTTTCTTAAAAGATCTTTCTGTTTGACCAATATATTCCATAGGGTAATCATTACAAGTCAACTTATATACTCAAGATTTATTGTCTTTATTTGTTTATTGTTTGTTATTTTTTATATGAATTCCTGAAATATTAACCATTTCAAAAGCTTCATTCAAATCAAATTTCATTTGAAAATACTTGGCAATATAATAATAATAATAATATAGTTTATTTCTGTTAAAATAAACAAATTACATCACTGAGGTTTATAAAGATAGATATTACAACCAGTGCGTGACATTAAATTAATAATTATTCTAAAATTGTTCATTAAGAAGAAAATTAACAATAATACAGGTAAGTGACGAACTCTAGGTAGCAGAAAAAAAAAATATACATATATAATCTCATTTTTCTGTCTTTCGATGAAAATAATGAAATTTAATAATTTGGCAAGTAAATTATGTCTAATCAGGTAGGTATCAGTCACTATTTAGATAGATATATAGATATAGACAATATATACAATTTTCCAATATATATATTCTGAGATTTTACAATCCTGTATAGAAGTTTTGTCTTATCCGGTATTTATTTATTTATTATTTTAGAGATCAAAATATTGATGTTTTAGCTATTATTTACTACGTTATTTATTAAAATTCTTGTGTCACTATTCATCCAGCATTTTAATCTCTTTTTAAATGTTTTAGTAGTTTTTATATTTCTCAAGTCTTCAGGAATTATATTAAAAATTTTTGGTGCAAGATAGTTGTAACTTCGTTGGCCTATACTTTTGTAGCATCTAGGTGGTTGGTAAGTGAGATCTCTTTTCCTGGTTGTGTAATCATGTTTAAGTGTGTTCACCGATATTTTCTTTGAAATAATGCTTGAAAGAACGTTAATAGCGTATAACTGCCTTATATCATGTACTTCTGCTATCTTGAATAACTCTTTGCTTGAAAACGTAGGCTTTTTTTTATGAATTATTTTTAAGACCCATCTCTGAATTACCTCTAGAGGTTTTATATGGTTTCGATAAGTACCACCCCATCCCACTATGCCATAGTTGATTTGTGACTGTATCAAAGCTAGGTAGAATATTTTTAAATATTTCATATTGGTCAGATATTTACGCAAGTATTTGAATTTGAAAAGCAGACTTCTTATTTTATTCACCAAATTTTTTACGTGTTTATCCCATTTTAATTGTTGGTCAACTGTAATTCCTAGATATTTAATAGCATTTGATTCCACTATAGCTGTTCCGCTGTCAATTTCAAGTTTTCCCCAATTTGGCAGATCTGTAGTATGAGAGCTGAAAACCATATACCTTGTTTTATCAATGTTTAAGGTGAGCTTATTACTTTTGAGCCATTTGTTTATTTCAATGAATCCAGTTTCTGCTTTTTTTTTCAATTCTTCCCAAGTACTTCCTTTGAACTGAACAACAGCGTCATCGGCAAAACAAATAGCTTCCTCACATTCCTTCATTTTTAGTAAACTATTTATGTAAATTAGAAATAGTATAGGTCCTAATACAGTGCCTTGCGGTACTCCATACGTTATGATCTCCTCTGAGCTACTGGACTCCCCGATTTTTACAACTTGACGTCTATTCGACAGATAGCTCTTTAGCAACCTATAAATGGGTCCTCTGAATCCGTATGTTTTCAACTTCTTTAACAAACCAACATGGCACACAGTATCGAATGCCTTACATAAATCAACAAATATACACACAGAAGGAGTTTTTTTATCGAGGCAATCGTACAATCTACCTGTTAATTCTCTTATAGCATCTTCTGTGGATTTTCCTTCAAGGAATCCATATTGTTTTTTGTCAATTAACCTATATTTCTTCAGATAATTCATCATACGTATTTTCACTGCTTTTTCAAAAACCTTCGCCAAGGTCGATACCAGAGAGATAGGCCTGTAGCTTGTAACCTGCGAACGGTCCCCGCTCTTAAAAAGTGGTTTGATAATCCCCATTTTTAATTTATCAGGAAAATATCCGTCTTCAAAACATTTACTAATTAAATAAGCTAACGGTACCGATATCTCATGTTTGATCTCTTTCAAAGTTTCAGATCTGAGAGAATCAGGAACTTCTGCTTTTCCAGATTTGAGTCCTGCTATGATGTTTTCCAATTCTTGAGGCTGAACAGGAATCAAATAGAAGGAATTACATTGTGTAACATCATGAACTTTAAAATCTTGTGGACATTCAATTCTATCAGCGTAAATATTACCTATGTTGCTATAATGCTTATTAAATACATTCGCCATTTCCGTTTCATCCTGTATGTGAATTCCTTCATGATTTATATGTTTTATCTCTGACTTAGAGTTGTTGGAATTTCCACATATATTTCTCATGCATCCCCATACACCTTTCGAGTTATATTGATTAGTATCGACAATTTTTTGTACGTAATCTTTCCTTGAATTTTTTATTAATATTTTGACTTCATCTCTATATTTAGTATATTGTGATTTCAATATTTCGTCATTTGGACTATTTTTTGACCGTCTATAGAGTTCATTCTTTTTATTAATTGCTTTCAATATAGAAGGGGTGATCCATTTTTTACGAATGACTTTATTTTTTTTTAGTTTAACTGATTGTGTGTTATTTGCTATATGTTGTTTTAAAGTTTCAATAAAGATGTTAGTAATAATGTTTATATCGTTTTCCCCATACATTCGTGACCACGGCTCCCTCTTAAGATCCTCTATCAATCTTGAGTAGTCAATATAATCCTTCATTTTCTTTCTCCCGTCCCCACGTACGAAATTTTTATTGACTGAGTCTATAGTCAACACGGTCGGAAAATGATCGGTTATTAGGTATTGTAAAATGTAACCCTTTACACGTTCTAATGACTTCACAAGGTGTTCTCTTTTCAAAAATATATGATCTATGCAACTATTTCCTCCTGGTCTTGTGCACTCATTTATTATAGATATGAATCCAAAAGAATATAAGATATTTTTATATTCATCAACATACTCGTCATTTGATAGTAAATTAATATTCATATCTCCTATCAACACGTGATTTTTATGCTGGTACATATTTTCCAGATAAGTGTAAAGATCCTTACTAAAGGACCCCACACATGTTTGGGGCGATCTATAAATAGCTGTCAATTTGAGGCTATTTTCTCCGACGATATCAATTTCTACAGACTTACTCTCACCCAAAGTTAATATTCTGTGATTATACCCCATATTTTCTTTCAGGTAAACTAAGACGCCATCGTTTTTATTCAATGATCCTCCACTATAAATAGTTCGGTATCCATTAATGTTGAAAATTTCTAAATTAGCTATTTGAAAAGTTTCTGACAAAACAATTATATCAAATTTCATAGAAATTCTTTCCAACAGGACCAATAATTCATCAAAATTTTTTGAGATACTTCTAATATTCATATGAAATATTTTAAGTTCTTCATGCATACTATTTTTCCCAAATGTACTGACATCCTCCACTATCTTTGTCTGATAACTTCCCTCCCGATACTCCCTGAGAAATGGATCCATGATCCCATAAATGAACAAACAAAATGAAAGAAAAACAATCAAAACACAAAACAAATGAACTACATACTATTTCTACCTCGTCGATCCAGTTCTAAGTTTCATTCCCAATTTGGAGTCCTTTCTGTTAGGTGATTTTTTCTTAGGTAGTTTTTGTGATTTTGGAAGTTTCGGCGATTCCTCAGGATTTAAATATTTTGGACCTGCAGCCTTAGTTGTTGAGCTACTTCCCTCTGTAAATACCTCCACGGTTTCCCAACCGATTTCGTCTCCACTTTCTTCGGTTTCCCCAGTATTTCTTGGCTTTTCAGAAATTGAAGGTGTTGATGGTGCGCTGTGAGGCTTCTTTTCTAGATGTACGTTCATCAGGTCTTTCACGCTATATTCCTTATTGCCAATAATAAGACGGTTTCCTCGTATAAATGATTTACGAGAAGTATTACTTCTTGCCTGACGAAGATTGGATCTCAGTATCTCGAATTCTTTTCGTTGAACTTCAGTTAAATCGTTTGCTATGCTAATTGGCGTCCCCTTCAACTGTTTGACCTTGGAAAACATAGCTCTCTTCTTGATATTCGAAATCAACTCTACCTTGATAGGAGAAGTTTCAGTTTTCCCAAGCTTATAGCAATCGTTGATGTCCCCTTCTTTCAACTCCACCCCTAACAGGCGATGTAGTTCACCACTTATTTTCTTTGGTATGTCTTCTTTAACTGATGCTTCCAATCCAAAAACGATTATATTGTTCCTTCTATTTCGTCGGTCTATGAATTCGATTTTCTCTGTGAGACTGAGGTTTTCTCTTTCCAATTGATCAATTCTATTTTTCAATGAGTGAATTTCTAATACGAGTCTAGCTTCCGTGGCCGCGATCGAACTCTTGACTTCCCTCCTGTTCTTAATAATTTCCTCATATAGTTGTCTTAGGCTGAATTCCTTGTTAATGTCAGCTGCAACTTCAAGCGACATTACAATGTAGTACTATAGAGTGTGTTCCTCTTTAGGAAGAAGTGACTCCTGCAGCTGTTGTTTGGCGTTTGTCAACTTGAAGAGAAGTTAGAATTAATTTCTCAGGTTTTTAGTTTGTGATGCTTGATTTTTCCAATTATTCTTGGCCAAGTAGCAGCATGCCCCAGCATAGACCCAATACCACAACTGTTACGAATTTTCTGCACTATTTTACCACTAAAACTTGTAGAATATTTCGGAGCACAATTTAACGGTGTTTATCTTCTTAGAACATATTACTGTATATGATAATATTACCAAGTATTTTCAAATGAAATTTGATTTGAATGGATAGGATGGAGTTTCAAATAATCAGATATAATATTCAATTCACGTAAGGAATGGAAAGTATCTTTTGGCATCTTGTAGCAGTGTGAACAAAATTCAAGACAATTTTCCTTTAATTTTGGTTTAAAATTTTGTCTTTTATAATTGGACTATGGCTGTTATTGAATGCAATTTGCCTGATCATATTGAATTCTATAAAAAATAATATTTCTATACTATATGCAAATAATGTTTTACTAATATTTTAAGATCAAGACAATTTATACTAGAATTATTCTCTTTCCCAAAAGAGAATTTGATATATTAATGAATTTTATTAATGACATTATTAAAATTGCAGAGCTGTCTATCTGCTCCTTCAAAGTAACAGATTATATCATTTACATATCTAAACCAATAAAGAGAACATTTGCTCAAGTGATTTGAGTGAATTTTTCTTTCTAAATTATCTATGAAAATTTCTGCTAAAATTGGACTTATTGGATTTTCCATAATCAATCCTTCATCTGATCTATAAATAGTATCATAAAATTGAAGATAATTATATTCTAAAATTCGCATGATATTTTAAAATAGTCTTAAAAATGATAAATAGGAAGTTGTTCAAATCGGGACAGTGCAACTCACATCTGTATTAGTCCGAAACTTAAATAAAGTCGAATAATTTTTTGATCGTTGGGCATAAGCAGTATACTGTCATTTTTCATAGATTTTTAGCAATTCAGCAATGCATTGATCTAATGCCAACGAATGCAACACAGCTAAGCATTTATAGTCGCCCTGCATTGTGACTCTCACTGTGTAAAACAGTGCCATCTGATGTTCGCTGTTATACTGCAAAAGAGTAGAGTGGCTACGCAAGGCGAATAGCTAAAAAGCTAAGAAACATGCATGTCTGCTGCTTATACCCGCCGATCATCAAAACCTAATCAGCTTCATTCAATTTTCAAACATTAACACAGATATGTATATGTTACACGGTCCCTATTCGAAAAACTTAACTTAAACCATACATCAACTCCCGAGTCGCTGCTACTACGAGGAAAATCAACAAAAAAAGAAATTATTTAGATATTGGATGGAGTAGTCCGTTACTTTGTGATAGTTCATTTTAATGGAATGAAATAAGGAATTACTTTGTTTTCTATCACTTTTTATTATAACTGATATACAGTGACTCGAGTTTCGTAGTGTTTACTACATTTTCAGTTTGAAAATGTAGTAAACACTACGAAACTCGAGTCACTGTATATCAGTAATAATAAAAAGTGATAGAAAACAAAGTAATTCCTTATTTCATTCCATTGAAATTATTTAGATTTTGTCGCCCGAAATTAGACGCATTTTCAATTGTTGATCACGAAAGATACTTTGACTCCATTATCATCAACTTAACATATTATGAGAATGACATGTTGGGTCAAATATTTCGTTTCTTTGACTTTCACTTTCAAACTGCGAAACAAAAGTGAATTGGGCAAAAATTCTGAGAAAGAATATTGAAATTTTCTCATGCAAGTCGATATTCGGATTAAGAACAGAATGAAGAACTATTTTTCGATATATATATAACGAATATATCGAAAATTGGCATTTGTTCCGAAAACGTAGTATGCGGGATTTAAGGGCATAATTTCAGTTAGATTTCGTAAAATAACTTTACAAAATTTTGACCGCGACCTCTTCCAATAGTGGAAATACAATGGTGTATTCATCTTAAATGCGACAGACTTTGTTAGTGTAGTACGCAATCTATACTTAGCCATAGAAAGTGTTCACTTTTTTTAGATTCAGCCTTGGGAATATGCCATTATCAAATAAATTATGCACGCATATATTGTATATTAGAATATTTGAGTTTATGTTAATATTTATCATTTTCCTCATTCATTATTTTTATCTTAATTATTATGGAAAGCTTAATAATTACCTGATAGTATGGAACGTTTACCTATAATTAACTATATGGCGTATAAAAATTGAAAACGTGCGAATTGAAAATAATTTTTTCACAATTTTCAGCTAGAATGTTGGCGGTTAAAGCGATCCATATCCTTCTATTTTTCTCGCCAATTCTACAAAAGTCAGCCTTAGTGTCTTGTCTTCAATGTAGATATTGCAGCAGCGTAGAATATAACTCGAACTGTCGATTGGGCACAGAAGAAACGACAAAAACTTGCGATCCAAATGAGGGTGACGATTCTTGTTACGAAGAATATCTGATTGGCGAAAAAAGAACTGATGTTCCACTGTACCGGAGAGGATGTGCCCCTAAGGACTGGTGTAAAACACAAAAGACAAACCATGGAACCGATTTAAAGGACTGTAAGACTTGCCAAAGTGATAAATGTAACAAAGACGTATTCGGTTCCACAGACGGTGAGTACTATCGCTAAATCATTTTTCTGAATATAACAGATAATTTGAATATCGCTGTGCAATCGACGTTCAAAACTCTACGTAGATTTAGGCATTAGAACTAAAGGGTTTTTCCAATAGATTGAATACCCCGCTATCTGGACAGCTGTCACTTTTGAAGCTGTCATCTTGACATTTGATGAGTAAAAACTTTACCATTACTAAAAATAGAACGACAAATGCTTCCATAACGCAATGAAATTGTTAAAATTCACTAAAAACATGGTGAAAATTTTGCAGTCACAGTTCGCAAAACTGAAGCACTTTTGGGTTTTCGTAAAGCACCTTCTCTGCCGGCAATAGTGAAACTGGTGTGAAAATTTGAGCTGTTGGGACAAGCTAGTGATATGAAGAATCGGAGACGTGTGCGTCACTCAAGAATAACTGAGAATATTGATGATGTAGTCCGTAGTGTGGAATTCGGCATTCCACAAACGACATTACACCGTATTTTGCATGAAGACTTAGATCTTAAGACTCTTAAATTTCAGTTAACACAAGAACTTAATCTAGTCGATCATCAGCAACGTCGTATCTTCGCTGATTGGGTCCTTGAAATGCATCAAAATGATCTGGATTTTCATCCAGAAATCACCTTCAGTGATAAGGCCTATTTTCACCTCGGAGGCTACGTTAATAAGCAGAATTATCGCATTTGGAACTCGGAAAATCCTCGAATGATTGTTGAAAAGCCACTCCATCCACAAATTGTCAATTTTTGGTGCGGTTTTTAGACTGGCGGTGTGACTGGATCTTACTTATTCGAAAATGAGGCTGATGCAACTGTTACGGTGAATGGATTGCGCTAACGAGCTATGATTCATAATTTTTATGACCGGAATTGAAAGATGTTGATGTGGACGACGTTTATTTTTAACAAGACGGCACTACGTGTCTCGAAAGCAACGAAACAATCGCAATTTTGTAAGAAAAGTTTTCTGGTCGTGTTATTTTTCGAAGAAGTGATCACAATTGGACATAGTTATCTTATGACTTAACAACTTTAGACTTTTTTCTTTGGAGCCACGTCAAAGATAAGGTCTATGCCGGTGCTCCCCAATCGATGCAAGACCTTCAATATTGAAGTCGTCAAATTATCGAGAACATACATGAAAAGGATATGGTGTTTCAACCGTAGCCGTGGCGGCCATTTGGCTGATATCTTTTCCATTGTTAATGGCATACGTTCCTCTTCGCAATGAAATAAACGTCCATAGATTTCTTATGAAATATTCTCATTTTTTCCGATATCAAAATGAAACCGTTCATTGGAAAACCCTTCATTTCAGGAAATGAAATGAGGAAAGTAAAACTTCCCTCTTCACATAAAATAAGCAGAAATTAGAACAAAATTTATAGAATATGCTGTGGTTTGTTTATTTCAATTAGGATCATTGAGAACGGGCTCATTCAAATTTTAAAATATAATTAGGTAAATATTTGAGCTAATTCTCCCAAATTTCCAAATATTTATCAATTTTCCACTTATCGTTCTTATTGCAAAATAGGGATCAATATAATACCCGTACTGACAGTTCATAACCCGATCGATCTCCTACCTGACAAGGATTCATCCTCATTCAATATAGTTACGCGTCTGCAAAGTTATACTTCGGTAGTGAAATAGTAGGGCTCGTTGGCCTACCTTTCAAGCCAGTAAATGACTTAACTTGAGATGTACTCAGATATATCATAATAAAGGGTGGGCCTTTTAAAATTTTCATTTTTGATGGGATATAAATAAAAACTTACGGATATTGTTTTCAAAAAAAATAGTTGATTAGAAAGGCTGAATCTTGACATTTACGAATGGAAAATAAGATCATTCAAATGACCGCCTCTACTGTTTGTACAGTACCTCATCCGATAAACCAAAATTTTCAGTACATTGTTGATTGTTTGAGGCCCAATCTGATAAATAGTAACTTCGATTTCGCGTTTCAAGGCATCAATCATTTCTAGATGGTTAATGTCACAATTATATTCAACTGATCTCCATAAAAAATAGTTGCACTTTAAAAGCCTTCATACCGAGGTCTTTATGCAGAATTCTACTCAGAGAAGTGCTAGACATGTTCAGCTCTTGGGCACGATGACGAGTTGATATTATTGGACATTTTGGGCCAACAGCCGCAATGTTTTTAAGTGCGCTACCTGAACGAAAACGGAAACGGGTTATTTTGTCAAATAACGATCCAATTTTGACGAACAAATAGATCCATCCAACTTGGTGGTCGACGGGTAGATCGAGAAGCTTATCGATTATTACTTCCGGTTTCAATTCCGGATGAAGGAGGGGGGTTGAAGGGAGAGGTTAGCAACCTACCCTCTCCGATAGCAAGAAAAGGGACAAAGGAAATCAAAGGTATCAGAACTACATATGTTTTATAGTGGCGTAGACAGAGACCTGAGAGCACGAGGAACTGTAGGATTGCTAGTTGATGAAAAATTCGAAACAAACATAAAGGAGATAAAATATATAGATAACATTCAGTTAACAATGGAACTGGCCAATGAGACAACACACTTGATTAGTGTATATGCGCCAGATACAAACATAACAAAAGAAGAAAGAGAAGAGTTCTTTGACGTCCTATAACACACCTTAGATAAAATTCCCAATAGAGACATGGGTGACTTCAATTCAAGAATTGGAAACTCGATCGCCCCAGGGGTCATGCACGGTTTCAACGAAGAATACAAGAATGACACCGGAGATATTCTGATACAAACATGTGTCCTCAACGAACTACTTAACAACAATACATATTTCGACCACAAGGAACAACAAAAGTACACATTCGTTAGTACGATGGGCCAGAAATGAGTTATTAATTATGTAATCACAACAGAAAAGTGCAACCCTCTAGGATACTTGATGTACGCGTATTAACGTCAGCAAGTAGAGGAACACAACATGGACTTGTCCCATGTAAATATTGTACAGAATACATAACAAATCTTCTACATAAGTTGGAGTACATTGGCATAAGAGGGCCAGTTTTGAATCTGTTGGAGTAGTTTCTTATGGATAGGTACCAAATTGTAGATTTGGAAGGTAAAAGGTCCTCCAAGATGAAAATTACTGCAGGAGTGCCTCAGGGATCTGAGCTCGGGCCCATTCTTTTCCTCCTATATATCGATGACCTGATATATAACGTTGGTGCTGATGATGAAACCCTCTTCGCTGACGATACAACATTTTTGAACAGAGCCAAGGGCAGAAATCTACTCCTAAATAAATCTCATGAAACAGTCAAAAATGCGATATAATGGTTTAGTTCAAATGACATGAAAGTGAACCAAGAGAAAACTCAGGAGTTGATTGTGAGCATAAAATGTCAAGGAAAAAAAAGTATTTCTCTGCTTCGGGTTTCAATCAGCGGAAATTTAACTTGGCTGAAGCACATAAATGAATTGTGCCAAAGACTCTCAACAGCATTATTTTCAATAAGAAGAATAAAAAACTTGCTCACAGAAAAAGGAGCGGTACTTACATATCACGCACATTTCCACCGCAGGATGAGCTACAGCATCATTTTATGGGGTGCATCTTCAGAGGCAGAAAGAGTTTTCCTGAAACAGAAGATTAGATTAGTGGCGGGAGTAAACCAGGTCACTAGCTGTAGACCACTCTTTAAGAAATATGGAATACTTATTTTAACATGCTGTTATATCCTAGAATGTCTTATGTATGTGCACAAAAATCGGGATAATTTCCAGACACACTCAACGATTCACAGTCATGCCACCAGGTATAGAAACAACTTTGTTGCGCCAAGACATAGACTGCAGAGGATACAGAATACCCATATATTTAATGGAATGAAAATCTATAACCGACTTCCAAAATCCCTAACAACACTGCATTCTACAACATTCAAGCGAAAAGTTGAAGCGATTCTAACTAAATGTGCATTTTATTCCATGGATGAGTTTATGAAGTAGCAGTTATAGTCATTTACTTGCTGTGTTTCAGTTCGTGTCTTGGTGTAATAGTTTGTTTTTTATTGATTGTTGTAGTTTTTAAAGTCGAAATATTTTAGTGTGATATATTTACAATTTTTTATTTTATGATGTACATTATCATATATTTCTTTGACAATCCCTGTAAAATTTTGAGGGGTGACTAATAAATTTGAATTTGAAAGAATAAGGAAGTGATCAGTTACGTCACCAAATTTAACGCAGAATCACTGAAAGATGAAAGCACAAGGTATCTATATCAAAGCAGACTAAGCGAGAAAGTGGATGGTCAGGTGAAGAAAAGCCGCACGAATATCAGGTTGCTTGCGGTATGTAATATGATGGAATGCTGAATATTCTTCCGGCTTCTCCTCGAAATAGGTTTTAATTGATTTCTTCAGTTCGGAAAATCGCTTTCCACGAAGATATTTTTTCACATTTGGAAATAGGTAGTAGTCACTGTGCGCCAAGTCTGGACTGTAGCGGTCAGCAGCCTTCGCTACACGGGCCTTGTGAACAGGCGCGTTGTCGTTAAGTAGCAACACCCCCGCTTTGTGTTTTCCTCGCCTTTGTCTTTTAATTGCTTCTCTCAAATTACTCAAATTGGTTGCGTATGATGCTGTTGTGATACTTTCACCTTTTTAGTGCATTCTACCGATAAAATTCCTTTGGAATCCCAAAAGACCGTAGCCATTATTTTTCCACCAGATGGGGTAACGTTAAACTTGTTTGAGGGCTGTGCACCCTTCTCAATCCACTGCATGGACTCTTGTTAACCCCCAGGGTCTTAATGATGATCCCACGTATCATCCACAGTAACCAGCCGGTTGAAAATAGTCGATGGGTCTTCTCCACAAAGCTCTAAGAACTCCTTACAGCACTTGACTCGCACACACAGGGGTAATTTTTTCAGTTCGCTGTGGGCTATAAAAGCCTAGCCAAAGACCTCGAATCTGATGCGACTCACCGCTGGGCACTCTGAGACGATGTGCTTGGCTGTTTCAGTGTCCTCAAGACACAGCCTGCATTCATTGTCTTCAGCCAGACCGATTTTGTGCAAATGCGCTTTCAGTCTGCAGTGACCTGTCATAATTCCGACAAGTGTTCTTAGTTTGGCCCTATCCAGACCTAGCGCTAGGTTCGCAATCTTTCTGTTCGAAGCTGTTCCAAGGAACAACTTCGAATGTTTCAGGCCAGAATGGCTCCGCCAGAAAGACTCTAGCCTTGAGTTCATTCTGCCTGTTATCGCCTCGTTAGTTACGTCATGTGGTATTCCCAGGATTCTGGTGTGATATTCCGGTCCTACCAGAGGCAGCGCAGCTCCAGCAAATGCCAGCCGATCCGCCTCCTCGTTACCCAAATAGTTTGAGTGGCTCGGTATCCAAACCAGAGTGACTCCGTTATACATACCGAGCCTGTTTAAAGCCGTGCGGCAACTCCAGACTGTTTTGGATGTAAAACAGCGAGATTCCAGAGCTTTTGGTATTGACTGACTATCAGTAAATATTTTGATTTTACCGTGGTACATTTGCCGTTTTATCAGCAGTTCCGCCGCGGTCTCAATGGCAAATATTTCTGCCTGGAATATGGTTGCGTTTTGACCGAGACTCAATGAGATGTTAATTCTCGGTTTGCTCCCATGGACTCCCGCTCCTGTTCCATTCGTCGTTCGCGAGCCGTCTGTGAACAAGCCAAGGTCGGTTCGCAATAGAACCTTAGCATGCTGGGTCCATTCGTCCCGGCTTGGGACGATTACATTGAAATTCCGTTCCTGGCTCGTGATTTTTGACATTAGATCCGCGGGCATTGATAGGATACTGTTCGTTAAAAGCTCGTCCAGCAGTCCTGAGCCTCCCATCACTATTGCCTCTGGCCTGTCAATCGCCAGTTGATATATTTTGTATGTGGTCCGTTCTACCTCCCTCTGCACGAGTAGGTGCAGGGGTGGTAGATTTAGTAGGACCTCCATGGATGCCGTGGGTGTGGTGCGAAACGCACCTGTAATTGCAAGCCTGTCTCTGTAGTCGGGTGAGCTTTTGTTCGCCAACCGTTTGTTGGCCTTTCTTCCACCATACTACAGCGCTATACACTATCCGTGGTCTAATTACCATAGTGTATAGCCAGTACATCTGCCTGGGCTTTAGGCCCCAGGTTTTACCACAGATCCGCCTGCAAGTCCAGAAACCCATTCTGGCTTTATGACACACTTTATCCAGGTGTGCACTCCAGGTGAATGTCTTGTCCAGGACTATTCCCAGGTATTTTGCCTCAAATGAGAATTGTATTATTTCACCACGGATAGTCGGCGATTCTAAACCATTCAACTTCCGTTTTTTAGTGAATGGTGCTATAACTACCTTTTGCGGGTTAAGAGACATGTCTTCCCTTCAACACCATTTGTCAATAGTGTTCAGTATATCTTGAAGGACGGCCGATATCGTCTCCTCCGATATACCTTTCACTATGATAGCCAGGTCATCAGCAAATGCTTGAACGTCGACTCTCCACAGCGAAATGATCGCTAGAAGGTCATCAACGAGAAGAGTCCACAGTAAGGGTGAGAGAATACCTCCCGGCGGACAGCCCTTCGCAACCTTCAACTCTAAGACGTCATACTGGTATGAGGTCGTTATTGTTCTGCCGCATAGCATTGCCTGTATCCATCTACAGATTAGTGGGTCGATTCCTCTCGCAGAGATAGCTTCAGCGAGAGAAGCCGGTAGCGTATTGTTAAAAGCACCTCCAATGTCCAGAAACGCTGTTAGTGCTATCGCTCGATTATCGAGAGATTGGTTTAATTTTCCGACCAGATTATGCAATGCAAGTTTTGCCGATTTGCTAGCCTGGTAGGCGTATTGATGAGGGCTAGGGGGACTGTCAATTAGCACCTTCCCCCTGATATGGACATCAATCATCTTTTCCAGACTCTTTAGCAGGAACGATGTCAAGCTTATTGGTCTGAACGAAGAGGGTTCGTCCTACCTTTGGTATATATACCACTTTAGTTAGTGTCCAGTTTGTAGGGATAACCCCCAATTTGTTCTAAATAATTTTAGCAGATGCGGAATCAACACATTCATGCCCTTTTGAAGAAGGGCTGGAAAGATTCCGTCTACCCCCGGTGTTTTGAAAGGTTTAAGAGACCTTATTGCGTCTCCGACCGCTTGTGCAGTGACTATATTTTTGGATATTCGCCAGTTGCCCCTCCCAGGCCAGATTAAATGGTCAGGGTTGGATCTGGCGTTTGTATCTTCCAAGATTTGACATCCAGGGAAGTGTTTGTTCGCATAGAGCTCCAATGTTTCTTTCCTGGAACCAGTGAAACCACCCTCCGGACGTTTGAGCGAACCGGTTTTTTTCACTGGCTCTCTGGAGAGAATCTTGTGTATTCTGGCATTTCCGGGGGCATCATTTATACCCTCACAGAACTTGCGCCACAAGTCCCTCTTGATCCTCCTAATGCTCTTATTGTAGAAGGTTAGAGCTTCCTTGTATTTGTTCCATTTACCGGTCACTTTGGCTCGGTTGAATAATCTCCGAACCTCCTTTCTTTGTTTATTTAGGTTGTTATTCCACCAAGATGAATTTCGGTTATCCATTTTACATCTAAGTGTGCAGTTTTCGTGATAAGCGGAGACTATGGCGATTTTTATTTGCTCCGCCAAGATCTCCAAGTGATTTCGTTTGAATATTTTAGATATACACGTGCTAAGGTTAGCCCGGAAGGTTTCTACATAACCAATCCAGTCTGTTTCCTTAGCATTTCTGTAGTATTCTAATGGTCTAGGACCTGTTTTTATACTGAAGAGTATATATCTATGGTCTGAACATGATGATTCAGTGGATACCGTCCAATCGAAAATCTTATTGTTAATAAAATTAGTACTTATAGTGAGGTCTAAAACCTCCTGTCTATAAGGGGTAACAAACGTTGGTTTGTTACCTTTGTTTACTACTGTTAAGCCCTCTTGAAGTAAGTTATCTAGAAGTGACTCACCTCTATGCTTGATGTCCGTGCTGCCCTAAACTGTGTGGTGAGCATTGGCATCACATCCAATTATCAGCTGGATATTTTTCTTTCTACAGTGGCGGACTAAATGTCTATGAAATTACATCACTTCCAGTGATGTAATGTCCATGAAATTACATCATTGAAAATGCCAACAAGCTCTTAATTCCCTTATCACAATTCCTCAACAACACAGCTGTGTAAGCCGCCTAGAAGGATATACAGGTTGTTCTAGAAGTCGACGTCAAGTCGCAATCGGGTAGCAGGCTGAGTCGTAGTAGTGATCAGAAAAATATTTTAAAAAGTCTAAGTCGTTTACTTTTCAAATTATATTGCATTTTTTATTATTCGAGAAAATGCCCTATGATGATTTTTGAACTCCCGTTGCTACAATGTTTTACTTTCTTCAAATTTAATTTTTCCTAATGTATCCCGTGTAACCTGTGATCTTCAATTCCAAGCCAATTACTCTAGCTTGGAAAATAATGTCACTTTTTGCCGAACCAAGTATTCAAAATTAATATCTCGCACAACTTTAACTGACTGTACTGAAAAAAAACTGTTCTACGTCAGTTACTTCAACACTATAACACTTACTACATTATTTCTTAGATCGGTAAAAAAACGGTCTTTCTTAAAGAAACAGAGTTTCAATTTCTTCGAACTTTCTAAAAATGATTCTAGTGCATCCAATACTTTAAGAATCTAGTTTGAATGAGATGGGGTGAGTCCTGACATAAAGTGTGAGTGAGACAGATAGTGACGCCACTATTAAAAACGCCATACAGTTCAGTACGCTACGCCCCTTGGTCTATTTGTAGCATCAGGAGTTCAAAAATCATCACAGGGTGTGCAGTTAATTGAACAAATAAAAGTGCAATATAGTTTGAAAAATACAGGATTTGGATTTTCTTTTATATTTTTCTGATGACTATTATAACTTAACCTGTTACCTGATTCCGGCTTGACGTCGACTTCTGGGACACCCTGTATAAGCGTTACCCGAAGTTTATAAATATCTGAGTAACAAAAAATTTAAACGTACTTAAGAGGAAGTTATTGCAAAAAGCCTACTATAACTTGAAAGAATACTTCAAAGATTCCTCATTTAAAATAGATTGTCAAATAGACTTCTCATACATTTTTGAAGAAAAAAGGCACCCTTTGTTGAAAGCGTTACGGAGCACCATTCTCGAGAAAACTGCTTATCTCGCAAAACATAATAGGTGTCTGAGAACTTCCCACACCGTGCTCTTCGGAATTTTTTTTTGTCCGAAATTCGTCACACACTAATATAAGGATTAAAATGATAAGATAATAAATCTGTATGATATTTGAAATATTTGCTGCTGCAACTTCAAAAACGGCTTCTTTATTTTCAACAGTACGGGTAGAACGATCTTTTCCACATTCAGATTTGGAAGGAATAAAAGTGTCTTTTCACATAATCTCCGATGAAGGTTCGCGAACGTTTTCTTGCAAGGAAGGACTTATCAGGAAACGCTTCTTCATAGAATCGTCTGGCAGCACACGAGTTTTCTCGAGAATGGTGCCCCGTACTTTTTTCTTCAGAAATGTAGGAGTAGTCTATTTCTTCGATTAAAATTTCAATTCGACCACTCAGTCAAAATTTAGAAGTAATTTTATGAAAGACTCCCTATTATCCCCGCCACTGCTGTGAATCAGTAAGTTTTTCAGTCCTTAGACGTTTCAGTTTATCAAAAAACTTCCATGTACTGAATTTCATTTGAATCCACCAAATTTTGACAAAGATATCGCTAGTTCATTGGATTTTGGAGGTCATGTTGAAAAAGCTCTAACGTCGATGGGGTGCACCTCTAGAATCACCCTCTGAAATACATGAACGTTAAATCCGGGCACCATGTATAAAAATGTCCAAGGAATAAATACTATACCTTGTATATTTTGCTTATTTACTTCAAATATAAAATAGAATAGAAAGGCTTTTTACTTGATAGAAGAAAAATTTTACTTCAAATATTTTTTCATTATGTACTATTTCTTATAATGGATATTACTGCTCGTGAAATATTATGTATATCTGATGTGTTGAATATTGCAAGCTCATTGTGGACTTTACAAGTATTGTGAAAACAAACAAAAATGAAAATATGATTTTTGACAAATTATTTCTGAAATAAAAAGAAAAGATTATTCAAATTTAAAAGAAACAAACGGAATGCATATTATAACCAACTAAAAACATATCAATATAGATAATACTGGACCAGCCCAATATTTCGAAGTTCCACATATACGTGTATTGTGAACTCATTATGGAACACAGGTTACCTATTATTTCATATATATTTCAGGTAAACTTATTTGCAGAAGTTGCCAAAGTGAAGATCCAGACAGTTCTTGCCGAAAAGGAGGAATGGATTTGAAAGCAGTTGTTTGTCGATCTGGTGAAAATATGTGCACGACTAGCCTCATATCTACTAGTCGTTCTACAATTTGGGAGCGGGGATGCGGAAAGGACGGTTATTGTAAAGATCTGTCAAATAAATACGGACACAGTCTTGAAAAATGTATAGTATGTCATGACGCATTATGTAATAATCTAAAGTTACCGATACCTGCTTAGAAATATCATACATCACATGAATTACTGAATCTTGCCCCTTCAAAATATACCGTTGCTTTTACATTCTGAAGAAGTATATCTTTTCCTACTAACCCTGTTCCATTCGATATCCCTAATGCAATAAATTGATAATTTACAGTAAATCATGAAAATACGATCATTTTAAAAGTCCGTTTGAGAAGACAATCGAAACTTTTTTTTTTAATAGCAAAACAGAATCTTCTACAATTTTGATTTCAAAAAACTTTTAGAATTAAATTAATGTTTACAATAAGCACCGCTTATATTCAATAGAGGTATCTAATCAAAACTCAATATATCAATCAAATGGAATGAATAAACCAACAGATATAAAAACAGTCATTAAAATCAATAACTAAATATTCAAAGGAGACAAAATTTTGTTTCTGATCTTACCTTTAAGAACACCAATTGCCTTTTAAAAACATGAACACCACTTAAGGACTTCTCAAAAAATATAATTTATTTGAAATATTTAATATATTTAAATATTCGAATGAGTTAATTCAGAAATCTCTCAAAACATGCACTATATCTTCAAAAAACAAATATAATTCTAGGTAATCTCTTCATCGGTCCAAAATAATATTCCAAATATCAAAATCAAATAACTATTACTATATCTCAACTTACACGTGTTTGCAAGATGATTACTTCAAACAGACTAACTTTAAAATTCAAGATGGTCTATGTTCTAACAAAATCACTTTTTATCAATTCTAACGTAATTTTAATTTGTTAAGGTAGTGTCCGAAAAAAAATTATTACCAATTTTCAATTTCTAACATACGAGCAAAGAACAGCAAGAAAAGATAAAGTTCCCACATAAAAGTGAACCTGTGCGTGGGTTTTATAACATCAATAAACCATAAATTTCTGTGAAAAGGCACCTAGAAAGATTTATACACTACTATCACATTAAAAGTCACTATTTGATAATATAAAAGAAACAACACATTTTAAATGTACAACAAATCGCATAAGGCACATTGCAACAACAAAACAAATACTGAAATTCAACCACAGATCACAGCAATTTCAACTAATATATACAGTCAAAAGTTGCCTTATAAAGTAATTGTGATTAAGAGGTGTAGGTTATGCATTAGAATAATGTATTTCTCTTCTTTATTTCATACGTCTTCGTTTCGACCCTGCTTAGAATCTTCCTACAATATATAAATTACTACTCTGTCAAGAAAGTACCGGGAATTTTCAATTAAAACATCATTTTTACATTTAATCGTCAAAATTTATTGGGTCGCCTTCAAAATAGGCTCCATTTGCTCCAATACATCTATGCCAACGGCACTTCCAATTATCGAAACATTTTTTATAGGCGCTCTCGCGCCGAATTTTGTTTTATGGCTTCAATCGACTCAAAACGGGTGCCACGAAGGGGCAATTTTAGTTTTGGGAAGAGGAAAAAGTCGCAGGGAGCCAAATCCGGCGAATACGGTGGTTGCTGAAGCACGTTTGTTGAGTTTTTGGCGAGAAAGTCAATCACAATCGTAGCTCGGTGAGAAGGCGCGTTATCGTCATGCAAAATCCATGAGTTGTTCGCCCACAAATTTGGTCGCTTCTTACGGATACGCTCACGCAAATGTTTCATAACGCCTAGGTAATACTCCTTGTTTACCGTCTGACCCTCTGGAACGAATTCGTAGTGCACCACGCCACGGATATCGAAGAAAACAATGAGCATCACCTTCATTTTCGAGCGGCTTTGGCGTGGTTTTTTCGGTTTCGGCTCATTTTTTGCCACCCATTCCGATGATTGCTGGCTTGTTTGCATATCGTACTCGTAGACCCAGGTCTCATCACCAGTTATAATGCGTTCCATGAATGTAGAATCAGAATTACAGCGATCCAGCATGTCTGAAGCAACCTGTTCGCGATGACGCTTTTGAAGAAAATTCAGGTCTTTCGGTACGAGTCGTGCGGCCACCTTTCTCATGCCCAAAATATCAATCAAAATCGTACGTGCGGACTCGTGGGATATCTTAAGATCATGTGCTATCTCTCTCAAGCTGGTACGACGGTTTTCCAGCCCCCTTTCCTTAATTTTATCGACGTTATCTTCGATCGAAGCCGTCGATGGGCGACCACTTCACTACCGTCCTTGAAGGCTCTGTACCACTGACATGCACGAGTTTTCGATAGAGCATTATCACCAAGGGCCTTTTGCTACATTTTCAATGCATCGGCACACGAAAATTCATTTGCAACACAAAACTTTAAACAAATTCTTTGCTCAACGTAATCACCCATAGTAAAAATCGGCACGCACTCTGACATCGACTGACTTGATCAGCTGTTGCAAACACACTAGTTGACAGATCCCGCTCAAGCTTGGCATAGTAATTAAGGACAGTGGTATCAACCTAGGAAAAAAAATTTTTACCTGCCTCATTGCCCCGCCAGATTTAAATCGACAATTCCCGGTACTTTCTTGACAGAATGTTTTTAATTGTTGATAAAGACAAAAGCTTGAACAACATATCGAACTACAGGGATGTACAGATGAATCGTATTTAAACGATAATCCAATGAGCATTATTCATGGGCTTGGAAAAATAATTAGTCTGTATCAAAACTGAACTTATACAGCGAGAGAGAGAAATGTTGTTATCGTTGTGAGAAAATTTTGAAAAGTCAACCGATGAGAAAAGGTTAGATTAAAAATTCGAGTTCATAGAGTAAACATCTCGTCATGGACTCGGTTATTCACTTTTACTGAAATTTATAGACATGAACAATTAGGAATACTCCATATCAAGTTCTTAGTAATCCACTCTCACTGAATGAAATTGACTATGTATAATTGAATATTAAATATTAGTCACTAACACTAGCGTAAATTGAGACAACTTCACCCCGTAGTCTTGGCAATCCACTCTCACTGAAATGAAATGTATCAAATAGGAACAGATGTTGCTAATATTTTCGATGTCTTTCCTTCAATTCACGAATTTAACTGTCGTCCGATATCATACATTTCCAAAAAAACTTATCTTTCTAGCGTTGGACTCCCACTATAACACCTTAGTCGAGTCATCTTTACTTCGGATGTGATCTGTCAACGCACATACCTTATCGAGGTTCTTCACATCACTTTTGAGTTGTGAGATTCTTTTCTCAAGTTGTTATGAAGTCTGTCCAAAATAAACCTCAGCACACATTGAACAAGGAACAATGTAAACCACAGCACTCATTTCTCCAATGTCAATCGATATTTAGTACGACTGAATAACATGCTTATCTTGAATTCGGTTCTAGAGGTAATCCTTATGTTCGTAGTTTTTAAGAAGTTGATCAACGCATTAGTCGTACCTTTGATAAGAAGGATGAAGGAGGAAATAACCATATCGAGGTACTCAATGGCGGATGCGCTTCTTTCTTCGTTCTGTGGCTGTCCAGAGTAGAATTGTAAATAAGTCTATTCAATAATCCTCTTGAGTAACCATTCTAGAGCGTCAACTGAATAACAGACTGAGATTCTTATTTCTCAGGGCGGGGTTGCAATCCCTTGTATACGTTTCTTTAACCCTAGTATCAAATTAAATTTCTGTCAATGAAGGTGGTTAGAATAAAAATGCAAGTATATTCCTGAGCTGCTCGGTTTTGTGTACTAATCCAACATTAACCTGTTATCAGGTGTGCTGATCGTATCCAAGATGGGAACACATTTGTCTCTTTCCTCCTCAAGTGTGAATGTTACTCATGCTGTAATAATAATAATAATGTTCATTTTCGAAAATATATATATATATATATATATATACATATATATATATATATATATATATATATATATATATATATATATATATATATATATATATATATATATATATATATAAATCTATTACCTTGTTTTCGGGAATGTGGTCTGTATATCAAGAAAACTCCAATTTTCTTCAAATATCTCAATATTTCGTTGATATAATTTTCAACATCATCAGGAGATAAACTGAAAACAGCAAACAAAAAAGGGCAACATCATTTACAGGAAACAAACAAAGATTTTTTTATACAGCACTTACAAGATCAGAGCTTCACTTCCAAAACACAGAATCAAACATTACAAAATTCTTTACTCGAAAAATCAAACATCAAAAATCAGCAACTATATTACATTCAAAAGAGAAACTTCTAATATCCCAAATATTACAGGTGTTTTAAATTGCTCTCCAATAACCGATATGAAACAAAGAAACAATATGGGAAATATGTGACATCTACAGTATATGTACTAAAGTTTACTTAAAATATTACAGTAAATTGTATTGAGGCCTTCTGTATCTGATTTATAGTTTACTGCATTGTTCTCCTTTTTAATGTGTAGCATCTCGAGAAATAATCGTTTCCTGTAATCATTCTCTTGTTGCAATATACTAACGCTGTCAAAATCAAAATTGTGACCAGTTTTTTTATGATGGTCAACCAACGCACAAGAGTTTTTCCCTATTCGGCAATCACTCTTATGCTGAGTTATTCGATTTTTGAGCCACTGCTGTGATTGGCCAATGTAAGCTCCCGGGCATACCATACATGGCACCCTATATATAGTATTACTCATGAAATCAGTCGGAGTTTTGTCCTTCAGTTTCGAGAATAACCTTGAGTTATTCATTACATTATATCTCGCGATTTTAACCTGCGGATAATCTTTAAACAAATTAACTACCCTATGAGTTAGTTCGTTCATTTGCGGTAATTTTTTGAACTTTTGCTGCGGTGGGTTGTCATCCGTGGGACCATCATAAAAACTCGCACTGAAAATTAACCTCTTTAAGATATTCCTTGGGTATCCATTGTTGACAAAAATATCGAAGAGTGTATTCAAATTCTTACTTAAAAACCTCTGATCTGAAATGTGAGTGACTCTATTCTTTAAAGCTAAGACTGTGTTCAACTTTTGATTACGAGGATGATTTGAATAAAAATTCAAAAAACGACCTGAGGATGTAGGTTTCTGATACCAGTCTAATATCAGTGTGTTGGTATCATCTCTGATAACCATAGTATCTAGGAATGGTAATTTTTTATCAATTTCTGCCTCTATGGTAAATTTTAAGTGTTCGTCAAAGCCATTGAAAACCTGCTGAACGATATCAATTTTATCACACGGTACACTACAAATCAAATCATCCACGTACTTATATATAAAAGGAAAACTGAAAGGGATCCTCGGAATAACATTATCCAACAAATCATCGAGGACAATCATTGCAATTATAGGGCTCAACGGGGAACCCATCGGTGTACCGAATATCTGCTTGTAAAAACGATCATTAAATGAAAAATAAGTATTGTTGAAAACAAAAGCTATCAGAGTCATGAAATTCTGTTTGGTTAAGCAAGTATGATCAGCTATTTGGTCCCAACGGTCATCTAAAATTTTTAAAGCTGATTTGACCGGTATATTCGTGAACAGGGAGACAACGTCTAGCGACAATAAAATGTACCCATCTGGTAGCCGTAATCCACTAACCGCATTGACGAAGGTGAAGGCATCTTTTACATTATAGTCCGTGCGATCTTCGAACGACTCCCTCAACATATTGGCCAAAAACTTTGCCAAATTATATGTGACAGAATCAACCGAACTCACTATTGGACGTAGAGGTACATTATCTTTATGTATTTTTGGTAGACAATATAACCTGGGAAAGGTGGAATTGTTTTTAATCAAAAATCTCAGTTCAGCGGCACTTATCTCATTCCTTGCATAAATATATTTCAAAAGATCATTGAGTTTCTTTTGGATAGTCATAGTGGGGTCTCTCTTCAAACTTTCGTATGTTTTTTCGTCATTCAACAATTGCTCGGTTTTAATGACATAATCTAACTTATTCATGGCAACAGTGCAGCCCCCCTTATCGGCAGTTAGTATATAGATCTCCGGATGTAATTTGAGAAATTTTCCCGTCTTCTCAAAATCAACTTCAATATCCGATGGTCTAACCCTGTTTCGACCCATTTTGTGTAAAAAGTTCGTAATAACATTTGTGGTGTTAGCTCTCACAATGTCAGCATTTTCCCTTGGAACATCAATCACAATATTTTCAACGTCAGTAATAAAATGTCTCAACAGTAACTTGGTGTCAGTACACTCAACACTAAATTTAGGTCCAAGTGACAAAAAATCAGCAACAGGCCCAGGAATCTCAATGCCAGAGATATTCTTGAACCACTTTGAATTATCATAAAATAGTTTTTTACTTTCCACCTGTTGTTTCAATAATTTGTTAAATTTTGACATATTAATCGATTTTACTTTTTTAAAAAGTTTGTTATGAGAATTTTCCAAATAGGATTGATATTTACCCAATAAAGATTAAAGATTATCCGCAGGTTAAAATCGCGAGATATAATGTAATGAATAACTCAAGGTTATTCTCGAAACTGAAGGACAAAACTCCGACTGATTTCATGAGTAATACTATATATAGGGTGCCATGTATGGTATGCCCGGGAGCTTACATTGGCCAATCACAGCAGTGGCTCAAAAATCGAATAACTCAGCATAAGAGTGATTGCCGAATAGGGAAAAACTCTTGTGCGTTGGTTGACCATCATAAAAAAACTGGTCACAATTTTGATTTTGACAGCGTTAGTATATTGCAACAAGAGAATGATTACAGGAAACGATTATTTCTCGAGATGCTACACATTAAAAAGGAGAACAATGCAGTAAACTATAAATCAGATACAGAAGGCCTCAATACAATTTACTGTAATATTTTAAGTAAACTTTAGTACATATACTGTAGATGTCACATATTTCCCATATTGTTTCTTTGTTTCATATCGGTTATTGGAGAGCAATTTAAAACACCTGTAATATTTGGGATATTAGAAGTTTCTCTTTTGAATGTAATATAGTTGCTGATTTTTGATGTTTGATTTTTCGAGTAAAGAATTTTGTAATGTTTGATTCTGTGTTTTGGAAGTGAAGCTCTGATCTTGTAAGTGCTGTATAAAAAAATCTTTGTTTGTTTCCTGTAAATGATGTTGCCCTTTTTTGTTTGCTGTTTTCAGTTTATCTCCTGATGATGTTGAAAATTATATCAACGAAATATTGAGATATTTGAAGAAAATTGGAGTTTTCTTGATATACAGACCACATTCCCGAAAACAAGGTAATAGATTTATTATTAGTCTGGTCGATAACCTATACTACGCAACATATATGATGGGATTCTATCAGAATATCAGTAACACCTATGGCAATCGTATTACAAGGCTACTTAAGCATTGGGCCAACACCAGTAGGAAACTTGCCAACAAACAAAACCGTAGATGTTTCTTGCTACGCTGCAGAGCTTCTAATTTAGTACCTGGACACATTCAGGGTAGTACAAAGAATATGTGTCAGCTTCTTTCAAATGATAGTGATCTACAGTTTCATAGTCAGGTTAATAATTTTATAGAGAGAATACATAGAAGAGTTTTATCTTTAGAAATTAAGGTGACATGTAATAGCATCTCGAGACATCAAAAAATGATCGTAGAACTAAAGAAAAAGCTTGGTTTGGTTTTACCGGATACTTTATTGGGTAAATATCAATCCTATTTGGAAAATTCTCATAACAAACTTTTTAAAAAAGTAAAATCGATTAATATGTCAAAATTTAACAAATTATTGAAACAACAGGTGGAAAGTAAAAAACTATTTTATGATAATTCAAAGTGGTTCAAGAATATCTCTGGCATTGAGATTCCTGGGCCTGTTGCTGATTTTTTGTCACTTGGACCTAAATTTAGTGTTGAGTGTACTGACACCAAGTTACTGTTGAGACATTTTATTACTGACGTTGAAAATATTGTGATTGATGTTCCAAGGGAAAATGCTGACATTGTGAGAGCTAACACCACAAATGTTATTACGAACTTTTTACACAAAATGGGTCGAAACAGGGTTAGACCATCGGATATTGAAGTTGATTTTGAGAAGACGGGAAAATTTCTCAAATTACATCCGGAGATCTATATACTAACTGCCGATAAGGGGGGCTGCACTGTTGCCATGAATAAGTTAGATTATGTCATTAAAACCGAGCAATTGTTGAATGACGAAAAAACATACGAAAGTTTGAAGAGAGACCCCACTATGACTATCCAAAAGAAACTCAATGATCTTTTGAAATATATTTATGCAAGGAATGAGATAAGTGCCGCTGAACTGAGATTTTTGATTAAAAACAATTCCACCTTTCCCAGGTTATATTGTCTACCAAAAATACATAAAGATAATGTACCTCTACGTCCAATAGTGAGTTCGGTTGATTCTGTCACATATAATTTGGCAAAGTTTTTGGCCAATATGTTGAGGGAGTCGTTCGAAGATCGCACGGACTATAATGTAAAAGATGCCTTCACCTTCGTCAATGCGGTTAGTGGATTACGGCTACCAGATGGGTACATTTTATTGTCGCTAGACGTTGTCTCCCTGTTCACGAATATACCGGTCAAATCAGCTTTAAAAATTTTAGATGACCGTTGGGACCAAATAGCTGATCATACTTGCTTAACCAAACAGAATTTCATGACTCTGATAGCTTTTGTTTTCAACAATACTTATTTTTCATTTAATGATCGTTTTTACAAGCAGATATTCGGTACACCGATGGGTTCCCCGTTGAGCCCTATAATTGCAATGATTGTCCTCGATGATTTGTTGGATAATGTTATTCCGAGGATCCCTTTCAGTTTTCCTTTTATATATAAGTACGTGGATGATTTGATTTGTAGTGTACCGTGTGATAAAATTGATATCGTTCAGCAGGTTTTCAATGGCTTTGACGAACACTTAAAATTTACCATAGAGGCAGAAATTGATAAAAAATTACCATTCCTAGATACTATGGTTATCAGAGATGATACCAACACACTGATATTAGACTGGTATCAGAAACCTACATCCTCAGGTCGTTTTTTGAATTTTTATTCAAATCATCCTCGTAATCAAAAGTTGAACACAGTCTTAGCTTTAAAGAATAGAGTCACTCACATTTCAGATCAGAGGTTTTTAAGTAAGAATTTGAATACACTCTTCGATATTTTTGTCAACAATGGATACCCAAGGAATATCTTAAAGAGGTTAATTTTCAGTGCGAGTTTTTATGATGGTCCCACGGATGACAACCCACCGCAGCAAAAGTTCAAAAAAATTACCGCAAATGAACGAACTAACTCATAGGGTAGTTAATTTGTTTAAAGATTATCCGCAGGTTAAAATCGCGAGATATAATGTAATGAATAACTCAAGGTTATTCTCGAAACTGAAGGACAAAACTCCGACTGATTTCATGAGTAATACTATATATAGGGTGCCATGTATGGTATGCCCGGGAGCTTACATTGGCCAATCACAGCAGTGGCTCAAAAATCGAATAACTCAGCATAAGAGTGATTGCCGAATAGGGAAAAACTCTTGTGCGTTGGTTGACCATCATAAAAAAACTGGTCACAATTTTGATTTTGACAGCGTTAGTATATTGCAACAAGAGAATGATTACAGGAAACGATTATTTCTCGAGATGCTACACATTAAAAAGGAGAACAATGCAGTAAACTATAAATCAGATACAGAAGGCCTCAATACAATTTACTGTAATATTTTAAGTAAACTTTAGTACATATACTGTAGATGTCACATATTTCCCATATTGTTTCTTTGTTTCATATCGGTTATTGGAGAGCAATTTAAAACACCTGTAATATTTGGGATATTAGAAGTTTCTCTTTTGAATGTAATATAGTTGCTGATTTTTGATGTTTGATTTTTCGAGTAAAGAATTTTGTAATGTTTGATTCTGTGTTTTGGAAGTGAAGCTCTGATCTTGTAAGTGCTGTATAAAAAAATCTTTGTTTGTTTCCTGTAAATGATGTTGCCCTTTTTTGTTTGCTGTTTTCAGTTTATCTCCTGATGATGTTGAAAATTATATCAACGAAATATTGAGATATTTGAAGAAAATTGGAGTTTTCTTGATATACAGACCACATTCCCGAAAACAAGGTAATAGATTTATTATTAGTCTGGTCGATAACCTATACTACGCAATATATATATATATATATATATATATGAAGCATATATACTCAAATATGTACAAAATCTCTAACAAATAAACATGAGTTCCCTACTAAAACCTAAGTTGGGCGTAGGTATTCATCTGCCATTGAAATATTCATTCTACAAATTATTGTACACATATTAATGTGTACATTAAATAAATACTTACACTAAAAACAAATCCGACAAATCGAAGACCATAAAACAGATCAGACGCAACTAATCCCCTCGCAAACTCATTCGTGGCTGATCCAGAAACAGGAAGACACACTGGAGCTAGGTTACATATCATCATTGAGAATTATTTTGTGAACAACATTTCGGTCCAGCTCAAGCATGTACCTCCTGAAAATTTTCTTTGGAAGGTTAATGTTGTTTATTCGTCGTATGTACATTTTAGACATCTTAGGTACGTAGTTGAATATTTTACTACTGAGGTATCTATATGTGTGTTTCCCAATATTCTTCCTTGGAGCAGTGACCTGAACATTTCCCTTAGCCTTATTTCTGGTACGATAAACATGTTCCAAATCTCGGAGAGTTCTTCTATTTTTGTATATGAATAATACAATATCGTACATGTACAGCTGCCGTATGTCCAGAACTCGTGAATCCCCATAAATACAATTCGCTGGATAGTCTCTTTTTTGCGGTATATAATTTTCAGTTTTTTCTTCTGTAATATTTCCCCTTTTTAAGGTGAGTATCAAGCAAACCACCCCAACTGAGAATGGCGTACTGTTGTAATACACCACTTTATCTTTAACTCGTTCAGGGACGTTTCCCTTAATATACAAGTGTGTTTATCTCATTATAAAAAATGGTAATATGTGCGAAACTTTTAATATTTCCTACTTTCAATAAAAATAAAGTTAATTCCAATTTTAAAATAATGAAACAAGCAAAAACGAAATAATACCTAATATAAACCTTTTTCTGACTATCAACCCTTACCACTGTCACCATTTACTCTCTACATTCTACTCATAATTCCTGAATCTAGTTCCCAACTCGAAAATATATCAAAATATACTTACTTTACTGAACTCTCTTTTTGGAAAGAATTTGGGTTCGTGCTCGTCGCACGAAGGACAATTCTTTTGTTTTAAAAGTATTTTCTGAGGAGATGGATAGAGCAAAAATAACACATTTTAATGAGATATCACATATAATGAACTATTATGGTGTCAATCAATACAAATTTCAATATTTACAATTTTTCACAGCTTTTGAAAAGCAATTGATGTAAATGATATTCTAAAATCAAATCAGTAATTGTTTAAATAATTTTTTTTTTTTTTTAGAAGACTTCAGGACCCTGGATTGTCAATTTTAATAAGTCATATTTTCATTCTCGCTTATAAACAATTTATATTGAAAACCAATAAAGAAATTTTAGTGAAGTTACAAAAAACCCTACCTTTTTCGGGACACCGATCCTCAAAACCCAATACCATGTTCAATAGCTGAACCTCTACACGGGGGTGTTGGCCTCAGCCCAAAGGCACAACACCCCTTCAAGAACAAACACTATAATTTAGCCCTTTATTTTTCAACCTGAATTAAACTAAACTATCCCGACCACGAACCGATTAGTGACTGTCTATCACCAATGCCTAACGACGACTACCCTCTTTTTTTTTCGAACATCCAAAACGTTGGCTTCTATCCTCCTACCGAAATTTTACTGAGTCGCCTTTTTACAAGTTCTCATCGTTTCAAACCATACACACGTCTAGACCCTCCTGATCTTCTGACTTGTCGATTTCTTATCTCGACTTTACTGAGAACTCCCAATCTTAGCCTTGAAGTCCTTTATGTCGTCTGCACTAAAATCATAATCGCTAACTTCCGTTCCCAAGACCTCCTCGTTGAAATTTAAATGAATCGATCTATTGATTAATACATTGTTGCTTTTAGAATAAACGCCCATTGTTTAGGCTACATTTCTATCTCAAATAATTAACACCGCTTGTCGGTCGTCGAGCTTTATTATAATAGAATTCTTTGGATCAAAATTTATTTCCCTATTTCTAAGTAAAACATAGGCCCTTTATTACACTGTGGTCGAGACTGGACCAAGGCGAAGTATATCACTCTGAGGTAAGTGGTATCGAGAAAAGATCTCAAATATCTAAATATATAATTTATACAACATACAACATATATCTGAGTGTTTCCGAAACCTTCCGAACATGTGCATCCCATCTCAGATGAGAATCTGTTGTGACACCCAGATACTTAATGTTGTCTGCTCTGGTGATCTTCATTGTTTTTCCATAATTATTAATTATCAATTCATTATAATTTGGCAATCAGTTTTCATAATTCGAAAATGGCATAAAATGGGTTTTGGCAAAGTTAATTGTCAATGGTCTGTGATAGAACCAGTCTTTAATTACATTCATCTGATCTTCCACTTTTACTTTCAGACTTCCCCAATCATCTGCTGTGTAGAGCAAGGCAGTGTCGTCAGCGAAACTGAAAACAGTCCCTTCAAACCTCAAGGTGAGGAGATCGTTCACATACAGAGAAAACAACAAAGGGCTCAATACCGTACCTTGTGGTAGGCCATGATTCACTTTTTCACTTTTAATTTTGTGCCCAGAAAATTGCTAACTTTCACTGCTTGTCCACGGTCTTTCAGGTAGCTTTCGAAAAGCTTCTGTGGTTTACCTCTAATACCAGAGCAACTCAGGACGTCTAGTAATTTGGTGTAGTCAACGGTATCGAAAGCCTTGGCTAGATCTAAAAATGAACATATAGCTGGCCTTTTATTATCCACGTGTTCGTATAGTTCGCCAGTCAGAGCAGCTATGTGTGTCCAGTGTGGAAACATTTATTAATCGTCTCAACACCTCAATCTCAGCAAGTTTAGATAGACTTACTTGCTCATCTTTCCGGAACTGCTGCTTTTCAGTAGCCATACCTCTAAGGAATATAATGAATACATCCTGCAGAGGGATATATTGTCCAGGCCCTACAGCTAGCGTAACCCCATTTACAAAAAAGGTGACAAGTTAGACCACAGTAATTACCGTTCTATTAACCTTGTTTCCGTGGAATCGAACCTGATGAGGTCAATGATCTGGCATTGCATTATTGAATTCCTCTCGAAGCAGAATGTGATTCCCAAGCAACAATATGGGTTTGTTCAAGGTCAATAAGTTAAACCAATCTTCTGCAGCGTGTGAACGATTTTGAATTTTTGAATGATGGAGGATGCGTGTGTACCTGGATTTCTCTAAGGCATTGATCGTGTTCCGACACGTAGATTGCTACTAAAACTTGAGCATTCGAAACCGTCGGCTTTGTTTAGTTTCTTCTTTCCTACCGACTGTTCATTTCATATACATGTTGGCAGCCCTTATTCATCCTCTTGCCCCAGTAACAAGTGGAATACCTTAGGGGTCAGTGCTTGGACCACTACTTTTCCTGGTTTACGTTGCTGACATTCCTCTTCGTTTGGTATCAACGTGCTGTTTCTTCGCGGATGATGCGAAGATTTCTTATGGTATCAGTAGATTCAACAGGATCACGAGAGACTTCATCAGTGCCGCGAGGCAACATGCGATACATCGCTATTAACGCAGTTTACATGCACTCAGGATGAAAATGAAGAAGAACAAGAAGATCAAGAAGAAGAACAAGAAGATCAAGAAGAAGAACAAGAAGAAGATTTTCAAAGTTACGGACTCGGACGATTAAATTTCACTGCTTTTTTTTAACTTAAATTGCTTTTATCTTTTCAATCTCTGCTAATATCCATTATTTTTCAATAGTTTCAAATTAAACAGAACCAAAACTGACCCGTGGAATAGGCCTACTGGGGAAACCACGTTAAAAAAAACGCGCTAATTACACTACCTCATAGGTGGCGAGGAAACGTGTGCATACTAAGACGATTACAACTTTTACAACTTCTTGAATCGTTATATCTCAAAAACGGTGGCTCGTAGAAAAAAGGTAATGATAAATTTTTTGTAGATAATTTTATGATCTACAATTTTTGTCTGAGGTATTTTAATGATAAAACTTACCGTTTTGCTGAAAATCGCGAAAAACTTATTTTTCTGACCTTTGACCTTGAATAAAATTTTTTCCTTAGAGGGGAAAGATGGGGAACTTTCAAATTTTGTTTTTAATGATATTTTGAACAATCTTACCGATTTTCAGCTTGGTGGGAATTTATGTAACTTCGAATGTCTAAATTGACCGGACTATTATGTAGAAAATGACTAACTTGTTGAGCAATTCATGAGATTTATTGGTGTAAGTTCTGGACATTCTGCTGAAGATTTATCTGAATTTTTATCTGCCAAATTCAGAAAATTTGACTTGCATTCAAAATTAGTGGCTCAAACATACGATGGGTCTAGTGTAATGTCTGGAGAAGTAAACGGTTGACGGGCAAAAATCAAATCTATAACACCACAAGCAATGTTTACTCATTGCTATGCACACGTACTAACGTCTGGAAAAGGATCATGCGTTGAGAACCACTCTAACGTTAGCGAGATCTTCTAATTTTTCACAAACGGTATTCATAGTATGCATACTATAAACCCATTTACTTATGACACTCTCTTTTGTACTTCTCCCTCGAGCAATACCTCCATCTGTCTTCATGGATTTCATCATAGACTGCTCGATTACCATGTCCGTTGAAGTTCCGCAACTTAATTTGTCAGAACGCCTAACTGTGAAAAATCCGTCTGAAAATCTTTCGTAACCTTCAGGATATATCGAATTTTCAATATAAGAAAAACAAATGTTAACTTCTGCTATTTTATTGATTTACACGAAAATTGTTTCGTCCGACCATGACTTCATCAGGTGAGTATTTAAACTATCGAGTTTTGTAACTGTTGCATATCCTGCAAGTAAAGGTGTGTAGACGTAACATAAGGAAAATGTCAAGATGCGTGAAAAAAGGAAGCATTTCTTTGACGCAGTTTAAATGAGCTTTCCAATCCCCATACGCTCAGCTCTTAGGAACTCTTTAGCAATAGAAACCATATGAAAATACTAAATCCAAAGTTTTGCAGTTGGTCCTCGTTCCTCATATTCTTTTAATTTTTGATTCAATTTATTAAGTAAAGCTCCAGATACTTCATCATCATTTTCAATATCATTGTATGAAAGAGTGTTATCTAATGTGTGCTCGATATTTATGATTAGATCTGCATCCATGATGTCATCAATTTCAACTTCCTTTAATATTATAATTGCTAAAGTAAGCTGAAGTAGTGTATGAGCTCGAATAACTCTTGCGTAAGCATGACCATTGAGCATTTTTTCTAATGATTTGACCGCATAGATTTCTGCGAGTACTTCTTTCATCCTCCGAGTCTGACGATGATTTTTGATACTTCAGAGCCCTCAGGTGCGGCTGATACAATTTCTCGAGCTTTAGCGTACAGGGGCTGGTCGAAAGTCACGATGCATACATTGTGGTCATACTGTTTGGCATTCTCTAATGCACAAAGTAAAGTCGTATAGATAGTATTATAGTTACTGGCTGGTTGGTCAATAAACGGTAAAAATTAAATTTGAGATTTAGATTAATTTATATTATTATTTGTTAAACGTTCAATAAAGTCATTCCAACCAGGTAAAGACTCATTTCTCCATTTCCCATAAAACCATACTGCATCAGCTTTTTTGAGGAAAAATACCGTTTCAGTTCCATAAACAAAATCTGGAACATTTATTTTACTGTAACCTACTACACCGTCATTTTGATAGATCTGTATCGGCACATAAGCTTTTGCTTTGAAATCTTTTGGTGAAAGAGCTTCTTTTATTCGTGGCATAGGCTCATAGGTTTTACTAAAAACTGAAGTTTTAGGAGTAACAATTTGAATAATACCCATTATGTGGAGTGTGTTATTGCCGTCGAGGGTATTCACATTAATATTAGCATTGTCGGCAACGTATTGAATGAATGTGCCACTTTCTGGTGATAGGACATCAGGGGACGATGAAAAACTGCTGCTGCCTCATACATTATTGTTTCATTATAGGATGCAGATAAACCAAATGACGAAAATATTTGTATAAGACGTTTTGAACCGAACCTTCGATGAAAAAAACTGCGAGGCCTAATTGTAATTTAGACTTAATAGACCTTGGTCGAACAGCAGTCATGATACTATGGCAAATATTTGTGCATACTAATTTTAAATGTTCTAAATTTGATCGTTTATTCTTTAAAATCACTCGTTCTACAAAATATGTCAACGATTCTGGGATTTCATTATTTGAATCTTCAAACATGCTACCTGGTTGAGGGTAGTTGGAATTATCAAACACTACGGTATATACGTGGCGTACTCATGCATATTATGACGATTACAACTTTTACAACTTTTTGAATCGTTATATCTCAAAAACGGTGGTTCGTAGAAAAAAAGTATAAATAAATTTTTGTAGATAATTTTATTGCCTACAATTTTTGTCTGGGGCATTTTAATGATAAAACTTACCATTTTGCTGAAAATCGCGAAAAACTCATTTTTTTGACCTTGAATAAAATTTTTTTCTCACAGGGGAAAGATGGAGAACTTTCAAATTTTATTTTTAATAATATTTTAAACAATCTTACCGATAAGTAAGATTTACAAAATCACAAGTAATTCGAATATTTTAATTCACCTTAGAAATTTGAGTTGTAATGAAGTCGATTAGCAAAATGAAAAGTCTTTTTGAAAAAAATTCACACGAACACGGAGACAAACTTACACGAGACAGTTGAGACACAGCAAAGCCTACCACCAAATCACAACCAAGTGAAAACTAAGCAGATTCCTCCTTCCCGATTAACCCGAATAGTGCAGAATAATTGCAGTTCGCCCTTCGGCGAGGCATGCCTCAGATCTATCTTTAGAAGCCGCCCTGAAAGGCGTAGGAATATTTTCAATTTCTCGTCGCGTCGATGTGAATACGCGCTAAACGATGAAGCGCATGAGTCATGCCTCGAACCGTTTACTTGTTAAATAGGAAGTGAGATGAAAATACAAGAATCGTAAGATTGAACATGGATATTATGGAACAGAGACCCAGTACCGTATGATGTGAAATTGAGGATGATATGAATTAACAAAATATTCGATTAATACGTGTAATTTCCATAATTTATTTGGAACATAGGATAAGCGGCCACTGGTTCTTTATTTGTGCTGTTCATTGTATTCGTAGTGCCTGATATGTAACTGAATTGCATGTACTCTTGTGTGTTACCTATTTCTTGGTTTTCTTTTATTGTTGTTCATTAACATGCCGCGCTTATGGGGTACTTTACCTGTTTTATAATGTCCTAGTCAGTGTTGTGTTACAAGTTTGCATACTGCATGCGCCCGCTTACTTTGAGAAATTGTATTCCTTGTGAACCGGTGGCGTTCTTTAGGCTAAATCACCGAGTAGTCCAGGTAGAGGACGAGTAAGTAAGTAAGAGAGACAGTAAATGGCTCCGAATATCTAACGCTGCTGTGAGAATGTGTGATAAATTACTAGATCATTGTCCTGTAGCGTGCCCGTTCAGTACGTGGCGTGCCCGCTCCTCTCGAAGAAATCTACTCAGCTCTGCTACAGCTTCCGATGTAGCATATGAGGGGGCGCGACAGGTAGCAAACAATACCTCAAAGATCCGCCCTCACCGGAGTTAAATAGGGCAGAGACTCGGAGTTAAGTAGGGCAGTTAAGTTGGGTTGTCTACACAACGTAACGTTCTATTCTCCCGCCACTAGATAATCAGGATAAACAGGTTAGCGTTCTTAAGCGACCCCTAGACGATATATATTTATGTCAATATATTGCACATTATTTTGTACATTATTTTTACCTGACCACCCCACGTGATGCAATATTATTGCTCAATAAATTAGTTCACGGCTGATAAGCGGCCCCTAGACGTTCAATAATATTTCATCATGTGGGGTGGTGATGTAAAAATATTGTGCTATATATTGACGTAAATATTGATCGCCTAGGGGCTGCTTTAGAGTATAATACCGGATAGTTCAAAGATCACAGTTTCTAACCCCTGTGTCTTCTGTGAACATATGTCGGAAGAAATTTTAGGCAGTCATCTTATATATTGATTGTTAAAGTGCATACAACAGGTTAGATGATGGTGTTCTGTTAAATATACTGTGGGACCTTGGATTTTCAAATGGGATATTATTGTTTCTAACTTACTTCATATTTACGCTCACGTGTCCAAAGATTGAAGATTGGTAATGTTTTATCCTACCAGTATATTGCTGCCTCTGGTATTCCCCAATGTAGTATCTTGGGACCTCTTCTGTTTTTATTTTATATTATTGACGTGCCTGAGAATTTGCAGACATACTTTGTTTTGTTCTTTGCTAATGATTTTGAGCTATTTATAACCATTTATAATAAAGATGATGGCATTACTCTTCAGAGTTTGAATTTGACCCTGAACTGATTTAGGAGGAACAGGTGGTTTTTAACACTAAAAAATGCTATGCTGTTTCCTCTTCCGGGAGAGTCAGTATAGATATTGTAGACTATTACATTGGAGGTTAGAAAGTTAAAAGGTGTAGGGAGGTTAACAACTTGGATCTTTCTGGAAAACTTAAAAGTTGGTTAGTCACTACAACTACATCATAAATGAAGCATGCAAGTATTTGGATTTGCAATAAATGAAAGTTTCTAAAATTCAAATGAACATGAAGCTTTCTACTTCTCCTGTGAAACCGTATCCAGAGTGTTCCTCTCGTATCTGGGCCAGAAACTGTTAGTATGACAGTAATGAAACTGAAGAATCTCAAAAGCGCTTCCTATGTTATATAGATTAAAAAAGCTTAAAAAACACCGTCGTGAACTCAGAAGCTTTTGCGCAACATTTCATATCACCGATGATCTTCACAAAATTAAAATAAGAAGAAACGGTTTTTTACTTGATAGAAGGATTATTACAAAATTTGAATATCAAAACAGATTTAATCTGTTGTCTTCTACAATTTTTATTTAAAAAAATTCTTTGAAGAAACTTTAAGAATTAAATTAATGTCTTCATAAGCACTGCTCATATTTAATAGACGTCAAAATTCATCATACAATATCAAATGGAATTAAGAAAAACCAACGAATATAAACTGTCAATTGAAATTAAATTATATATATATTTATATATCTATATATATATATATATATATATATATATATATATATATATATATATATATATGCAGGGTAGCATTAGCTATCGGGGCGTGACGACCCCGCATACCCGAGTCATCCAGAGCCTCAGGTCAGCATCCTGAGGCTCTGCAGAATATATCGCTCCTATCACTAGAAGCCAGAATCAGGGCGGTAGGGGACAGCGGGCTGGTCCTCTTCGGAACCGTCTGGAGGCAGAGCCCGATGGGGTCAGCTGTGGTGCAAGCGGCGCAGCCCCCCGAGATGGCACCGTAAGCCAGGATCTCGTTTCACGGAATATGGAAGGAAGCTCAAGTTTGGACGAGAGAGGATCTCGTCCCACGGGAGTTTCAAATAGGCGAGATGCGAGAACGCGATGGACGGAGGAGGACAACATCCTTATAATGCGCGTTCATTTTATAGCGAAGGAAATGCAACCAAGAACAGGAAAGACATACAGAGAGCTACTTACAGAATTATGGAATGACACCAACCCGCAGAGACCATCGTACGCCAACCTTCTGGCAAATAGAGTCAGGTGGCTTCTTGAAAGGGAAAAGTTCTCCACCACTGAACTTGACACCATTGCTCAAAGTTATATCCCGCGTGGTGCCCCTATAAATGCAGAGCCTGATGAAGAAACACGAATGGAAACCAGATCACATATCCGAATGAGCGTACAACCATCCAGGCTAGAACGTAATTATTACCGAAACCTCCAGAAATACTCAGGACTTTCTCCGAGTAAAAGGGCAAACATCCCAAGAATGAAGCAATCCAAAGAAATGCTAGAGTGTGTCCAAAAAATCAACAGGATAATGGAGAGATACATCGATGTAACCGCCACACTGAGAGAGGTGGTCGACTGCGTATACGCTGGAGCAATCACAGTATGCGAAGATCTCAAAATAAGCATAAGCGGGGCCCAACCAACTCGCCGTCAAGAAATGATACCACCATGGAAAATGAGGCTGGAAAAGAAAATTAGGATTATAAGAAAAAGAATTGGCACCTTACATACTTACCTCAATACAGAAATACCGTCCAACAGGATCATGAAGGGAGTACGGCAGATCGCATCAGAAGCACGTATTAGAACAAATAGCTCGAACCAACTTCTCGCAGAGCAGATGATGGTGGTCCTCGACAAGCTGAAACAGAAGGTGAAAGCGTTAGGAAACCGCATACAAAGGTACAACGAAAGAGTAAAGAGGTATAGGAACAACCAGCTGTACTACAAAAATCCTAAAGAGTTCTTCCGCAAGCTTGAGAACGCAAACAACACGGAAGGAGTGAACCCAGATGAGAGAGAAATGTTTGAAGTCTGGAAGGGAATTTGGGAGCGAAGGGAGACTCATGATGATGAGGCTTTCTGGATAAAAGACGCTGAGAAGGAGGCAGGAAACTACACCATGGAAGATCTCGAAATTATGGAGGAAGACATATCATCTGTCCTTAAGAACTCAAATAACTGGGCTGCTCCAGGATCTGACAAACTCCATAATTACTGGTGGAAAAACTTCAAGGCCACTCACCATAAATTGGCCAAATTTTTTCAGAGAGCGTTGGCGGAACCCTCCATCATACCAGAGTTTTTCACTTTGGGGGTCACCCATATGCTTCCAAAAGGAAACACCAGTCCTGACCCCAAGGCTTATCGACCCATTACATGTCTTCCTACTGTCTATAAGATACTCACAGGAATAATCACCAAACATCTGTGGAAGCATGTAAGCAAGTACAAGATCCTTGCACGAGAGCAGAATGGCTGCAGAAGAGGTGCCCAGGGCTGCAAGGAGTTGTTAACCATCGATCATCTTATAACCAAACAGGCAAGGAAGAAGTTAAGGAATATCTCGGTCGCATGGGTCGACTACAAAAAGGCTTTCGACTCGGTCCCGCACTCCTGGCTTCTTAAAGTTCTGAAACTCTACGGTGTATCTGAAAACATTATAGGCTTACTAGAACATCTGATGACAACCTGGAGGACGAACTTAACATTCGGCAAAATAATAACACCAGAGATAAGAATCTTAACTGGCATCTTCCAAGGGGATAAACTCAGCACCCTCTGGTTTTGTCTAGCTTTAAACCTCCTCAGTAGGCTGCTCAACAACAACCGATACGGATACCTTGTGGACGACAGGTCAAACATCAAAATTACTCATCAACTGTATATAGATGACCTCAAGCTATATGCCGCGAATGAGGAGCAACTGAGGAGCCTTCTTGGGATAGTGACATCTTTCACACAAACCATCAGAATGGAGATGGGGCTGGACAAATGTGCCTCATTAGACGTCAAGAGAGGAAAGTTGACACAAGGGGGAGAAATGCTTATTCAAGATGAGGTGACTATACAAGAACTAAGCCCAGAAGAATCATATAAGTACCTGGGTATACAACAAGCATTGGAGATAAGAACATCAAAACAGAAAGAAGATTTCAAAAATAAATTTTTTGCTAGAATAAAAAAAACCCTCCGCAGTAAACTGAACTCCAAGGCAATGTTTACGGCAATCAATACATGGGCAATTCCAAGTATAGCCTACTCTTTCGGCGTGATCAGGTGGTCAAGCACAGAGTTGAAGGCGATTGACACACATGTGCGAGTCCTAATGTCTAAATACGGCATCCACCATCCCCATGCATCGGTGATCAGACTTTACATGCCTAGGCACCAAGGAGGAAGGGGTTTGCGAAATGTTGAAAAGGCCCACAATAAAGCGGTAACTGAACTCAGAGAATATTTCCACTCAAAAAACTTACCGTTCTTTCAATCAATATGCCAGGAAGACCGCAACATCACGGCTTTAAATCTGGCAGGCAGAAATAACCCACCACAGACGCCATCATCTGAACAACTACTGGAGGAATGGCACGGCAAACCCTTACATGGCAGGTATCCGGAGGCACTGAAAGAAAATAGAGTTAATAGAGAGCAGTCACTAACTTACCTTAAATTCGGTTATTTATTCCCAGAAACCGAGGGACGTCTCATCGCAATCCAAGATCAGGTGGTGCCAACAAGAGCGTACCTAAAACATATAGCCAAAAAGAACATACCGACTGACAGATGCCGGAAATGCTGCCAAGCCTTGGAGTCTATACAACATGTGACATCCTCATGCCCCATTCTTGCACCCAGGGAGTACACCCAGCGGCATAATGCTATGGCAAAAATCTTTCACCAAGCCATTGCCATGAAAGTAGGACTTATACTTACCTCTCGAAGGGTACACGAATACTTACCCAAGCCGATACTTGAAAACAGTCAGTTCAAACTCTACTGGGACAACCCGATAATAACGGATAGATCGGTGCCGCACAACAGGCCCGACATCGTGATCTTTGATAAAGGAAACCGCAAAGCAACAATCATTGATATAACCGTCCCGGCAGATGATAACATAAGTAGAGCGTACACGGAGAAACTAACAAAGTACCACGACCTGGCTTTTGAAATAAAAGAGATACACCAGCTAAGAACGGTAAAGATTCTGCCCCTGATAATCTCCACGAATGGATTGGTTGAGAGCCACCTGGCAGAAAATACGGAACTCCTTGAACTGGATCAGGAGTTGATAAGTAAAGCTCAGAAGGAGGTGATCCTCTGGACAACAAGAATTGTTAGAATGTTCCTTACAGCTGCCTAGAAGGTCCTTGGTCGTTAAGACCCGGACCTTCTAGAGGAAACTCCCATAATGGTGATTATTGAAAAAAAAAAAAAAAAAAAAAAAAAATATATATATATATACATATATTTATGTATATATATATAAATATATATATACTATATATATATATATACTATATATATATATACTATATATATATACTATATATATATATATATACTACATATATATATATATATACTAATATATATACATTCTGTCAAGAAATTACCGGGAATTATCGATTTAAATCTTGCGGGGTAATGAGGCAGGTAAAAATTTTTTTTCCTAGGTTGATACCACTGTCCTTAATTACTATGCCAAGCTTGAGCGGGATCTGTCAACTAGTGTGTTTGCAACAGCTGATTAAGTCAGTCGATGCAGAATGCGTGCCGATTTTTACTATGGGTGATTACGTTGAGCAAAGAATTTGTTTAAAGTTTTGTGTTGCAAATGAATTTTCGTGTGCCGATGCATTGAAAATGTTGCAAAAGGCCTTTGGTGATAATGCTCTATCGAAAACTCGTGCATATCAGTGGTACAGAGCCTTCATGGACGGTCGTGAAGTGGTCGAAGACTTGCTTCGTTCCGGACGCCTATCGACGGCTTCGATCGAAGATAACGTCGATAAAATTAAGGAAAGGGTGCTGGAAAACCGTCGTACCAGCTTGAGAGAGATAGCACATGATCTTAAGATTTCCCACGAGTTCGCACGTACGATTTTGATTGATATTTTGGGCATGAGAAAGATGGCCGCACGACTCGTACCGAAAGACCTGAATTTTCTTCAAAAACGTCATCGCGAACAGGTTGCTTCAGACATGCTGAATCGCTGTAATTCCGATTCTACATTCATGGAACGCATTATAACTGGTGATGAGACCTGGGTCTACGAGTACGATATGCAAACAAGCCAGCAATCATCGGAATGGGTGGCAGAAAATGAGCCGAAACCGAAAAAACCACGCCAAAGCCGCTCGAAAATGAAGGTGATGCTCATTGTTTTCTTCGATATCCGTGGCGTGGTGCACTACGAATTCGTTCCAGAGGTTCAGACGGTAAACAAGGAGTATTACCTAGGCGTTATGAAACGTTTGCGTGAGCGTATCCGTAAGAAGCTGTCAAATTTGTGGGCGAACAACACATGGATTTTGCATGACGATAACGCGCCTTCCCACCGAGCTACGATTGTGACTGACTTTCTCGACAAAAACTCAACAAACGTGCTTAAGCAACCACCGTATTCGCCGGATTTGGCTCCCTGCGACTTTTTCCTCTTCCCAAAACTAAAATTGCCCCTTCGTGGCACCCGTTTTGAGTCGATTGAAGCCATAAAACAAAATTCGGCGCGAGAGCTAAAGTCCATCCCGGAAAGCGCCTATAAAAAATGTTTCGATAATTGGAAGTGCCGTTGGCATAGATGTATTGGAGCAAATGGAGCCTATTTTGAAGGCGACCCAATAAATTTTGACGATTAAATGTGAAAATGTTGTTTTAATTGAAAATTTCCGGTACTTTCTTGACAGAGTAGTATATATGTATATATATATATATATATATATATATATATATATATATATATTTATTTATATAGTATTAGAGTTAAATTAAATAATTATACGAATATATTATAGAAATGACTCACCGTTGAGTCGTTAGAGTTTAACCAAACCGAAATTAATTAAATAATATCCATTCCGATAGAAATATTAATAATTTAATTCATAAAAATAAAAGAAAGAGCATATTCAGAGGACATAACGACAAGTCGAGTGAAAATTCTTTGAACAGGGATCAGAAATCAGTATACTTGTTGACAATTTATAAACAGAATTCACAGGCAGATTTAAATACACAATTATTCAATGTAAAAAAAGCCAAAGTTGCATCAAATAGAAGTAATTTGAATTTAGATATGTAATTTGAAATCGATGAAGAAATTGTTGAAAAGATTTGTTACTTTCATGAATCACAGATGAACTTCAGTGAAATCATTGACAACGAAAAAGCTAAATTAAATATAACTCACCAGAATTATGTAAACGGGACAAATTTGATCAAAATTCAATTAATTGAATGAAAGATACATCTACGTCAGATATTTTTGAATTATTAATGTCAGAGATATCCTTCAAGATGTTAAGGCATCAAAAGAATCATAAAAGCACCTAAGATTTATGAATTTAATCAATTTCCTAAGTAATAATGAGTAATTTATAAGTTATAAGCATCAGAAGTTAAACTTTGTTAAATTTTGACACTTGAAATACTTTACTGATGAAAAGCAAGACTTTGATTGTTCTATTCAACATGAAACATACATCAAAATGTAGTTAACAAAATAGGATAATTTTCAACAGTAGTTTCAAACCAACAAATATTGTAAATTTTGTAAAATAATCGAAAGCATCATTTTTCAATAATTTTGACAGAAGCTAGTAAGCTTTGAAATTCAATTTTTCGTGAAAACTATTAATAGGAAAGACACAGAAAAATTGGCAAGTCTTTAAAATACGAGAACAGAATTCACATCGGCCTGTCTCAAAATAGAACATTACTCTCTTCAATAGTCCAGGTCCAAAACCTAAAAATAAATCAATAATATTATTGTAAATGAAATGTGATAAAAAAATTACGTTACCTGAGTGTAGTGAATGGGAATAAACCCAAATATCAATCAAGAATACAACAATTTAAATCAAAAAGAGGAAATCAACCTAGTGGGCTGGGAGATCCGAACATTCTGGAAATATTCTTGAGAAACAAAAACAAAATCCTGAAATAGAGCAAAGCCAACATCAAATGAACACTGTCAATGGATGATTAAACTTACCAAAGGTAGAAATAAGTTTATACATGTAAAATTTTTCAATTTGAATTGAAAAACAAATCATTGCTTGTTTACGTTAGAATTACGTGACGATATTTAAATAGTGTTAAGTTAGAACATAGAATTAGACATTATTTAGATTATTAATCACTGATTATTATTATATTTCAAATTACTCAGGCATAATATATACTGTAAAAAATTCAGCTTATTAAAAATTCAAATTGAACCCTCCCTAACAGATCAAATCAAATTTAATAATATTTGAATTTCAATTATTCAACAACAAAATTGAAATCTTAAGAGTTAGCTGGTAACATTGAATACAAGCAGCTAGATACGAGGGTTATCAAACCAGTATTCATTCTGAAATTATATATTTAAACCATATCGAATTGGCTCCACTATGTGCGGTAGAAAAAAGTAAAAGTAAATTGAAAATTTAAGTTGTTATTCCATAACAATATATATGATATATGACTAATGTTGACTGCCGGGACATTTTGTACATTTGAAAGAACAGTGTACAGTTGATTGTATATAACTTCACTTCTTCATATATCTGTTTTTGTAAGCATCTGTAATTTCAGAAGTGCCTCATAATTATTACAATTACATATCTACTTTTGTATGTAACGTTCATTTCAAGGCCTTTATCTTAATAGGTGCCGAAAATCTGAAAGCTCCTTCGATAGATATTTTTTTCTTCATTTAGTCCATAATTAAATTTCATTTATGATTCATACATGCTTCGAAAGCAGTCTTTTATTCAGATATCAACTTTATACTTGATTTCAAAACCTAGACATCAGGCTTCAAACCTTGAGTAATTAATCATTTTTCGTCAATAATTCAAAGATCAATCAAATGAACTGTAAGAACATTTTCAAAAATGAACTTTTCGTTATGTCCATCCCTTTATTTATTCGTGATGAATACGGATTTTGATCTGATATTCATCAATATATATTCTTGTAATGACTACTTGCGTATTTCACTCCCAATATATGAAAAACAACTTTTACACAAAATAAATAATATTTTACATTAATTATCCCTGAGTAAAAAGTAGCAAATTTATAGTCCGGAGCAATTTCTAAAACATACGAATAATATTGTATCGATATCCTTACATATTACAGATTAAAGTTGCCCGCTGCGTCTGTCTGTATGTCTGTTCGCGATTAACTCGAAAAGTGATGAAAGCATTTTTATGCGGCTTTAACCAATTGATAGACTGATTTATGAGGAAGATTGGTATACAGTTTGACAAGGTTTTATGCGAATTGGTTGAGATATGATGATAAATGTCGAGTTTGGGAGCTTTCTTTGGAAAAGATGCCTAATCTCTTTGAGATATAACAAAACTATGCATGGTAGGATATTCCTCTTTTATAGGTCTCCAAAGAAGTCCGCGATGGCAATGGATCAGCTTACTATTTATCGATTTTAAATTCTGAAAAAAGTTTACCTACCAACATTGCGGCAATTGGAAAGCTATTCAAACTAATGCAGTATTAATAATGTGTTAATTATTATAGAAATACTTTACATTAGTAACCTCAAGAAATATATGCACGTCATTAAAATGTTTCACACTATATAATTTAAACGAATATCTAAGGAGTAGTCTAAAATAATTTGCACCTTGAATCAGAAAAATATAGAGTAAAAAAAATTAAATCAGTTTGGAAGACTCACAAAGTTCGTTTTGGTTTTATCATTCAATAAGTAGTTTTATAGATCTACTAAAAAATCCGCGATGGCATATATCTCTTTTAAGGATAGCTTATTTTAGCTATTCTATATTCTGAAAATATTGTCACATACAATGCAGTAATTGAAAAACTATTTAGATGGAAACAGTAACTCAAACATGTTAGTTAGCTTAAACATTTCATGCGCATTATTTCGTTTTTATTTATCATTACGTGGGTATACATAAAATTTCATTTTTTTAATATGATACGTTGTTAAAACCATCTGGGAGCGAATATGAAGTTTAATGTGAGAAGCTAGATTGGATTCGAAAAAACACATGCTTCTTAAAATTTTACCGACTTCATCATGTCAATTGGTAAAAAACGGATGAAAATCGGTCGAAATATTCTTCAGTTCGTAAACTAGATAGAATCGGTAAGCAGTACGTTGATGACGAATCTACGAAAGCGTAGAAGGCCATGGTAGATTTTTATTGAATAATTCACTGAAAAATCTATGAATTCATACAATATTCCATAAATTCATACTAAAATGTATGTATACTAAAATGTATGAATTCATACAATAAAGTACGAATTCATACAAAAGTCTATGAATTCATTCAAAAATGTATGAATTCATTGAAAAATATATGAATTCATTGCAAAATGTATGAATTCATAGAACAATATATGAATTCATTGAAACTGTATGAATTCATTGAGAAATGTATGAATTCGTTGAAAAATGTAGGAATTTATTGAAAAAGGATGATTTCATTGAAAAATGTATGCTTAACAATTACCAATATAATGACAATATTTGAAAAGCGCTGACGTGAAGTCGGAAGATTTGATGCGCACAAACATACCCAGAGCGGTAAATCATTCAATTATTGAACTCGATTAACGCTGCTCTGCTCAGTTTTTATTTTAATGTTTAATGTTCTAATTGAACGACGCCTATAAACTTCTACAACACAGCCAATTTTGCCCATTAGCGAACTCAACTGAAATATTCGGACTCTGAACCTACCTTGAAAATTCAAAGATTCGAGCTCTTTCCGTTAGGCTAACGGACCGGATGGGTGGACGGCCGGACAGTATTGAATTTGACCTCGGATTCTTCATCAGGAAATCGAATCCAGTCATTTGAGTACATTTTCGGCTCAAATTTCTAAATTTTCAGCCATTAGAGCGAAATGATAGCTCAATGTTCCCCTAGAACATGCGCGCAAAAAAGAACCTCTTCAGGTGCGTTGGTTGCAAAACATGCAAAACGTTGGTTGCCAACTCATGTAGTCACAATGTCATATTTTTTGAAATTTTTGCCAGAAATTTGAAAGAACTCGAAATTTGTTTGTTAATTTTGGACTCAACTATGACATTAGTTCGTAAATCGGCTAAATCCGTCCAATAATTCGAAGTTTTCATTATAAATATTACATTATAAATATCTCCAAAAATTCAGATATAATCAAATTTTAATTTGTAGAGTGAATGTTGATAATCAACATTAATAATCGATCATGCAATTAGTGAGGAGCACTTCATTGTAATATTAAAAAAAGTCTGTTTTTGCAACTCAAAATAACTTGGAAACAGTTCTCCCTATTCAGTTTGGTTCATGCAGAAGTAAACATCAGCGCAAAGGAATGAAATAAGGAGATTCTCAAATCGATATCTCAATAACTGAATGGGTGAAATGCGGTATATATATACCGCATTTCACCCGAGTATGTATACATAGGTATAACGTATCTACATAAATGCTCGAGCAAAATTTCTTAGAGATCAAGTCATAAGCTATTACTGAACGAAGGCGCAAAAATCGCTGATTTTACTCGAATTATTTTTTGGATGTCGGTTCACAGATATCTTAGCAATTATTAGCCAATCACAAATACCATTACAATCAGTAGATTATTAATTTCGGATAATGTAACAATATTTCTCAACAATACACTAGCAAAAGTAAAGGTTTATATTAACAGAAAGCATGTCCGTACAATTCGATAAGACAAGATAATCTGAACCAGTGGTTGCTGGTGCACGAATTCATACATTTTTCAATGAATACAAACACTTTCCAATCAACTCATCTATTTTGCAGTGAATTCACACATTTTTCAATTAATTATATGCTATTGTATTCTCAATTCAATTTATTCATCAACAAATAATTACACTGGTACGCTGTATCTTATTCATTAGTAGTTACGCATTAATGACGCCGTCCGATGTGAAATATCGGTGTTTTCAATATTTTCATCAGATATCTCCGTATGTAACTAACGTAATTACTGTAACTAACGCGCAAGAACTCAGGACCGATTATTTACTTTCGGATGATCGCTGGAATAAGTTTTTCTAGAGTTGAAACTAACAGTTCAGTAGAAGATTGGGAGTAAATTCGTGGTTTACTCAGTTTTAGGGTAACATGCCAATTTTAAGGGGTTAAATTTTTAACCCTTCAATCCTGACTTGAAATTCCGAAGCATTCGTGAATATGCGCAGAGAGAAGATGGATGGGGGAAAATTCCATATGAGGATTTTCTGGAATTTAACGTTAGTCGCTTTGAAAGGAAAATTCTGGTTTATTATAGAGATAATCATTTTATACTCCAAGATGGATAAAGTAAAATCATCACTGAACAACCAGTCCTCAACGTTGAGAAATAATGACTTAGAAATTTTGTGCACTAAAGGAAGAAGAAGAATATCATAGAGTTTTATAGAGTTAATTTGTATATTACAGATGCGTTGAAGAGAATTTAATCTAATTTACCCTGTTCTTAGGTTGAGATAATTCAAAATATAAAGTTTGATTACAACTATACAGAATAAAATTGTTGGTTAATTTTTGTGTACAATTATTTCAAGTAAGTATTCAAATTATACACATGAAAATTTTATTTTGCATTTCAGTAATTGTTTTATTATGTTATTCATTTTCGAATGTTAACTTTAGAAAATATTTATTCTAATGAACATACAATTTATATAAGATTTCCATATCACATAAGTTGTGTTCACTATTTCTATTTTGTTTGGAACTAGCGTGAAGACTTAATAGGTAGTTTTTTTTTCTATAGATTTCATTTATTGAAAAATGAAGGCACGATGATATTTTTAAAATAGATCTAGTGAATTGTTATATAAAAGAACATTCGTGATAATATCATGTCGTTGGGAATTGGGAAAATATCTATACCATAAAAAATAAATTTAGAGGATAACTGAATGAGTATCATTATTTTAATTATTCTTATTATGGAATAAAATATATTTTCTCTATTTAATTTTTTCATAGCTTCTACTTCAAATGTGTAGATTTTTAGTCGCTTGACCATAAGCACTGGTTAATTTTCACATTAAAGCAAAAGTTGGCGTTGAATAAATTACTATCGGTAAGCATTTGATGTTGGCAACGGATCAAATGTATGAATTAGTTTAGAGCATTGAATAATTTCATCCGTTTTGTACTCAAATGATTAGCCTACATATAGGTGGTATCATTTAAAAAAGGTTCATGTCATAAGAGTTAAGATCGAACACGAACGTGAGTAGATTGATTGAATGGTTAACACTAAGGTTAAGAAACACTAAACCACAGGAAAGTGTTTCGTAGTTTACCTTTAGACATATACCAAATATACCCACTTATTTAAACAATGAAAAATTGAATGGTTAGGTGCTAACTAGAGTAACATTACCTCAATTAAAACAAATTGTAGAAATTGCTATGTTTTACTACCAATAAAAATATATATTTTTATTGGTAGTAAAATATAGTAATTTCTACAATTTGTTTTAATTATGATCAACTACCAAATAGTGACGGCTGAAACAATTCAGTAACATTACCTCACTTCATTACTGTTCGGTTATATAGATGGGAGTAATATTGATGTATTGTTGAATGAAAATGTAATAAGTATGTTGAGAATTATTCCATTAAGTAGTCAGCAAACTTTTAATTTGGCTTAACAGTATGACATTCATTTCTATTTATTCATATTTTATATATTTACTTCATCTTCGTCGAGTTTCGTAGTGTTTACTACATTTTCAAACAGAATAAAATCAAATTTTATCTATACTATTATATACATTCGTTGAAGGCTTCCGCAAAACTTCGAAAAGTGGGTTACGGTTATGTAACGAATGCAAAATGGCTCGAATAATAGAAGTTATATGAAATTTATTTGGATTGAAACTAATTTAGACATATGACCCAAAAACGAATAAATAATTCTAACCCATAGTAATTTAGCCAACACAGACATTCGATGTTGTGAAACACCATTGTTCTTAATTGAAATTTAACCAAAGTGTTTTTGACAGATTTACCGGAAAAATAACCAGACATTTGAAACTAGCCCTAATTCAAAATTTATCACTTCATTCTGTTTACAGATTCTTAACCATCTTTTGCAAGAAAGTATTTACATGTTGGATCGTATAATTTTGGCGTGCATAACTCTGGAAGAATTAGATATGGAATTGATATCGGCAGTAGAAAGGGGAGATGAGGATATGACACTGAGATTACTGAAAAGAGGAGTTAATCCCAACAGAGCAGATCACAAAGGATACTGTACTCTTCACCATGCAGTAAAGCAAGGCCACAATATTCTGATTAGGCATCTTGTAAAATACGGCGCTGACATCGAAAAGGAAGGAATATTATATGGATACAAACCCTTACACTTAATCGTGTCAACAAACAACCAAATGAAATGCTTGGAGGAACTGATGAGGTGTAATGTTGATTTAAAAAGCAAAGATTGTATTGGAAACACTTTATTACAACTAAGTGTAAAGAATAATCCAGATAATGTCTACTTCATCAAAAAACTTATTTCTTTTGGTATGGATATAAATACGGTCGATATTGTAGGCAATAATTGTATGCACAATCTAGCTTCCAGTCGTGGTAAAGATCAAAATATTAAAATCGTGGCAAAACTTTTCATCAAAAAAGGTATCAATATAGACTGTCAGAATCGGACATTATTGGAAACACCCTTGCATATAGCTGCTAGACGTGGAAAATCATTTCTAATCGATATGCTCTTAGGCGAAGGGGCGGTTATAGATGTGATAGACAAAAATGGTCTTATTCCTTTCGACAACGTGCCAACGTCAGCGATAAATGTCTTTCGCGTATTCATCAAGCATCTGGCGTTAAAAATACTCCGAGGAGAAATTGTAAACATGAATTTAGTGCATAAAATAAATTCGAATATCCAGCTGAAGCTATTATATGATAATATTGTTGAGGATTTGGAACGCCTAAAAGAACCAATAATAGAATCTCATAATGTCTCATATTACCATATATTGTGTGGGAAGAGTGAAAATGTGTTGAAGTATATGAGGAACCTTGTGATAAGGGACAATGTTTCAGGCTATACAAAGATCTCTACCATATATAAAAAGGAAATTCAACAGAAAATAGAGAAAGTGACAGAAATGATGAAAAACAAGGAAATTATTTACAACAAAGTGAATAAGATATTCGATTATAAACTACCACATTTGTGTGTAGAGAAAATCTGTAGTTATCTTCACCCAGAAGATATTGCAAGATGTTGAAATTCTGGATAAGAAAATAATATTGCTTTTGGAGATTAGTTATATGTGTATTATATTATCAAAATATGTATATATATTGTAAAAACTATGTATACATAATAAATATATGAATAATTGTTAAGATATTCAAGGGTTGTGATTTATTCTAGATTTGAAATGAACGATTCATACTTTTTTATGCAGTTCCAATGAAATATATATGAAATGAATGACTCTTGGTGAAACATTATAACAATTTTATTTAGAATCATTCTCGCAGTTTCTTTCCTAACTATTATATCAAATACAGAGTACAAAACCAAAATAGAAGACTTAATGAAATCCGAAAATTTGAGAGAACTTAAATCAGACCTAAAAAATAGTTTTCGTAGATCAGTGAAGCAATAGTTTTATGATTGCAAGAATATTTTTATTGTTGAAAACCCAAAAACTCTAAATGTCATGAATCCTACAGAACCTGTTCTTTATGGAATGCCAAAATTACATAAAGACGACATTATTATTAGAACTGTTGTTTCATATATAAATGCTCCAGCTTATAAATTATGTGAATTTCAATAATTATAAATAATATTTATCGAGACATCTGCTGACAATTCAATCTCTTAAACTAATATAGGCGAGACAACAAAATTGTCTTTATGAAATATAAATGATTTGAAGTAAAACACTTTATTTCCGCTTATTTTTATTTTTCAACGACAATTGTTTCGTCAATTACATATTGACTTCTTCAGGTGAGTATGGCTACTAGAGTAACCATACTCACCTGACGTGAGCAAAAAATGTTACGGGAACTAAGCATTTTCCGCCTAGTAATAAAAAAAATTCTATTTCCACACAATTCCTAATGCTGGCTTAATCATATTCTACATTTGAACTGATACTGTATGAATACTTAATATTTTATACAGTGTCAGTTCAAACGTAGAATATTATTAAGCCACAATATGGCGAATAATTGTCGTTCAACAATAAAAAGCTTGTGTAAATTGAATTTCATTTATAAGTAATTCAAAATTACTTTTAATCTATTACAGACCGAATCCTTCCATTAAACCCTTTCCTTTTAGCGCGATTGTTCCATATGTAACAAAAATAATTTGCACTAAGTATAGGTATTTTTCACCTTCACTTATCAACAAAACGCATAAAAAATAATATTTTTCCGCAAATCCTTCATCAGGTTTGCTTTTGTATACAAAATGGCAAATTATCATTGAAACCCTTTCAATTTCAAAATCGGGAGTATTTTCTATAAACTTTCGATATTTCTCAAGAAATGAATTTCGGGAAAGAACAAATTTTTATAACATGTTCATTGAAAAAGTTCCATTGTTGGGAAGGAGCATTAAAAATTAAATAATTTCTTTCGTTAACATATAATATTATTGGTTAATATTCCGAAATGAAATATAATTCTAATGAAAATGATTCGAATAAGTTATCAACATTATCCCATATTTCATAGATTATTCCAAACTCATAATTTTAAAATTACCTACCAGCGTTCAGTGAAGTGCTAATGTATTTCTGAGTATATCTTAATATCATAACAGTAAAACTTTTGGGTTCTGTTAATTATGAAGTTTCATCAGTGATACATGATCGCGTAACACACATCTTTTGTATATTTATGCAAATTTATTTCAGGTAAGTTATTAATTTCAGGTAGAAAAATGACAAAATATTGAATAACCTAAACGACATATCTTTCTAAATTATCCGAAGAGGTCAAATTATTTGTATTTAGCTGCCAATCTTAACATCGGAATTTCCAAAAATATTTATTAGAGTAACAATCTTATTCTTCATCTATCGACATTTTAGTGCATGAGACATGGAAACTACCCAATTTTTATTTTCCCAATATTTACGAAATAACAGAATCTTAGTATATTTACCTGTTACAGAAACCATATAATTAAATCTTCCCTTACTCCGAGAAAGAACCAATTCGGTAATAAAACAAGAAATAATAAATGTTTTGACAGTTTGCCTGCAACAAAATTATTTCACGTTTAACGGCAAGATTCACATATGTTACTATCCGAAATGGATTTTATGGATTCTCTAGACAGCAGAATAATGAAAAGCCACTACTTTAAATGCTTCATTTATTGGTACAGATATGTAGATGATGTTTTATGTTTACTCAATGTCGCTCATAGATCATTTTCTTTGTTTGTGGAATTCTTGATTAAATTATCCACATCCATGCAATTCACTAATGAATTGGAAAAAAACAGTAGTACCAAATTTTGCTATACAGATTCATATCTGTACGATGGGTCGATTAAAAATGTTGGATTTTTTAAAATCTGTTATACAGGGGTGTTATACAGGGTGATTCAAAAATTATTGTATGCGACCTCGGACCGCGTCTGTAGTGTACGTAGAGGGGTCATCCGAGAATTAAAGTACGGCGGTCGTCCGAAAATTTTCGTTTCGTCGGAAGAAAGGGCAAAATGACACCTGTCATAATTCTCCTAACTTTATTGAAATTAATTGTGATAACAATCACGCTGGAAATAATACCATTAGAAAATAATATACTACCCGTCCTAATAGGAAAAGCCTATATCACAAATAGATATTTATAATTGATCTATCACTTTGATTTGAATAAGATAGAAGAAATAATTTTCAAATATCAGTAAGAAATTGAAGACCTCAAAAAGCAACAATTAGATTTCGCTCAAACAGCAAATTTAGAACATTCTAATGAAATAAATTTTAAAGCCCATGAAGAGATTCTTAATGAAAATATTGGAACTAAAAGAGGACTAGTTAATCTCGGTGGCAAGATTTCAAAATTATTATTCGGAACCTCAGGTTCTCATGATGAGGAATTGTATAGAAATTATTTTCTATGAGGAATCAGAAGCAGATAGCTACTGTCGTAAATGATCTTTACAAGATTAATCTTTTACATGAATCTACTTTAACCTATGCTAAATTTGCTGAATTGATAACAAACGTCACAATTATACATATTAATTATTTGAAAGATTATTATCAATTGTGATACGAAGATTATCTTCCAAAATACAATATTATTATTTTTGATATCAATTCCCACTATTTATGAAAAAGGATATAACTTGTACAAGTTTTACTTCCTACCCCAAAATAATTTGACCGTTTCCCATACCAATTCCTATATGCTTTCGCAAGAAGAATTACTAGAATGGTCAATAAACCAATCCCATCCAATTGAAGCAGATTTCTTATGTAATCCAAAGAGAATCCAATGATGAAGAAACCAAGAAAGATGACGTTCCTGATATAGTGTTAGAAGACTTAGATCAATGGAATGTTCGATATTTCAAAGTTTCTGTATTATTTATCACAATGCTCATTTTTGTAAAAATTATATTTGCTTTTGCTTTTAGACATTTTAGAAAAAATGTATTCTCTAAAGCTACACTTTCAGCTGATAACTTCCTCTATGAAGGGGATGAATTACATAATCTTAACCCTTATTAATTTAATGGATTTTTCCAATACTCCATAAGACCTGTATATTAGCATGTATTTTTATTGTAATTCAAAATTTCTCCCCATGAATCATATCATAATTTAGATAAGGACACCTATAAATACCATTGTGATTGTTTATTCTTCAAGAGATTAGACGCATTCATCATTGTATTCAAATGAATATATATATATTTTTTTATATATTTATATATAATATATATATATATATTTATATATCTATATATATATATATATATAGTATATATATATTTATATATATATATATATATATATAAATATCTGTATATATATATATATATATACATATATTTATATATATATATACTATATATATATATATATACTATATATATACATTCTGTCAAGAAAGTACCGGGAATTATCGATTTAAATCTGGCGGGGTAATGAGGCAGGTAAAAATTTTTTTTCCTAGGTTGGTACCACCGTCCTTAATTACTATGCCAAGCTTTAGCAGGATCTGTCAACTAGTGTGTTTGCAACAGCTGATTAAGTCAGTTGATGTCAGAGTGCGTGCCGATTTTTACTATGGGTGATTACGTTGAGCAAAGAATTTGTTTAAAGTTTTGTGTTGCAAATGAATTTTCGTGTGCCAATGCATTGAGAATGTTGCAAAAGGCCTTTGGTGATAATGCTCTATCGAAAACTCGTGCATATCAGTGGTACAGAGCCTTGAAGGACGGTCGTGAAGTGGTCGAAGACTTGCCTCGTTCCGGACGCCCATCGACGGCTTCGATCGAAGATAACGTCGATAAAATTAAGGAAAGGGTGCTGGAAAACCGTCGTACCAGCTTGAGAGAGATAGCACATGATCTTAAGATATCCCACGAGTTCGCACGTACGATTTTGATTGATATTTTGGGCATGAGAAAGATGGCCGCACGACTCGTACCGAAAGACCTGAATTTTCTTCAAAAACGTCATCGCGAACAGGTTGCTTCAGACATGCTGGATCGCTGTAATTCCGATTCTTCATTCATGGAACGCATTATAACTGGTGATGAGACCTGGGTCTACGAGTACGATATGCAAACAAGCCAGCAATCATCGGAATGGGTGGCAAAAAATGAGCCGAAACCGAAAAAACCACGCCAAAGCCGCTCGTTGTTTTCTTCGATATCCGTGGCGTGGTGCACTACGAATTCGTTCCAGAGGGTCAGACGGTAAACAAGGAGTATTACCTAGGCGTTATGAAACGTTTGCGTGAGCGTATCCGTAAGAAGCGGTCAAATTTGTGGGCGAACAACACATGGATTTTGCATGACGATAACGCGCCTTCTCACCGAGCTACGATTGTGACTGACTTTCTCGCCAAAAACTCAACAAACGTGCTTCAGCAACCACCGTATTCGCCGGATTTGGCTCCTTGCGACTTTTTCCTCTTCCCAAAACTAAAATTGCCCCTTCGTGGCACCCGTTTTGAGTCGATTGAAGCCATAAAACAAAATTCGGCGCGAGAGCTAAAGTCCATCCCGGAAAGCGCCTATAAAAAATGTTTCGATAATTGGAAGTGCCGTTGGCATAGATGTATTGGAGCAAATGGAGCCTATTTTGAAGGCGACCCAATAAATTTTGACGATTAAATGTGAAAATGATGTTTTAATTAAAAATTCCCGGTAGTTTCTTGACAGAGTAGTATATATATATATATATATATATATATATATATATATATATATATATATATATTTATATAGTATTACAGTTTAATTAAATAATTATACGAATATATTATAGAAATGACTCACCGTTGAGTCGTTAGAGTTTAACCAAACCGAAAGTAATTAAATAATATCCATTCCGATAGAAATATTAATAATTTAATTCATAAAAATAGAAGAAAGAGCATATTCAGAGCACATAACGACAAGTCGAGTGAAAATTCTTTGAACAGGGATCAGAAATCAGTATACTTGTTGACAATTTATAAACAGAATTCACAGGCAGATTTGAATACACAATTATTCAATGTAAAAAAAGCCACAGTTGCATTAAATAGAAGTAATTTGAATTTAGATATGTAATTTGAAATCGATGAAGAAATTGTTGAAAAGATTTGTTACTTTCATGAATCACAGATGAACTTCAGTGAAATCATTGACAACGAACAAGCTAAATTAAATATAACTCACCAGAATTATGTAAACGGGACAAATTTGATCAAAATTCAATTAATTAAATGAAAGATACATCTACGTCAGATATTTTTAAATTATTAATGTCAGAGATATCCTTCAAGATGTTTAGGCATCAAAAGAATTATAATAGCACCTAAGATTTATGAATTTAATCAATTTCATAAGTAATAATGAGTAATTTATAAGTTATAAGCATCAGAACTTAAACTTTGTTAAATTTTGACACTTGAAATACTTTACTGATGAAAAGCAAGACTTTGATTGTTCTATTCAACATGAAACATACATCAAAATGTAGTTAACAAAATAGGATAATTTTCAACAGTAGTTTCAAACCAACAAATATTGTAAATTTTGTAAAATAATCGAAAGCATCATTTTTCAATAATTTTGACAGAAGCTAGTAAGCTTTGAAATTCAATTTTTCGTGAAAACTATTAATAGGAAAGACACAGAAAAATTGGCAATTCTTTAAAATACGAGAACAGAATTCACATCGGCCTGTCTCAAAATAGAACATTACTCTCTTCAATAGTCCAGGTCCAAAACCTAAAAATAAATCAATAATATTATTGTAAATGGAAATGTGATAAAAAAATTACGTTACCTGAGTGTAGTGAATGGAAATAAACCCAAATAGCAATCAAGAATACAACAATTTAAATCAAAAAGAGGAAATCAACCTAGTGGGCTGGGAGATCCGAACATTCTGGAAATATTCTTGGGAATCAAAAACAAAATCCTGAAATAGAGCAAAGCCAACATCAAATGAACACTGTCAATGGATGATTAAACTTACCAAAGGTAGAAATAAGTTTATACATGTAAAATTTTTCAATTTGAATTCAAAAACAAATCATTGCTTGTTTACGTTAGAATTACGTTACGATATTTGAATAGTGTTAAGTTAGAACATAGAATTAGACATTATTTAGATTATTAATCACTGATTATTATTATATTTCAACTTACTCGGTCATAATATATACTGTAAAAAATTCAGCTTATTAAAAATTCAAATTGAACCCTCCCTAAAAGATCAAATCAAATTTAATAATATTTGAATTTCAATTATTCAACAACAAAATTAAAAGCTTAAGAGCTAGCTGGTAACATTGAATACAAGCAGCTAGATACAAGGGTTATCAAACCAGTATTCATTCTGAAATTATATATTTAAACCATATCGAATTGGCTCCACTATGTGCGGTAGAAAAAAGTAAAAGTGAATTAAAAATTTAAGTTGTTATTCCATAACAATATATATAATATATGACTAATGTTGACTGCCGGGACATTTTGTACATTTGAAAGAACAGTGTACAATTGATTGTATATAACTTCACTTCTTCATATATCTGTTTTTGTAAGCATCTGTAATTTCAGAAGTGCCTCATAATTATTACAATAACATATCTACTTTTGTATGTAACGTTTATTTCAATTTTATTTCAATTTATCTTAATAGGTGCCGAAAATCTGAAAGCTCCTTCGATAGATATTTTTTTCTTCATTTAGTCCATAATTAAATTTCATTTATGATTCATACATGCTTCGGAAGCAGTCTTTTATTCAGATATCAACTTTATACTTGATTTTAAAACCTAGACATCAGGCTTTAAACCTTGAGTAATTAATCATTTTTCGTCAATAATTCATAGATCACTCAAATGAACTGTAAGAACATTTTCAAAAATGAACTTTTCGTCATGTCCATCCCTTCATTTATTCGTGATGAATACGGATTTTGATCTGATATTCATCAATATATATTCTTGTAATGACTACTTGCGTATTTCACTCCCAATATATGAAGAACAACTTTTACACAAAATAAATAATATTTTACATTAATTATCCCTGAGTAAAAAGTAGCAAATTTATAGTCCGGAGCAATTTCTAAAGCATACGAATAATATTGTATCGATATCCTTACATATTACAGATTAAAGTTGCCCGCTGCGTCTGTCTGTATGTCTGTTCGCGATTAAATCGAAAAGTGATGAAAGCATTTTTATGCGGCTTTAACCAATTGATAGACTGATTTATGAGGAAGATTGGTACACAGTTTGACAAGGTTTTATGCGAATTGGTTGAGATATGATGATAAATGTCGAGTTTGGGAGCTTTCTTTGGAAAAGATGCCTAATCTCTTTGAGATATAACAAAACTATGCATGGTAGGATATTCCTCTTTTATAGGTCTCCAAAGAAGTCCGCGACGGCAATGGATCAGCTTACTATTTATCGATTTTAAATTCTGAAAAAAGTTTACCTACCAACAATGCGGCAATTGGAAAGCTATTCAAACGAATGCAGTATTAATAATGTGTTCATTATTATAGAAATACTTTACATTAGTAACTTCAAGAAATATATGCGCGTCATTAAAATGTTTCACACTATATAATTTAAACGAATATCTAAGGAGTAGTCTAAAATAATTTGCACCTTGAATCAGAAAAATATAGAGTAAAAAAAATTAAATCAGTTTGGAAGACTCACAAAGTTCGTTTTGGTTTTATCATTCCATAAGTAGTTTTATAGATCTACTAAAAAATCCGCGATGGCATATATCTCTTTTAAGGATAGCTTATTTTAGCTATTCTATATTCTGAAAATATTGTCACATACAATGCAGTAATTGAAAAACTATTTAGATGGAAACAGTAACTCAAACATGTTAGTTATCTTAAGCATTTCATGCGCATTATTTCGTTTTTATTTATCATTACGTGGGTATACATAAAATTTCATTTTTTTAATATGATACGTTGTTAAAACCATCTGGGAGCGAATATGAAGTTTAATGTAAGAAGCTAGATTGGATTCGAAAAAACACATGCTTCTTAAAATTTTACCGACTTCATCATGTCAATTGGTAAAAAACGGATGAAAATCGGTCGAAATATTCTTCAGTTCGTAAACTAGATAGAATCGGTAAGCAGTACGTTGATGACGAATCTACGAAAGCGTAGAAGGCCATGGTAGATTTTTATTGAATAATTCACTGAAAAATCTATGAATTCATACAATATTCCATAAATTCATACTAAAATGTATGTATACTAAAATGTATGAATTCATACAATAAAGTACGAATTCATACAAAATTCTATGAATTCATTCAAAAATGTATGAATTCATTGAAAAATATATGAATTCATTGCAAAATGTATGAATTCATAGAACAATATATGAATTCATTGAAACTGTATGAATTCATTGAGAAATGTATGAATTCGTTGAAAAATGTAGGAATTTATTGAAAAAAGATGATTTCATTGAAAAATGTATGCTTAACAATTACCAATATAATGACAATATTTGAAAAGCGCTGACGTGAAGTCGGAAGATTTGATGCGCACAAACATACCCAGAGCGGTAATTCATTCAATTATTGAACTCGATTTACGCTGCTCTGCTCAGTTTTTATTTTAATGTTTAATGTTCTAATTTAACGACGCCTATAAACTTCTACAACACAGCCAATTTTGCCCATTAGCGAACTCAACTGAAATATTCGGACTCTGAACTTACCTTGAAAATTCAAAGATTCGAGCTCTTTCCGTTAGGCTAACGGACCGGAAGGGTGGACGGCCGGACAGTATTGAATTTGACCTCGGATTCTTCATCAGGAAATCGAATCCAGTCATTTGAGTACATTTTCGGCTCAAATTTCTAAATTTTCAGCCATTAGAGCGAAATGATAGCTCAGTGTTCCCCTAGAACATGCGCGCAAAAAAGAACCTCTTCAGGTGCGTTGGTTGCAAAACATGCAAAACGTTGGTTGCCAACTCATGTAGTCACAATGTCATATTTTTTGAAATTTTTGCCAGAAATTTGAAAGAACTCGAAATTTGTTTGTTAATTTTGGACTCAACTAATACATTAGTTCGTAAATCGGCTAAATCCGTCCAATAATTCGAAGTTTTTATTATAAATATTACATTATAAATATCTCCAAAAATTCAGATATAATCAAATTTTAATTTGTAGAGTGAATGTTGATAATCAACATAAATAATCGATCATGCAATTAGTGAGGAGCACTTCATTGTAATATTAAAAAAAGGCTGTTTTTGCAACTCAAAATAACTTGGAAACTGTTTTCTCTATTCAGTTTGGTTCATGCAGAAGTAAACATCAGCGCAAAGGAATGAAATAAGGAGATTCTCAAATCGATATCTCAATAACTGAATGGGTGAAATGCGGTATATATACCGCATTTCACCCGAGTATGTATACATAGGTATAACGTATCTACATAAATGCTCGAGCAAAATTTCTTAGAGATCAAGTCATAAGCTATTACTGAACGAAGGCGCAAAAATCGCTGATTTTACTCGACTTATTTTTTGGATGTCGGTTTACAGATATCTTAGCAATTATTAGCCAATCACAAATACCATTACAATCAGTAGATTATTAATTTCGGATAATGTAACAATATTTCTCAACAATACACTAGCAAAAGTAAAGGTTTATACTAACAGAAAGCATGTCCGTACAATTCGATAAGACAAGATAATCTGAACCAGTGGTTGCTGGTGCACGAATTCATACATTTATCAATGAATACAAACACTTTCCAATCAACTCATCTATTTTGCAGTGAATTCACACATTTTTCAATTAATTATATGCTATTGTATTCTCAATTCAATTTATTCATCAACAAATAATTACACTGGTACGCTGTATCTTATTCATTAGTAGTTACGCATTAATGACGCCGTCCGATGTGAAATATCGGTGTTTTCAATATTTCCATCAGATATCTCCGTATGTAACTAACGTAACTACTGTAACTAACGCGCAAGAACTCAGGACCGATTATTTACTTTCGGATGATCGCTGGAATAAGTTTTTCTAGAGTTGAAACTAACAGTTCAGTAGAAGATTGGGAGTAAATTCGTGGTTTACTCAGTTTTAGGGTAACATGACAATTTTAAGGGGTTAAATTTTTAACCCTTCAATCCTGACTTAAAATTCCGAAGCATTCGTGAATATGCGCAGAGAGAAGATGGATGGGGGAAAATTCCATATGAGGATTTTCTGGAATTTAACGTTAGTCGCTTTGATAGGAAAATTCTGGGTTATTATAGAGATAATCATTTTATAATCCAAGATGAATAAAGTAAAATCATCACTGAACAACCAGTCCTCAACGTTGAGAAATAATGACTTAGAAATTTTGTGCACTAAAGGAAGAAGAAGAATATCATAGAGTTTTATAGAGTTAATTTGTATATTACAGATGCGTTGAAGAGAACTTAATCTAATTTACCCTGTTCTAAGGTTGAGATAATTCAAAATATAAAATTTGATTACAACTATACAGAATAAAATTGTTGGTTAATTTTTGTGTACAATTATTTCAAGTAAGTATTCAAATTATACACATGAAAATTTTATTTTGCATTTCAGTAATTGTTTTATTCTGTTATTCATTTTCGAATGTTAAGTTTAGAAAATATTTATTCTAATTTACATACAATTTATATAAGATTTCCATATCACATAAGTTGTGTTCACTATTTCTATTTTGTTTGGAACTAGCGTGAAGACTTAATAGGTAGTTTTTTTTTCTATGGATTTCATTTATTGAAAAATGAAGGCACGATGATATTTTTAAAATAGATCTAGTGAATTGTTATATAAAAGATCATTCGTGATAATATCATGTCGTTGGGAATTGGGAAAATATCTATACCATAAAAAATAAATTTAGAGGATAACTGAATGAGTATCATAATTTTAATTATTCTTATTATGGAATAAAATATATTTTCTCTATTTAATTTTTTCATAGCTTCTACTTCAAATGTGTAGATTTTTAGTCGCTTGACCATAAGCACTGGTTAATTTTCACTTTAAAGCAAAAGTTGGCGTTGAATAAATTACTATCGGTAAGCATTTGATGTTGGCAACGGATCTAATGTATGAATTAGTTTAGAGCATTGAATAATTTCATTCGTTTTGTACTCAAATGATTAGCCTAAATATAGGTGGTATCATTTAAAAAAGGTTCATGTCATAAGAGTTAAGATCGAACACGAACGTGAGTAGATTGATTGAATGGTTAACACTAAGGTTAAGAAAGACTAAACCACAGGAAAGTGTTTCGTAGTTTACCTTTAGACATATACCAAATATACCCACTTATTTAAACAATGAAAAATTGAACGGTTAGGTGCTAACTAGAGTAACATTACCTCAATTAAAACAAATTGTAGAAATTGCTATGTTTTACTACCAATAAAAATATATATTTTTATTGGTAGTAAAATATAGTAATTTCTACAATTTGTTTTAATTATGATCAACTACCAAATAGTGACGGCTGAAACAATTCAGTAACATTACCTCACTTCATTACTGTTCGGTTATATAGATGGGAGTAATATTGATGTATTGTTGAATGAAAATGTAATAAGTATGTTGAGAATTATTCCATTAAGTAGTCAGCAAACTTTTGATTTGGCTTAACAGTATGACATTCATTTCTATTTATTCATATTTTATATATTTACTTCATCTTCGTCGAGTTTCGTAGTGTTTACTACATTTTCAAACAGAATAAAAACAAATTTTATCTATACTATTATATACATTCGTTGAAGGCTTCCGCAAAACTTCGAAAAGTGGGTTACGGTTATGTAACGAATGCAAAATGGCTCGAATAATAGAAGTTATATGAAATTTATTTGGATTGAAACTAATTTAGACATATGACCCAAAAACGAATAAATAATTCTAACCCATAGTAATTTAGCCAACACAGACATTCGATGTTGTGAAACACCATTGTTCTTAATTGAAATTTAACCAAAGTGTTTTTGACAGATTTACCGGAAAAATAACCAGACATTTGAAACTAGCCCTAATTCAAAATTTATCACTTCATTCTGTTTACAGATTCTTAACCATCTTTTGCAAGAAAGTATTTACATGTTGGATCGTATAATTTTGGCGTGCATAACTCTGGAAGAATTAGATATGGAATTGATATCGGCAGTAGAAAGGGGAGATGAGGATATGACACTGAGATTACTGAAAAGAGGAGTTAATCCCAACAGAGCAGATCACAAAGGATACTGTACTCTTCACCATGCAGTAAAGCAAGGCCACAATATTCTGATTAGGCATCTTGTAAAATACGGCGCTGACATCGAAAAGGAAGGAATATTATATGGATACAAACCCTTACACTTAATCGTGTCAACAAACAACCAAATGAAATGCTTGGAGGAACTGATGAGGTGTAATGTTGATTTAAAAAGCAAAGATTGTATTGGAAACACTTTATTACAACTAAGTGTAAAGAATAATCCAGATAATGTCTACTTCATCAAAAAACTTATTTCTTTTGGTATGGATATAAATACGGTCGACATTGTAGGCAATAATTGTATGCACAATCTAGCTTCCAGTCGTGGTAAAGATCAAAATATTAAAATCGTGGCAAAACTTTTCATCAAAAAAGGTATCAATATAGACTGTCAGAATCGGACATTATTGGAAACACCCTTGCATATAGCTGCTAGACGTGGAAAATCATTTCTAATCGATATGCTCTTAGGCGAAGGGGCGGTTATAGATGTGATAGACAAAAATGGTCTTATTCCTTTCGACAACGTGCCAACGTCAGCGATAAATGTCTTTCGCGTATTCATCAAGCATCTGGCGTTAAAAATACACCGAGGAGAAATTGTAAACATGAATTTAGTGCATAAAATAAATTCGAATATCCAGCTGAAGCTATTATATGATAATATTGTTGAGGATTTGGAACGCCTAAAAGAACCAATAATAGAATCTCATAATGTCTCATATTACCATATATTGTGTGGGAAGAGTGAAAATGTGTTGAAGTATATGAGGAACCTTGTGATAAGGGACAATGTTTCAGGCTATACAAAGATCTCTACCATATATAAAAAGGAAATTCAACAGAAAATAGAGAAAGTGACAGAAATGATGAAAAACAAGGAAATTATTTACAACAAAGTGAATAAGATATTCGATTATAAACTACCACATTTGTGTGTAGAGAAAATCTGTAGTTATCTTCACCCAGAAGATATTGCAAGATGTTGAAATTCTAGATAAGAAAATAATACTGCTTTTGGAGATTAGTTATATGTATATTATATTATCAAAATGTGTATATATATTGTAAAAACTATGTATAAATAATAAATATATGAATAATTGTTAAGATATTCAAGGGTTGTGATTTATTCTAGATTTGAAATGAACGATTCATACTTTTTTATGCAGTTCCAATGAAATATATATGAAATGAATGACTCTTGGTGAAACATTATAACAATTTTATTAAGAATCATTCTCGCAGTTTCTTTCCTAACTATTATATCAAATACAGAGTACAAAACCAAAATAGAAGACTTAATGAAATCCAAAAATTTGAGAGAACTTAAATCAGACCTAAAAAATAGTTTTCGTAGATCAGTGAAGCAATAGTTTTATGATTGCAAGAATATTTTTATTGTTGAAAACCCAAAAACTCTAAATGTCATGAATCCTACAGAACCTGTTCTTTATGGAATGCCAAAATTACATAAAGACGACATTATTATTAGAACTGTTGTTTCATATATAAATGCTCCAGCTTATAAATTATGTGAATTTCAATAATTATAAATAATATTTATCGAGACATCTGCTGACAATTCAATCTCTTAAACTAATATAGGTGAGACAACAAAATTGTCTTTATGAAATATAAATGATTTGAAGTAAAACACTTTATTTCCGCTTATTTTTATTTTTCAACGACAATTGTTTCGTCAATTACATATTGACTTCTTCAGGTGAGTATGGCTACTAGAGTAACCATACTCACATGACGTGAGCAAAAAATGTTAGGGGAACTAAGCATTTTCCGCCTAGTAATAAAAAAAATTCTATTTCCACACAATTCTTAATGTTGGCTTAATCATATTCTACATTTGAACTGATACTGTATGAATACTTAATATTTTATACAGTGTCAGTTCAAACGTAGAATATTATTAAGCCACAATATGGCGAATAATTGTCGTTCAACAATAAGAAGCTTGTGTAAATTGAATTTCATTTATAAGTAATTCAAAATTACTTTTAATCTATTACAGACCGAATCCTTCCATTAAACCCTTTCCTTTTAGCGCGATTGTTCCATATGTAACAAAAATAATTTGCACTAAGTATAGGTATTTTTCACCTTCACTTATCAACAAAACGCATAGAAAATAATATTTTTCCGCAAATCATTCATCAGGTTTGCTTTTGTATACAAAAGGGCAAATTATCATTGAAACCCTTTCAATTTCAAAATCGGGAGTATTTTCTATAAACTTTCGATATTTCTCAAGAAATGAATTTCGGGAAAGAACGAATTTTTATAACATGTTCATTGAAAAAGTTCCATTGTTGGGAAGGAGCATTAAAAATTCAATAATTTCTTTCGTTAACAAATAATATTATTGGTTAATATTCCGAAATGAAATATAATTCTAATGAAAATGATTCGAATAAGTTATCAACATAATCCCATATTTCATAGATTATTCCAAACTCATTATTTTAAAATTACCTACCAGCGTTCAGTGTAGTGCTAATGTATTTCTGAGTATATCTTAATATCATAACAGTAAAACTTTTGGGTTCTGTTAATTATGAAGTTTCATCAGTGATACATGATCGCGTAACACACATCTTTTGTATATTTATGCAAATTTATTTCAGGTAAGTTATTAATTTCAGGTAGAAAAATGACAAAATATTGAATAACCTAAACGACATATCTTTCTAAATTATCCGAAGAGGTCAAATTATTTGTATTTAGCTGCCAATCTTAACATCGGAATTTCCAAAAATATTTATTAGAGTAACAATCTTATTCTTCATCTATCGACATTTTAGTGCATGAGACATGGAAACTACCCAATTTTTATTCTCCCAATATTTACGAAATTACAGAATCTTAGTATATTTACCTGTTACAGAAACCATATAATTAAATCTTTCCTTACTCCGAGAAAGAACCAATTCGGTAATAAAACAAGAAATAATAAATGTTTTGACAGTTTGCCTGCAACAAAATTATTTCACGTTTAACGGCAAGATTCACATATGTTACTATCCGAAATGGATTTTATGGATTCTCTAGACAGCAGAATAATAAAAAGCCATTACTTTAAATGCTTCATTTATTGGTACAGATATGTAGATGATGTTTTATGTTTACTCAATGTCGCTGATAGATCATTTTGTTTGTTTGTGGAATTCTTGATTAAATTATCCACATCCATGCAATTCACTAATGAATTAGAAAAAAACAGTAGTACCAAATTTTGCTATACAGATTGATATCTGTACGATGGGTCGATTAAGAATGTTGGATTTTTTAAAATCTGTTATACAGGGGTGTTATACAGGGTGATTCAAAAATTATTGTATGCGACCTCGGACCGCGTCTGTAGTGTACATAGAGGGGTCATCCGAGAAGTAAAGTACGGCGGTCGTCCGAAAATTTTCGTTTCGTCGGAAGAAAGGGCAAAATGACACCCGTCATAATTCTCCTAACTTTATTGAAATTAATTGTGATAACAATCACGCTGGAAATAATACCATTAGAAAATAATATACTACCCGTCCTAATAGGAAAAGCCTATATCACAAATAGATATTTATAATTGATCTATCACATTGATTTGAATAAAATAGAAGAAATAATTTTCAAATATCAGTAAGAAATTGAAGACCTCAAAAAGCAACAATTAGATTTCGCTCAAACAGCAAATTTAGAACATTCTAATGAAATAAATTTTAAAGCCCATGAAGAGATTCTTAATGAAAATATTGGAACTAAAAGAGGACTAGTTAATCTCGGTGGCAAGATTTCAAAATTATTATTCGGAACCTCAGGTTCTCATGATGAGGAATTGTATTGAAATTATTTTCTATGAGGAATCAGAAGCAGATAGATACTGTCGTAAATGATCTTTACAAGATTAATCTTTTACATGAATCTACTTTACCCTATGCTAAATTTGCTGAATTGATAACAAACGTCACAATTATACATGTTAATTATTTGAAAGATTATTATCAATTGTGATACGAAGATTATCTTCCAAAATACAATATTATTATTTTTGATATCAATTCCCACTATTTATGAAAAATGATATAACTTATACAAATTTTACTTCCTACCCCAAAATAATTTGACCGTTTCCCATACCAATTTCTATATGCTCTCGCAAGTAGAATTACTAGAATGGTCAATAAACCAATCCCATCCAATTGAAGCAGATTTCTTATGTAATCCAAAGAGAATCCAATGATGAAGGAACCAAGAAAGATGACGTTCCTGATATAGTGTTAGAAGACTTAGATCAATGGAATGTTCGATATTTCAAAGTTTCTGTATTATTTATCACAATGCTCATTTTTGTAAAAATTATATTTGCTTTTGCTTTCAAACATTTTAGAAAAAATGTATTCTCTAAAGCTACACTTTCAGCTGATAACTTCCTCTATGAAGGGGATGAATTACATAATCTTAACCCTTATTAATTTAATGGATTTTTTCCAATACTCCATAAGACCTGTATATTAGCATGTATTTTTATTGTAATTCAAAATTTCTCCCCATGAATCATATCATAATTTAGATAAGGACACCTATAAATACCATTGTGATTGTTTATTCTTCAAGAGATTAGACGCATTCATCATTGTATTCAAATGAATATATATATATATATATATATTTAGATATATATATATTTTTTATATATTTATATATATATAATATATATATATATATACATATATATTTATATATCTATATATATATATATATATATTTATGTATCTATATATATATATATATATATATATAGTATGTATATATAAATATCTGTATATATATATACATATATTTATATATATATACTATATATATATATATATACTATATATATACATTCTGTCAAGAAAGTACCGGGAATTATCGATTTAAATCTGGAGGGGTAATGAGGCAGGTAAAAGTTTTTTTTCCTAGGTTGGTACCACTGTCCTTAATTACTTTGCTAAGGTTGAGCAGGATCTGTCAACTAGTGTGTTTGCAACAGCTGATTAAGTCAGTCGATGTCAGAGTGCGTGCCGATTTTTACTATGGGTGATTACGTTGAGCAAAGAATTTGTTTAAAGTTTTGTGTAGCAAATGAATTTTCGTGTGCCGATGCATTGAGAATGTTGCAAAAGGCCTTTGGTGATAATGCTCTATCGAAAACTCGTGCATATCAGTGGTACAGAGCCTTGAAGGACGGTCGTGAAGTGGTCGAAGACTTGCCTCGTTCCGGACGCCCATCGACGGCTTCGATCGAAGATAACGTCGATAAAATTAAGGAAAGGGTGCTGGAAAACCGTCGTACCAGCTTGAGAGAGATAGCACATGATCTTACGATATCCCACGAGTTCGCACGTACGATTTTGATTGATATTTTGGGCATGAGAAAGATGGCCGCACGACTCGTACCGAAAGACCTGAATTTTCTTCAAAAACGTCATCGCGAACAGGTTGCTTCAGACATGCTGGATCGCTGTAATTCCGATTCTTCATTCATGGAACGCATTATAACTGGTGATGAGACCTGGGTCTACGAGTACGATATGCTAACAAGCCAGCAATCATCGGAATGGGTGGCAAAAAATGAGCCGAAACCGAAAAAACCACGTCAAAGCCGCTCGAAAATGAAGGTGATGCTCATTGTTTTCTTCGATATCCGTGGCGTGGTGCACTACGAATTCGTTCCAGAGGGTCAGACGGTAAACAAGGAGTATTACCTAGGCGTTATGAAACGTTTGCGTGAGCGTATCCGTAAGAAGCGGTCAAATTTGTGGGCGAACAACACATGGATTTTGCATGACGATAACGCGCCTTTTCACCGAGCTACGATTGTGACTGACTTTCTCGCCAAAAACTCAACAAACGTGCTTCAGCAACCACCGTATTCGCCGGATTTGGCTCCCTGCGACTTTTTCCTCTTCCCAAAACTAAAATTGCTCCTTCGTGGCACCCGTTTTGAGTCGATTGAAGCCATAAAACAAAATTCGGCGCGAGAGCTAAAGTCCATCCCGGAAAGCGCCTATAAAAAATGTTTCGATAATTGGAAGTGCCGTTGGCATAGATGTATTGGAGCAAATGGAGCCTATTTTGAAGGCGACCCAATAAATTTTGACGATTAAATGTGAAAATGATGTTTTAATTAAAAATTCCCGGTAGTTTCTTGACAGAGTAGTATATATATATATATATATTTATATATTTATATAGTATTACAGTTAAATTAAATAATTATACGAATATATTATAGAAATGACTCACCGTTGAGTCGTTAGAGTTTAACCAAACCGAAATTAATTAAATAATATCCATTCCGATAGAAATATTAATAATTTAATTCATAAAAATAGAAGAAAGAGCATATACAGAGCACATAACGACAAGTCGAGTGAAAATTCTTTGAACAGGTATCAGAAATCAGTATACTTGTTGACAATTTATAAACAGAATTCACAGGCAGATTTAAATACACAATTATTCAATGTAAAAAAAGCCACAGTTGCATTAAATAGAAGTAATTTGAATTTAGATATGTAATTTGAAATCGATGAAGAAATTGTTGAAAAGATTTGTTACTTTCATGAATCACAGATGAACTTCAGTGAAATCATTGACAACGAACAAGCTAAATTAAATATAACTCACCAGAATTATGTAAACGGGACAAATTTGATCAAAATTCAATCAATTAAATGAAAGATACATCTACGTCAGATATTTTTAAATTATTAATGTCAGAGATATCCTTCAAGATGTTTAGGCATCAAAAGAATTATAATAGCACCTAAGATTTATCAATTTAATCAATTTCATAAGTAATAATGAGTAATTTATAAGTTATAAGCATCAGAACTTAAACTTTGTTAAATTTTGACACTTGAAATACTTTACTGATGAAAAGCAAGACTTTGATTGTTCTATTCAACATGAAACATACATCAAAATGTAGTTAACAAAATAGGATAATTTTCAACAGTAGTTTCAAACCAACAAATATTGTAAATTTTGTAAAATAATCGAAAGCATCATTTTTCAATAATTTGACAGAAGCTAGTAAGCTTTGAAATTCAATTTTTCGTGAAAACTATTAATAGGAAAGACACAGAAAAATTGGCAAGTCTTTAAAATACGAGAACAGAATTCACATCGGCCTGTCTCAAAATAGAACATTACTCTCTTCTATAGTCCAGGTCCAAAACCTAAAAATAAATCAATAATATTATTGTAAATGGAAATGTGATAAAAAATTACGTTACCTGAGTGTAGTGAATGGAAATAAACCCAACTAGCAATCAAGAATACAACAATTTAAATCAAAAAGAGGAAATCAACCTAGTGGGCTGGGAGATCCAAACATTCTGGAAATATTCTTGAGAAACAAAAACAAAATCCTGAAATAGAGCAAAGCCAACATCAAATGAACACTGTCAATGGATGATTAAACTTACCAAAGGTAGAAATAAGTTTATACATGTAAAATTTTTCAATTTGAATTCAAAAACAAATCATTGCTTGTTTACGTTAGAATTACGTTACGATATTTAAATAGTGTTAAGTTAGAACATAGAATTAGACATTATTTAGATTATTAAACACTGATTATTATTATATTTCAAATTACTCAGTCATAATATATACTGTAAAAAAATTCAGCTTATTAAAAATTCAAATTGAACCCTCCCTAAAGGATGAAATCAAATTTAATAATATTTGAATTTCAATTATTCAACAACAAAATTAAAATCTTAAGAGCTAGCTGGTAACATTGAATACAAGCAGCTAGATACAAGGGTTATCAAACCAGTATTCATTCTGAAATTATATATTTAAACCATATCGAATTGGCTCCACTATGTGCGGTAGAAAAAAGTAAAAGTGAATTAAAAATTTAAGTTGTTATTCCATAACAATATATTTAATATATGACTAATGTTGACTGCCGGGACATTTTGTACATTTGAAAGAACAGTGTACAATTGATTGTATATAACTTCACTTCTTCATATATCTGTTTTTGTAATCATCTGTAATTTCAGAAGTGCCTCATAATTATTACAATTACATATCTACTTTTGTATGTAACGTTTATTTCAATTTTTATTTCAATTTTATTTCAATTTATCTTAATAGGTGCCGAAAATCTGAAAGCTCCTTCGATAGATATTTTTTTCTTCATTTAGTCCATAATTAAATTTCATTTATGATTCATACATGCTTCGAAAGCAGTCTTTTATTCAGATATCAACTCTATACTTGATTTTAAAACCTAGACATCAGGCTTTAAACCTTGAGTAATTAATCATTTTTCGTCAATAATTTATAGATCACTCAAATGAACTGTAAGAACATTTTCAAAAATGAACTTTTCGTCATGTCCATCCCTTCATTTATTCGTGATGAATACGGATTTTGATCTGATATTCATCAATATATATTCTTGTAATGACTACTTGCGTATTTCACTCCCAATATATGAAGAACAACTTTTACACAAAATAAATAATATTTTACATTAATTATCCCTGAGTAAAAAGTAGCAAATTTATAGTCCGGAGCAATTTCTAAAACATACGAATAATATTGTATCGATATCCTTACATATTACAGATTAAAGTTGCCCGCTGCGTCTGTCTGTATGTCTGTTCGCGATTAACTCGAAAAGTGATGAAAGCATTTTTATGCGGCTTTAACCAATTGATAGACTGATTTATGAGGAAGATTGGTACACAGTTTGACAAGGTTTTATGCGAATTGGTTGAGATATGATGATAAATTTCGAGTTTGGTAGCTTTCTTTGGAAAAGATGCCTAATCTCTTTGAGATATAACAAAACTATGCATGGTAGGATATTCCTCTTCTATAGGTCTCCAAAGAAGTCCGCGATGGCAATGGATCAGCTTACTATTTATCGATTTTAAATTCTGAAAAAAGTTTACCTACCAACAATGCGGCAATTGGAAAGCTATTCAAACGAATGCAGTATTAATAATGTGTTAATTATTATAGAAATACTTTACATTAGTAACCTCAAGAAATATATGCACGTCATTAAAATGTTTCACACTATATAATTTAAACGAATATCTAAGGAGTAGTCTAAAATAATTTGCACCTTGAATCAGAAAAATATAGAGTAAAAAAAATTAAATCAGTTTGGAAGACTCACAAAGTTCGTTTTGGTTTTATCATTCAATAAGTAGTTTTATAGATCTACTAAAAAATCCGCGATGGCATATATCTCTTTTAAGGATAGCTTATTTTAGCTATTCTATATTCTGAAAATATTGTCACATACAATGCAGTAATTGAAAAACTATTTAGATGGAAACAGTAACTCAAACATGTTACTTATCTTAAGCATTTCATGCGCATTATTTCGTTTTTATTTATCATTACGTGGGTTTACATAAAATTTCATTTTTTTAATATGATACGTTGTTAAAACCATCTGGGAGCGAATATGAAGTTTAATGTAAGAAGCTAGATTGGATTCGAAAAAACACATGCTTCTTGAAATTTTACCGACTTCATCATGTCAATTGGTAAAAAACGGATGAAAATCGGTCGAAATATTCTTCAGTTCGTAAACTAGATAGAATCGGTAAGCAGTACGTCGATGAAGAATCTACGAAAGCGTAGAAGGCCATGGTAGATTTTTATTGAATAATCCACAGAAAAATCTATGAATTCATACAATATTCCATAAATTCATACTAAAATGTATGTATACTAAAATGTATGAATTCATACAAAAGTCTATGAATTCATTCAAAAATGTATGAATTCATTGAAAAATATATGAATTCATTGCAAAATGTATGAATTCATAGAACAATATATGAATTCATTGAAACTGTATGAATTCATTGAGAAATGTATGAATTCGTTGAAAAATGTAGGAATTTATTGAAAAAGGATGATTTCATTGAAAAATGTATGCTTAACAATTACCAATATAATGACAATATTTGAAAAGCGCTGACGTGAAGTCGGAAGATTTGATGCGCACAAACATACCCAGAGCGGTAACTCATTCAATTATTGAACTCGATTAACGCTGCTCTGCTCAGTTTTTATTTTAATGTTTAATGTTCTAATTGAACGACGCCTATAAACTTCTACAACACAGCCAATTTTGCCCATTAGCGAACTCAACTGAAATATTCGGACTCTGAACCTACCTTGAAAATTCTAAGATTCGAGCTCTTTCCGTTAGGCTAACGGACCGGATGGGTGGACGGCCGGACAGTATTGAATTTGACCTCGGATTCTTCATCAGGAAATCGAATCCAGTCATTTGAGTACATTTTCGGATCAAATTTCTAAATTTTCAGCCATTAGAGCGAAATGATAGCTCAATGTTCCCCTAGAACATGCGCGCAAAAAAGAACCTCTTCAGGTGCGTTGGTTGCAAAACATGCAAAACGTTGGTTGCCAACTCATGTAGTCACAATGTCATATTTTTTGAAATTTTTGCCAGAAATTTGAAAGAACTCGAAATTTGTTTGTTAATTTTGGACTCAACTATGACATTAGTTCGTAAATCGGCTAAATCCGTCCAATAATTCGAAGTTTTTATTATAAATATTACATTATAAATATCTCCAAAAATTCAGATATAATCAAATTTTAATTTGTAGAGTGAATGTTGATAATCAACATTAATAATCGATCATGCAATTAGTGAGGAGCACTTCATTGTAATATTAAAAAAAGTCTGTTTTTGCAACTCAAAATAACTTGGAAACAGTTTTCTCTATTCAGTTTGGTTCATGCAGAAGTAAACATCAGCGCAAAGGAATGAAATAAGGAGATTCTCAAATCGATATCTCAATAACTGAATGGGTGAAATGCGGTATATATACCGCATTTCACCCGAGTATGTATACATAGGTATAACGTATCTACATAAATGCTCGAGCAAAATTTCTTAGAGATCAAGTCATAAGCTATTACTGAACGAAGGCGCAAAAATCGCTGATTTTACTCGACTTATTTTTTGGATGTCGGTTCACAGATATCTTAGCAATTATTAGCCAATCACAAATACCATTACAATCAGTAGATTATTAATTTAGGATAATGTAACAATATTTCTCAACAATACACTAGCAAAAGTAAAGGTTTATACTAACAGAAAGCATGTCCGTACAATTCGATAATACAAGATAATCTGAACCAGTGGTTGCTGGTGCACGAATTCATACATTTTTCAATGAATACAAACACTTTCCAATCAACTCATCTATTTTGCAGTGAATTCACACATTTTTCAATTAATTATATGCTATTGTATTCTCAATTCAATTTATTCATCAACAAATAATTACACTGGTACGCTGTATCTTATTCATTAGTAGTTACGCATTAATGACGCCGTCCGATGTGAAATATCAGTGTTTTCAATATTTCCATCCGATATCTCCGTATATCTCTAACGTAACTACTGTAACTAACGCGCAAGAACTCAGGACCGATTATTTACTTTCGGATGATCGCTGGAATAAGTTTTTCTAGAGTTGAAACTAACAGATCAGTAGAAGATTAGGAGTAAATTCGTGGTTTACTCAGTTTTAGGGTAACATGCCAATTTTAAGGGGTTAAATTTTTAACCCTTCAATCCTGACTTAAAATTCCGAAGCATTCGTGAATATGCGCAGAGAGAAGATGGATGGGGGAAAATTCCATATGAGGATTTTCTGGAATTTAACGTTAGTCGCTTTGAAAGGAAAATTATGGGTTATTATAGAGATAATCATTTTATAATCCAAGATGGATAAAATAAAATCATCACTGAACAACCAGTCCTCAACGTTGAGAAATAATGACTTAGAAATTTTGTGCACTAAAGGAAGAAGAAGAATATCATAGAGTTTTATAGAGTTAATTTGTATATTACAGATGCGTTGAAGAGAATTTAATCTAATTTACCCTGTTCTAAGGTTGAGATAATTCAAAATATAAAGTTTGATTACAACTATACAGAATAAAATTGTTGGTTAATTTTTGTGTACAATTATTTCAAGTAAGTATTCAAATTATACACATAAAAATTTTATTTTGCATTTCAGTAATTGTTTTATTCTGTTATTCATTTTCGAATGTTAAGTTTAGAAAATATTTATTCTAATTTACATACAATTTATATAAGATTTCCATATCACATAAGTTGTGTTCACTATTTCTATTTTGTTTGGAACTAGCGTGAAGACTTAATAGGTAGTTTTTTTTTCTATAGATTTCATTTATTGAAAAATGAAGGCACGATGATATTTTTAAAATAGATCTAGTGAATTGTTATATAAAAGAACATTCGTGATAATATCATGTCGTTGGGAATTGGGAAAATATCTATACCATAAAAAATAAATTTAGAGGATAACTGAATGAGTATCATTATTTTAATTATTCTTATTATGGAATGAAATATATTTTCTCTATTTAATTTTTTCATAGCTTCTACTTCAAATGTGTAGATTTTTAGTCGCTTGACCATCAGCACTGGTTAATTTTCACTTTAAAGCAAAAGTTGGCGTTGAATAAATTACTATCGGTAAGCATTTGATGTTGGCAACGGATCAAATGTATGAATTAGTTTAGAGCATTGAATAATTTCATTCGTTTTGTACTCAAATGATTAGCCTACATATAGGTGGTATCATTTAAAAAAGTTTCATGTCATAAGAGTTAAGATCGAACACGAACGTGAGTAGATTGATTGAATGGTTAACACTAAGGTTAAGAAAGACTAAACCACAGGAAAGTGTTTCGTAGTTTACCTTTAGACATATACCAAATATACCCACTTATTTAAACAATGAAAAATTGAATGGTTAGGTGCTAACTAGAGTAACATTACCTCAATTAAAACAAATTGTAGAAATTGCTATGTTTTACTACCAATAAAAATATATATTTTTATTGGTAGTAAAATATAGTAATTTCTACAATTTGTTTTAATTATGATCAACTACCAAATAGTGACGGCTGAAACAATTCAGTAACATTACCTCACTTCATTACTGTTCGGTTATATAGATGGGAGTAATATTGATGTATTGTTGAATGAAAATGTAATAAGTATGTTGAGAATTATTCCATTAAGTAGTCAGCAAACTTTTAATTTGGCTTAACAGTATGACATTCATTTCTATTTATTCATATTTTATATATTTACTTCATCTTCGTCGAGTTTCGTAGTGTTTACTACATTTTCAAACAGAATAAAAACAAATTTTATCTATATATATACATTCGTTGAAGGCTTCCGCAAAACTTCGAAAAGTGGGTTACGGTTATGTAACGAATGCAAAATGGCTCGAATAATAGAAGTTATATGAAATTTCTTTGGATTGAAACTAATTTAGACATATGACCCAAAAACGAATAAATAATTCTAACCCATAGTAATTTAGCCAACACAGACATTCGATGTTGTGAAACACCATTGTTCTTAATTGAAATTTAACCAAAGTGTTTTTGACAGATTTACCGGAAAAATAACCAGACATTTGAAACTAGCCCTAATTCAAAATTTATCACTTCATTCTGTTTACAGATTCTTAACCATCTTTTGCAAGAAAGTATTTACATGTTGGATCGTATAATTTTGGCGTGCATAACTCTGGAAGAATTAGATATGGAATTGATATCGGCAGTAGAAAGGGGAGATGAGGATATGACACTGAGATTACTGAAAAGAGGAGTTAATCCCAACAGAGCAGATCACAAAGGATACTGTACTCTTCACCATGCAGTAAAGCAAGGCCACAATATTCTGATTAGGCATCTTGTAAAATACGGCGCTGACATCGAAAAGGAAGGAATATTATATGGATACAAACCCTTACACTTAATCGTGTCAACAAACAACCAAATGAAATGCTTGGAGGAACTGATGAGGTGTAATGTTGATTTAAAAAGCAAAGATTGTATTGGAAACACTTTATTACAACTAAGTGTAAAGAATAATCCAGATAATGTCTACTTCATCAAAAAACTTATTTCTTTTGGTATGGATATAAATACGGTCGACATTGTAGGCAATAATTGTATGCACAATCTAGCTTCCAGTCGTGGTAAAGATCAAAATATTAAAATCGTGGCAAAACTTTTCATCAAAAAAGGTATCAATATAGACTGTCAGAATCGGACATTATTGGAAACACCCTTGCATATAGCTGCTAGACGTGGAAAATCATTTCTAATCGATATGCTCTTAGGCGAAGGGGCGGTTATAGATGTGATAGACAAAAATGGTCTTATTCCTTTCGACAACGTGCCAACGTCAGCGATAAATGTCTTTCGCGTATTCATCAAGCATCTGGCGTTAAAAATACACCGAGGAGAAATTGTAAACATGAATTTAGTGCATAAAATAAATTCGAATATGCAGCTGAAGCTATTATATGATAATATTGTTGAGGATTTGGAACGCCTAAAAGAACCAATAATAGAATCTCATAATGTCTCATATTACCATATATTGTGTGGGAAGAGTGAAAATGTGTTGAAGTATATGAGGAACCTTGTGATAAGGGACAATGTTTCAGGCTATACAAAGATCTCTAGCATATATAAAAGGGAAATTCAACAGAAAATAGAGAAAGTGACAGAAATGATGAAAAACAAGTAAATTATTTACAACAAAGTGAATAAGATGTTCGATTATAAACTACCACATTTGTGTGTAGAGAAAATCTGTGGAATATATATGAAATGAATGACTCTTGGTGAAACATTATAACAATTTTATTTAGAATCATTCTCGCAGTTTCTTTCCTAACTATTATGTCAAATACAGAGTACAAAACCAAAATAGAAGACTTAATGAAATCCGAAAATTTTGAGAGAACTTAAATCAGACCTAAAAAATAGTTTTCGTAGATCAGTGAAGCAATAGTTTTATGATTGCAAGAATATTTTTATTGTTGAAAACCCAAAAACTCTAAATGTCATGAATCCTACAGAACCTGTTCTTTATGGAATGCCAAAATTACATAAAGACGACATTATTATTAGAACTGTTGTTTCATATATAAATGCTCCAGCTTATAAATTATGTGAATTTCAATAATTATAAATAATATTTATCGAGACATCTGCTGAAAATTCAATCTCTTAAACTAATATAGGTGAGACAACAAAATTGTCTTTATGAAATATAAATGATTTGAAGTAAAACACTTTATTTCCGCTTATTTTTATTTTTCAACGACAATTGTTTCGTCAATTACATATTGAATATAGCAAAAAATGTTACGGGAACTAAGCATTTTCCGCCTAGTAATAAAAAAAATTCTATTTCCACACAATTCTTAATGTTGGCTTAATCATATTCTACATTTGAACTGATACTGTATGAATACTTAATATTTTATACAGTGTCAGTTCAAACGTAGAATATTATTAAGCCACAATATGGCGAATAATTGTCGTTCAACAATAAAAAGCTTGTGTAAATTGAATTTCATTTATAAGTAATTCAAAATTACTTTTAATCTATTACAGACCGAATCCTTCCATTAAACCCTTTCCTTTTAGCGCGATTGTTCCATATGTAACAAAAATAATTTGCACTAAGTATAGGTATTTTTCACCTTCACTCATCAACAAAACGCATAGAAAATAATATTTTTCCGCAAATCATTCATCAGGTTTGCTTTTGTATACAAAATGGTAAATTATCATTGAAACCCTTTCAATTTCAAAATCGGGAGTATTTTCTATAAACTTTCGATATTTCTCAAGAAATGAATTTCGGGAAAGAACGAATTTTTATAACATGTTCATTGAAAAAGTTCCATTGTTGGGAAGGAGCATTCAAAATTCAATAATTTCTTTCGTTAACAAATAATATTATTGGTTAATATTCCGAAATGAAATATAATTCTAATGAAAATGATTCGAATAAGTTATCAACATAATCCCATATTTCATAGATTATTCCAAACTCATTATTTTAAAATTACCTACCAGCGTTCAGTGAAGTGCTAATGTATTTCTGAGTATATCTTAATATCATAACAGTAAAACTTTTGGGTTCTGTTAATTATGAAGTTTCATCAGTGATACATGCTCGCGTAACACACAACTTTTGTATATTTATGCAAATTTATTTCAGGTAAGTTATTAATTTCAGGTAGAAAAATGACAAAATATTGAATAACCTAAACGACATATCTTTCTAAATTATCCGAAGAGGTCAAATTATTTGTATTTAGCTGCCAATCTTAACATCGGAATTTCCAAAAATATTTATTAGAGTAACAATCTTATTCTTCATCTATCGACATTTTAGTGCATGAGACATGGAAACTACCCAATTTTTTTTCTCCCAATATTTACGAAATTACAGAATCTTAGTATATTTACCTGTTACAGAAACCATATAATTAAATCTTCCCTTACTCCGAGAAAGAACCAATTCGGTAATAAAACAAGAAATAATAAATGTTTTGACAGTTTGCCTGCAACAAAATTATTTCACGTTTAACGGCAAGATTCACATATGTTACTATCCGAAATGGATTTTATGGATTCTCTAGACAGCAGAATAATAAAAAGCCATTACTTTAAATGCTTCATTTATTGGTACAGATATGTAGATGATGTTTTATGTTTACTCAATGTCGCTGATAGATCATTTTGTTTGTTTGTGGAATTCTTGATTAAATTATCCACATCCATGCAATTCACTAATGAATTAGAAAAAAACAGTAGTACCAAATTTTGCTAAACAGATTGATATCTGTACGATGGGTCGATTAAGAATGTTGGATTTTTTAAAATCTGTTATACAGGGGTGTTATACAGGGTGATTCAAAAATTATTGTATGCGACCTCGTACCGCGTCTGTAGTGTACATAGAGGGGTCATCCGAAAAGTAAAGTACGGCGGTCGTCCGAAAATTTTCGTTTCGTCGGAAGAAAGGGCAAAATGACACCCGTCATAATTCTCCTAACTTTATTGAAATTAATTGTGATAACAATCACGCTGGAAATAATACCATTAGAAAATAATATACTACCCGTCCTAATAGGAAAAGCCTATATCACAAATAGATATTTATAATTGATCTATCACATTGATTTGAATAAAATAGAAGAAATAATTTTCAAATATCAATAAGAAATTGAAGACCTCAAAAAGCAACAATTAGATTTCGCTCAAACAGCAAATTTAGAACATTCTAATGAAATAAATTTTAAAGCCCATGAAGAGATTCTTAATGAAAATATTGGAACTAAAAGAGGACTAGTTAATCTCGGTGGCAAGATTTCAAAATTATTATTCGGAACCTCAGGTTCTCATGATGAGGAATTGTATTGAAATTATTTTCTATGAGGAATCAGAAGCAGATAGATACTGTCGTAAATGATCTTTACAAGATTAATCTTTTACATGAATCTACTTTACCCTATGCTAAATTTGCTGAATTGATAACAAACGTCACAATTATACATGTTAATTATTTGAAAGATTATTATCAATTGTGATACGAAGATTATCTTCCAAAATACAATATTATTATTTTTGATATCAATTCCCACTATTTATGAAAAAGGATATAACTTATACAAATTTTACTTCCTACCCCAAAATAATTTGACCGTTTCCCATACCAATTTCTATATGCTCTCGCAAGTAGAATTACTAGAATGGTCAATAAACCAATCCCATCCAATTGAAGCAGATTTCTTATGTAATCCAAAGAGAATCCAATGATGAAGGAACCAAGAAAGATGACGTTTCTGATATAGTGTTAGAAGACTTAGAACAATGGAATGTTCGATATTTCAAAGTTTCTGTATTATTTATCACAATGCTCATTTTTGTAAAAATTATATTTGCTTTTGCTTTCAGACATTTTAGAAAAAATGTATTCTCTAAAGCTACACTTTCAGCTGATAACTTCCTCTATGAAGGGGATGAATTACATAATCTTAACCCTTATTAATTTAATGGATTTTTTCCAATACTCCATAAGACTTGTATATTAGCATGTATTTTTATTGTAATTCAAAATTTCTCCCCATGAATCATATCATAATTTAGATAAGGACACCTATAAGTACCATTGTGATTGTTTATTCTTCAAGAGATTAGACGCATTCATCATTGTATTCAAATGAATATATATATATATATATATTTAGATATATATATATTTTTTATATATTTATATATATATAATATATATATATATACATATATATTTATATATCTATATATATATATATATATTTATGTATCTATATATATATATATATATATAGTATGTATATATATAAATATCTGTATATATATATATATATATACATATATTTATATATATATATACTATATATATATACTATATATATACTATATATATATATATATATATATACTATATATATATACATTCTGTCAAGAAAGTACCGGGAATTATCGAATTAAATCTGGAGGGGTAATGAGGCAGGTAAAAGTTTTTTTTCCTAGGTTGGTACCACTGTCCTTAATTACTATGCTAAGGTTGAGCAGGATCTGTCAACTAGTGTGTTTGCAACAGCTGATTAAGTCAGTCGATGTCAGAGTGCGTGCCGATTTTTACTATGGGTGATTACGTTGAGCAAAGAATTTGTTTAAAGTTTTGTGTTGCAAATGAATTTTCGTGTGCCGATGCATTGAGAATGTTGCAAAAGGCCTTTGGTGATAATGCTCTATCGAAAACTCGTGCATATCAGTGGTACAGAGCCTTGAAGGACGGTCGTGAAGTGGTCGAAGACTTGCCTCGTTCCGGACGCCCATCGACGGCTTCGATCGAAGATAACGTCGATAAAATTAAGGAAAGGGTGTTGGAAAACCGTCGTACCAGCTTGAGAGAGATAGCACATGATCTTAAGATATCCCACGAGTTCGCACGTACGATTTTGATTGATATTTTGGGCATGAGAAAGATGGCCGCACGACTCGTACCGAAAGACCTGAATTTTCTTCAAAAACGTCATCGCGAACAGGTTGCTTCAGACATGCTGGATCGCTGTAATTCCGATTCTTCATTCATGGAACGCATTATAACTGGTGATGAGACCTGGGTCTACGAGTACGATATGCTAACAAGCCAGCAATCATCGGAATGGGTGGCAAAAAATGAGCCGAAACCGAAAAAACCACGTCAAAGCCGCTCGAAAATGAAGGTGATGCTCATTGTTTTCTTCGATATCCGTGGCGTGGTGCACTACGAATTCATTCCAGAGGGTCAGACGGTAAACAAGGAGTATTACCTAGGCGTTATGAAACGTTTGCGTGAGCGTATCCGTAAGAAGCGGTCAAATTTGTGGGCGAACAACACATGGATTTTGCATGACGATAACGCGCCTTTTCACCGAGCTACGATTGTGACTGACTTTCTCGCAAAAAACTCAACAAACGTGCTTCAGCAACCACCGTATTCGCCGGATTTGGCTCCCTGCGACTTTTTCCTCTTCCCAAAACTAAAAATGCTCCTTCGTGGCACCCGTTTTGAGTCGATTGAAGCCATAAAACAAAATTCGGCGTGAGAGCTAAAGTCCATCCCGGAAAGCGCCTATAAAAAATGTTTCGATAATTGGAAGTGCCGTTGGCATAGATGTATTGGAGCAAATGGAGCCTATTTTGAAGGCGACCCAATAAATTTTGACGATTAAATGTGAAAATGATGTTTTAATTAAAAATTCCCGGTAGTTTCTTGACAGAGTATTATATATATATATATATATATATATATAATACTCTGTCAAGAAAAAAATATATATATATATATATATATATATATATATATATATATATATATATTGTATTACAGTTAAAATAAATAATTATACGAATATATTATAGAAATTACTCACCGTTGAGTAGTTAGAGTTTAACCAAACCGAAATTAATTAAATAATATCCATTCCGATAGAAATATTAATAATTTAATTCATAAAAATAGAAGAAAGAGCATAGTCAGAGCACATAACGACAAGTCGAGTGAAAATTCTTTGAACAGGGATCAGAAATCAGTATACTTGTTGACAATTTATAAACAGAATTCACAGGCAGATTTAAATACCCAATTATTCAATGTAAAAAAAGCCACAGTTGCATTAAATAGAAGTAATTTGAATTTAGATATGTAATTTGAAATCGATGAAGAAATTGTTGAAAAGATTTGTTACTTTCATGAATCACAGATGAACTTCAGTGAAATCATTGACAACGAACAAGCTAAATTAAATATAACTCACCAGAATTATGTAAACGGGACAAATTTGATCAAAATTCAATTAATTAAATGAAAGATACATCTACGTCAGATATTTTTAAATTATTAATGTCAGAGATATCCTTCAAGATGTTTAGGCATCAAAAGAATTATAATAGCACCTAAGATTTATGAATTTAATCAATTTCATAAGTAATAATGAGTAATTTATAAGTTATAAGCATCAGAACTTAAACTTTGTTAAATTTTGACACTTGAAATACTTTACTGATGAAAAGCAAGACTTTGATTGTTCTATTCAACATGAAACATACATCAAAATGTAGTTAACAAAATAGGAGAATTATCAACAGTAGTTTCAAACCAACAAATATTGTAAATTTTGTAAAATAATCGAAAGCATCATTTTACAATAATTTTGACAGAAGCTAGTAAGCTTTGAAATTCAATTTTTCGTGAAAACTATTAATAGGAAAGACACAGAAAAATTGGCAAGTCTTTAAAATACGAGAACAGAATTCACATCGGCCTGTCTCAAAATAGAACATTACTCTCTTCTATAGTCCAGGTCCAAAACCTAAAAATAAATCAATAATATTATTGTAAATGGAAATGTGATAAAAAATTACGTTACCTGAGTGTAGTGAATGGAAATAAACCCAACTAGCAATCAAGAATACAACAATTTAAATCAAAAAGAGGAAATCAACCTAGTGGGCTGGGAGATCCGAACATTCTGGAAATATTCTTGAGAAACAAAAACAAAATCCTGAAATAGAGCAAAGCCAACATCAAATGAACACTGTCAATGGATGATTAAACTTACCAAAGGTAGAAATAAGTTTATACATGTAAAATTTTTCAATTTGAATTCAAAAACAAATCATTGCTTGTTTACGTTAGAATTACGTTACGATATTTAAATAATGTTAAGTTAGAACATAGAATTAGACATTATTTAGATTATTAATCACTGATTATTATTATATTTCAAATTACTCAGTCATAATATATACTGTAAAAAAATTCAGCTTATTAAAAATTCAAATTGAACCCTCCCTAAAGGATCAAATCAAATTTAATAATATTTGAATTTCAATTATTCAACAACAAAATTAAAATCTTAAGAGCTAGCTGGTAACATTGAATACAAGCAGCTAGATACAAGGGTTATCAAACCAGTATTCATTCTGAAATTATATATTTAAACCATATCGAATTGGCTCCAATATGTGCGGTAGAAAAAAGTAAAAGTGAATTAAAAATTTAAGTTGTTATTCCATAACAATATATATAATATATGACTAATGTTGACTGCCGGGACATTTTGTACATTTGAAAGAACAGTGTACAATTGATTGTATATAACTTCACTTCTTCATATATCTGTTTTTGTAATCATCTGTAATTTCAGAAGTGCCTCATAATTATTACAATTACATATCTACTTTTGTATGTAACGTTTATTTCAATTTTTATTTCAATTTTATTTCAATTTATCTTAATAGGTGCCGAAAATCTGAAAGCTCCTTCGATAGATATTTTTTTCTTCATTTAGTCCATAATTAAATTTCATTTATGATTCATACATGCTTCGAAAGCAGTCTTTTATTCAGATATCAACTTTATACTTGATTTTAAAACCTAGACATCAGGCTTTAAACCTTGAGTAATTAATCATTTTTCGTCAATAATTTATAGATCACTCAAATGAACTGTAAGAACATTTTCAAAAATGAACTTTTCGTCATGTCCATCCCTTCATTTATTCGTGATGAATACGGATTTTGATCTGATATTCATCAATATATATTCTTGTAATGACTACTTGCGTATTTCACTCCCAATATATGAAGAACAACTTTTACACAAAATAAATAATATTTTACATTAATTATCCCTGAGTAAAAAGTAGCAAATTTATAGTCCGGAGCAATTTCTAAAACATACGAATAATATTGTATCGATATCCTTACATATTACAGATTAAAGTTGCCCGCTGCGTCTGTCTGTATGTCTGTTCGCGATTAACTCGAAAAGTGATGAAAGCATTTTTATGCGGCTTTAACCAATTGATAGACTGATTTATGAGGAAGATTGGTACACAGTTTGACAAGGTTTTATGCGAATTGGTTGAGATATGATGATAAATGTCGAGTTTGGTAGCTTTCTTTGGAAAAGATGCCTAATCTCTTTGAGATATAACAAAACTATGCATGGTAGGATATTCCTCTTTTATAGGTCTCCAAAGAAGTCCGCGATGGCAATGGATCAGCTTACTATTTATCGATTTTAAATTCTGAAAAAAGTTTACCTACCAACAATGCGGCAATCGGAAAGCTATTCAAACGAATGCAGTATTAATAATGTGTTAATTATTATAGAAATACTTTACATTAGTAACCTCAAGAAATATATGCACGTCATTAAAATGTTTCACACTATATAATTTAAACGAATATCTAAGGAGTAGTCTAAAATAATTTGCACCTTGAATCAGAAAAATATAGAGTAAAAAAAATGAAATCAGTTTGGAAGACTCACAAAGTTCGTTTTGGTTTTATCATTCAATAAGTAGTTTTATAGATCTACTAAAAAATCCGCGATGGCATATATCTCTTTTAAGGATAGCTTATTTTAGCTATTCTATATTCTGAAAATATTGTCACATACAATGCAGTAATTGAAAAACTATTTAGATGGAAACAGTAACTCAAACATGTTAGTTATCTTAAGCATTTCATGCGCATTATTTCGTTTTTATTTATCATTACGTGGGTTTAGATAAAATTTCATTTTTTTAATATGATACGTTGTTAAAACCATCTGGGAGCGAATATGAAGTTTAATGTAAGAAGCTAGATTGGATTCGAAAAAACACATGCTTCTTAAAATTTTACCGACTTCATCATGTCAATTGGTAAAAAACGGATGAAAATCGGTCGAAATATTCTTCAGTTCGTAAACTAGATAGAATCGGTAAGCAGTACGTCGATGACGAATCTACGAAAGCGTAGAAGGCCATGGTAGATTTTTATTGAATAATTCACTGAAAAATCTATGAATTCATACAATATTCCATAAATTCATACTAAAATGTATGTATATTAAAATGTATGAATTCATACAATAAAGTACGAATTCATACAAAAGTTTATGAATTCATTCAAAAATGTATGAATTCATTGAAAAATATATGAATTCATTGCAAAATGTATGAATTCATAGAACAATATATGAATTCATTGAAACTGTATGAATTCATTGAGAAATGTATGAATTCGTTGAAAAATGTAGGAATTTATTGAAAAAGGATGATTTCATTGAAAAATGTATGCTTAACAATTACCAATATAATGACAATATTTGAAAAGCGCTGACGTGAAGTCGGAAGATTTGATGCGCACAAACATACCCAGAGCGGTAACTCATTCAATTATTGAACTCGATTAACGCTGCTCTGCTCAGTTTTTATTTTAATGTTTAATGTTCTAATTGAACGACGCCTATAAACTTCTACAACACAGCCAATTTTGCCCATTAGCGAACTCAACTGAAATATTCGGACTCTGAACCTACCTTGAAAATTCAAAGATTCGAGCTCTTTCCGTTAGGCTAACGGACCGGATGGGTGGACGGCCGGACAGTATTGAATTTAACCTCGGATTCTTCATCAGGAAATCGAATCCAGTCATTTGAGTACATTTTCGGCTCAAATTTCTAAATTTTCAGCCATTAGAGCGAAATGATTGCTCAATGTTCCCCTAGAACATGCGCGCAAAAAAAAAACCTCTTCAGGTGCGTTGGTTGCAAAACATGCAAAACGTTGGTTGCCAACTCATGTAGTCACAATGTCATATTTTTTGAAATTTTTGCCAGAAATTTGAAAGAACTCGTAATTTGTTTGTTAATTTTGGACTCAACTATGACATTAGTTCGTAAATCGGCTAAATCCGTCCAATAATTCGAAGTTTTTATTATAAATATTACATTATAAATATCTCCAAAAATTCAGATATAATCAAATTTTAATTTGTAGAGTGAATGTTGATAATCAACATTAATAATCGATCATGCAATTAGTGAGGAGCACTTCATTGTAATATTAAAAAAAGTCTGTTTTTGCAACTCAAAATAACTTGGAAACAGTTTTCTCTATTCAGTTTGGTTCATGCAGAAGTAAACATCAGCGCAAAGGAATGAAATAAGGAGATTCTCAAATCGATATCTCAATAACTGAATGGGTGAAATGCGGTATATATACCGCATTTCACCCGAGTATGTATACATAGGTATAACGTATCTACATAAATGCTCGAGCAAAATTTCTTAGAGATCAAGTCATAAGCTATTACTGAACGAAGGCGCAAAAATCGCTGATTTTACTCAACTTATTTTTTGGATATCTTAGCAATTATTAGCCAATCACAAATACCATTACAATCAGTAGATTATTAATTTCGGATAATGTAACAATATTTCTCAACAATACACTAGCAAAAGTAAAGGTTTATACTAACAGAAAGCATGTCCGTACAATTCGATAATACAAGATAATCTGAACCAGTGGTTGCTGGTGCACGAATTCATACATTTTTCAATGAATACAAACACTTTCCAATCAACTCATCTATTTTGCAGTGAATTCACACATTTTTCAATTAACTATATGCTATTGTATTCTCAATTCAATTTATTCATCAACAAATAATTACACTGGTACGCTGTATCTTATTCATTAGTAGTTACGCATTAATGACGCCGTCCGATGTGAAATATCGGTGTTTTCAATATTTCCATCAGATATCTCCGTATGTAACTAACGTAACTTTTGTAACTAACGCGCAAGAACTCAGGACCGATTATTTACTTTCGGATGATCGCTGGAATAAGTTTTTCTAGAGTTGAAACTAACAGTTCAGTATAAGATTGGGAGTAAATTCGTGGTTTACTCAGTTTTAGGGTAACATGCCAATTTTAAGGGGTTAAATTTTTAACCCTTCAATCCTGACTTAAAATTCCGAAGCATTCGTGAATATGCGCAGAGAGAAGATGGATGGGGGAAAATTCCATATGAGGATTTTCTGGAATTTAACGTTAGTCGCTTTGAAAGGAAAATTCTGGGTTATTATAGAGATAATCATTTTATAATCCAAGATGGATAAAGTAAAATCATCACTGAACAACCAGTCCTCAACGTTGAGAAATAATGACTTAGAAATTTTGTGCACTAAAGGAAGAAGAAGAATATCATAGAGTTTTATGGAGTTAATTTGTATATTACAGATGCGTTGAAGAGAATTTAATCTAATTTACCCTGTTCTAAGGTTGAGATAATTCAAAATATAAAGTTTGATTACAACTATACAGAATAAAATTGTTGGTTAATTTTTGTGTACAATTATTTCAAGTAAGTATTCAAATTATACACATGAAAATTTTATTTTGCATTTCAGTAATTGTTTTATTCTGTTATTCATTTTCGAATGTTAAGTTTAGAAAATATTTATTCTAATTTACATACAATTTATATAAGATTTCCATATCACATAAGTTGTGTTCACTATTTCTATTTTGTTTGGAACTAGCGTGAAGACTTAATAGGTAGTTTTTTTTTCTATAGATTTCATTTATTGAAAAATGAAGGCACGATGATATTTTTAAAATAGATCTATTGAATTGTTATATAAAAGAACATTCGTGATAATATCATGTCGTTGGGAATTGGGAAAATATCTATACCATAAAAAATAAATTTAGAGGATAACTGAATGAGTATCATTATTTTAATTATTCTTATTATGGAATAAAATATATTTTCTCTATTTAATTTTTTCATAGCTTCTACTTCAAATGTGTAGATTTTTAGTCGCTTGACCATAAGCACTGGTTAATTTTCACTTTAAAGCAAAAGTTGGCGTTGAATAAATTACTATCGGTAAGCATTTGATGTTGGCAACGGATCAAATGTATGAATTAGTTTAGAGCATTGAATAATTTCATTCGTTTTGTACTCAAATGATTAGCCTACATATAGGTGGTATCATTTAAAAAAGTTTCATGTCATAAGAGTTAAGATCGAACACGAACGTGAGTAGATTGACTGAATGGTTAACACTAAGGTTAAGAAAGACTAAACCACAGGAAAGTGTTTCGTAGTTTACCTTTAGACATATACCAAATATACCCACTTATTTAAACAATGAAAAATTGAATGGTTAGGTGCTAACTAGAGTAACATTACCTCAATTAAAACAAATTGTAGAAATTGCTATGTTTTACTACCAATAAAAATATATATTTTTATTGGTAGTAAAATATAGTAATTTCTACAATTTGTTTTAATTATGATCAACTACCAAATAGTGACGGCTGAAACAATTCAGTAACATTACCTCACTTCATTACTGTTCGGTTATATAGATGGAAGTAATATTGATGTATTGTTGAATGAAAATGTAATAAGTATGTTGAGAATTATTCCATTAAGTAGTCAGCAAACTTTTAATTTGGCTTAACAGTATGACATTCATTTCTATTTATTCATATTTTATATATTTACTTCATCTTCGTCGAGTTTCGTAGTGTTTACTACATTTTCAAACAGAATAAAAACAAATTTTATCTATACTATTATATACATTCGTTGAAGGCTTCCGCAAAACTTCGAAAAGTGGGTTACGGTTATGTAACGAATGCAAAATGGCTCGAATAATAGAAGTTATATGAAATTTCTTTGGATTGAAACTAATTTAGACATATGACCCAAAAACGAATAAATAATTCTAACCCATAGTAATTTAGCCAACACAGACATTCGATGTTGTGAAACACCATTGTTCTTAATTGAAATTTAACCAAAGTGTTTTTGACAGATTTACCGGAAAAATAACCAGACATTTGAAACTAGCCCTAATTCAAAATTTATCACTTCATTCTGTTTACAGATTCTTAACCATCTTTTGCAAGAAAGTATTTACATGTTGGATCGTATAATTTTGGCGTGCATAACTCTGGAAGAATTAGATATGGAATTGATATCGGCAGTAGAAAGGGGAGATGAGGATATGACACTGAGATTACTGAAAAGAGGAGTTAATCCCAACAGAGCAGATCACAAAGGATACTGTACTCTTCACCATGCAGTAAAGCAAGGCCACAATATTCTGATTAGGCATCTTGTAAAATACGGCGCTGACATCGAAAAGGAAGGAATATTATATGGATACAAACCCTTACACTTAATCGTGTCAACAAACAACCAAATGAAATGCTTGGAGGAACTGATGAGGTGTAATGTTGATTTAAAAAGCAAAGATTGTATTGGAAACACTTTATTACAACTAAGTGTAAAGAATAATCCAGATAATGTCTACTTCATCAAAAAACTTATTTCTTTTGGTATGGATATAAATACGGTCGACATTGTAGGCAATAATTGTATGCACAATCTAGCTTCCAGTCGTGGTAAAGATCAAAATATTAAAATCGTGGCAAAACTTTTCATCAAAAAAGGTATCAATATAGACTGTCAGAATCGGACATTATTGGAAACACCCTTGCATATAGCTGCTAGACGTGGAAAATCATTTCTAATCGATATGCTCTTAGGCGAAGGGGCGGTTATAGATGTGATAGACAAAAATGGTCTTATTCCTTTCGACAACGTGCCAACGTCAGCGATAAATGTCTTTCGCGTATTCATCAAGCATCTGGCATTAAAAATTCACCGAGGAGAAATTGTAAACATGAATTTAGTGCATAAAATAAATTCGAATATCCAGCTGAAGCTATTATATGATAATATTGTTGAGGATTTGGAACGCCTAAAAGAACCAATAATAGAATCTCATAATGTCTCATATTACCATATATTGTGTGGGAAGAGTGAAAATGTGTTGAAGTATATGAGGAACCTTGTGATAAGGGACAATGTTTCAGGCTATACAAAGATCTCTACCATTTATAAAAAGGAAATTCAACAGAAAATAGAGAAAGTGACAGAAATGATGAAAAACAAGGAAATTATTTACAACAAAGTGAATAAGATATTCGATTATAAACTACCACATTTGTGTGTAGAGAAAATCTGTAGTTATCTTCACCCAGAAGATATTGCCAGATGTTGAAATTCTGGATAAGAAAATAATATTGCTTTTGGAGATTAGTTATATGTGTATTATATTATCAAAATGTGTATATATATTGTAAAAACTATGTATAAATAATAAATATATGAATAATTGTTAAGATATTCAAGGGTTGTGATTTATTCTAGATTTGAAATGAACGATTCATACTTTTTTATGCAGTTCCAATGAAATATATATGAAATGAATGACTCTTGGTGAAACATTATAACAATTTTATTTAGAATCATTCTCGCAGTTTCTTTCCTAACTATTATGTCAAATACAGAGTACTGATACTGTATGAATACTTAATATTTTATACAGTGTCAGTTCAAACGTAGAATATTATTAAGCCACAATATGACGAATAATTGTCGTTCAACAATAAAAAGCTTGTGTAAATTGAATTTCATTTATAAGTAATTCAAAATTACTTTTAATCTATTACAGATCGAATCCTTCCATTAAACACTTTCCTTTTAGCGCGATTGTTCCATATGTAACAAAAATAATTTGCACTAAGTATAGGTATTTTTCACCTTCACTTATCAACAAAACGCATAGAAAATAATATTTTTCCGCAAATCATTCATCAGGTTTGCTTTTGTATACAAAATGGCAAATTATCATTCAAACCCTTTCAATTTCAAAATCGGGAGTATTTTCTATAAACTTTCGATATTTCTCAAGAAATGAATTTCGGGAAAGAACGAATTTTTATAACATGTTCATTGAAAAAGTTCCATTGTTGGGAAGGAGCATTCAAAATTCAATAATTTCTTTCGTTAACAAATAATATTATTGGTTAATATTCCGAAATGAAATATAATTCTAATGAAAATGATTCGAATAAGTTATCAACATTATCCCATATTTCATAGATTATTCCAAACTCATTATTTTAAAATTACCTACCAGCGTTCAGAGAAGTGCTAATGTATTTCTGAGTATATCTTAATATCATAACAGTAAAACTTTTGGGTTCTGTTAATTATGAAGTTTCATCAGTGATGAATGATCTTTTGTATATTTATGCAAATTTATTTCAGGTAAGTTATTAATTTCAGGTAGAAAAATGACAAAATATTGAATAACCTAAACGACATATCTTTCTAAATTATCCGAAGAGGTCAAATTATTTGTATTTAGCTGCCCATCTTAACATCGGAATTTCCAAAAATATTTATTAGAGTAACAATCTTATTCTTCATCTATCGACATTTTAGTGCATGAGACATGGAAACTACCCAATTTTTATTCTCCCAATATTTACGAAATTATAGAATCTTAGTATATTTACCTGTTACAGAAACCATATAATTAAATCTTCCCTTACTCCGAGAAAGAACCAATTCGGTAATAAAACAAGAAATAATAAATGTTTTGACAGTTTGCCTGCAACAAAATTATTTCACGTTTAACGGCAAGATTCACATATGTTACTATCCGAAATGGATTTTATGGATTCTCTAGACAGCAGAATAATAAAAAGCCATTACTTTAAATGCTTCATTTATTGGTACAGATATGTAGATGATGTTTTATGTTTACTCAATGTCGCTGATAGATCATTTTGTTTGTTTGTGGAATTCTTGATTAAATTATCCACATCCATGCAATTCACTAATGAATTAGAAAAAAACAGTAGTACCAAATTTTGCTATACAGATTGATATCTGTACGATGGGTCGATTAAGAATGTTGGATTTTTTAAAATCTGTTATACAGGGGTGTTATACAGGGTGATTCAAAAATTATTGTATGCGACCTCGGACCGCGTCTGTAGTGTACATAGAGGGGTCATCCGAGAAGTAAAGTACGGCGGTCGTCCGAAAATTTTCGTTTCGTCGGAAGAAAGGGCAAAATGACACCCGTCATAATTCTCCTAACTTTATTGAAATTAATTGTGATAACAATCACGCTGGAAATAATACCATTAGAAAATAATATACTACCCGTCCTAATAGGAAAAGCCTATATCACAAATAGATATTTATAATTGATCTATCACATTGATTTGAATAAAATAGAAGAAATAATTTTCAAATATCAGTAAGAAATTGAAGACCTCAAAAAGCAACAATTAGATTTCGCTCAAACAGCAAATTTAGAACATTCTAATGAAATAAATTTTAAAGCCCATGAAGAGATTCTTAATGAAAATATTGGAACTAAAAGAGGACTAGTTAATCTCGGTGGCAAGATTTCAAAATTATTATTCGGAACCTCAGGTTCTCATGATGAGGAATTGTATTGAAATTATTTTCTATGAGGAATCAGAAGCAGATAGATACTGTCGTAAATGATCTTTACAAGATTAATCTTTTACATGAATCTACTTTACCCTATGCTAAATTTGCTGAATTGATAACAAACGTCACAATTATACATGTTAATTATTTGAAAGATTATTATCAATTGTGATACGAAGATTATCTTCCAAAATACAATATTATTATTTTTGATATCAATTCCCACTATTTATGAAAAAGGATATAACTTATACAAATTTTACTTCCTACCCCAAAATAATTTGACCGTTTCCCATACCAATTTCTATATGCTCTCGCAAGTAGAATTACTAGAATGGTCAATAAACCAATCCCATCCAATTGAAGCAGATTTCTTATGTAATCCAAAGAGAATCCAATGATGAAGAAACCAAGAAAGATGACGTTCCTGATATAGTGTTAGAAGACTTAGATCAATGGAATGTTCGATATTTCAAAGTTTCTGTATTATTTATCACAATGCTCATTTTTGTAAAAATTATATTTGCTTTTGCTTTCAGACATTTTAGAAAAAATGTATTCTCTAAAGCTACACTTTCAGCTGATAACTTCCTCTATGAAGGGGATGAATTACATAATCTTAACCCTTATTAATTTAATGGATTTTTTCCAATACTCCATAAGACCTGTAAATTAGCATGTATTTTTATTGTAATTCAAAATTTCTCCCCATGAATCATATCATAATTTAGATAAGGACACCCATAAATACCATTGTGATTGTTTATTCTTCAAGAGATTAGATGCATTCATCATTGTATTCAAATGAATATATATATATATATTTAGATATATATATATATTTTTTATATATTTATATATATATAATATATATATATTATTATTATTATTATTATTATTACAGAGTTAGAGTTGAGGTAAAAAACCTATAAACTCAAAATACAAGAAGAAGGGTACAAATGTGAATACACAATTAGCATAAATATAACGAAAATAAATGAGAGTCCAAAATAGTTGAAAACTTAAGAATCACTGAAGAGTTAGATGTGAATGCATTGTGTCGTCGTAAGCATTCTTGAATGCGTTAACGGAGGGTGACTGGACGACTGCAGCAGGAAGGCGATTCCAGTTGTGGAATATTCTGTTTGGAAGGAAGTTCTGACGTTGTGACGATTTGAAGTTTTCGCGACGAAGTTTCAAGGGGTGACCTCTCAGATTATTGGTGTTGATGGTGAACATGGAACGAATCTTGTCGCCGAAGTGGCCGTGGATTGCTCGATATGAGAAGATCAGATCACCGCGTAGACGTCTATCCTCGAAGAGTGTCAGGTTCATGGAAGACAAACGTTGATCGTATGACGGACGAATATGGCCATAACCTATGCGGGTAGACCACCTTTGCGCGCACTCAAGCATGTCGGACTCGGCTTTCGTAGTACACCACCAGACAGGTCCACCATATTCTAGTGTGGGTCGAATGAACGTTTTGTATAGAACTCCGAATGTTCTGTTGTCACAGCCTCTGAAGGATTTGTACATGAGGTATGTTAGTTGCCTTGCCCTGCCAGAGACACGTTCGATGTGGCCCCGCCAGCTGAGATCATTTGAAACAATGATTCCAAGGTCACTTATTTGTGGAACAGGGGAAAGATTTTGTCCGCTGATGTTGTAAGATCGAAGGGGGTTGTTTCTTCCTATGTGAAGTATAGAGCACTTGCTGATGTTGAGGGGGAGCAACCAGTTATTGCACCATTTCTGTATGCTATCTAAGTCGTCTTGAATTGCAGTAGGATGTAGTAATGGACAGGTGTAAAGTTTTATATCATCGGCAAACATAGATATCGAAGATTTAATTAGTGGGGGTAGGTCAGAGGTAAATAGAAGGAACAGAAGCGGACCAAGAACGGATCCCTGGGGAACTCCGGACAGGACTGGCCAAGCAGAAGACGAGAACTCACTACCGACACGTACACGATACGACCGGTTGGATAAGAAGGCCTTAACCCAACCAAGAAGTTTACCCCTGAGTCCCAAGTGCTCGAGCTTAACTATTAGACGTCCAAGTGGTACCCTGTCGAAAGCTTTAGCGAAGTCTAGGTAGACAACGTCGATAGGCAGTCCAGTATCCCATGCTTCCGTCCAGTCGGAAAGGCATGAAAGTAAATTTGTAATAGTGGAACGGCCCGGAACGAAACCATGTTGTTCCTCGGGTATTAAGTGGTTACTTAGAGCAAATTCACGGAGCTGTTCACTGATTATTCTCTCTAAGACTTTGCAAGCGGTTGAAAGGAGACTGATGGGGCGGTAGTTGTATGGAGATAGCTTGTCCCCTTTCTTAAAGATAGGAGTGACACTAGCAAAGAGCCAATCAGAGGGAAGAGACGACGAGAGAATTGAACTACGGAATATGATGGAGAGGGGTATCGAGCATGCCCTAGAGCAGCGCTTCAAAAAACGGGGTGAAATACCGTCTATACCAGGAGCGGAGGTGACGTTAAGTTTAGAAAGATGTTTTTCTACCAGACCCTCGTCGATTTCAACGGTACATAGCTCTGGAACAATTCTTCGTAAGTGTGGAGTTGGTACTGGTCCCGGTGGCTCAGGCAAGAAAGAGTGGGAGAAAACCTCGGCCAAAGTGTCTGCTGTTTCTCTATTGCTGCTGCTTAGATTCCCAGATAGGTTTCTAACCATTGGGGTGCTCACGCTGGTGTTAAGAGAGGATCTTATATATTTAAAGAACTTTTTCTTGTCTTTAGAGAAAGCCAACTTGTTTTCGAATGCAGTTTTTGAGTTTTGAATGGAACTGGAGACGAAATTCGAGAAGTTACGATGAACGGAGTAATCTGAAGGAGATCTAGTGCGTAAATACCTCTGCCACAATGATTTCTTTCGCCGAATGAGTCTGAGAGATGTTTCGCTGATCCAGGGCTTGAGTGTATTCTGCCTTATGATTTTGATTCGGGTGTTAGCTTGGATAGTCTGGTTAACAAGATTCAGAAATGTGCTCCATTGGGTGTCCACACTATGATGGGGGAGTAGGAGTGTCTGCCAATCAATCATTTGCATTTCTTCACTAATCCTCTCATAATCTATCTGGCGAAATGTCTTCATCTGACTATGGTCAGCGTTGGGGATGCGGAACTGTAATTCGGTGCTTAAAGTGCAGTGATCAGATTTGCCAAAGGGAGGGAGATATTCAATATCAGAAACGAGACATGGGTCGGAGACTAAAATTAAATCAAGTAATGATGGTGTCTGGTCTTTGCGATGCCTAGTGGGTTTAGTGACCAGCTGCTGCAAACTGGAATTGAGTATAAGTTCAGCATATGGAAAGGAAGGGGATAAGGGGGAAGGTAACTGGGTAAGGGGCCATTTCAAGTCAGCACAATTAAAGTCACCTGTAATGAGCACGTTGTCATAGGTGCAAGACAATGTTGACAGAAAGTTGGCACAGGATACATCAGCATCACATGGGCGCGGTCTATAGATGCATCCAATCAAGAGACTGAATTGAGAGTTGCTTATTTTCAGGAATATGTTGTCGATGTTAGCCCAGTCATTGTGCATAGCCTTTATGTTGTATGAGTCCGAAATATGTTTATTTATGTAGATACAGACACCTCTGTAACCAGGTGTTTCTTTGCTATCCTCCCTATATGCTATGTATTCCGGGATGTGGATAGCAGAGTCTGGAATATGTGGGTTCAACCAAGATTCAGAGATGCAGATGATGGAGGGCTTGTGCAGCTGTACAAAGGTGAGAAGCTCAGTATATTTCGATGACAAAGACTGGATATTGGTATACACAATGGGCCAAGAGTGTAGGTGATCTAGTTTTTTGAGTTCTGGGTACGAGTAGATGGAGTGGTGCTGATGATGGTGGGAGATCCTTTTACATATTTTATGGTCAGATTCTTTTCCCCTGCGTCAAGTCTGTCCCTAAGTTCAGACCTCAAGGAAGCAAGCGCGGAAATTTGATCCCTGGTTTTGTCATCCTGGATCTTTATCATTCGATACTGAGAGTTTCCAAGGATTGAAGATTTGTTTCGTAAAATGTTTTGTACGATATCAGGATTCGAAAAAGTTACCCTCGTCCAACGTGGGCGAGACGCATTTTTTGATTGTATATATACATATATATTTATATATCTATATATATATATATATATTTATGTATCTATATATATATATATATATATATATATATAGTATGTATATATATAAATATCTGTATATATATATATATATACATATATTTATATATATATATACTATATATATATACTATAAATATACTATATATATATATATATATATATATATATATATATACTATATATATACATTCTGTCAAGAAAGTACCGGGAATTATCGATTTAAATCTGGAGGGGTAATGAGGCAGGTAAAAGTTTTTTTTCCTAGGTTGGTACCACTGTCCTTAATTACTATGCTAAGGTTGAGCAGGATCTGTCAACTAGTGTGTTTGCAACAGCTGATTAAGTCAGTCGATGTCAGAGTGCGTGCCGATTTTTACTATGGGTGATTACGTTGAGCAAAGAATTTGTTTAAAGTTTTGTGTTGTAAATGAATTTTCGTGTGCCGATGCATTGAGAATGTTGCAAAAGGCCTTTGGTGATAATGCTCTATCGAAAACTCGTGCATATCAGTGGTACAGAGCCTTGAAGGACGGTCGTGAAGTGGTCGAAGACTTGCCTCGTTCCGGACGCCCATCGACGGCTTCGATCGAAGATAACGTCGATAAAATTAAGGAAAGGGTGCTGGAAAACCGTCGTACCAGCTTGAGAGAGATAGCACATGATCTTAAGATATCCCACGAGTTCGCACGTACGATTTTGATTGATATTTTGGGCATGAGAAAGATGGCCGCACGACTCGTACCGAAAGACCTGAATTTTCTTCAAAAACGTCATCGCGAACAGGTTGCTTCAGACATGCTGGATCGCTGTAATTCCGATTCTTCATTCATGGAACGCATTATAACTGGTGATGAGACCTGGGTCTACGAGTACGATATGCTAACAAGCCAGCAATCATCGGAATGGGTGGCAAAAAATGAGCCGAAACCGAAAAAACCACGTCAAAGCCGCTCGAAAATGAAGGTGATGCTCATTGTTTTCTTCGATATCCGTGGCGTGGTGCACTACGAATTCATTCCAGAGGGTCAGACGGTAAACAAGGAGTATTACCTAGGCGTTATGAAACGTTTGCGTGAGCGTATCCGTAGGAAGCGGTCAAATTTGTGGGCGAACAACACATGGATTTTGCATGACGATAACGCGCATTTTCACCGAGCTACGATTGTGACTGACTTTCTCGCCAAAAACTCAACAAACGTGCTTCAGCAACCACCGTATTCGCCGGATTTGGCTCCCTGCGACTTTTTCCTCTTCCCAAAACTAAAATTGCTCCTTCGTGGCACCCGTTTTGAGTCGATTGAAGCCATAAAACAAAATTCGGCGCGAGAGCTAAAGTCCATCCCGGAAAGCGCCTATAAAAAATGTTTCGATAATTGGAAGTGCCGTTGGCATAGATGTATTGGAGCAAATGGAGCCTATTTTGAAGGCGACCCAATAAATTTTGACGATTAAATGTGAAAATGATGTTTTAATTAAAAATTCCCGGTAGTTTCTTGACAGAGTAGTATATATATATATATATATATATATTTATATTGTATTACAGTTAAATTAAATAATTATACGAATATATTATAGAAATGACTCACCGTTGAGTCGTTAGAGTTTAACCAAACCGAAATTAATTAAATAATATCCATTCCGATAGAAATATTAATAATTTAATTCATAAAAATAGAAGAAAGAGCATATTCAGAGCACATAACGACAAGTCGAGTGAAAATTCTTTGAACAGGGATCAGAAATCAGTATACTTGTTGACAATTTATAAACAGAATTCACAGGCAGATTTAAATACCCAATTATTCAATGTACAAAAAGCCACAGTTGCATTAAATAGAAGTAATTTGAATTTAGTTATGTAATTTGAAATCGATGAAGAAATTGTTGAAAAGATTTGTTACTTTCATGAATCACAGATGAACTTCAGTGAAATCAAATAAAATAGAAAGGCCTTTTACTTGATAGAAGAAATATAACAAAATTTGAATATTGAAACAAATTAATATATGTTTATCTTCTACAATTTTAATTTAAAAAATTTTTATTAAAAAAAAAACTTTTAGAATTAAATTAATGTCTAAAACAAGCACCGCTTATATTTAATAGACGTATATAATCTAAACTCAATATACAATGTCAAATGGAATAAATAAACCAAAAGATACACGAAAGTCCCTAAAATTAATAAATAAATATTTAAAGGAGACAAATTTTGTTTCTGGTCTTGCCCTCAAAACGCCATTTGTACCTTGAAAACATGAACACACTTAAAGGACCTCCCAAAGAATATAATTTATTTGAAATATTTAATATATTTAAATATTCGAATAAGTAAATTCAGAAATCTCTCAAAGCATGCACTATATCTTCAAAAAACAAATATAGTTCAAAACAATTCCGTCTTCAGTCCTGAAATATATTCAAAATATCAAAATCAAAAACTAACCTGTACCAAACCACTCAACACGTGTAAATGAATAATGTTTCGAGACATAGATCATCTTTATAATTCAATATTTATCTATGCTCTAACAGAATCAAAGAACAGTGTGAGCTATTTTTAAGGTTTACCTAAATTCATTGACACTGTATAATGAAATTTATTGAAGCCAAGATATAATTATATATTATATATAAAATAAAATATAAAGGCCATTTACTTGATAGAAGAAATATAACAAAATTTGAATATTGAAACAAATTAATATATGTTTATCTTCTACAATTTTAATTTAAAAAATTTTTATTCAGAAAAAAAACTTTTAGAATTAAATTAATGTCTAAAACAAGCACCGCTTATATTTAATAGACGTATATAATCTAAACTCAATATACAATGTCAAATGGAATAAATAAACCAAAAGATACACGAAAGTCCCTAAAATTAATAAATAAATATTTAAAGGAGACAAATTTTGTTTCTGGTCTTGCCCTCAAAACGCCATTTGTACCTTGAAAACATGAACACACTTAAAGGACCTCCCAAAGAATATAATTTGTTTGAAATATTTAATATATTTAAATATTCGAATAAGTAAATTCAGAAATCTCTCAAAGCATGCACTATATCTTCAAAAAACAAATATAGTTCAAAACAATTCCGTCTTCAGTCCTGAAATATATTCAAAATATCAAAATCAAAAACTAACCTGTACCAAACCACTCAACACGTGTAAATGAATAATGTTTCGAGACATAGATCATCTTTATAATTCAAGATTTATCTATGCTCTAACAGAATCAAAGAACAGTGTGAGCTATTTTTAAGGTTTACCTAAATTCATTGACACTGTATAATGAAATTTATTGAAGCCAAGATATAATTATATATTATATATAAAATAAAATAGAAAGGCCTTTTACTTGATAGAAGAAATATAACAAAATTTGAATATTGAAACAAATTAATATATGTTTATCTTCTACAATTTTAATTTAAAAAATTTTTATTCAGAAAAAAAACTTTTAGAATTAAATTAATGTCTAAAACAAGCACCGCTTATATTTAATAGACGTATATAATCTAAACTCAATATACAATGTCAAATGGAATAAATAAACCAAAAGATACACGAAAGTCCCTAAAATTAATAAATAAATATTTAAAGGAGACAAATTTTGTTTCTGGTCTTGCCCTCAAAACGCCATTTGTACCTTGAAAACATGAACACACTTAAAGGACCTCCCAAAGAATATAATTTATTTGAAATATTTAATATATTTAAATATTCGAATAAGTAAATTCAGAAATCTCTCAAAGCATGCACTATATCTTCAAAAAACAAATATAGTTCAAAACAATTCCGTCTTCAGTCCTGAAATATATTCAAAATATCAAAATCAAAAACTAACCTGTACCAAACCACTCAACACGTGTAAATGAATAATGTTTCGAGACATAGATCATCTTTATAATTCAAGATTTATCTATGCTCTAACAGAATCAAAGAACAGTGTGAGCTATTTTTAAGGTTTACCTAAATTCATTGACACTGTATAATGAAATTTATTGAAGCCAAGATATAATTATATATTATATATAAAATAAAATAGAAAGGCCTTTTACTTGATAGAAGAAATATAACAAAATTTGAATATTGAAACAAATTAATATATGTTTATCTTCTACAATTTTAATTTAAAAAATTTTTATTCAGAAAAAAAACTTTTAGAATTAAATTTTTCTATTTTATTTTATATATAATATATAATTATATCTTGGCTTCAATAAATTTCATTATACAGTGTCAATGAATTTAGGTAAACCTTAAAAATAGCTCACACTGTTCTTTGATTCTGTTAGAGCATAGATAAATCTTGAATTATAAAGATGATCTATGTCTCGAAACATTATTCATTTACACGTGTTGAGTGGTTTGGTACAGGTTAGTTTTTGATTTTGATATTTTGAATATATTTCAGGACTGAAGACGGAATTGTTTTGAACTATATTTGTTTTTTGAAGATATAGTGCATGCTTTGAGAGATTTCTGAATTTACTTATTCGAATATTTAAATATATTAAATATTTCAAATAAATTATATTCTTTGGGAGGTCCTTTAAGTGTGTTCATGTTTTCAAGGTACAAATGGCGTTTTGAGGGCAAGACCAGAAACAAAATTTGTCTCCTTTAAATATTTATTTATTAATTTTAGGGACTTTCGTGTATCTTTTGGTTTATTTATTCCATTTGACATTGTATATTGAGTTTAGATTATATACGTCTATTAAATATAAGCGGTGCTTGTTTTAGACATTAATTCAATTCTAAAAGTTTTTTTTCTGAATAAAAATTTTTTAAATTAAAATTGTAGAAGATAAACCTATATTAATTTGTTTCAATATTCAAATTTTGTTATATTTCTTCTATCAAGTAAAAGGCCTTTCTATTTTATTTTATATATAATATATAATTATATCTTGGCTTCAATAAATTTCATTATACAGTGTCAATGAATTTAGGTAAACCTTAAAAATAGCTCACACTGTTCTTTGATTCTGTTAGAGCATAGATAAATCTTGAATTATAAAGATGATCTATGTCTCGAAACATTATTCATTTACACGTGTTGAGTGGTTTGGTACAGGTTAGTTTTTGATTTTGATATTTTGAATATATTTCAGGACTGAAGACGGAATTGTTTTGAACTATATTTGTTTTTTGAAGATATAGTGCATGCTTTGAGAGATTTCTGAATTTACTTATTCGAATATTTAAATATATTAAATATTTCAAATAAATTATATTCTTTGGGAGGTCCTTTAAGTGTGTTCATGTTTTCAAGGTACAAATGGCGTTTTGAGGGCAAGACCAGAAACAAAATTTGTCTCCTTTAAATATTTATTCATTAATTTTAGGGACTTTCGTGTATCTTTTGGTTTATTTATTCCATTTGACATTGTATATTGAGTTTAGATTATATACGTCTATTTAATATAAGCGGTGCTTGTTTTAGACATTAATTTAATTCTAAAAGTTTTTTTTCTGAATAAAAATTTTTTAAATTAAAATTGTAGAAGATAAACATATATTAATTTGTTTCAATATTCAAATTTTGTTATATTTCTTCTATCAAGTAAAAGGCCTTTCTATTTTATTTTATATATAATATATAATTATATCTTGGCTTCAATAAATTTCATTATACAGTGTCAATGAATTTAGGTAAACCTTAAAAATAGCTCACACTGTTCTTTGATTCTGTTAGAGCATAGATAAATCTTGAATTATAAAGATGATCTATGTCTCGAAACATTATTCATTTACACGTGTTGAGTGGTTTGGTACAGGTTAGTTTTTGATTTTGATATTTTGAATATATTTCAGGACTGAAGACGGAATTGTTTTGAACTATATTTGTTTTTTGAAGATATAGTGCATGCTTTGAGAGATTTCTGAATTTACTTATTCGAATATTTAAATATATTAAATATTTCAAATAAATTATATTCTTTGGGAGGTCCTTTAAGTGTGTTCATGTTTTCAAGGTACAAATGGCGTTTTGAGGGCAAGACCAGAAACAAAATTTGTCTCCTTTAAATATTCATTTATTAATTTTAGGGACTTTCGTGTATCTTTTGGTTTATTTATTCCATTTGACATTGTATATTGAGTTTAGATTATATACGTCTATTAAATATAAGCGGTGCTTGTTTTAGACATTAATTTAATTCTAAAAGTTTTTTTTTGAATAAAAATTTTTTAAATTAAAATTGTAGAAGATAAACATATATTAATTTGTTTCAATATTCAAATTCAGTGAAATCATTGACAACGAACAAGCTAAATTAAATATAACTCACCAGAATTATGTAAACGGGACAAATTTGATCAAAATTCAATTAATTAAATGAAAGATACATCTACGTCAGATATTTTTAAATTATTAATGTCAGAGATATCCTTCAAGATGTTTAGGCATCAAAAGAATTATAATAGCACCTAAGATTTATGAATTTAATCAATTTCATAAGTAATAATGAGTAATTTATAAGTTATAAGCATCAGAACTTAAACTTTGTTAAATTTTGACACTTGAAATACTTTACTGATGAAAAGCAAGACTTTGATTGTTCTATTCAACATGAAACATACATCAAAATGTAGTTAACAAAATAGGATAATTTTCAACAGTGGTTTCAAACCAAGAAATATTGTAAATTTTGTAAAATAATCGAAAGCATCATTTTTAAATAATTTTGACAGAAGCTAGTAAGCTTCTTTTCAATTTTTCGTGAAAACTATTAATAGGAAAGACACAGAAAAATTGGTAAGTCTTTAAAATACGAGAACAGAATTCACATCGGCCTGTCTCAAAATAGAACATTACTCTCTTCAATAGTCCAGGTCCAAAACCTAAAAATTAATCAATAATATTATTGTAAATGGAAATGTGATAAAAAAATTACGTTACCTGAGTGTAGTGAATGGAAATAAACCCAAATAGCAATCAAGAATACAACAATTTAAATCAAAAAGAGGAAATCAACCTAGTGGGCTGGGAGATCCGAACATTCTGGAAATATTCTTGAGAAACAAAAACAAAATCCTGAAATAGAGCAAAGCCAACATCAAATGAACACTGTCAATGGATGATTAAACTTACCAAAGGTAGAAATAAGTTTATACATGTAAAATTTTTCAATTTGAATTCAAAAACAAATCATTGCTTGTTTACGTTAGAATTACGTTACGATATTTAAATAGTGTTAAGTTAGAACATAGAATTAGACATTATTTAGATTATTAATCACTGATTATTATTATATTTCAAATTACTCAGTCATAATATATACTGTAAAAAAATTCAGCTTATTAAAAATTCAAATTGAACCCTCCCTAAAAGATCAAATCAAATTTAATAATATTTGAATTTCAATTATTCAACAACAAAATTTAAATCTTAAGCTGATTCAGTATACGGAAGAAGATTTTTTTTATCAACTGGGTTTCATGGTCTTCATGTAATTATTTGATCCACATTTTTAAGAGTTTGCCTAATCCGATTAAATGCAAATCATTTTAGATTAAGTCATCATTTCGGATTTGAAGCAGCAGCCTGATATTGACATTTTGTTGATGTTGTTTGATTATTCCTTTATCTTTCTATTTACTGATGAGGAAGCTATTTATATAGTATAAAAATTACAATTGATTTCCAATCAAAAAATCTATTATTAACTAGTATAAATAATTATAATAATTTTATTTTTAACTTTAATAACTATTGTTCTAGCAATATTTCATACAATTATTTCTATATTAATTAAAAAAAAAACATTTATAGATCGAGAAAAAAGCTGGTAACATTGAATACAAGCAGCTAGATACAAGGGTTATCAAACCAGTATTCATTCTGAAATTATATATTAAAACCATATCGAATTGGCTCCACTATGTGCGGTAGAAAAAAGTAAAAGTAAATTAAAAATTTAAGTTGTTATTCCATAACAATATATATAATATATGACTAATGTTGACTGCCGGGACATTTTGTACATTTGAAAGAACAGTGTACAATTGATTGTATATAACTTCACTTCTTCATATATCTGTTTTTGTAAGCATCTGTAATTTCAGAAGTGCCTCATAATTATTACAATGACATATCTACTTTTGTGTGTAACGTTTATTTCAATTTTTATTTCAATTTTATTTCAATTTATCTTAATAGGTGCCGAAAATCTGAAAGCTCCTTCGATAGATATTTTTTTCTTCATTTAGTCCATAATTAAATTTCATTTATGATTCATACATGCTTCGAAAGCAGTCTTTTATTCAGATATCAACTTTATACTTGATTTTAAAACCTAGACATCAGGCTTTAAACCTTGAGTAATTAATCATTTTTCGTCAATAATTCATAGATCACTCAAATGAACTGTAAGAACATTTTCAAAAATGAACTTTTCGTCATGTCCATCCCTTCATTTATTCGTGATGAATACGGATTTTGATCTGATATTCATCAATATATATTCTTGTAATGACTACTTGCGTATGTCACTCCCAATATATGAAGAACAACTTTTACACAAAATAAATAATATTTTACATTAATTATCCCTGAGTAAAAAGTAGCAAATTTATAGTCCGGAGCAATTTCTGAAACATATGAATAATATTGTATGGATATCCTTACATATTACAGATTAAAGTTGCCCGCTGCGTCTGTCTGTATGTCTGTTCGCGATTAACTCGAAAAGTGATGAAAGCATTTTTATGCGGCTTTAACCAATTGATAGACTGATTTATGAGGAAGATTGGTACACAGTTTGACAAGGTTTTATGCGAATTGGTTGAGATATGATGATAAATGTCGAGTTTGGGAGCTTTCTTTGGAAAAGATGCCTAATCTCTTTGAGATATAACAAAACTATGCATGGTAGGATATTCCTCTTTTATAGGTCTCCAAAGAAGTCTGCGATGGCAATGGATCAGCTTACTATTTATCGATTTTAAATTCTGAAAAAAGTTTACCTACCAACAATGCGGCAATTGGAAAGCTATTCAAACGAATGCAGTATTACTAATGTGTTAATTATTATAGAAATATTTTACATTAGTAACCTCAAGAAATATATGCACGTCATTAAAATGTTTCACACTATATAATTTAAACGAATATCTAAGGAGTAGTCTAAAATAATTTGCACCTTGAATCAGAAAAATATAGAGTAAAAAAAATGAAATCAGTTTGGAAGACTCACAAAGTTCGTTTTGGTTTTATCATTCAATAAGTAGTTTTATAGATCTACTAAAAAATCCGCGATGGCATATATCTCTTTTAAGGATAGCTTATTTTAGCTTTTCTATATTCTGAAAATATTGTCACATACAATGCAGTAATTGAAAAACTATTTAGATGGAAACAGTAACTCAAACATGTTAGTTATCTTGAGCATTTCATGCGCATTATTTCGTTTTTATTTATCATTACGTGGGTATACATAAAATTTCATTTTTTTAATATTATACGTTGTTAAAACCATCTGGGAGCGAATATGAAGTTTAATGTAAGAAGCTAGATTGGATTCGAAAAAACACATGCTTCTTAAAATTTTACCGACTTCATCATGTCAATTGGTAAAAAACGGATGAAAATCGGTCGAAATATTCTTCAGTTCGTAAACTAGATAGAATCGGTAAGCAGTACGTTGATGACGAATCTACGAAAGCGTAGAAGGCCATGGTAGATTTTTATTGAATAATTCACTGAAAAATCTATGAATTCATACAATATTCCATAAATTCATACTAAAATGTATGTATACTAAAATGTATGAATTCATACAATAAAGTACGAATTCATACAAAAGTCTATGAATTCATTCAAAAATGTATGAATTCATTGAAAAATATATGAATTCATTGCAAAATGTATGAATTCATAGAACAATATATGAATTCATTGAAACTGTATGAATTCATTGAGAAATGTATGAATTCGTTGAAAAATGTAGGAATTTATTGAACAAGGGTGATTTCATTGAAAAATGTATGCTTAACAATTACCAATATAATGACAATAGTCGAAAAGCGCTGACGTGAAGTCGGAAGATTTTATGCGCACAAACATAGCCAGAGCGGTAACTCATTCAATTATTGAACTCGATTAACGCTGCTCTGCTCAGTTTTTATTTTAATGTTTAATGTTCTAATTGAACGACGCCTATAAACTTCTACAACACAGCCAATTTTGCCCATTAGCGAACTCAACTGAAATATTCGGACTCTGAACCTACCTTGAAAATTCAAAGATTCGAGCTCTTTCCGTTAGGCTAACGGACCGGATGGGTGGACGGCCGGACAGTATTGAATTTGACCTCGGATTCTTCATCAGGAAATCGAATCCAGTCATTTGAGTACATTTTCGGCTCAAATTTCTAAATTTTCAGCCATTAGAGCGAAATGATAGCTCAATGTTCCCCTAGAACATGCGCGCAAAAAAGAACCTCTTCAGGTGCGTTGGTTGCAAAACATGCAAAACGTTGGTTGCCAACTCATGTAGTCACAATGTCATATTTTTTGAAATTTTTGCCAGAAATTTGAAAGAACTCGAAATTTGTTTGTTAATTTTGGACTCAACTATGACATTAGTTCGTAAATCGGCTAAATCCGTCCAATAATTCGAAGTTTTTATTATAAATATTACATTATAAATATCTCCAAAAATTCAGATATAATAAAATTTTAATTTGTAGAGTGAATGTTGATAATCAACATTAATAATCGATCATGCAATTAGTGAGGAGCACTTCATTGTTATATTAAAAAAAGTCTGTTTTTGCAACTCAAAATAACTTGGAAACAGTTTTCTCTATTCAGTTTGGTTCATGCAGAAGTAAACATCAGCGCAAAGGAATGAAATAAGGAGATTCTCAAATCGATATCTCAATAACTGAATGGGTGAAATGCGGTATATATACCGCATTTCACCCGAGTATGTATACATAGGTATAACGTATCTACATAAATGCTCGAGCAAAATTTCTTAAAGATCAAGTCATAAGCTATTACTGAACGAAGGCGCAAAAATCGCTGATTTTACTCGACTTATTTTTTGGATGTCGGTTTACAGATATCTTAGCAATTATTAGCCAATCACAAATACCATTACAATCAGTAGATTATTAATTTCGGATAATGTAACAATATTTCTCAACAATACACTAGCAAAAGTAAAGGTTTATACTAACAGAAAGCATGTCCGTACAATTCGATAAGACAAGATAATCTGAACCAGTGGTTGCTGGTGCACGAATTCATACATTTTTCAATGAATACAAACACTTTCCAATCAACTCATCTATTTTGCAGTGAATTCACACATTTTTCAATTAATTATATGCTATTGTATTCTCAATTCAATTTATTCATCAACAAATAATTACACTGGTTCGCTGTATCTTATTCATTAGTAGTTACGCATTAATGACGCCGTCCGATGTGAAATATCGGTGTTTTCAATATTTCCATCAGATATCTCCGTATGTAACTAACGTAACTACTGTAACTAACGCGCAAGAACTCAGGACCGATTATTTACTTTCGGATGATCGCTGGAATAAGTTTTTCTAGAGTTGAAACTAACAGTTCAGTAGAAGATTGGGAGTAAATTCGTGGTTTACTCAGTTTTAGGGTAACATGCCAATTTTAAGGGGTTAAATTTTTAACCCTTCAATCCTGACTTAAAATTCCGAAGCATTCGTGAATATGCGCAGAGAGAAGATGGATGGGGGAAAATTCCATATGAGGATTTTCTGGAATTTAACGTTGGTCGCTTTGGTAGGAAAATTCTAGGTTATTATAGAGATAATCATTTTATAATCCAAGATGGATAAAGTAAAATCATCACTTAACAACCAGTCCTCAACGTTGAGAAATAATGACTTAGAAATTTTGTGCACTAAAGGAAGAAGAAGAATATCATAGAGTTTTATAGAGTTAATTTGTATATTACAGATGCGTTGAAGATAATTTAATCTAATATACCCTGTTCTAAGGTTGAGATAATTCAAAATATAAAGTGTGATCACAACTATACAGAATAAAATTGTTGGTTAATTTTTGTGTACAATTATTTCAAGTAAGTATTCAAATTATACACATGAAAATTTTATTTTGCATTTCAGTAATTGTTTTATTATGTTATTCATTTTCGAATGTTAAGTTTAGAAAATATTTATTCTAATTTACATACAATTTATATAAGATTTCCATATCACATAAGTTGTGTTCACTATTTCTATTTTGTTTGGAACTAGCGTGAAGACTTAAGAGGTAGTTTTTTTTCTATAGATTTCATTTATTGAAAAATGAAGGCACGATGATATTTTTAAAATAGATCTAGTGAATTGTTATATAAAAGATCATTCGTGATAATATCATGTCGTTGGGAATTGGGAAAATATCTATACCATAAAAAATAAATTTAGAGGATAACTGAATGAGTATCATTATTTTAATTATTCTTATTATGGGATAAAACATATTTTTTCTATTTAATTTTCTCATAGCTTCTACTTCAAATGTGTAGATTTTTAGTCGCTCGACCATAAGCACTGGTTAATTTTCACTTTAAAGCAAAAGTTGGCGTTGAATAAATTACTATCGGTAAGCATTTGATGATTTGGCAACGGATCAAATGTATGAATTAGTTTAGAGCATTGAATAATTTCATTCGTTTTGTACTCAAATGATTAGCCTACATATAGGTGGTATCATTTAAAAAAGGTTCATGTCATAAGAGTTAAAATCGAACACGAACGTGAGTAGATTGATTGAATGGTTAACACTAAGGTTAAGAAAGACTAAACCACAGGAAAGTGTTTCGTAGTTTACCTTTAGACATATACCAAATATACCCACTTATTTAAACAATGAAAAATTGAATGGTTAGGTGCTAACTAGAGTAACATTACCTCAATTAAAACAAATTGTAGAAATTGCTATGTTTTACTACCAATAAAAATATATATTTTTATTGGTAGTAAAATATTTCTACAATTTGTTTTAATTATGATCAACTACCAAATAGTGACGGCTGAAACAATTCAGTAACATTACCTCACTTCATTACTGTTCGGTTATATAGATGGGAGTAATATTGATGTATTGTTGAATGAAAATGTAATAAGTATGTTGAGAATTATTCCATTAAGTAGTCAGCAAACTTTTAATTTGGCTTAACAGTATGACATTCATTTCTATTTATTCATATTTTATATATTTACTTCATCTTCGTCGAGTTTCGTAGTGTTTACTACATTTTCAAACAGAATAAAAACAAATTTTATCTATACTATTATATACATTCGTTGAAGGCTTCCGCAAAACTTCGAAAAGTGGGTTACGGTTATGTAACGAATGCAAAATGGCTCGAATAATAGAAGTTATATGAAATTTCTTTGGATTGAAACTAATTTAGACATATGACCCAAAAACGAATAAATAATTCTAACCCATAGTAATTTAGCCAACACAGACATTCGATGTTGTGAAACACCATTGTTCTTAATTGAAATTTAACCAAAGTGTTTTTGACAGATTTACCGGAAAAATAACCAGACATTTGAAACTAGCCCTAATTCAAAATTTATCACTTCATTCTGTTTACAGATTCTTAACCATCTTTTGCAAGAAAGTATTTACATGTTGGATCGTATAATTTTGGCGTGCATAACTCTGGAAGAATTAGATATGGAATTGATATCGGCAGTAGAAAGGGGAGATGAGGATATGACACTGAGATTACTGAAAAGAGGAGTTAATCCCAACAGAGCAGATCACAAAGGATACTGTACTCTTCACCATGCAGTAAAGCAAGGCCACAATATTCTGATTAGGCATCTTGTAAAATACGGCGCTGACATCGAAAAGGAAGGAATATTATATGGATACAAACCCTTACACTTAATCGTGTCAACAAACAACCAAATGAAATGCTTGGAGGAACTGATGAGGTGTAATGTTGATTTAAAAAGCAAAGATTGTATTGGAAACACTTTATTACAACTAAGTGTAAAGAATAATCCAGATAATGTCTACTTCATCAAAAAACTTATTTCTTTTGGTATGGATATAAATACGGTCGACATTGTAGGCAATAATTGTATGCACAATCTAGCTTCCAGTCGTGGTGAAGATCAAAATATTAAAATCGTGGCAAAACTTTTCATCAAAAAAGGTATCAATATAGACTGTCAGAATCGGACATTATTGGAAACACCCTTGCATATAGCTGCTAGACGTGGAAAATCATTTCTAATCGATATGCTCTTAGGCGAAGGGGCGGTTATAGATGTGATAGACAAAAATGGTCTTATTCCTTTCGACAACGTGCCAACGTCAGCGATAAATGTCTTTCGCGTATTCATCAAGCATCTGGCGTTAAAAATACACCGAGGAGAAATTGTAAACATGAATTTAGTGCATAAAATAAATTCGAATATCCAGCTGAAGCTATTATATGATAATATTGTTGAGGATTTGGAACGCCTAAAAGAACCAATAATAGAATCTCATAACGTCTCATATTACCATATATTGTGTGGGAAGAGTGAAAATGTGTTGAAATATATGAGGAACCTTGTGATAAGGGACAATGTTTCAGGCTATACAAAGATCTCTACCATATATAAAAAGGAAATTCAACATAAAATAGAGAAAGTGACAGAAATGATGAAAAACAAGGAAATTATTTACAACAAAGTGAATAAGATATTCGATTATAAACTACCACATCTGTGTGTAGAGAAAATCTGTAGTTATCTTCACCCAGAAGATATTGCAAGATGTTGAAATTCTGGATAAGAAAATAATATTGCTTTTGGAGATTAGTTATATGTGTATTATATTATCAAAAGGTGTATATATATTGTAAAACTATGTATAAATAATAAATATATGAATAATTGTTAAGATATTCAAGGGTTGTGATTTATTCTAGATTTGAAATGAACGATTCATACTTTTTTATGCAGTTCCAATGAAATATAAATGAAATGAATGACTCTTGGTGAAACATTATAACAATTTTATTTAGAATCATTCTCGCAGTTTCTTTCCTAACTATTATGTCAAATACAGAGTACAAAACCAAAATAGAAGACTTAATGAAATCCGAAAATTTGAGAGAACTTAAATCAGACCTAAAAAATAGTTTTCGTAGATCAGTGAAGCAATAGTTTTATGATTACAAGAATATTTTTATTGTTGAAAACCCAAAAACTCTAAATGTCATGAATCCTACAGAACCTGTTCTTTATGGAATGCCAAAATTACATAAAGACGACATAATTACTAGAACTGTTGTTTCATATATAAATGCTCCAGCTTATAAATTATGTGAATTTCAATAATTATAAATAATATTTATCGAGACATCTGCTGACAATTCAATCTCTTAAACTAATATAGGTGAGACAACAAAATTGTCTTTATGAAATATAAATGATTTGAAGTAAAACACTTTATTTCCGCTTATTTTTATTTTTCAACGACAATTATTTCGTCAATTACATATTGACTTCTTCAGGTGAGTATGGCTACTAGAGTAACCATACTCACCTGACGTGAGCAAAAAATGTTACGGGAACTAAGCATTTTCCGCCTAGTAATAAAAAAAATTCTATTTCCACACAATTCTTAATGTTGGCTTAATCATATTCTACATTTGAACTGATACTGTATGAATACTATCAAGCCACAATATGGCGAATAATTGTCGTTCAACAATAAAAAGCTTGTGTAAATTGAATTTCATTTATAAGTAATTCAAAATTACTTTTAATCTATTACAGACCGAATCCTTCCATTGAACCCTTTCCTTTTAGCGCGATTGTTCCATATGTAACAAAAATAATTTGCACTAAGTATAGGTATTTTTCACCTTCACTTATCAACAAAACGCATAGAAAATAATATTTTTCCGCAAATCATTCATCAGGTTTGCTTTTGTATACAAAATGGAAAATTATCATTGAAACCCTTTCAATTTCAAAATCGGGAGTATTTTCTATAAACTTTCGATATTTCTCAAGAAATGAATTTCGGGAAAGAACGAATTTTTATAACATGTTCATTGAAAAAGTTCCATTGTTGGGAAGGAGCATTCAAAATTCAATAATTTCTTTCGTTAACAAATAATATTATTGGTTAATATTCCGAAATGAAATATAATTCTAATGAAAATGATTCGAATAAGTTATCAACATTATCCCATATTTCATAGATTATTCCAAACTCATTATTTTAAAATTACCTACCAGCGTTCAGTGAAGTGCTAATGTATTTCTGAGTATATCTTAATATCATAACAGTAAAACTTTTGGGTTCTGTTAATTATGAAGTTTCATCAGTGATACATGATCGCGTAACACACATCTTTTGTATATTTATGCAAATTTATTTCAGGTAAGTTATTAATTTCAGGTAGAAAAATGACAAAATATTGAATAACCTAAACGACATATCTTTCTAAATTATCCGAAGAGGTCAAATTATTTGTATTTAGCTGCCAATCTTAACATCGGAATTTCCAAAAATATTTATTAGAGTAACAATCTTATTCTTCATCTATCGACATTTTAGTGCATGAGACATGGAAACTACCCAATTTTTATTCTCCCAATATTTACGAAATTACAGAATCTTAGTATATTTACCTGTTACAGAAACCATATAATTAAATCTTCCCTTACTCCGAGAAAGAACCAATTCGGTAATAAAACAAGAAATAATAAATGTTTTGACAGTTTGCCTGCAACAAAATTATTTCACGTTTAACGGCAAGATTCACATATGTTACTATCCGAAATGGATTTTATGGATTCTCTAGACAGCAGAATAATAAAAAGCCATTACTTTAAATGCTTCATTTATTGGTACAGATATGTAGATGATGTTTTATGTTTACTCAATGTCGCTGATAGATCATTTTGTTTGTTTGTGGAATTCTTGATTAAATTATCCACATCCATGCAATTCACTAATGAATTAGAAAAAAACAGTAGTACCAAATTTTGCTATACAGATTGATATCTGTACGATGGGTCGATTAAGAATGTTGGATTTTTTAAAATCTGTTATACAGGGGTGTTATACAGGGTGATTCAAAAATTATTGTATGCGACCTCGGACCGCGTCTGTAGTGTACATAGAGGGGCCATCCGAGAAGTAAAGTACGGCGGTCTTCCGAAAATTTTCGTTTCGTCGGAAGAAAGGGCAAAATGACACCTGTCATAATTCTCTTAACTTTATTGAAATTAATTGTGATAACAATCACGCTGGAAATAATACCATTAGAAAATAATATACTACCCGTCCTAATAGGAAAAGCCTATATCACAAATAGATATTTATAATTGATCTATCACATTGATTTGAATAAGATAGAAGAAATAATTTTCAAATATCAGTAAGAAATTGAAGACCTCAAAAAGCAACAATTAGATTTCGCTCAAACAGCAAATTTAGAACATTCTAATGAAATAAATTTTAAAGCCCATGAAGAGATTCTTAATGAAAATATTGGAACTAAAAGAGGACTAGTTAATCTCGGTGGCAAGATTTCAAAATTATTATTCGGAACCTCAGGTTCACATGATGAGGAATTGTATAGAAATTATTTTCTATGAGGAATCAGAAGCAGATAGCTACTGTCGTAAATGATCTTTACAAGATTAATCTTTTACATGAATCTACTTTAACCTATGCTAAATTTGCTGAATTGATAACAAACGTCACAATTATACATATTAATTATTTGAAAGATTATTATCAATTGTGATACGAAGATTATCTTCCAAAATACAATATTATTATTTTTGATATCAATTCCTACTATTTATGAAAAAGGATATAACTTATACAAGTTTTACTTCCTACCCCGAAATAATTTGACCGTTTCCCATAGCAATTCCCATATGCTCTCGCAAGAAGAATTACTAGAATGGTCAATAAACCAATTCCATCCAATTGAAGCAGATTTCTTATGTAATCCAAAGAGAATCCAATGATGAAGAAACCAAGAAAGATGACGTTCCTGATATAGTGTTAGAAGACTTAGATCAATGGAATGTTCGATATTTCAAAGTTTCTGTATTATTTATCACAATGCTCATTTTTGTAAAAATTATATTTGCTTTTGCTTTCAGACATTTTAGAAAAAATGTATTCTCTAAAGCTACACTTTCAGCTGATAACTTCCTCTATGAAGGGGATGAATTACATAATCTTAACCCTTATTAATTTAATGGATTTTTTCCAATACTCCATAAGACCTGTATATTAGCATGTATTTTTATTGTAATTCAAAATTTCTCCCCATGAATCATATCATAATTTAGATAAGGACACCTATAAATACCATTGTGATTGTTTATTCTTCAAGAGATTAGACGCATTCATCATTGTATTCAAATGAATATATATATATATATATTTTTTTTTATATATTTATATATATATAATATATATATATATATATATATATTTATAAATCTATATATATATATATATATATATATATATATGTATATATATATATATATATAGTATATATATATATATATATTTATATATATATATATATATATATAAATATCTGTATATATATATATATATATATATATATATATATATATACTATATATATACATTCTGTCAAGAAAGTACCAGGAATTATCGATTTAAATCTGGCGGGGTAATGAGGCAGGTAAAAATTTTTTTTCCTAGGGTGGTACCACCGTCCTTAATTACTATGCCAAGCTTGAGCAGGATCTGTCAACGAGTGTGTTTGCAACAGCTGATTAAGTCAGTCGATGTCAGAGTGCGTGCCAATTTACTATGGGTGATTACGTTGAGCAAAGAATTTGTTTAAAGTTTTGTGTTGCAAATGAATTTTCGTGTGCCGATGCATTGAGAATGTTGCAAAAGGCCTTTGGTGATAATGCTCTATCGAAAACTCGTGCATATCAGTGGTACAGAGCCTTGAAGGACGGTCGTGAAGTGGTCGAAGACTTGCCTCGTTCCGGACGCCCATCGACGGCTTCGATCGAAGATAACGTCGATAAAATTAAGGAAAGGGTGCTGGAAAACCGTCGTACCAGCTTGAGAGAGATAGCACATGATCTAAAGATATCCAACGAGTTTGCACGTACGATTTTGATTGATATTTTGGGCATGAGAAAGATGGCCGCACGACTCGTACCGAAAGACCTGAATTTTCTTCAAAAACGTCATCGCGAACAGGTTGCTTTAGACATGCTGGATCGCTGTAATTCCGATTCTTCATTCATGGAACGCATTATAACTGGTGATGAGACCTGGGTTTACGAGTACGATATGCAAACAAGCCAGCAATCATCGGAATGGGTGGCAAAAAAATGAGCCGAAACCGAAAAAACCACGCCAAAGCCGCTCGAAAATGAAGGCGATGCTCATTGTTTTCTTCGATATCCGTGGCGTGGTGCACTACGAATTCGTTCCAGAGGGTCAGATGGTAAACAAGGAGTATTACCTAGGCGTTATGAAACGTTTGCGTGAGCGTATCCGTAAGAAGCGGTCAAATTTGTGGGCGAACAACACATGGATTTTGCATGACGATAACGCGCCTTCTCACCGAGCTACGACTGTGACTGACTTTCTCGCCAAAAACTCAACAAACGTGCTTCAGCAACCACCGTATTCGCCGGATTTGGCTCCCTGCGACTTTTTCCTCTTCCCAAAACTAAAATTGCCCCTTCGTGGCACCCGTTTTGAGTCGATTGAAGCCATAAAACAAAATTCGGCGCAAGAGCTAAAGTCCATCCCGGGAAGCGCCTATAAAAAATGTTTCGATAATTGGAAGTGCCGTTGGCATAGATGTATTGGAGCAAATGGAGCCTATTTTGAAGGCGACCCAATAAATTATGACGATTAAATGTGAAAATGATGTTTTAATTAAAAATTCCCGGTAGTTTCTTGACAGAGTAGTATATATATATATATATATATATATATATATATATATATATATATATATTTATATAGTATTACAGTTAAATTAAATAATTATACGAATATATTATAGAAATGACTCACCGTTGAGTCGTTAGAGTTTAACCAAACCGAAATTAATTAAATAATATCCATTCCGATAGAAATATTAATAATTTAATTCATAAAAATAGAAGAAAGAGCATATTCAGAGCACATAACGACAAGTCGAGTGAAAATTCTTTGAACAGGGATCAGAAATCAGTATACTTGTTGACAATTTATAAACAGAATTCACAGGCAGATTTAAATACCCAATTATTCAATGTAAAAAAAGCCACAGTTGCATTAAATAGAAGTAATTTGAATTTAGATATGTAATTTGAAATCGATGAAGAAATTGTTGAAAAGATTTGGTACTTTCATGAATCACAGATGAACTTCAGTGAAATCATTGACAACGAACAAGCTAAATTAAATATAACTCACCAGAATTATGTAAACGGGACAAATTTGATCAAAATTCAATTAATTAAATGAAAGATACATCTACGTCAGATATTTTTAAATTATTAATGTCAGAGATATCCTTCAAGATGTTTAGGCATCAAAAGAATTATAATAGCACCTAAGATTTATGAATTTAATCAATTTCATAAGTAATAATGAGTAATTTATAAGTTATAAGCATCAGAACTTAAACTTTGTTAAATTTTGACACTTGAAATACTTTACTGATGAAAAGCAAGATTTTGATTGTTCTATTCAACATGAAACATACATCAAAATGTAGTTAACAAAATAGGATAATTTTCAACAGTAGTTTCAAACCAAGAAATATTGTAAATTTTGTAAAATAATCGAAAGCATCATTTTTCAATAATTTTGACAGAAGCTAGTAAGCTTTGAAATTCAATTTTTCGTGAAAACTTTTAATAGGAAAGACACAGAAAAATTGCCAAGTCTTTAAAATACGAGAACAGAATTCACATCGGCCTGTCTCAAAATAGAACATTACTCTCTTCAATAGTCCAGGTCCAAAACCTAAAAATAAATCAATAATATTATTGTAAATGGAAATGTGATAAAAAAATTACGTTACCTGAGTGTAGTGAATGGAAATAAACCCAAATAGCAATCAAGAATACAACAATTTAAATCAAAAAGAGGAAATCAACCTAGTGGGCTGGGAGATCCGAACATTCTGGAAATATTCTTGAGAAACAAAAACAAAATCCTGAAATAGAGCAAAGCCAACATCAAATGAACACTGTCAATGGATGATTTAACTTACCATATGTAGAAATAAGTTTATACATGTAAAATTTTTCAATTTGAATTCAAAAACAAATCATTGCTTGTTTACGTTAGAATTACGTTACGATATTTAAATAGTGTTAAGTTAGAACATAGAATTAGACATTATTTAGGTTATTAATCACTGATTATTATTATATTTCAAATTACTCAGTCATAATATATACTGTAAAAAAATTCAGCTTATTAAAAATTCAAATTGAACCCTCCCTAAAAGATCAAATCAAATTTAATAATATTTGAATTTCAATTATTCAACAACAAAATTAAAATCTTAAGAGCTAGCTGGTAACATTGAATACAAGCAGCTAGATACAAGGGTTATCAAACCAGTATTCATTCTGAAATTATATATTTAAACCATATCGAATTGGCTCCACTATGTGCGGTAGAAAAAAGTAAAAGTGAATTAAAAATTTAAGTTGTTATTCCATAACAATATATATAATATATGACTAATGTTGACTGCCGGGACATTTTGTACATTTGAAAGAACAGTGTACAATTGATTGTATATAACTTCACTTCTTCATATATCTGTTTTTGTAAGCATCTGTAATTTCAGAGGTGCCTCATAATTATTACAATTACATATCTACTTTTGTATGTAACGTTTATTTCAATTTTATTTCAATTTATCTTAATAGGTGCCGAAAATCTGAAAGCTCCTTCGATAGATATTTTTTTCTTCATTTAGTCCATAATTAAATTTCAATTATGATTCATACATGCTTCGAAAGCAGTCTTTTATTCAGATATCAACTTTATACTTGATTTTAAAACCTAGACATCAGGCTTTAAACCTTGAGTAATTAATCATTTTTCGTCAATAATTCATAGATCACTCAAATGAACTGTAAGAACATTTTCAAAAATGAACTTTTCGTCATGTCCATCCCTTCATTTATTCGTGATGAGTACGGATTTTGATCTGATATTCATCAATATATATTCTTGTAATGACTACTTGCGTATTTCACTCCCAATATATGAAGAACAACTTTTACACAAAATAAATAATATTTTACATTAATTATCCCTGAGTAAAAAGTAGCAAATTTATAGTCCGGAGCAATTTCTAAAAGATACGAATAATATTGTATCGATATCCTTACATATTACAGATTAAAGTTGCCCGCTGCGTCTGTCTGTATGTCTGTTCGCGATTAACTCGAAAAGTGATGAAAGCATTTTTATGCGGCTTTAACCAATTGATAGACTGATTCATGAGGAAGATTGGTACACAGTTTGACAAGGTTTTATGCGAATTGGTTGAGATATGATGATAAATGTCGAGTTTGGGAGCTTTCTTTGGAAAAGGTGCCTAATCTCTTTGAGATATAACAAAACTATGCATGGTAGGATATTCCTCTTTTATAGGTCTCCAAAGAAGTCCGCGATGGCAATGGATCAGCTTACTATTTATCGATTTTAAATTCTGAAAAAAGTTTACCTACCAACAATGCGGCAATTGGAAAGCTATTCAAACGAATGCAGTATTAATAATGTGTTAATTATTATAGAAATACTTTACATTAGTAACCTCAAGAAATATATGCACGTCATTAAAATGTTTCACACTATATAATTTAAACGAATATCTAAGGAGTAGTCTAAAATAATTTGCACCTTGAATCAGAAAAATATAGAGTAAAAAAAATGAAATCAGTTTGGAAGACTCACAAAGTTCGTTTTGGTTTTATCATTCAATAAGTAGTTTTATAGATCTACTAAAAAATCCGCGATGGCATATATCTCTTTTAAGGATAGCTTATTTTAGCTTTTCTATATTCTGAAAATATTGTCACATACAATGCAGTAATTGAAAAACTATTTAGATGGAAACAGTAACTCAAACATGTTAGTTATCTTAAGCATTTCATGTGCATTATTTCGTTTTTATTTATCATTACGTGGGTATACATAAAATTTCATTTTTTTAATATGATACGTTGTTAAAACCATCTGGGAGCGAATATGAAGTTTAACGTAAGAAGCTAGATTGGATTCGAAAAAACACATGCTTCTTAAAATTTTACCGACTTCATCATGTCAATTGGTAAAAAACGGATGAAAATCGGTCGAAATATTCTTCAGTTCGTAAACTAGATAGAATCGGTAAGCAGTACGTTGATGACGAATCTACGAAAGCGTAGAAGGCCATGGTAGATTTTTATTGAATAATTCACTGAAAAATCTATGAATTCATACAATATTCCATAAATTCTTACTAAAATGTATGTATACTAAAATGTATGAATTCATACAATAAAGTACGAATTCATACAAAAGTCTATGAATTCATTCAAAAATGTATGAATTCATTGAAAAATATATGAATTCATTGCAAAATGTATGAATTCATAGAACAAAATATGAATTCATTGAAACTGTATGAATTCATTGAGAAATGTATGAATTCGTTGAAAAATGTAGGAATTTATTGAAAAAGGGTTAATTTCATTGGAAAATGCATGCTTAACAATTACCAATATAATGACAATATTTGAAAAGCGCTGACGTGAAGTCGGAAGATTTTATGCGCACAAACATAGCCAGAGCGGTAACTCATTCAATTATTGAACTCGATTAACGCTGCTCTGCTCAGTTTTTATTTTAATGTTTAATGTTCTAATTGAACGACGCCTATAAACTTCTACAACACAGCCAATTTTGCCCATTAGCGAACTCAACTGAAATATTCGGACTCTGAACCTACCTTGAAAATTCAAAGATTCGAGCTCTTTCCGTTAGGCTAATGGACCGGATGGGTGGACGGCCGGACAGTATTGAATTTGACCTCGGATTCTTCATCAGGAAATCGAATCCAGTCATTTGAGTACATTTTCGGCTCCAATTTCTAAATTTTCAGCCATTAGAGCGAAATGATAGCTCAATGTTCCCCTAGAACATGCGCGCAAAAAAGAACCTCTTCAGGTGCATTGGTTGCAAAACATGCAAAACGTTGGTTGCCAACTCATGTAGTCACAATGTCATATTTTTTGAAATTTTTGCCAGAAATTTGAAAGAACTCGAAATTTCTTTGTTAATTTTGGACTCAACTATGACATTAGTTCGTAAATCGGCTAAATCCGTCCAATAATTCGAAGTTTTTATTATAAATATTACATTATAAATATCTCCAAAAATTCAGATATAATCAAATTTTAATTTGTAGAGTGAATGTTGATAATCAACATTAATAATCGATCATGCAATTAGTGAGGAGCACTTCATTGTAATATTAAAAAAAGTCTGTTTTTGCAACTCAAAATAACTTGGAAACATTTTTCTCTATTCAGTTTGGTTCATGCAGAAGTAAACATCAGCGCAATGGAATGAAATAAGGAGATTCTCAAATCGATATCTCAATAACTGAATGGGTGAAATGCGGTATATATATACCGCATTTCATCCGAGTATGTATACATAGGTATAACGTATCTACATAAATGCTCGAGCAAAATTTCTTAGAGATCAAGTCATAAGCTATTACTGAACGAAGGCGCAAAAATCGCTGATTTTACTCGACTTATTTTTTGGATGTCGGTTTACAGATATCTTAGCAAATATTAGCCAATCACAAATACCATTACAATCAGTAGATTATTAATTTCGGATAATGTAACAATATTTCTCAACAATACACTAGTAAAAGTAAAGGTTTATACTAACAGAAAGCATGTCCGTACAATTCGATAAGACAAGATAATCTGAACCAGTGGTTGCTGGTGCACGAATTCATACATTTTTCAATGAATACAAACACTTTCCAATCAACTCATCTATTTTGCAGTGAATTCACACATTTTTCAATTAATTATATGCTATTGTATTCTCAATTCAATTTATTCATCAACAAATAATTACACTGGTACGCTGTATCTTATTCATTAGTAGTTACGCATTAATGACGCCGTCCGATGTGAAATATCGGTGTTTTCAATATTTCCATCAGATATCTCCGTATGTAACTAACGTAACTACTGTAACTAACGCGCAAGAACTCAGGACCGATTATTTACTTTCGGATGATCGCTGGAATAAGTTTTTCTAGAGTTGAAACTAACAGTTCAGTAGAAGATTGGGAGTAAATTCGTGGTTTACTCAGTTTTAGGGTAACATGCCAATTTTAAGGGGTTAAATTTTTAACCCTTCAATCCTGACTTAAAATTCCGAAGCATTCGTGAATATGCGCAGAGAGAAGATGTATGGGGGAAAATTCCATATGAGGATTTTCTGGAATTTAACGTTAGTCGCTTTGATAGGAAAATTCTGGATTATTATAGAGATAATCATTTTATAATCCAAGATGGATAAAGTAAAATCATCACTGAACAACCAGTCCTCAACGTTGAGAAATAATGACTTAGAAATTTTGTGCACTAAAGGAAGAAGAAGAATATCATAGAGTTTTATAGAGTTAATTTGTATATTACAGATGCGTTGAAGAGAATTTAATCTAATTTACCCTGTTCTAAGGTTGAGATAATTCAAAATATAAAGTTTGATTACAACTATACAGAATAAAATTGTTGGTTAATTTTTGTGTACAATTATTTCAAGTAAGTATTCAAATTATACACATGAAAATTTTATTTTACATTTCAGTAATTGTTTTATTCTGTTATTCATTTTCGAATGTTAAGTTTAGAAAATATTTATTCTAATTTACATACAATTTATATAAGATTTCCATATCACATAAGTTGTGTTCACTATTTCTATTTTGTTTGGAACTAGCGTGAAGACTCAATAGGTAGTTTTTTTTTCTATAGATTTCATTTATTGAAAAATGAAGGCACGATGATATTTTTAAAATAGATCTAGTGAATTGTTATATAAAAGATCATTCGTGATAATATCATGTCGTTGGGAATTGGGAAAATATCTATACCATAAAAAATAAATTTAGAGGATAACTGAATGAGTATCATTATTTTAATTATTCTTATTATGGAATAAAACATATTTTTTCTATTTAATTTTTTCATAGCTTCTACTTCAAATGTGTAGATTTTTAGTCGCTTGACCATAAGCACTGGTTAATTTTCACTTTAAAGCAAAAGTTGGCGTTGAATAAATTACTATCGGTAAGCATTTGATGTTGGCAACGGATCAAATGTATGAATTAGTTTAGAGCATTGAATAATTTCATTCGTTTTGTACTCAAATGATTAGCCTACATATAGGTGGTATCATTTAAAAAAGGTTCATGTCATAAGAGTTAAGATCGAACACGAACGTGAGTAGATTGATTGAATGGTTAACACTAAGGTTAAGAAAGACTAAACCACAGGAAAGTATTTCGTAGTTTACCTTTAGACATATACCAAATATACCCACTTATTTAAACAATGAAAAATTGAATGGTTAGGTGCTAACTTGAGTAACATTACCTCAATTAAAACAAATTGTAGAAATTGCTATGTTTTACTACCAATAAAAATATATATTTTTATTGGTAGTAAAATATAGTAATTTCTACAATTTGTTTTAATTATGATCAACTACCAAATAGTGACGGCTGAAACAATTCAGTAACATTACCTCACTTCATTACTGTTCGGTTATATAGATGGGAGTAATATTGATGTATTGTTGAATGAAAATGTAATAAGTATGTTGAGAATTATTCCATTAAGTAGTCAGCAAACTTTTAATTTGGCTTAACAGTATGACATTCATTTCTATTTATTCATATTTTATATATTTACTTCATCTTCGTCGAGTTTCGTAGTGTTTACTACATTTTCAAACAGAATAATAACAAATTTTATCTATACTATTATATACATTCGTTGAAGGCTTCCGCAAAACTTCGAAAAGTGGGTTACGGTTATGTAACGAATGCAAAATGGCTCGAATAATTGAAGTTATATGAAATTTCTTTAGATTGAAACTAATTTAGACATATGACCCAAAAACGAATAAATAATTCTAACCCATAGTAATTTAGCCAACACAGACATTCGATGTTGTGAAACACCATTGTTCTTAATTGAAATTTAACCAAATTGTTTTTGACAGATTTACCGGAAAAATAACCAGACATTTGAAACTAGCCCTAATTCAAAATTTATCACTTCATTCTGCTTACAGATTCTTAACCATCTTTTGCAAGAAAGTATTTACATGTTGGATCGTATAATTTTGGCGTGCATAACTCTGGAAGAATTAGATATGGAATTGATATCGGCAGTAGAAAGGGGAGATGAGGATATGACACTGAGATTACTGAAAAGAGGAGTTAATCCCAACAGAGCAGATCACAAAGGATACTGTACTCTTCACCATGCAGTAAAGCAAGGCCACAATATTCTGATTAGGCATCTTGTAAAATACGGCGCTGACATCGAAAAGGAAGGAATATTATATGGATACAAACCCTTACACTTAATCGTGTCAACAAACAACCAAATGAAATGCTTGGAGGAACTGATGAGGTGTAATGTTGATTTAAAAAGCAAAGATTGTATTGGAAACACTTTATTACAACTAAGTGTAAAGAATAATCCAGATAATGTCTACTTCATCAAAAAACTTATTTCTTTTGGTATGGATATAAATACGGTCGACATTGTAGGCAATAATTGTATGCACAATCTAGCTTCCAGTCGTGGTAAAGATCAAAATATTAAAATCGTGGCAAAACTTTTTATCAAAAAAGGTATCAATATAGACTGTCAGAATCGGACATTATTGGAAACACCCTTGCATATAGCTGCTAGACGTGGAAAATCATTTCTAATCGATATGCTCTTAGGCGAAGGGGCGGTTATAGATGTGATAGACAAAAATGGTCTTATTCCTTTCGACAACGTGCCAACGTCAGCGATAAATGTCTTTCGCGTATTCATCAAGCATCTGGCGTTAAAAATACACCGAGGAGAAATTGTAAACATGAATTTAGTGCATAAAATAAATTCGAATATCCAGCTGAAGCTATTATATGATAATATTGTTGAGGATTTGGAACGCCTAAAAGAACCAATAATAGAATCTCATAATGTCTCATATTACCATATATTGTGTGGGAAGAGTGAAAATGTGTTGAAGTATATGAGGAACCTTGTGATAAGGGACAATGTTTCAGGCTATACAAAGATCTCTACCATATATAAAAAGGAAATTCAACAGAAAATAGAGAAAGTGACAGAAATGATGAAAAACAAGGAAATTATTTACAACAAAGTGAATAAGATATTCGATTATAAACTACCACATTTGTGTGTAGAGAAAATCTGTAGTTATCTTCACCCAGAAGATATTGCTAGATGTTGAAATTCTGGATAAGAAAATAATATTGCTTTTGGAGATTAGTTATATGTGTATTATATTATCAAAATGTGTATATATATTGTAAAAACTATGTATAAATAATAAATATATGAATAATTGTTAAGATATTCAAGGGTTGTGATTTATTCTAGATTTGAAATGAACGATTCATACTTTTTTATGCAGTTCCAATGAAATATATATGAAATGAATGACTCTTGGTGAAACATTATAACAATTTTATTTAGAATCATTCTCGCAGTTTCTTTCCTAACTATTATGTCAAATACAGAGTACAAAACCAAAATAGAAGACTTAATGAAATCCGAAAATTTGAGAGAACTTAAATCAGACCTAAAAAATAGTTTTCGTAGATCAGTGAAGCAATAGTTTTATGATTGCAAGAATATTTTTATTGTTGAAAACCCAAAAACTCTAAATGTCATGAATCCTACAGAACCTGTTCTTTATGGAATGCCAAAATTACATAAAGACGACATTATTATTAGAACTGTTGTTTCATATATAAATGCTCCAGCTTATAAATTATGAGAATTTCAATAATTATAAATAATATTTATCGAGACATCTGCTGACAATTCAATCTCTTAAACTAATATAGGTGAGACAACAAAATTGTCTTTATGAAATATAAATGATTTGAAGTAAAACACTTTATTTCCGCTTATTTTTATTTTTCAACGACAATTGTTTCGTCAATTACATATTGACTTCTTAAGTCTTTTGTATGGCTACTAGAGTAACCATACTCACCTGACGTGAGCAAAAAATGTTACGGGAACTAAGCATTTTCCGCCTAGTAATAAAAAAAATTCTATTTCCACACAATTCTTAATGTTGGCTTAATCATATTCTACATTTGAACTGATACTGTATGAATATTTAATATTTTATACAGTGTCAGTTCAAACGTAGAATATTATTAAGCCACAATATGGCGAATAATTGTCGTTCAACAATAAAAAGCTTGTGTAAATTGAATTTCATTTATAAGTAATTCAAAATTACTTTTAATCTATTACAGACCGAATCCTTCCATTAAACCCTTTCCTTTTAGCGCGATTGTTCCATATGTAACAAAAATAATTTGCACTAAGTATAGGTATTTTTCACTTTCACTTATCAACAAAACGCATAGAAAATAATATTTTTCCGCAAATCATTCATCAGGTTTGCTTTTGTATACAAAATGGCAAATTATCATTGAAACCCTTTCAATTTCAAAATCGGGAGTATTTTCTATAATCTTTCGATATTTCTCAAGAAATGAATTTCGGGAAAGAACGAATTTTTATAACATGTTCATTGAAAAAGTTCCATTGTTGGGAAGGAGCATTCAAAATTCAATAATTTCTTTCGTTAACAAATAATATTATTGGTTAATATTCCGAAATGAAATATAATTCTAATGAAAATGATTCGAATAAGTTATCAACATAATCCCATATTTCATAGATTATTCCAAACTCATTATTTTAAAATTACCTACCAGCGTTCAGTGAAGTGCTAATGTATTTCTGAGTATATCTTAATATCATAACAGTAAAAATTTTGGGTTCTGTTAATTATGAAGTTTCATCAGTGATACATGATCGCGTAACACACATCTTTTGTATATTTATGCAAATTTATTTCAGGTAAGTTATTAATTTCAGGTAGAAAAATGACAAAATATTGAATAACCTAAACGACATATCTTTCTAAATTATCCGAAGAGGTCAAATTATTTGTATTTAGCTGCCAATCTTAACATCGGAATTTCCAAAAATATTTATTAGAGTAACAATCTTATTCTTCATCTATCGACATTTTAGTGCATGAGACATGGAAACTACCCAATTTTTATTCTCCCAATATTTACGAAATTACAGAATCTTAGTATATTTACCTGTTACAGAAACCATATAATTAAATCTTCCCTTGCTCCGAGAAAGAACCAATTCGGTAATAAAACAAGAAATAATAAATGTTTTGACAGTTTGCCTGCAAAAAAATTATTTCACGTTTAACGGCAAGATTCACATATGTTACTATCCGAAATGGATTTTATGGATTCTCTAGACAGCAGAATAATAAAAAGCCATTACTTTAAATGCTTCATTTATTGGTACAGATATGTAGATGATGTTTTATGTTTACTCAATGTCGCTGATAGATCATTTTGTTTGTTTGTGGAATTCTTGATTAAATTATCCACATCCATGCAATTCACTAATGAATTAGAAAAAAACAGTAGTACCAAATTTTGCTATACAGATTGATATCTGTACGATGGGTCGATTAAGAATGTTGGATTTTTTAAAATCTGTTATACAGGGGTGTTATACAGGGTGATTCAAAAATTATTGTATGCGACCTCGGACCGCGTCTGTAGTGTACATAGAGGGGTCATCCGAGAAGTAAAGTACGGCGGTCGTCCGAAAATTTTCGTTTCGTCGGAAGAAAGGGCAAAATGACACCCGTCATAATTCTCCTAACTTTATTGAAATTAATTGTGATAACAATCACGCTGGAAATAATACCATTAGAAAATAATATACTACCCGTCCTAATAGGAAAAGCCTATATCACAAATAGATATTTATAATTGATCTATCACATTGATTTGAATAAAATAGAAGAAACAATTTTCAAATATCAGTAAGAAATTGAAGACCTCAAAAAGCAACAATTAGATTTCGCTCAAACAGCAAATTTAGAACATTCTAATGAAATAAATTTTAAAGCCCATGAAGAGATTCTTAATGAAAATATTGGAACTAAAGGAGGACTAGTTAATCTCGGTGGCAAGATTTCAAAATTATTATACGGAACCTCAGGTTCTCATGATGAGGAATTGTATTGAAATTATTTTCTATGAGGAATCAGAAGCAGATAGATACTGTCGTAAATGATCTTTACAAGATTAATCTTTTACATGAATCTACTTTACCCTATGCTAAATTTGCTGAATTGATAACAAACGTCACAATTATACATGTTAGTTATTTGAAAGATTATTATCAATTGTGATACGAAGATTATCTTCCAAAATACAATATTATTATTTTTGATATCAATTCCCACTATTTATGAAAAAGGATATAACTTATACAAATTTTACTTCCTACCCCGAAATAATTTGACCGTTTCCCATACCAATTTCTATATGCTCTCGCAAGTAGAATTACTAGAATGGTCAATAAACCAATCCCATCCAATTGAAGCAGATTTCTTATGTAATCCAAAGAGAATCCAATGATGAAGGAACCAAGAAAGATGACGTTCCTGATATAGTGTTAGAAGACTTAGAACAATGGAATGTTCGATATTTCAAAGTTTCTGTATTATTTATCACAATGCTCATTTTTGTAAAAATTATATTTGCTTTTGCTTTCAGACATTTTAGAAAAAATGTATTCTCTAAAGCTACACTTTCAGCTGATAACTTCCTCTATGAAGGGGATGAATTACATAATCTTAACCCTTATTAATTTAATGGATTTTTTCCAATACTCCATAAGACCTGTATATTAGCATGTATTTTTATTGTAATTCAAAATTTCTCCCCATGAATCATATCATAATTTAGATAAGGACACCTATAAATACCATTGTGATTGTTTATTCTTCAAGAGATTAGACGCATTCATCATTGTATTCAAATGAATATATATATATATATATATATATTTAGATATATATATATTTTTTATATATTTATATATATAATATATATATATATATATACATATATATTTATATATCTATATATATATATATATATATATATATATTTATGTATCTATATATATATATATATATATAGTATGTATATATATAAATATCTGTATATATATATATATATACATATATTTATATATATATATACTATATATATATACTATATATATATATACTATATATTTATACTATATATATATACTATATATATACATTCTGTCAAGAAAGTACCGGGAATTATCGATTTAAATCTGGCGGGGTAATGAGGCAGGTAAAAGTTTTTTTTCCTAGGTTGGTACCACTGTCCTTAATTACTATGCTAAGGTTGAGCAGGATCTGTCAACTAGTGTGTTTGCAACAGCTGATTAAGTCAGTCGATGTCAGAGTGCGTGCCGATTTTTACTATGGGTGATTACGTTGAGCAAAGAATTTGTTTAAAGTTTTGTGTTGCAAATGAATTTTCGTGTGCCGATGCATTGAGAATGTTGCAAAAGGCCTTTGGTGATAATGCCCTATCGAAAACTCGTGCATATCAGTGGTACAGAGCCTTGAAGGACGGTCGTGAAGTGGTCGAAGACTTGCCTCGTTCCGGACGCCCATCGACGGCTTCGATCGAAGATAACGTCGATAAAATTAAGGAAAGGGTGCTGGAAAACCGTCGTACCAGCTTGAGAGAGATAGCACATGTTCTTAAGATATCCCACGAGTTCGCACGTACGATTTTGATTGATATTTTGGGCATGAGAAAGATGGCCGCACGACTCGTACCGAAAGACCTGAATTTTCTTCAAAAACGTCATCGCGAACAGGTTGCTTCAGACATGCTGGATCGCTGTAATTCCGATTCTTCATTCATGGAACGCATTATAACTGGTGATGAGACCTGGGTCTACGAGTACGATATGCTAACAAGCCAGCAATCATCGGAATGGGTGGCAAAAAATGAGCCGAAACCGAAAAAACCACGTCAAAGCCGCTCGAAAATGAAGGTGTTGCTCATTGTTTTCTTCGATATCCGTGGCGTGGTGCACTACGAATTCATTCCAGAGGGTCAGACGGTAAACAAGGAGTATTACCTAGGCGTTATGAAACGTTTGCGTGAGCGTATCCGTAAGAAGCGGTCAAATTTGTGGGCGAACAACACATGGATTTTGCATGACGATAACGCGCCTTTTCACCGAGCTACGATTGTGACTGACTTTCTCGCCAAAAACTCAAATTGCTCCTTCGTGGCACCCGTTTTGAGTCGATTGAAGCCATAAAACAAAATTCGGCGCGAGAGCTAAAGTCCATCCCGGAAAGCGCCTATAAAAAATGTTTCGATAATTGGAAGTGCCGTTGGCATAGATGTACTGGAGCAAATGGAGCCTATTTTGAAGGCGACCCAATAAATTTTGACGATTAAATGTGAAAATGATGTTTTAATTAAAAATTCCCGGCAGTTTCTTGACAGAGTAGTATATATATATATATATATATATATATATATATATATATATATATATATATATATTTATATTGTATTACAGTTAAATTAAATAATTATACGAATATATTATAGAAATGACTCACCGTTGAGTCGTTAGAGTTTAACCAAACCGAAATTAATTAAATAATATCCATTCCGATAGAAATATTAATAATTTAATTCATAAAAATAGAAGAAAGAGCATATTCAGAGCACATAACGACAAGTCGAGTGAAAATTCTTTGAACAGGGATCAGAAATCAGTATACTTGTTGACAATTTATAAACAGAATTCACAGGCAGATTTAAATACCCAATTATTCAATGTAAAAAAAGCCACAGTTGCATTAAATAGAAGTAATTTGAATTTAGATATGTAATTTGAAATCGATGAAGAAATTGTTGAAAAGATTTGGTACTTTCATGAATCACAGATGAACTTCAGTGAAATCATTGACAACGAACAAGCTAAATTAAATATAACTCACCAGAATTATGTAAACGGGACAAATTTGATCAAAATTCAATTAATTAAATGAAAGATACATCTACGTCAGATATTTTTAAATTATTAATGTCAGAGATATCCTTCAAGATGTTTAGGCATCAAAAGAATTATAATAGCACCTAAGATTTATGAATTTAATGAATTTCATAAGTAATAATGAGTAATTTATAAGTTATAAGCATCAGAACTTAAACTTTGTTAAATTTTGACACTTGAAATACTTTACTGATGAAAAGCAAGATTTTGATTGTTCTATTCAACATGAAACATACATCAAAATGTAGTTAACAAAATAGGATAATTTTCAACAGTAGTTTCAAACCAAGAAATATTGTAAATTTTGTAAAATAATCGAAAGCATCATTTTTTAATAATTTTGACAGAAGCTAGTAAGCTTTGAAATTCAATTTTTCGTGAAAACTTTTAATAGGAAGGACACAGAAAAATTGCCAAGTCTTTAAAATACGAGAACAGAATTCACATCGGCCTGTCTCAAAATAGAACATTACTCTCTTCAATAGTACAGGTCCAAAACCTAAAAATAAATCAATAATATTATTGTAAATGGAAATGTGATAAAAAAATTACGTTACCTGAGTGTAGTGAATGGAAATAAACCCAAATAGCAATCAAGAATACAACAATTTAAATCAAAAAGAGGAAATCAACCTAGTGGGCTGGGAGATCCGAACATTCTGGAAATATTCTTGAGAAACAAAAACAAAATCCTGAAATAGAGCAAAGCCAACATCAAATGAACACTGTCAATGGATTATTAAACTTACCAAAGGTAGAAATAAGTTTATACATGTAAAATTTTTCAATTTGAATTCAAAAACAAATCATTGCTTGTTTACGTTAGAATTACGTTACGATATTTAAATAGTGTTAAGTTAGAACATAGAATTAGACATTATTTAGATTATTAATCACTGATTATTATTATATTTCAAATTACTCAGTCATAATATATACTGTAAAAAAATTCAGCTTATTAAAAATTCAAATTGAACCCTCCCTAAAAGATGAAATCAAATTTAATAATATTTGAATTTCAATTATTCAACAACAAAATTTAAATCTTAAGCTGATTCAGTATACGGGAGAAGATTTTTTTTATCAACTGGATTTCATGGCCTTCATGTAATTATTGGATCAACATTTTTAAGAGTTTGCCTAATCCGATTAAATGCAAATCATTTTAGATTAAATCATCATTTCGGATTTGAAGCAGCAGCCTGATATTGACATTTTGTTGATGTTGTTTGATTATTCCTTTATCTTTCTATTTACTGATGAGGAAGCTATTTATATAGTATAAAAATTACAATTGATTTCCAATCAAAAAATCTATTATTAACTAGTATAAATAATTATAATAATTTTATTTTTAACTTTAATAACTATTGTTCTAGCAATATTTCTTACAATTATTTCTATATTAATTTCAAAAAAAACATTTATAGATCGAGAAAAAAGCTGGTAACATTGAATACAAGCAGCTAGATACAAGGGTTATCAAACCAGTATTCATTCTGAAATTATATATTTAAACCATATCGAATTGGCTCCACTATGTGCGGTAGAAAAAAGTAAAAGTAAATTAAAAATTTAAGTTGTTATTCCATAACAATATATATAATATATGACTAATGTTGACTGCCGGGACATTTTGTACATTTGAAAGAACAGTGTACAATTGATTGTATATAACTTCACTTCTTCATATATCTGTTTTTGTAAGCATCTGTAATTTCAGAGGTGCCTCATAATTATTACAATTACATATCTACTTTTGTATGTAACGTTTATTTCAATTTTATTTCAATTTATCTTAATAGGTGCCGAAAATCTGAAAGCTCCTTCGATAGATATTTTTTTCTTCATTTAGTCCATAATTAAATTTCATTTATGATTCATACATGCTTCGAAAGCAGTCTTTTATTCAGATATCAACTTTATACTTGATTTTAAAACCTAGACATCAGGCTTTAAACCTTGAGTAATTAATCATTTTTCGTCAATAATTCATAGATCACTCAAATGAACTGTAAGAACATTTTCAAAAATGAACTTTTCGTCATGTCCATCCCTTCATTTATTCGTGATGAATACGGATTTTGATCTGATATTCATCAATATATATTCTTGTAATGACTACTTGCGTATTTCACTCCCAATATATGAAGAACAACTTTTACACAAAATAAATAATATTTTACATTAATTATCCCTGAGTAAAAAGTAGCAAATTTATAGTCCGGAGCAATTTCTAAAACATATGAATAATATTGTATCGATATCCTTACATATTACAGATTAAAGTTGCCCGCTGCGTCTGTCTGTATGTCTGTTCGCGATTAACTCGAAAAGTGATGAAAGCATTTTTATGCGGCTTTAACCAATTGATAGACTGATTTATGAGGAAGATTGGTACACAGTTTGACAAGGTTTTATGCGAATTGGTTGAGATATGATGATAAATGTCGAGTTTGGGAGCTTTCTTTGGAAAAGATGCCTAATCTCTTTGAGATATAACAAAACTATGCATGGTAGGATATTCCTCTTTTATAGGTCTCCAAAGAAGTCCGCGATGGCAATGGATCAGCTTACTATTTATCGATTTTAAATTCTGAAAAAAGTTTACCTACCAACAATGCGGCAATTGGAAAGCTATTCAAACGAATGCAGTATTACTAATGTGTTAATTATTATAGAAATATTTTACATTAGTAACCTCAAGAAATATATGCACGTCATTAAAATGTTTCACACTATATAATTTAAACGAATATCTAAGGAGTAGTCTAAAATAATTTGCACCTTGAATCAGAAAAATATAGAGTAAAAAAAATTAAATCAGTTTGGAAGACTCACAAAGTTCGTTTTGGTTTTATCATTCAATAAGTAGTTTTATAGATCTACTAAAAAATCCGCGATGGCATATATCTCTTTTAAGGATAGCTTATTTTAGCTTTTCTATATTCTGAAAATATTGTCACATACAATGCAGTAATTGAAAAACTATTTAGATGGAAACAGTAACTCAAACATGTTAGTTATCTTAAGCATTTCATGCGCATTATTTCGTTTTTATTTATCATTACGTGGGTATACATAAAATTTCATTTTTTTAATATGATACGTTGTTAAAACCATCTGGGAGCGAATATGAAGTTTAATGTAAGAAGCTAGATTGGATTCGAAAAAACACATGCTTCTTAAAATTTTACCGACTTCATCATGTCAATTGGTAAAAAACGGATGAAAATCAGTCGAAATATTCTTCAGTTCGTAAACTAGATAGAATCGGTAAGCAGTACGTTGATGACGAATCTACGAAAGCGTAGAAGGCCATGGTAGATTTTTATTGAATAATTCACTGAAAAATCTATGAATTCATACAATATTCCATAAATTCATACTAAAATGTATGTATACTAAAATGTATGAATTCATACAATAAAGTACGAATTCATACAAAAGTCTATGAATTCATTCAAAAATGTATGAATTCATTGAAAAATATATGAATTCATTGCAAAATGTATGAATTCATAGAACAATATATGAATTCATTGAAACTGTATGAATTCATTGAGAAATGTATGAATTCGTTGAAAAATGTAGGAATTTATTGAAAAAGGATGATTTCATTGAAAAATGTATGCTTAACAATTACCAATATAATGACAATATTCGAAAAGCGCTGACGTGAAGTCGGAAGATTTTATGCGCACAAACATAGCCAGAGCGGTAACTCATTCAATTATTGAACTCGATTAACGCTGCTCTGCTCAGTTTTTATTTTAATGTTTAATGTTCTAATTGAACGACGCCTATAAACTTCTACAACACAGCCAATTTTGCCCATTAGCGAACTCAACTGAAATATTCGGACTCTGAACCTACCTTGAAAATTCAAAGATTCGAGCTCTTTCCGTTAGGCTAACGGACCGGATGGGTGGACGGCCGGACATTATTGAATTTGACCTCGGATTCTTCATCAGGAAATCGAATCCAGTCATTTGAGTACATTTTCGGCTCAAATTTCTAAATTTTCAGCCATTAGAGCGAAATGATAGCTCAATGTTCCCCTAGAACATGCGCGCAAAAAAGAACCTCTTCAGGTGCGTTGGTTGCAAAACATGCAAAACGTTGGTTGCCAACTCATGTAGTCACAATGTCATATTTTTTGAAATTTTTGCCAGAAATTTGAAAGAACTCGAAATTTGTTTGTTAATTTTGGACTCAACTATGACATTAGTTCGTAAATCGGCTAAATCCGTCCAATAATTCGAAGTTTTTATTATAAATATTACATTATAAATATCTCCAAAAATTCAGATATAATCAAATTTTAATTTGTAGAGTGAATGTTGATAATCAACATTAATAATCGATCATGCAATTAGTGAGGAGCACTTCATTGTAATATTAAAAAAAGTCTGTTTTTGCAACTCAAAATAACTTGGAAACAGTTTTCTCTATTCAGTTTGGTTCATGCAGAAGTAAACATCAGCGCAAAGGAATGAAATAAGGAGATTCTCAAATCGATATCTCAATAACTGAATGGGTGAAATGCGGTATATATACCGCATTTCACCCGAGTATGTATACATAGGTATAACGTATCTACATAAATGCTCGAGCAAAATTTCTTAGAGATCAAGTCATAAGCTATTACTGAACGAAGGCGCAAAAATCGCTGATTTTACTCGACTTATTTTTTGGATGTCGGTTTACAGATATCTTAGCAATTATTAGCCAATCACAAATACCATTACAATCAGTAGATTATTAATTTCGGATAATGTAAATATTTCTCAACAATACACTAGCAAAAGTAAAGGTTTATACTAACAGAAAGCATGTCCGTACAATTCGATAAGACAAGATAATCTGAACCAGTGGTTGCTGGTGCACGAATTCATACATTTTTCAATGAATACAAACACTTTCCAATCAACTCATCTATTTTGCAGTGAATTCACACATTTTTCAATTAATTATATGCTATTGTATTCTCAATTCAATTTATTCATCAACAAATAATTACACTGGTTCGCTGTATCTTATTCATTAGTAGTTACGCATTAATGACGCCGTCTGATGTGAAATATCGGTGTTTTCAATATTTCCATCAGATATCTCCGTATGTAACTAACGTAACTACTGTAACTAACGCGCAAGAACTCAGGACCGATTATTTACTTTCGGATGATCGCTGGAATAAGTTTTTCTAGAGTTGAAACTAACAGTTCAGTAGAAGATTGGGAGTAAATTCGTGGTTTACTCAGTTTTAGGGTAACATGCCAATTTTAAGGGGTTAAATTTTTAACCCTTCAATCCTGACTTAAAATTCCGAAGCATTCGTGAATATGCGCAGAGAGAAGATGGATGGGGCAAAATTCCATATGAGGATTTTCTGGAATTTAACGTTAGTCGCTTTGATAGGAAAATTCTGGGTTATTATAGAGATAATCATTTTATAATCCAAGATGGATAAAGTAAAATCATCACTTAACAACCAGTCCTCAACGTTGAGAAATAATGACTTAGAAATTTTGTGCACTAAAGGAAGAAGAAGAATATCATAGAGTTTTATAGAGTTAATTTGTATATTACAGATGCGTTGAAGATAATTTAATCTAATCTACCCTGTTCTAAGGTTGAGATAATTCAAAATATAAAGTGTGATCACAACTATACAGAATAAAATTGTTGGTTAATTTTTGTGTACAATTATTTCAAGTAAGTATTCAAATTATACACATGAAAATTTTATTTTGCATTTCAGTAATTGTTTTATTATGTTATTCATTTTCGAATGTTAAGTTTAGAAAATATTTATTCTAATTTACATACAATTTATATAAGATTTCCATATCACATAAGTTGTGTTCACTATTTCTATTTTGTTTGGAACTAGCGTGAAGACTTAATAGGTAGTTTTTTTTCTATAGATTTCATTTATTGAAAAATGAAGGCACGATGATATTTTTAAAATAGATCTAGTGAATTGTAATATAAAAGATCATTCGTGATAATATCATGTCGTTGGGAATTGGGAAAATATCTATACCATAAAAAATAAATTTAGAGGATAACTGAATGAGTATCATTATTTTAATTATTCTTATTATGGGATAAAACATATTTTTTCTATTTAATTTTTTCATAGCTTCTACTTCAAATGTGTAGATTTTTAGTCGCTTGACCATAAGCACTGGTTAATTTTCACTTTAAAGCAAAAGTTGGCGTTGAATAAATTACTATCGGTAAGCATTTGATGTTGGCAACGGATCAAATGTATGAATTAGTTTAGAGCATTGAATAATTTCATTCGTTTTGTACTCAAATGATTAGCCTACATATAGGTGGTATCATTTAAAAAAGGTTCATGTCATAAGAGTTAAAATCGAACACGAACGTGAGTAGATTGATTGAATGGTTAACACTAAGGTTAAGAAAGACTAAACCACAGGAAAGTGTTTCGTAGTTTACCTTTAGACATATACCAAATATACCCACTTATTTAAACAATGAAAAATTGAATGGTTAGGTGCTAACTAGAGTAACATTACCTCAATTAAAACAAATTGTAGAAATTGCTATGTTTTACTACCAATAAAAATATATATTTTTATTGGTAGTAAAATATTTCTACAATTTGTTTTAATTATGATCAACTACCAAATAGTGACGGCTGAAACAATTCAGTAACATTACCTCACTTCATTACTGTTCGGTTATATAGATGGGAGTAATATTGATGTATTGTTGAATGAAAATGTAATAAGTATGTTGAGAATTATTCCATTAAGTAGTCAGCAAACTTTTAATTTGGCTTAACAGTATGACATTCATTTCTATTTATTCATATTTTATATATTTACTTCATCTTCGTCGAGTTTCGTAGTGTTTACTACATTTTCAAACAGAATAAAAACAAATTTTATCTATACTATTATATACATTCGTTGAAGGCTTCCGCAAAACTTCGAAAAGTGGGTTACGGTTATGTAACGAATGCAAAATGGCTCGAATAATAGAAGTTATATGAAATTTCTTTGGATTGAAACTAATTTAGACATATGACCCAAAAACGAATAAATAATTCTAACCCATAGTAATTTAGCCAACACAGACATTCGATGTTGTGAAACACCATTGTTCTTAATTGAAATTTAACCAAAGTGTTTTTGACAGATTTACCGGAAAAATAACCAGACATTTGAAACTAGCCCTAATTCAAAATTTATCACTTCATTCTGTTTACAGATTCTTAACCATCTTTTGCAAGAAAGTATTTACATGTTGGATCGTATAATTTTGGCGTGCATAACTCTGGAAGAATTAGATATGGAATTGATATCGGCAGTAGAAAGGGGAGATGAGGATATGACACTGAGATTACTGAAAAGAGGAGTTAATCCCAACAGAGCAGATCACAAAGGATACTGTACTCTTCACCATGCAGTAAAGCAAGGCCACAATATTCTGATTAGGCATCTTGTAAAATACGGCGCTGACATCGAAAAGGAAGGAATATTATATGGATACAAACCCTTACACTTAATCGTGTCAACAAACAACCAAATGAAATGCTTGGAGGAACTGATGAGGTGTAATGTTGATTTAAAAAGCAAAGATTGTATTGGAAACACTTTATTACAACTAAGTGTAAAGAATAATCCAGATAATGTCTACTTCATCAAAAAACTTATTTCTTTTGGTATGGATATAAATACGGTCGACATTGTAGGCAATAATTGTATGCACAATCTAGCTTCCAGTCGTGGTAAAGATCAAAATATTAAAATCGTGGCAAAACTTTTCATCAAAAAAGGTATCAATATAGACTGTCAGAATCGGACATTATTGGAAACACCCTTGCATATAGCTGCTAGACGTGGAAAATCATTTCTAATCGATATGCTCTTAGGCGAAGGGGCGGTTATAGATGTGATAGACAAAAATGGTCTTATTCCTTTCGACAACGTGCCAACGTCAGCGATAAATGTCTTTCGCGTATTCATCAAGCATCTGGCGTTAAAAATACACCGAGGAGAAATTGTAAACATGAATTTAGTGCATAAAATAAATTCGAATATCCAGCTGAAGCTATTATATGATAATATTGTTGAGGATTTGGAACGCCTAAAAGAACCAATAAAAGAATCTCATAATGTCTCATATTACCATATATTGTGTGGGAAGAGTGAAAATGTGTTGAAGTATATGAGGAACCTTGTGATAAGGGACAATGTTACAGGCTATACAAAGATCTCTACCATATATAAAAAGGAAATTCAACAGAAAATAGAGAAAGTGACAGAAATGATGAAAAACAAGGAAATTATTTACAACAAAGTGAATAAGATATTCGATTATAAACTACCACATCTGTGTGTAGAGAAAATCTGTAGTTATCTTCACCCAGAAGATATTGCAAGATGTTGAAATTCTGGATAAGAAAATAATATTGCTTTTGGAGATTAGTTATATGTGTATTATATTATCAAAATGTGTATATATATTGTAAAACTATGTATAAATAATAAATATATGAATAATTGTTAAGATATTCAAGGGTTGTGATTTATTCTAGATTTGAAATGAACGATTCATACTTTTTTATGCAGTTCCAATGAAATATAAATGAAATGAATGACTCTTGGTGAAACATTATAACAATTTTATTTAGAATCATTCTCGCAGTTTCTTTCCTAACTATTATGTCAAATACAGAGTACAAAACCAAAATAGAAGACTTAATGAAATCCGAAAATTTGAGAGAACTTAAATCAGACCTAAAAAATAGTTTTCGTAGATCAGTGAAGCAATAGTTTTATGATTACAAGAATATTTTTATTGTTGAAAATCCAAAAACTCTAAATGTCATGAATCCTACAGAACCTGTTCTTTATGGAATGCCAAAATTACATAAAGACGACATTATTATTAGAACTGTTGTTTCATATATAAATGCTTCAGCTTATAAATTATGTGAATTTCAATAATTATAAATAATATTTATCGAGACATCTGCTGACAATTCAATCTCTTAAACTAATATAGGTGAGACAACAAAATTGTCTTTATGAAATATTAATGATTTGAAGTAAAACACTTTATTTCCGCTTATTTTTATTTTTCAACGACAATTGTTTCGTCAATTACATATTGACTTCTTCAGGTGAGTATGGCTACTAGAGTAACCATACTCACCTGACGTGAGCAAAAAATGTTACGGGAACTAAGCATTTTCCGCCTAGTAATAAAAAAAATTCTATTTCCACACAATTCTTAATGTTGGCTTAATCATATTCTACATTTGAACTGATACTGTATGAATACTATCAAGCCACAATATGGCGAATAATTGTCGTTCAACAATAAAAAGCTTGTGTAAATTGAATTTCATTTATAAGTAATTCAAAATTACTTTTAATCTATTACAGACCGAATCCTTCCATTACACCCTTTCCTTTTAGCGCGATTGTTCCATATGTAACAAAAATAATTTGCACTAAGTATAGGTATTTTTCACCTTCACTTATCAACAAAACGCATAGAAAATAATATTTTTCCGCAAATCATTCATCAGGTTTGCTTTTGTATACAAAATGGCAAATTATCATTGAAACCCTTTCAATTTCAAAATCGGGAGTATTTTCTATAAACTTTCGATATTTCTCAAGAAATGAATTTCGGGAAAGAACGAATTTTTATAACATGTTCATTAAAAAAGTTCCATTGTTGGGAAGGAGCATTCAAAATTCAATAATTTCTTTCGTTAACAAATAATATTATTGGTCAATATTCCGAAATGAAATATAATTCTAATGAAAATGATTCGAATAAGTTATCAACATTATCCCATATTTCATAGATTATTCCAAACTCATTATTTTAAAATTACCTACCAGCGTTCAGTGAAGTGCTAATGTATTTCTGAGTATATCTTAATATCATAACAGTAAAACTCTTGGGTTCTGTTAATTATGAAGTTTCATCAGTGATACATGATCGCGTAACACACATCTTTTGTATATTTATGCAAATTTATTTCAGGTAAGTTATTAATTTCAGGTAGAAAAATGACAAAATATTGAATAACCTAAACGACATATCTTTCTAAATTATCCGAAGAGGTCAAATTATTTGTATTTAGCTGCCAATCTTAACATCGGAATTTCCAAAAATATTTATTAGAGTAACAATCTTATTCTTCATCTATCGACATTTTAGTGCATGAGACATGGAAACTACCCAATTTTTATTCTCCCAATATTTACGAAATTACAGAATCTTAGTATATTTACCTGTTACAGAAACCATATAATTAAATCTTCCCTTACTCCGAGAAAGAACCAATTCGGTAATAAAACAAGAAATAATAAATGTTTTGACAGTTTGCCTGCAACAAAATTATTTCACGTTTAACGGCAAGATTCACATATGTTACTATCCGAAATGGATTTTATGGATTCTCTAGACAGCAGAATAATAAAAAGCCATTACTTTAAATGCTTCATTTATTGGTACAGATATGTAGATGATGTTTTATGTTTACTCAATGTCGCTGATAGATCATTTTGTTTGTTTGTGGAATTCTTGATTAAATTATCCACATCCATGCAATTCACTAATGAATTAGAAAAAAACAGTAGTACCAAATTTTGCTATACAGATTGATATCTGTACGATGGGTCGATTAAGAATGTTGGATTTTTTAAAATCTGTTATACAGGGGTGTTATACAGGGTGATTCAAAAATTATTGTATGCGACCTCGGACCGCGTCTGTAGTGTACATAGAGGGGCCATCCGAGAAGTAAAGTACGGCGGTCTTCCGAAAATTTTCGTTTCGTCGGAAGAAAGGGCAAAATGACACCTGTCATAATTCTCTTAACTTTATTGAAATTAATTGTGATAACAATCACGCTGGAAATAATACCATTAGAAAATAATATACTACCCGTCCTAATAGGAAAAGCCTATATCACAAATAGATATTTATAATTGATCTATCACATTGATTTGAATAAGATAGAAGAAATAATTTTCAAATATCAGTAAGAAATTGAAGACCTCAAAAAGCAACAATTAGATTTCGCTCAAACAGCAAATTTAGAACATTCTAATGAAATAAATTTTAAAGCCCATGAAGAGATTCTTAATGAAAATATTGGAACTAAAAGAGGACTAGTTAATCTCGGTGGCAAGATTTCAAAATTATTATTCGGAACCTCAGGTTCACATGATGAGGAATTGTATAGAAATTATTTTCTATGAGGAATCAGAAGCAGATAGCTACTGTCGTAAATGATCTTTACAAGATTAATCTTTTACATGAATCTACTTTAACCTATGCTAAATTTGCTGAATTGATAACAAACGTCACAATTATACATATTAATTATTTGAAAGATTATTATCAATTGTGATACGAAGATTATCTTCCAAAATACAATATTATTATTTTTGATATCAATTCCCACTATTTATGAAAAAGGATATAACTTATACAAGTTTTACATCCTACCCCGAAATAATTTGACCGTTTCCCATACCAATTCCTATATGCTCTCGCAAGAAGAATTACTAGAATGGTCAATAAACCAATTCCATCCAATTGAAGCAGATTTCTTATGTAATCCAAAGAGAATCCAATGATGAAGAAACCAAGAAAGATGACGTTCCTGATATAGTGTTAGAAGACTTAGATCAATGGAATGTTCGATATTTCAAAGTTTCTGTATTATTTATCACAATGCTCATTTTTGTAAAAATTATATTTGCTTTTGCTTTCAGACATTTTAGAAAAAATGTATTCTCTAAAGCTACACTTTCAGCTGATAACTTCCTCTATGAAGGGGATGAATTACATAATCTTAACCCTTATTAATTTAATGGATTTTTTCCAATACTCCATAAGACCTGTATATTAGCATGTATTTTTATTGTAATTCAAAATTTCTCCCCATGAATCATATCATAATTTAGATAAGGACACCTATAAATACCATTGTGATTGTTTATTCTTCAAGAGATTAGACGCATTCATCATTGTATTCAAATGAATATATATATATATATATATTTTTTTTTTATATATTTATATATATAATATATATATAAAGGAACATTCTAACAATTCTTGTTGTCCAGAGGATCACCTCCTTCTGAGCTTTACTTATCAACTCCTGATCCAGTTCAAGGAGTTCCGTATTTTCTGCCAGGTGGCTCTCAACCAATCCATTCGTGGAGATTATCAGGGGCAGAATCTTTACCGTTCTTAGCTGGTGTATCTCTTTTATTTCAAAAGCCAGGTCGTGGTACTTTGTTAGTTTCTCCGTGTACGCTCTACTTATGTTATCATCTGCCGGGACGGTTATATCAATGATTGTTGCTTTGCGGTTTCCTTTATCAAAGATCACGATGTCGGGCCTGTTGTGCGGCACCGATCTATCCGTTATTATCGGGTTGTCCCAGTAGAGTTTGAACTGACTGTTTTCAAGTATCGGCTTGGGTAAGTATTCGTGTACCCTTCGAGAGGTAAGTATAAGTCCTACTTTCATGGCAATGGCTTGGTGAAAGATTTTTGCCATAGCATTATGCCGCTGGGTGTACTCCCTGGGTGCAAGAATGGGGCATGAGGATGTCACATGTTGTATAGACTCCAAGGCTTGGCAGCATTTCCGGCATCTGTCAGTCGGTATGTTCTTTTTGGCTATATGTTTCAGGTACGCTCTTGTTGGCACTACCTGATCTTGGATTGCGATGAGACGTCCCTCGGTTTCTGGGAATAAATAACCGGATTTAAGGTAAGTTATATATATAAATATATATATATACTATATATATATATATATATATATTTATATATCTATATATATATATATATATATATATATATATATAAATATATAGTATATATATATTTATATATATATATATATATATATATATATATATATATAAATATCTGTATATATATATATATATATACTATATATATACATTCTGTCAAGAAAGTACCGGGAATTATCGATTTAAATCTGGCGGGGTAATGAGGCAGGTAAAAATTTTTTTTCCTAGGTTGGTACCACCGTCCTTAATTACTATGCCAAGCATACAGACCGATTTCGCTCACGTGCTGCATGTGTAAAATTATGGAAAAAATCGTGAACAGAAGATTAACTTGGTACCTAGAAAAAGAAAACCTAATCACTAATGAGCAATGTGGTTTCCGAAAAGATCGCTCAACCCTAGACAACCTCGTGTCACTAGAATCCGAAATTCATGAAGCATTTGCCTGTAAACAAGACTGCATTGCAATCTTCTTCGATATAAATAAAGCTTTTGACTCAGTATGGCGCTTTGATATCCTCAGAACACTAAAAAGATGGTCGATAAATGGCAATATCCTGAAATTCATCAGCAATTTCCTCAAATGTCGTTACTTCCAAGTTAGGGTTGATGGTCACTTATCTGAACCAAGACGTCAACAAAACGGAATTCCACAAGGTTCTAACTTAAGTGCGACACTTTTTCTTGTAGCGATAAATACGCTAATACAGTCATGTCAATCTCCGGTCAAAGCAAAATTGTATGCAGACGACTTAGTAATTTATGCCAGGGGAAAAAACTCATCTTCGATCCAGAACTACTTGCAGAGAGTATTGAATAACCTTGGGGATTGGTCAAACACAACAGGATTACAATTTTCCGCCAATAAAACAAAAATTGTACACTTTTCCAAAAAAAGAACAACACAGCACCCAGTACTGAAACTGAACGATGAACCTCTTGAGTATATAGATAGCAAACGCTTCCTCGGAATGGTATTCGACTGTAAACTTTCATGGAAATCTCACATCCACTCTCTCCGCCAATCATGCCAAGCTGGTCTGAATATCATGAAATCCGTATCCCATACGTTGTGGGGAGCAGACTTTTTCACATTAATGATGATATACAAATCCCTTATTCGCTCTAAGCTCGACTACGGCTCCATAGTATACAATTCAGCACAAAAAAACACACTGAAAGAACTCGATGTAATTCACAACACAGCAATGCGTTTAGCATTGGGAGCATACTACACCAGTCCCATTGAGAGCCTTAATTGTGAAGCTGGAGAACCATCCCTAACGGAACGTAGACGTTATCTCACACTGCTGTATGCCACAAGGATATCAGCGCATCCATCCAATCCAGCGCATCGGAATGTCTTTGCAACCAGATTTCAAGAAACTTTCAATCATAGAAAAAGAATTGATCTTCCATTCTATGAAAGGCTGAATCGTACCCAGGCCAACCTGAATTTCAAAATACCCACAACGATTCATAAGTCCGAAATCGATTCCCCACCCCCATGGACAATTCCTCTTCCACCAATCATTACAAATCTGTGCAGCAAGAAAAAATCCGAAATCCATCCATTCATATTAAGAAAACTTTTCTTAGAGAACATAGAACCTTTTCAAAATTATCAGCTTATCTATACCGACGCGTCTCGTTCCATTAGTGGCGTTGGTGCAGCATTCACAACAGGTCAAAAAAATGCCAAATTCAAACTCCCTCTCCTTACTTCAGTCTACACCGCCGAACTGACGGCAATCCATGAAGCCCTAAAATATGTCGACCGACAAAACATTCCACGGTGTCTCATTATAACCGATTCCTTGAGTGCCATAACTGCATTGTCCCAACTCTACCCCAGTCATCCAATTCTCATAAGAATTAAAACCACACTCAACACCATCCATGAAAGGAACATAAAAATTCAGCTGATGTGGGCACCATCACACGTAGGCATAGAAGGAAATGAGAAAGCCGATAGTTTAGCCAAAGAAGCTGTATCGTGTACACAGGCAAGAAGACTAACAGGAATTGTCCACACAGATCTGAAGGAAATCCTAAGAAACAAAATTACATCCAAATGGCAAGCACAATAGGACAACTCTACATCAAAGCTGAGGGAGGTGAAACCATACGTTCTTCCATGGAAATCATTCCCATCGAAACGGAAAATTCAAACGGTTCTTTCACGATTAAGACTTGGACATACACGGTTAACCCACAGTTACATAATGTCTCAAGAAGATGTACCAAAGTGTAGTGTATGTGATGAAAACCTAAGCGTAAAACATTTCTTGATTGAGTGTCCGCTATACGATAACGAGAGGGGTAAATATCATCTTGGAAACGACCTCAAGCAAATACTTGGTGAAACATCAAACCATGAAAACCTACTCAGTTTCCTCAACGACATAGACATTCTTTGTGAAATATAAAGTGCAATATACCAATCATTCTGTATGTGTCAATTAACGTAAGATATTATGTAAATCATGCCACGATCGTCTTCAGCTAATAACCCTTAGTGGTTGATGCTTAACTTAATAGAAAAAAAAAAAAAAAAAAAAATTACTTTTAATCTATTACAGATCGAATCCTTTCATTAAACCCTTTCCTCTTAGCGCGATTGTTCCATATGTAACAAAAATAATTTGCACTAAGTGTAGGTATTTTTCACCTTCACTTATCAACAAAACGCATAGAAAATAATATTTTTCCGCAAATCATTCATCAGGTTTGCTTTTGTATACAAAATGGCAAATTATCATTCAAACCCTTTCAATTTCAAAAGCGGGAGTATTTTCTATAAACTTTCGATATTTCTCAAGAAATGAATTTCGGGAAAGAACGAATTTTTATAACATGTTCATTGAAAAAGTTCCATTGTTGGGAAGGAGCATTCAAAATTCAATAATTTCTTTCGTTAACAAATAATATTATTGGTTAATATTCCGAAATGAAATATAATTCTAATGAAAATGATTCGAATAAGTTATCAACATTATCCCATATTTCATAGATTATTCCAAACTCATTATTTTAAAATTACCTACCAGCGTTCAGTGAAGTGCTAATGTATTTCTGAGTATATCTTAATATCATAACAGTAAAACTTTTGGGTTCTGTTAATTATGAAGTTTCATCAGTGATGAATGATCTTTTGTATATTTATGCAAATTTATTTCAGGTAAGTTATTAATTTCAGGTAGAAAAATGACAAAATATTGAATAACCTAAACGACATATCTTTCTAAATTATCCGAAGAGGTCAAATTATTTGTATTTAGCTGCCAATCTTAACATCGGAATTTCCAAAAATATTTATTAGAGTAACAATCTTATTCTTCATCTATCGACATTTTAGTGCATGAGACATGGAAACTACCCAATTTTTATTCTCCCAATATTTACGAAATTACAGAATCTTAGTATATTTACCTGTTACAGAAACCATATAATTAAATCTTCCCTTACTCCGAGAAAGAACCAATTCGGTAATAAAACAAGAAATAATAAATGTTTTGACAGTTTGCCTGCAACAAAATTATTTCACGTTTAACGGCAAGATTCACATATGTTACTATCCGAAATGGATTTTATGGATTCTCTAGACAGCAGAATAATAAAAAGCCATTACTTTAAATGCTTCATTTATTGGTACAGATATGTAGATGATGTTTTATGTTTACTCAATGTCGCTGATAGATCATTTTGTTTGTTTGTGGAATTCTTGATTAAATTATCCACATCCATGCAATTCACTAATGAATTAGAAAAAAACAGTAGTACCAAATTTTGCTATACAGATTGATATCTGTACGATGGGTCGATTAAGAATGTTGGATTTTTTAAAATCTGTTATACAGGGGTGTTATACAGGGTGATTCAAAAATTATTGTATGCGACCTCGGACCGCGTCTGTAGTGTACATAGAGGGGCCATCCGAGAAGTAAAGTACGGCGGTCTTCCGAAAATTTTCGTTTCGTCGGAAGAAAGGGCAAAATGACACCTGTCATAATTCTCTTAACTTTATTGAAATTAATTGTGATAACAATCACGCTGGAAATAATACCATTAGAAAATAATATACTACCCGTCCTAATAGGAAAAGCCTATATCACAAATAGATATTTATAATTGATCTATCACATTGATTTGAATAAGATAGAAGAAATAATTTTCAAATATCAGTAAGAAATTGAAGACCTCAAAAAGCAACAATTAGATTTCGCTCAAACAGCAAATTTAGAACATTCTAATGAAATAAATTTTAAAGCCCATGAAGAGATTCTTAATGAAAATATTGGAACTAAAAGAGGACTAGTTAATCTCGGTGGCAAGATTTCAAAATTATTATTCGGAACCTCAGGTTCACATGATGAGGAATTGTATAGAAATTATTTTCTATGAGGAATCAGAAGCAGATAGCTACTGTCGTAAATGATCTTTACAAGATTAATCTTTTACATGAATCTACTTTAACCTATGCTAAATTTGCTGAATTGATAACAAACGTCACAATTATACATATTAATTATTTGAAAGATTATTATCAATTGTGATACGAAGATTATCTTCCAAAATACAATATTATTATTTTTGATATCAATTCCCACTAGTTATGAAAAAGGATATAACTTATACAAGTTTTACTTCCTACCCCGAAATAATTTGACCGTTTCCCATACCAATTCCTATATGCTCTCGCAAGAAGAATTACTAGAATGGTCAATAAACCAATTCCATCCAATTGAAGCAGATTTCTTATGTAATCCAAAGAGAATCCAATGATGAAGAAACCAAGAAAGATGACGTTCCTGATATAGTGTTAGAAGACTTAGATCAATGGAATGTTCGATATTTCAAAGTTTCTGTATTATTTATCACAATGCTCATTTTTGTAAAAATTATATTTGCTTTTGCTTTCAGACATTTTAGAAAAAATGTATTCTCTAAAGCTACACTTTCAGCTGATAACTTCCTCTATGAAGGGGATGAATTACATAATCTTAACCCTTATTAATTTATTGGATTTTTTCCAATACTCCATAAGACCTGTATATTAGCATGTATTTTTATTGTAATTCAAAATTTCTCCCCATGAATCATATCATAATTTAGATAAGGACACCTATAAATACCATTGTGATTGTTTATTCTTCAAGAGATTAGACGCATTCATCATTGTATTCAAATGAATATATATATATATTTTTTTTTATATATTTATATATATATATAATATATATATATATATATATATATTTATATATCTATATATATATAGTATATATATATATATTTATATATATATATATAAATATCTGTATATATATATATATATATATATATATATATATATATATATATACAATATATATACATTCTGTCAAGAAAGTACCGGGAATTATCGATTTAAATCTGGCGGGGTAATGAGGCAGGTAAAAATTTTTTTTCCTAGGTTGGTACCACCGTCCTTAATTACTATGCCAAGCTTGAGCAGGATCTGTCAACGAGTGTGTTTGCAACAGCTGATTAAGTCAGTCGATGTCAGAGTGCGTGCCGATTTTTACTATGGGTGATTACGTTGAGCAAAGAATTTGTTTAAAGTTTTGTGTTGCAAATGAATTTTCGTGTGCCGATGCATTGAGAATGTTGCAAAAGGCCTTTGGTGATAATGCTCTATCGAAAACTCGTGCATATCAGTGGTACAGAGCCTTGAAGGACGGTCGTGAAGTGGTCGAAGACTTGCCTCGTTCCGGACGCCCATCGACGGCTTCGATCGAAGATAACGTCGATAAAATTAAGGAAAGGGTGCTGGAAAACCGTCGTACCAGCTTGAGAGAGATAGCACATGATCTAAAGATATCCCACGAGTTTGCACGTACGATTTTGATTGATATTTTGGGCATGAGAAAGATGGCCGCACGACTCGTACCGAAAGACCTGAATTTTCTTCAAAAACGTCATCGCGAACAGGTTGCTTTAGACATGCTGGATCGCTGTAATTCCGATTCTTCATTCATGGAACGCATTATAACTGGTGATGAGACCTGGGTCTACGAGTACGATATGCAAACAAGCCAGCAATCATCGGAATGGGTGGCAAAAAATGAGCCGAAACCGAAAAAACCACGCCAAAGCCGCTCGAAAATGAAGGCGATGCTCATTGTTTTCTTCGATATCCGTGGCGTGGTGCACTACGAATTCGTTCCAGAGGGTCAGACGGTAAACAAGGAGTATTACCTAGGCGTTATGAAACGTTTGCGTGAGCGTATCCGTAAGAAGCGGTCAAATTTGTGGGCGAACAACACATGGATTTTGCATGACGATAACGCGCCTTCTCACCGAGCTACGATTGTGACTGACTTTCTCGCCAAAAACTCAACAAACGTGCTTCAGCAACCACCGTATTCGCCGGATTTGGCTCCCTGCGACTTTTTCCTCTTCCCAAAACTAAAATTGCCCCTTCGTGGCACCCGTTTTGAGTCGATTGAAGCCATAAAACAAAATTCGGCGCAAGAGCTAAAGTCCATCCCGGAAAGCGCCTATAAAAAATGTTTCGATAATTGGAAGTGCCGTTGGCATAGATGTATTGGAGCAAATGGAGCCTATTTTGAAGGCGACCCAATAAATTTTAACGATTAAATGTGAAAATGATGTTTTAATTAAAAATTCCCGGTAGTTTCTTGACAGAGTAGTATATATATATATTTATATAGTATTACAGTTAAATTAAATAATTATACGAATATATTATAGAAATGACTCACCGTTGAGTCGTTAGAGTTTAACCAAACCGAAATTAATTAAATAATATCCATTCCGATAGAAATATTAATAATTCAATTCATAAAAATAGAAGAAAGAGCATATTCAGAGCACATAACGACAAGTCGAGTGAAAATTCTTTGAACAGGGATCAGAAATCAGTATACTTGTTGACAATTTATAAACAGAATTCACAGGCAGATTTAAATACCCAATTATTCAATGTAAAAAAAGCCACAGTTGCATTAAATAGAAGTAATTTGAATTTAGATATGTAATTTGAAATCGATGAAGAAATTGTTGAAAAGATTTGTTACTTTCATGTATCACAGATGAACTTCAGTGAAATCATTGACAACGAACAAGCTAAATTAAATATAACTCACCAGAATTATGTAAACGGGACAAATTTGATCAAAATTCAATTAATTAAATGAAAGATACATCTACGTCAGATATTTTTAAATTATTAATGTCAGAGATATCCTTCAAGATGTTTAGGCATCAAAAGAATTATAATAGCACCTAAGATTTATGAATTTAATCAATTTCATAAGTAATAATGAGTAATTTATAAGTTATAAGCATCAGAACTTAAACTTTGTTAAATTTTGACACTTGAAATACTTTACTGATGAAAAGCAAGATTTTGATTGTTCTATTCAACATGAAACATACATCAAAATGTAGTTAACAAAATAGGATAATTTTCAACAGTAGTTTCAAACCAAGAAATATTGTAAATTTTGTAAAATAATCGAAAGCATCATTTTTCAATAATTTTGACAGAAGCTAGTAAGCTTTGAAATTCAATTTTTCGTGAAAACTTTTAATAGGAAAGACACAGAAAAATTGCCAAGTCTTTAAAATACGAGAACAGAATTCACATCGGCCTGTCTCAAAATAGAACATTACTCTGTTCAATAGTCCAGGTCCAAAACCTAAAAATAAATCAATAATATTATTGTAAATGGAAATGTGATAAAAAAATTACGTTACCTGAGTGTAGTGAATGGAAATAAACCCAAATAGCAATCAAGAATACAACAATTTAAATCAAAAAGAGGAAATCAACCTAGTGGGCTGGGAGATCCGAACATTCTGGAAATATTCTTGAGAAACAAAAACAAAATCCTGAAATAGAGCAAAGCCAACATCAAATGAACACTGTCAATGGATGATTTAACTTACCATATGTAGAAATAAGTTTATACATGTAAAATTTTTCAATTTGAATTCAAAAACAAATCATTGCTTGTTTACGTTAGAATTACGTTACGATATTTAAATAGTGTTAAGTTAGAACATAGAATTAGACATTATTTAGGTTATTAATCACTGATTATTATTATATTTCAAATTACTCAGTCGTAATATATACTGTAAAAAAATTCAGCTTATTAAAAATTCAAATTGAACCCTCCCTAAAAGATCAAATCAAATTTAATAATATTTGAATTTCAATTATTCAACAACAAAATTAAAATCTTAAGAGCTAGCTGGTAACATTGAATACAAGCAGCTAGATACAAGGGTTATCAAACCAGTATTCATTCTGAAATTATATATTTAAACCATATCGAATTGGCTCCACTATGTGCGGTAGAAAAAAGTAAAAGTGAATTAAAAATTTAAGTTGTTATTCCATAACAATATATATAATATATGACTAATGTTGACTGCCGGGACATTTTGTACATTTGAAAGAACAGTGTACAATTGATTGTTTATAACTTCACTTCTTCATATATCTGTTTTTGTAAGCATCTGTAATTTCAGAGGCGCCTCATAATTATTACAATTACATATCTACTTTTGTATGTAACGTTTATTTCAATTTTATTTCAATTTATCTTAATAGGTGCCGAAAATCTGAAAGCTCCTTCGATAGATATTTTTTTCTTCATTTAGTCCATAATTAAATTTCAATTATGATTCATACATGCTTCGAAAGCAGTCTTTTATTCAGATATCAACTTTATACTTGATTTTAAAACCTAGACATCAGGCTTTAAACCTTGAGTAATTAATCATTTTTCGTCAATAATTCATAGATCACTCAAATGAACTGTAAGAACATTTTCAAAAATGAACTTTTCGTCATGTCCATCCCTTCATTTATTCGTAATGAGTACGGATTTTGATCTGATATTCATCAATATATATTCTTGTAATGACTACTTGCGTATTTCACTCCCAATATATGAAGAACAACTTTTACACAAAATAAATAATATTTTACATTAATTATCCCTGAGTAAAAAGTAGCAAATTTATAGTCCGGAGCAATTTCTAAAACATACGAATAATATTGTATCGATATCCTTACATATTACAGATTAAAGTTGCCCGCTGCGTCTGTCTGTATGTCTGTTCGCGATTAACTCGAAAAGTGATGAAAGCATTTTTATGCGGCTTTAACCAATTGATAGACATTTATGAGGAAGATTGGTACACAGTTTGACAAGGTTTTATGCGAATTGGTTGAGATATGATGATAAATGTCGAGTTTGGGTGCTTTCTTTGGAAAAGATGCCTAATCTCTTTGAGATATAACAAAATTATGCATCGTAGGATATTCCTCTTTTATAGGTCTCCAAAGAAGTCCGCGATGGCAATGGATCAGCTTACTATTTATCGATTTTAAATTCTGAAAAAAGTTTACCTACCAACAATGCGGCAATTGGAAAGCTATTCAAACGAATGCAGTATTAATAATGTGTTAATTATTATAGAAATACTTTACATTAGTAACCTCAAGAAATATATGCACGTGATTAAAATGTTTCACACTATATAATTTAAACGAATATCTAAGGAGTAGTCTAAAATAATTTGCACCATGAATCAGAAAAATATAGAGTAAAAAAAATTAAATCAGTTTGGAAGACTCACAAAGTTCGTTTTGGTTTTATCATTCAATAAGTAGTTTTAAAGGTCTACTAAAAAATCCGCGATGGCATATATCTCTTTTAAGGATAGCTTATTTTAGCTATTCTATATTCTGAAAATATTGTCACATACAATGCAGTAATTGAAAAACTATTTAGATGGAAACAGTAACTCAAACATGTTAGTTATCTTAAGCATTTCATACGCATTATTTCGTTTTTATTTATCATTACGTGGGTATACATAAAATTTCATTTTTTTAATATGATACGTTGTTAAAACCATCTGGGAGCGAATATGAAGTTTAATGTAAGAAGCTAGATTGGATTCGAAAAAACACATGCTTCTTAAAATTTTACCGACTTCATCATGTCAATTGGTAAAAAACGGATGAAAATCGGTCGAAATATTCTTCAGTTCGTAAACTAGATAAAATCGGTAAGCAGTACGTTGATGACGTATCTACGAAAGCGTAGAAAGCCATGGTAGATTTTTATTGAATAATTCACTGAAAAATCTATGAATTCATACAATATTCCATAAATTCATACTAAAATGTATGTATACTAAAATGTATGAATTCATACAATAAAGTACGAATTCATACAAAAGTATATGAATTCATTCAAAAATGTATGAATTCATTGAAAAATATATGAATTCATTGCAAAATGTATGAATTCATAGAACAATATATGAATTCATTGAAACTGTATGAATTCATTGAGAAATGTATGAATTCGTTGAAAAATGTAGGAATTTATTGAAAAAGGATGATTTCATTGAAAAATGTATGCTTAACAATTACCAATATAATGACAATATTTGAAAAGCGCTGACGTGAAGTCGGAAGATTTGATGCGCACAAACATACCCAGAGCGGTAACTCATTCAATTATTGAACTCGATTAACGCTGCTCTGCTCAGTTTTTATTTTAATGTTTAATGTTCTAATTGAACGACGCCTATAAACTTCTACAACACAGCCAATTTTGCCCATTAGGGAACTCAATTGAAATATTCGGACTCTGAACCTACTTTGAAAATTCAAAGATTCGAGCTCTTTCCGTTAGGCTAACGGACCGGATGGGTGGACGGCCGGACAGTATTGAATTTGACCTCGGATTCTTCATCAGGAAATCGAATCCAGTCATTTGAGTACATTTTCGGCTCAAATTTCTAAATTTTCAGCCATTAGAGCGAAATGATAGCTCAATGTTCCCCTAGAACATGCGCGCAAAAAAGAACCTCTTCAGGTGCGTTGGTTGCAAAACATGCAAAACGTTGGTTGCCAACTCATGTAGTCACAATGTCATAGTTTTTGAAATTTTTGCCAGAAATTTGAAAGAACTCGAAATTTGTTTGTTAATTTTGGACTCAACTATGACATTAGTTCGTAAATCGGCTAAATCCGTCCAATAATTCGAAGTTTTTATTATAAATATTACATTATAAATATCTCCAAAAATTCAGATATAATCAAATTTTAATTTGTAGAGTGAATGTTGATAATCAACATTAATAATCGATCATGCAATTAGTGAGGAGCACTTCATTGTAATATTAAAAAAAGTCTGTTTTTGCAACTCAAAATAACTTGGAAACAGTTTTCTCTATTCAGTTTGGTTCATGCAGAAGTAAACATCAGCGCAAAGGAATGAAATAAGGAGATTCTCAAATCGATATCTCAATAACTGAATGGGTGAAATGCGGTATATATACCGCATTTCACCCGAGTATGTATACATAGGTATAACGTATCTACATAAATGCTCGAGCAAAATTTCTTAGAGATCAAGTCATAAGCTATTACTGAACGAAGGCGCAAAAATCGCTGATTTTACTCGACTTATTTTTTGGATGTCGGTTTACAGATATCTTAGCAATTATTAGCCAATCACAAATACCATTACAATCAGTAGATTATTAATTTCGGATAATGTAACAATATTTCTCAACAATACACTAGCAAAAGTAAAGGTTTATACTAACAGAAAGCATGTCCGTACAATTCGATAAGACAAGATAATCTGAACCAGTGGTTTCTGGTGCACGAATTCATACATTTTTCAATGAATACAAACACTTTCCAATCAACTCATCTATTTTGCAGTGAATTCACACATTTTTCAATTAATTATATGCTATTGTATTCTCAATTCAATTTATTCATCAACAAATAATTACACTGGTACGCTGTATCTTATTCATTAGTAGTTACGCATTAATGACGCCGTCCGATGTGAAATATCGGTGTTTTCAATATTTCCATCAGATATCTCCGTATGTTACTAACGTAACTACTGTAACTAACGCGCAAGAACTCAGGACCGATTATTTACTTTCGGATGATCGCTGGAATAAGTTTTTCTAGAGTTGAAACTAACAGTTCAGTAGAAGATTGGGAGTAAATTCGTGGTTTACTCAGTTTTAGGGTAACATGCCAATTTTAAGGGGTTAAATTTTTAACCCTTCAATCCTGACTTAAAATTCCGAAGCATTCGTGAATATGCGCAGAGAGAAGATGGATGGGGGAAAATTCCATATGAGGATTTTCTGGAATTTAACGTTAGTCGCTTTGATAGGAAAATTCTGGGTTATTATAGAGATAATCATTTTATAATCCAAGATGGATAAAGTAAAATCATCACTGAACAACCAGTCCTCAACGTTGAGAAATAATGACTTAGAAATTTTGTGCACTAAAGGAAGAAGAAGAATATCATAGAGTTTTATAGAGTTAATTTGTATATTACAGATGCGTTGAAGAGAATTTAATCTAATTTACCCTGTTCTAAGGTTGAGATAATTCAAAATATAAAGTTTGATTACAACTATACAGAATAAAATTGTTGGTTAATTTTTGTGTACAATTATTTCAAGTAAGTATTCAAATTATACACATGAAAATTTCATTTTGCATTTCAGTAATTGTTTTATTATGTTATTCATTTTCGAATGTTAAGTTTAGAAAATATTTATTCCAATTTACATACAATTTATATAAGATTTCCATATCACATAAGTTGTGTTCACTATTTCTATTTTGTTTGGAACTAGCGTGAAGACTTAATAGGTAGTTTTTTTTTCTATAGATTTCATTTATTGAAAAATGAAGGCACGATGATATTTTTAAAATAGATCTAGTGAATTGTTATATAAAAGATCATTCGTGATAATATCATGTCGTTGGGAATTGGGAAAATATCTATACCATAAAAAATAAATTTAGAGGATAACTGAATGAGTATCATTATTTTAATTATTCTTATTATGGAATAGAACATATTTTTTCTATTTAATTTTTTCATAGCTTCTACTTCAAATGTGTAGATTTTTAGTCGCTTGACCATAAGCACTGGTTAATTTTCACTTTAAAGCAAAAGTTGGCGTTGAATAAATTACTATCGGTAAGCATTTGATGTTGACAACGGATCAAATGTATGAATTAGTTTAGAGCATTGAATAATTTCATTCGTTTTGTACTCAAATGATTAGCCTACATATAGGTGGTATCATTTAAAAAAGGTTCATGTCATAAGAGTTAAGATCGAACACGAACGTGAGTAGATTGATTGAATGGTTAACACTAAGGTTAAGAAAGACGAAACCACAGGAAAGTGTTTCGTAGTTTACCTTAAGACATATACCAAATATACTCACTTATTTAAACAATGAAAAATTGAATGGTTAGGTGCTAACTAGAGTAACATTACCTCAATTAAAACAAATTGTAGAAATTGCTATGTTTTACTACCAATAAAAATATATATTTTTATTGGTAGTAAAATATAGTAATTTCTACAATTTGTTTTAATTATGATCAACTACCAAATAGTGACGGCTGAAACAATTCAGTAACATTACCTCACTTCATTACTGTTCGGTTATATAGATGGGAGTATTATTGATGTATTGTTGAATGAAAATGTAATAAGTATGTTGAGAATTATTCCATTAAGTAGTCAGCAAACTTTTAATTTGGCTTAACAGTATGACATTCATTTCTATTTATTCATATTTTATATATATACTTCATCTTCGTCGAGTTTCGTAGTGTTTACTACATTTTCAAACAGAATAAAAACAAATTTTATCTATACTATTATATACATTCGTTGAAGGCTTCCGCAAAACTTCGAAAAGTGGGTTACGGTTATGTAACGAATGCAAAATGGCTCGAATAATAGAAGTTATATGAAATTTCTTTGGATTGAAACTAATTTAGACATATGACCCAAAAACGAATAAATAATTCTAACGCATAGTAATTTAGCCAACACAGACATTCGATGTTGTGGAACACCATTGTTCTTAATTGAAATTTAACCAAAGTGTTTTTGACAGATTTACCGGAAAAATAACCAGACATTTGGAACTAGCCCTAATTCAAAATTTATCACTTCATTCTGTTTACAGATTCTTAACCATCTTTTGCAAGAAAGTATTTACATGTTGGATCGTATAATTTTGGCGTGCATAACTCTGGAAGAATTAGATATGGAATTGATATCGGCAGTAGAAAGGGGAGATGAGGATATGACACTGAGATTACTGAAAAGAGGAGTTAATCCCAACAGAGCAGATCACAAAGGATACTGTACTCTTCACCATGCAGTAAAGCAAGGCCACAATATTCTGATTAGGCATCTTGTAAAATACGGCGCTGACATCGAAAAGGAAGGAATATTATATGGATACAAACCCTTACACTTAATCGTGTCAACAAACAACCAAATGAAATGCTTGGAGGAACTGATGAGGTGTAATGTTGATTTAAAAAGCAAAGATTGTATTGGAAACACTTTATTACAACTAAGTGTAAAGAATAATCCAGATAATGTCTACTTCATCAAAAAACTTATTTCTTTTGGTATGGATATAAATACGGTCGACATTGTAGGCAATAATTGTATGCACAATCTAGCTTCCAGTCGTGGTAAAGATCAAAATATTAAAATCGTGGCAAAACTTTTCATCAAAAAAGGTATCAATATAGACTGTCAGAATCGGACATTATTGGAAACACCCTTGCATATAGCTGCTAGACGTGGAAAATCATTTCTAATCGATATGCTCTTAGGCGAAGGGGCGGTTATAGATGTGATAGACAAAAATGGTCTTATTCCTTTCGACAACGTGCCAACGTCAGCGATAAATGTCTTTCGCGTATTCATCAAGCATCTGGCGTTAAAAATACACCGAGGAGAAATTGTAAACATGAATTTAGTGCATAAAATAAATTCGAATATCCTGAAGCTATTATATGATAATATTGTTGAGGATTTGGAACGCCTAAAAGAACCAATAATAGAAACTCATAATGTCTCATATTACCATATATTGTGTGGGAAGAGTGAAAATGTGTTGAAGTACATGATGAACCTTGTGATAAGGGACAATGTTTCAGGCTATACAAAGATCTCTACCATATATAAAAAGGAAATTCAACAGAAAATAGAGAAAGTGACAGAAATGATGAAAAACAAGGAAATTATTTACAACAAAGTGAATAAGATATTCGATTATAAACTACCACATTTGTGTGTAGAGAAAATCTGTAGTTATCTTCACCCAGAAGATATTGCAAGATGTTGAAATTCTGGATAAGAAAATAATATTGCTTTTGGAGATTAGTTATATGTGTATTATATTATCAAAATGTGTATATATATTGTAAAAACTATGTATAAATAATAAATATATGAATAATTGTTAAGATATTCAAGGGTTGTGATTTATTCTAGATTTGAAATGAACGATTCATACTTTTTTATGCAGTTCCAATGAAATATATATGAAATGAATGACTCTTGGTGAAACATTATAACAATTTTATTTAGAATCATTCTCGCAGTTTCTTTCCTAACTATTATGTCAAATACAGAGTACAAAACCAAAATAGAAGACTTAATGAAATCCGAAAATTTGAGAGAACTTAAATCAGACCTAAAAAATAGTTTTCGTAGATCAGTGAAGCAATAGTTTTATGATTACAAGAATATTTTTATTGTTGAAAACCCAAAAACTCTAAATGTCATGAATCCTACAGAACCTGTTCTCTATGAAATGCCAAAATTACATAAAGACGACATTATTATTAGAACTGTTGTTTCATATATAAATGCTCCAGCTTATAAATTATGTGAATTTCAATAATTATAAATAATATTTATCGAGACATCTGCTGACAATTCAATCTCTTAAACTAATATAGGTGAGACAACAAAATTGTCTTTATGAAATATAAATGATTTGAAGTAAAACACTTTATTTCCGCTTATTTTTATTTTTCAACCACAATTGTTTCGTCAATTACATATTGACTTCTTCAGGTGAGTATGGCTACTAGAGTAACCATACTCACCTGTCGTGAGCAAAAAATGTTACGGGAACTAAGCATTTTTCGCCTAGTAATAAAAAACAATCTATTTCCACACAATTCTTAATGTTGGCTTAATCATATTCTACATTTGAACTGATACTGTATGAATACTTAATATTTTATACAGTGTCAGTTCAAACGTAAAATATTATTAAGCCACAATATGGCGAATAATTGTCGTTCAACAATAAAAAGCTTGTGTAAATTGAATTTCATTTATAATTAATTCAAAATTACTTTTAATCTATTACAGACCGAATCCTTCCATTAAACCCTTTCCTTTTAGCGCGATTGTTCCATATGTAACAAAAATAATTTGCACTAAGTATAGGTATTTTTCACCTTCACTTATCAACAAAACGCATAGAAAATAATATTTTTCCGCAAATCATTCATCAGGTTTGCTTTTGTATACAAAATGGCAAATTATCATTGAAACCCTTTCAATTTCAAAATCGGGAGTATTTTCTATAAACTTTCGATATTTCTCAAGAAATGAATTTCGGGAAAGAACGAATTTTTATAACATGTTCATTGAAAAAGTTCCATTGTTGGGAAGGAGCATTCAAAATTCAATAATTTCTTTCGTTAACAAATAATATTATTGGTTATTATTCCGAAATGAAATATAATTCTAATGAAAATGATTCGAATAAGTTATCAACATTATCCCATATTTCATAGATTATTCCAAACTCATTATTTTAAAATTACCTACCAGCGTTCAGTGAAGTGCTAATGTATTTCTGAGTATATCTTAATATCATAACAGTAAAACTTTTGGGTTCTGTTAATTATGAAGTTTCATCAGTGATATATGATCTTTTGTATATTTATGCAAATTTATTTCAGGTAAGTTATTAATTTCAGGTAGAAAAATGACAAAATATTGAATAACCTAAACGACATATCTTTCTAAATTATCCGAAGAGGTCAAATTATTTGTATTTAGCTGCCAATCTTAACATCGGAATTTCCAAAAATATTTATTAGAGTAACAATCTTATTCTTCATCTATCGACATTTTAGTGCATGAGACATGGAAACTACCCAATTTTTATTCTCCCAATATTTACGAAATTACAGAATCTTAGTATATTTACCTGTTACAGAAACCATATAATTAAATCTTCCCTTACTCCGAGAAAGAACCAATTCGGTAATAAAACAAGAAATAATAAATGTTTTGACAGTTTGCCTGCAACAAAATTATTTCACGTTTAACGGCAAGATTCACATATGTTACTATCCGAAATGGATTTTATGGATTCTCTAGACAGCAGAATAATAAAAAACCATTACTTTAAATGCTTCATTTATTGGTACAGATATGTAGATGATGTTTTATGTTTACTCAATGTCGCTGATAGATCATTTTGTTTGTTTGTGGAATTCTTGATTAAATTATCCACATCCATGCAATTCACTAATGAATTAGAAAAAAACAGTAGTACCAAATTTTGCTATACAGATTGATATCTGTACGATGGGTCGATTAAGAACGTTGGATTTTTTAAAATCTGTTATACAGGGGTGTTATACAGGGTGATTCAAAAATTATTGTATGCTACCTCGGACCGCGTCTGTAGTGTACATAGAGGAATCATCCGAGAAGTAAAGTACGGCGGTCGTCCGAAAATTTTCGTTTCGTCGGAAGAAAGGGCAAAATGACACCTGTCATAATTCTCCTAACTTTATTGAAATTAATTGTGATAACAATCACGCTGGAAATAATACCATTAGAAAATAATATACTACCCGTCCTAATAGGAAAAGCCTATATCACAAATTGATATTTATAATTGATCTATCACATTGATTTGAATAAGATAGAAGAAATAATTTTCAAATATCAGTAAGAAATTGAAGACCTCAAAAAGCAACAATTAGATTTCGCTCAAACAGCAAATTTAGAACATTCTAATGAAATAAATTTTAAAGCCCATGAAGAGATTCTTAATGAAAATATTGGAACTAAAAGAGGACTAGTTAATCTCGGTGGCAAGATTTCAAAATTATTATTCGGAACCTCAGGTTCACATGATGAGGAATTGTATAGAAATTATTTTCTATGAGGAATCAGAAGCAGATAGCTACTGTCGTAAATGATCTTTACAAGATTAATCTTTTACATGAATCTACTTTAACCTATGCTAAATTTGCTGAATTGATAACAAACGTCACAATTATACATATTAATTATTTGAAAGATTATTATCAATTGTGATACGAAGATTATCTTCCAAAATACAATATTATTATTTTTGATATCAATTCCCACTAGTTATGAAAAAGGATATAACTTATACAAGTTTTACTTCCTACCCCGAAATAATTTGACCGTTTCCCATACCAATTCCTATATGCTCTCGCAAGAAGAATTACTAGAATGGTCAATAAACCAATTCCATCCAATTGAAGCAGATTTCTTATGTAATCCAAAGAGAATCCAATGATGAAGAAACCAAGAAAGATGACGTTCCTGATATAGTGTTAGAAGACTTAGATCAATGGAATGTTCGATATTTCAAAGTTTCTGTATTATTTATCACAATGCTCATTTTTGTAAAAATTATATTTGCTTTTGCTTTCAGACATTTTAGAAAAAATGTATTCTCTAAAGCTACACTTTCAGCTGATACCTTCCTCTATGAAGGGGATGAATTACATAATCTTAACCCTTATTAATTTATTGGATTTTTTCCAATACTCCATAAGACCTGTATATTAGCATGTATTTTTATTGTAATTCAAAATTTCTCCCCATAAATCATATCATATATATATCATATCATAATTTAGATAAGGACACCTATAAATACCATTGTGATTGTTTATTCTTCAAGAGATTAGACGCATTCATCATTGTATTCAAATGAATATATATATATATATATTTTTTTTTATATATTTATATATATATAATATATATATATATATATATATATATATATATATATATATATATATATATATATATATTTATATATCTATATATATATATAGTATATGAATATATATATATTTATATATATATATATATATATATATAAATATCTGTATATATATATATATATATACAATATATATACATTCTGTCAAGAAAGTACCGGGAATTATCGATTTAAATCTGGCGGGGTCATTACCCCGCCTTTTTTTTTTTTACCTGCCTCATTAGGCATTTTTACCTGCCTCATTAGGCAGGTAAAAATTTTTTTTCCTAGGTTGGTACCACCGTCCTTAATTACTATGCCAAGCTTGAGCAGGATCTGTCAACGAGTGTGTTTGCAACAGCTGATTAAGTCAGTCGATGTCAGAGTGCGTGCCGATTTTTACTATGGGTGATTACGTTGAGCAAAGAATTTGTTTAAAGTTTTGTGTTGCAAATGAATTTTCGAGTGCCGATGCATTGAGAATGTTGCAAAAGGCCTTTGGTGATAATGCTCTATCGAAAACTCGTGCATATCAGTGGTACAGAGCCTTGAAGGACGGTCGTGAAGTGGTCGAAGACTTGCCTCGTTCCGGACGCCCATCGACGGCTTCGAGCGAAGATAACGTCGATAAAATTAAGGAAAGGGTGCTGGAAAACCGTCGTACCAGCTTGAGAGAGATAGCACATGATCTAAAGATATCCCACGAGTTTGCACGTACGATTTTGATTGATATTTTGGGCATGAGAAAGATGGCCGCACGACTCGTACCGAAAGACCTGAATTTTCTTCAAAAACGTCATCGCGAACAGGTTGCTTTAGACATGCTGGATCGCTGTAATTCCGATTCTTCATTCATGGAACGCATTATAACTGGTGATGAGACCTGGGTCTACGAGTACGATATGCAAACAAGCCAGCAATCATCGGAATGGGTGGCAAAAAATGAGCCGAAACCGAAAAAACCACGCCAAAGCCGCTCGAAAATGAAGGCGATGCTCATTGTTTTCTTCGATATCCGTGGCGTGGTGCACTACGAATTCGTTCCAGAGGGTCAGACGGTAAACAAGGAGTATTACCTAGGCGTTATGAAACGTTTGCGTGAGCGTATCCGTAAGAAGCGGTCAAATTTGTGGGCGAACAACACATGGATTTTGCATGACGATAACGCGCCTTTTCACCGAGCTACGATTGTGACTGACTTTCTCGCCAAAAACTCAACAAACGTGCTTCAGCAACCACCGTATTCGCCGGATTTGGCTCCCTGCGACTTTTTCCTCTTCCCAAAACTAAAATTGCCCCTTCGTGGCACCCGTTTTGAGTCGATTGAAGCCATAAAACAAAATTCGGCGCAAGAGCTAAAGTCCATCCCGGAAAGCGCCTATACAAAATGTTTCGATAATTGGAAGTGCCGTTGGCATAGATGTATTGGAGCAACTGGAGCCTATTTTGAAGGCGACCCAATAAATTTTGACGATTAAATGTGAAAATGATGTTTTAATTAAAAATTCCCGGTAGTTTCTTGACAGAGTAGTATATATATATATATATATATATATATAGTATTACAGTTAAATTAAATAATTATACGAATATATTATAGAAATGACTCACCGTTGAGTCGTTAGAGTTTAACCAAACCGAAATTAATTAAATAATATCCATTCCGATAGAAATATTAATAATTTAATTCATAAAAATAGAAGAAAGAGCATATTCGGAGCACATAACGACAAGTCGAGTGAAAATTCTCTGAACAGGGATCAGAAATCAGTATACTTGTTGACAATTTATAAACAGAATTCACAGGCAGATTTAAATACACAATTATTCAATGTAAAAAAAGCCACAGTTGCATTAAATAGAAGTAATTTGAATTTAGATATGTAATTTGAAATCGATGAAGAAATTGTTGAAAAGATTTGTTACTTTCATGAATCACAGATGAACTTCAGTGAAATCATTGACAACGAACAAGCTAAATTAAATATAACTCACCAGAATTATGTAAACGGGACAAATTTGATCAAAGTTCAATTAATTAAATGAAAGATACATCTACGTCAGATATTTTTAAATTATTAATGTCAGAGATATCCTTCAAGATGTTTAGGCATCAAAAGAATTATAATAGCACCTAAGATTTATGAATTTAATCAATTTCATAAGTAATAATGAGTAATTTATAAGTTATAAGCATCAGAACTTAAACTTTGTTAAATTTTGACACTTGAAATACTTAACTGATGAAGAGCAAGATTTTGATTGTTCTATTCAACATGAAACATACATCAAAATGTAGTTAACAAAATAGGATAATTTTCAACAGTAGTTTCAAACCAAGAAATATTGTGAATTTTGTAAAATAATCGAAAGCATCATTTTTCAATAATTTTGACAGAAGCTAGTAAGCTTTGAAATTCAATTTTTCGTGAAAACTTTTAATAGGAAAGACACAGAAAAATTGCCAAGTCTTTAAAATACGAGAACAGAATTCACATCGGCCTGTCTCAAAATAGAACATTACTCTCTTCAATAGTCCAGGTCCAAAACCTAAAAATAAATCAATAATATTATTGTAAATGTAAATGTGATAAAAAAATTACGTTACCTGAGTGTAGTGAATGGAAATAAACCCAAATAGCAATCAAGAATACAACAATTTAAATCAAAAAGAGGAAATCAACCTAGTGGGTTGGGAGATCCGAACATTCTGGAAATATTCTTGAGAAACAAAAACAAAATCCTGAAATAGAGCAAAGCCAACATCAAATGAACACTATCAATGGATGATTTAACTTACCATATGTAGAAATAAGTTTATACATGTAAAATTTTTCAATTTGAATTCAAAAACAAATCATTGCTTGTTTACGTTAGAATTACGTTACGATATTTAAATAGTGTTAAGTTAGAACATAGAATTAGACATTATTTAGATTATTAATCACTGATTATTATTATATTTCAAATTACTCAGTCGTAATATATACTGTAAAAAAATTCAGCTTATTAAAAATTCAAATTGAACCCTCCCTAAAAGATCAAATCAAATTTAATAATATTTGAATTTCAATTATTCAACAACAAAATTAAAATCTTAAGAGCTAGCTGGTAACATTGAATACAAGCAGCTAGATACAAGGGTTATCAAACCAGTATTCATTCTGAAATTATATATTTAAACCATATCGAATTGGCTCCACTATGTGCGGTAGAAAAAAGTAAAAGTGAATTAAAAATTTAAGTTGTTATTCCATAACAATATATATAATATATGACTAATGTTGACTGCCGGGACATTTTGTACATTTGAAAGAACAGTGTACAATTGATTGTATATAACTTTGTGTGTAACGTATATTTCAATTTTTATTTCAATTTTATTTCAATTTATCTTAATAGGTGCCGAAAATCTGAAAGCTCCTTCGATAGATATTTTTTTCTTCATTTAGTCCATAATTAAATTTCATTTATGATTCATACATGCTTCGAAAGCAGTCTTTTATTCAGATATCAACTTTATACTTGATTTTAAAACCTAGACATCAGGCTTTAAACCTTGAGTAATTAATCATTTTTCGTCAATAATTCATAGATCACTCAAATGAACTGTAAGAACATTTTCAAAAATGAACTTTTCGTCATGTCCATCCCTTCATTTATTCGTGATGAATACGGATTTTGATCTGATATTCATCAATATGTATTCTTGTAATGACTACTTGCGTTTTTCACTCCCAATATATGAAGAACAACTTTTACACAAAATAAATAATATTTTACATTAATTATCCCTGAGTAAAAAGTAGCAAATTTATAGTCCGGAGCAATTTCTAAAACATATGAATAATATTGTATCGATATCCTTACATTTTACAGATTAAAGTTGCCCGCTGCGTCTGTCTGTATGTCTGTTCGCGATTAACTCGAAAAGTGATTAAAGCATTTTTATGCGGCTTTAACCAATTGATAGACTGATTTATGAGGAAGATTGGTACACAGTTTGACAAGGTTTTATGCGAATTGGTTGAGATATGATGATAAATGTGGAGTTTGGGAGCTTGCTTTGGAAAAGATGCCTAATCTCTTTGAGATATAACAAAACTATGCATGGTAGGATATTCCTCTTTTATAGGTCTCCAAAGAAGTCCGCGATGGCAATGGATCAGCTTACTATTTATCGATTTTAAATTCTGAAAAAAGTTTACCTACCAACAATGCGGCAATTGGAAAGCTATTCAAACGAATGCAGTATTAATAATGTGTTAATTATTATAGAAATACTTTACATTAGTAACCTCAAGAAATATATGCACGTCATTAAAATGTTTCACACTATATAATTTAAACGAATATCTAAGGAGTAGTCTAAAATAATTTGCACCTTAAATCAGAAAAATATAGAGTAAAAAAAATTAAATCAGTTTGGAAGACTCACAAAGTTCGTTTTGGTTTTATCATTCAATAAGTAGTTTTATAGATCTACTAAAAAATCCGCGATGGCATATATCTCTTTTAAGGATAGCTTATTTTAGCTTTTCTATATTCTGAAAATATTGTCACATACAATGCAGTAATTGAAAAACTATTTAGATGGAAACAGTAACTCAAACATGTTAGTTATCTTAAGCATTTCATGCGCATTATTTCGTTTTTATTTATCATTACGTGGGTATACATAAAATTTCATTTTTTTAATATGATACGTTGTTAAAACCATCTGGGAGCGAATATGAAGTTTAATGTAAGAAGCTAGATTGGATTCGAAAAAACACATGCTTCTTAAAATTTTACCGACGTCATCATGTCAATTGGTATAAAACGGATGAAAATCGGTCGAAATATTCTTCAGTTCGTAAACTAGATAGAATCGGTAAGCAGTACGTTGATGACGAATCTACGAATGCGTAGAAGGCCATGGTAGATTTTTATTGAATAATTCACTGAAAAATCTATGAATTCATACAATATTCCATAAATTCATACTAAAATGTATGTATACTAAAATGTATGAATTCATACAATAAAGTACGAATTCATACAAAAGTCTATGAATTCATTCAAAAATGTATGAATTCATTGAAAAATATATGAATTCATTGCAAAATGTATGAATTCATAGAACAATATATGAATTCATTGAAACTGTATGAATTCATTGAGAAATGTATGAATTCGTTGAAAAATGTAGGAATTTATTGAAAAAGGATTATTTCATTGAAAAATGTATGCTTAACAATTACCAATATAATGACAATATTTGAAAAGCGCTGACGTGAAGTCGGAAGATTTTATGCGCACAAACATAGCCAGAGCGGTAACTCATTCAATTATTGAACTCGATTAACGCTGCTCTGCTCAGTTTTTATTTTAATGTTTAATGTTCTAATTGAACGACGCCTATAAACTTCTACAACACAGCCAATTTTGCCCATTAGCGAACTCAACTGAAATATTCGGACTCTGAACCTACCTTGAAAATTCAAAGATTCGAGCTCTTTCCGTTAGGCTAACGGACCGGATGGGTGGACGGCCGGACAGTATTGAATTTGACCTCGGATTCTTCATCAGGAAATCGAATCCAGTCATTTGAGTACATTTTCGGCTCAAATTTCTAAATTTTCAGCCATTAGAGCGAAATGATAGCTCAATGTTCCCCTAGAACATGCGCGCAAAAAAGAACCTCTTCAGGTGCGTTGGTTGCAAAACATGCAAAACGTTGGTTGCCAACTCATGTAGTCACAATGTCATATTTTTTGAAATTTTTGCCAGAAATTTGAAAGAACTCGAAATTTGTTTGTTAATTTTGGACTCAACTATGACATTAGTTCGTAAATCGGCTAAATCCGTCCAATAATTCGAAGTTTTTATTATAAATATTACATTATAAATATCTCCAAAAATTCAGATATAATCAAATTTTAATTTGTAGAGTGAATGTTGATAATCAACATTAATAATCGATCATGCAATTAGTGAGGAGCACTTCATTGTAATATTAAAAAAAGTCTGTTTTTGCAACTCAAAATAACTTGGAAACATTTTTCTCTATTCAGTTTGGCTCATGCAGAAGTAAACATCAGCGCAAAGGAATGAAATAAGGAGATTCTCAAATCGATATCTCAATAACTGAATGGGTGAAATGCGGTATATATACCGCATTTCACCCGAGTATGTATACATAGGTATAACGTATCTACATAAATGCTCGAGCAAAATTTCTTAGAGATCAAGTCATAAGCTATTACTGAACGAAGGCGCAAAAATCGCTGATTTTACTCGACTTATTTTTTGGATGTCGGTTTACAGATATCTTAGCAATTATTAGCCAATCCCAAATACCATTACAATCAGTAGATTATTAATTTCGGATAATGTAACAATATTTCTCAACAATACACTAGCAAAAGTAAAGGTTTATACTAACAGAAAGCATGTCCGTACAATTCGATAAGACAAGAAAATCTGAACCAGTGGTTGCTGGTGCACGAATTCATACATTTTTCAATGAATACAAACACTTTCCAATCAACTCATCTATTTTGCAGTGAATTCACACATTTTTCAATTAATTATATGCTATTGTATTCTCAATTCAATTTATCCATCAACAAATAATTACACTGGTACGCTGTATCTTATACATTAGTAGTTACGCATTAATGACGCCGTCCGATGTGAAATATCGGTGTTTTCAATATTTCCATCAGATATCTCCGTATGTAACTAACGTAACTACTGTAACTAACGCGCAAGAACTCAGGACCGATTATTTACTTTCGGATGATCGCTGGAATAAGTTTTTCTAGAGTTGAAACTAACAGTTCAGTAGAAGATTGGGAGTAAATTCGTGGTTTACTCAGTTTTAGGGTAACATGCCAATTTTAAGGGGTTAAATTTTTAACCCTTCAATCCTGACTTAAAATTCCGAAGCATTCGTGAATATGCGCAGAGAGAAGATGGATGGGGGAAAATTCCATATGAGGATTTTCTGGAATTTAACGTTAGTCGCTTTGATAGGAAAATTCTGGGTTATTATAGAGATAATCATTTTATAATCCAAGATGAATAAAGTAAAATTATCACTGAACAACCAGTCCTCAAAGTTGAGAAATAATGACTTAGAAATTTTGTGCACTAAAGGAAGAAGAAGAATATCATAGAGTTTTATAGAGTTAATTTGTATATTACAGATGCGTTGAAGATAATTTAATCTAATTTACCCTGTTCTAAGGTTGAGATAATTCAAAATATAAAGTTTGATAACAACTATACAGAATAAAATTGTTGGTTAATTTTTGTGTAAAATTATTTCAAGTAAGTATTCAAATTATACACATGAAAATTTTATTTTGCATTTCAGTAATTGTTTTATTATGTTATTCATTTTCGAATGTTAAGTTTAGAAAATATTTATTCTAATTTACATACAATTTATATAAGATTTCCATATCACATAAGTTGTGTTCACTATTTCTATTTTGTTTGGAACTAGCGTGAAGACTTAATAGGTAGTTTTTTTTTCTATAGATTTCATTTATTGAAAAATGAAGGCACGATGATATTTTTAAAATAGATCTAGTGAATTGTTATATAAAAGATCATTCGTGATAATATCATGAAGTTGGGAATTGGGAAAATATCTATACCATAAAAAATAAATTTAGAGGATAACTGAATGAGTATCATTATTTTAATTATTCTTATTATGGAATAAAACATATTTTTTCTATTTAATTTTTTCATAGCTTCTACTTCAAATGTGTAGATTTTTAGTCGCTTGACCATAAGCACTGGTTAATTTTCACTTTAAAGCAAAAGTTGGCGTTGAATAAATTACTATCGGTAAGCATTTGATGTTGGCAACGGATCAAATGTATGAATTAGTTTAGAGCATTGAATAATTTCATTCGTTTTGTACTCAAATGATTAGCGTACATATAGGTGGTATCATTTAAAAAAGGTTCAAGTCATAAGAGTTAAGATCGAACACGAACGTGAGTAGAATGATTGAATGGTTAACACTAAGGTTAAGAAAGACTAAACCACAGGAAAGTGTTTCGTAGTTTACCTTTAGACATATACCAAATATACCCACTTATTTAAACAATGAAAAATTGAATGGTTAGGTGCTAACTAGAGTAACATTACCTCAATTAAAACAAATTGTAGAAATCGCTATGTTTTACTACCAATAAAAATATATATTTTTATTGGTAGTAAAATATTTCTACAATTTGTTTTAATTATGATCAACTACCAAATAGTGACGGCTGAAACAATTCAGTACTATTACCTCACTTCATTACTGTTCGGTTATATAGATGGGAGTAATGTTGATGTATTGTTGAATGAAAATGTAATAAGTATGTTGAGAATTATTCCATTCCATAAGCGGTGCTTGTTTTAGACATTAATTTAATTCTAAAAGTTTTTTTGAATAAAAATTTTTTAAATTAAAATTGTAGAAGATAAACATATATTAATTTGTTTCAATATTCAAATTTTGTTATATTTCTTCTATCAAGTAAAAGGCCTTTCTATTTTATTTTATATATAATATATAATTATATCTTGGCTTCAATAAATTTCATTATACAGTGTCAATGAATTTAGGTAAACCTTAAAAATAGCTCACACTGTTCTTTGATTCTGTTAGAGCATAGATAAATCTTGAATTATAAAGATGATCTATGTCTCGAAACATTATTCATTTACACGTGTTGAGTGGTTTGGTACAGGTTAGTTTTTGATTTTGATATTTTGAATATATTTCAGGACTGAAGACGGAATTGTTTTGAACTATATTTGTTTTTTGAAGATATAGTGCATGCTTTGAGAGATTTCTGAATTTACTTATTCGAATATGTAAATATATTAAATATTTCAAATAAATTATATTCTTTGAGAGGTCCTTTAAATGTGTTCATGTTTTCAAGGTACAAATGGCGTTTTGAGGGCAAGACCAGAAACAAAATTTGTCTCCTTTAAATATTTATTTATTAATTTTAGGGACTTTCGTGTATCTTTTGGTTTATTTATTCCATTTGACATTGTATATTGAGTTTAGATTATATACGTCTATTAAATATAAGCGGTGCTTGTTTTAGACATTAATTTAATTCTAAAAGTTTTTTTGAATAAAAATTTTTTAAATTAAAATTGTAGAAGATAAACATATATTAATTTGTTTCAATATTCAAATTTTGTTATATTTCTTCTATCAAGTAAAAGGCCTTTCTATTTTATTTTATATATAATATATAATTATATCTTGGCTTCAATAAATTTCATTATACAGTGTCAATGAATTTAGGTAAACCTTAAAAATAGCTCACACTGTTCTTTGATTCTGTTAGAGCATAGATAAATCTTGAATTATAAAGATGATCTATGTCTCGAAACATTATTCATTTACACGTGTTGAGTGGTTTGGTACAGGTTAGTTTTTGATTTTGATATTTTGAATATATTTCAGGACTGAAGACGGAATTGTTTTGAACTATATTTGTTTTTTGAAGATATAGTGCATGCTTTGAGAGATTTCTGAATTTACTTATTCGAATATTTAAATATATTAAATATTTCAAATAAATTATATTCTTTGAGAGGTCCTTTAAATGTGTTCATGTTTTCAAGGTACAAATGGCGTTTTGAGGGCAAGACCAGAAACAAAATTTGTCTCCTTTAAATATTTATTTATTAATTTTAGGGACTTTCGTGTATCTTTTGGTTTATTTATTCCATTTGACATTGTATATTGAGTTTAGATTATATACGTCTATTAAATATAAGCGGTGCTTGTTTTAGACATTAATTTAATTCTAAAAGTTTTTTTGAATAAAAATTTTTTAAATTAAAATTGTAGAAGATAAACATATATTAATTTGTTTCAATATTCAAATTTTGTTATATTTCTTCTATCAAGTAAAAGGCCTTTCTATTTTATTTTATATATAATATATAATTATATCTTGGCTTCAATAAATTTCATTATACAGTGTCAATGAATTTAGGTAAACCTTAAAAATAGCTCACACTGTTCTTTGATTCTGTTAGAGCATAGATAAATCTTGAATTATAAAGATGATCTATGTCTCGAAACATTATTCATTTACACGTGTTGAGTGGTTTGGTACAGGTTAGTTTTTGATTTTGATATTTTGAATATATTTCAGGACAGAAGACGGAATTGTTTTGAACTATATTTGTTTTTTGAAGATATAGTGCATGCTTTGAGAGATTTCTGAATTTACTTATTCGAATATTTAAATATATTAAATATTTCAAATAAATTATATTCTTTGAGAGGTCCTTTAAGTGTGTTCATGTTTTCAAGGTACAAATGGCGTTTTGAGGGCAAGACCAGAAACAAAATTTGTCTCCTTTAAATATTTATTTATTAATTTTAGGGACTTTCGTGTATCTTTTGGTTTATTTATTCCATTTGACATTGTATATTGAGTTTAGATTATATACGTCTATTAAATATAAGCGGTGCTTGTTTTAGACATTAATTTAATTCTAAAAGTTTTTTTGAATAAAAATTTTTTAAATTAAAATTGTAGAAGATAAACATATATTAATTTGTTTCAATATTCAAATTTTGTTATATTTCTTCTATCAAGTAAAAGGCCTTTCTATTTTATTTTATATATAATATATAATTATATCTTGGCTTCAATAAATTTCATTATACAGTGTCAATGAATTTAGGTAAACCTTAAAAATAGCTCACACTGTTCTTTGATTCTGTTAGAGCATAGATAAATCTTGAATTATAAAGATGATCTATGTCTCGAAACATTATTCATTTACACGTGTTGAGTGGTTTGGTACAGGTTAGTTTTTGATTTTGATATTTTGAATATATTTCAGGACTGAAGACGGAATTGTTTTGAACTATATTTGTTTTTTGAAGATATAGTGCATGCTTTGAGAGATTTCTGAATTTACTTATTCGAATATTTAAATATATTAAATATTTCAAATAAATTATATTCTTTGAGAGGTCCTTTAAGTGTGTTCATGTTTTCAAGGTACAAATGGCGTTTTGAGGGCAAGACCAGAAACAAAATTTGTCTCCTTTAAATATTTATTTATTAATTTTAGGGACTTTCGTGTATCTTTTGGTTTATTTATTCCATTTGACATTGTATATTGAGTTTAGATTATATACGTCTATTAAATATAAGCGGTGCTTGTTTTAGACATTAATTTAATTCTAAAAGTTTTTTTGAATAAAAATTTTTTAAATTAAAATTGTAGAAGATAAACATATATAAATTTGTTTCAATATTCAAATTTTGTTATATTTCTTCTATCAAGTAAAAGGCCTTTCTATTTTATTTTTTTTATATTCCATTAAGTAGTCAGCAAACTTTTAATTTGGCTTAACAGTATGACATTCATTTCTATTTATTCATATTTTATATATTTACTTCATCTTCGTCGAGTTTCGTAGTGTTTACTACATTTTCAAACAGAATAAAAACAAATTTTATCTATACTATTATATACATTCGTTGAAGGCTTCCGCAAAACTTCGAAAAGTGGGTTACGGTTATGTAACGAATGCAAAATGGCTCGAATAATAGAAGTTATATGAAATTTCTTTGGATTGAAACTAATTTAGACATATGACCCAAAAACGAATAAATAATTCTAACCCATAGTAATTTAGTCAACACAGACATTCGATGTTGTGAAACACCATTGTTCTTAATTGAAATTTAACCAAAGTGTTTTTGACAGATTTACCGGAAAAATAACCAGACATTTGAAACTAGCCCTAATTCAAAATTTATCACTTCATTCTGTTTACAGATTCTTAACCATCTTTTGCAAGAAAGTATTTACATGTTGGATCGTATAATTTTGGCGTGCATAACTCTGGAAGAATTAGATATGGAATTGATATCGGCAGTAGAAAGTGGAGATGAGGATATGACACTGAGATTACTGAAAAGAGGAGTTAATCCCAACAGAGCAGATCACAAAGGATACTGTACTCTTCACCATGCAGTAAAGCAAGGCCACAATATTCTGATTAGGCATCTTGTAAAATACGGCGGTGACATCGAAAAGGAAGGAATATTATATGGATACAAACCCTTACACTTAATCGTGTCAACAAACAACCAAATGAAATGCTTGGAGGAACTGATGAGGTGTAATGTTGATTTAAAAAGCAAAGATTGTATTGGAAACACTTTATTACAACTAAGTGTAAAAAATAATCCAGATAATGTGTACTTCATCAAAAAACTTATTTCTTTTGGTATGGATATAAATACGGTCGACATTGTAGGCAATAATTGTATGCACAATCTAGCTTCCAGTCGTGGTAAAGATCAAAATATTAAAATCGTGGCAAAACTTTTCATCAAAAAAGGTATCAATATAGACTGTCAGAATCAGACATTATTGGAAACACCCTTGCATATAGCTGCTAGACGTGGAAAATCATTTCTAATCGATATGCTCTTAGGCGAAGGGGCGGTTATAGATGTGATAGACAAAAATGGTCTTATTCCTTTCGACAACGTGCCAACATCAGCGATAAATGTCTTTCGCGTATTCATCAAGCATCTGGCGTTAAAAATACACCGAGGAGAAATTGTAAACATGAATTTAGTGCATAAAATAAATTCGAATATCCAGCTGAAGCTATTATATGATAATATTGTTGAGGATTTGGAACGCCTAAAAGAACCAATAATAGAATCCCATAATGTCTCATATTACCATATATTGTGTGGGAAGAGTGAAAATGTGTTGAAGTATATGAGGAACCTTGTGATAAGGGACAATGTTTCAGGCTATACAAAGATCTCTACCATATATAAAAAGGAAATTCAACAGAAAATAGAGAAAGTGACAGAAATGATGAAAAACAAGGAAATTATTTACAACAAAGTGAATAAGATATTCGATTATAAACTACCACATTTGTGTGTAGAGAAAATCTGTAGTTATCTTCACCCAGAAGATATTGCAAGATGTTGAAATTCTGGATAAGAAAATAATATTGCTTTTGGAGATTAGTTATATGTGTATTATATTATCAAAATGTGTATATATATTGTAAAAACTATGTATAAATAATAAATATATGAATAATTGTTAAGATATTCAAGGGTTGTGATTTATTCTAGATTTGAAATGAACGATTCATACTTTTTTATGCAGTTCCAATGAAATATACATGAAATGAATGACTCTTGGTGAAACATTATAACAATTTTATTTAGAATCATTCTCGCAGTTTCTTTCCTAACTATTATGTCAAATACAGAGTACAAAACCAAAATAGAAGACTTAATGAAATCCGAAAATTTGAGAGAACTTAAATCAGACCTAAAAAATAGTTTTCGTAGATCAGTGAAGCAATAGTTTTATGATTACAAGAATATTTTTATTGTTGAAAACCCAAAAACTCTAAATGTCATGAATCCTACAGAACCTGTTCTTTATGGAATGCCAAAATTACATCAAGACGACATTATTATTAGAACTGTTGTTTCATATATAAATGCTCCAGCTTATAAATTATGTGAATTTCAATAATTATAAATAATATTTATCGAGACATCTGCTGACAATTCAATCTCTTAAACTAATATAGGTGAGACAACAAAATTGTCTTTATGAAATATAAATGATTTGAAGTAAAACACTTTATTTCCGCTTATTTTTATTTTTCAACCACAATTGTTTCGTCAATTACATATTGACTTCTTCAGGTGAGTATGGCTACTAGAGTAACCATACTCACCTGACGTGAGCAAAAAATGTTACGGGAACTAAGCATTTTCCGCCTAGTAATAAAAAAAATTCTATTTCCACACAATTCTTAATGTTGGCTTAATCATATTCTACATTTGAACTGATACTGTATGAATACTATTAAGCCACAATATGGCGAATAATTGTCGTTCAACAATAAAAAGCTTGTGTAAATTGAATTTCATTTATAAGTAATTCAAAATTACTTTTAATCTATTACAGACCGAATCCTTCCATTAAACCCTTTCCTTTTAGCGCGATTGTTCCATATGTAACAAAAATAATTTGCACTAAGTATAGGTATTTTTCACCTTCACTTATCAACAAAACGCATAGAAAATAATATTTTTCCGCAAATCATTCATCAGGTTTGCTTTTGTATACAAAATGGCAAATTATCATTGAAACCCTTTCAATTTCAAAATCGGGAGTATTTTCTATAAACTTTCGATATTTCTCAAGAAATGAATTTCGGGAAAGAACGAATTTTTATAACATGTTCATTGAAAAAGTTCCATTGTTGGGAAGGAGCATTCAAAATTCAATAATTTCTTTCGTTAACAAATAATATTATTGGTTAATATTCCGAAATGAAATATAATTCTAATGAAAATGATTCGAATAAGTTATCAACATTATCCCATATTTCATAGATTATTCCAAACTCATTATTTTAAAATTACCTACCAGCGTTCAGTGATGTGCTAATGTATTTCTGAGTATATCTTAATATCATAACAGTAAAACTTTTGGGTTCTGTTAATTATGAAGTTTCATCAGTGATACATGATCGCGTAACACACATCTTTTGTATATTTATGCAAATTTATTTCAGGTAAGTTATTAATTTCAGGTAGAAAAATGACAAAATATTGAATAACCTAAACGACATATCTTTCTAAATTATCCGAAGAGGTCAAATTATTTGTATTTAGCTGCCAATCTTAACATCGGAATTTCCAAAAATATTTATTAGAGTAACAATCTTATTCTTCATCTATCGATATTTTAGTGCATGAGACATGGAAACTACCCAATTTTTATTCTCCCAATATTTACGAATTTACAGAATCTTAGTATATTTACCTGTTACAGAAACCATATAATTAAATCTTCCCTTACTCCGAGAAAGAACCAATTCGGTAATAAAACAAGAAATAATAAATGTTTTGACAGTTTGCCTGCAACAAAATTATTTCACGTTTAACGGCAAGATTCACATATGTTACTATCCGAAATGGATTTTATGGATTCTCTAGACAGCAGAATAATAAAAAGCCACTACTTTAAATGCTTCATTTATTGGTACAGATATGTAGATGATGTTTTATGTTTACTCAATGTCGCTGATAGATCATTTTGTTTGTTTGTGGAATTCTTGATTAAATTATCCACATCCATGCAATTCACTAATGAATTAGAAAAAAACAGTAGTACCAAATTTTGCTATACAGATTGATATCTGTACGATGGGTCGATTAAGAATGTTGGATTTTTTAAAATCTGTTATACAGGGGTGTTATACAGGGTGATTCAAAAATTATTGTATGCGACCTCGGACCGCGTCTGTAGTGTACATAGAGGGGTCATCCGAGAAGTAAAGTACGGCGGTCGTCCGTACGAAAATTTTCGTTTCGTCGGAAGAAAGGGCAAAATGACACCTGTCATAATTCTCCTAACTTTATTGAAATTAATTGTGATAACAATCACGCTGGAAATAATACCATTAGAAAATAATATACTACCCGTCCTAATAGAAAAAGCCTATATCACAAATAGATATTTATAATTGATCTATCACATTGATTTGAATAAGATAGAAAAAATAATTTTCAAATATCAGTAAGAAATTGAAGACCTCAAAAAGCAACAATTAGATTTCGCTCAAACAGCAAATTTAGAACATTCAAATTAAATAAATTTTAAAGCCCATGAAGAGATTCTTAATGAAAATATTGGAACTAAAAGAGGACTAGTTAATCTCGGTGGCAAGATTTCAAAATTATTATTCGGAACCTCAGGTTCTCATGATGAGGAATTGTATAGAAATTATTTTCTATGAGGAATCAGAAGCAGATAGATACTGTCGTGAATGATCTTTACAAGATTAATCTTTTACATGAATCTACTTTACCCTATGCTAAATTTGCTGAATTGATAACAAACGTCACAATTATACATGTTAATTATTTGAAAGATTATTATCAATTGTGATACGAAGATTATCTTCTTCTTTGAAGCAGATTTCTTATGTAATCCAAGGAGAATCCAATGATGAAGAAACAAAGAAAGATGACGTTCCTGATATAGTGTTAGAAGACTTAGAACAATCGAATGTTTGATATTTCAAAGTTTCTGTATTATTTATCACAATGCTCATTTTTGTAAAAATTATATTTGCTTTTGCTTTCAGACATTTTAGAAAAAATGTATTCTCTAAAGCTACACTTTCAGCTGATAACTTCCTCTATGAAGGGGATGAATTACATAATCTTAACCCTTATTAATTTAATGGATTTTTTCCAATACTCCATAAGACCTGTATATTAGCATGTATTTTTATTGTAATTCAAAATTTCTCCCCATGAATCATATCATAATTTAGATAAAGACACCTATAAATACCATTGTGATTGTTTATTCTTCAAGAGATTAGACGCATTCATCATTGTATTCAAATGAATATATATATATATATATATATATATATATATATATAATATATATATATATATATATATATATATATATATTGCGTAGTATAGGTTATCGACCAGACTAATAATAAATCTATTACCTTGTTTTCGGGAATGTGGTCTGTATATCAAGAAAACTCCAATTTTCTTCAAATATCTCAATATTTCGTTGATATAATTTTCAACATCATCAGGAGATAAACTGAAAACAGCAAACAAAAAAGGGCAACATCATTTACAGGAAACAAACAAAGATTTTTTTATACAGCACTTACAAGATCAGAGCTTCACTTCCAAAACACAGAATCAAACATTACAAAATTCTTTACTCGAAAAATCAAACATCAAAAATCAGCAACTATATTACATTCAAAAGAGAAACTTCTAATATCCCAAATATTACAGGTGTTTTAAATTGCTCTCCAATAACCGATATGAAACAAAGAAACAATATGGGAAATATGTGACATCTACAGTATATGTACTAAAGTTTACTTAGAACACTACAGTAAACTGTATTGAGGCCTTCTGTATCTGATTTATAGTTTACTGCATTGTTCTCCTTTTTAATGTGTAGCATCTCGAGAAATAATCGTTTCCTGTAATCATTCTCTTGTTGCAATATACTAACGCTGTCAAAATCAAAATTGTGACCAGTTTTTTTATGATGGTCAACCAACGCACAAGAGTTTTTCCCTATTCGGCAATCACTCTTATGCTGAGTTATTCGATTTTTGAGCCACTGCTGTGATTGGCCAATGTAAGCTCCCGGGCATTCCATACATGGCACCCTATATATAGTATTACTCATGAAATCAGTCGGAGTTTTGTCCTTTAGTTTCGAGAATAACCTTGAGTTATTCATTACATTATATCTCGCGATTTTAACCTGCGGATAATCTTTAAACAAATTAACTACCCTATGAGTTAGTTCGTTCATTTGCGGTAATTTTTTGAACTTTTGCTGCAGTGGGTTGTCATCCGTGGGACCATCATAAAAACTCGCACTGAAAATTAACCTCTTTAAGATATTCCTTGGGTATCCATTGTTGACAAAAATATCGAAGAGGTTAATTTTCAGTGCGAGTTTTTATGATGGTCCCACGGATGACAACCCACTGCAGCAAAAGTTCAAAAAATTACCGCAAATGAACGAACTAACTCATAGGGTAGTTAATTTGTTTAAAGATTATCCGCAGGTTAAAATCGCGAGATATAATGTAATGAATAACTCAAGGTTATTCTCGAAACTAAAGGACAAAACTCCGACTGATTTCATGAGTAATACTATATATAGGGTGCCATGTATGGAATGCCCGGGAGCTTACATTGGCCAATCACAGCAGTGGCTCAAAAATCGAATAACTCAGCATAAGAGTGATTGCCGAATAGGGAAAAACTCTTGTGCGTTGGTTGACCATCATAAAAAAACTGGTCACAATTTTGATTTTGACAGCGTTAGTATATTGCAACAAGAGAATGATTACAGGAAACGATTATTTCTCGAGATGCTACACATTAAAAAGGAGAACAATGCAGTAAACTATAAATCAGATACAGAAGGCCTCAATACAGTTTACTGTAGTGTTCTAAGTAAACTTTAGTACATATACTGTAGATGTCACATATTTCCCATATTGTTTCTTTGTTTCATATCGGTTATTGGAGAGCAATTTAAAACACCTGTAATATTTGGGATATTAGAAGTTTCTCTTTTGAATGTAATATAGTTGCTGATTTTTGATGTTTGATTTTTCGAGTAAAGAATTTTGTAATGTTTGATTCTGTGTTTTGGAAGTGAAGCTCTGATCTTGTAAGTGCTGTATAAAAAAATCTTTGTTTGTTTCCTGTAAATGATGTTGCCCTTTTTTGTTTGCTGTTTTCAGTTTATCTCCTGATGATGTTGAAAATTATATCAACGAAATATTGAGATATTTGAAGAAAATTGGAGTTTTCTTGATATACAGACCACATTCCCGAAAACAAGGTAATAGATTTATATATATATATATATATGTATATATCTATATATATATATATATATATATAGTATATATATATTTATTTATGATTGTTTCTCTCATAGGGGATTTTTAGAATTATTATTAATTTAATATTGCGTACAGGTTATAATTTCATTATATACCTCAGCGATGTATTCAGTTTATTTAGCCAAATAAACTTTATTATTATTATTATTATTATTATTATTATTATTATATATATATATATAAATATCTGTATATATATATATATATACATATATTTATATATATATACTATATATATATATATACTATATATATATATATACTATATATATACATTCTGTCAAGAAAGTACCGGGAATTATCGATTTAAATCTGGCGGGGTAATGAGGCAGGTAAAAATTTTTTTTCCTAGGTTGGTACCACCGTCCTTAATTACTATGCCAAGCTTTAGAAGGATCTGTCAACTAGTGTGTTTGCAACAGCTGATTAAGTCAGTCGATGTCAGAGTGCGTGCCGATTTTTACTATGGGTGATTACGTTGAGCAAAGAATTTGTTTAAAGTTTTGTGTTGCAAATGAATTTTCGTGTGCCGATGCATTGAGAATGTTGCAAAAGGCCTTTGGTGATAATGCTCTATCGAAAACTCGTGCATATCAGTGGTACAGAGCCTTGAAGGACGGTCGTGAAGTGGTCGAAGACTTGCCTCGTTCCGGACGCCCATCGACGGCTTCGATCGAAGATAACGTCGATAAAATCAAGGAAAGGGTGCTGGAAAACCGTCGTACCAGCTTGAGAGAGATAGCACATGATCTTAAGATATCCCACGAGTTCGCACGTACGATTTTGATTGATATTTTGGGCATGAGAAAGATGGCCGCACGACTCGTACCGAAAGACCTGAATTTTCTTCAAAAACGTCATCGCGAACAGGTTGCTTCAGACATGCTGGATCGCTGTAATTCCGATTCTTCATTCATAGAACGCATTATAACTGGTGATGAGACCTGGGTCTACGAGTACGATATGCAAACAAGCCAGCAATCATCGGAATGGGTGGCAAAAAATGAGCCGAAACCGAAAAAACCACGCCAAAGCCGCTCGAAAATGAAGGTGATGCTCATTGTTTTCTTCGATATCCGTGGCGTGGTGCACTACGAATTCGTTCCAGAGGGTCAGACGGTAAACAAGGAGTATTACCTAGGCGTTATGAAACGTTTGCGTGAGCGTATCCGTAAGAAGCGGTCAAATTTGTGGGCGAACAACACATGGATTTTGAATGACGATAACGCGCCTTCTCACCGAGCTACGATTGTGACTGACTTTCTCGCCAAAAACTCAACAAACGTGCTTCAGCAACCACCGTATTCGCCGGATTTGGCTCCCTGCGACTTTTTCCTCTTCCCAAAACTAAAATTGCCCCTTCGTGGCACCCGTTTTGAGTCGATTGAAGCCATAAAACAAAATTCGGCGCGAGAGCTAAAGTCCATCCCGGAAAGCGCCTATAAAAAATGTTTCGATAATTGGAAGTGCCGTTGGCATAGATGTATTGGAGCAAATGGAGCCTATTTTGAAGGCGACCCAATAAATTTTGACGATTAAATGTGAAAATGATGTTTTAATTAAAAATTCCCGGTAGTTTCTTGACAGAGTAGTATATATATATATATATATATATATATATATATATATATATATATATATATATATATATTTATATAGTATTACAGTTAAATTAAATAATTATACGAATATATTATAGAAATGACTCACCGTTGAGTCGTTAGAGTTTAACCAAACCGAAATTAATTAAATAATATCCATTCCGATAGAAATATTAATAATTTAATTCATAAAAATAGAAGAAAGAGCATATTCGGAGCACATAACGACAAGTCGAGTGAAAATTCTCTGAACAGGGATCAGAAATCAGTATACTTGTTGACAATTTATAAACAGAATTCACAGGCAGATTTAAATACACAATTATTCAATGTAACAAAAGCCACAGTTGCATTAAATAGAAGTAATTTGAATTTAGATATGTAATTTGAAATCGATGAAGAAATTGTTGAAAAGATTTGTTACTTTCATGAATCACAGATGAACTTCAGTGAAATCATTGACAACGAACAAGGTAAATTAAATATAACTCACCAGAATTATGTAAACGGGACAAATTTGATCAAAATTCAATTAATTAAATGAAAGATACATCTACGTCAGATATTTTTAAATTATTAATGTCAGAGATATCCTTCAAGGTGTTTAGGCATCAAAAGAATTATAATAGCACCTAAGATTTATGAATTTAATCAACTTCATAAGTAATAATGAGTAATTTATAAGTTATAAGCATCAGAACTTAAACTTTGTTAAATTTTGACACTTGAAATACTTTACTGATGAAAAGCAAGACTTTGATTGTTCTATTCAACATGAAACATACATCGAAATGTAGTTAACAAAATAGGATAATTTTCAACAGTGGTTTCAAACCAAGAAATATTGTAAATTTTGTAAAATAATCGAAAGCATCATTTTTCAATAATTTTGACAGAAGCTAGTAAGCTTTGAAATTCAATTTTTCGTGAAAACTATCAATAGGAAAGACACAGAAAAATTGGCAAGTCTTTAAAATACGAGAACAGAATTCACATCGGCCTGTCTCAAAATAGAACATTACTCTCTTCAATAGTCCAGGTCCAAAACCTAAAAATAAATCAATAATATTATTGTAAATGGAAATGTGATAAAAAAATTACGTTACCTGAGTATAGTGAATGGAAATAAACCCAAATAGCAATCAAGAATACAACAATTTAAATCAAAAAGAGGAAATCAACCTAGTGGGCTGGGAGATCCGAACATTCTGGAAATATTCTTGAGAAACAAAAACAAAATCCTGAAATAGAGCAAAGCCAACATCAAATGAACACTGTCAATGGATGATTAAACTTACCAAAGGTAGAAATAAGTTTATACATGTAAAAGTTTTCAATTTGAATTCAAAAACAAATCATTGCTTGTTTACGTTAGAATTACGTTACGATATTTAAATAGTGTTAAGTTAGAACATAGAATTAGACATTATTTAGATTATTAATCACTGATTATTATTATATTTCAAATTACTCAGTCATAATATATACTGTAAAAAAATTCAGCTTATTAAAAATTCAAATTGTACCCTCCCTAAAAGATCAAATCAAATTTAATAATATTTGAATTTCAATTATTCAACAACAAAATTAAAATCTTAAGGTGATTCAGTATACGGAAGAAGATTTTTTTTATCAACTGGGTTTCATGGTCTTCATGTAATTATTAGATCCACATTTTTGAGAGTTTGCCTAATCCGATTAAATGCAAATCATTTTAGATTAAGTCATCATTTCGGATTTGAAGCAGCAGCCTGATATTGACATTTTGTTGATGTTGTTTGATTATTCCTTTATCTTTCTATTTACTGATGAGGAAGCTATTTATATAGTATAAAAATTACAATTGATTTCCAATCAAAAAATCTATTATTAACTAGTATAAATAATTATAATAATTTTATTTTTAACTTTAATAACTATTGTTCTAGCAATATTTCATACAATTATTTCTATATTAATTTCAAAAAAAACATTTATAGATCGAGAAAAAAGCTGGTAACATTGAATACAAGCAGCTAGATACAAGGGTTATCAAACCAGTATTCATTCTGAAATTATATATTTAAACCATATCGATTTGGCTCCACTATGTGCGGTAGAAAAAAGTAAAAGTGAATTAAAAATTTAAGTTGCTATTCCATAACAATATATATAATATATGACTAATGTTGACTGCCGGGACATTTTGTACATTTGAAAGAACAGTGTACAATTGATTGTATATAACTTCACTTCTTCATATATCTGTTTTTGTAAGCATCTGTAATTTCAGAAGTGCCTCATAATTATTACAATGACATATCTACTTTTGTGTGTAACGTATATTTCAATTTTTATTTCAATTTTATTTCAATTTATCTTAATAGGTGCCGAAAATCTGAAAGCTCCTTCGATAGATATTTTTTTCTTCATTTAGTCCATAATTAAATTTCATTTATGATTCATACATGCTTCGAAAGCAGTCTTTTATTCAGATATCAACTTTATACTTGATTTTAAAACCTAGACATCAGGCTTTAAACCTTGAGTAATTAATCATTTTTCGTCAATAATTCATAGATCACTCAAATGAACTGTAAGAACATTTTCAAAAATGAACTTTTCGTCATGTCCATCCCTTCATTTATTCGTGATGAATACGGATTTTGATCTGATATTCATCAATATGTATTCTTGTAATGACTACTTGCGTTTTTCACTCCCAATATATGAAGAACAACTTTTACACAAAATAAATAATATTTTACATTAATTATCCCTGAGTAAAAAGTAGCAAATTTATAGTCCGGAGCAATTTCTAAAACATATGAATAATATTGTATCGATATCCTTACATATTACAGATTAAAGTTGCCCGCTGCGTCTGTCTGTATGCCTGTTCGCGATTAACTCGAAAAGTGATTAAAGCATTTTTATGCGGCTTTAACCAATTGATAGACTGATTTATGAGGAAGATTGGTACACAGTTTGACAAGGTTTTATGCGAATTGGTTGAGATATGATGATAAATGTGGAGTTTGGGAGCTTGCTTTGGAAAAGATGCCTAATCTCTTTGAGATATAACAAAACTATGCATGGTAGGATATTCCTCTTTTATAGGTCTCCAAAGAAGTCCGCGATGGCAATGGATCAGCTTACTATTTATCGATTTTAAATTCTGAAAAAAGTTTACCTACCAACAATGCGGCAATTGGAAAGCTATTCAAACGAATGCAGTATTAATAATGTGTTAATTATTATAGAAATACTTTACATTAGTAACCTCAAGAAATATATGCACGTCATTAAAATGTTTCACACTATATAATTTAAACGAATATCTAAGGAGTAGTCTAAAATAATTTGCACCTTGAATCAGAAAAATATAGAGTAAAAAAAATGAAATCAGTTTGGAAGACTCACAAAGTTCGTTTTGGTTTTATCATTCAATAAGTAGTTTTATAGATCTACTAAAAAATCCGCGATGGCATATATCTCTTTTAAGGATAGCTTATTTTAGCTATTCTATATTCTGAAAATATTGTCACATACAATGCAGTAATTGAAAAACTATTTAGATGGAAACAGTAACTCAAACATGTTAGTTATCTTAAGCATTTCATGCGCATTATTTCGTTTTTATTTATCATTACGTGGGTATACATAAAATTTCATTTTTTCAATATGATTCGTTGTTAAAACCATCTGGGAGCGAATATGAAGTTTAATGTAAGAAGCTAGATTGGATTCGAAAAAACACATGCTTCTTAAAATTTTACCGACTTCATCATGTCAATTGGTAAAAAACGGATGAAAATCGGTCGAAATATTCTTCAGTTCGTAAACTAGATAGAATCGGTAAACAGTACGTTGATGACGAATCTACGAAAGCGTAGAAGGCCATGGTAGATTTTTATTGAATAATTCACTGAAAAATCTATGAATTCATACAATATTCCATAAATTCATACTAAAATGTATGTATACTAAAATGTATGAATTCATACAATAAAGTACGAATTCATACAAAAGTCTATGAATTCATTCAATAATGTATGAATTCATTGAAAAATATATGAATTCATTGCAAAATGTATGAATTCATAGAACAATATATGAATTCATTGAAACTGTATGAATTCATTGAGAAATGTATGAATTCGTTGAAAAATGTAGGAATTTATTGAAAAAGGATGATTTCATTGAAAAATGTATGCTTAACAATTACCAATATAATGACAATATTTGAAAAGCGCTGACGTGAAGTCGGAAGATTTTATGCGCACAAACATAGCCAGAGCGGTAACTCATTCAATTATTGAACTCGATTAACGCTGCTCTGCTCAGTTTTTATTTTAATGTTTAATGTTCTAATTGAACGACGCCTATAAACTTCTACAACACAGCCAATTTTGCCCATTAGCGAACTCAACTGAAATATTCGGACTCTGAACCTACCTTGAAAATTCAAAGATTCGAGCTCTTTCCGTTAGGCTAACGGACCGGATGGGTGGACGGCCGGACAGTATTGAATTTGACCTCGGATTCTTCATCAGGAAATCGAATCCAGTCATTTGAGTACATTTTCGGCTCAAATTTCTAAATTTTCAGCCATTAGAGCGAAATGATAGCTCAATGTTCCCCTAGAACATGCGCGCAAAAAAGAACCTCTTCAGGTGCGTTGGTTGCAAAACATGCAAAACGTTGGTTGCCAACTGATGTAGTCACAATGTCATATTTTTTGAAATTTTTTCCAGAAATTAGAAAGAACTCGAAATTTGTTTGTTAATTTTGGACTCAACTATGACATTAGTTCGTAAATCGGCTAAATCCGTCCAATAATTCGAAGTTTTTATTATAAATATTACATTATAAATATCTCCAAAAATTCAGATATAATCAAATTTTAATTTGTAGAGTGAATGTTGATAATCAACATTAATAATCGATCATGCAATTAGTGAGGAGCACTTCATTGTAACATTAAAAAAAGTCTGTTTTTGCAACTCAAAATAACTTGGAAACAGTTTTCTCTATTCAGTTTGGTTCATGCAGAAGTAAACATCAGCGCAAAGGAATGAAATAAGGAGATTCTCAAATCGATATCTCAATAACTGAATGGGTGAAATGCGGTATATATACCGCATTTCACCCGAGTATGTATACATAGGTATAACGTATCTACATAAATGCTCGAGCAAAATTTCTTAGAGATCAAGTCATAAGCTATTACTGAACGAAGGCGCAAAAATCGCTGATTTTACTCGACTTATTTTTTGGATGTCGGTTTACAGATATCTTAGCAATTATTAGCCAATCACAAATACCATTACAATCAGTAGATTATTAATTTCGGATAATGTAACAATATTTCTCAACAATACACTAGCAAAAGTAAAGGTTTATACTAACAGAAAGCATGTCCGTACAATTCGATAAGACAAGATAATCTGAACCAGTGGTTGCTGGTGCACGAATTCATACATTTTTCAATGAATACAAACACTTTCCAATCAACTCATCTATTTTGCAGTGAATTCACACATTTTTCAATTAATTATATGCTATTGTATTCTCAATTCAATTTATCCATCAACAAATAATTACACTGGTACGCTGTATCTTATACATTAGTAGTTACGCATTAATGACGCCGTCCGATGTGAAATATCGGTGTTTTCAATATTTCCATCAGATATCTCCGTATGTAACTAACGTAACTACTGTAACTAACGCGCAAGAACTCAGGACCGATTATTTACTTTCGGATGATCGCTGGAATAAGTTTTTCTAGAGTTGAAACTAACAGTTCAGTAGAAGATTGGGAGTAAATTCGTGGTTTACTCAGTTTTAGGGTAACATGCCAATTTTAAGGGGTTAAATTTTTAACCCTTCAATCCTGACTTAAAATTCCGAAGCATTCGTGAATATGCGCAGAGAGAAGATGGATGGGGGAAAATTCCATATGAGGATTTTCTGGAATTTAACGTTAGTCGCTTTGATAGGAAAATTCTGGGTTATTATAGAGATAATCATTTTATAATCCAAGATGGATAAAGTAAAATCATCACTGAACAACCAGTCCTCAACGTTGAGAAATAATGACGTAAAAATTTTGTGCACTAAAGGAAGAAGAAGAATATCATAGAGTTTTATAGAGTTAATTTGTATATTACAGATGCGTTGAAGAGAATTTAATCTAATTCACCCTGTTCTAAGGTTGAGATAATTCAAAATATAAAGTTTGATTACAACTATACAGTATAAAATTGTTGGTTAATTTTTGTGTACAATTATTTCAAGTAAGTATTCAAATTATACACATGAAAATTTTATTTTGCATTTCAGTAATTGTTTTTTTTATTCTGTTATTCATTTTCGAATGTTAAGTTTAGAAAATATTTATTCTAATTTACATACAATTTATATAAGATTTCCATATCACATAAGTTGTGTTCACTATTTCTATTTTGTTTGGAACTAGCGTGAAGACTTAATAGGTAGTTTTTTTTTCTATAGATTTCATTTATTGAAAAATGAAGGCACGATGATATTTTTAAAATAGATCTAGTGAATTGTTATATAAAAGATCATTCGTGATAATATCATGTCGTTGGGAATTGGGAAAATATCTATACCATAAAAAATAAATTTAGAGGATAACTGAATGAGTATCATTATTTTAATTATTCTTATTATGGAATAAAACATATTTTTTCTATTTAATTTTTTCATAGCTTCTACTTCAAATGTGTAGATTTTTAGTCGCTTGACCATAAGCACTGGTTAATTTTCACTTTAAAGCAAAAGTTGGCGTTGAATAAATTACTATCGGTAAGCATTTGATGTTGGCAACGGATCAAATGTATGAATTAGTTTAGAGCATTGAATAATTTCATTCGTTTTGTACTCAAATGATTAGCCTACATATAGGTGGTATCATTTAAAAAAGGTTCATGTCATAAGAGTTAAGATCGAACACGAACGTGAGTAGATTGATTGAATGGTTAACACTAAGGTTAAGAAAGACTAAACCACAGGAAAGTGTTTCGTAGTTTACCTTTAGACATATACCAAATATACCCACTTATTTAAACAATGAAAAATTGAATGGTTAGGTGCTAACTAGAGTAACATTACCTCAATTAAAACAAATTGTAGAAATCGCTATGTTTTACTACCAATAAAAATATATATTTTTGTTGGTAGTAAAATATAGTAATTTCTACAATTTGTTTTAATTATGATCAACTACCAAATAGTGACGGCTGAAACAATTCAGTACTATTACCTCACTTCATTACTGTTCGGTTATATAGATGGGAGTAATATTGATGTATTGTTGAATGAAAATATAATAAGTATGTTGAGAATTATTCCATTAAGTAGTCAGCAAACTTTTAATTTGGCTTAACAGTATGACATTCATTTCTATTTATTCATATTTTATATATTTACTTCATCTTCGTCGAGTTTCGTAGTGTTTACTACATTTTCAAACAGAATAAAAACAAATTTTATCTATACTATTATATACATTCGTTGAAGGCTTCCGCAAAACTTCGAAAAGTGGGTTACGGTTATGTAACGAATGCAAAATGGCTCGAATAATAGAAGTTATATGAAATTTCTTTGGATTGAAACTAATTTAGACATATGACACAAAAACGAATAAATAATTCTAACCCATAGTAATTTAGCCAACACAGACATTCGATGTTGTGAAACACCATTGTTCTTAATTGAAATTTAACCAAAGTGTTTTTGACAGATTTACCGGAAAAATAACCAGACATTTGAAACTAGCCCTAATTCAAAATTTATCACTTCATTCTGTTTACAGATTCTTAACCATCTTTTGAAAGAAAGTATTTACATGTTGGATCGTATAATTTTGGCGTGCATAACTCTGGAAGAATTAGATATGGAATTGATATCGGCAGTAGAAAGTGGAGATGAGGATATGACACTGAGATTACTGAAAAGAGGAGTTAATCCCAACAGAGCAGATCACAAAGGATACTGTACTCTTCACCATGCAGTAAAGCAAGGCCACAATATTCTGATTAGGCATCTTGTAAAATACGGCGCTGACATCGAAAAGGAAGGAATATTATATGGATACAAACCCTTACACTTAATCGTGTCAACAAACAACCAAATGAAATGCTTGGAGGAACTGATGAGGTGTAATGTTGATTTAAAAAGCAAAGATTGTATTGGAAACACTTTATTACAACTAAGTGTAAAGAATAATCCAGATAATGTGTACTTCATCAAAAAACTTATTTCTTTTGGTATGGATATAAATACGGTCGACATTGTAGGCAATAATTGTATGCACAATCTAGCTTCCAGTCGTGGTAAAGATCAAAATATTAAAATCGTGGCAAAACTTTCCATCAAAAAAGGTATCAATATAGACTGTCAGAATCAGACATTATTGGAAACACCCTTGCATATAGCTGCTAGACGTGGAAAATCATTTCTAATCGATATGGTCTTAGGCGAAGGGGCGGTTATAGATGTGATAGACAAAAATGGTCTTATTCCTTTCGACAACGTGCCAACATCAGCGATAAATGTCTTTCGCGTATTCATCAAGCATCTGGCGTTAAAAATACACCGAGGAGAAATTGTAAACATGAATTTAGTGCATAAAATAAATTCGAATATCCAGCTGAAGCTATTATATGATAATATTGTTGAGGATTTGGAACGCCTAAAAGAACCAATAATAGAATCTCATAATGTCTCATATTACCATATATTGTGTGGGAAGAGTGAAAATGTGTTGAAGTATATGAGGAACCTTGTGATAAGGGACAATGTTTCAGGCTATACAAAGATCTCTACCATATATAAAAAGGAAATTCAACAGAAAATAGAGAAAGTGACAGAAATGATGAAAAACAAGGAAATTATTTACAACAAAGTGAATAAGATATTCGATTATAAACTACCACATTTGTGTGTAGAGAAAATCTGTAGTTATCTTCACCCAGAAGATATTGCAAGATGTTGAAATTCTGGATAAGAAAATAATATTGCTTTTGGAGATTAGTTATATGTGTATTATATTATCAAAATGTGTATATATATTGTAAAAACTATGTATAAATAATAAATATATGAATAATTGTTAAGATATTCAAGGGTTGTGATTTATTCTAGATTTGAAATGAACGATTCATACTTTTTCATGCAGTTCCAATGAAATATATATGAAATGAATGACTCTTGGTGAAACATTATAACAATTTTATTTAGAATCATTCTCGCAGTTTCTTTCCTAACTATTATGTCAAATACAGAGTACAAAACCAAAATAGAAGACTTAATGAAATCCGAAAATTTGAGAGAACTTAAATCAGACCTAAAAAATAGTTTTCGTAGATCAGTGAAGCAATAGTTTTATGATTACAAGAATATTTTTATTGTTGAAAACCCAAAAACTCTAAATGTCATGAATCCTACAGAAGCTGTTCTTTATGGAATGCCACAATTACATAAAGACGACATTATTATTAGAACTGTTGTTTCATATATAAATGCTCCAGCTTATAAATTATGTGAATTTCAATAATTATAAATAATATTTATCGAGACATCTGCTGACAATTCAATCTCTTAAACTAATATAGGTGAGACAACAAAATTGTCTTTATGAAATATAAATGATTTGAAGTAAAACACTTTATTTCCGCTTATTTTTATTTTTCAACGACAATTGTTTCGTCAATTACATATTGACTTCTTCAGGTGAGTATGGCTACTAGAGTAACCATACTCACCTGACGTGAGCAAAAAATGTTACGGGAACTAAGCATTTTCCGCCTAGTAATAAAAAAAATTCTATTTCCACACAATTCTTAATGTTGGCTTAATCATATTCTACATTTGAACTGATACTGTATGAATACTATTAAGCCACAATATGGCGAATAATTGTCGTTCAACAATAAAAAGCTTGTGTAAATTGAATTTCATTTATAAGTAATTCAAAATTACTTTTAATCTATTACAGACCGAATCCTTCCATTAAACCCTTTCCTTTTAGCGCGATTGTTCCATATGTAACAAAAATAATTTGCACTAAGTATAGGTATTTTTCACCTTCACTCATCAACAAAACGCATAGAAAATAATATTTTTCCGCAAATCATTCATCAGGTTTGCTTTTGTATACAAAATGGCAAATTATCATTGAAACCCTTTCAATTTCAAAATCGGGAGTATTTTCTATAAACTTTCGATATTTCTCAAGAAATGAATTTCGGGAAAGAACGAATTTTTATAACATGTTCATTGAAAAAGTTCCATTGTTTCGAAGGAGCATTCAAAATTCAATAATTTCTTTCGTTAACAAATAATATTATTGGTTAATATTCCGAAATGAAATATAATTCTAATGAAAATGATTCGAATAAGTTATCAACATTATCCCATATTTCATAGATTATTCCAAACTCATTATTTTAAAATTACCTACCAGCGTTCAGTGAAGTGCTAATGTATTTCTGAGTATATCTTAATATCATAACAGTAAAACTCTTGGGTTCTGTTAATTATGAAGTTTCATCAGTGATACATGATCGCGTAATACACATCTTTTGTATATTTATGCAAATTTATTTCAGGTAAGTTATTAATTTCAGGTAGAAAAATGACAAAATATTGAATAACCTAAACGACATATCTTTCTAAATTATCCGAAGAGGTCAAATTATTTGTATTTAGCTGCCAATCTTAACATCGGAATTTCCAAAAATATTTATTAGAGTAACAATCTTATTCTTCATCTATCGACATTTTAGTGCATGAGACATGGAAACTACCCAATTTATATTCTCCCAATATTTACGAAATTACAGAATCTTAGTATATTTACCTGTTACAGAAACCATATAATTAAATCTTCCCTTACTCCGAGAAAGAACCAATTCGGTAATAAAAAACAAGAAATAATAACTGTTTTTACAGTTTGCCTGCAACAAAATTATTTCACGTTTAACGGCAAGATTCACATATGTTACTATCCGAAATGGATTTTATGGATTCTCTAGACAGCAGAATAATAAAAAGCCATTACTTTAAATGCTTCATTTATTGGTACAGATATGTAGATGATGTTTTATGTTTACTCAATGTCGCTGATAGATCATTTTGTTTGTTTGTGGAATTCTTGATTAAATTATCCACATCCATGCAATTTACTAATGAATTAGAAAAAAACAGTAGTACCAAATTTTGCTATACAGATTGATATCTGTACGATGGGTCGATTAAGAATGTTGGATTTTTTAAAATCTGTTATACAGGGGTGTTATACAGGGTGATTCAAAAATTATTGTATGCGACCTCGGACCGCGTCTGTAGTGTACATAGAGGGGTCATCCGAGAGGTAAAGTACGGCGGTCGTCCGTACGAAAATTTTCGTTTCGTCGGAAGAAAGGGCAAAATGACACCTGTCATAATTCTCCTAACTTTATTGAAATTAATTGTGATAACAATCACGCTGGAAATAATACCATTAGAAAATAATATACTACCCGTCCTAATAGGAAAAGCCTATATCACAAATAGATATTTATAATTGATCCATCACATTGATTTGAATAAGATAGAAAAAATAATTTTCAAATATCAGTAAGAAATTGAAGACCTCAAAAAGCAACAATTAGATTTCGCTCAAACAGCAAATTTAGAACATTCAAATAAAATAAATTTTAAAGCCCATGAAGAGATTCTTAATGAAAATATTGGAACTAAAAGAGGACTAGTTAATCTCGGTGGCAAGATTTCAAAATTATTATTCGGAACCTCAGGTTCTCATGATGAGGAATTGTATAGAAATTATTTTCCATGAGGAATCAGAACCAGATAGCTACTGTCGTAAATGATCTTTACAAGATTAATCTTTTACATGAATCTACTTTACCCTATGCTAAATTTGCTGAATTGATTACAAACGTCACAATTATACATGTTAATTATTTGAAAGATTATTATCAATTGTGATACGAAGATTATCTTCCAAAATACAATATTATTATTTTTGATATCAATTCCCACTATTTATGAAAAAGGATATAACTTATACAAGTTTTACTTCCTACCCCAAAATAATTTGACCGTTTCCCATACCAATCCCTATATGCTCTCGCAAGAAGAATTACTAGAATGGTCAATAAACCAATCCCATCCAATTGAAGCAGATTTCTTATGTAATCCAAAGAGAATCCAATGATGAAGAAACCAAGAAAGATGACGTTCCTGATATAGTGTTAGAAGACTTTGATCAATGGAATGTTCGATATTTCAAAGTTTCTGTATTATTTATCACAATGCTCATTTTTGTAAAAATTATATTTGCTTTTGCTTTCAGACATTTTAGAAAAAATGTATTCTCTAAAGCTACACTTTCAGCTGATAACTTCCTCTATGAAGGGGATGAATTACATAATCTTAACCCTTATTAATTTAATGTATTTTTTCCAATACTCCATAAGACCTGTATATTATCATGTATTTTTATTGTAATTCAAAATTTCTCCCCATGAATCATATCATAATTTAGATAAGGACACCTATAAATACCATTGTGATTGTTTATTCTTCAAGAGATTAGACGCATTCATCATTGTATTCAAATGAATATATATATATATTTAGATATATATATTTTTTTTATATATTTATATATATATATATAATATATATATACATATATATATATATATATATATTTATATATCTATACATATATATATATAGTATATATATATTTATATATATATATATATATATATATATAAATATATGTATATATATATATACATATATTTATATATATACTATATATATATACTATATATATATATATATATATATACACTATATATATACATTCTGTCAAGAAAGTACCGGGAATTATCGATTTAAATCTGGCGGGGTAATGAGGCAGGTAAAATTTTTTTTTCCTAGGTTGGTACGACCGTCCTTAATTACCATGCCAAGCTTGAGCAGAATCTGTCAACTATTGTGTTTGCAACAGCTGATTAAGTCAGTCGATGTCAGAGTGCGTGCCGATTTTTACTATGGGTGATTACGTTGAGCAAAGAATTTGTTTAAAGTTTTGTGTTGCAAATGAATTTTCGTGTGCCGATGCATTGAGAATGTTGCAAAAGGCCTTTGGTGATAATGCTCTATCGAAAACTCGTGCATATCAGTGGTACAGAGCCTTGAAGGACGGTCGTGAAGTGGTCGAAGACTTGCCTCGTTCCGGACGCCCATCGACCGCTTCGATCGAAGATAACGTCGATAAAATTAAGGAAAGGGTGCTGGAAAACCGTCGTACCAGCTTGAGAGAGATAGCACATGATCTTAAGATATCCCACGAGTTCGCACGTACGATTTTGATTGATATTTTGGGCATGAGAAAGAAGGCCGCACGACTCGTACCGAAAGACCTGAATTTTCTTCAAAAACGTCATCGCGAACAGGTTGCTTCAGACATGCTGGATCGCTGTAATTCCGATTCTTCATTCATGGAACGCATTATAACTGGTGATGAGACCTGGGTCTACGAGTACGATATGCAAACAAGCCAGCAATCATCGGAATGGGCGGCAAAAAATGAGCCGAAACCGAAAAAACCACGCCAAAGCCGCTCGAAAATGAAGGTGATGCTCATTGTTTTCTTCGATATCCGTGGCGTGGTGCACTACGAATTCGTTCCAGAGAGTCAGACGGTAAACAAGGAGTATTACCTAGGCGTTATGAAACGTTTGCGTGAGCGTATCCGTAAGAAGCGGTCAAATTTGTGGGCGAACAACACATGGATTTTGCATGACGATAACGCGCCTTCTCACCGAGCTACGATTGTGACTGACTTTCTCGCCAAAAACTCAACAAACGTGCTTCAGCAACCACCGTATTCGCCGGATTTGGCTCCCTGCGACTTTTTCCTCTTCCCAAAACTAAAATTGCCCCTTCGTGGCACCCGTTTTGAGTCGATTGAAGCCATAAAACAAAATTCGGCGCGAGAGCTAAAGTCCATCCCGGAAAGCGCCTATAAAAAATGTTTCGATAATAGGAAGTCCCGTTGGCATAGATGTATTGGAGCAAATGGAGCCTGTTTTGAAGGCGACCCAATAAATTTTGACGATCAAATGTGAAAATGATGTTTTGATTAAAAATTCCCGGTAGTTTCTTGACAGAGTAGTATATATATATATATATATATATATATATATATATATATATATATCCCTACTAATATTATAAATGCGAATGTAAGTTTGTTTGTTACGCTTTCACGCAAAAACTACTGAACCGATCATCATGAAACTTTGTACATATACTCTTGAAGGTATTAGAAGTAACATAGGGTACTTTATATTTAAAAAAAAATTTTTTTTACGAAAGATAAAACAATTGTTTGTCAAAAAATCGTCAAATTTAGCTACTTCAGTAATGAAGTTTTACTATTATTATACCCTTACCCTTTATCTTTCATACTTATTTAATGACTCCACTGCGGGCGAAGCCGCGGGTAAAAAGCTAGTCATATCATAATTTAGATAAGGACACCTATAAATACCATTGTGATTGTTTATTCTTCAAGAGATTAGACGCATTCATCATTGTATTCAAATGAATATATATATATTTAGATATATGTATTTTTTTTATATATTTATATATATATATATATATAAAATATATATATATATATATATATATATATATTTATATATCTATATATATATATATATATATATATATATATATATATATATATATATATATATATATATATATATCCAGCGTACAAGGTTGCATCCCCCCATGTAAAATTACCGGTATAGATGGCATCCGAGGTAAGGTGGCATCCAATATACGGATGCCAACTTACCAACACGAAGTGACACCGATAAATGATATAAGGGAACATCCTTTATCGTTTGCGCTAATTTTCAGCTGGATGCCAAATTGACCCTTTTTGGACCTATCTCGACTGCCGTGGATATTTTAGGTTCACCGAGTTTTATCATGGTGGCGCTCGGGTCGATTTCGTGTATACTTTGTATATCATGGGGCTATCTAAACAACGGTTCACTTGGCATCCAGTACATCTGACAACGTGGATTTGTGTACATTGCCTAATTATCTTGCATTCGTTCTTGGAATTCATACAAGTAGAAGGTGAAGATGGTTTTTTTCCGTTCGATCGATACGCAAGCAGACTGTGAACAGCTGTGGCTTCCTGAAAGAGCGCTGAATTGTTATTTAGCGCTACGTTGGACATTAATTCGTATTGATGTTAAGGATTATTATTTTATTATGGATTTTTTTGCGTGCATGTTCTAGGTAATATCTTGCTATTTTGAATTTTCAGGGTAGGTTTGGAGTCAAAATATTTTCACTGGATTCATTAACAAGCAATTTAGTTCTCGTGATTTCGAAGTTTTCATATTCGGAATTTTTTCTCATTTTTTACAATATTTTCGAATTGGAATGTGGTATATAGAAGTGAAATTATAACGCATACGTTTTTGAAAAATTTCGTCGGTTTCACATAATCTGAAAATTCAGAAAAATATATTCAAATCAAGGTTTTCCCTTAATATTTCATATCAGTTCATATCGATTTTATGTAACTGCTCATACATTTTAATTGATTTCGTTTATAGGTTTATGCGTTTATGCAGCTCAGTAATAGAAACTTTAGGAATAATCCAGTCGGCTGATACGTAAACTTTTGGGATTGGAGCGGTATTCGAATTAGAAATATGTTGGATTGCGTTAAATTCATGAAGCTTTTTTTCTCATTAAGGTTTGAATAAAAACAAACCTTTTGTATCGGTTGTTTAGAATACACAATTTTTTTCTGTAAAATGGCGGTTTAACGTGATTCGGATGACTTTAAGTCAAGTGGAAGATAATTATCGCTGTTATCGAAAGTTTTATTCGTTCATGCAGCTCGGCGATTGAATTTGAAATAAGCAGTGCTTCTTAGACATTAATTTAATTCTAAAAGTTTCTTGAATGAATTTTTTTAAATTAAAATTGTAGAAAACTAACAGATTAAATCTGCTTTGATATTCTCTGGTATGCGCTACCTCTGGTAGATTCGGAACCATTTCTTGTAATAGCACATGACCAGGTGGCTAAGTGCACGGTAACAGGCAGAATGAACCCAAGACTACAGTCTTTTTGGCTGAGCCATCCTGGCCTGAAACTTTCGAAGGAACGATTGGAACAGCTTCGAACAATAAGATGGCGGGCCTACCGCTAGGTCTGGATAGGGCCAAAGTAAGAACACTTGTCGGAATTCTGACAGGTTACTGCAGGCTGAGAGCGCATTTGCACCCAATGGGTCTGGCTGAAGAAGATGAATGCAGGCTGTGTCTTGAGAACACTGAAACAGCCATGCAAATCGTCTCAGAGTGCTCAACGGTGAGTCCCATCAGATTCGAGGTCTTTGGTCAGGCTTTTATAGCTCACTGCGAACTGAAAAAATTACCCCGAACAAAATTAGGGGTTTTATCCAAAAACTGGATCTCGTCGGAGAAATATAAATTAGGCGTAAACCACAATAGTTCGTCCGGACGCAGTGGTAGGGTGGACAGACGCCCGTTCACTATAAATAATAATAATAATAGCTGAATTGTTAGAATACTCATTTCTCATTTCCTTTATGCGGAAAGAAAGTTGAACATGTGGTCGAGAGTTTCTGAGACTATATTATCATTGTACAATAGATTTGCCGAGTCTCAATCAAATCTGGTGGATATTTTTTCTTATTTTGAAAAAAAATCAAATGAGAATTAAAAACATCTCGACAAAATGATAAGGCGCTGAATTCCATAGAACAAGTACGCAAAAACTATGAGGCATTTTTAATTTTTAAATTTTAATCCCCATAATATAATGCAGATCCGAGGTATTCTTTCATAATTATTGTTATGAGATAGAGAAAATGCATATTTCCTCAATAAGTTCATATACATCGAATGTCATAGTTGGCATCACCCAATATTCAATTCTCGGCAAGGGTGACATTCCTGATGAATAGGTTTATATTCTACGAGAATCTAATATTAACTAGCCTTCTCATCTCGAATGGAAATTTCATATAGTGTAATACAAGTAAATAAGCTTTGACAATACAAGAAATGCATATATCAACGCATTTTTTTCAGTGTCCATAACTTTTCACAAAATAATTGACTTATCTTGCAAACTAATTTGAGAAAAAATAAATGTTTCAAAATTTAGTTCTTACTATTTTTAACGGTTATTCAAATGATGGAAACATTCAACCATTTGGAAAGGATTATAGTTGAAATAAGATCATACCATTTCATTACATCATCGCCTAATATTACATAGTTCATTTGCGAATGTTTTGCATTCTGGAATGTCCGGAAATTTTATTGCGTCTGATTTCGATATGCGCTTTCTTTTATTCCTAATAATCTCAACTCAAATATCCCCAATCCCGGACACTGAACAAATCTTGAAATTTTTCATGGAGTGCAATTTCGACAACAATTGCTTAATTTTATTCCTTTTCTGCCTATGGATTGAAAAGTTGATTTGATATTCAAAATTATTAAATTTTGAAAACAGGAGCTTATTTTCCATACGGACACCTTGAAGCTATACAGAAGTCAAATAAAACATAATTGATTCACAAAATGAAGATGAGTTGATGAGTTGTTTCCAATTATTCAAGAATTTCATATTATTGTATATCGGAACGTATGTTTTTTTAGAATCCTACAATAATACGTGGCTGTTTGTTCGGGCGATCCGAAATTTCAAAACATCCTTCATATTGTATTTTGGAATGGAATAAATTTCAAATGTGGAGGGATTAAACACAACGCAATAAAATTGCTAAATAGGGTCGTGAACAGAATATAAATATAATTAGATACATTCTTCAACTTTTTCCTCTTTTATTTTTTTTGACATTGAGAAGGTATCGATATTTCAATTCAAAAGTGTAAGTATTCAGGATTTATACACAAGCTAGCACAAATAACCTTAGAACTCGACTGAAAATATGAAAATTAAATTATGAGGAGAAACTTTTATTTTCGATCACTGTGTTTCATTTATCTTGCCGATACCAAAAAACTTTTCACTTCCTTAATTATGAAAGATATGATTGAAAAACTAATCTTCTATTGAGAATATTGTTCATCCTGGATAAGGATAAACACTTTATTTTTTGGCACTTCTTGAAGTAGTCTCTTAATGAAACAAAAAATACCAACAAATTGAAAAATGAACACTTGAAAGACTCAATCTTTCCGCCTCTAATCAGTACATATTGGCAAGACATACTGGAAAAGAGAATATATATATATTGAGCTAAACTATATACATATACTTTTTGCCAAAATCAAATAAGAAAAGAATCCATTTTTTCTTCTTGGAAGAGTCTTATGGACAAAATGTTGCAAATCATATTTCATCAATATCCTTTACATCTACAAACAATTTCAATAACATCCGGTGAGGATTTTCCAAATATTGACATCTCAAAAAAAATTTTTTTCACCACTACTGTTCAGCAGTTCTCCTGAATCATCGCCACTGATCTCATCCGAAACCTGAAATATATCATAATCTGAAAAATCTTTGAGTCGACAGGAATGTCAAGGAATCGAATTGAAACTTAACCGTGTATTTTTTTCATAGGATTCTCCGTTTTTTCAGAAAAACAATTCTAAATTTTTAAAAATGTTAATCATTGAAAAAATCTAATTAGAAGTTTCAATTCTGATTTTTCTGTACTGATATCCGTCCAATTATTCGCTTTTCGGTAAACAATCAACGCTGTTTCTGAAGTGGCGTAAGGAAACAGAAACAAGGCCCACACAGACCACAACCGATCCCTAACTGTTTCACCTAGATCCAACCGCAAACTCCATTCATCTCATCAATATTATATTTCATAAGAAAGGGACGCAAGAACGAAATTAGATAATTTCGATGAGATATAAGAAAAAAAATTATTAGAATTCTGTGTTTTCCATATTACGGGCGGTCGATTTTATAGTCATTAGCATGGAAATGACATTGACTTATCGTTGAATTCTAATAAAAGTTACGTAAAAAAATATTATAATACTAATTGAAATATGACATTTCAGGAAAAGGACCAATTTTTCAGTATAAGGTATTAGTGTTTCTCCAAGAAAACATAAATTTTAATTCCTATACTCCAAATTCTTGTAGAACGTTTTTATCGCGTGATTAATGATCTTTTTCTTCATATTCTACGCACAGGTTCCTCATTACGCAAAAAATTTAACCTCTGAAATAGTAAGGTACAATAGAATACTGTTGTATAGGTACTTTTATGATAATCCCGAAATTCTGCTAGAATAAACGTTCATTTGATAATGTGGAAATGGATTTCAAAATCTCAGTTTCATCAGATCCATATTTCCCTTTTATATTTGTATCTACATATACCTACAAACCTTTTCCGTTAAAACGTACCCTTAAAATTTCCACTATTCAATTTATTCCGTTCGAGTTTTTTATTGCTCGTGTACCAACACGACGGATTTCTATTTGACCAAGAATTATTCATCTTCGTCCTGTGTTTATAACCTTCTAATCGTTTGAGACTACCGTATATCCGATACTCGCGATATTAAAACATTTGGCGCCTTGGAAGGCGCCTCCTAATCTAGGTATTATTTAACACGCGTGGAATGATACTTAATCACTGCTAGGACAATCTTCATTTCACAATGGATTCACAAAATAAAAATGAATTCTTTGCAATAACTCAAGAATATTCACATTGTTGTAGATCGTTATTATATATTTTTTTATTCCTGCAATAATACGTGGGTGTTTGTTCGGGCGATCCAAAGTTATTTCGAAACATCCGTCTTATTGGAATTCGAAATGGAATAGTTTTCAAATATAGAGCGATTAAACACAACTCAACAAAATTGCGAAATAGGGTTGTGAACAGAATATCAATTTAATATGATATATTCTTTAACTTTTTTCTCTTTTATCTTTTTCTACATTGAATGATGTTGAGCTTCCAATTCTGCAATGAAAAATTAAAGTTTCCATTAGGATGGTATTGGTATTGCAATTCGAAAACGGAAATATTCAGGATTTATACACAACCTAGCACAAAAAACCTTTGAAGTCGACTGAAAATAAGAAAGTGAAATTTCTGAGCAGAAACTTTCATTTTTGATCAGTGGTACATATATCTTGTAGTTACGAAAAAACTTTTCATTTCCTTCATAATGAAAGATGTGTTTGAAAACTAATCTCCTATTGGGAATATTGTTCATTTTGGAGAAGGATAAACGAAAAATGTATCATCAGTAGATTTAACTTGAAAACACGTAATTTTTGGCAATTCTTGAACTGTTCTCGTGATGAAACAGAAAATCTCAACAAAATAAAGAATGCACACTACCTTTCCGCCTCTAATAAATACATATTGGCAAGACATACTGAAAAAAGAATATATTGAGTTAAACTTCATACATATAATTTTTGCCAAAATCTGATTCATTTTCTCTTCGTGGAAGAGTCTTCTGGACGATATGTTGCAAATCATATTTCATCAATATCCTCTACATCCGCAAACAATTTGAGCAACTTTCGGTAAGTAATTTCCGAAATATTGACTTTTCGAAAAAAATATTTATTTTTACCGCTGGTGTGCAGTTCAGCAATTCTGCTGAATCATCAAAATGAAGTGAGACATTTAGACTATAAAACTATCTGCAACTTTTTAGTCACCAGTTCTTTTTTTTTAAGTTATCGTGCTTGAGACCAGCCGTCAGACAGAAATGAATTCGACCAAGAATTATTTCGATAGGTCCAACTCAGTCGTTTGAGGACAGTCTCGGCTCAAAAATTTTAAAATTACAGTTATTTGGACGAATCGACAACACGTTATTTTCATAGAATAAGAGAGGAAAAAATATTAAAATCTATTCCAACAAAGTTTTGAATATGAGAACATGGAAAAACGTATAAGGAAATAGATTAGATTAAACTATATGATGAAATTCTAAAAAAATATCAATGGTTCAATTAAATTCAGGGGAAATTCAACTAATCAATCAACTCAATAATTCACAATAATGAACCATCAAAACTCGCGTACCGTATGATTTATCCGAAGAAACAGAATAACAGCGAACCCTGAAAAATTCCCCTTCATGCCAGCAATCGTTCTGTGTAATATTAACCGCTTGAGTATTACCATTCATTACACCAGACAAATACAGCAGTATGGCAACATCTCAGTGTGCCACTTTGGCTGGTACTAAAGTATACGGCAGCCACCTTGTACCATTATAGGTAAAAAAGTATACGGATGCCAACTCGACCGCTATCTATACCGGAAGTCATCTTGTGCGGAAAAAAAACTCCGAATATACACGAAGTATACACGAGGATGCAGGCCGATACCCTTTTTGTACGGATGCCAGCTAGTTCGGCAGATGTATATATATATATATATATATAGTATATATATATATATTTATATATATATATATATATATGTATATATATATATATATATATATATATAAATATATATATATAATATATATATATATATATATATATATATATATTTATATATCTATATATCTGTATATATATATATAGTATATATATATATATTTATATATATATATATATAGTATATATATATATATATATATATATATATATATATATATATATACATATATATATTTATATATATATACATATATATTTATATATATATACTATAAATATATATATATATATATATATATACTATATATATATATATATATATATATACTATATATATACATAGTGTCAAGAAAGTACCGGGAATTATCGATTTAAATCTGGCGGGGTAATGAGGCAGGTAAAAATTTTTTTTCCTAGGTTGGTACCACCGTCCTTAATTACTATGCTAAGCTTGAGCAGGATCTGTCAACTAGTGTGTTTGCAACAGCTGATTAAGTCAGTCGATGTCAGAGTGCGTGCCGATTTTTACTATGGGTGATTACGTTGAGCAAAGAATTTGTTTAAAGTTTTGTGTTGCAAATGAATTTTCGTGTGCCGATGCATTGAGAATGTTGCAAAAGGCCTTTGGTGATAATGCTCTATCGAAAACTCGTGCATATCAGTGGTACAGAGCCTTGAAGGACGGTCGTGAAGTGGTCGAAGACTTGCCTCGTTCCGGACGCCCATCGACGGCTTCGATCGAAGATAACGTCGATAAAATTAAGGAAAGGGTGCTGGAAAACCGTCGTACCAGCTTGAGAGAGATAGCACATGATCTTAAGATATCCTACGAGTTCGCACGTACGATTTTGATTGATATTTTGGGCATGAGAAAGAAGGCCGCACGACTCGTACCGAAAGACCTGAATTTTCTTCAAAAACGTCATCGCGAACAGGTTGCTTCAGACATGCTGGATCGCTGTAATTCCGATTCTTCATTCATGGAATGCATTAAAACTGGTGATGAGACCCGGGTCTACGAGTACGATATGCAAACAAGCCAGCAATCATCGGAATGGGTGGCAAAAAATGAGCCGAAACCGAAAACACCACGCCAAAGCCGCTCGAAAATGAAGGTGATGCTCATTGTTTTCTTCGATATCCGTGGCGTGGTGCACTACAAATTCGTTCCAGAGGGTCAGACGGTAAACAAGGAGTATTACCTGGATGTTATGAAACGTTTGCGTGAGCGTATCCGTAAGAAGCGGTCAAATTTGTGGGCGAACAACACATGGATTTTGCATGACGATAACGCGCCTTCTCACCGAGCTACGATTGTGACTGACTTTCTCGCCAAAAACTCAACAAACGTGTTTCAGCAACCACCGTATTCGCCGGATTTGGCTCCCTGCGACTTTTTCCTCTTCCCAAAACTAAAATTGCTCCTTCGTGGCACCCGTTTTGAGTCGATTGAAGCAATAAAACAAAATTCGGCGCGAGAGCTAAAGTCCATCCCGGAAAGCGCCTATAAAAAATGTTTCGATAATAGGAAGTCCCGTTGGCATAGATGTATTGGAGCAAATGGAGCCTGTTTTGAAGGCGACCCAATAAATTTTGACGATCAAATGTGAAAATGATGTTTTGATTAAAAATTCCCGGTAGTTTCTTGACAGAGTAGTATATTTATATATATATATATATATATATTTATATATATATACTATATATATATACTATATATATATATACTATATATATATATATATATATATATATATATATACTATATATATACATTCTGTCAAGAAAGTACCGGGAATTATCGATTTAAATCTGGCGGGGTAATGAGGCAGGTAAAATTTTTTTTTCCTAGGTTGGTACCACCGTCCTTAATTACTATGCTAAGCTTGAGCAGGATCTGTCAACTAGTGTGTTTGCAACAGCTGATTAAGTCAGTCGATGTCAGAGTGCGTGCCGATTTTTACTATGGGTGATTACGTTGAGCAAAGAATTTGTTTAAAGTTTTGTGTTGCAAATGAATTTTCGTGTGCCGATGCATTGAGAATGTTGCAAAAGGCCTTTGGTGATAATGCTCTATCGAAAACTCGTGCATATCAGTGGTACAGAGCCTTGAAGGACGGTCCTGAAGTGGTCGAAGACTTGCCTCGTTCCGGACGCCCATCGACGGCTTCGATCGAAGATAACGTCGATAAAATTAAGGAAAGGGTGCTGGAAAACCGTCGTACCAGCTTGAGAGAGATAGCACATGATCTTAAGATATCCCACGAGTTCGCACGTACGATTTTGATTGATATTTTGGGCATGAGAAAGATGGCCGCACGACTCGTACCGAAAGACCTGAATTTTCTTCAAAAACGTCATCGCGAACAGGTTGCTTCAGACATGCTGGATCGCTGTAATTCCGATTCTTCATTCATGGAATGCATTAAAACTGGTGATGAGACCCGGGTCTACGAGTACGATATGCAAACAAGCCAGCAATCATCGGAATGGGTGGCAAAAAATGAGCCGAAACCGAAAACACCACGCCAAAGCCGCTCGAAAATGAAGGTGATGCTCATTGTTTTCTTCGATATCCGTGGCGTGGTGCACTACAAATTCGTTCCAGAGGGTCAGACGGTAAACAAGGAGTATTACCTGGATGTTATGAAACGTTTGCGTGAGCGTATCCGTAAGAAGCGGTCAAATTTGTGGGCGAACAACACATGGATTTTGCATGACGATAACGCGCCTTCTCACCGAGCTACGATTGTGACTGACTTTCTCGCCAAAAACTCAACAAACGTGTTTCAGCAACCACCGTATTCGCCGGATTTGGCTCCCTGCGACTTTTTCCTCTTCCCAAAACTAAAATTGCTCCTTCGTGGCACCCGTTTTGAGTCGATTGAAGCAATAAAACAAAATTCGGCGCGAGAGCTAAAGTCCATCCCGGAAAGCGCCTATAAAAAATGTTTCGATAATTGGAAGTGCCGTTGGCATAGATGTATTGGAGCAAATGGAGCCTATTTTGAAGGCGACCCAATAAATTTTGACGATTAAATGTGAAAATGATGTTTTAATTAAAAATTCCCGGTAGTTTCTTGACAGAGTAGTATATATATATATATACATATATATAAATAAATATATATATATATATATATATATATATATATATATATTTATATAGTATTACAGTTAAATTAAATAATTATACGAATATATTATAGAAATGACTCACCGTTCAGTCGTTAGAGTTTAACCAAACCGAAATTAATTAAATAATATCCATTCCGATAGAAATATTAATAATTTAATTCATCAAAATAGAAGAAAGACCATATTCAGAGTACATAACGATAAGTCGAGTGAAAATTCTTTGAACAGGGATCAGAAATCAGTATACTTGTTGACAATTTATAAACAGAATTCACAGGCAGATTTAAATACACAATTATTCAATGTAAAAAAAGCCACAGTTGCATTAAATAGAAGTAATTTGAATTTAGATATGTAATTTGAAATCGATGAAGAAATTGTTGAAAAGATTTGTTACTTTCATGAATCACAGATGAACTTCAGTGAAATCATTGACAACGAACAAGCTAAATTAAATATAACTCACCAGAATTATGTAAACGGGACAAATTTGATCAAAATTCAATTAATTAAATGAAAGATACATCTACGTCAGATATTTTTAAATTATTAATGTCAGAGATATCCTTCAAGATGTTTAGGCATCAAAAGAATTATAATAGCACCTAAGATTTATGAATTTAATCAATTTCATAAGTAATAATGAGTAATTTATAAGTTATAAGCATCAGAACTTAAACTTTGTTAAATTTTGACACTTGAAATACTTTACTGATGAAAAGCAAGACTTTGATTGTTCTATTCAACATGAAACATACATGAAAATGTAGTTAACAAAATAGGATAATTTTTAACAGTAGTTTCAAACCAAGAAATATTGTAAATTTTGTAAAATAATCGAAAGCATCAATAATTTCAATAATTTCAATAATTTTGACAGAAGCTAGTAAGCTTTGAAATTCAATTTTTTGTGAAAACTATTAATAGGAAAGACACAGAAAAATTGGCAAGTCTTTAAAATACGAGAACAGAATTCACATCGGCCTGTCTCAAAATAGAACATTACTCTCTTCAATAGTCCAGGTCCAAAACCTAAAAATAAATCAATAATATTATTGTAAATGGAAATGTGATAAAAAAATTACGTTACCTGAGTGTAGTGAATGGAAATAAACCCAAATAGCAATCAAAAATACAACAATTTAAATCAAAAAGAGGAAATCAACCTAGTGGGCTGGGAGATCCGAACATTCTGGAAATATTCTTGAGAAACAAAAACAAAATCCTGAAATAGAGCAAAGCCAGCATCAAATGAACACTGTCAATGAATGATTAAACTTACCAACGGTAGAAATAAGTTTATACATGTAAAATTTTTCAATTTGAATTCAAAAACAAATCATTGCTTGTTTACGTTAGAATTACGTTACGATATTTAAATAGTCTTAAGTTAGAACATAGAATTAGACATTATTTAAATTATTAATCACTGATTATTATTATATTTCAAAATACTCAGTCATAATATATACTGTAAAAAAATTCAGCTTATTAAAAATTCAAATTGAACCCCCCCTAAAAGATCAAATCAAATTTAATAATATTTGAATTTCAATTATTCAACAACAAAATTAAAATCTTAAGAGCTAGCTGGTAACATTGAATACAAGCAGCTAGATACAAGGGTTATCAAACCAGTATTCATTCTGAAATTATATATTTAAACCATATCGAATTGGCTCCACTATGTGCGGTAGAAAAAAGTAAAAGTGAATTAAAAATTTAAGTTGTTATTCCATAACAATATATATAATATAAGACTAATGTTGACTGCCGGGACATTTTGTACATTTGAAAGAACAGTGTACAATTGATTGTATATAACTTCACTTCTTCATATATCTGTTTTTGTAAGCATCTGTAATTTAAGAAGTGCCTCATAATTATTACAATTACATATATACTTTTGTATGTAACGTTTATTTCAATTTTTATTTCAATTTTATTTCAATTTATCTTAATAGGTGCCGAAAATCTGAAAGCTCCTTCGATAGATATTTTTTTCTTCATTTAGTCCATAATTAAATTTCATTTATGATTCATACATGCTTCGAAAGCAGTCTTTTATTCAGATATCAACTTTATACTTGATTTCAAAACCTAGACATCAGGCTTTAAACCTTGAGTAATTAATCATTTCTCGTCAATAATTCATAGATCACTCAAATGAACTGTAAGAACATTTTCAAAAATGAACTTTTCGTCATGTCCATCCCTTCATTTATTCGTGATGAATACGGATTTTGATCTGATATTCATCAATATATATTCTTGTAATGACTACTTGCGTATTTCACTCCCAATATATGAAGAACAACTTTTACACAAAATAAATAATATTTTACATTAATTATCCCTGAGTAAAAAGTAGCAAATTTATAGTCCGGAGCAATTTATAAAACATACGAATAATATTGTATCGATATCCTTACATATTACAGATTAAAGTTGCCCGCTGCGTCTGTCTGTATGTCTGTTCGCGATTAACTCGAAAAGTGATGGAAGCATTTTTATGCGGCTTTAACCAATTGATAGACTGATTTATGAGGAAGATTGGTACACAGTTTGACAAGGTTTTATGCGAATTGGTTGAGATATGATGATAAATGTCGAGTTTGGGTGCTTTCTTTGGAAAAGATGCCTAATCTCTTTGAGATATAACAAAACTATGCATGGTAGGATATTCCTCTTTTATAGGTCTCCAAAGAAGTCCGCGATGGCAATGGATCAGCTTACTATTTATCGATTTTAAATTCTGAAAAAAGTTTACCTACCAACAATGCGGCAATTGGAAAGCTATTCAAACGAATGCAGTATTAATAATGTGTTAATTATTATAGAAATACTTTACATTAGTAACCTCAAGAAATATATGCACGTCATTAAAATGTTTCACACTATATAATTTAAACGAATATCTATGGAGTAGTCTAAAATAATTTGCACCTTGAATCAGAAAAATATAGAGTAAAAAAAATTAAATCAGTTTGGAAGACTCACAAAGTTCGTTTTGGTTTTATCATTCAATAAGTAGTTTTATAGATCTACTAAAAAATCCGCGATGGCATATATCTCTTTTAAGGATAGCTTATTTTAGCTATTCTATATTCTGAAAATATTGTCACATACAATGCAGTAATTGAAAAACTATTTAGATGGAAACAGTAACTCAAACATGTTAGTTATCTTAAGCATTTCATGCGCATTATTTCGTTTTTATTTATCATTACGTGGGTATACATAAAATTTCATTTTTTCAATATGATTCGTTGTTAAAACCATCTGGGAGCGAATATGAAGTTTAATGTAAGAAGCTAGATTGGATTCGAAAAAACACATGCTTCTTAAAATTTTACCGACTTCATCATGTCAATTGGTAAAAAACGGATGAAAATCGGTCGAAATATTCTTCAGTTCGTAAACTAGATAGAATCGGTAAGCAGTACGTTGATGACGAATCTACGAAAGCGTAGAAGGCCATGGTAGATTTTTATTGAATAATTCACTGAAAAATCTATGAATTCATACAATATTCCATAATTTCATACTAAAATGTATGTATACTAAAATGTATGAATTTATACAATAAAGTACGAATTCATACAAAAGTCTATGAATTCATTCAATAATGTATGAATTCATTGAAAAATATATGAATTCATTGCAAAATGTATGAATTCATAGAACAATATATGAATTCATTGAAACTGTATGAATTCATTGAGAAATGTATGAATTCGTTGAAAAATGTAGGAATTTATTGAAAAAGGATGATTTCATTGAAAAATGTATGCTTAACAATTACCAATATAATGACAATATTTGAAAAGCGCTGACGTGAAGTCGGAAGATTTTATGCGCACAAACATAGCCAGAGCGGTAACTCATTCAATTATTGAACTCGATTAACGCTGCTCTGCTCAGTTTTTATTTTAATGTTTAATGTTCTAATTGAACGACGCCTATAAACTTCTACAACACAGCCAATTTTGCCCATTAGCGAACTCAACTGAAATATTCGGACTCTGAACCTACCTTGAAAATTCAAAGATTCGAGCTCTTTCCGTTAGGCTAACGGACCGGATGGGTGGACGGCCGGACAGTATTGAATTTGACCTCGGATTCTTCATCAGGAAATCGAATCCAGTCATTTGAGTACATTTTCGGCTCAAATTTCTAAATTTTCAGCCATTAGAGCGAAATGATAGCTCAATGTTCCCCTAGAACATGCGCGCAAAAAAGAACCTCTTCAGGTGCGTTGGTTGCAAAACATGCAAAACGTTGGTTGCCAACTGATGTAGTCACAATGTCATATTTTTTGAAATTTTTTCCAGAAATTAGAAAGAACTCGAAATTTGTTTGTTAATTTTGGACTCAACTATGACATTAGTTCGTAAATCGGCTAAATCCGTCCAATAATTCGAAGTTTTTATTATAAATATTACATTATAAATATCTCCAAAAATTCAGATATAATCAAATTTTAATTTGTAGAGTGAATGTTGATAATCAACATTAATAATCGATCATGCAATTAGTGAGGAGCACTTCATTGTAATATTAAAAAAAGTCTGTTTTTGCAACTCAAAATAACTTGGAAACAGTTTTCTCTATTCAGTTTGGTTCATGCAGAAGTAAACATCAGCGCAAAGGAATGAAATAAGGAGATTCTCAAATCGATATCTCAATAACTGAATGGGTGAAATGCGGTATATATACCGCATTTCACCCGAGTATGTATACATAGGTATAACGTATCTACATAAATGCTCGAGCAAAATTTCTTAGAGATCAAGTCATAAGCTATTACTGAACGAAGGCGCAAAAATCGCTGATTTTACTCGACTTATTTTTTGGATGTCGGTTTACAGATATCTTAGCAATTATTAGCCAAGCACAAATACCATTACAATCAGTAGATTATTAATTTCGGATAATGTAACAATATTTCTCAACAATACACTAGCAAAAGTAAAGGTTTATACTAACAGAAAGCATGTCCGTACAATTCGATAAGACAAGATAATCTGAACCAGTGATTGCTGGTGCACGAATTCATACATTTTTCAATAAATACAAACACTTTCCAATCAACTCATCTATTTTGCAGTGAATTCACACATTTTTCAATTAATTATATGCTATTGTATTCTCAATTCAATTTATTCATCAACAAATAATTACACTGGTACGCTGTATCTTATACATTAGTAGTTACGCATTAATGACGCCGTCCGATGTGAAATATCGGTGTTTTCAATATTTCCATCAGATATCTCCGTATGTAACTAACGTAACTACTGTAACTAACGCGCAAGAACTCAGGACCGGTTATTTACTTTCGGATGATCGCTGGAATAAGTTTTTCTAGAGTTGAAACTAACAGTTCAGTAGAAGATTGGGAGTAAATTCGTGGTTTACTCAGTTTTAGGGTAACATGCCAATTTTAAGGGGTTAAATTTTTAACCCTTCAATCCTGACTTAAAATTCCGAAGCATTCGTGAATATGCGCAGAGAGAAGATGGATGGGGGAAAATTCCATATGAGGATTTTATGGAATTTAACGTTAGTCGCTTTGATAGGAAAATTCTGGGTTATTATAGAGATAATCATTTTATAATCCAAGATGGATAAAGTAAAATCATCACTGAACAACCAGTCCTCAACGTTGAGAAATAATGACTTAAAAATTTTGTGCACTAAAGGAAGAAGAAGAATATCATAGAGTTTTATAGAGTTAATTTGTATATTACAGATGCGTTGAAGAGAATTTAATCTAATTCACCCTGTTCTAAGGTTGAGATAATTCAAAATATAAAGTTTGATTACAACTATACAGAATAAAATTGTTGGTTAATTTTTGTGTACAATTATTTCAAGTAAGTATTCAAATTATACACATGAAAATTTTATTTTGCATTTCAGTAATTGTTTTTTTTATTCTGTTATTCATTTTCGAATGTTAAGTTTAGAAAATATTTATTCTAATTTACATACAATTTATATAAGATTTCCATATCACATAAGTTGTGTTCACTATTTCTATTTTGTTTGGAACTAGCGTGAAGACTTAATAGGTAGTTTTTTTTTCTATAGATTTCATTCATTGAAAAATGAAGGCACGATGATATTTTTAAAATATATCTAGTGAATTGTTATATAAAAGATCACTCGTGATAATATCATGTCGTTGGGAATTGGGAAAATATCTATACCATAAAAAATAAATTTAGAGGATAACTGAATGAGTATCATTATTTTAATTATTCTTATTATGGAATAAAACATATTTTTTCTATTTAATTTTTTCATAGCTTCTACTTCAAATGTGTAGATTTTTAGTCGCTTGACCATAAGCACTGGTTAATTTTCACTTTAAAGCAAAAGTTGGCGTTGAATAAATTACTATCGGTAAGCATTTGATGTTGGCAACGGATCAAATGTATGAATTAGTTTAGAGCATTGAATAATTTCATTCGTTTTGTACTCAAATGATTAGCCTACATATAGGTGGTATCATTTAAAAAAGGTTCATGTCATAAGAGTTAAGATCGAACACGAACGTGAGTAGATTGATTGAATGGTTAACACTAAGGTTAAGAAAGACTAAACCACAGGAAAGTGTTTCGTAGTTTACCTTTAGACATATACCAAATATACCCACTTATTTAAACAATGAAAAATTGAATGGTTAGGTGCCTACTAGAGTAACATTACCTCAATTAAAACAAATTGTAGAAATCGCTATGTTTTACTACCAATAAAAAAATATATTTTTATTGGTAGTAAAATATATATAGTAATTTCTACAATTTGTTTTAATTATGATCAACTACTAAATAGTGACGGCTGAAACAATTCAGTACTATTACCTCACTTCATTACTGTTCGGTTATATAGATGGGAGTAATATTGATGTATTGTTGAATGAAAATATAATAAGTATGTTGAGAATTATTCCATTAAGTAGTCAGCAAACTTTTGATTTGGCTTAACAGTATGACATTCATTTCTATTTATTCATATTTTATATATTTACTTCATCTTCGTCGAGTTTCGTAGTGTTTACTACATTTTCAAACAGAATAAAAACAAATTTTATCTATACTATTATATACATTCGTTGAAGGCTTCCGCAAAACTTCGAAAAGTGGGTTACGGTTATGTAACGAATGCAAAATGGCTCGAATAATAGAAGTTATATGAAATTTCTTTGGATTGAAACTAATTTAGACATATGACCCAAAAACGAATAAATAATTCTAACCCATAGTAATTTAGCCAACACAGACATTCGATGTTGTGAAACACCATTGTTCTTAATTGAAATTTAACCAAAGTGTTTTTGACAGATTTACCGGAAAAATAACCAGACATTTGAAACTAGCCCTAATTCAAAATTTATCACTTCATTCTGTTTACAGATTCTTAACCATCTTTTGAAAGAAAGTATTTACATGTTGGATCGTATAATTTTGGCGTGCATAACTCTGGAAGAATTAGATATGGAATTGATATCGGCAGTAGAAAGTGGAGATGAGGATATGACACTGAGATTACTGAAAAGAGGAGTTAATCCCAACAGAGCAGATCACAAAGGATACTGTACTCTTCACCATGCAGTAAAGCAAGGCCACAATATTCTGATTAGGCATCTTGTAAAATACGGCGCTGACATCGAAAAGGAAGGAATATTATATGGATACAAACCCTTACACTTAATCGTGTCAACAAACAACCAAATGAAATGCTTGGAGGAACTGATGAGGTGTAATGTTGATTTAAAAAGCAAAGATTGTATTGGAAACACTTTATTACAACTAAGTGTAAAGAATAATCCAGATAATGTGTACTTCATCAAAAAACTTATTTCTTTTGGTATGGATATAAATACGGTCGACATTGTAGGCAATAATTGTATGCACAATCTAGCTTCCAGTCGTGGTAAAGATCAAAATATTAAAATCGTGGCAAAACTTTTCATCAAAAAAGGTATCAATATAGACTGTCAGAATCAGACATTATTGGAAACACCCTTGCATATAGCTGCTAGACGTGGAAAATCATTTCTAATCGATATGCTCTTAGGCGAAGGGGCGGTTATAGATGTGATAGACAAAAATGGTCTTATTCCTTTCGACAACGTGCCAACATCAGCGATAAATGTCTTTCGCGTATTCATCAAGCATCTGGCGTTAAAAATACACCGAGGAGAAATTGTAAACATGAATTTAGTGCATAAAATAAATTCGAATATCCAGCTGAAGCTATTATATGATAATATTGTTGAGGATTTGGAACGCCTAAAAGAACCAATAATAGAATCTCATAATGTCTCATATTACCATATATTGTGTGGGAAGAGTGAAAATGTGTTGAAGTATATGAGGAACCTTGTGATAAGGGACAATGTTTCAGGCTATACAAAGATCTCTACCATATATAAAAAGGAAATTCAACAGAAAATAGAGAAAGTGACAGAAATGATGAAAAACAAGGAAATTATTTACAACAAAGTGAATAAGATATTCGATTATAAACTACCACATTTGTGTGTAGAGAAAATCTGTAGTTATCTTCACCCAGAAGATATTGCAAGATGTTGAAATTCTGGATAAGAAAATAATATTGCTTTTGGAGATTAGTTATATGTGTATTATATTATCAAAATGTGTATATATATTGTAAAAACTATGTATAAATAATAAATATATGAATAATTGTTAAGATATTCAAGGGTTGTGATTTATTCTAGATTTGAAATGAACGATTCATACTTTTTCATGCAATTCCAATGAAATATATATGAAATGAATGACTCTTGGTGAAACATTATAACAATTTTATTTAGAATCATTCACGCAGTTTCTTTCCTAACTATTATGTCAAATACAGAGTACAAAACCAAAATAGAAGACTAAATGAAATCCGAAAATTTGAGAGAACTTAAATCAGACCTAAAAAATAGTTTTCGTAGATCAGTGAAGCAATAGTTTTATGATTACAAGAATATTTTTATTGTTGAAAACCCAAAAACTCTAAATGTCATGAATCCTACAGAACCTGTTCTCTATGGAATGCCAAAATTACATAAAGACGACATTATTATTAGAACTGTTGTTTCATATATAAATGCTCCAGCTTATAAATTATGTGAATTTCAATAATTATAAATAATATTTATCGAGACATCTGCTGACAATTCAATCTCTTAAACTAATATAGGTGAGACAACAAAATTGTCTTTATGAAATATAAATGATTTGAAGTAAAACACTTTATTTCCGCTTATTTTTATTTTTCAACGACAATTGTTTCGTCAATTACATATTGACTTCTTCAGGTGAGTATGGCTACTAGAGTAACCATACTCACCTGACGTGAGCAAAAAATGTTACGGGAACTAAGCATTTTCCGCCTAGTAATAAAAAAAATTCTATTTCCACACAATTCTTAATGTTGGCTTAATCATATTCTACATTTGAACTGATACTGTATGAATACTATTAAGCCACAATATGGCGAATAATTGTCGTTCAACAATAAAAAGCTTGTGTAAATTGAATTTCATTTATAAGTAATTCAAATTTACTTCTAATCTATTAAAGACCGAATCCTCCCATTAAACCCATTCCTTTTAGCGCGATTGTTCCATATGTAACAAAAATAATTTGCACTAAGTATAGGTATTTTTCACCTTCACTTATCAACAAAACGCATAGAAAATAATATTTTTCCGCAAATCATTCATCAGGTTTGCTTTTGTATACAAAATGGCAAATTATCATTGAAACCCTTTCAATTTCAAAATCGGGAGTATTTTCTATAAACTTTCGATATTTCTCAAGAAATGAATTTCGGGAAAGAACGAATTTTTATAACATGTTCATTGAAAAAGTTCCATTGTTGGGAAGGAGCATTCAAAATTCAATAATTTCTTTCGTTAACAAATAATATAATAATATTTCGGAATATTAACCAATAGGTTAATATTCCGAAATGAAATATAATTCTTATGAAAATGATTCGAATAAGTTATCAACATTATCCCATATTTCATAGATTATTCCAAACTCATTATTTTAAAATTACCTACCAGCGTTCAGTGAAGTGCTAATGTATTTCTGAGTATATCTTAATATCATAACAGTAAAACTTTTGGGTTCTGTTAATTATGAAGTTTCATCAGTGATGCATGATCGCGTAACACACATCTTTTGTATATTTATGCAAATTTATTTCAGGTAAGTTATTAATTTCAGGTAGAAAAATGACAAAATATTGAATAACCTAAACGACATATCTTTCTAAATTATCCGAAGAGGTCAAATTATTTGTATTTAGCTGCCAATCTTAACATCGGAATTTCCAAAAATATTTATTAGAGTAACAATCTTATTCTTCATCTATCGACATTTTAGTGCATGAGACATGGAAACTACCCAATTTTTATTCTCCCAATATTTACGAAATTACAGAATCTTAGTATATTTACCTGTTACAGAAACCATATAATTAAATCTTCCCTTACTCCGAGAAAGAACCAATTCGGTAATAAAACAAGAAATAATAAATGTTTTGACAGTATGCCTGCAACAAAATTATTTCACGTTTAACGGCAAGATTCACATATGTTACTATCCGAAATGGATTTTATGGATTCTCTAGACAGCAGAATAATAAAAAGCCATTACATTAAATGCTTCATTTATTGGTACAGATATGTAGATGATGTTTTATGTTTACTCAATGTCGCTGATAGATCATTTTGTTTGTTTGTGGAATTCTTGATTAAATTATCCACATCCATGCAATTCACTAATGAATTAGAAAAAAACAGTAGTACCAAATTTTGCTATACAGATTGATATCTGTACGATGGGTCGATTAAGAATGTTGGATTTTTTAAAATCTGATATACAGGGTGATTCAAAAATTATTGTATGCGACCTCGGACCGCGTCTGTAGTGTACATAGAGGGGTCATCCGAGAAGTAAAGTACGGCGGTCGTCCGAAAATTTTCGTTTCGTCGGAAGAAAGGGCAAAATGACACCTGTCATAATTCTCCTAACTTTATTGAAATTAATTGTGATAACAATCACGCTGGAAATAATACCATTAGGAAATAATATACTACCCGTCCTAATAGGAAAAGCCTATATCACAAATAGATATTTATAATTGATCTATAACATTGATTTGAATAAGATAGAAGAAATAATTTACAAATATCAGTAAGAAATTGAAGACCTCAAAAAGCAACAATTAGATTTCGCTCAAACAGCAAATTTAGAACATTCTAATGAAATAAACTTTAAAGCCCATGAAGAGATTCTTAATGAAAATATTGGAACTAAAAGAGGACTAGTTAATCTCGGTGGCAAGATTTCAAAATTATTATTCGGAACCTCAGGTTCTCATAATGAGGAATTGTATAGAAATTATTTTCTATGAGGAATCAGAAGCAGATAGCTACTGTCGTAAATGATCTTTACAAGATTAATCTTTTACATGAATCTACTTTACCCTATGCTAAATTTGCTGAATTGATAACAAACGTCACAATTATACATGTTAATCATTTGAAAGATTATTATCAATTGTGATACGAAGATTATCTTCCAAAATACAATATTATTATTTTTGATATCAATTCCCACTATTTATGAAAAAGGATATAACTTATACAAGTTTTACTTCCTACCCCAAAATAATTTGACCGTTTCCCATACCAATTCCTATATGCTCTCGCAAGAAGAATTACTAGAATGGTCAATAAACCAATCCCATCCAATTGAAGCAGATTTCTTATGTAATCCAAAGAGAATCCAATGATGAAGAAACCAAGAAAGATGACGTTCCTGATATAGTGTTAGAAGACTTAGATCAATGGAATGTTCGATATTTCAAAGTTTCTGTATTATTTATCACAATGCTCATTTTTGTAAAAATTATATTTGCTTTTGCTTTCAGACATTTTAGAAAAAATGTATTCTCTAAAGCTACACTTTCAGCTGATAACTTCCTCTATGAAGGGGATGAATTACATAATCTTAACCCTTATTAATTTAATGGATTTTTTCCAATACTCCATAAGACCTGTATATTAGCATGTATTTTTATTGTAATTCAAAATTTCTCCCCATGAATCATATCATAATTTAGATAAGGACACCTATAAATACCATTGTGATTGTTTATTCTTCAAGAGATTAGACGCATTCATCATTGTATTCAAATGAATATATATATATTTAGATATAAATATTTTTTTTATATATTTATATATATATAATATATATATATATATATATATATATATATATATATATATTTTTATATCTATACATATATATATATATATATAGTATATATATATATTTTTATATATATATATATATATATATATATATTTATATATCTATACATATATATAGTATATATATATATATATTTTTATATATATATATATATATATATACTATATATATACTATATATATATATACTATATATATATATATATATATATACTATATATATACATTCTGTCAAGAAAGTACCGGGAATTATCGATTTAAATCTGGCGGGGTAATGAGGCAGGTAAAAATTTTTTTTCCTAGGTTGGCACCACCGTCCTTAATTACTATGCTAAGCTTGAGCAGGATCTGTCAACTAGTGTGTTTGCAACAGCTGATTAAGTCAGTCGATGTCAGAGTGCGTGCCGGTTTTCAATATGGGTGATTACGTTGAGCAAAGAATTTGTTTAAAGTTTTGTGTTGCAAATGAATTTTCGTGTGCCGATGCATTGAGAATGTTGCAAAAGGCCTTTGGTGATAATGCTCTATCGAAAACTCGTGCATATCAGTGGTACAGAGCCTTGAAGGACGGTCGTGAAGTGGTCGAAGACTTGCCTCGTTCCGGACGCCCATCGACGGCTTCGATCGAAGATAACGTCGATAAAATTAAGGAAAGGGTGCTGGAAAACCGTCGTACCAGCTTGAAAGAGATAGCACATGATAAGATATCCCACGAGTTCGCACGTCTGATTTTGATTGATATTTTGGGCATGAGAAAGATGGCCGCACGACTCGTACCGAAAGACCTGAATTTTCTTCAAAAACGTCATCGCGAACAGGTTGCTTCAGACATGCTGGATCGCTGTAATTCCGATTCTTCATTCATAGAACGCATTATAACTAGTGATGAGACCTGGGTCTACGAGTACGATATGCAAACAAGCCAGCAATCATCGGAATGGGTGGCAAAAAATGAGCCGAAACCGAAAAAACCACGCCAAAGCCGCTCGAAAATGAAGGTGATGCTCATTGTTTTCTTCGATATCCGTGGCGTGGTGCACTACGAATTCGTTCCAGAGGGTCAGACGGTAAACAAGGAGTATTACCTAGGCGTTATGAAACGTTTGCGTGAGCGTATCCGTAAGAAGCGGTCAAATTTGTGGGCGAACAACACATGGATTTTGCATGACGATAACGCGCCTTCTCACCGAGCTACGATTGTGACTGACTTTCTCGCCAAAAACTCAACAAACGTGCTTCAGCAACCACCGTATTCGCCGGATTTGGCTCCCTGCGACTTTTTCCTCTTCCCAAAACTAAAATTGCCCCTTCATGGCACCCGTTTTGAGTCGATTGAAGCCATAAAACAAAATTCGGCGCGAGAGCTAAAGTCCATCCCGGAAAGCGCCTATAAAAAATGTTTCGATAATTGGAAATGCCGTTGGCATAGATGTATTGGAGCAAATGGAGCCTATTTTGAAGGCGACCCAATAAATTTTGACGATTAAATGTGAAAATGATGTTTTAATTGAAAATTCCCGATAGTTTCTTGACAGAGTAGTACATATATATATATATATATATATATATATATATATATATATATATATAGATATACATATATATATATATATATATATATATATATATATTTATATATATATATATATATATATATATATATATTTATATAGTATTACAGTTAAATTAAATAATTATACGAATATATTATAGAAATGACTCACCGTTGAGTCGTTAGAGTTTAACCAAACCGAAATTAATTAAATAATATCCATTCCGATAGAAATATTAATAATTTAATTCAAAAAATAGAAGAAAGAGCATATTCAGAGCACATAACGACAAGTCGAGTGAAAATTCTTTGAACAGGGATCAGAAATCAGTATACTTGTTGACAATTTATAAACAGAATTCACAGGCAGATTTAAATACACAATTATTCAATGTAAAAAAAGCCACAGTTGCATTAAATAGAAGTAATTTGAATTTAGATATGTAATTTGAAATCGATGAAGAAATTGTTGAAAAGATTTGTTACTTTCATGAATCACAGATGAACTTCAGTGAAATCATTGACAACGAACAAGCTAAATTAAATATAACTCACCAGAATTATGTAAACGGGACAAATTTGATCAAAATTCAATTAATTAAATGAAAGATACATCTACGTCAGATATTTTTAAATTATTAATGTCAGAGATATCCTTCAAGATGTTTAGGCATCAAAAGAATTATAATAGCACCTAAGATTTATGAATTTAATCAATTTCATAAGTAATAATGAGTAATTTATAAGTTATAAGCATCAGAACTTAAACTTTGTTAAATTTTGACACTTGAAATACTTTACTGATGAAAAGCAATACTTTGATTGTTCTATTCAACATGAAACATACATGAAAATGTAGTTAACAAAATAGGATAATTTTTAACAGTAGTTTCAAACCAAGAAATATTGTAAATTTTGTAAAATAATCGAAAGCATCAATAATTTCAATAATTTCAATAATTTTGACAGAAGCTAGTAAGCTTTGAAATTCAATTTTTTGTGAAAACTATTAATAGGAAAGACACAGAAAAATTGGCAAGTCTTTAAAATACGAGAACAGAATTCACATCGGCCTGTCTCAAAATAGAACATTACTCTCTTCAATAGTCCAGGTCCAAAACCTAAAAATAAATCAATAATATTATTGTAAATGGAAATGTGATAAAAAAATTACGTAACCTGAGTGTAGTGAATGGAAATAAACCCAAATAGCAATCAAAAATACAACAATTTAAATCAAAAAGAGGAAATCAACCTAGTGGGCTGGGAGATCCGAACATTCTGGAAATATTCTTGAGAAACAAAAACAAAATCCTGAAATAGAGCAAAGCCAGCATCAAATGAACACTGTCAGTGAATGATTAAACTTACCAACGGTAGAAATAAGTTTATACATGTAAAATTTTTCAATTTGAATTCAAAAACAAATCATTGCTTGTTTACGTTAGAATTACGTTACGATATTTAAATAGTCTTAAGTTAGAACATAGAATTAGACATTATTTAAATTATTAATCACTGATTATTATTATATTTCAAAATACTCAGTCATAATATATACTGTAAAAAAATTCAGCTTATAAAAAATTCAAATTGAACCCTCCCTAAAAGATCAAATCAAATTTAATAATATTTGAATTTCAATTATTCAACAACAAAATTAAAATCTTAAGAGCTAGCTGGTAACATTGAATACAAGCAGCTAGATACAAGGGTTATCAAACCAGTATTCATTCTGAAATTATATATTTAAACCATATCGAATTGGCTCCACTATGTGCGGTAGAAAAAAGTAAAAGTGAATTAAAAATTTAAGTTGTTATTCCATAACAATATATATAATATAAGACTAATGTTGACTGCCGGGACATTTTGTACATTTGAAAGAACAGTGAACAATTGATTGCATATAACTTCACTTCTTCATATATCTGTTTTTGTAAGCATCTGTAATTTCAGAAGTGCCTCATAATTATTACAATTACATATCTACTTTTGTATGTAACGTTTATTTCAATTTTTATTTCAATTTTATTTCAATTTATCTTAATAGGTGCCGAAAATCTGAAAGCTCCTTCGATAGATATTTTTTTCTTCATTTAGTCCATAATTAAATTTCATTTATGATTCATACATGCTTCGAAAGCAGTCTTTTATTCAGATATCAACTTTATACTTGATTTTAAAACCTAGACATCAGGCTTTAAACCTTGAGTAATTAATCATTTCTCGTCAATAATTCATAGATCACTCAAATGAACTGTAAGAACATTTTCAAAAATGAACTTTTCGTCATGTCCATCCCTTCATTTATTCGTGATGAATACGGATTTTGATCTGATATTCATCAATATATATTCTTGTAATGACTACTTGCGTATTTCACTCCCAATATATGAAGAACAACTTTTACACAAAATAAATAATATTTTACATTAATTATCCCTGAGTAAAAAGGAGAAATTTATAGTCCGGAGCAATTTCTAAAACATACGAATAATATTGTATCGATATCCTCACATATTACAGATAAAAGTTGCCCGCTGCGTCTGTCTGTATGTCTGTTCGCGATTAACTCGAAAAGTGATGAAAGCATTTTAATGCGGCTTTAACCAATTGATAGACTGATTTATGAGGAAGATTGGTACACAGTTTGACAAGGTTTTATGCGAATTGGTTGAGATATGATGATAAATGTCGAGTTTGGGTGCTTTCTTTGGAAAAGATGCCTAATCTCTTTGAGATATAACAAAACTATGCATGGTAGGATATTCCTCTTTTATAGGTCTCCAAAGAAGTCCGCGATGGCAATGGATCAGCTTACTATTTATGGATTTTAAATTCTGAAAAAAGTTTACCTACCAACAATGCGGCAATTGGAAAGCTATTCAAACGAATGCAGTATTAATAATGTGTTAATTATTATAGAAATACTTTACATTAGTAACCTCAAGAAATATATGCACGTCATTAAAATGTTTCACACTATATAATTTAAACGAATATCTAAGGAGTAGTCTAAAATAATTTGCACCATGAATCAGAAAAATATAGAGAAAAAATAATTAAATCAGTTTGGAAGACTCACAAAGTTCGTTTTGGTTTTATCATTCAAAAAGTAGTTTTATAGGTCTACTAAAAAATCCGCGATGGCATATATCTCTTTTAAGGATAGCTTATTTTAGCTATTCAATATTCTGAAAATATTGTCACATACAATGCAGTAATTGAAAAACTATTTAGATGGAAACAGTAACTCAAACATGTTAGTTATCTTAAGCATTTCATGCGCATTATTTCGTTTTTATTTATCATTACGTGGGTATACATAAAATTTCATTTTTTTAATATGATACGTTGTTAAAACCATCTGGGAGCGAATATGAAGTTTAATGTAAGAAGCTAGATTGGATTCGAAAAAACACATGCTTCTTAAAATTTTACCGACTTCATCATGTCAATTGGTAAAAAACGGATGAAAATCGGTCGAAATATTCTTCAGTTCGTAAACTAGATAAAATCGGTAAGCAGTACGTTGATGACGTATCTACGAAAGCGTAGAAGGCCATGGTAGATTTTTATTGAATAATTCACTGAAAAATCTATGAATTCATACAATATTCCATAAATTCATACTAAAATGTATGTATACTAAAATGTATGAATTCATACAATAAAGTACGAATTCATACAAAAGTATATGAATTCATTCAAAAATGTATGAATTCATTGAAAAATATATGAATTCATTGCAAAATGTATGAATTCATAGAACAATATATGAATTCATTGAAACTGTATGAATTCATTGAGAAATGTATGAATTCGTTGAAAAATGTAGGAATTTATTGAAAAAGGATGATTTCATTGAAAAATGTATGCTTAACAATTACCAATATAATGACAATATTTGAAAAGCGCTGACGTGAAGTCGGAAGATTTGATGCGCACAAACATACCCAGAGCGGTAACTCATTCAATTATTGAACTCGATTAACGCTGCTCTGCTCAGTTTTTATTTCAATGTTTAATGTTCTAATTGAACGACGCCTATAAACTTCTACAACACAGCCAATTTTGCCCATTAGCGAACTCATCTGAAATATTCGGACTCTGAACCTACCTTGAAAATTCAAAGATTCGAGCTCTTTCCGTTAGGCTAACGGACCGGATGGGTGGACGGCCGGACAGTATTGAATTTGACCTCGGATTCTTCATCAGGAAATCGAATCCAGTCATTTGAGTACATTTTTGGCTCAAATTTCTAAATTTTCAGCCATTAGAGCGAATTGATAGCTCAATGTTCCCCTAGAACATGCGCGCAAAAAAGAACCTCTTCAGGTGCGTTGGTTGCAAAACATGCAAAACGTTGGTTGCCAACTCATGTAGTCACAATGTCATAGTTTTTGAAATTTTTGCCAGAAATTTGAAAGAACTCGAAATTTGTTTGTTAATTTTGGACTGAACTACGACATTAGTTCGTAAATCGGCTAAATCCGTCCAATAATTCGAAGTTTTTATTATAAATATTACATTATAAATATCTCCAAAAATTCAGATATAATCAAATTTTAATTTGTAGAGTGAATGTTGATAATCAACATTAATAATCGATCATGCAATTAGTGAGGAGCACTTCATTGTAATATTAAAAAAAGTCTGTTTTTGCAACTCAAAATAACTTGGAAACAGTTTTCTCTATTCAGTTTGGTTCATGCAGAAGTAAACATCAGCGCAAAGGAATGAAATAAGGAGATTCTCAAATCGATATCTCAATAACTGAATGGGTGAAATGCGGTATATATACCGCATTTCACCCGAGTATGTATACATAGGTATAACGTATCTACATAAATGCTCGAGCAAAATTTCTTAGAGATCAAGTCATAAGCTATTACTGAACGAAGGCGCAAAAATCGCTGATTTTACTCAACTTATTTTTTGGATGTCGGTTTACAGATATCTTAGCAATTATTAGCCAATCACAAATACCATTACAATCAGTAGATTATTAATTTCGGATAATGTAACAATATTTCTCAACAATACACTAGCAAAAGTAAAGGTTTATACTAACAGAAAGCATGTCCGTAAAATTCGATAAGACAAGATAATCTGAACCAGTGGTTTCTGGTGCACGAATTCATACATTTTTCAATGAATACAAACACTTTCCAATCAACTCATCTATTTTGCAGTGAATTCACACATTTTTCAATTAATTATATGCTATTGTATTCTCAATTCAATTTATTCATCAACAAATAATTACACTGGTACGCTGTATCTTATTCATTAGTAGTTACGCATTAATGACGCCGTCCGATGTGAAATATCGGTGTTTTCAATATTTCCATCAGATATCTCCGTATGTAACTAACGTAACTACTGTAACTAACGCGCAAGAACTCAGGACCGATTATTTACTTTCGGATGATCGCTGGAATAAGTTTTTCTAGAGTTGAAACTAACAGTTCAGTAGAAGATTGGGAGTAAATTCGTGGTTTACTCAGTTTTAGGGTAACATGCCAATTTTAAGGGGTTAAATTTTTAACCCTTCAATCCTGACTTAAAATTCCGAAGCATTCGTGAATATGCGCAGAGAGAAGATGGATGGGGGAAAATTCCATATGAGGATTTTCTGGAATTTAACGTTAGTCGCTTTGATAGGAAAATTCTGGGTTATTATAGAGATAATCATTTTATAATCCAAGATGGATAAAGTAAAATCATCACTGAACAACCAGTCCTCAACGTTGAGAAATAATGACTTAGAAATTTTGTGCACTAAAGGAAGAAGAAGAATATCATAGAGTTTTATAGAGTTAATTTGTATATTACAGATGCGTTGAAGAGAATTTAATCTAATTTACCCTGTTCTAAGGTTGAGATAATTCAAAATATAAAGTTTGATTACAACTATACAGAATAAAATTGTTGGTTAATTTTTGTGTACAATTATTTCAAGTAAGTATTCAAATTATACACATGAAAATTTTATTTTGCATTTCAGTAATTGTTTTATTATGTTATTCATTTTCGAATGTTAAGTTTAGAAAATATTTATTCCAATTTACATACAATTTATATAAGATTTCCATATCACATAAGTTGTGTTCACTATTTCTATTTTGTTTGGAACTAGCGTGAAGACTTAATAGGTAGTTTTTTTTCTATAGATTTCATTTATTGAAAAATGAAGGCACGATGATATTTTTAAAATAGATCTAGTGAATTGTTATATAAAAGATCATTCGTGATAATATCATGTCGTTGGGAATTGGGAAAATATCTATACCATAAAAAATAAATTTAGAGGATAACTGAATGAGTATCATTGTTTTAATTATTCTTATTATGGAATGAAACATATTTTTTCTATTTAATTTTTTCATAGCTTCTACTTCAAATGTGTAGATTTTTAGTCGCTTGACCATAAGCACTGGTTAATTTTCACTTTAAAGCAAAAGTTGGCGTTGAATAAATTACTATCGGTAAGCATTTGATGTTGGCAACGGATCAAATGTATGAATTAGTTTAGAGCATTGAATAATTTCATTCGTTTTGTACTCAAATGATTAGCCTACATATAGGTGGTATCATTTAAAAAAGGTTCATGTCATAAGAGTTAAGATCGAACACGAACGTGAGTAGATTGATTGAATGGTTAACACTATGGTTAAGAAAGACTAAACCACAGGAAAGTGTTTCGTAGTTTACCTTTAGACATATACCAAATATACCCACTTATTTAAACAATGAAAAATTGAATGGTTAGGTGCTAACTAGAGTAACATTACCTCAATTAAAACAAATTGTAGAAATTGCTATGTTTTACTACCAATAAAAATATATATTTTTATTGGTAGTAAAATATAGTAATTTCTACAATTTGTTTTAATTATGATCAACTACCAAATAGTGACGGCTGAAACAATTCAGTAACATTACCTCACTTCATTACTGTTCGGTTATATAGATGGGAGTAATATTGATGTATTGTTAAATGAAAATGTAATAAGTATGTTGAGAATTATTCCATTAAGTAGTCAGCAAACTTTTAATTTGGCTTAACAGTATGACATTCATTTCTATTTATTCATATTTTATATATTTACTTCATCTTCGTCGAGTTTCGTAGTGTTTACTACATTTTCAAACAGAATAAAAACAAATTTTATCTATACTATTATATATATTCGTTGAAGGCTTCCGCAAAACTTCGAAAAGTGGGTTACGGTTATGTAACGAATGCAAAATGGCTCGAATAATAGAAGTTATATGAAATTTCTTTGGATTGAAACTAATTTAGACATATGACCCAAAAACGAATAAATAATTCTAACCCATAGTAATTTAGCCAACACAGACATTCGATGTTGTGAAACACCATTGTTCTTAATTGAAATTTAACCAAAGTGTTTTTGACAGATTTACCGGAAAAATAACCAGACATTTGAAACTAGCCCTAATTCAAAATTTATCACTTCATTCTGTTTACAGATTCTTAACCATCTTTTGCAAGAAAGTATTTACATGTTGGATCGTATAATTTTGGCGTGCATAACTCTGGAAGAATTAGATATGGAATTGATATCGGCAGTAGAAAGGGGAGATGAGGATATGACACTGAGATTACTGAAAAGAGGAGTTAATCCCAACAGAGCAGATCACAAAGGATACTGTACCCTTCACCATGCAGTAAAGCAAGGCCACAATATTCTGATTAGGCATCTTGTAAAATACGGCGCTGACATCGAAAAGGAAGGAATATTATATGGATACAAACCCTTACACTTAATCGTGTCAACAAACAACCAAATGAAATGCTTGGAGGAACTGATGAGGTGTAATGTTGATTTAAAAAGCAAAGATTGTATTGGAAACACTTTATTACAACTAAGTGTAAAGAATAATCCAGATAATGTCTACTTCATCAAAAAACTTATTTCTTTTGGTATGGATATAAATACGGTCGACATTGTAGGCAATAATTGTATGCACAATCTAGCTTCCAGTCGTGGTAAAGATCAAAATATTAAAATCGTGGCAAAACTTTTCATCAAAAAAGGTATCAATATAGACTGTCAGAATCGGACATTATTGGAAACACCCTTGCATATAGCTGCTAGACGTGGGAAATCATCTCTAATCGATATGCTCTTAGGCGAAGGGGCGGTTATAGATGTGATAGACAAAAATGGTCTTATTCCTTTCGACAACGTGCCAACGTCAGCGATAAATGTCTTTCGCGTATTCATCAAGCATCTGGCGTTAAAAATACACCGAGGAGAAATTGTAAACATGAATTTAGTGCATAAAATAAATTCGAATATCCAGCTGAAGCTATTATATGATAATATTGTTGAGGATTTGGAACGCCTAAAAGAACCAATAATAGAAACTCATAATGTCTCATATTACCATATATTGTGTGGGAAGAGTGAAAATGTGTTGAAGTACATGATGAACCTTGTGATAAGGGACAATGTTTCAGGCTATACAAAGATCTCTACCATATATAAAAAGGAAATTCAACAGAAAATAGAGAAAGTGACAGAAATGATGAAAAACAAGGAAATTATTTACAACAAAGTGAATAAGATATTCGATTATAAACTACCACATTTGTGTGTAGAGAAAATCTGTAGTTATCTTCACCCAGAAGATATTGCAAGATGTTGAAATTCTGGATAAGAAAATAATATTGCTTTTGGAGATTAGTTATATGTGTATTATATTATCAAAATGTGTATATATATTGTAAAAACTATGTATAAATAATAAATATATGAATAATTGTTAAGATATTCAAGGGTTGTGATTTATTCTAGATTTGAAATGAACGATTCATACTTTTTTATGCAGTTCCAATGAAATATATATGAAATGAATGACTCTTGGTGAAACATTATAACAATTTTATTTAGAATCATTCTCGCAGTTTCTTTCCTAACTATTATGTCAAATACAGAGTACAAAACCAAAATAGAAGACTTAATGAAATCCGAAAATTTGAGAGAACTTAAATCAGACCTAAAAAATAGTTTTCGTAGATCAGTGAAGCAATAGTTTTATGATTACAAGAATATTTTTATTGTTGAAAACCCAAAAACTCTAAATGTCATGAATCCTACAGAACCTGTTCTCTATGGAATGCCAAAATTACATAAAGACGACATTATTATTAGAACTGTTGTTTCATATATAAATGCTCCAGCTTATAAATTATGTGAATTTCAATAATTATAAATAATATTTATCGAGACATCTGCTGACAATTCAATCTCTTAAACTAATATAGGTGAGACAACAAAATTGTCTTTATGAAATATAAATGATTTGAAGTAAAACACTTTATTTCCGCTTATTTTTATTTTTCAACGACAATTGTTTCGTCAATTACATATTGACTTCTTCAGGTGAGTATGGCTACTAGAGTAACCATACTCACCTGACGTGAGCAAAAAATGTTACGGGAACTAAGCATTTTTCGCCTAGTAATAAAAAACATTCTATTTCCACACAATTCTTAATGTTGGCTTAATCATATTCTACATTTGAACTGATACTGTATGAATACTTAATATTTTATACAGTGTCAGTTCAAACGTAGAATATTATTAAGCCACAATATGGCGAATAATTGTCGTTCAACAATAAAAAGCTTGTGTAAATTGAATTTCATTTATAAGTAATTCAAAATTACTTTTAATCTATTACAGACCGAATCCTTCCATTAAACCCTTTCCTTTTAGCGCGATTGTTCCATATGTAACAAAAATAATTTGCACTAAGTATAGGTATTTTTCACCTTCACTTATCAACAAAACGCATAGAAAATAATATTTTTCCGCAAATCATTCATCAGGTTTGCTTTTGTATACAAAATGGCAAATTATCATTGAAACCTTTCAATTTCAAAATCGGGAGTATTTTCTATAAACTTTCGATATTTCTCAAGAAATGAATTTCGGGAAAGAACGAATTTTTATAACATGTTTATTGAAAAAGTTCCATTGTTGGGAAGGAGCATTCAAAATTCAATAATTTCTTTCGTTAACAAATAATATTATTGGTTATTATTCCGAAATGAAATATAATTCTAATGAAAATGATTCGAATAAGTTATCAACATTATCCCATATTTCATAGATTATTCCAAACTCATTATTTAAAAATTACCTACCAGCGTTCAGTGAAGGGCTAATGTATTTCTGAGTATATCTTAATATCATAACAGTAAAACTTTTGGGTTCTGTTAATTATGAAGTTTCATCAGTGATATATGATCTTTTGTATATTTATGCAAATTTATTTCAGGTAAGTTATTAATTTCAGGTAGAAAAATGACAAAATATTGAATAACCTAAACGACATATCTTTCTAAATTATCCGAAGAGGTCAAATTATTTGTATTTAGCTGCCAATCTTAACATCGGAATTTCCAAAAATATTTATTAGAGTAACAATCTTATTCTTCATCTATCGACATTTTAGTGCATGAGACATGGAAACTACCCAATTTTTATTCTCCCAATATTTATGAAATTACAGAATCTTAGTATATTTACCTGTTACAGAAACCATATAATTAAATCTTCCCTTACTCCGAGAAAGAACCAATTCGGTAATAAAACAAGAAATAATAAATGTTTTGACAGTTTGCCTGCAACAAAACTATTTCACGTTTAACGGCAAGATTCACATATGTTACTATCCGAAATGGATTTTATGGATTCTCTAGACAGCAGAATAATAAAAAGCCATTACTTTACATGCTTCATTTATTGGTATAGATATGTAGATGATATTTTATGTTTATTCAATGTCGCTGATAGATCATTTTGTTTGTTTGTGGAATTCTTGATTAAATTATCCACATCCATGCAATTCACTAATGAATTAGAAAAAAACAGTAGTACCAAATTTTGCTATACAGATTGATATCTGTACGATGGGTCGATTAAGAATGTTGGATTTTTTAAAATCTGTTATACAGGGGTGTTATACAGGGTGATTCAAAAATTATTGTATGCGACCTCGGACCGCGTCTGTAGTGTACATAGAGGGGTCATCCGAGAAGTAAAGTACGGCGGTCGTCCGAAAATTTTCGTTTCGTCGGAAGAAAGGGCAAAATGACACCCGTCATAATTCTCCTAACTTTATTGAAATTAATTGTGATAACAATCACGCTGGAAATAATACCATTAGAAAATAATATACTACCCGTCCTAATAGGAAAAGCCTATATCACAAATAGATATTTATAATTGATCTATCACATTGATTTGAATAAAATAGAAGAAACAATTTTCAAATATCAGTAAGAAATTGAAGACCTCAAAAAGCAACAATTAGATTTCGCTCAAACAGCAAATTTAGAACATTCTAATGAAATAAATTTTAAAGCCCATGAAGAGATTCTTAATGAAAATATTGGAACTAAAGGAGGACTAGTTAATCTCGGTGGCAAGATTTCAAAATTATTATACGGAACCTCAGGTTCTCATGATGAGGAATTGTATTGAAATTATTTTCTATGAGGAATCAGAAGCAGATAGATACTGTCGTAAATGATCTTTACAAGATTAATCTTTTACATGAATCTACTTTACCCTATGCTAAATTTGCTGAATTGATAACAAACGTCACAATTATACATGTTAGTTATTTGAAAGATTATTATCAATTGTGATACGAAGATTATCTTCCAAAATACAATATTATTATTCTTGATATCAATTCCCACTATTTATGAAAAAGGATATAACTTATACAAATTTTACTTCCTACCCCGAAATAATTTGACCGTTTCCCATACCAATTTCTATATGCTCTCGCAAGTAGAATTACTAGAATGGTCAATAAACCAATCCCATCCAATTGAAGCAGATTTCTTATGTAATCCAAAGAGAATCCAATGATGAAGGAACCAAGAAAGATGACGTTCCTGATATAGTGTTAGAAGACTTAGAACAATGGAATGTTCGATATTTCAAAGTTTCTGTATTATTTATCACAATGCTCATTTTTGTAAAAATTATATTTGCTTTTGCTTTCAGACATTTTAGAAAAAATGTATTCTCTAAAGCTACACTTTCAGCTGATAACTTCCTCTATGAAGGGGATGAATTACATAATCTTAACCCTTATTAATTTAATGGATTTTTTCCAATACTCCATAAGACCTGTATATTAGCATGTATTTTTATTGTAATTCAAAATTTCCTTCCATGAATCATATCATAATTTAGATAAGGACACCTATAAATACCATTGTGATTGTTTATTCTTCAAGAGATTAGACGCATTCATCATTGTATTCAAATGAATATATATATATATATATATATATATATATATATATATATATATCTTCACAGAAGATCTAGGAGTATCAGGATAATAATAATAATAATAATAATAATATATTTTTTTTATATATTTATATATATATATATAATATATATATATATATATATATATATTTATATATCTATATATATATATATATATAGTATATATATATATTTATATATATATATATATATATATATATTTATATAAATATCTGTATATACTATATATATATATATATATACTATATATATACATAGTGTCAAGAAAGTACCGGGAATTATCGATTTAAATCTGGCGGGGTAATGAGGCAGGTAAAAATTTTTTTTTCCTAGGTTGGTACCACCGTCCTTAATTACTATGCTAAGCTTGAGCAGGATCTGTCAACTAGTGTGTTTGCAACAGCTGATTAAGTCAGTCGATGTCAGAGTGCGTGCCGATTTTTACTATGGGTGATTACGTTGAGCAAAGAATTTGTTTAAAGTTTTGTGTTGCAAATGAATTTTCGTGTGCCGATGCATTGAGAATGTTGCAAAAGGCCTTTGGTGATAATGCTCTATCGAAAACTCGTGCATATCAGTGGTACAGAGCCTTGAAGGACGGTCGTGAAGTGGTCGAAGACTTGCCTCGTTCCGGACGCCCATCGACGGCTTCGATCGAAGATAACGTCGAGAAAATTAAGGAAAGGGTGCTGGAAAACCGTCGTACCAGCTTGAGAGAGATAGCACATGATCTAAAGATATCCCACGAGTTTGCACGTACGATTTTGATTGATATTTTGGGCATGAGAAAGATGGCCGCACGACTCGTACCGAAAGACCTGAATTTTCTTCAAAAACGTCATCGCGAACAGGTTGCTTTAGACATGCTGGATCGCTGTAATTCCGATTCTTCATTCATGGAACGCATTATAACTGGTGATGAGACCTGGGTCTACGAGTACGATATGCAAACAAGCCAGCAATCATCGGAATGGGTGGCAAAAAATGAGCCGAAACCGAAAAAACCACGCCAAAGCCGCTCGAAAATGAAGGCGATGCTCATTGTTTTCTTCGATATCCGTGGCGTGGTGCACTACGAATTCGTTCCAGAGGGTCAGACGGTAAACAAGGAGTATTACCTAGGCGTTATGAAACGTTTGCGTGAGCGTATCCGTAAGAAGCGGTTAAATTTGTGGGCGAACAACACATGGATTTTGCATGACGATAACGCGCCTTCTCACCGAGCTACGATTGTGACTGTCTTTCTCGCCAAAAACTCAACAAACGTGCTTCAGCAACCACCGTATTCGCCGGATTTGGCTCCCTGCGACTTTTTCCTCTTCCCAAAACTAAAATTGCCCCTTCGTGGCACCCGTTTTGAGTCGATTGAAGCCATAAAACAAAATTCGGCGCAAGAGCTAAAGTCCATCCCGGAAAGCGCCTATAAAAAATGTTTCGATAATTGGAAGTGCCGTTGGCATAGATGTATTGGAGCAAATGGAGCCTATTTTGAAGGCGACCCAATAAATTTTGACGATTAAATGTGAAAATGATGTTTTAATTAAAAATTCCCGGTAGTTTCTTGACAGAGTAGTATATATATATATATATATATATATATATATATATATATATATATATATATATATTTATATAGTATTACAGTTAAATTAAATAATTATACGAATATATTATAGAAATGACTCACCGTTGAGTCGTTAGAGTTTAACCAAACCGAAATTAATTAAATAATATCCATTCCGATAGAAATATTAATAATTTAATTCATAAAAATAGAAGAAAGAGCATATTCAGAGCACATAACGACAAGTCGAGTGAAAATTCTTTGAACAGGGATCAGAAATCAGTATACTTGTTGACAATTTATAAACAGAATTCACAGGCAGATTTAAATACCCAATTATTCAATGTAAAAAAAGCCACAGTTGCATTAAATAGAAGTAATTTGAATTTAGATATGTAATTTGAAATCGATGAAGAAATTGTTGAAAAGATTTGTTACTTTCATGAATCACAGATGAACTTCAGTGAAATCATTGACAACGAACAAGCTAAATTAAATATAACTCACCAGAATTATGTAAACGGGACAAATTTGATCAAAATTCAATTAATTAAATGAAAGATACATCTACGTCAGATATTTTTAAATTATTAATGTCAGAGATATCCTTCAAGATGTTTAGGCATCAAAAGAATTATAATAGCACCTAAGATTTATGAATTTAATCAATTTCATAAGTAATAATGAGTAATTTATAAGTTATAAGCATCAGAACTTAAACTTTGTTAAATTTTGACACTTGAAATACTTTACTGATGAAAAGCAAGATTTTGATTGTTCTATTCAACATGAAACATACATCAAAATGTAGTTAACAAAATAGGATAATTTTCAACAGTAGTTTCAAACCAAGAAATATTGTAAATTTTGTAAAATAATCGAAAGCATCATTTTTCAATAATTTTGACAGAAGCTAGTAAGCTTTGAAATTCAATTTTTCGTGAAAACTTTTAATAGGAAAGACACAGAAAAATTGCCAAGTCTTTAAAATACGAGAACAGAATTCACATCGGCCTGTCACAAAATAGAACATTACTCTCTTCAATAGTCCAGGTCCAAAACCTAAAAATAAATCAATAATATTATTGTAAATGGAAATGTGATAAAAAAATTACGTTACCTGAGTGTAGTGAATGGAAATAAACCCAAATAGCAATCAAGAATACAACAATTTAAATCAAAAAGAGGAAATCAACCTAGTGGGCTGGGAGGTCCGAACATTCTGGAAATATTCTTGAGAAACAAAAACAAAATCCTGAAATAGAGCAAAGCCAACATCAAATGAACACTGTCAATGGATGATTTAACTTACCATATGTAGAAATAAGTTTATACATGTAAAATTTTTCAATTTGAATTCAAAAACAAATCATTGCTTGTTTACGTTAGAATTACGTTACGATATTTAAATAGTGTTAAGTTAGAACATAGAATTAGACATTATTTAGATTATTAATCACTGATTATTATTATATTTCAAATTACTCAGTCGTAATATATACTGTAAAAAAATTCGGCTTATTAAAAATTCAAATTGAACCCTCCCTAAAAGATCAAATCAAATTTAATAATATTTGAATTTCAATTATTCAACAACAAAATTAAAATCTTAAGAGCTAGCTGGTAACATTGAATACAAGCAGCTAGATACAAGGGTTATCAAACCAATATTCATTCTGAAATTATATATTTAAACCATATCGAATTGGCTCCACTATGTGCGGTAGAAAAAAGTAAAAGTGAATTAAAAATTTAAGTTGTTATTCCATAACAATATATATAATATATGACTAATGTTGACTGCCGGAACATTTTGTACATTTGAAAGAACAGTGTACAATTGATTGTATATAACTTCACTTCTTCATATATCTGTTTTTGTAAGCATCTGTAATTTCAGAGGTGCCTCATAATTATTACAATTACATATCTACTTTTGTATGTAACGTTTATTTCAATTTTATTTCAATTTATCTTAATAGGTGCCGAAAATCTGAAAGCTCCTTCGATAGATATTTTTTTCTTCATTTAGTCCATAATTAAATTTCAATTATGATTCATACATGCTTCGAAAGCAGTCTTTTATTCAGATATCAACTTTATACTTGATTTTAAAACCTAGACATCAGGCTTTAAACCTTGAGTAAGTAATCATTTTTCGTCAATAATTCATAGATCACTCAAATGAACTGTAAGAACATTTTCAAAAATGAACTTTTCGTCATGTCCATCCCTTCATTTATTCGTGATGAGTACGGATTTTGATCTGATATTCATCAATATATATTCTTGTAATGACTACTTGCGTATTTCACTCCCAATATATGAAGAACAACTTTTACACAAAATAAATAATATTTTACATTAATTATCCCTGAGTAAAAAGTAGCAAATTTATAGTCCGGAGCAATTTCTAAAACATACGAATAATATTGTATCGATATCCTTACATATTACAGATTAAAGTTGCCCGCTGCGTCTGTCTGTATGTCTGTTCGCGATTAACTCGAAAAGTGATGAAAGCATTTTTATGCGGCTTTAACCAATTGATAGACTGATTTATGAGGAAGATTGGTACACAGTTTGACAAGGTTTTATGCGAATTGGTTGAGATATGATGATAAATGTCGAGTTTGGGAGCTTTCTTTGGAAAAGATGCCTAATCTCTTTGAGATATAACAAAACTATGCATGGTAGGATATTCCTCTTTTATAGGTCTCCAAAGAAGTCCGCGATGGCAATGGATCAGCTTACTATTTATCGATTTTAAATTCTGAAAAAAGTTTACCTACCAACAATGCGGCAATTGGAAAGCTATTCAAACGAATGCAGTATTAATAATGTGTTAATTATTATAGAAATACTTTACATTAGTAACCTCAAGAAATATATGCACGTCATTAAAATGTTTCACACTATATAATTTAAACGAATATCTAAGGAGTAGTCTAAAATAATTTGCACCTTGAATCAGAAAAATATAGAGTAAAAAAAATTAAATCAGTTTGGAAGACTCACAAAGTTCGTTTTGGTTTTATCATTCAATAAGTAGTTTTATAGATCTACTAAAAAATCCGCGATGGCATATATCTCTTTCAAGGATAGCTTATTTTAGCTATTCTATATTCTGAAAATATTGTCACATACAATGCAGTAATTGAAAAACTATTTAGATGGAAACAGTAACTCAAACATGTTAGTTATCTTAAGCATTTCATGCGCATTATTTCGTTTTTATTTATCATTACGTGGGTATACATAAAATTTCATTTTTTTAATATGATACGTTGTTAAAACCATCTGGGAGCGAATATGAAGTTTAATGTAAGAAGCTAGATTGGATTCGAAAAAACACATGCTTCTTAAAATTTTACCGACTTCATCATGTCAATTGGTAAAAAACGGATGAAAATCGGTCGAAATATTCTTCAGTTCGTAAACTAGATAGAATCGGTAAGCAGTACGTTGATGACGAATCTACGAAAGCGTAGAAGGCCATGGTAGATTTTTATTGAATAATTCACTGAAAAATCTATGAATTCATACAATATTCCATAAATTCATACTAAAATGTATGTATACTAAAATGTATGAATTCATACAATAAAGTACGAATTCATACAAAAGTCTATAAATTCATTCAAAAATGTATGAATTCATTGAAAAATATATGAATTCATTGCAAAATGTATGAATTCATTGAAACTGTATGAATTCATTGAGAAATGTATGAATTCGTTGAAAAATGTAGGAATTTATTGAAAAAGGATGATTTCATTGAAAAATGCATCCTTAACAATTACCAATATAATGACAATATTTGAAAAGCGCTGACGTGAAGTCGGAAGATTTTATGCGCACAAACATAACCAGAGCGGTAACTCATTCAATTATTGAACTCGATTAACGCTGCTCTGCTCAGTTTTTATTTTAATGTTTAATGTTCTAATTGAACGACGCCTATAAACTTCTACAACACAGCCAATTTTGCCCATTAGCGAACTCAACTGAAATATTCGGACTCTGAACCTACCTTGAAAATTCAAAGATTCGAGCTCTTTCCGTTAGGCTAACGGACCGGATGGGTGGACGGCCGGACAGTATTGAATTTGACCTCGGATTCTTCATCAGGAAATCGAATCCAGTCATTTGAGTACATTTTCGGCTCCAATTTCTAAATTTTCAGCCATTAGAGCGAAATGATAGCTCAATGTTCCCCTAGAACATGCGCGCAAAAAAGAACCTCTTCAGGTGCGTTGGTTGCAAAACATGCAAAACGTTGGTTGCCAACTCATGTAGTCACAATGTCATATTTTTTGAAATTTTTGCCAGAAATTTGAAAGAACTCGAAATTTGTTTGTTAATTTTGGACTCAACTATGACATTAGTTCGTAAATCGGCTAAATCCGTCCAATAATTCGAAGTTTTTATTATAAATATTACATTATAAATATCTCCAAAAATTCAGATATAATCAAATTTTAATTTGTAGAGTGAATGTTGATAATCAACATTAATAATCGATCATGCAATTAGTGAGGAGCACTTCATTGTAATATTAAAAAAAGTCTGTTTTTGCAACTCAAAATAACTTGGAAACATTTTTCTCTATTCAGTTTGGTTCATGCAGAAGTAAACATCAGCGCAAAGGAATGAAATAAGGAGATTCTCAAATCGATATCTCAATAACTGAATGGGTGAAATGCGGTATATATATACCGCATTTCACCCGAGTATGTATACATAGGTATAACGTATCTACATAAATGCTCGAGCAAAATTTCTTAGAGATCAAGTCATAAGCTATTACTGAACGAAGGCGCAAAAATCGCTGATTTTACTCGACTTATTTTTTGGATGTCGGTTTACAGATATCTTAGCAATTATTAGCCAATCACAAATACCATTACAATCAGTAGATTATTAATTTCGGATAATGTAACAATATTTCTCAACAATACACTAGCAAAAGTAAAGGTTTATACTAACAGAAAGCATGTCCGTACAATTCGATAATACAAGATAATCTGAACCAGTGGTTGCTGGTGCACGAATTCATACATTTTTCAATGAATACAAACACTTTCCAATCAACTCATCTATTTTGCAGTGAATTCACACATTTTTCAATTAATTATATGCTATTGTATTCTGAATTCAATTTATTCATCAACAAATAATTACACTGGTACGCTGTATCTTATTCATTAGTAGTTACGCATTAATGACGCCGTCCGATGTGAAATATCGGTGTTTTCAATATTTCCATCAGATATCTCCGTATGTAACGAACGTAACTACTGTAACTAACGCGCAAGAACTCAGGACCGATTATTTACTTTCGGATGATCGCTGGAATAAGTTTTTCTAGAGTTGAAACTAACAGTTCAGTAGAAGATTGGGAGTAAATTCGTGGTTTACTCAGTTTTAGGGTAACATGCCAATTTTAAGGGGTTAAATTTTTAACCCTTCAATCCTGACTTAAAATTCCGAAGCATTCGTGAATATGCGCAGAGAGAAGATGGATGGGGGAAAATTCCATATGAGGATTTTCTGGAATTTAACGTTAGTCGCCTTGATAGGAAAATTCTGGGTTATTATAGAGATAATCATTTTATAATCCAAGATGGATAAAGTAAAATCATCACTGAACAACCAGTCCTCAACGTTGAGAAATAATGACTTAGAAATTTTGTGCACTAAAGGAAGAAGAAGAATATCATAGAGTTTTATAGAGTTAATTTGTATATTACAGATGCGTTGAAGAGAATTTAATCTAATTTACCCTGTTCTAAGGTTGAGATAATTCAAAATATAAAGTTTGATTACAACTATACAGAATAAAATTGTTGGTTAATTTTTGTGTACAATTATTTCAAGTAAGTATTCAAATTATAAACATGAAAATTTTATTTTACATTTCAGTAATTGTTTTATTCTGTTATTCATTTTCGAATGTTAAGTTTAGAAAATATTTATTCTAATTTACATACAATTTATATAAGATTTCCATATCACATAAGTTGTGTTCACTATTTCTATTTTGTTTGGAACTAGCGTGAAGACTTAATAGGTAGTTTTTTTTTCTATAGATTTCATTTATTGAAAAATGAAGGCACGATGATATTTTTAAAATAGACCTAGTGAATTGTTATATAAAAGATCATTCGTGATAATATCATGTCGTTGGGAATTGGGAAAATATCTATACCATAAAAAATAAATTTAGAGGATAACTGAATGAGTATCATTATTTTAATTATTCTTATTATGGAATAAAACATATTTTTTCTATTTAATTTTTTCATAGCTTCTACTTCAAATGTGTAGATTTTTAGTCGCTTGACCATAAGCACTGGTTAATTTTCACTTTAAAGCAAAAGTTGGCGTTGAATAAATTACTATCGGTAAGCATTTGATGTTGGCAACGGATCAAATGTATGAATTAGTTTAGAGCATTGAATAATTTCATTCGTTTTGTACTCAAATGATTAGCCTACATATAGGTGGTATCATTTAAAAAAGGTTCATGTCATAAGAGTTAAGATCGAACACGAACGTGAGTAGATTGATTGAATGGTTAACACTAAGGTTAAGAAAGACTAAACCACAGGAAAGTGTTTCGTAGTTTACCTTTAGACATATACCAAATATACCCACTTATTTAAACAATGAAAAATTCAATGGTTAGGTGCTAACTAGAGTAACATTACCTCAATTAAAACAAATTGTAGAAATTGCTATGTTTTACTACCAATAAAAATATATATTTTTATTGGTAGTAAAATATAGTAATTTCTACAATTTGTTTTAATTATGATCAACTACCAAATAGTGACGGCTGAAACAATTCAGTAACATTACCTCACTTCATTACTGTTCGGTTATATAGATGGGAGTAATATTGATGTATTGTTAAATGAAAATGTAATAAGTATGTTGAGAATTATTCCATTAAGTAGTCAGCAAACTTTTAATTTGGCTTAACAGTATGACATTCATTTCTATTTATTCATATTTTATATATTTACTTCATCTTCGTCGAGTTTCGTAGTGTTTACTACATTTTCAAACAGAATAAAAACAAATTTTATCTATACTATTATATATATTCGTTGAAGGCTTCCGCAAAACTTCGAAAAGTGGGTTACGGTTATGTAACGAATGCAAAATGGCTCGAATAATAGAAGTTATATGAAATTTCTTTGGATTGAAACTAATTTAGACATATGACCCAAAAACGAATAAATAATTCTAACCCATAGTAATTTAGCCAACACAGACATTCGATGTTGTGAAACACCATTGTTCTTAATTGAAATTTAACCAAAGTGTTTTTGACAGATTTACCGGAAAAATAACCAGACATTTGAAACTAGCCCTAATTCAAAATTTATCACTTCATTCTGTTTACAGATTCTTAACCATCTTTTGCAAGAAAGTATTTACATGTTGGATCGTATAATTTTGGCGTGCATAACTCTGGAAGAATTAGATATGGAATTGATATCGGCAGTAGAAAGGGGAGATGAGGATATGACACTGAGATTACTGAAAAGAGGAGTTAATCCCAACAGAGCAGATCACAAAGGATACTGTACTCTTCACCATGCAGTAAAGCAAGGCCACAATATTCTGATTAGGCATCTTGTAAAATACGGCGCTGACATCGAAAAGGAAGGAATATTATATGGATACAAACCCTTACACTTAATCGTGTCAACAAACAACCAAATGAAATGCTTGGAGGAACTGATGAGGTGTAATGTTGATTTAAAAAGCAAAGATTGTATTGGAAACACTTTATTACAACTAAGTGTAAAGAATAATCCAGATAATGTCTACTTCATCAAAAAACTTATTTCTTTTGGTATGGATATAAATACGGTCGACATTGTAGGCAATAATTGTATGCACAATCTAGCTTCCAGTCGTGGTAAAGATCAAAATATTAAAATCGTGGCAAAACTTTTCATCAAAAAAGGTATCAATATAGACTGTCAGAATCGGACATTATTGGAAACACCCTTGCATATAGCTGCTAGACGTGGAAAATCATTTCTAATCGATATGCTCTTAGGCGAAGGGGCGGTTATAGATGTGATAGACAAAAATGGTCTTATTCCTTTCGACAACGTGCCAACGTCAGCGATAAATGTCTTTCGCGTATTCATCAAGCATCTGGCGTTAAAAATACACCGAGGAGAAATTGTAAACATGAATTTAGTGCATAAAATAAATTCGAATATCCAGCTGAAGCTATTATATGATAATATTGTTGAGGATTTGGAACGCCTAAAAGAACCAATAATAGAATCTCATAATGTCTCATATTACCATATATTGTGTGGGAAGAGTGAAAATGTGTTGAAGTATATGAGGAACCTTGTGATAAGGGACAATGTTTCAGGCTATTCAAAGATCTCTACCATATATAAAAAGGAAATTCAACAGAAAATAGAGAAAGTGACAGAAATGATGAAAAACAAGGAAATTATTTACAACAAAGTGAATAAGATATTCGATTATAAACTACCACATTTGTGTGTAGAGAAAATCTGTAGTTATCTTCACCCAGAAGATATTGCAAGATGTTGAAATTCTGGATAAGAAAATAATATTGCTTTTGGAGATTAGTTATATGTGTATTATATTATCGAAATGTGTATATATATTGTAAAAACTATGTATAAATAATAAATATATGAATAATTGTTAAGATATTCAAGGGTTGTGATTTATTCTAGATTTGAAATGAACGATTCATACTTTTTTATGCAGTTCCAATGAAATATATATGAAATGAATGACTCTTGGTGAAACATTATAACAATTTTATTTAGAATCATTCTCGCAGTTTCTTTCCTAACTATTATGTCAAATACAGAGTACAAAACCAAAATAGAAGACTTAATGAAATCCGAAAATTTGAGAGAACTTAAATCAGACCTAAAAAATAGTTTTCGTAGATCAGTGAAGCAATAGTTTTATGATTGCAAGAATATTTTTATTGTTGAAAACCCAAAAACTCTAAATGTCATGAATCCTACAGAACCTGTTCTTTATGGAATGCCAAAATTACATAAAGACGACATTATTATTAGAACTGTTGTTTCATATATAAATGCTCCAGCTTATAAATTATGTGAATTTCAATAATTATAAATAATATTTATCGAGACATCTGCTGACAATTCAATCTCTTAAACTAATATAGGTGAGACAACAAAATTGTCTTTATGAAATATAAATGATTTTAAGTAAAACACTTTATTTCCGCTTATTTTTATTTTTCAACGACAATTGTTTCGTCAATTACATATTGACTTCTTCAGGTGAGTATGGCTACTAGAGTAACCATACTCACCTGACGTGAGCAAAAAATGTTACGGGAACTAAGAATTTTCCGCCTAGTAATAAAAAAAATTCTATTTCCACACAATTCTTAATGTTGGCTTAATCATATTCTACATTTGAACTGATACTGTATGAATACTATTAAGCCACAATATGGCGAATAATTGTCGTTCAACAATAAAAAGCTTGTGTAAATTGAATTTCATTTATAAGTAATTCAAAATTACTTTTAATCTATTACAGATCGAATCCTTCCATTAAACCCTTTCCTTTTAGCGCCATTGTTCCATATGTAACAAAAATAATTTGCACTAAGTATAGGTATTTTTCACCTTCACTTATCAACAAAACGCATAGAAAATAATATTTTTCCGCAAATCATTCATCAGGTTTGCTTTTGTATACAAAATGGCAAATTATCATTCAAACCCTTTCAATTTCAAAATCGGGAGTATTTTCTATAAACTTTCGATATTTCTCAAGAAATGAATTTCGGGAAAGAACGAATTTTTATAACATGTTCATTGAAAAAGTTCCATTGTTGGGAAGGAGCATTCAAAATTCAATAATTTCTTTCGTTAACAAATAATATTATTGGTTAATATTCCGAAATGAAATATAATTCTAATGAAAATGATTCGAATAAGTTATCAACATTATCCCATATTTCATAGATTATTCCAAACTCATTATTTTAAAATTACCTACCAGCGTTCAGTGAAGTGCTAATGTATTTCTGAGTATATCTTAATATCATAACAGTAAAACTTTTGGGTTCTGTTAATTATGAAGTTTCATCAGTGATGAATGATCTTTTGTATATTTATGCAAATTTATTTCGGGTAAGTTATTAATTTCAGGTAGAAAAATGACAAAATATTGAATAACCTAAACGACATATCTTTCTAAATTATCCGAAGAGGTCAAATTATTTGTATTTAGCTGCCAATCTTAACATCGGAATTTCCAAAAATATTTATTAGAGTAACAATCTTATTCTTCATCTATCGACATTTTAGTGCATGAGACATGGAAACTACCCAATTTTTATTCTCCCAATATTTACGAAATTACAGAATCTTAGTATATTTACCTGTTACAGAAACCATATAATTAAATCTTCCCTTACTCCGAGAAAGAACCAATTCGGTAATAAAACAAGAAATAATAAATGTTTTGACAGTTTGCCTGCAACAAAATTATTTCACGTTTAACGGCAAGATTCACATATGTTACTATCCGAAATGGATTTTATGGATTCTCTAGACAGCAGAATAATAAAAAGCCATTACTTTAAATGCTTCATTTATTGGTACAGATATGTAGATGATGTTTTATGTTTACTCAATGTCGCTGTTAGATCATTTTGTTTGTTTGTGGAATTCTTGATTAAATTATCCACATCCATGCAATTCACTAATGAATTAGAAAAAAACAGTAGTACCAAATTTTGCTATACAGATTGATATCTGTACGATGGGTCGATTAGGAATGTTGGATTTTTTAAAATCTGTTATACAGGGGTGTTATACAGGGTGATTCAAAAATTATTGTATGCGACCTCGGACCGCGTCTGTAGTGTACATAGAGGGGTCATCCGAGAAGTAAAGTACGGCGGTCGTCCGAAAATTTTCGTTTCGTCGGAAGAAAGGGCAAAATGACACCTGTCATAATTCTCCTAACTTTATTGAAATTAATTGTGATAACAATCACGCTGGAAATAATACCATTAGAAAATAATATACTACCCGTCCTAATAGGAAAAGCCTATATCACAAATAGATATTTATAATTGATCTATCACATTGATTTGAATAAGATAGAAGAAATAATTTTCAAATATCAGTAAGAAATTGAAGACCTCAAAAAGCAACAATTAGATTTCGCTCAGACAGCAAATTTAGAACATTCTAATGAAATAAATTTTAAAGCCCATGAAGAGATTCTTAATGAAAATATTGGAACTAAAAGAGGACTAGTTAATCTCGGTGGCAAGATTTCAAAATTATTATTCGGAACCTCAGGTTCACATGATGAGGAATTGTATAGAAATTATTTTCTATGAGGAATCAGAAGCAGATAGCTACTGTGGTAAATGATCTTTACAAGATTAATCTTTCACATGAATCTACTTTAACCTATGCTAAATTTGCTGAATTGATAACAAACGTCACAATTATACATATTAATTATTTGAAAGATTATTATCAATTGTGATACGAAGATTATCTTCCAAAATACAATATTATTATTTTTGATATCAATTCCCACTATTTATGAAAAAGGATATAACTTATACAAGTTTTACTTCCTACCCCGAAATAATTTGACCGTTTCCCATACCAATTCCTATATGCTCTCGCAAGAAGAATTACTAGAATGATCAATAAACCAATTCCATCCAATTGAAGCAGATTGCTTATGTAATCCAAAGAGAATCCAATGATGAAGAAACCAAGAAAGATGACGTTCCTGATATAGTGTTAGAAGACTTAGATCAATGGAATGTTCGATATTTCAAAGTTTCTGTATTATTTATCACAATGCTCATTTTTGTGAAAATTATATTTGCTTTTGCTTTCAGACATTTTAGAATAAATGTATTCTCTAAAGCTACACTTTCAGCTGATAACTTCCTCTATGAAGGGGATGAATTACATAATCTTAACCCTTATTTATTTAATGGATTTTTTCCAATACTCCATAAGACCTGTATATTAGCATGTATTTTTATTGTAATTCAAAATTTCTCCCCATGAATCATATCATAATTTAGATAAGGACACCTATAAATACCATTGTGATTGTTTATTCTTCAAGAGATTAGACGCATTCATCATTGTATTCAAATGAATATATATATATATATATTTTTTTATATATTTATATATATATAACATATATATATATATATATATATTTATATATCTATATATATATATATATATATATATATATATAGTATATATATATATATATTTATATATATATATACTATATATTACTATATATTTATATATATTTATATATAAATTTATATTTTTATTTAAATTTAAATAAAATAAATAAATAAATTTATATATATTTATATTTACTATATATTTATATATATATATATATATACTATATATTTATATATATATATATATATATATATATATATAAATATCTGTTGATATATATATATATATATATATATATATACATTCTGTCAAGAAAGTACCGGGAATTATCGATTTAAATCTGGCGGGGTAATGAGGCAGGTAAAAATTTTTTTTCCTAGGTTGGTACCACCGTCCTTAATTACTATGCCAAGCTTGAGCAGGGTCTGTCAACGAGTATGTTTGCAACAGCTGATTAAGTCAGTCGATGTCAGAGTGCGTGCCGATTTTTACTATGGGTGATTACGTTGAGCAAAGAATTTGTTTAAAGTTTTGTGTTGCAAATGAATTTTCGTGTGCCGATGCATTGAGAATGTTGCAAAAGGCCTTTGGTGATAATGCTCTATCGAAAACTCGTGCATATCAGTGGTACAGAGCCTTGAAGGACGGTCGTGAAGTGGTCGAAGACTTGCCTCGTTCCGGACGCCCATCGACGGCTTCGATCGAAGATAACGTCGATAAAATTAAGGAAAGGGTGCTGGAAAACCGTGGTACCAGCTTGAGAGAGATAGCACATGATCTAAAGATATCCCACGAGTTTGCACGTACGATTTTGATTGATATTTTGGGCATGAGAAAGATGGCCGCACGACTCGTACCGAAAGACCTGAATTTTCTTCAAAAACGTCATCGCGAACAGGTTGCTTTAGACATGCTGGATCGCTGTAATTCCGATTCTTCATTCATGGAACGCATTATAACTGGTGATGAGACCTGGGTCTACGAGTACGATATGCAAACAAGCCAGCAATCATCGGAATGGGTGGCAAAAAATGAGCCGAAACCGAAAAAACCACGCCAAAGCCGCTCGAAAATGAAGGCGATGCTCATTGTTTTCTTCGATATCCGTGGCGTGGTGCACTACGAATTCGTTCCAGAGGGTCAGACGGTAAACAAGGAGTATTACCTAGGCGTTATGAAACGTTTGCGTGAGCGTATCCGTAAGAAGCGGTCAAATTTGTGGGCGAACAACACATGGATTTTGCATGACGATAACGCGCCTTCTCACCGAGCTACGATTGTGACTGACTTTCTCGCCAAAAACTCAACAAACGTGCTTCAGCAACCACCGTATTCGCCGGATTTGGCTCCCTGCGACTTTTTCCTCTTCCCAAAACTAAAATTGCCCCTTCGTGGCACCCGTTTTGAGTCGATTGAAGCCATAAAACAAAATTCGGCGCAAGAGCTAAAGTCCATCCCGGAAAGCGCCTATAAAAAATATTTCGATAATTGGAAGTGCCGTTGGCATAGATGTATTGGAGCAAATGGAGCCTATTTTGAAGGCGACCCAATAAATTTTGACGATTAAATGTGAAAATGATGTTTTAATTAAAAATTCCCGGTAGTTTCTTGACAGAGTAGTATATATATATATATATATATATATATATATATATATATATATTTATATAGTATTACAGTTAAATTAAATAATTATACGAATATATTATAGAAATGACTCACCGTTGAGTCGTTAGAGTTTAACCAAACCGAAATTAATTAAATAATATCCATTCCGATAGAAATATTAATAATTTAATTCATAAAAATAGAAGAAAGAGCATATTCAGAGCACATAACGACAAGTCGAGTGAAAATTCTTTGAACAGGGATCAGAAATCAGTATACTTGTTGACAATTTATAAACAGAATTCACAGGCAGATTTAAATACCCAATTATTCAATGTAAAAAAAGCCACAGTTGCATTAAATAGAAGTAATTTGAATTTAGATATGTAATTTGAAATCGATGAAGAAATTGTTGAAAAGATTTGTTACTTTCATGAATCACAGATGAACTTCAGTGAAATCATTGACAACGAACAAGCTAAATTAAATATAACTCACCAGAATTATGTAAACGGGACAAATTTGATCAAAATTCAATTAATTAAATGAAAGATACATCTACGTCAGATATTTTTAAATTATTAATGTCAGAGATATCCTTCAAGATGTTTAGGCATCAAAAGAATTATAATAGCACCTAAGATTTATGAATTTAATCAATTTCATAAGTAATAATGAGTAATTTATAAGTTATAAGCATCAGAACTTAAACTTTGTTAAATTTTGACACTTGAAATACTTTACTGATGAAAAGCAAGATTTTGATTGTTCTATTCAACATGAAACATACATCAAAATGTAGTTAACAAAATAGGATAATTTTCAACAGTAGGTTCAAACCAAGAAATATTGTAAATTTTGTAAAATAATCGAAAGCATCATTTTTCAATAATTTTGACAGAAGCTAGTAAGCTTTGAAATTCAATTTTTCGTGAAAACTTTTAATAGGAAAGACACAGAAAAATTGCCAAGTCTTTAAAATACGAGAACAGAATTCACATCGGCCTGTCTCAAAATAGAACATTACTCTCTTCAATAGTCCAGGTCCAAAACCTAAAAATAAATCAATAATATTATTGTAAATGGAAATGTGATAAAAAAATTACGTTACCTGAGTGTAGTGAATGGAAATAAACCCAAATAGCAATCAAGAATACAACAATTTAAATCAAAAAGAGGAAATCAACCTAGTGGGCTGGGAGATCCGAACATTCTGGAAATATTCTTGAGAAACAAAAACAAAATCCTGAAATAGAGCAAAGCCAACATCAAATGAACACTGTCAATGGATGATTTAACTTACCATATGTAGAAATAAGTTTATACATGTAAAATTTCTCAATTTGAATTCAAAAACAAATCATTGCTTGTTTACGTTAGAATTACGTTACGATATTTAAATAGTGTTAAGTTAGAACATAGAATTAGACATTATTTAGATTATTAATCACTGATTATTATTATATTTCAAATTACTCAGTCGTAATATATACTGTAAAAAAATTCGGCTCATTAAAAATTCAAATTGAACCCTCCCTAAAAGATCAAATCAAATTTAATAATATTTGAATTTCAATTATTCAACAACAAAATTAAAATCTTAAGAGCTAGCTGGTAACATTGAATACAAGCAGCTAGATACAAGGGTTATCAAACCAATATTCATTCTGAAATTATATATTTAAACCATATCGAATTGGCTCCACTATGTGCGGTAGAAAAAAGTAAAAGTGAATTAAAAATTTAAGTTGTTATTCCATAACAATATATATAATATATGACTAATGTTGACTGCCGGGACATTTTGTACATTTGAAAGAACAGTGTACAATTGATTGTATATAACTTCACTTCTTCATATATCTGTTTTTGTAAGCATCTGTAATTTCAGAGGTGCCTCATAATTATTACAATTACATATCTACTTTTGTATGTAACGTTTATTTCAATTTATCTTAATAGGTGCCGAAAATCTGAAAGCTCCTTCGATAGATATTTTTTTCTTCATTTAGTCCATAATTAAATTTCATTTATGATTCATACATGCTTCGAAAGCAGTCTTTTATTCAGATATCAACTTTATACTTGATTTTAAAACCTAGACATCAGGCTTTAAACCTTGAGTAATTAATCATTTTTCGTCAATAATTTATAGATCACTCAAATGAACTGTAAGAACATTTTCAAAAATGAACTTTTCGTCATGTCCATCCCTTCATTTATTCGTGATGAATACGGATTTTGATCTGATATTCATCAATATATATTCTTGTAATGACTACTTGCGTATTTCACTCCCAATATATGAAGAACAACTTTTACACAAAATAAATAATATTTTACATTAATTATCCCTGAGTAAAAAGTAGCAAATTTATAGTCCGGAGCAATTTCTAAAACATACGAATAATATTGTATCGATATCCTTACATATTACAGATTAAAGTTGCCCGCTGCGTCTGTCTGTATGTCTGTTCGCGATTAACTCGAAAAGGGATGAAAGCATTTTTATGCGGCTTTAACCAATTGATAGACTGATTTATGAGGAAGATTGGTACACAGTTTGACAAGGTTTTATGCGAATTGGTTGAGATATGATGATAAATGTCGAGTTTGGTAGCTTTCTTTGGAAAAGATGCCTAATCTCTTTGAGATATAACAAAACTATGCATGGTAGGATATTCCTCTTTTATAGGTCTCCAAAGAAGTCCGCGATGGCAATGGATCAGCTTACTATTTATCGATTTTAAATTCTGAAAAAAGTTTACCTACCAACAATGCGGCAATTGGAAAGCTATTCAAACGAATGCAGTATTAATAATGTGTTAATTATTATAGAAATACTTTACATTAGTAACCTCAAGAAATATATGCACGTCATTAAAATGTTTCACACTATATAATTTAAACGAATATCTAAGGAGTAGTCTAAAATAATTTGCACCTTGAATCAGAAAAATATAGAGTAAAAAAAATTAAATCAGTTTGGAAGACTCACAAAGTTCGTTTTGGTTTTATCATTCAATAAGTAGTTTTATAGATCTACTAAAAAATCCGCGATGGCATATATCTCTTTTAAGGATAGCTTATTTTAGCTATTCTATATTCTGAAAATATTGTCACATACAATGCAGTAATTGAAAAACTATTTAGATGGAAACAGTAACTCAAACATGTTAGTTATCTTAAGCATTTCATGCGCATTATTTCGTTTTTATTTATCATTACGTGGGTTTACATAAAATTTCATTTTTTTAATATGATACGTTGTTAAAACCATCTGGGAGCGAATATGAAGTTTAATGTAAGAAGCTAGATTGGATTCGAAAAAACACATGCTTCTTAAAATTTTACCGACTTCATCATGTCAATTGGTAAAAAACGGATGAAAATCGGTCGAAATATTCTTCAGTTCGTAAACTAGATAGAATCGGTAAGGAGTACGTCGATGACGAATCTACGAAAGCGTAGAAGGCCATGGTAGATTTTTATTGAATAATTCACTGAAAAATCTATGAATTCATACAATATTCCATAAATTCATACTAAAATGTATGTATACTAAAATGTATGAATTCATACAATAAAGTACGAATTCATACAAAAGTCTATGAATTCATTCAAAAATGTATGAATTCATTGAAAAATATATGAATTCATTGCAAAATGTATGAATTCATAGAACAATATATGAATTCATTGAAACTGTATGAATTCATTGAGAAATGTTTGAATTCGTTGAAAAATGTAGGAATTTATTGAAAAAGGATGATTTCATTAAAAAATGTATGCTTAACAATTACCAATATAATGACAATATTTGAAAAGCGCTGACGTGAAGTCGGAAGATTTGATGCGCACAAACATACCCAGAGCGGTAACTCATTCAATTATTGAACTCGATTAACGCTGCTCTGCTCAGTTTTTATTTTAATGTTTAATGTTCTAATTGAACGACGCCTATAAACTTCTACAAAACAGCCAATTTTGCCCATTAGCGAACTCAACTGAAATATTCGGACTCTGAACCTACCTTGAAAATTCAAAGATTCGAGCTCTTTCCGTTAGGCTAACGGACCGGATGGGTGGACGGCCGGACAGTATTGAATTTGACCTCGGATTCTTCATCAGGAAATCGAATCCAGTCATTTGAGTACATTTTCGGCTCCAATTTCTAAATTTTCAGCCATTAGAGCGAAATGATAGCTCAATGTTCCCCTAGAACATGCGCGCAAAAAAGAACCTCTTCAGGTGCGTTGGTTGCAAAACATGCAAAACGTTGGTTGCCAACTCATGTAGTCACAATGTCATATTTTTTGAAATTTTTGCCAGAAATTTGAAAGAACTCGAAATTTGTTTGTTAATTTTGGACTCAACTATGACATTAGTTCGTAAATCGGCTAAATCCGTCCAATAATTCGAAGTTTTTATTATAAATATTACATTATAAATATCTCCAAAAATTCAGATATAATCAAATTTTAATTTGTAGAGTGAATGTTGATAATCAACATTAATAATCGATCATGCAATTAGTGAGGATCACTTCATTGTAATATTAAAAAAAGTCTGTTTTTGCAACTCAAAATAACTTGGAAACAGTTTTCTCTATTCAGTTTGGTTCATGCAGAAGTAAACATCAGCGCAAAGGAATGAAATAAGGAGATTCTCAAATCGATATCTCAATAACTGAATGGGTGAAATGCGGTATATATACCGCATTTCACCCGAGTATGCATACATAGGTATAACGTATCTACATAAATGCTCGAGCAAAATTTCTTAGAGATCAAGTCATAAGCTATTACTGAACGAAGGCGCAAAAATCGCTGATTTTACTCGACTTATTTTTTGGATGTCGGTTTACAGATATCTTAGCAATTATTAGCCAATCACAAATACCATTACAATCAGTAGATTATTAATTTCGGATAATGTAACAATATTTCTCAACAATACACTAGCAAAAGTAAAGGTTTATACTAACAGAAAGCATGTCCGTACAATTCGATAATACAAGATAATCTGAACCAGTGGTTGCTGGTGCACGAATTCATACATTTTTCAATGAATACAAACACTTTCCAATCAACTCATCTATTTTGCAGTGAATTCACACATTTTTCAATTAATTATATGCTATTGTATTCTCAATTCAATTTATTCATCAACAAATAATTACACTGGTACGCTGTATCTTATTCATTAGTAGTTACGCATTAATGACGCCGTCCGATGTGAAATATCGGTGTTTTCAATATTTCCATCAGATATCTCCGTATGTAACGAACGTAACTACTGTAACTAACGCGCAAGAACTCAGGACCGATTATTTACTTTCGGATGATCGCTGGAATAAGTTTTTCTAGAGTTGAAACTAACAGTTCAGTAGAAGATTGGGAGTAAATTCGTGGTTTACTCAGTTTTAGGGTAACATGCCAATTTTAAGGGGTTAAATTTTTAACCCTTCAATCCTGACTTAAAATTCCGAAGCATTCGTGAATATGCGCAGAGAGAAGATGGATGGGGGAAAATTCCATATGAGGATTTTCTGGAATTTAACGTTAGTCGCTTTGAAAGGAAAATTCTGGGTTATTATAGAGATAATCATTTTATAATTCAAGATGGATAAAGTAAAATCATCACTGAACAACCAGTCCTCAACGTTGAGAAATAATGACTTAGAAATTTTGTGCACTAAAGGAAGAAGAAGAATATCATAGAGTTTTATAGAGTTAATTTGTATATTACAGATGCGTTGAAGAGAATTTAATCTAATTTACCCTGTTCTAAGGTTGAGATAATTCAAAATATAAAGTTTGATTACAACTATACAGAATAAAATTGTTGGTTAATTTTTGTGTACAATTATTTCAAGTAAGTATTCAAATTATACACATGAAAATTTTATTTTGCATTTCAGTAATTGTTTTATTCTGTTATTCATTTTCGAATGTTAAGTTTAGAAAATATTTATTCTAATTTACATACAATTTATATAAGATTTCCATATCACATAAGTTGTGTTCACTATTTCTATTTTGTTTGGAACTAGCGTGAAGACTTAATAGGTAGTTTTTTTTTCTATAGATTTCATTTATTGAAAAATGAAGGCACGATGATATTTTTAAAATAGATCTAGTGAATTGTTATATAAAAGATCATTCGTGATAATATCATGTCGTTGGGAATTGGGAAAATATCTATACCATAAAAAATAAATTTAGAGGATAACTGAATGAGTATCATTATTTTAATTATTCTTATTATGGAATAAAATATATTTTCTCTATTTAATTTTTTCATAGCTTCTACTTCAAATGTGTAGATTTTTAGTCGCTTGACCATAAGCACTGGTTAATTTTCACTTTAAAGCAAAAGTTGGCGTTGAATAAATTACTATCGGTAAGCATTTGATGTTGGCAACGGATCAAATGTATGAATTAGTTTAGAGCATTGAATAATTTCATTCGTTTTGTACTCAAATGATTAGCCTACATATAGGTGGTATCATTTAAAAAAGGTTCATGTCATAAGAGTTAAGATCGAACATGAACGTGAGTAGATTGATTGAATGGTTAACACTAAGGTTAAGAAAGACTAAACCACAGGAAAGTGTTTCGTAGTTTACCTTTAGACATATACCAAATATACCCACTTATTTAAACAATGAAAAATTGAATGGTTAGGTGCTAACTAGAGTAACATTACCTCAATTAAAACAAAATGTAGAAATTGCTATGTTTTACTACCAATAAAAATATATATTTTTATTGATAGTAAAATATAGTAATTTCTACAATTTGTTTTAATTATGATCAACTACCAAATAGTGACGGCTGAAACAATTCAGTACTATTACCTCACTTCATTACTGTTCGGTTATATAGATGGGAGTAATATTGATGTATTGTTGAATGAAAATGTAATAAGTATGTTGAGAATTATTCCATTAAGTAGTCAGCAAACTTTTAATTTGGCTTAACAGTATGACATTCATTTCTATTTATTCATATTTTATATATTTACTTCATCTTCGTCGAGTTTCGTAGTGTTTACTACATTTTCAAACAGAATAAAAACAAATTTTATCTATACTATTATATACATTCGTTGAAGGCTTCCGCAAAACTTCGAAAAGTGGGTTACGGTTATGTAACGAATGCAAAATGGCTCGAATAATAGAAGTTATATGAAATTTCTTTGGATTGAAACTAATTTAGACATATGACCCAAAAACGAATAAATAATTCTAACCCATAGTAATTTAGCCAACACAGACATTCGATGTTGTGAAACACCATTGTTCTTAATTGAAATTTAACCAAATTGTTTTTGACAGATTTACCGGAAAAATAACCAGACATTTGAAACTAGCCCTAATTCAAAATTTATCACTTCATTCTGTTTACAGATTCTTAACCATCTTTTGCAAGAAAGTATTTACATGTTGGATCGTATAATTTTGGCGTGCATAACTCTGGAAGAATTAGATATGGAATTGATATCGGCAGTAGAAAGGGGAGATGAGGATATGACACTGAGATTACTGAAAAGAGGAGTTAATCCCAACAGAGCAGATCACAAAGGATACTGTACTCTTCACCATGCAGTAAAGCAAGGCCACAATATTCTGATTAGGCATCTTGTAAAATACGGCGCTGACATCGAAAAGGAAGGAATATTATATGGATACAAACCCTTACACTTAATCGTGTCAACAAACAACCAAATGAAATGCTTGGAGGAACTGATGAGGTGTAATGTTGATTTAAAAAGCAAAGATTGTATTGGAAACACTTTATTACAACTAAGTGTAAAGAATAATCCAGATAATGTCTACTTCATCAAAAAACTTATTTCTTTTGGTATGGATATAAATACGGTCGACATTGTAGGCAATAATTGTATGCACAATCTAGCTTCCAGTCGTGGTAAAGATCAAAATATTAAAATCGTGGCAAAACTTTTTATCAAAAAAGGTATCAATATAGACTGTCAGAATCGGACATTATTGGAAACACCCTTGCATATAGCTGCTAGACGTGGAAAATCATTTCTAATCGATATGCTCTTAGGCGAAGGGGCGGTTATAGATGTGATAGACAAAAATGGTCTTATTCCTTTCGACAACGTGCCAACGTCAGCGATAAATGTCTTTCGCGTATTCATCAAGCATCTGGCGTTGAAAATACGCCGAGGAGAAATTGTAAACATGAATTTAGTGCATAAAATAAATTCGAATATCCAGCTGAAGCTATTATATGATAATATTGTTGAGGATTTGGAACGCCTAAAAGAACCAATAATAGAATCTCATAATGTCTCATTTTAGCATATATTGTGTGGGAAGAGTGAAAATGTGTTGAAGTATATGAGGAACCTTGTGATAAGGGACAATGTTTCAGGCTATACAAAGATCTCTACCATATATAAAAAGGAAATTCAACAGAAAATAGAGAAAGTGACAGAAATGATGAAAAACAAGGAAATTATTTACAACAAAGTGAATAAGATATTCGATTATAAACTACCACATTTGTGTAGAGAAAATCTGTAGTTATCTTCACCCAGAAGATATTGCAAGATGTTGAAATTCTGGATAAGAAAATAATATTGCTTTTGGAGATTAGTTATATGTGTATTATATTATCAAAATGTGTATATATATTGTAAAAACTATGTATAAATAATAAATATATGAATAATTGTTAAGATATTCAAGGGTTGTGATTTATTCTAGATTTGAAATGAACGATTCATACTTTTTTATGCAGTTCCAATGAAATATATATGAAATGAATGACTCTTGGTGAAACATTATAATAATTTTATTTAGAATCATTCTCGCAGTTTCTTTCCTAACTATTATGTCAAATACAGATTACAAAACCAAAATAGAAGACTTAATGAAATCCGAAAATTTGAGAGAACTTAAATCAGACCTAAAAAATAGTTTTCGTAGATCAGTGAAGCAATAGTTTTATGATTGCAATAATATTTTTATTGTTGAAAACCCAAAAACTCTAAATGTCATGAATCCTACAGAACCTGTTCTTTATGGAATGCCAAAATTACATAAAGACGACATTATTATTAGGACTGTTGTTTCATATATAAATGCTCCAGCTTATAAATTATGTGAATTTCAATAATTATAAATAATATTTATCGAGACATCTGCTGACAATTCAATCTCTTAAACTAATATAGGTGAGACAACAAAATGATTTGAAGTAAAACACTTTATTTCCGCTTATTTTTATTTTTCAACGACAATTGTTTCGTCAATTACATATTGACTTCTTCAGGTGAGTATGGCTACTAGAGTAACCATACTCACCTGACGTGAGCAAAAAATGTTACGGGAACTAAGCATTTTCCGCCTAGTAATAAAAAAAATTCTATTTCCACACAATTCTTAATGCTGGCTTAATCATATTCTACATTTGAACTGATACTGTATGAATACTTAATATTTTATACAGTGTCAGTTCAAACGTAGAATATTATTAAGCCACAATATGGCGAATAATTGTCGTTCAACAATAAAAAGCTTGTGTAAATTGAATTTCATTTATAAGTAATTCAAAATTACTTTTAATCTATTACAGATCGAATCCTTCCATTAAACCCTTTCCTTTTAGCGCGATTGTTCCATATGTAACAAAAATAATTTGCACTAAGTAGAGGTATTTTTCACCTTCACTTATCAACAAAACGCATAGAAAATAATATTTTTCCGCAAATCATTCATCAGGTTTGCTTTTGTATACAAAATGGCAAATTATCATTCAAACCCTTTCAATTTCAAAATCGGGAGTATTTTCTATAAACTTTCGATATTTCTCAAGAAATGAATTTCGGGAAAGAACGAATTTTTATAACATGTTCATTGAAAAAGTTCCATTGTTGGGAAGGAGCATTCAAAATTCAATAATTTCTTTCGTTAACAAATAATATTATTGGTTAATATTCCGAAATGAAATATAATTCTAATGAAAATGATTCGAATAAGTTATCAAAATTATCCCATATTTCATAGATTATTCCAAACTCATTATTTTAAAATTACCTACCAGCGTTCAGTGAAGTGCTAATGTATTTCTGAGTATATCTTAATATCATAACAGTAAAACTTTTGGGTTCTGTTAATTATGAAGTTTCATCAGTGATGAATGATCTTTTGTATATTTATGCAAATTTATTTCAGGTAAGTTATTAATTTCAGGTAGAAAAATGACAAAATATTGAATAACCTAAACGACATATCTTTCTAAATTATCCGAAGAGGTCAAATTATTTGTATTTAGCTGCCAATCTTAACATCGGAATTTCCAAAAATATTTATTAGAGTAACAATCTTATTCTTCATCTATCGACATTTTAGTGCATGAGACATGGAAACTACCCAATTTTTATTCTCCCAATATTTACGAAATTACAGAATCTTAGTATATTTACCTGTTACAGAAACCATATAATTAAATCTTCCCTTACTCCGAGAAAGAACCAATTCGGTAATAAAACAAGAAATAATAAATGTTTTGACAGTTTGCCTGCAACAAAATTATTTCACGTTTAACGGCAAGATTCACATATGTTACTATCCGAAATGGATTTTATGGATTCTCTAGACAGCAGAATAATAAAAAGCCATTACTTTAAATGCTTCATTTATTGGTACAGATATGTAGATGATGTTTTATGTTTACTCAATGTCGCTGATAGATCATTTTGTTTGTTTGTGGAATTCTTGATTAAATTATCCACATCCATGCAATTCACTAAAGAATTAGAAAAAAACAGTAGTACCAAATTTTGCTATACAGATTGATATCTGTACGATGGGTCGATTAGGAATGTTGGATTTTTTAAAATCTGTTATACAGGGGTGTTATACAGGGTGATTCAAAAATTATTGTATGCGACCTCGGACCGCGTCTGTAGTGTACATAGAGGGGTCATCCGAGAAGTAAAGTACGGCGGTCGTCCGAAAATTTTCGTTTCGTCGGAAGAAAGGGCAAAATGACACCTGTCATAATTCTCCTAACTTTATTGAAATTAATTGTGATAACAATCACGCTGGAAATAATACCATTAGAAAATAATATACTACCCGTCCTAATAGGAAAAGCCTATATCACAAATAGATATTTATAATTGATCTATCACATTGATTTGAATAAGATAGAAGAAATAATTTTCAAATATCAGTAAGAAATTGAAGACCTCAAAAAGCAACAATTAGATTTCGCTCAAACAGCAAATTTAGAACATTCTAATGAAATAAATTTTAAAGCCCATGAAGAGATTCTTAATGAAAATATTGGAACTAAAAGAGGACTAGTTAATCTCGGTGGCAAGATTTCAAAATTATTATTCGGAACCTCAGGTTCACATGATGAGGAATTGTATAGAAATTATTTTCTATGAGGAATCAGAAGCAGATAGCTACTGTCGTAAATGATCTTTACAAGATTAATCTTTTACATGAATCTACTTTAACCTATGCTAAATTTGCTGAATTGATAACAAACGTCACAATTATACATATTAATTATTTGAAAGATTATTATCAATTGTGATACGAAGATTATCTTCCAAAATACAATATTATTATTTTTGATATCAATTCCCACTATTTATGAAAAAGGATATAACTTATACAAGTTTTACTTCCTACCCCGAAATAATTTGACCGTTTCCCATACCAATTCCTATATGCTCTCGCAAGAAGAATTACTAGAATGGTCAATAAACCAATTCCATCCAATTGAAGCAGATTTCTTATGTAATCCAAAGAGAATCCAATGATGAAGAAACCAAGAATGATGACGTTCCTGATATAGTGTTAGAAGACTTAGATCAATGGAATGTTCGATATTTCAAAGTTTCTGTATTATTTATCACAATGCTCATTTTTGTAAAAATTATATTTGCTTTTGCTTTCAGACATTTTAGAAAAAATGTATTCTCTAAAGCTACACTTTCAGCTGATAACTTCCTCTATGAAGGGGATGAATTACATAATCTTAACCCTTATTAATTTAATGGATTTTTGCCAATACTCCATAAGACCTGTAAATTAGCATGTATTTTTATTGTAATTCAAAATTTCTCCCCATGAATCATATCATAATTTAGATAAGGACACCTATAAATACCATTGTGATTGTTTATTCTTCAAGAGATTAGACGCATTCATCATTGTATTCAAATGAATATATATATATATTTTTTTTTATATATTTATATATATATATAATATATATATATATATATTTATATATCTTTTTTTTTTTTTTTTTTTTTTTTTTTTTTTTTTTTTTTTAATAATCACCATTATGGGAGTTTCCTCTAGAAGGTCCGGGTCTTAACGACCAAGGACCTTCTAGGCAGCTGTAAGGAACATTCTAACAATTCTTGTTGTCCAGAGGATCACTCCTTCTGAGCTTTACTTATCAACTCCTGATCCAGTTCAAGGAGTTCCGTATTTTCTGCCAGGTGGCTCTCAACCAATCCATTCGTGGAGATTATCAGGGGCAGAATCTTCACCGTTCTTAGCTGGTGTATCTCTTTTATTTCAAAAGCCAGGTCGTGGTACTTTGTTAGTTTCTCCGTGTACGCTCTACTATATATATATATATAGTATATATATATATATATATATATATATAAATATCTGTATATATATATATATATATATATATATATATATATATATATATACTATGCAGGGTAGCATTAGCTATCGGGGCGTGACGACCCCGCATACCCGAGTCATCCAGAGCCTCAGGTCAGCATCCTGAGGCTCTGCAGAATATATCGCTCCTATCACTAGAAGCCAGAATCAGGGCGGTAGGGGACAGCGGGCTGGTCCTCTTCGGAACCGTCTGGAGGCAGAGCCCGATGGGGTCAGCTGTGGTGCAAGCGGCGCAGCCCCCCGAGATGGCACCGTAAGCCAGGATCTCGTTTCACGGAATATGGAAGGAAGCTCAAGTTTGGACGAGAGAGGATCTCGTCCCACGGGAGTTTCAAATAGGCGAGATGCGAGAACGCGATGGACGGAGGAGGACAACATCCTTATAATGCGCGTTCATTTTATAGCGAAGGAAATGCAACCAAGAACAGGAAAGACATATAGAGAGCTACTTACAGAATTATGGAATGACACCAACCCGCAGAGACCATCGTACGCCAACCTTCTGGCAAATAGAGTCAGGTGGCTTCTTGAAAGGGAAAAGTTCTCCACCACTGAACTTGACACCATTGCTCAAAGTTATATCCCGCGTGGTGCCCCTATAAATGCAGAGCCTGATGAAGAAACACGAATGGAAACCAGATCACATATCCGAATGAGCGTACAACCATCCAGGCTAGAACGTAATTATTACCGAAACCTCCAGAAATACTCAGGACTTTCTCCGAGTAAAAGGGCAAACATCCCAAGAATGAAGCAATCCAAAGAAATGCTAGAGTGTGTCCAAAAAATCAACAGGATAATGGAGAGATACATCGATGTAACCGCCACACTGAGAGAGGTGGTCGACTGCGTATACGCTGGAGCAATCACAGTATGCGAAGATCTCAAAATAAGCATAAGCGGGGCCCAACCAACTCGCCGTCAAGAAATGATACCACCATGGAAAATGAGGCTGGAAAAGAAAATTAGGATTATAAGAAAAAGAATTGGCACCTTACATACTTACCTCAATACAGAAATACCGTCCAACAGGATCATGAAGGGAGTACGGCAGATCGCATCAGAAGCACGTATTAGAACAAATGGCTCGAACCAACTTCTCGCAGAGCAGATGATGGTGGTCCTCGACAAGCTGAAACAGAAGGTGAAAGCGTTAGGAAACCGCATACAAAGGTACAACGAAAGAGTAAAGAGGTATAGGAACAACCAGCTGTACTACAAAAATCCTAAAGAGTTCTTCCGCAAGCTTGAGAACGCAAACAACACGGAAGGAGTGAACCCAGATGAGAGAGAAATGTTTGAAGTCTGGAAGGGAATTTGGGAGCGAAGGGAGACTCATGATGATGAGGCTTTCTGGATAAAAGACGCTGAGAAGGAGGCAGGAAACTACACCATGGAAGATCTCGAAATTATGGAGGAAGACATATCATCTGTCCTTAAGAACTCAAATAACTGGGCTGCTCCAGGATCTGACAAACTCCATAATTACTGGTGGAAAAACTTCAAGGCCACTCACCATAAATTGGCCAAATTTTTTCAGAGAGCGTTGGCGGAACCCTCCATCATACCAGAGTTTTTCACTTTGGGGGTCACCCATATGCTTCCAAAAGGAAACACCAGTCCTGACCCCAAGGCTTATCGACCCATTACATGTCTTCCTACTGTCTATAAGATACTCACAGGAATAATCACCAAACATCTGTGGAAGCATGTAAGCAAGTACAAGATCCTTGCACGAGAGCAGAATGGCTGCAGAAGAGGTGCCCAGGGCTGCAAGGAGTTGTTAACCATCGATCATCTTATAACCAAACAGGCAAGGAAGAAGTTAAGGAATATCTCGGTCGCATGGGTCGACTACAAAAAGGCTTTCGACTCGGTCCCGCACTCCTGGCTTCTTAAAGTTCTGAAACTCTACGGTGTATCTGGAAACATTATAGGCTTACTAGAACATCTGATGACAACCTGGAGGACGAACTTAACATTCGGCAAAATAATAACACCAGAGATAAGAATCTTAACTGGCATCTTCCAAGGGGATAAACTCAGCACCCTCTGGTTTTGTCTAGCTTTAAACCTCCTCAGTAGGCTGCTCAACAACAACCGATACGGATACCTTGTGGACGACAGGTCAAACATCAAAATTACTCATCAACTGTATATAGATGACCTCAAGCTATATGCCGCGAATGAGGAGCAACTGAGGAGCCTTCTTGGGATAGTGACATCTTTCACACAAACCATCAGAATGGAGATGGGGCTGGACAAATGTGCCTCATTACACGTCAAGAGAGGAAAGTTGACACAAGGGGGAGAAATGCTTATTCAAGATGAGGTGACTATACAAGAACTAAGCCCAGAAGAATCATATAAGTACCTGGGTATACAACAAGCATTGGAGATAAGAACATCAAAACAGAAAGAAGATTTCAAAAATAAATTTTTTGCTAGAATAAAAAAAACCCTCCGCAGTAAACTGAACTCCAAGGCAATGTTTACGGCAATCAATACATGGGCAATTCCAAGTATAGCCTACTCTTTCGGCGTGATCAGGTGGTCAAGCACAGAGTTGAAGGCGATTGACACACATGTGCGAGTCCTAATGTCTAAATACGGCATCCACCATCCCCATGCATCGGTGATCAGACTTTACATGCCTAGGCACCAAGGAGGAAGGGGTTTGCGAAATGTTGAAAAGGCCCACAATAAAGCGGTAACTGAACTCAGAGAATATTTCCACTCAAAAAACTTACCGTTCTTTCAATCAATATGCCAGGAAGACCGCAACATCACGGCTTTAAATCTGGCAAGCAGAAATAACCCACCACAGACGCCATCATCTGAACAACTACTGGAGGAATGGCACGGCAAACCCTTACATGGCAGGTATCCGGAGGCACTGAAAGAAAATAGAATTAATAGAGAGCAGTCACTAACTTACCTTAAATCCGGTTATTTATTCCCAGAAACCGAGGGACGTCTCATCGCAATCCAAGATCAGGTAGTGCCAACAAGAGCGTACCTGAAACATATAGCCAAAAAGAACATACCGACTGACAGATGCCGGAAATGCTGCCAAGCCTTGGAGTCTATACAACATGTGACATCCTCATGCCCCATTCTTGCACCCAGGGAGTACACCCAGCGGCATAATGCTATGGCAAAAATCTTTCACCAAGCCATTGCCATGAAAGTAGGACTTATACTTACCTCTCGAAGGGTACACGAATACTTACCCAAGCCGATACTTGAAAACAGTCAGTTCAAACTCTACTGGGACAACCCGATAATAACGGATAGATCGGTGCCGCACAACAGGCCCGACATCGTGATCTTTGATAAAGGAAACCGCAAAGCAACAATCATTGATATAACCGTCCCGGCAGATGATAACATAAGTAGAGCGTACACGGAGAAACTAACAAAGTACCACGACCTGGCTTTTGAAATAAAAGAGATACACCAGCTAAGAACGGTAAAGATTCTGCCCCTGATAATCTCCACGAATGGATTGGTTGAGAGCCACCTGGCAGAAAATACGGAACTCCTTGAACTGGATCAGGAGTTGATAAGTAAAGCTCAGAAGGAGGTGATCCTCTGGACAACAAGAATTGTTAGAATGTTCCTTACAGCTGCCTAGAAGGTCCTTGGTCGTTAAGACCCGGACCTTCTAGAGGAAACTCCCATAATGGTGATTATTAAAAAAAAAAAAAAAAAAAAAAAAAAAAAAAAAAAAAAAAGGTATACTATATATATACATTCTGTCAAGAAAGTACCGGGAATTATCGATTTAAATCTGGCGGGGTAATGAGGCAGGTAAAAATTTTTTTTCCTAGGTTGGTACCACCGTCCTTAATTACTATGCCAAGCTTGAGCAGGATCTGTCAACGAGTGTGTTTGCAACAGCTGATTAAGTCAGTCGATGTCAGAGTGCGTGCCGATTTTCACTATGGGTGATTACGTTGAGAAAAGAATTTGTTTAAAGTTTTGTGTTGCAAATGAATTTTCGTGTGCCGATGCATTGAGAATGTTGCAAAAGGCCTTTGGTGATAATGCTCTATCGAAAACTCGTGCATATCAGTGGTACAGAGCCTTGAAGGACGGTCGTGAAGTGGTCGAAGACTTGCCTCGTTCCGGACGCCCATCGACGGCTTCGATCGAAGATAACGTCGATAAAATTAAGGAAAGGGTGCTGGAAAACCGTCGTACCAGCTTGAGAGAGATAGCACATGATCTAAAGATATCCCACGAGTTTGCACGTACGATTTTGATTGATATTTTGGGCATGAGAAAGATGGCCGCACGACTCGCACCGAAAGACCTGAATTTTCTTCAAAAACGTCATCGCGAACAGGTTGCTTTAGACATGCTGGATCGCTGTAATTCCGATTCTTCATTCATGGAACGCATTATAACTGGTGATGAGACCTGGGTCTACGAGTACGATATGCAAACAAGCCAGCAATCATCGGAATGGGTGGCAAAAAATGAGCCGAAACCGAAAAAACCACGCCAAAGCCGCTCGAAAATGAAGGCGATGCTCATTGTTTTCTTCGATATCCGTGGCGTGGTGCACTACGAATTCGTTCCAGAGGGTCAGACGGTAAACAAGGAGTATTACCTAGGCGTTATGAAACGTTTGCGTGAGCGTATCCGTAAGAAGCGGTCAAATTTGTGGGCGAACAACACATGGATTTTGCATGACGATAACGCGCCTTTTCACCGAGCTACGATTGTGACTGACTTTCTCGCCAAAAACTCAACAAACGTGCTTCAGCAACCACCGTATTCGCCGGATTTGGCTCCCTGCGACTTTTTCCTCTTCCCAAAACTAAAATTGCCCCTTCGTGGCACCCGTTTTGAGTCGATTGAAGCCATAAAACAAAATTCGGCGCAAGAGCTAAAGTCCATCCCGGAAAGCGCCTATAAAAAATGTTTCGATAATTGGAAGTGCCGTTGGCATAGATGTATTGGAGCAAATGGAGCCTATTTTGAAGGCGACCCAATAAATTTTGACTATTAAATGTGAAAATGATGTTTTAATTAAAAATTCCCGGTAGTTTCTTGACAGAGTATATATATATATATATATATATATATATATATATATATATATATATATTTATATAGTATTACAGTTAAATTAAATAATTATACGAATATATTATAGAAATGACTCACCGTTGAGTCGTTAGAGTTTAACCAAACCGAAATTAATTAAATAATATCCATTCCGATCGAAATATTAATAATTTAATTCATAAAAATAGAAGAAAGAGCATATTCAGAGCACATAACGACAAGTCGAGTGAAAATTTTTTGAACAGGGATCAGAAATCAGTATACTTGTTGACAATTTATAAACAGAATTCACAGGCAGATTTAAATACACAATTATTCAATGTAAAAAAAGCCACAGTTGCATTAAATAGAAGTAATTTGAATTTAGATATGTAATTTGAAATCGATGAAGAAATTGTTGAAAAGATTTGTTACTTTCATGAATCACAGATGAACTTCAGTGAAATCATTGACAACGAACAAGCTAAATTAAATATAACTCACCAGAATTATGTAAACGGGACAAATTTGATCAAAGTTCAATTAATTAAATGAAAGATACATCTACGTCAGATATTTTTAAATTATTAATGTCAGAGATATCCTTCAAGATGTTTAGGCATCAAAAGAATTATAATAGCACCTAAGATTTATGAATTTAATCAATTTCATAAGTAATAATGAGTAATTTATAAGTTATAAGCATCAGAACTCAAACTTTGTTAAATTTTGACACTTGAAATACTTTACTGATGAAAAGCAAGACTTTGATTGTTCTATTCAACATGAAACATACATCAAAATGTAGTTAACAAAATAGGATAATTTTCAACAGTAGTTTCAAACCAACAAATATTGTAAATTTTGTAAAATAATCGAAAGCATCATTTTTCAATAATTTTGACAGAAGCTAGTAAGCTTTGAAATTCAATTTTTCGTGAAAACTATTAATAGGAAAGACACAGAAAAATTGGCAAGTCTTTAAAATACGAGAACAGAATTCACATCGGCCTGTCTCAAAATAGAACATTACTCTCTTCAATAGTCCAGGTCCAAAACCTAAAAATAAATCAATAATATTATTGTAAATGGAAATGTGATAAAAAAATTACGTTACCTGAGTGTAGTGAATGGAAATAAACCCAAATAGCAATCAAGAATACAACAATTTAAATCAAAAAGAGGAAATCAACCTAGTGGGCTGGGAGATCCGAACATTCTGGAAATATTCTTGAGAAACAAAAACAAAATCCTGAAATAGAGCAAAGCCAACATCAAATGAACACTGTCAATGGATGATTTAACTTAACATATGTAGAAGTAAGTTTATACATGTAAAATTTTTCAATTTGAATTCAAAAACAAATCATTGCTTGTTTACGTTAGAATTACGTTACGATATTTAAATAGTGTTAAGTTAGAACATAGAATTAGACATTATTTAGATTATTAATCACTGATTATTATTATATTTCAAATTACTCAGTCGTAATATATACTTTAAAAAAATTCAGCTTTTTAAAAATTCAAATTGAACCCTCCCTAAAAGATCAAATCAAATTTAATAATATTTGAATTTCAATTATTCAACAACAAAATTAAAATCTCAAGAGCTAGCTGGTAACATTGAATACAAGCAGCTAGATACAAGGGTTATCAAACCAATATTCATTCTGAAATTATATATTTGAACCATATCGAATTGGCTCCACTATGTGCGGTAGAAAAAAGTAAAAGTGAATTAAAAATTTAAGTTGTTATTCCATAACAATATATATAATATATGACTAATGTTGACTGCCGGGACATTTTGTACATTTGAAAGAACAGTGTACAATTGATTGTATATAACTTCACTTCTTCATATATCTGTTTTTGTAAGCATCTGTAATTTCAGAGGAGCCTCATAATTATTACAATTACATATCTACTTTTGTATGTAACGTTTATTTCAATTTTATTTCAATTTATCTTAATAGGTGCCGAAAATCTGAAAGCTCCTTCGAAAGATATTTTTTTCTTCATTTAGTCCATAATTAAATTTCAATTATGATTCATACATGCTTCGAAAGCAGTCTTTTATTCAGATATCAACTTTATACTTGATTTTAAAACCTAGACATCAGGCTTTAAACCTTGAGTAAGTAATCATTTTTCGTCAATAATTCATAGATCACTCAAATGAACTGTAAGAACATTTTCAAAAATGAACTTTTCGTCATGTCCATCCCTTCATTTATTCGTGATGAGTACGGATTTTGATCTGATATTCATCAATATATATTCTTGTAATGACTACTTGCGTATTTCACTCCCAATATATGAAGAACAACTTTTACACAAAATAAATAATATTTTACATTAATTATCCCTGAGTAAAAAGTAGCAAATTTATAGTCCGGAGCAATTTCTAAAACATACGAATAATATTGTATCGATATCCTTACATATTACAGATTAAAGTTGCCCGCTGCGTCTGTCTGTATGTCTGTTCGCGATTAACTCGAAAAGTGATGAAAGCATTTTTATGCGGCTTTAACCAATTGATAGACTGATTTATGAGGAAGATTGGTACACAGTTTGACAAGGTTTTATGCGAATTGGTTGAGATATGATGGTTAAATGTCGAGTTTGGGAGCTTTCTTTGGAAAAGATGCCTAATCTCTTTGAGATATAACAAAACTATGCATGGTAGGATATTCCTCTTTTATAGGTCTCCAAAGAAGTCCGCGATGGCAATGGATCAGCTTACTATTTATCGATTTTAAATTCTGAAAAAAGTTTACCTACCAACAATGCGGCAATTGGAAAGCTATTCAAACGAATGCAGTATTAATAATGTGTTAATTATTATAGAAATACTTTACATTAGTAACCTCAAGAAATATATGCACGTCATTAAAATGTTTCACACTATATAATTTAAACGAATATCTAAGGAGTAGTCTAAAATAATTTGCACCTTGAATCAGAAAAATATAGAGTAAAAAAAATTAAATCAGTTGGGAATACTCACAAAGTTCGTTTTGGTTTTATCATTCAATAAATAGTTTTATAGATCTACTAAAAAATCCGCGATGGCATATATCTCTTTTAAGGATAGCTTATTTTAGCTATTCTATATTCTGAAAATATTGGTTATACATAAAATTTCATTTTTTTAATATGATACGTTGTTAAAACCATCTGGGAGCGAATATGAAGTTTAATGTAAGAAGCTAGATTGGATTCGAAAAAACACATGCTTCTTAAAATTTTACCGACTTCATCATGTCAATTGGTAAAAAACGGAAGAAAATCGGTCGAAATATTCTTCAGTTCGTAAACTAGATAGAATCGGTAAGCAGTACGTTGATGACGAATCTACGAAAGCGTAGAAGGCCATGGTAGATTTTTATTGAATAATTCACTGAAAAATCTATGAATTCATACAATATTCCATAAATTCATACTAAAATGTATGTATACTAAAATGTATGAATTCATACAATAAAGTACGAATTCATACAAAAGTCTATGAATTCATTCAAAAATGTATGAATTCATTGAAAAATATATGAATTCATTGCAAAATGTATGAATTCATAGAACAATATATGAATTCATTGAAACTGTATGAATTCATTGAGAAATGTATGAATTCGTTGAAAAATGTAGGAATTTATTGAAAAACGATGATTTCATTGAAAAATGCATGCTTAACAATTACCAATATAATGACAATATTTGAAAAGCGCTGACGTGAAGTCGGAAGATTTTATGCGCACAAACATAGCCAGAGCGGTAACTCATTCAATTATTGAACTCGATTAACGCTGCTCTGCTCAGTTTTTATTTTAATGTTTAATGTTCTAATTGAACGACGCCTATAAACTTCTACAACACAGCCAATTTTGCCCATTAGCGAACTCAACTGAAATATTCGGACTCTGAACCTACCTTGAAAATTCAAAGATTCGAGCTCTTTCCGTTAGGCTAACGGACCGGATGGGTGGACGGCCGGACAGTATTGAATTTGACCTCGGATTCTTCATCAGGAAATCGAATCCAGTCGTTTGAGTACATTTTCGGCTCCAATTTCTAAATTTTCAGCCATTAGAGCGAAATGATAGCTCAATGTTCCCCTAGAACATGCGCGCAAAAAAGAACCTCTTCAGGTGCATTGGTTGCAAAACATGCAAAACGTTGGTTGCCAACTCATGTAGTCTCAATGTCATATTTTTTGAAATTTTTGCCAGAAATTTGAAAGAACTCGAAATTTCTTTGTAAATTTTGGACTCAACTATGACATTAGTTCGTAAATCGGCTAAATCCGTCCAATAATTCGAAGTTTTTATTATAAATATTACATTATAAATATCTCCAAAAATTCAGATATAATCAAATTTTAATTTGTAGAGTGAATGTTGATAATCAACATTAATAATCGATCATGCAATTAGTGAGGAGCACTTCATTGTAATATTAAAAAAAGTCTGTTTTTGCAACTCAAAATAACTTGGAAACATTTTTCTCTATTCAGTTTGGTTCATGCAGAAGTAAACATCAGCGCAAAGGAATGAAATAAGGAGATTCTCAAATCGATATCTCAATAACTGAATGGGTGAAATGCGGTATATATACCGCATTTCACCCGAGTATGTATACATAGGTATAACGTATCTACATAAATGCTCGAGCAAAATTTCTTAGAGATCAAGTCATAAGCTATTACTGAACGAAGGCGCAAAAATCGCTGATTTTACTCGACTTATTTTTTGGATGTCGGTTTACAGATATCTTAGCAATTATTAGCCAATCACAAATACCATTACAATCAGTAGATTATTAATTTCGGATAATGTAACAATATTTCTCAACAATACACTAGCAAAAGTAAAGGTTTATACTAACAGAAAGCATGTCCGTACAATTCGATAATACAAGATAATCTGAACCAGTGGTTGCTGGTGCACGAATTCATACATTTTTCAATGAATACAAACACTTTCCAATCAACTCATCTATTTTGCAGTGAATTCATACATTTTTCAATTAATTATATGCTATTGTATTCTCAATTCAATTTATTCATCAACAAATAATTACACTGGTACGCTGTATCTTATTCATTAGTAGTTACGCATTAATGACGCCGTCCGATGTGAAATATCGGTGTTTTCAATATTTCCATCAGATATCTCCGTATGTAACTAACGTAACTTTTGTAACTAACGCGCAAGAACCCAGGACCGATTATTTACTTTCGGATGATCGCTGGAATAAGTTTTTCTAGAGTTGAAACTAACAGTTCAGTAGAAGATTGGGAGTAAATTCGTGGTTTACTCAGTTTTAGGGTAACATGCCAATTTTAAGGGGTTAAATTTTTAACCCTTCAATCCTGACTTAAAATTCCGAAGCATTCGTGAATATGCGCAGAGAGAAGATGGATGGGGGAAATTCCATATGAGAATTTTCTGGAATTTAACGTTAGTCGCTTTGATAGGAAAATTCTGGGTTATTATAGAGATAATCATTTTATAATCCAAGATGGATAAAGTAAAATCATCACTTAACAACCAGTCCTCAACGTTGAGAAATAATGACTTGGAAATTTTGTGCACTAAAGGAAGAAGAAGAATATCATAGAGTTTTATAGAGTTAATTTGTATATTACAGATGCGTTGAAGAGAATTTAATCTAATTTACCCTGTTCTAAGGTTGAGATAATTCAAAATATAAAGTTTGATTACAACTATACAGAATAAAATTGTTGGTTAATTTTTGTGTACAATTATTTCAAATAGGTATTCAAATTATACACATGAAAATTTTATTTTGCATTTCAGTAGTTGTTTTATTCTGTTATTCATTTTCGAATGTTAAGTTTAGAAAATATTTATTCTAATTTACATACAATTTATATAAGATTTCCATATCACATAAGTTGTGTTCACTATTTCTATTTTGTTTGGAACTAGCGTGAAGACTTAATAGGTAGTTTTTTTTCTATAGATATCATTTATTGAAAAATGAAGGCACGATGATATTTTTAAAATAGATCTAGTGAATTGTTATATAAAAGAACATTCGTGATAATATCATGTCGTTGGGAATTGGGAAAATATCTATACCATAAAAAATAAATTTAGAGGATAACTGAATGAGTATCATTATTTTAATTATTCTTATTATGGAATGAAATATATTTTCTCTATTTAATTTTTTCATAGCTTCTACTTCAAATGTGTAGATTTTTAGTCGCTTGACCATAAGCACTGGTTAATTTTCACTTTAAAGCAAAAGTTGGCGTTGAATAAATTACTATCGGTAAGCATTTGATGTTGGCAACGGATCAATTGTATGAATTAGTTTAGAGCATTGAATAATTTCATTCGTTTTGTACTCAAATGATTAGCCTACATATAGGTGGTATCATTTAAAAAAGTTTCATGTCATAAGAGTTAAGATCGAACACGAACGTGAGTAGATTGATTGAATGGTTAACACTAAGGTTAAGAAAGACTAAACCACAGGAAAGTGTTTCGTAGTTTACCTTTAGACATATACCAAATATACCCACTTATTTAAACAATGAAAAATTGAATGGTTAGGTGCTAACTAGAGTAACATTACCTCAATTAAAACAAATTGTAGAAATTGCTATGTTTTACTACCAATAAAAATATATATTTTTATTGGTAGTAAAATATAGTAATTTCTACAATTTGTTTTAATTATGATCAACTACCAAATAGTGACGGCTGAAACAATTCAGTACTATTACCTCACTTCATTACTGTTCGGTTATATAGATGGGAGTAATATTGATGTATTTTTGAATGAAAATGTAATAAGTATGTTGAGAATTATTCCATTAAGTAGTCAGCAAACTTTTAATTTGGCTTAACAGTATGACATTCATTTCTATTTATTCATATTTTATATATTTACTTCATCTTCGTCGAGTTTCGTAGTGTTTACTACATTTTCAAACAGAATAAAAACAAATTTTATCTATACATACATTCGTTGAAGGCTTCCGCAAAACTTCGAAAAGTGGGTTACGGTTATGTAACGAATGCAAAATGGCTCGAATAATAGAAGTTATATGAAATTTCTTTGGATAGAAACTAATTTAGACATATGACCCAAAAACGAATAAATAATTCTAACCCATAGTAATTTAGCCAACACAGACATTCGATGTTGTGAAACACCATTGTTCTTAATTGAAATTTAACCAAATTGTTTTTGACAGATTTACCGGAAAAATAACCAGACATTTGAAACTAGCCCTAATTCAAAATTTATCACTTCATTCTGCTTACAGATTCTTAACCATCTTTTGCAAGAAAGTATTTACATGTTGGATCGTATAATTTTGGCGTGCATAACTCTGGAAGAATCAGATATGGAATTGATATCGGCAGTAGAAAGGGGAGATGAGGATATGACACTGAGATTACTGAAAAGAGGAGTTAATCCCAACAGAGCAGATTACAAAGGATACTGTACTCTTCACCATGCAGTAAAGCAAGGCCACAATATTCTGATTAGGCATCTTGTAAAATACGGCGCTGACATCGAAAAGGAAGGAATATTATATGGATACAAACCCTTACACTTAATCGTGTCAACAAACAACCAAATGAAATGCTTGGAGGAACTGATGAGGTGTAATGTTGATTTAAAAAGCAAAGATTGTATTGGAAACACTTTATTACAACTAAGTGTAAAGAATAATCCAGATAATGTCTACTTCATCAAAAAACTTATTTCTTTTGGTATGGATATAAATACGGTCGACATTGTAGGCAATAATTGTATGCACAATCTAGCTTCCAGTCGTGGTAAAGATCAAAATATTAAAATCGTGGCAAAACTTTTCATCAAGAAAGGTATCAATATAGACTGTCAGAATCGGACATTATTGGAAACACCCTTGCATATAGCTGCTAGACGTGGAAAATCATTTCTAATCGATATGCTCTTAGGCGAAGGGGCGGTTATAGATGTGATAGACAAAAATGGTCTTATTCCTTTCGACAACGTGCCAACGTCAGCGATAAATGTCTTTCGCGTATTCATCAAGCATCTGGCGTTAAAAATACACCGAGGAGAAATTGTAAACATGAATTTAGTGCATAAAATAAATTCGAATATCCAGCTGAAGCTATTATATGATAATATTGTTGAGGATTTGGAACGCCTAAAAGAACCAATAATAGAATCTCATAATGTCTCATATTACCATATATTGTGTGGGAAGAGTGAAAATGTGTTGAAGTATATGAGGAACCTTGTGATAAGGGACAATGTTTCAGGCTATACAAAGATCTCTAGCATATATAAAAAGGAAATTCAACAGAAAATAGAGAAAGTGACAGAAATGATGAAAAACAAGGAAATTATTTACAACAAAGTGAATAAGATATTCGATTATAAACTACCACATTTGTGTGTAGAGAAAATCTGTAGTTATCTTCACCCAGAAGATATTGCAAGATGTTGAAATTCTAGATAGAAAATAATATTGCTTTTGGAGATTAGTTATATGTGTATTATATTATCAAAATGTGTATATATATTGTAAAAACTATGTATAAATAATAAATATATGAATAATTGTTAAGATATTCAAGGGTTGTGATTTATTCTAGATTTGAAATGAACGATTCATACTTTTTTATGCAGTTCCAATGAAATATATATGAAATGAATGACTCTTGGTGAAACATTATAACAATTTTATTTAGAATCATTCTCGCAGTTTCTTTCCTAACTATTATGTCAAATACAGAGTACAAAACCAAAATAGAAGACTTAATGAAATCCGAAAATTTGAGAGAACTTAAATCAGACCTAAAAAATAGTTTTCGTAGATCAGTGAAGCAATAGTTTTATGATTGCAAGAATATTTTTATTGTTGAAAACCCAAAAACTCTAAATGTCATGAATCCTACAGAACCTGTTCTTTATGGAATGCCAAAATTACATGAAGACGACATTATTATTAAAACTGTTGTTTCATATATAAATGCTCCAGCTTATAAATTATGTGAATTTCAATAATTATAAATAATATTTATCGAGACATCTGCTGACAATTCAATCTCTTAAACTAATATAGGTGAGACAACAAAATTGTCTTTATGAAATATAAATGATTTGAAGTAAAACACTTTATTTCCGCTTATTTTTATTTTTCAACGACAATTGTTTCGTCAATTACATATTGAATTCTTCAGGTGAGTATGGCTACTAGAGTAACCATACTCACCTGACGTGAGCAAAAAATGTTACGGGAACTAAGCATTTTCCGCCTAGTAATAAAAAAAATTCTATTTCCACACAATTCTTAATGTTGGCTTAATCATATTCTACATTTGAACTGATACTGTATGAATACTTAATATTTTATACAGTGTCAGTTCAAACGTAGAATATTATTAAGCCACAATATGGCGAATAATTGTCGTTCAACAATAAAAAGCTTGTGTAAATTGAATTTCATTTATAAGTAATTCAAAATTACTTTTAATCTATTACAGTCCGAATCCTTCCATTAAACCCTTTTCCTTTTAGCGCGATTGTTCCATATGTAACAAAAATAATTTGCACTAAGTATAGGTATTTTTCACCTTCACTTATCAACAAAACGCATAGAAAATAATATTTTTCCGCAAATCATTCATCAGGTTTGCTTTTGTATACAAAATGGCAAATTATCATTGAAACCCTTTCAATTTCAAAATCGGGAGTATTTTCTATAAACTTTCGATATTTCTCAAGAAATGAATTTCGGGAAAGAACGAATTTTTATAACATGTTCATTGAAAAAGTTCCATTGTTGGGAAGGAGCATTCAAAATTCAATAATTTCTTTCGTTAACAAATAATATTATTGGTTAATATTCCGAAATGAAATATAATTCTAATGAAAATGATTCGAATAAGTTATCAACATAATCCCATATTTCATAGATTATTCCAAACTCATTATTTTAAAATTACCTACCAGCGTTCAGTGAAGTGCTAATGTATTTCTGAGTATATCTTAATATCATAACAGTAAAACTTTTGGGTTCTGTTAATTATGAAGTTTCATCAGTGATATATGATCTTTTGTATATTTATGCAAATTTATTTCAGGTAAGTTATTAATTTCAGGTAGAAAAATGACAAAATATTGAATAACCTAAACGACATATCTTTCTAAATTATCCGAAGAGGTCAAATTATTTGTATTTAGCTGCCAATCTTAACATCGGAATTTCCAAAAATATTTATTAGAGTAACAATCTTATTCTTCATCTATCGACATTTTAGTGCATGAGACATGGAAACTACCCAATTTTTATTCTCCCAATATTTACGAAATTACAGAATCTTAGTATATTTACCTGTTACAGAAACCATATAATTAAATCTTCCCTTACTCCGAGAAAGAACCAATTCGGTAATAAAACAAGAAATAATAAATGTTTTGACAGTTTGCCTGCAACAAAATTATTTCACGTTTAACGGCAAGATTGACATATGTTACTATCCGAAATGGATTTTATGGATTCTCTAGACAGCAGAATAATAAAAAGCCATTACTTTAAATGCTTCATTTATTGGTACAGATATGTAGATGATGTTTTATGTTTACTCAATGTCGCTGATAGATCATTTTGTTTGTTTGTGGAATTCTTGATTAAATTATCCACATCCATGCAATTCACTAATGAATTAGAAAAAAACAGTAGTACCAAATTTTGCTATACAGATTGATATCTGTACGATGGGTCGATTAAGAATGTTGGATTTTTTAAAATCTGTTATACAGGGGTGTTATACAGGGTGATTCAAAAATTATTGTATGCGACCTCGGACCGCGTCTGTAGTGTACATTGAGGGGTCATCCGAGAAGTAAAGTACGGCGGTCGTCCGAAAATTTTCGTTTCGTCGGAAGAAAGGGCAAAATGACACCCGTCATAATTCTCCTAACTTTAATGAAATTAATTGTGATAACAATCACGCTGGAAATAATACCATTAGAAAATAATATACTACCCGTCCTAATAGGAAAAGCCTATATCACAAATAGATATTTATAATTGATCTATCACATTGATTTGAATAAAATAGAAGAAATAATTTTCAAATATCAGTAAGAAATTGAAGACCTCAAAAAGCAACAATTAGATTTCGCTCAAACAGCAAATTTAGAACATTCTAATGAAATAAATTTTAAAGCCCATGAAGAGATTCTTAATGAAAATATTGGAACTAAAAGAGGACTAGTTAATCTCGGTGGCAAGATTTCAAAATTATTATTCGGAACCTCAGGTTCTCATGATGAGGAATTGTATTGAAATTATTTTCTATGAGGAATCAGAAGCAGATAGATACTGTCGTAAATGATCTTTACAAGATTAATCTTTTACATGAATCTACTTTACCCTATGCTAAATTTGCTGAATTGATAACAAACGTCACAATTATACATGTTAATTATTTGAAAGATTATTATCAATTGTGATACGAAGATTATCTTCCAAAATACAATATTATTATTTTTGATATCAATTCCCACTATTTATGAAAAAGGATATAACTTATACAAATTTTACTTCCTACCCCAAAATAATTTGTCCGTTTCCCATACCAATTTCTATATGCTCTCGCAAGTAGAATTACTAGAATGGTCAATAAACCAATCCCATCCAATTGAAGCAGATTTCTTATGTAATCCAAAGAGAATCCAATGATGAAGGAACCAAGAAAGATGACGTTCCTGATATAGTGTTAGAAGACTTAGAACAATGGAATGTTCGATATTTCAAAGTTTCTGTATTATTTATCACAATGCTTATTTTTGTAAAAATTATATTTCCTTTTGCTTTCAGACATTTTAGAAAAAATGTATTCTCTAAAGCTACACTTTCAGCTGATAACTTCCTCTATGAAGGGGATGAATTACATAATCTTAACCCTTATTAATTTAATGGATTTTTTCCAATACTCCATAAGACCTGTAAATTAGCATGTATTTTTATTGTAATTCAAAATTTCTCCCCATGAATCATATCATAATTTAGATAAGGACACCTATAAATACCATTGTGATTGTTTATTCTTCAAGAGATTAGACGCATTCATCATTGTATCCAAATGAATATATATATATTTAGATATATATATATATATTTTTTATATATTTATATATATAATATATATATATATATACATATATATTTATATATCTATATATATATATATATATATATATATATATACATATATTTATATATATATACTATATATATACTATATATATATATATATACTATATATATACATTCTGTCAAGAAAGTACTGGGAATTATCGATTTAAATCTGGAGGCAGGTAAAAGTTTTTTTTCCTAGGTTGGTACCACTGTCCTTAATTACTATGCTAAGGTTGAGCAGGATCTGTCAACTAGTGTGTTTGCAACAGCTGATTAAGTCAGTCGATCTCAGAGTGCGTGCCGATTTTTACTATGGGTGATTACGTTGAGCAAAGAATTTGTTTAAAGATTTGTGTTGCAAATGAATTTTCGTGTGCCGATGCATTGAGAATGTTGCAAAAGGCCTTTGGTGATAATGCTCTATCGAAAACTCGTGCATATCAGTGGTACAGAGCCTTGAAGGACGGTCGTGAAGTGGTCGAAGACTTGCCTCGTTCCGGACGCCCATCGACGGCTTCGATCGAAGATAACGTCGATAAAATTAAGGAAAGGGTGCTGGAAAACCGTCGTACCAGCTTGAGAGAGATAGCACATGATCTTAAGATATCCCACGAGTTCGCACGTACGATTTTGATTGATATTTTGGGCATGAGAAAGATGGCCGCACGACTCGTACCGAAAGACCTGAATTTTCTTCAAAAACGTCATCGCGAACAGGTTGCTTCAGACATGCTGGATCGCTGTAATTCCGATTCTTCATTCATGGAACGCATTATAACTGGTGTTGAGACATGGGTCTACGAGTACGATATGCAAACAAGCCAGCAATCATCGGAATGGGTGTCAAAAAATGAGCCGAAACCGAAAAAACCACGTCAAAGCCGCTCGAAAATGAAGGTGATGCTCATTGTTTTCTTCGATATCCGTGGCGTGGTGCACTACGAATTCATTCCAGAGGGTCAGACGGTAAACAAGGAGTATGAACGTTATGAAACGTTTGCGTGAGCGTATCCGTAAGAAGCGGTCAAATTTGTGGGCGAACAACACATGGATTTTGCATGACGATAACGCGCCTTTTCACCGAGCTACGATTGTGACTGACTTTCTCGCCAAAAACTCAACAAACGTGCTTCAGCAACCACCGTATTCGCCGTATTTGGCTCCCTGCGACTTTTTCCTCTTCCCAAAACTAAAATTGCTCCTTCGTGGCACCCGTTTTGAGTCGATTGAAGCCATAAAACAAAATTCGGCGTGAGAGCTAAAGTCCATCCCGGACAGCGCCTATAAAAAATGTTTCGATAATTGGAAGTGCCGTTGGCATAGATGTATTGGAGCAAATGGAGCCTATTTTGAAGGCGGCCCAATAAATTTTGACGATTAAATGTGAAAATGATGTTTTAATTAAAAATTCCCGGTAGTTTCTTGACAGAGTAGTATATATATATATATATATATATATATATATATATATATATATATATATATATATATATATATATTTATTTATATTGTATTACAGTTAAATTAAATAATTATACGAATATATTATAGAAATGACTCACCGTTGAGTCGTTAGAGTTCAACCAAACCGAAATTAATTAAATAATATCCATTCCGATAGAAATATTAATAATTTAATTCATAAAAATAGAAGAAAGAGCATATTCAGAGCACATAACGACAAGTCGAGTGAAAATTCTTTGAACAGGGATCAGAAATCAGTATACTTGTTGACAATTTATAAACAGAATTCACAGGCAGATTTAAATACCCAATTATTCAATGTAAAAAAAGCCACAGTTGCATTAAATAGAAGTAATTTGAATTTAGATATGTAATTTGAAATCGATGAAGAAATTGTTGAAAAGATTTGTTACTTTCATGAATCACAGATGAACTTCAGTGAAATCATTGACAATGAACAAGCTAAATTAAATATAACTCACCAGAATTATGTAAACGGGACAAATTTGATCAAAATTCAATTAATTAAATGAAAGATACATCTACGTCAGATATTTTTAAATAATTAATGTCAGAGATATCCTTCAAGATGTTTAGGCATCAAAAGAATTATAATAGCACCTAAGATTTATGAATTTAATCAATTTCATAAGTAATAATGAGTAATTTATGAGTTATAAGCATCAGAACTTAAACTTTGTTAAATTTTGACACTTGAAATACTTTACTGATGAAAAGCAAGACTTTGATTGTTCTACTCAACATGAAACATACATCAAAATGTAGTTAACAAAATAGGATAATTTTCAACAGTGGTTTCAAACCAAGAAATATTGTAAATTTTGTAAAATAATCGAAAGCATCATTTTTCAATAATTTTGACAGAAGCTAGTAAGCTTTGAAATTCAATTTTTCGTGAAAACTATTAATAGGAAAGACACAGAAAAATTGGCAAGTCTTTAAAATACGGGAACAGAATTCACATCGGCCTGTCTCAAAATAGAACATTACTCTCTTCAATAGTCCAGGTCCAAAACCTAAAAATAAATCAATAATATTATTGTAAATGGAAATGTGATAAAAAAATTACGTTACCTGAGTGTAGTGAATGGAAATAAACCCAAATAGCAATCAAGAATACAACAATTTAAATCAAAAAGAGGAAATCAACCTAGTGGGCTGGGAGATCCGAACATTCTGGAAATATTCTTGAGAAACAAAAACAAAATCCTGAAATAGAGCAAAGCCAACATCAAATGAACACTGTCAATGGATGATTAAACTTACCAAAGGTAGAAATAAGTTTATACAACTTACCAAAGGTAGAAATAAGTTTATACATGTAAAATTTTTCAATTTGAATTCAAAAACAAATCATTGCTTGTTTACGTTAGAATTACGTTACGATATTTAAATAGTGTTAAGTTAGAACATAGAATTAGACATTATTTAGATTATTAATCACTGATTATTATTATATTTCAAATTACTCAGTCATAATATATACTGTAAAAAAATTCAGCTTATTAAAAATTCAAATTGAACCCTCCCTAAAAGATCAAATCAAATTTAATAATATTTGAATTTCAATTATTCAACAACAAAATTTAAATCTTAAGCTGATTCAGTATACGGAAGAAGATTTTTTTTCACAACTGGGTTTCATGGTCTTCATGTAATTATTTGATCCACATTTTTAAGAGTTTGCCTAATCCGATTAAATGCAAATCATTTTAGATTAAGTCATCATTTCAGATTTGAAGCAGCAGCCTGATATTGACATTTTGTTGATGTTGTTTGATTATTCCTTCATCTTTCTATTTACTGATGAGGAAGCTATTTATATAGTATAAAAATTACAATTGATTTCCAATCAAAAAATTTATTATTAACTAGTATAAATAATTATAATAATTTTATTTTTAACTTTAATAACTATTGTTCTAGCAATATTTCTTACAATTATTTCTATATTAATTTCAAAAAAAACATTTATAGATCGAGAAAAAAGCTGGTAACATTGAATACAAGCAGCTAGATACAAGGGTTATCAAACCAGTATTCATTCTGAAATTATATATTTAAACCATATCGAATTGGCTCCACTATGTGCGGTAGAAAAAAGTAAAAGTAAATTAAAAATTTAAGTTGTTATTCCATAACAATATATATAATATATGACTAATGTTGACTGCCGGGACATTTTGTACATTTGAAAGAACAGTGTACAATTGATTGTATATAACTTCACTTCTTCATATATCTGTTTTTGTAAGCATCTGTAATTTCAGAAGTGCCTCATAATTATTACAATGACATATCTACTTTTGTGTGTAACGTTTATTTCAATTTTTATTTCAATTTTATTTCAATTTATCTTAATAGGTGCCAAAAATCTGAAAGCTCCTTCGATAGATATTTTTTTCTTCATTTAGTCCATAATTAAATTTCATTTATGATTCATACATGCTTCGAAAGCAGTCTTTTATTCAGATATCAACTTTATACTTGATTTTAAAACCTAGACATCAGGCTTTAAACCTTGAGTAATTAATCATTTTTCGTCAATAATTCATAGATCACTCAAATGAACTGTAAGAACATTTTCAAAAATGAACTTTTCGTCATGTCCATCCCTTCATTTATTCGTGATGAATACGGATTTTGATCTGATATTCATCAATATATATTCTTGTAATGACTACTTGCGTATTTCACTCCCAATATATGAAGAACAACTTTTACACAAAATAAATAATATTTTACATTAATTATCCCTGAGTAAAAAGTAGCAAATTTATAGTCCGGAGCAATTTCTAAAACATATGAATAATATTGTATCGATATCCTTACATATTACAGATTAAAGTTGCCCGCTGCGTCTGTCTGTATGTCTGTTCGCGATTAACTCGAAAAGTGATGAAAGCATTTTTATGCGGCTTTAACCAATTGATAGACTGATTTATGAGGAAGATTGGTACACAGTTTGACAAGGTTTTATGCGAATTGGTTGAGATATGATGATAAATGTCGAGTTTGGGAGCTTTCTTTGGAAAAGATGCCTAATCTCTTTGAGATATAATAAAACTATGCATGGTAGGAGATTCCTCTTTTATAGGTCTCCAAAGAAGTCCGCGATGGCAATGGATCAGCTTACTATTTATCGATTTTAAATTCTGAAAAAAGTTTACCTACCAACAATGCGGCAATTGGAAAGCTATTCAAACGAATCCAGTATTACTAATGTGTTAATTATTATAGAAATACTTTACATTAGTAACCTCAAGAAATATATGCACGTCATTAAAATGTTTCACACTATATAATTTAAACGAATATCTAAGGAGTAGTCTAAAATAATTTGCACCTTGAATCAGAAAAATATAGAGTAAAAAAAATTAAATCAGTTTGGAAGACTCACAAAGTTCGTTTTGGTTTTATCATTCAATAAGTAGTTTTATAGATCTACTAAAAAATCCGCGATGGCATATATCTCTTTTAAGGATAGCTTATTTTAGCTTTTCTATATTCTGAAAATATTGTCACATACAATGCAGTAATTGAAAAACTATTTAGATGGAAACAGTAACTCAAACATGTTAGTTATCTTAAGCATTTCATGCGCATTATTTCGTTTTTATTTATCATTACGTGGGTATACATAAAATTTCATTTTTTTAATATGATACGTTGTTAAAACCATCTGGGAGCGAATATGAAGTTTAATGTAAGAAGCTAGATTGGATTCGAAAAAACACATGCTTCTTAAAATTTTACCGACTTCATCATGTCAATTGGTAAAAAACGGATGAAAATCGGTCGAAATATTCTTCAGTTCATAAACTAGATAGAATCGGTAAGCAGTACGTTGATGACGAATCTACGAAAGCGTAGAAGGCCATGGTAGATTTTTATTGAATAATTCACTGAAAAATCTATGAATTCATACAATATTCCATAAATTCATACTAAAATGTATGTATACTAAAATGTATGAATTCATACAATAAAGTACGAATTCATACAAAAGTCTATGAATTCATTCAAAAATGTATGAATTCATTGAAAAATATATGAATTCATTGCAAAATGTATGAATTCATAGAACAATATATGAATTCATTGAAACTGTATGAATTCATTGAGAAATGTATGAATTCGTTGAAAAATGTAGGAATTTATTGAAAAAGGATGATTTCATTGAAAAATGTATGCTTAACAATTACCAATATAATGACAATATTCGAAAAGCGCTGACGTGAAGTCGGAAGATTTTATGCGCACAAACATAGCCAGAGCGGTAACTCATTCAATTATTGAACTCGATTAACGCTGCTCTGCTCAGTTTTTATTTTAATGTTTAATGTTCTAATTGAACGACGCCTATAAACTTCTACAACACAGCCAATTTTGCCCATTAGCGAACTCAACTGAAATATTCGGACTCTGAACCTACCTTGAAAATTCAAAGATTCGAGCTCTTTCCGTTAGGCTAACGGACCGGATGGGTGGACGGCCGGACAGTATTGAATTTGACCTCGGATTCTTCATCAGGAAATCGAATCCAGTCATTTGAGTACATTTTCGGCTCAAATTTCTAAATTTTCAGCCATTAGAGCGAAATGATAGCTCAATGTTCCCCTAGAACATGCGCGCAAAAAAGAACCTCTTCAGGTGCGTTGGTTGCAAAACATGCAAAACGTTGGTTGCCAACTCATGTAGTCACAATGTCATATTTTTTCAAATTTTTGCCAGAAATTTGAAAGAACTCGAAATTTGTTTGTTAATTTGGGACTCAATTATGACATTAGTTCGTAAATCGGCTAAATCCGTCCAATAATTCGAAGTTTTTATTATAAATATTACATTATAAATATCTCCAAAAATTCAGATATAATCAAATTTTAATTTGTAGAGTGAATGTTGATAATCAACATTAATAATCGATCATGCAATTAGTGAGGAGCACTTCATTGTAATATTAAAAAAAGTCTGTTTTTGCAACTCAAAATAACTTGGAAACAGTTTTCTCTATTCAGTTTGGTTCATGCAGAAGTAAACATCAGCGCAAAGGAATGAAATAAGGAGATTCTCAAATCGATATCTCAATAACTGAATGGGTGAAATGCGGTATATATACCGCATTTCACCCGAGTATGTATACATAGGTATAACGTATCTACATAAATGCTCGAGCAAAATTTCTTAGAGATCAAGTCATAAGCTATTACTGAACGAAGGCGCAAAAATCGCTGATTTTACTCGACTTATTTTTTGGATGTCGGTTTACAGATATCTTAGCAATTATTAGCCAATCACAAATACCATTACAATCAGTAGATTATTAATTTCGGATAATGTAACAATATTTCTCAACAATACACTAGCAACAGTAAAGGTTTATACTAACAGAAAGCATGTCCGTACAATTCGATAAGACAAGATAATCTGAACCAGTGGTTGCTGGTGCACGAATTCATACATTTTTCAATGAATACAAACACTTTCCAATCAACTCATCTATTTTGCAGTGAATTCACACATTTTTCAATTAATTATATGCTATTGTATTCTCAATTCAATTTATTCATCAACAAATAATTACACTGGTACGCTGTATCTTATTCATTAGTAGTTACGCATTAATGACGCCGTCCGATGTGAAATATCGGTGTTTTCAATATTTCCATCAGATATCTCCGTATGTAACTAACGTAACTACTGTAACTAACGCGCAAGAACTCAGGACCGATTATTTACTTTCGGATGATCGCTGGAATAAGTTTTTCTAGAGTTGAAACTAACAGTTCAGTAGAAGATTGGGAGTAAATTCGTGGTTTACTCAGTTTTAGGGTAACATGCCAATTTTAAGGGGTTAAATTTTTAACCCTTCAATCCTGACTTAAAATTCCGAAGCATTCGTGAATATGCGCAGAGAGAAGATGGATGGGGGAAAATTCCATATGAGGATTTTCTGGAATTTAACGTTAGTCGCTTTGATAGGAAAATTCTGGGTTATTATAGAGATAATCATTTTATAATCCAAGATGGATAAAGTAAAATCATCACTGAACAACCAGTCCTCAACGTTGAGAAATAATGACTTAGAAATTTTGTGCACTAAAGGAAGAAGAAGAATATCATAGAGTTTTATAGAGTTAATTTGTATATTACAGATGCGTTGAAGAGAATTTAATCTAATTTACCCTGTTCTAAGGTTGAGATAATTCAAAATATAAAGTTTGATTACAACTATACAGAATAAAATTGTTGGTTAATTTTTGTGTACAATTATTTCAAGTAAGTATTCAAATTATACACATGAAAATTTTATTTTGCATTTCAGTAATTGTTTTATTATGTTATTCATTTTCGAATGTTAAGTTTAGAAAATATTTATTCCAATTTACATACAATTTATATAAGATTTCCATATCACATAAGTTGTGTTCACTATTTCTATTTTGTTTGGAACTAGCGTGAAGACTTAATAGGTAGTTTTTTTTTCTATAGATTTCATTTATTGAAAAATGAAGGCACGATGATATTTTTAAAATAGATCTAGTGAATTGTTATATAAAAGATCATTCGTGATAATATCTTGTCGTTGGGAATTGGGAAAATATCTATACCATAAAAAATAAATTTAGAGGATAACTGAATGAGTATCATTATTTTAATTATTCTTATTATGGAATGAAACATATTTTTTCTATTTAATTTTTTCATAGCTTCTACTTCAAATGTGTAGATTTTTAGTCGCTTGACCATAAGCACTGGTTAATTTTCACTTTAAAGCAAAAGTTGGCGTTGAATAAATTACTATCGGTAAGCATTTGATGTTGGCAACGGATCAAATGTATGAATTAGTTTAGAGCATTGAATAATTTCATTCGTTTTGTACTCAAATGATTAGCCTACATATAGGTGGTATCATTTAAAAAAGTTTCATGTCATAAGAGTTAAGATCGAACACGAACGTGAGTAGATTGATTGAATGGTTAACACTAAGGTTAAGAAAGACTAAACCACAGGAAAGTGTTTCGTAGTTTACCTTTAGACATATACCAAATATACCCACTTACTTAAAAAATGAAAAATTGAATGGTTAGGTGCTAACTAGAGTAACATTACCTCAATTAAAACAAATTGTAGAAATTGCTATGTTTTACTACCAATAAAAATATATATTTTTATTGGTAGTAAAATATAGTAATTTCTACAATTTGTTTTAATTATGATCAACTACCAAATAGTGACGGCTGAAACAATTCAGTAACATTACCTCACTTCATTACTGTTCGGTTATATAGATGGGAGTAATATTGATGTATTGTTAAATGAAAATGTAATAAGTATGTTGAGAATTATTCCATTAAGTAGTCAGCAAACTTTTAATTTGGCTTAACAGTATGACATTCATTTCTATTTATTCATATTTTATATATTAACTTCATCTTCGTCGAGTTTCGTAGTGTTTACTACATTTTCAAACAGAATAAAAACAAATTTTATCTATACTATTATATATATTCGTTGAAGGCTTCCGCAAAACTTCGAAAAGTGGGTTACGGTTATGTAACGAATGCAAAATGGCTCGAATAATAGAAGTTATATGAAATTTCTTTGGATTGAAACTAATTTAGACATATGACCCAAAAACGAATAAATAATTCTAACTCATAGTAATTTAGCCAACACAGACATTCGATGTTGTGAAACACCATTGTTCTTAATTGAAATTTAACCAAAGTGTTTTTGACAGATTTACCGGAAAAATAACCAGACATTTGAAACTAGCCCTAATTCAAAATTTATCACTTCATTCTGTTTACAGATTCTTAACCATCTTTTGCAAGAAAGTATTTACATGTTGGATCGTATAATTTTGGCGTGCATAACTCTGGAAGAATTAGATATGGAATTGATATCGGCAGTAGAAAGGGGAGATGAGGATATGACACTGAGATTACTGAAAAGAGGAGTTAATCCCAACAGAGCAGATCACAAAGGATACTGTACTCTTCACCATGCAGTAAAGCAAGGCTACAATATTCTGATTAGGCATCTTGTAAAATACGGCGCTGACATCGAAAAGGAAGGAATATTATATGGATACAAACCCTTACACTTAATCGTGTCAACAAACAACCAAATGAAATGCTTGGAGGAACTGATGAGGTGTAATGTTGATTTAAAAAGCAAAGATTGTATTGGAAACACTTTATTACAACTAAGTGTAAAGAATAATCCAGATAATGTCTACTTCATCAAAAAACTTATTTCTTTTGGTATGGATATAAATACGGTCGACATTGTAGGCAATAATTGTATGCACAATCTAGCTTCCAGTCGTGGTAAAGATCAAAATATTAAAATCGTGGCAAAACTTTTCATCAAAAAAGGTATCAATATAGACTGTCAGAATCGGACATTATTGGAAACACCCTTGCATATAGCTGCTAGACGTGGAAAATCATTTCTAATCGATATGCTCTTTGGCGAAGGGGCGGTTATAGATGTGATAGACAAAAATGGTCTTATTCCTTTCGACAACGTGCCAACGTCAGCGATAAATGTCTTTCGCGTATTCATGAAGCATCTGGCGTTAAAAATACACCGAGGAGAAATTGTAAACATGAATTTAGTGCATAAAATAAATTCGAATATCCAGCTGAAGCTATTATATGATAATATTGTTGAGGATTTGGAACGCCTAAAAGAACCAATAATAGAAACTCTTAATGTCTCATATTACCATATATTGTGTGGGAAGAGTGAAAATGTGTTGAAGGACATGATGAACCTTGTTATAAGGGACAATGTTTCAGGCTATACAAAGATCTCTACCATATATAAAAAGGAAATTCAACAGAAAATAGAGAAAGTGACAGAAATGATGAAAAACAAGGAAATTATTTACAACAAAGTGAATAAGATATTCGATTATAAACTACCACATTTGTGTGTAGAGAAAATCTGTAGTTATCTTCACCCAGAAGATATTGCAAGATGTTGAAATTCTGGATAAGAAAATAATATTGCTTTTGGAGATTAGTTATATTTGTATTATATTATCAAAATGTGTATATATATTGTAAAAACTATGTATAAATAATAAATATATGAATAATTGTTAAGATATTCAAGGGTTGTGATTTATTCTAGATTTGAAATGAACGATTCATACTTTTTTATGCAGTTCCAATGAAATATATATGAAATGAATGACTCTTGGTGAAACATTATAACAATTTTATTTAGAATCATTCTCGCAGTTTCTTTCCTAACTATTATGTCAAATACAGAGTACAAAACCAAAATAGAAGACTTAATGAAATCCGAAAATTTGAGAGAACTTAAATCAGACCTAAAAAATAGTTTTCGTAGATCAGTGAAGCAATAGTTTTATGATTACAAGAATATTTTTATTGTTGAAAACCCAAAAATTCTAAATGTCATGAATCCTACAGAACCTGTTCTCTATGGAATGCCAAAATTACATAAAGACGACATTATTATTAGAACTGTTGTTTCATATATAAATGCTCCAGCTTATAAATTATGTGAATTTCAATAATTACAAATAATATTTATCGAGACATCTGCTGACAATTCAATCTCTTAAACTAATATAGGTGAGACAACAAAATTGTCTTTATGAAATATAAATGATTTGAAGTAAAACACTTTATTTCCGCTTATTTTTATTTTTCAACGACAATTGTTTCGTCAATTACATATTGACTTCTTCAGGTGAGTATGGCTACTAGAGTAACCATACTCACCTGACGTGAGCAAAAAATGTTACGGGAACTAAGCATTTTTCGCCTAGTAATAAAAAAAATTCTATTTCCACACAATTCTTAATGTTGGCTTAATCATATTCTACATTTGAACTGATACTGTATGAATACTTAATATTTTATACAGTGTCAGTTCAAAGGTAGAATATTATTAAGCCACAATATGGCGAATAATTGTCGTTCAACAATAAAAAGCTTGTGTAAATTGAATTTCATTTATAAGTAATTCAAAATTACTTTTAATCTATTACAGACCGAATCCTTCCATTAAACCCTTTCCTTTTAGCGCGATTGTTCCATATGTAACAAAAATAATTTGCACTAAGTATAGGTATTTTTCACCTTCACTTATCAACAAAACGCATAGAAAATAATATTTTTCCGCAAATCATTCATCAGGTTTGCTTTTGTATACAAAATGGCAAATTATCATTGAAACCCTTTCAATTTCAAAATCGGGAGTATTTTCTATAAACTTTCGATATTTCTCAAGAAATGAATTTCGGGAAAGAACGAATTTTTATAACATGTTTATTGAAAAAGTTCCATTGTTGGGAAGGAGCATTCAAAATTCAATAATTTCTTTCGTTAACAAATAATATTATTGGTTATTATTCCGAAATGAAATATAATTCTAATGAAAATGATTCGAATAAGTTATCAACATTATCCCATATTTCATAGATTATTCCAAACTCATTATTTTAAAATTACCTACCAGCGTTCAGTGAAGTGCTAATGTATTTCTGAGTATATCTTAATATCATAACAGTAAAACTTTTGGGTTCTGTTAATTATGAAGTTTCATCAGTGATATATGATCTTTTGTATATTTGTGCAAATTTATTTCAGGTAAGTTATTAATTTCAGGTAGAAAAATGACAAAATATTGAATAACCTAAACGACATATCTTTCTAAATTATCCGAAGAGGTCAAATTATTTGTATTTAGCTGCCAAACTTAACATCGGAATTTCCAAAAATATTTATTAGAGTAACAATCTTATTCTTCATCTATCGACATTTTAGTGCATGAGACATGGAAACTACCCAATTTTTATTCTCCCAATATTTACGAAATTACAGAATCTTAGTATATTTACCTGTTACAGAAACCATATAATTAAATCTTCCCTTACTCCGAGAAAGAACCAATTCGGTAATAAAACAAGAAATAATAAATGTTTTGACAGTTTGCCTGCAATAAAATTATTTCACGTTTAACGGCAAGATTCACATATGTTACTATCCGAAATGGATTTTATGGATTCTCTAGACAGCAGAATAATAAAAAGCCATTACTTTAAATGCTTCATTTATTGGTACAGATATGTAGATGATGTTTTATGTTTACTCAATGTCGCTTATAGATCATTTTGTTTGTTTGTGGAATTCTTGATTAAATTATCCACATCCATGCAATTCACTAATGAATTAGAAAAAAACAGTAGTATCAAATTTTGCTATACAGATTGATATCTGTACGATGGGTCGATTAAGAATGTTGGATTTTTTAAAATCTGTTATACAGGGGTGTTATACAGGGTGATTCAAAAATTATTGTATGCGACCTCGGACCGCGTCTGTAGTGTACATAGAGGGGTCATCCGAGAAGTAAAGTACGGCGGTCGTCCGAAAATTTTCGTTTCGTCGGAAGAAAGGGCAAAATGACTCCCGTCATAATTCTCCTAACTTTATTGAAATTAATTGTGATAACAATCACGCTGGAAATAATACCATTAGAAAATAATATACTACCCGTCCTAATAGGAAAAGCCTATATCACAAATAGATATTTATAATTGATCTATCACATTGATTTGAATAAAATAGAAGAAATAATTTTCAAATATCAGTAAGAAATTGAAGACCTCAAAAAGCAACAATTAGATTTCGCTCAAACAGCAAATTTAGAACATTCTAATGAAATAAATTTTAAAGCCCATGAAGAGATTCTTAATGAAAATATTGGAACTAAAAGAGGACTAGTTAATCTCGGTGGCAAGATTTCAAAATTATTATTCGGAACCTCAGGTTCACATGATGAGGAATTGTATAGAAATTATTTTCTATGAGGAATCAGAAGCAGATAGCTACTGTCGTAAATGATCTTTACAAGATTAATCTTTTACATGAATCTACTTTAACCTATGCTAAATTTGCTGAATTGATAACAAACGTCACAATTATACATATTAATTATTTGAAAGATTATTATCAATTGTGATACGAAGATTATCTTCCAAAATACAATATTATTATTTTTGATATCAATTCCCACTAGTTATGAAAAAGGATATAACTTATACAAGTTTTACTTCCTACCCCGAAATAATTTGACCGTTTCCCATACCAATTCCTATATGCTCTCGCAAGAAGAATTACTAGAATGGTCAATAAACCAATTCCATCCAATTGAAGCAGATTTCTTATGTAATCCAAAGAGAATCCAATGATGAAGAAACCAAGAAAGATGACGTTCCTGATATAGTGTTAGAAGACTTAGATCAATGGAATGTTCGATATTTCAAAGTTTCTGTATTATTTATCACAATGCTCATTTTTGTAAAAATTATATTTGCTTTTGCTTTCAGACATTTTAGAAAAAATGTATTCTCTAAAGCTACACTTTCAGCTGATAACTTCCTCTATGAAGGGGATGAATTACATAATCTTAACCCTTATTAATTTATTGGATTTTTTCCAATACTCCATAAGACCTGTATATTAGCATGTATTTTTATTGTAATTCAAAATTTCTCCCCATGAATCATATCATAATTTAGATAAGGACACCTATAAATACCATTGTGATTGTTTATTCTTCAAGAGATTAGACGCATTCATCATTGTATTCAAATGAATATATATATATTTTTTTTATATATTTATATATATATAATATATATTTTTTTTTTTTTTTTTTTTTTTTTTTTTTTTTTTTTTTTTTTAATAATCACCATTATGGGAGTTTCCTCTAGAAGGTTCGGGTCTTAACGACCAAGGACCTTCTAGGCAGCTGTAAGGAACATTCTAACAATTCTTGTTGTCCAGAGGATCACCTCCTTCTGAGCTTTACTTATCAACTCCTGATCCAGTTCAAGGAGTTCCGTATTTTCTGCCAGGTGGCTCTCAACCAATCCATTCGTGGAGATTATCAGGGGCAGAATCTTTACCGTTCTTAGCTGGTGTATCTCTTTTATTTCAAAAGCCAGGTCGTGGTACTTTGTTAGTTTCTCCGTGTACGCTCTACTTATGTTATCATCTGCCGGGACGGTTATATCAATGATTGTTGCTTTGCGGTTTCCTTTATCAAAGATCACGATGTCGGGCCTGTTGTGCGGCACGGATCTATCCGTTATTATCGGGTTGTCCCAGTAGAGTTTGAACTGACTGTTTTCAAGTATCGGCTTGGGTAAGTATTCGTGTACCCTTCGAGAGGTAAGTATAAGTCCTACTTTCATGGCAATGGCTTGGTGAAAGATTTTTGCCATAGCATTATGTCGCTGGGTGTACTCCCTGGGTGCAAGAATGGGGCATGAGGATGTCACATGTTGTATAGACTCCAAGGCTTGGCAGCATTTCCGGCATCTGTCAGTCGGTATGTTCTTTTTGGCTATATGTTTCAGGTACGCTCTTGTTGGCACTACCTGATCTTGGATTGCGATGAGACGTCCCTCGGTTTCTGGGAATAAATAACCGGATTTAAGGTAAGTTAGTGACTGCTCTCTATTAACTCTATTTTCTTTCAGTGCCTCCGGATACCTGCCATGTAAGGGTTTGCCGTGCCATTCCTCCAGTAGTTGTTCAGATGATGGCGTCTGTGGTGGGTTATTTCTGCTTGCCAGATTTAAAGCCGTGATGTTGCGGTCTTCCTGGCATATTGATTGAAAGAACGGTAAGTTTTTTGAGTGGAAATATTCTCTGAGTTCAGTTACCGCTTTATTGTGGGCCTTTTCAACATTTCGCAAACCCCTTCCTCCTTGGTGCCTAGGCATGTAAAGTCTGATCACCGATGCATGGGGATGGTGGATGCCGTATTTAGACATAAGGACTCGCACATGTGTGTCAATCGCCTTCAACTCTGTGCTCGACCACCTGATCACGCCGAAAGAGTAGGCTATACTTGGAATTGCCCATGTATTGATTGCCGTAAACATTGCCTTGGAGTTCAAATTACTGCGGAGGGTTTTTTTTATTCTAGCAAAAAATTTATTTTTGAAATCTTCTTTCTGTTTTGATGTTCTTATCTCCAATGCTTGTTGTATACCCAGGTACTTATATGATTCTTCTGGGCTTAGTTCTTGTATAGCCACCTCATCTTGAATAAGCATTTCTCCCCCTTGTGTCAACTTTCCTCTCTTGACGTGTAATGAGGCACATTTGTCCAGCCCCATCTCCATTCTGATGGTTTGTGTGAAAGATGTCACTATCCCAAGAAGGCTCCTCAGTTGCTCCTCATTCGCGGCATATAGCTTGAGGTCATCTATATACAGTTGATGAGTAATTTTGATGTTTGACCTGTCGTCCACAAGATATCCGTATCGGTTGTTGTTGAGCAGCCTACTGAGGAGGTTTAAAGCTAGACAAAACCAGAGGGTGCTGAGTTTATCCCCTTGGAAGATGCCAGTTAAGATTCTTATCTCTGGTGTTATTATTTTGCCGAATGTTAAGTTCGTCCTCCAGGTTGTCATCAGATGTTCTAGTAAGCCTATAATGTTTCCAGATACACCGTAGAGTTTCAGAACTTTAAGAAGCCAGGAGTGCGGGACCGAGTCGAAAGCCTTTTTGTAGTCGACCCATGCGACCGAGATGTTCCTTAACTTCTTCCTTGCCTGTTTGGTTATAAGATGATCGATGGTTAACAACTCCTTGCAGCCCTGGGCACCTCTTCTGCAGCCATTCTGCTCTCGTGCAAGGATCTTGTACTTGCTTACATGCTTCCACAGATGTTTGGTGATTATTCCTGTGAGTATCTTATAGACAGTAGGAAGACATGTAATGGGTCGATAAGCCTTGGGGTCAGGACTGGTGTTTCCTTTTGGAAGCATATGGGTGACCCCCAAAGTGAAAAACTCTGGTATGATGGAGGGTTCCGCCAACGCTCTCTGAAAAAATTTGGCCAATTTATGGTGAGTGGCCTTGAAGTTTTTCCACCAGTAATTATGGAGTTTGTCAGATCCTGGAGCAGCCCAGTTATTTGAGTTCTTAAGGACAGATGATATGTCTTCCTCCATAATTTCGAGATCTTCCATGGTGTAGTTTCCTGCCTCCTTCTCAGCGTCTTTTATCCAGAAAGCCTCATCATCATGAGTCTCCCTTCGCTCCCAAATTCCCTTCCAGACTTCAAACATTTCTCTCTCATCTGGGTTCACTCCTTCCGTGTTGTTTGCGTTCTCAAGCTTGCGGAAGAACTCTTTAGGATTTTTGTAGTACAGCTGGTTGTTCCTATACCTCTTTACTCTTTCGTTGTACCTTTGTATGCGGTTTCCTAACGCTTTCACCTTCTGTTTCAGCTTGTTGAGGACCACCATCATCTGCTCTGCGAGAAGTTGGTTCGAGCCATTTGTTCTAATACGTGATTCTGATGCGATCTGCCGTACTCCCTTCATGATCCTGTTGGACGGTATTTCTGTATTGAGGTAAGTATGTAAGGTGCCAATTCTTTTTCTTATAATCCTAATTTTCTTTTCCAGCCTCATTTTCCATGGTGGTATCATTTCATGACGGCGAGTTGGTTGGGCCCCGCTTATGCTTATTTTGAGATCTTCGCATACTGTGATTGCTCCAGCGTATACGCAGTCGACCACCTCTCTCAGTGTGGCGGTTACATCGATGTATCTCTCCATTATCCTGTTGATTTTTTGGACACACTCTAGCATTTCTTTGGATTGCTTAATTCTTGGGATGTTTGCCCTTTTACTCGGAGAAAGTCCTGAGTATTTCTGGAGGTTTCGGTAATAATTACGTTCTAGCCTGGATGGTTGTACGCTCATTCGGATATGTGATCTGGTTTCCATTCGTGTTTCTTCATCAGGCTCTGCATTTATAGGGGCACCACGCGGGATATAACTTTGAGCAATGGTGTCAAGTTCAGTGGTGGAGAACTTTTCCCTTTCAAGAAGCCACCTGACTCTATTTGCCAGAAGGTTGGCGTAAGATGGTCTCTGCGGGATGGTGTCATTCCATAATACTGTAAGTAGCTCTCTGTATGTCTTTCCTGTTCTTGGTTGCATTTCCTTCGCTATAAAATGAACGCGCATTATAAGGATGTTGTCCTCCTCCGTCCATCGCGTTCTCGCATCTCGCCTATTTGAAACTCCCGTCGGACGAGATCCTCTCTCGTCCAAACTTGAGCTTCCTTCCATATTCCGTGAAACGAGATCCTGGCTTACGGTGCCATCTCGGGGGGCTGCGCCGCTTGCACCACAGCTGACCCCATCGGGCTCTGCCTCCAGACGGTTCCGAAGAGGACCAGCCCGCTGTCCCCTACCGCCCTGATTCTGGCTTCTAGTGATAGGAGCGATATATTCTGCAGAGCCTCAGGATGCTGACCTGAGGCTCTGGATGACTCGGGTATGCGGGTTCGTCACGCCCCGATAGCTAATGCTACCCTGCATATATATATATATATATATATATATATATATATATATATATATATATATATATATATATATATATTTATATATCTATATATCAAGCCTTGGAGTCTATACAACATGTGACATCCTCATGCCCCATTCTTGCACCCAGGGAGTACACCCAGCGGCATAATGCTATGGCAAAAATCTTTCACCAAGCCATTGCCATGAAAGTAGGACTTATACTTACCTCTCGAAGGGTACACGAATACTTACCCAAGCCGATACTTGAAAACAGTCAGTTCAAACTCTACTGGGACAACCCGATAATAACGGATAGATCGGTGCCGCACAACAGGCCCGACATCGTGATCTTTGATAAAGGAAACCGCAAAGCAACAATCATTGATATAACCGTCCCGGCAGATGATAACATAAGTAGAGCGTACACGGAGAAACTAACAAAGTACCACGACCTGGCTTTTGAAATAAAAGAGATACACCAGCTAAGAACGGTAAAGATTCTGCCCCTGATAATCTCCACGAATGGATTGGTTGAGAGCCACCTGGCAGAAAATACGGTATATACGGTAAGTATATATATATATTTATATATATATATATATATATATAAATATCTGTATATATATATATATATATATGTATATATATATATACTATATATATACTATATATATACATTCTGTCAAGAAAGTACCGGGAATTATCGATTTAAATCTGGCGGGGTAATGAGGCAGGTAAAAATTTTTTTTCCTAGGTTGGTACCACCGTCCTTAATTACTATGCCAAGCTTGAGCAGGATCTGTCAACGAGTGTGTTTGCAACAGCTGATTAAGTCAGTCGATGTCAGAGTGCGTGCCGATTTTTACTATGGGTGATTACGTTGAGCAAAGAATTTGTTTAAAGTTTTGTGTTGCAAATGAATTTTCGTGTGCCGATGCATTGATAATGTTGCAAAAGGCCTTTGGTGATAATGCTCTATCGAAAACTCGTGCATATCAGTGGTACAGAGCCTTGAAGGACCGTCGTGAAGTGGTCGAAGACTTGCCTCGTTCCGGACGCCCATCGACGGCTTCGATCGAAGATAACGTCGATAAAATTAAGGAAAGGGTGCTGGAAAACCGTCGTACCAGCTTGAGAGAGATAGCACATGATCTAAAGATATCCCACGAGTTTGCACGTACGATTTTGATTGATATTTTGGGCATGAGAAAGATGGCCGCACGACTCGTACCGAAAGACCTGAATTTTCTTCAAAAACGTCATCGCGAACAGGTTGCTTTAGACATGCTGGATCGCTGTAATTCCGATTCTTCATTCATGGAACGCATTATAACTGGTGATGAGACCTGGGTCTACGAGTACGATATGCAAACAAGCCAGCAATCATCGGAATGGGTGGCAAAAAATGAGCCGAAACCGAAAAAACCACGCCAAAGCCGCTCGAAAATGAAGGCGATGCTCATTGTTTTCTTCGATATCAGTGGCGTGGTGCACTACGAATTCGTTCCAAAGGGTCAGACGGTAAACAAGGAGTATTACCTAGGCGTTATGAAACGTTTGCGTGAGCGTATCCGTAAGAAGCGGTCAAATTTGTGGGCGAACAACACATGGATTTTGCATGACGATAACGCGCCTTCTCACCGAGCTACGATTGTGACTGACTTTCTCGCCAAAAACTCAACAAACGTGCTTCAGCAACCACCGTATTCGCCGGATTTGGCTCCCTGCGACTTTTTCCTCTTCCCAAAACTAAAATTGCCCCTTCGTGGCACCCGTTTTGAGTCGATTGAAGCCATAAAACAAAATTCGGCGCAAGAGCTAAAGTCCATCCCGGAAAGCGCCTATAAAAAATGTTTCGATAATTGGAAGTGCCGTTGGCATAGATGTATTGGAGCAAATGGAGCCTATTTTGAAGGCGACCCAATAAATTTTGACGATTAAATGTGAAAATGATGTTTTAATTAAAAATTCCCGGTAGTTTCTTGACAGAGTAGTATATATATATATATATATATATATATATATATATATATATATATATATATATATATATATATATTTATATAGTATTACAGTTAAATTAAATAATTATACGAATATATTATAGAAATGACTCACCGTTGAGTCGTTAGAGTTTAACCAAACCGAAATTAATTAAATAATATCCATTCCGATAGAAATATTAATAATTTAATTCATAAAAATAGAAGAAAGAGCATATTCAGAGCACATAACGACAAGTCGAGTGAAAATTCTTTGAACAGGGATCAGAAATCAGTATACTTGTTGACAATTTATAAACAGAATTCACAGGCAGATTTAAATACCCAATTATTCAATGTAAAAAAAGCCACAGTTGCATTAAATAGAAGTAATTTGAATTTAGATATGTAATTTGAAATCGATGAAGAAATTGTTGAAAAGATTTGTTACTTTCATGAATCACAGATGAACTTCAGTGAAATCATTGACAACGAACAAGCTAAATTAAATATAACTCACCAGAATTATGTAAACGGGACAAATTTGATCAAAATTCAATTAATTAAATGAAAGATACATCTACGTCAGATATTTTTAAATTATTAATGTCAGAGATATCCTTCAAGATGTTTAGGCATCAAAAGAATTATAATAGCACCTAAGATTTATGAATTTAATCAATTTCATAAGTAATAATGAGTAATTTATAAGTTATAAGCATCAGAACTTAAACTTTGTTAAATTTTGACACTTGAAATACTTTACTGATGAAAAGCAAGATTTTGATTGTTCTATTCAACATGAAACATACATCAAAATGTAGTTAACAAAATAGGATAATTTTCAACAGTAGTTTCAAACCAAGAAATATCGTAAATTTTGTAAAATAATCGAAAGCATCATTTTTCAATAATTTTGACAGAAGCTAGTAAGCTTTGAAATTCAATTTTTCGTGAAAACTTTTAATAGGAAAGACACAGAAAAATTGCCAAGTCTTTAAAATACGAGAACAGAATTCACATCGGCCTGTCTCAAAATAGAACATTACTCTCTTCAATAGTCCAGGTCCAAAACCTAAAAATAAATCAATAATATTATTGTAAATGGAAATGTGATAAAAAAATTACGTTACCTGAGTGTAGTGAATGGAAATAAACCCAAATAGCAATCAAGAATACAACAATTTAAATCAAAAAGAGGAAATCAACCTAGTGGGTTGGGAGATCCGAACATTCTGGAAATATTCTTGAGAAACAGAAACAAAATCCTGAAATAGAGCAAAGCCAACATCAAATGAACACTGTCAATGGATGATTTAACTTACCATATGTAGAAATAAGTTTATACATGTAAAATTTTTCAATTTGAATTCAAAAACAAATCATTGCTTGTTTACGTTAGAATTACGTTACGATATTTAAATAGTGTTAAGTTAGAACATAGAATTAGATATTATTTAGAGTATTAATCACTGATTATTATTATATTTCAAATTACTCAGTCGTAATATATACTGTAAAAAAATTCAGCTTATTAAAAATTCAAATTGAACCCTCCCTAAAAGATCAAATCAAATTTAATAATATTTGAATTTCAATTATTCAACAACAAAATTAAAATCTTAAGAGCTAGCTGGTAACATTGAATACAAGCAGCTAGATACAAGGGTTATCAAACCAGTATTCATTCTGAAATTATATATTTAAACCATATCGAATTGGCTCCACTATGTGCGGTAGAAAAAAGTAAAAGTGAATTAAAAATTTAAGTTGTTATTCCATAACAATATATATATAATATATGACTAATGTTGACTGCCGGGACATTTTGTACATTTGAAAGAACAGTGTACAATTGATTGTATATAACTTCACTTCTTTATATATCTGTTTTTGTAAGCATCTGTAATTTCAGAGGTGCCTCATAATTATTACAATTACATATCTACTTTTGTATGTAACGTTTATTTCAATTTTATTTCAATTTATCTTAATAGGTGCCGAAAATCTGAAAGCTCCTTCGATAGATATTTTTTTCTTCATTTAGTCCATAATTAAATTTCAATTATGATTCATACATGCTTCGAAAGCAGTCTTTTATTCAGATATCAACTTTATACTTGATTTTAAAACCTAGACATCAGGCTTTAAACCTTGAGTAATTAATCATTTTTCGTCAATAATTCATAGATCACTCAAATGAACTGTAAGAACATTTTCAAAAATGAACTTTTCGTCATGTCCATCCCTTCATTTATTCGTGATGAGTACGGATTTTGATCTGATATTCATCAATATATATTCTTGTAATGACTACTTGCGTATTTCACTCCCAATATATGAAGAACAACTTTTACACAAAATAAATAATATTTTACATTAATTATCCCTGAGTAAAAAGTAGCAAATTTATAGTCCGGAGCAATTTCTAAAACATACGAATAATATTGTATCGATATCCTTACATATTACAGATTAAAGTTGCCCGCTGCGTCCGTCTGTATGTCTGTTCGCGATTAACTCGAAAAGTGATGAAAGCATTTTTATGCGGCTTTAACCAATTGATAGACTGATTTATGAGGAAGATTGGTACACAGTTTGACAAGGTTTTATGCGAATTGGTTGAGATATGATGATAAATGTCGAGTTTGGGAGCTTTCTTTGGAAAAGATGCCTAATCTCTTTGAGATATAACAAAACTATGCATGGTAGGATATTCCTCTTTTATAGGTCTCCAAAGAAGTCCGCGATGGCAATGGATCAGCTTACTATTTATCGATTTTAAATTCTGAAAAAGTTTACCTACCAACAATGCGGCAATTGGAAAGCTATTCAAACGAATGCAGTATTAATAATCTGTTAATTATTATAGAAATACTTTACATTAGTAACCTCAAGAAATATATGCACGTCATTAAAATGTTTCACACTAATAATAATATAAATATTTTAAAAAATTTTAAACAATTTTAAAAAATTAGCCTTCTACATATTTAATTCCAAAAGATTATATTCAATGATTATAACTTCTGAAAATAAATTAATAATTAAGATTATGTTGGATATTCTTGAAAGATATTGGTTTTCATAGGATCGATAAGCAGAAACAAAATTTTGTCTATTCAAAATGTTTAATTTATAGGATTTTAGTTAATAATTTTTATTCATTGGATTTTGTTATACCATTTGGATGTCTTATAATGAATGTTTATTTTATGTCATGATATAAGTGGTACTTATACGACATTATTTTAATTTATTTTCAGAAGTTATAATCATTGAATATAATCTTTTGGAATTAAATATGTAGAAGGCTAATTTTTTAAAATTGTTTAAAATTTTTTTAAATATTTATATTATTTTATATACCTTCTATCAAGAATGACCTCTATTTACGTTATTTTATTTATAATATATAATTATATGGTTTCCCCAAACATTCATACAGATAGTCCTTGTGTTATAGCAAAGGCCGTTAAATTTGTCTTTCAATCTTCTAGATCAGGTTAAACCACAGAGATATTTCTGTGTGTAGTGGATACCTATTTAAGGTTCTCATTTTTAAATAGAACTTTTTCTCGAAGGCGAAGGGTGAGTTTGAATATGTGTTATTAATTGATTTTATATTTATTGAATATGAATATTTGAATACTGATGAGCAAAGTCGATTTTAAAACTTGTTTTTCAGTAATGTTTTGCATGTCTTGAGTTTTTGTATAAAGTACCTTGGTTAGATATCCAATAATATTGAATAGTCTAAGTAAGATAGTTTTGTGATAAAATTCTTAAGATTATGTTGGATATTCTTGAAAGATATTGGTTTTCATAGGATTGATAAGCAGAAACAAAATTTTGTCTATTCAAAATGTTTAATTTATAGGATTTTAGTTAATAATTTTAATTTATTGGATTTTGTTATACCATTTGGATGTCTTATAATGAATGTTTATTTTATGTCATGATATAAGTGGTACTTATACGACATTATTTTAATTTATTTTCAGAAGTTATAATCATTGAATATAATCTTTTGGAATTAAATATGTAGAAGGCTAATTTTTTAAAATTGTTTAAAATTTTTTAAAATATTTATATTATTTTATATACCTTCTATCAAGAATGACCTCTATTTACGTTGTTTCACACTATATAATTTAAACGAATATCTAAGGAGTAGTCTAAAATAATTTGCACCTTGAATCAGAAAAATATAGAGTAAAAAAAATTAAATCAGTTTGGAAGACTCACAAAGTTCGTTTTGGTTTTATCATTCAATAAGTAGTTTTATAGATCTACTAAAAAATCCGCGATGGCATATATCTCTTTTAAGGATAGCTTATTTTAGCTATTCTATATTCTGAAAATATTGTCACATACAATGCAGTAATTGAAAAACTATTTAGATGGAAACAGTAACTCAAACATGTTAGTTATCTTAAGCATTTCATGCGCATTATTTCGTTTTTATTTATCATTACGTGGGTATACATAAAATTTCATTTTTTTAATATGATACGTTGTTAAAACCATCTGGGAGCGAATATGAAGTTTAATGTAAGAAGCTAGAATGGATTCGAAAAAACACATGCTTCTTAAAATTTTACCGACTTCATCATGTCAATTGGTAAAAAACGGATGAAAATCGGTCGAAATATTCTTCAGTTCGTAAATTAGATAGAATCGGTAAGCAGTACGTTGATGACGAATCTACGAAAGCGTAGAAGGCCATGGTAGATTTTTATTGAATAATTCACTGAAAAATCTATGAATTCATACAATATTCCATAAATTCATACTAAAATGTATGTATACTAAAATGTATGAATTCATACAATAAAGTACGAATTCATACAAAAGTCTGTGAATTCATTCAAAAATGTATGAATTCATTGAAAAATATATGAATTCATTGCAAAATGTATGAATTCATAGAACAAAATATGAATTCATTGAAACTGTATGAATTCATTGAGAAATGTATGAATTCGTTGAAAAATGTAGGAATTTATTGAAAAAGGATGATTTCATTGAAAAATGTATGCTTAACAATTACCAATATAATGGCAATATTTGAAAAGCGCTGACGTGAAGTCGGAAGATTTTATGCGCACAAACATAGCCAGAGCGGTAACTCATTCAATTATTGAACTCGATTAACGCTGCTCTGCTCAGTTTTTATTTTAATGTTTAATGTTCTAATTGAACGACGCCTATAAACTTCTACAACACAGCCAATTTTGCCCATTAGCGAACTCAACTGAAATATTCGGACTCTGAACCTACCTTGAAAATTCAAAGATTCGAGCTCTTTCCGTTAGGCTAACGGACCGGATGGGTGGACGGCCGGACAGTATTGAATTTGACCTCGGATTCTTCATCAGTAAATCTAATCCATTTATGTGAGTACATTTTCGGCTCAAATTTCTAAATTTTCAGCCATTAGAGCGAAATGATAGCTCAATGTTCCCCTAGAACATGCGCGCAAAAAAGAACCTCTTCAGGTGCGTTGGTTGCAAAACATGCAAAACGTTGGTTGCCAACTCATGTAGTCACAATGTCATATTTTTTGAAATTTTTGCCAGAAATTTGAAAGAACTCGAAATTTGTTTGTTAATTTTGGACTTAACTATGACATTAGTTCGTAAATCGGCTAAATCCGTCCAATAATTCGAAGTTTTTATTATAAATATTACATTATAAATATCTCCAAAAATTCAGATATAATCAAATTTTAATTTGTAGAGTGAATGTTGATAATCAACATTAATAATCGATCATGCAATTAGTGAGGAGCACTTCATTGTAATATTAAAAAAAGTCTGTTTTTGCAACTCAAAATAACTTGGAAACATTTTTCTCTATTCAGTTTGGTTCATGCAGAAGTAAACATCAGCGCAAAGGAATGAAATAAGGAGATTCTCAAATCGATATCTCAATAACTGAATGGGTGAAATGCGGTATATATACCGCATTTCACCCGAGTATGTATACATAGGTATAACGTATCTACATAAATGCTCGAGCAAAATTTCTTAGAGATCAAGTCATAAGCTATTACTGAACGAAGGCGCAAAAATCGCTGATTTTACTCGACTTATTTTTTGGATGTCGGTTTACAGATATCTTAGCAATTATTAGCCAATCACAAATACCATTACAATCAGTAAATTATTAATTTCGGATAATGTAACAATATTTCTCAACAATACACTAGCAAAAGTAAAGGTTTATACTAACAGAAAGCATGTCCGTACAATTCGATAAGACAAGATAATCTGAACCAGTGGTTGCTGGTGCACGAATTCATACATTTTTCAATGAATACAAACACTTTCCAATCAACTCATCTATTTTGCAGTGAATTCACACATTTTTCAATTAATTATATGCTATTGTATTCTCAATTCAATTTATTCATCAACAAATAATTACACTGGTACGCTGTATCTTATTCATTAGTAGTTACGCATTAATGACGCCGTCCGATGTGAAATATCGGTGTTTTCAATATTTCCATCAGATATCTCCGTACGTAACTAACGTAACTACTGTAACTAACGCGCAAGAACTCAGGACCGATTATTTACTTTCGGATGATCGCTGGAATAAGTTTTTCTAGAGTTGAAACTAACAGTTCAGTAGAAGATTGGGAGTAAATTCGTGGTTTACTCAGTTTTAGGGTAACATGCCAATTTTAAGAGGTTAAATTTTTAACCCTTCAATCCTGACTTAAAATTCCGAAGCATTCGTGAATATGCGCAGAGAGAAGATGGATGGGGGAAAATTCCATATGAGGATTTTCTGGAATTTAACGTTAGTCGCTTTGATAGGAAAATTCTGGGTTATTATAGAGATAATCATTTTATAATCCAAGATGAATAAAGTAAAATCATCACTGAACAACCAGTCCTCAACGTTGAGAAATAATGACTTAGAAATTTTGTGCACTAAAGGAAGAAGAAGAATATCATAGAGTTTTATAGAGTTAATTTGTATATTACAGATGCGTTGAAGAGAATTTAATCTAATTTACCCTGTTCTAAGGTTGAGATAATTCAAAATATAAAGTTTGATTACAACTATACAGAATAAAATTGTTGGTTAATTTTTGTGTACAATTATTTCAAGTAAGTATTCAAATTATACACATGAAAATTTTATTTTACATTTCAGTAATTGTTTTATTCTGTTATTCATTTTCGAATGTTAAGTTTAGAAAATATTTATTCTAATTTACATACAATTTATATAAGATTTCCATATCACATAAGTTGTGTTCACTATTTCTATTTTGTTTGGAACTAGCGTGAAGACTTAATAGGTAGTTTTTTTTTCTATAGATTTCATTTATTGAAAAATGAAGGCACGATGATATTTTTAAAATAGATCTAGTGAATTGTTATATAAAAGATCATTCGTGATAATATCATGTCGTTGGGAATTGGGAAAATATCTATACCATAAAAAATAAATTTAGAGGATAACTGAATGAGTATCATTATTTTAATTATTCTTATTATGGAATAAAACATATTTTTTCTATTTAATTTTTTCATAGCTTCTACTTCAAATGTGTAGATTTTTAGTCGCTTGACCATAAGCACTGGTTAATTTTCACTTTAAAGCAAAAGTTGGCGTTGAATAAATTACTATCGGTAAGCATTTGATGTTGGCAACGGATCAAATGTATGAATTAGTTTAGAGCATTGAATAATTTCATTCGTTTTGTACTCAAATGATTAGCCTACATATAGGTGGTATCATTTAAAAAAGGTTCATGTCATAAGAGTTAAGATCGAACACGAACGTGAGTAGATTGATTGAATGGTTAACACTAAGGTTAAGAAAGACTAAACCACAGGAAAGTGTTTCGTAGTTTACCTTTAGACATATACCAAATATACCCACTTACTTAAAAAATGAAAAATTGAATGGTTAGGTGCTAACTAGAGTAACATTACCTCAATTAAAACAAATTGTAGAAATTGCTATGTTTTACTACCAATAAAAATATATATTTTTATTGGTAGTAAAATATAGTAATTTCTACAATTTGTTTTAATTATGATCAACTACCAAATAGTGACGGCTGAAACAATTCAGTAACATTACCTCACTTCATTACTGTTCGGTTATATAGATGGGAGTAATATTGATGTATTGTTGAATGAAAATGTAATAAGTATGTTGAGAATTATTCCATTAAGTAGTCAGCAAACTTTTAATTTGGCTTAACAGTATGACATTCATTTCTATTTATTCATATTTTATATATTTACTTCATCTTCGTCGAGTTTCGTAGTGTTTACTACATTTTCAAACAGAATGAAAACAAATTTTATCTATACTATTATATACATTCGTTGAAGGCTTCCGCAAAACTTCGAAAAGTGGGTTACGGTTATGTAACGAATGCAAAATGGCTCGAATAATAGAAGTTATATGAAATTTCTTTGGATTGAAACTAATTTAGACATATGACCCAAAAACGAATGAATAATTCTAACCCATAGTAATTTAGCCAACACAGACATTCGATGTTGTGAAACACCATTGTTCTTAATTGAAATTTAACCAAAGTGTTTTTGACAGATTTACCGGAAAAATAACCAGACATTTGAAACTAGCCCTAATTCAAAATTTATCACTTCATTCTGTTTACAGATTCTTAACCATCTTTTGCAAGAAAGTATTTACATGTTGGATCGTATAATTTTGGCGTGCATAACTCTGGAAGAATTAGATATGGAATTGATATCGGCAGTAGAAAGGGGAGATGAGGATATGACACTGAGATTACTGAAAAGAGGAGTTAATCCCAACAGAGCAGATCACAAAGGATACTGTACTCTTCACCATGCAGTAAAGCAAGGCCACAATATTCTGATTAGGCATCTTGTAAAATACGGCGCTGACATCGAAAAGGAAGGAATATTATATGGATACAAACCCTTACACTTAATCGTGTCAACAAACAACCAAATGAAATGCTTGGAGGAACTGATGAGGTGTAATGTTGATTTAAAAAGCAAAGATTGTATTGGAAACACTTTATTACAACTAAGTGTAAAGAATAATCCAGATAATGTCTACTTCATCAAAAAACTTATTTCTTTTGGTATGGATATAAATACGGTCGACATTGTAGGCAATAATTGTATGCACAATCTAGCTTCCAGTCGTGGTAAAGATCAAAATATTAAAATCGTGGCAAAACTTTTCATCAAAAAAGGTATCAATATAGACTGTCAGAATCGGACATTATTGGAAACACCCTTGCATATAGCTGCTAGACGTGGAAAATCATTTCTAATCGATATGCTCTTAGGCGAAGGGGCGGTTATAGATGTGATAGACAAAAATGGTCTTATTCCTTTCGACAACGTGCTAACGTCAGCGATAAATGTCTTTCGCGTATTCATCAAGCATCTGGCGTTAAAAATACACCGAGGAGAAATTGTAAACATGAATTTAGTGCATAAAATAAATTCGAATATCCAGCTGAAGCTATTATATGATAATATTGTTGAGGATTTGGAACGCCTAAAAGAACCAATAATAGAATCTCATAATGTCTCATATTACCATATATTGTGTGGGAAGAGTGAAAATGTGTTGAAGTATATGAGGAACCTTGTGATAAGGGACAATGTTTCAGGCTATACAAAGATCTCTACCATATATAAAAAGGAAATTCAACAGAAAATAGAGAAAGTGACAGAAATGATGAAAAACAAGGAAATTATTTACAACAAAGTGAATAAGATATTCGATTATAAACTACCACATTTGTGTGTAGAGAAAATCTGTAGTTATCTTCACCCAGAAGATATTGCAAGATGTTGAAATTCTGGATAAGAAAATAATATTGCTTTTGGAGATTAGTTATATGTGTATTATATTATCAAAATGTGTATATATATTGTAAAAACTATGTATAAATAATAAATATATGAATAATTGTTAAGATATTCAAGGGTTGTGATTTATTCTAGATTTGAAATGAACGATTCATACTTTTTTATGCAGTTCCAATGACATATATATGAAATGAATGACTCTTGGTGAAACATTATAACAATTTTATTTAGAATCATTCTCGCAGTTTCTTTCCTAACTATTATGTCAAATACAGAGTACAAAACCAAAATAGAAGACTTAATGAAATCCGAAAATTTGAGAGAACTTAAATCAGACCTAAAAAATAGTTTTCGTAGATCAGTGAAGCAATAGTTTTATGATTGCAAGAATATTTTTATTGTTGAAAACCCAAAAACTCTAAATGTCATGAATCCTACAGAACCTGTTCTTTATGGAATGCCAAAATTACATAAAGACGACATTATTATTAGAACTGTTGTTTCATATATAAATGCTCCAGCTTATAAATTATGTGAATTTCAATAATTATAAATAATATTTATCGGGACATCTGCTGACAATTCAATCTCTTAAACTGATATAGGTGAGACAACAAAATTGTCTTTATGAAATATAAATGATTCGAAGTAAAACACTTTATTTCCGCTTATTTTTATTTTTCAACGACAATTGTTTCGTCAATTACATATTGACTTCTTCAGGTGAGTATGGCTACTAGAGTAACCATACTCACCTGACGTGAGCAAAAAATGTTACGGGAACTAAGCATTTTCCGCCTAGTAATAAAAAAAATTCTATTTCCACACAATTCTTAATGCTGGCTTAATCATATTCTACATTTGAACTGATACTGTATGAATACTTAATATTTTATACAGTGTCAGTTCAAACGTAGAATATTATTAAGCCACAATATGGCGAATAATTGTCGTTCAACAATAAAAAGCTTGTGTAAATTGAATTTCATTTATAAGTAATTCAAAATTACTTTTAATCTATTACAGATCGAATCCTTCCATTAAACCCTTTCCTTTCAGCGCGATTGTTCCATATGTAACAAAAATAATTTGCACTAAGTATAGGTATTTTTCACCTTCACTTATCAACAAAACGCATAGAAAATAATATTTTTCCGCAAATCATTCATCAGGTTTGCTTTTGTATACAAAATGGCAAATTATCATTCAAACCCTTTCAATTTCAAAATCGGGAGTATTTTCTATAAACTTTCGATATTTCTCAAGAAATGAATTTCGGGAAAGAACGAATTTTTATAACATGTTCATTGAAAAAGTTCCATTGTTGGGAAGGAGCATTCAAAATTCAATAATTTCTTTCGTTAACAAATAATATTATTGGTTAATATTCCGAAATGAAATATAATTCTAATGAAAATGATTCGAATAAGTTATCAACATTATCCCATATTTCATAGATTATTCCAAACTCATTATTTTAAAATTACCTACCAGCGTTCAGTGAAGTGCTAATGTATTTCTGAGTATATCTTAATATCATAACAGTAAAACTTTTGGGTTCTGTTAATTATGAAGTTTCATCAGTGATGAATGATCTTTTGTATATTTATGCAAATTTATTTCAGGTAAGTTATTAATTTCAGGTAGAAAAATGACAAAATATTGAATAACCTAAACGACATATCTTTCTAAATTATCCGAAGAGGTCAAATTATTTGTATTTAGCTGCCAATCTTAACATCGGAATTTCCAAAAATATTTATTAGAGTAACAATCTTATTCTTCATCTATCGACATTTTAGTGCATGAGACATGGAAACTACCCAATTTTTATTCTCCCAATATTTACGAAATTACAGAATCTTAGTATATTTACCTGTTACAGAAACCATATAATTAAATCTTCCCTTACTCCGAGAATGAACCAATTCGGTAATAAAACAAGAAATAATAAATGTTTTGACAGTTTGCCTGCAACAAAATTATTTCACGTTTAACGGCAAGATTCACATATGTTACTATCCGAAATGGATTTTATGGATTCTCTAGACAGCAGAATAATAAAAAGCCATTACTTTAAATGCTTCATTTATTGGTACAGATATGTAGATGATGTTTTATGTTTACTCAATGTCGCTGATAGATCATTTTGTTTGTTTGTGGAATTCTTGATTAAATTATCCACATCCATGCAATTCACTAATGAATTAGAAAAAAACAGTAGTACCAAATTTTGCTATACAGATTGATATCTGTACGATGGGTCGATTAAGAATGTTGGATTTTTTAAAATCTGTTATACAGGGGTGTTATACAGGGTGATTCAAAAATTATTGTATGCGACCTCGGACCGCGTCTGTAGTGTACATAGAGGGGTCATCCGAGAAGTAAAGTACGGCGGTCGTCCGAAAATTTTCGTTTCGTCGGAAGAAAGGGCAAAATGACACCTGTCATAATTCTCCTAACTTTATTGAAATTAATTGTGATAACAATCACGCTGGAAATAATACCATTAGAAAATAATATACTACCCGTCCTAATAGGAAAAGCCTATATCACAAATAGATATTTATAATTGATCTATCACATTGATTTGAATAAGATAGAAGAAATAATTTTCAAATATCAGTGAGAAATTGAAGACCTCAAAAAGCAACAATTAGATTTCGCTCAAACAGCAAATTTAGAACATTCTAATGAAATAAATTTTAAAGCCCATGAAGAGATTCTTAATGAAAATATTGGAACTAAAAGAGGACTAGTTAATCTCGGTGGCAAGATTTCAAAATTATTATTCGGAACCTCAGGTTCACATGATGAGGAATTGTATAGAAATTATTTTCTATGAGGAATCAGAAGCAGATAGCTACTGTCGTAAATGATCTTTACAAGATTAATCTTTTACATGAATCTACTTTAACCTATGCTAAATTTGCTGAATTGATAACAAACGTCACAATTATACATGTTAATTATTTGAAAGATTATTATCAATTGTGATACGAAAATTATCTTCCAAAATACAATATTATTATTTTTGATATCAATTCCCACTATTTATGAAAAAGGATATAACTTATACAAGTTTTACTTCCTACCCCGAAATAATTTGACCGTTTCCCATACCAATTCCTACATGCTCTCGCAAGAAGAATTACTAGAATGGTCAATAAACCAATCCCATCCAATTGAAGCAGATTTCTTATGTAATCCAAAGAGAATCCAATGATGAAGAAACCAAGAAAGATGACGTTCCTGATATAGTGTCAGAAGACTTAGAACAATGGAATGTTCGATATTTCAAAGTTTCTGTATTATTTATCACAATGCTCATTTTTGTAAAAATTATATTTGCTTTTGCTTTCAGACATTTCAGAAAAAATGTATTCTCTAAAGCTACACTTTCAGCTGATAACTTCCTCTATGAAGGGGATGAATTACATAATCTTAACCCTTATTAATTTAATGGATTTTTTCCAATACTCCATAAGACCTGTATATTAGCAAGTATTTTTATTGTAATTCAAAATTTCTCCCCATGAATCATATCATAATTTAGATAAGGACACCTGTAAATACCATTGTGATTGTTTATTCTTCAAGAGAATAGACGCATTCATCATTGTGTTCAAATGAATATATATATATTTAGATATATAAATTTTTTTATATATTTATATATATAATATATATATACTATATATATATATATATACACTATATATATACATTCTGTCAAGAAAGTACCGGGAATTATCGATTTAAATCTGGCGGGGTAATGAGGCAGGTAAAAATTTTTTTTATTAGTTTGGTACTACCGTCCTTAATAACTATGCCAAGCTTTAGCAGGATCTGTCAACTAGTGTGTTTGCAACAGCTGATTAAGTCAGTCGATGTCAGAGTGCGTGCCGATTTTTAATATGGGTGATTACGTTGAGCAAAGAATTTGTTTAAAGTTATGTGTTGCAAATGAATTTTCGTGTGCCGATGCATTGAGAATGTTGCAAAAGGCCTTTGGTGATAATGCTCTATCGAAAACTCGTGCATATCAGTGGTACAGAGCCTTGAAGGACGGTCGTGAAGTGGTCGAAGACTTGCCTCGTTCCGGACGCCCATCGACGGCTTCGATCGAAGATAACGTCGATAAAATTAAGGAAAGGGTGCTGGAAAACCGTCGTACCAGCTTGAGAGAGATAGCACATGATATTAAGATATCCCACGAGTTCGCACGTACGATTTTGATTGATACTTTGGGCATGAGAAAGATGGCCGCACGACTCGTACCGAAAGACCTGAATTTTCTTCAAAAACGTCATCGCGAACAGGTTGCTTCAGACATGCTGGATCGCTGTAATTCCGATTCTTCATTCATAGAACGCATTATAACTGGTGATGAGACCTGGGTCTACGAGTACGATATGCAAACAAGCCAGCAATCATCGGAATGGGTGGCAAAAAATGAGCCGAAACTGAAAAAACCACGCCAAAGCCGCTCGAAAATGAAGGTGATGCTCATTGTTTTCTTCGATATCCGTGGCGTGGTGCACTACGAATTCGTTCCAGAGGGTTAGACGGTAAACAAGGAGTATTACCTAGGCGTTATGAAACGTTTGCGTGAGCGTATCCGTAAGAAGCGGTCAAATTTGTGGGCGAACAACACATGGATTTTGCATGACGATAACGCGCCTTCTCACCGAGCTACGATTGTGACTGACTTTCTCGCCAAAAACTCAACAAACGTGCTTCAGCAACCACCGTATTCGCCGGATTTGGCTCCCTGCGACTTTTTCCTCTTCCCAAAACTAAAATTGCCCCTTCGTGGCACCCGTTTTGAGTCGATTGAAGCCATAAAAAAAAATTCGGCGCGAGAGCTAAAGTCCATCCCGGAAAGCGCCTATAAAAAATGTTTCGATAATTGGAAGTGCCGTTGGCATAGATGTATTGGAGCAAATGGAGCCTATTTTGAAGGCGACCCAATAAATTTTGACGATTAAATGTGAAAATGATGTTTTAATTAAAAATTCCCGGTAGTTTCTTGACAGAGTAGTATATATATATGTATATATATATATATATATTTATATAGTATTACAGTTAAATTAAATAATTATACGAATATATTATAGAAATGACTCACCGTTGAGTCGTTAGAGTCTAACCAAACTGAAATTAATTAAATAATATCCATTCCGATAGAAATATTAATAATTTAATTCATAAAAATAGAAGAAAGAGCATATTCAGAGCACATAACGACAAGTCGAGTGAAAATTCTTTGAACAGGGATCAGAAATCAGTATACTTGTTGACAATTTATAAACAGAATTCACAGGCAGATTTAAATACACAATTATTCAATGTAAAAAAAGCCACAGTTGCATTAAATAGAAGTTATTTGAATTTAGATATCTAATTTGAAATCGATGAAGAAATTGTTGAAAAGATTTGTTACTTTCATGAATCACAGATGAACTTCAGTGAAATCATTGACAACGAACAAGCTAAATTAAATATAACTCACCAGAATTATGTAAACGGGACAAATTTGATCAAAATTCAATTAATTAAATGAAAGATACATCTACGTCAGATATTTTTAAATTATTAATGTCAGAGATATCCTTCAAGATGTTTAGGCATCAAAAGAATTATAATAGCACCTAAGATTTATGAATTTAATCAACTTCATAAGTAATAATGAGTAATTTATAAGTTATAAGCATCAGAACTTAAACTTTGTTAAATTTTGACACTTGAAATACTTTACTGATGAAAAGCAAGACTTTGATTGTTCTATTCAACATGAAACATACATCAAAATGTAGTTAACAAAATAGGATAATTTTCAACAGTAGTTTCAAACCAACAAATATCGTAAATTTTGTAAAATAATCGAAAGCATCATTTTTCAATAATTTTGACAGAAGCTAGTAAGCTTTGAAATTCAATTTTTCGTGAAAACTATTAATAGGAAAGACACAGAAAAATTGGCAAGTCTTTAAAATACTAGAACAGAATTCACATCGGCCTGTCTCAAAATGGAACATTACTATCTTCAATAGTCCAGGTCCAAAACCTAAAAATAAATCAATAATATTATTGTAAATGGAAATGTGATAAAAAAATTACGTTACCTGAGTGTAGTGAATGGAAATAAACCCAAATAGCAATCAAGAATACAACAATTTAAATCAAAAAGAGGAAATCAACCTAGTAGGCTGGGAGATCCGAACATTCTGGAAATATTCTTGAGAAACAAAAACAAAATCCTGAAATAGAGCAAAGCCAACATCAAATGAACACTGTCAATGGATGATTAAACTTACCAAAGGTAGAAATAAGTTTATACATGTAAAATTTTTCAATTTGAATTAAAAAACAAATTATTGCTTGTTTACGTTAGAATTACGTTACGATATTTAAAAAGTGTTAAGTTAGAACATAGAATTAGACATTATTTAGATTATTAAACACTGATTATTATTATATTTCAAATTACTCAGTCATAATATATACTGCAAAAATATTCACCTTATCAAAAATTCAAATTGAACCCTCCCTAAAAGATCAAATCAAATTTAATAATATTTGAATTTCAATTATTCAACAACAAAATTAAAATCTTAAGAGCTAGCTGGTAACATTGAATACAAGCAGCTAGATACAAGGGTTATCAAACCAGTATTCATTCTGAAATTATATATTTAAACCATATCGAATTGGCTCCACTATGTGTGGTAGAGAAAAGTAAAAGTAAATTAAAAATTTAAGTTGTTATTCCATAACAATATATATAATATATGACTAATGTTGACTGCCGGGACATTTTGTACATTTGAAAGAACAGTGTACAATTGATTGTATATAACTTCACTTCTTCATATATCTGTTTTTGTAAGCATCTGTAATTTCAGAAGTGCCTCATAATTATTACAATTACATATCTACTTTTGTATGTAACGTTTATTTCAATTTTTATTTCAATTTTATTTCAATTTATCTTAATAGGTGCCGAAAATCTGAAAGCTTCTTCGATAGATATTTTTTTCTTCATTTAGTCCATAATTAAATTTCATTTATGATTCATACATGCTTCGAAAGCAGTCTTTTATTCAGATATCAACTTTATACTTGATTTTAAAACCTAGACATCAGGCTTTAAACCTTGAGTAATTAATCATTTTTCGTCAATAATTCATAGATCACTCAAATGAACTGTAAGAACATTTTCAAAAATGAACTTTTCGTCATGTCCATCCCTTCATTTATTCGTGATGAATACGGATTTTGATCTGATATTCATCAATATATATTCTTGTAATGACTACTTGCGTATTTCACTCCCAATATATGAAGAACAACTTTCACACAAAATAAATAATATTTTACATTAATTATTCCTGAGTAAAAAGTAGCAAATTTATAGTCCGGAGCAATTTCTAAAACATACGAATAATATTGTATCGATATCCTTACATATTACAGATTAAAGTTGCCCGCTGCGTCTGTCGGTATGTCTGTATTGAGAAATGTATGAATTCGTTGAAAAATGTAGGAATTTATTGAAAAAGGATGATTTCATTGAAAAATGTATGCTTAACAATTACCAATATAATGACAATATTTGAAAAGCGCTGACGTGAAGTCGGAAGATTTTATGCGCACAAACATAGCCAGAGCGGTAACTCATTCAATTATTGAACTCGATTAACGCTGCTCTGCTCAGTTTTTATTTTAATGTTTAATGTTCTAATTGAACGACGCCTATAAACTTCTACAACACAGCCAATTTTGCCCATTAGCGAACTCAACTGAAATATTCGGACTCTGAACCTACCTTGAAAATTCAAAGATTCTAGCTCTTTCCGTTAGGCTAACGAACCGGATGGGTGGACGGTCGGACAGTATTGAATTTGACCTCGGATTCTTCATCAGGAAATCGAATCCAGTCATTTGAGTACATTTTCGGCTCAAATTTCTAAATTTTCAGCCATTAGAGCGAAATGATAGCTCAATGTTCCCCTAGAACATGCGCGCAAAAAAGAACCTCTTCAGGTGCGTTGGTTGCAAAACATGCAAAACGTTGGTTGCCAACTCATGTAGTCACAATGTCATATTTTTTGAAATTTTTGCCAGAAATTTGAAAGAACTCGAAATTTGTTTGTTAATTTTGGACTTAACTATGACATTAGTTCGTAAATCGGCTAAATCCGTCCAATAATTCGAAGTTTTTATTATAAATATTACATTATAAATATCTCCAAAAATTCAGATATAATCAAATTTTAATTTGTAGAGTGAATGTTGATAATCAACATTAATAATCGATCATGCAATTAGTGAGGAGCACTTCATTGTAATATTAAAAAAAGTCTGTTTTTGCAACTCAAAATAACTTGGAAACAGTTTTCTCTATTCAGTTTGGTTCATGCAGAAGTAAACATCAGCGCAAAGGAATGAAATAAGGAGATTCTCAAATCGATATCTCAATAAATGAATGGGTGAAATGCGGTATATATACCGCATTTCACCCGAGTATGTATACATAGGTATAACGTATCTACATAAATGCTCCAGCAAAATTTCTTAGAGATCAAGTCATAAGCTATTACTGAACGAAGGCGCAAAAATCGCTGATTTTACTCGACTTATTTTTTGGATGTCGGTTTACAGATATCTTAGCAATTATTAGCCAATCACAAATACCATTACAATCAGTAGATTATTAATTTCGGATAATGTAACAATATTTCTCAACAATACACTAGCAAAAGTAAAGGTTTATACTAACAGAAAGCATGTCCGTACAATTCGATAAGACAAGATAATCTGAACCAGTGGTTGCTGGTGCACGAATTCATACATTTTTCAATGAATACAAACACTTTCCAATCAACTCATCTATTTTGCAGTGAATTCACACATTTTTCAATTAATTATATGCTATTGTATTCTCAATTCAATTTATTCATCAACAAATAATTACACTGGTACGCTGTATCTTATTCATTAGTAGTTACGCATTAATGACGCCGTTCGATGTGAAATATCGGTGTTTTCAATATTTCCATCAGATATCTCCGTACGTAACTAACGTAACTACTGTAACTAACGCGCAAGAACTCAGGACCGATTATTTACTTTCGGATGATCGCTGGAATAAGTTTTTCTAGAGTTGAAACTAACAGTTCAGTAGAAGATTGGGAGTAAATTCGTGGTTTACTCAGTTTTAGGGTAACATGCCAATTTTAAGGGGTTAAATTTTTAACCCTTCAATCCTGACTTAAAATTCCGAAGCATTCGTGAATATGCGCAGAGAGAAGATGGATGGGGGAAAATTCCATATGAGGATTTTCTGGAATTTAACGTTAGTCGCTTTGATAGGAAAATTCTGGGTTATTATAGAGATAATCATTTTATAATCCAAGATGAATAAAGTAAAATCATCACTGAACAACCAGTCCTCAACGTTGAGAAATAATGACTTAGAAATTTTGTGCACTAAAGGAAGAAGAAGAATATCATAGAGTTTTATAGAGTTAATTTGTATATTACAGATGCGTTGAAGATAATTTAATCTAATTTACCCTGTTCTAAGGTTGAGATAATTCAAAATATAAAGTTTGATTACAACTATACAGACTAAAATTGTTGGTTAATTTTTGTGTACAATTATTTCAAGTAAGTATTCAAATTATACACATGAAAATTTTTTTTTACATTTCAGTAATTGTTTTATTATGTTATTCATTTTCGAATGTTAAGTTTAGAAAATATTTATTCTAATTTACATACAATTTATATAAGATTTCCATATCACATAAGTTGTGTTCACTATTTCTATTTTGTTTGGAACTAGCGTGAAGACTTAATAGGTAGTTTTTTTTTCTATAGATTTCATTTATTGGAAAATGAAGGCACGATGATATTTTTAAAATAGACCTAGTGAATTGTTATATAAAAGATCATTCGTGATAATATCATGTCGTTGGGAATTGGGAAAATATCTATACCATAAAAAATAAATTTAGAGGATAACTGAATGAGTATCATTATTTTAATTATTCTTATTATGGAATAAAACATATTTTTTCTATTTAATTTTTTCATAGCTTCTACTTCAAATGTGTAGATTTTTAGTCGCTTGACCATAAGCACTGGTTAATTTTCACTTTAAAGCAAAAGTTGGCGTTGAATAAATTACTATCGGTAAGCATTTGATGTTGGCAACGGATCAAATGTATGAATTAGTTTAGAGCATTGAATAATTTCATTCGTTTTGTACTCAAATGATTAGCCTACATATAGGTGGTATCATTTAAAAAAGGTTCATGTCATAAGAGTTAAGATCGAACACGAACGTGAGTAGATTGATTGAATGGTTAACTCTAAGGTTAAGAAAGACTAAACCACAGGAAAGTGTTTCGTAGTTTACCTTTAGACATATACCAAATATACCCACTTATTTAAACAATGAAAAATTGAATGGTTAGGTGCTAACTAGAGTAACATTACCTCAATTAAAACAAATTGTAGAAATCGCTGTTTTACTACCAATAAAAATATATATTTTTATTGGTAGTAAAATATAGTAATTTCTACAATTTGTTTTAATTATGATCAACTACCAAATAGTGACGGCTGAAACAATTCAGTAACATTACCTCACTTCATTACTGTTCGGTTATATAGATGGGAGTAATATTGATGTATTGTTGAATGAAAATGTAATGAGTATGTTGAGAATTATTCCATTAAGTAGTCAGCAAACTTTTAATTTGGCTTAACAGTATGACATTCATTTCTATTTATTCATATTTTATATATTTACTTCATCTTCGTCGAGTTTCGTAGTGTTTACTACATTTTCAAACAGAATAAAAACAAATTTTATCTATACTATTATATACATTCGTTGAAGGCTTCCGCAAAACTTCGAAAAGTGGGTTACGGTTATGTAACGAATGCAAAATGGCTCGAATAATAGAAGTTATATGAAATTTCTTTGGATTGAAACTAATTTAGACATATGACCCAAAAACGAATAAATAATTCTAACCCATAGTAATTTAGCCAACACAGACATTCGATGTTGTGAAACACCATTGTTCTTAATTGAAATTTAACCAAAGTGTTTTTGACAGATTTACCGGAAAAATAACCAGACATTTGAAACTAGCCCTAATTCAAAATTTATCACTTCATTCTGTTTACAGATTCTTAACCATCTTTTGCAAGAAAGTATTTACATGTTGGATCGTATAATTTTGGCGTGCATAACTCTGGAAGAATTAGATATGGAATTGATATCGGCAGTAGAAAGGGGAGATGAGGATATGACACTGAGATTACTGAAAAGAGGAGTTAATCCCAACAGAGCAGATCACAAAGGATACTGTACTCTTCACCATGCAGTAAAGCAAGGCCACAATATTCTGATTAGGCATCTTGTAAAATACGGCGCTGTCATCGAAAAGGAAGGAATATTATATGGATACAAACCCTTACACTTAATCGTGTCAACAAACAACCAAATGAAATGCTTGGAGGAACTGATGAGGTGTAATGTTGATTTAAAAAGCAAAGATTGTATTGGAAACACTTTATTACAACTAAGTGTAAAGAATAATCCAGATAATGTCTACTTCATCAAAAAACTTATTTCTTTTGGTATGGATATAAATACGGTCGACATTGTAGGCAATAATTGTATGCACAATCTAGCTTCCAGTCGTGGTAAAGATCAAAATATTAAAATCGTGGCAAAACTTTTCATCAAAAAAGGTATCAATATAGACTGTCAGAATCGGACATTATTGGAAACACCCTTGCATATAGCTGCTAGACGTGGAAAATCATTTCTAATCGATATGTTCTTAGGCGAAGGGGCGGTTATAGATGTGATAGACAAAAATGGTCTTATTCCTTTCGACAACGTGCCAACGTCAGCGATAAATGTCTTTCGCGTATTCATCAAGCATCTGGCGTTAAAAATACACCGAGGAGAAATTGTAAACATGAATTTAGTGCATAAAATAAATTCGAATATCCAGCTGAAGCTATTATATGATAATATTGTTGAGGATTTGGAGCGCCTAAAAGAACCAATAATAGAATCTCATAATGTCTCATATTACCATATATTGTGTGGGAAGAGTGAAAATGTGTTGAAGTATATGAGGAACCTTGTGATAAGGGACAATGTTTCAGGCTATACAAAGATCTCTACCATATATAAAAAGGAAATTCAACAGAAAATAGAGAAAGTGACAGAAATGATGAAAAACAAGGAAATTATTTACAACAAAGTGAATAAGATATTCGATTATAAACTACCACATTTGTGTGTAGAGAAAATCTGTAGTTATCTTCACCCAGAAGATATTGCAAGATGTTGAAATTCTGGATGAGAAAATAATATTGCTTTTAGAGATTAGTTATATGTGTATTATATTATCAAAATGTGTATATATATTGTAAAAACTATGTATAAATAATAAATATATGAATAATTGTTAAGATATTCAAGGGTTGTGATTTATTCTAGATTTGAAATGAACGATTCATACTTTTTTATGCAGTTCCAATGAAATATATATGAAATGAATGACTCTTGGTGAAACATTATAACAATTTTATTTAGAATCATTCTCGCAGTTTCTTTCCTAACTATTATGTCAAATACAGAGTACAAAACCAAAATAGAAGACTTAATGAAATCCGAAAATTTGAGAGAACTTAAATCAGACCTAAAAAATAGTTTTCGTAGATCAGTGAAGCAATAGTTTTATGATTGCAAGAATATTTTTATTGTTGAAAACCCAAAAACTCTAAATGTCATGAATCCTACAGAACCTGTTCTTTATGGAATGCCAATATTACATAAAGACGACATTATTATTAGAACTGTTGTTTCATATATAAATGCTCCAGCTTATAAATTATGTGAATTTCAATAATTATAAATAATATTTATCGAGACATCTGCTGACAATTCAATCTCTTAAACTAATATAGGTGAGACAACAAAATTGTCTTTATGAAATATAAATGATTTGAAGTGAAACACTTTATTTCCGCTTATTTTTATTTTTCAACGACAATTGTTTCGTCAATTACATATTGACTTCTTCAGGTGAGTATGGCTACTAGAGTAACCATACTCACCTGACGTGAGCAAAAAATGTTACGGGAACTAAGTATTTTCCGCCTAGTAATAAAAAAAATTCTATTTCCACACAATTCTTAATGTTGGCTTAATCATATTCTACATTTGAACTGATACTGTATGAATACTTAATATTTTATACAGTGTCAGTTCAAACGTAGAATATTATTAAGCCACAATATGGCGAATAATTGTCGTTCAACAATAAAAAGCTTGTGTAAATTGAATTTCATTTATAAGTAATTCAAAATTACTTTTAATCTATTACAGACCGAATCCTTCCATTAAACCCTTTCCTTTTAGCGCGATTGTTCCATATGTAACAAAAATAATTTGCACTAAGTATAGGTATTTTTCACCTTCACTTATCAACAAAACGCATAGAAAATAATATTTTTCCGCAAATCATTCATCAGGTTTGCTTTTGTATACAAAATGGCAAATTATCATTGAAACCCTTTCAATTTCAAAATCGGGAGTATTTTCTATAAACTTTCGATATTTCTCAAGAAATGAATTTCGGGAAAGAACGAATTTTTATAACATGTTCATTGAAAAAGTTCCATTGTTTCGAAGGAGCATTCAAAATTCAATAATTTCTTTCGTTAACAAATAATATTATTGGTTAATATTCCGAAATGAAATATAATTCTAATGAAAATGATTCGAATAAGTTATCAACATTATCCCATATTTCATAGATTATTCCAAACTCATTATTTTAAAATTACCTACCAGCGTTCAGTGAAGTGCTAATGTATTTCTGAGTATATCTTAATATCATAATAGTAAAACTCTTGGGTTTTGTTAATTATGAAGTTTCATCAGTGATACATGATCGCGTAACACACATCTTTTGTATATTTATGCAAATTTATTTCAGGTAAGTTATTAATTTCAGGTAGAAAAATGACAAAATATTGAATAACCTAAACGACATATCTTTCTAAATTATCCGAAGAGGTCAAATTATTTGTATTCAGCTGCCAACCTTAACATCGGAATTTCCAAAAATATTTATTAGAGTAACAATCTTATTCTTCATCTATCGACATTTTAGTGCATGAGACATGGAAACTACCCAATTTTTATTCTCCCAATATTTACGAAATTACAGAATCTTAGTATATTTACCTGTTACAGAAACCATATAATTAAATCTTCCCTTACTCCGAGAAAGAACCAATTCGGTAATAAAAAACAAGAAATAATAAATGTTTTTACAGTTTGCCTGCAACAAAATTATTTCACGTTTAACGGCAAGACTCACATATGTTACTATCCGAAATGGATTTTATGGATTCTCTAGACAGCAGAATAATAAAAAGCCATTACTTTAAATGCTTCATTTATTGGTACAGATATGTAGATGATGTTTTATGTTTACTCAATGTCGCTGATAGATCATTTTGTTTGTTTGTGGAATTCTTGATTAAATTATCCACATCCATGCAATTCACTAATGAATTAGAAAAAAACAGTAGTACCAAATTTTGCTATACAGATTGATATCTGTACGATGGGTCGATTAAGAATGTTGGATTTTTTAAAATCTGTTATACAGGGGTGTTATACAGGGTGATTCAAAAATTATTGTATGCGACCTCGGACCGCGTCTGTAGTGTACATAGAGGGGTCATCCGAGAAGTAAAGTACGGCGGTCGTCCAAAATTTTCGTTTCGTCGGAAGAAAGGGCAAAATGACACCTGTCATAATTCTCCTAACTTTATTGAAATTAATTGTGATAACAATCACGCTGGAAATAATACCATTAGAAAATAATATACTACCCGTCCTAATAGGAAAAGCCTATATCACAAATAGATATTTATAATTGATCTATCACATTGATTTGAATAAGATAGAAGAAATAATTTTCAAATATCAGTAAGAAATTGAAGACCTCAAAAAGCAACAATTAGATTTCGCTCAAACAGCAAATTTAGAACATTCTAATGAAATAAATTTTAAAGCCCATGAAGAGATTCTTAATGAAAATATTGGAACTAAAAGAGGACTAGTTAATCTCGGTGGCAAGATTTCAAAATTATTATTCGGAACCTCAGGTTCTCATGATGAGGAATTGTATAGAAATTATTTTCTATGAGGAATCAGAAGCAGATAGCTACTGTCGTAAATGATCTTTACAAGATTAATCTTTTACATGAATCTACTTTACCCTATGCTAAATTTGCTGAATTGATAACAAACGTCACAATCATACATGTTAATTATTTGAAAGATTATTATCAATTGTGATACGAAGATTATCTTCCAAAATACAATATTATTATTTTTGATATCAATTCCCACTATTTATGAAAAAGGATATAACTTATACAAGTTTTACTTCCTACCCCAAAATAATTTGACCGTTTCCCATACCAATCCCTATATGCTCTCGCAAGAAGAATTACTAGAATGGTCAATAAACCAATCCCATCCAATTGAAGCAGATTTCTTATGTAATCCAAAGAGAATCCAATGATGAAGAAACCAAGAAAGATGACGTTCCTGATATAGTGTTAGAAGACTTAGATCAATGGAATGTTCGATATTTCAAAGTTTCTGTATTATTTATCACAATGCTCATTTTTGTAAAAATTGTATTTGCTTTTGCTTTCAGACCTTTTAGAAAAAATGTATTCTCTAAAGCTACACTTTCAGCTGATAACTTCCTCTATGAAGGGGATGAATTACATAATCTTAACCCTTATTAATTTAATGGATTTTTTCCAATACTCCATAAGACCTGTATATTAGCATGTATTTTTATTGTAATTCAAAATTTCTCCCCATGAATCATATCATAATTTAGATAAGGACACCTATAAATACCATTGTGATTGTTTATTCTTCAAGAGATTAGACGCATTCATCATTGTATTCAAATGAATATATATATATTTAGATATATATATTTTTTTTATATATTTATATATATAATATATATATATATATATATATATATATATATATATATATATATATATATATTTATATATCTATACATATATATATATAGTATATATATATATTTATATATATACATCTGCCGAACTAGCTGGCATCCGTACAAAAAGGGTATCGGCCTGCATCCTCGTGTATACTTCGTGTATATTCGGAGTTTTTTTTCCGCACAAGATGACTTCCGGTATAGATAGCGGACGAGTTGGCATCCGTATACTTTTTTACCTATAATGGTACAAGTTGGCTGCCGTATACTTTAGTACCAGCCAAGGTGGCACACTGAGATGTTGCCATACTGCTGTATTTGTCTGGTGTAATGAATGGTAATACTCAAGCGGTAAATATTACACAAAACGATTGCTGGCACGAAAGGGATTTTTTCAGGGTTCGCTGTTATTCTGTTGCTTCGGATAAGTCATACGGTACGCGAGTTTTGATGGTTCATTATTGTGAATTATTGAATTGATTGATTAGTTGAATTTCTCGTGAATATTATTGAAGAATTGATATTTTTTTAGAATTTTATCATATAGTTTAATCTAATCTATTTCCTTATATGTTTTTCCATATTCTCATATTCAAAACTCTCTCTGTTTGAATAGATTTTAATTTTTTTTCCTCTCTGATTCTATGAACATAACGCGTTGTCGATTCGTCCAAATACCTGTAATTTTATAATTTTGAGCCGAGACTGGCCTCAAACGACGAGTTGGACCTACCGAAAGAATTCGTGGTCGAATTCAATTCTGTCTGACGGCTGGTCTCAAGCACGATAACTTTCTAAAAAAAAGACCTGGTGACTTCAAACTTGCAGATAGTTTTATAGTCTAAATGTCTCACTCGATTTCGATGATTCAGCAGAACTGCTGAACTGCACACCAGAGGTAAAAAAAAATATTTTTTTTGAAAAGTCAATATTTCGGTAGTTACTCACTGAAAGTTGCTCAAATTGTTTGTGGATGTAGAGGATGTTGGTGAAATGATTTTATTATTATTATTTATTATTATCCTGATACTCCTAGATCTTCTGTGAAGATCCCTCAGAAGCTTTTTCAGCTTGTGCGAGTTAGGAGTTCAGTTGTGTTCTGTGTAGGCTTTGTTACTGCGATCTTGCGCCACTTTAGGTCACAGCACTGTTAATTTTTGACCCAACAGTGAAATGGTGGCAGATACCCGTCCAACTAGAAAATTTCTTTTCTACCTTCAGGATTCGAACCCGGACCTCCCGGTCACGAGTCCGATGCTCTCCCGCTGAGCTATCCACACTCATAAAATTTGCAACATGTAGTACAGAAGACTCTTCCACGAAAAGGAAATGGCTTTTTTTTTCTCATCAGAATTTGGCAAAAAGTATATGTATAAAGTTTATTTCAATATATTCTTTTTCCAGTATGTCTTGTCAACATGTATTGATTAGAGGCGGAAAAGTGGAGCCTTTCAAGTGTGCATTCTCTATTTTGTTAAGATTTTATGTTTCATTACAAGAAGAGTTCAAGAATTGCCAAAAATTACGTGTTTTCCAGTTAAATCTACTGATGATACATTTTTTGTTGATCCTTCTCCAAAATGAACAACATTCCCAATAGGAGATTAGTTTTTAAACACATCTTTTATTATTAAGGAAGTGAAAAGTTTTTGCGTAACGACAAGATGAATGTAACACTGATCAAAAATGAAAGTTTCTCTTCAGAATTTAACTTCCTTATTTTCAGTCGACTTCTAAGGTTTTTTATGCTAAGTTGTGTATAAATCCTGAATATTTCCGTGTTCGAATTGAAATACCGATACAATCCTAATGGAAATTTTAATTTTTCATTGCAGAATTGGAAGCTTAACATCATTCAATGTAGAAAAAGATAAAGGAGAAAAAAGTTAAAGAATATATCAAGTTATATTGATATTTTGTTCACAATCTTATTCCGCAATTTTGTTGCGTTGTGTTTAATCGCTCCATATTTGAAAACTATTCCATTTCGAATTCCAATAAGACGGATGTTTCGAGATAACTTTGGATCGCCCGAACAAACATTTTTATTGCAGGAATAAAATAAATATATAATACCGATCTACAATAATATGAATATTTTTGAGTAATTGGAAAGAACTCATTTTTATTTTGTGAATCCATTATGAAATGAAGATTGTCCTAGTAGCGATTAAGTATAATTCCATACGTTTTAAATATTACGTAGTTTAGCAGGCACCTTCCAAGGCGCCGAATGTCTATATATCGCGAGTCTCCGATAGAGGGTCTCAAACGATTAGAAGATTATAAACACAAGACGAAGATGAATAATCCTTGGTCAAATAGAAATTTGTCGTGTTGGTGCACGAGCAATAAAAAACTCGAACGGAATAAATTAAATAGTGGAAATTTTAAGGGTACGTTTTAACGGAAAAGGTTTGTAGGTATTTGTAGATACAAATATAAGAGGGAAATACCGATCTGATGAAACTGAGATTTTGAAATCCACTTCCACGTTATCGAATGAACGAGTCGTTTATTCTAGCAGAATTTCGGGATTATCATAAAAGTACCTATACAACAGTATGCTGTTTTATCTTACTATTTCATAGGTTAAATTTTTTGCGTAATGAGGAACCTGTACGTAGAATATGAATAAAAAATCATTAATCACGAGATAAAAACTTTCTACAAAAATTTCGAGTATAGGACTTAATATTTATGTTTTCTTGGAGAAACACTAATACCTTATACTGAAAAATTGGTCATTTTCCCGAAATGTCATATTTCAATTAGTAAATTTTAACCATAGGTATCCAATCGTTATAAATTGAAAAAATTTTTTTTATGTAACTTCTATTAGAATTCAACGATAAGTTAATGTCATTTCTATGCTAATGGCTATAAAATCGACCACCTGTAATATGGAAAACACAGAATTCTTCTTATTTTTTCATTATATCTCATCGAAAGTATCTAATTTCGTTTTTGTGTTTCGTTTTTTTCAATTGCCTCAAAAATGATTTCATTGAGCATGACTACGAGAAATATATGACCCAAAAGCAATATTAAAATTAGAACGAAGTGTTATTAACATTTCTACCACCGTTATTGCAAATAATAACCGAAAATTCAATTATTAATTGTAATTAGATTTTGACATTAGCTACCAGAAACATTGAGTATGATTTAAAGAAAACACTTTATTTCCTCAAATTTTCATTGTTAATAAGGGGTATGAATAATGGTAATAGAAAGCTCTAGAAATCGAGACAGTGTAACATACATCTGTAAAACAATTCTATACTCAAATAAACTCGACAAGGTTTTGTGATTAACAAAACCTTGTGAATTAAATGATTGATTATTACTGATTGTCCTTGTTGAATAAATTTTAAATATGAATTATATAACGAAAAATATTGTTCAGAAAGGCTTCACTCATGGTTACTAGACTTGATCGATCGCGCACGGGAAAAACTCACTTTTAGGACTGATAATGAAATAAACTATTAATGAGATTAATGGAGTCTGCGGTTGGCTCTAGGTGAAATGGTTAGGAGATCGGTTGTGGTCTGTGTGGGTCTTGTTACTGTTTCCTTGCGCCACTTCAGAAACAGCGTTGATTGTTTACCCAAAAGCGAAAAATTGGACGGATGTCGGTATAAAAAAATCAGAATTGAAACTTCTAATTAGATTTTTTCGATGATTAACATTTTTGCAAATTTAGAATTGTTTTTCTGGAAAAACGGAGAATCACATGAAAAAAAATACATGGTTAAGTTTTAATTCGATTCCTTGGCATTCGTGTCGACTCAAAGGTTTTTTCACATTAGGATATATTTCAGGTTTCAGATGAGATCAGTTGGAGGGAGATGGCACTGTTAATCATATGACCCTTTTTCAAGAAGTTACCTACTGAAAGATTTGAAATTATTAGAGTAGATTTGAAGTGTAAATCGACAGATGAATAAGAAAGCGGTCAAAAGCTCCTAAAGTCACATCAGTGCTTACTAGAATTTTTCTCCAGAATTACTGAATTCGAGCTAAGTGTAATTCGTTGTTATTTACAAGAGAGCTGGTTCACAATATTTCAAATTAGAAATTACGTTTCATTTTAGATTTTTCTGTTAAAATTTAGGTGTCTTTTATTCGAGAGGGTCCGAAAATGAATAACCAGCAGTTTTTCTTATTGATTTTCCGCATAAATCTGATGAAGTAATCGAAAACTAGTGAGAATGTTTGATGCGTAACCCGGCACGTCAAATCTCAGACTTGGCCGTTATTGTCGAAAGGAGTCTACTCGTATGAGATGTCCGGTGCGTGGTTTCGATGTACTTCGATTCGCAGACTAGGCGATATCGATATCGCCAGAAGATTATGATTTCTGGAAGATTTCCGAAACCGCTGTTGAGTAATCACAATTAGAAATTTAATTTTTTCGCGGTTTCCAACGTCACAGAACGTGTTATTTTTTCGTTCAAACTTTGTTAAATTTCGAATTCTGACGAAAAAATATTCTCGAAAAAAGGTGAATTCAAATAAGTCACATCTGTTGACGAATCTTCTTTGTGTGTTGACATAACAATAGTTGTTAAGGGTTTGTTTTTTTTTTAACCTCTTTTTATCATCTGTTTCACCTGTACAAGCATAAATACTCTGTCCTGCTTGTTAAGTTTTCAGTTGTCTGAAGAAGGAATATTTATTTCTCGAAACTTGAGTTACAAAAAATGTGTAAAATATTAATTTATTGGTAGTAAAACAGTAATTTCTAATAACTTGTTTTTATGTATTTTATATCCAAATAAGAAATTTCAATTCGAATGCGCTGACGTGCCCTCACCCATGAAGGTTCTGGTAGCATTCGATTTTCTCTACTAACGTTGCTCTACTAACATAATATTTATTTTTTTATTTCATAATTATACGATTCTCACGAAATTCATCTGTACCCTATATCACATCGACCGGATCATTAGTTTTGAAAATACGGGAAAAATAAAGTTTCAAATGTCAATAACTCCTAACCCATTCGACGGGTGTTACCCAACGAACTCAGCCGAGATACATATTTATGCTTTGAAATTTTAAAAATCTGGGTTTTTTCATTCTTAAGTTGCTGTCTTTACATTCGGCAGGACATAATCACTTAACCACTAATTTTTTATGGGTACGTCCAACCTAGCCGTTTGAGACTCTCTTCAGCGGAACATTCCAAAATTCCAGATATTTGAACACAACATTGTTCCCTGAAATATGCGCGCAAAAACATTTTGAGTAAGCCATTTTAGTTGAGTAAATGTAAAATTTTATGCAGAATTTCATGTGGATCATAACATGAAAAAAAAATTGAAAAAGCCGTCATTCTTTAACTTCTTGTCAAACTTTAATTTGAGTGGATCTCTGTTTTTTGAGATATTGGAAAAATTACACCAGCCGTTTACCCGCCGTTTACGAATTTCTTCATGGATGAACAAGCGCATGGAAGCTAGTGATCTCACAACAGTGCTTTAAAAAAAAAATTATGTTCAGCACTATTTATTTTGACGCCGAATCAGAAAGGACATTCGATGTCATATGTGAAACATTATTGATTGCACAAAGGTTGGATGATTCGTTCAGATTGTATTAGGAGATAATCTGATTGAAATATGTAATAATGACTATTGACAAAATGACGATTTTTTCCGATAACCACTGAATTTTTACAGGAATTAAAAAAATTCAAATCGAAGCATCCATATTCTTGTAGATTTTTATTTTTTTTATGATTGATAATATTTTCCTTCGTGTTAATTCAATGAAAGAGTCGTTGGAAAATGGCAGTGCTGGAAGGCGTTTTTATCGAATGTGTATAGATAACTAAGTGAATAAATATTATTATTATTAGGAATTAGCTCAGAGATTTCAAATTTTCACGTAGATTTCAAGTCTAAATGGGCAATGCAAAATCTGCAAATATTTTTGGAAATTATTCAAACATTTAATAGCAGATATTGAGCGAGTTGAAAATACTTTTTTGATGAAGTGATAGATTATATTATGAGTAGTCAGAAAAAATGATATGATCATTTATCTCCTCTGGTTAACTATTACTTTTCATCATTATCCCATTGTATGGAAATGAAATAAATTAAATCAGATAACAGGCGGGAAATATTACAATGGAAACTTACTACTCTTGTTCTTTCCATTGAATTCATTTTTACTTATTCACTTTTTTTTGACTAATCTACCAATATTATTTATTATTCGAGGAAATATTTTTTTTTGTATTTTTATTTTTCCATTTGATTGTGCGAGTTAGGAGATATCGTGTGTTCTATGTTCGCTACTGTTTTCTTTATACCACTTTAGGAACTGCGCCCTTAATTGTTTACCCAATAGCGAATGGTCAGACAGTCCCCCGAAACCAGAAAATTTCTTTCCTGGCCCTGGGTTCGAACTTTCAACGTTACGGTATGAGTCCATTAGGCCAGGCGCTGGCAAGAATATTACGGAGAAAAGATATATATGAATTCATTTACTCAAATTTACTCAAACAAAAAGCTCATAGAATTGGGATACACAAAAAACTATGTGCAAGGATTGGCTATGAGATTCATGTTGACGCATGAAAATTGGAAGGAAATGAGGATTTCTTTGTAGAAATGAATGTTTGTTCAAACTTGAAATATAGCTTTCAAATTTTCGAATCAAATTCTATAGTCGTGGTGAATAATAGTCATTACCAAGTTGGTACTATTCGAGAGAAACTTTTTTCTTCAGAAAAAGATATAAGGAGTCTGCGGAATAAAGAAAAATCTTAATATTGAATTATTAAATAAATAAAGTACCTTTGGTGAAAAATACTCCTTTACTTCGAAGGTGAGACGTAATATAGCATTGATAGAATCAGTTTATTCAATCAAATTCAATCGCCGAGCTGCATGAACGAATGAAACTTTCGATAACAGCGATAATTATCTTCCACTTGACTTAAAGTCATCCGAATCACGTCAAACCACCATTTTACAGAAAAAATGAAGTATTCTATAAAACCGATACAAGACGATTGTTTTTATTCAAACGATGAATGAGAAAAAAAACTTCATGAATTTAACGCAATCCAATATATTTCTAATTCGAATACCGCTCCAATCCCAAAAGTTCACGTATCAGCCGAGTGGATTATTTCTAAAGTTTCAATTACTAAGCTGCAAAAACGCATAAACCTTTCAACGAAATCAACGAAAATGTATAATCAGTTACACAAAATCGATATGAATTGATATGAAATATTAGGGGAAAACCTTGATTTGAATATATTTTTTTGAATTTTCAGATTATGTGACACGACGAAATTTTTCACAAACGTATGCGTTATAATTTTACTATTTTATACCACATTCCAATTCGAAAAGGTCTGCAGTTTCGAAAATATTGTAAAAAATAAGGAAAAATTTCGAATATCAATAACTTCGAAATCAAGAGAACTAAATTGCTTATTAATGAATCCAGTAAAAATATTTTGACTCCAAACCTACCTTGAAAATTCAAGGATAGCAAGATATTACCTAGAACATGCACGCAAAAAAGTCCATAATAAAATAATAATCCTCAACATCAATACGAATTAATGTCCAACGTAGCGCTAAATAACAATTCGCTCTTTCAGGAAGCCACAGCTGTTCACAGTCTGCTTACGTATCGATCGAACGGAAAAAAACCATCTTCACCTTCTACTCTTATGAATTCCAAGAACGAATGCAAGATAATTGCAAAGTAAACAAATCCACGTTGTCAAATGTACTGGATGCCAAGTGAACCGTTGTTTAGATAGCCCCATGATATACAAAGTATACACGAAATCGACCCCAGCGCCACCATGATAAAACTCGGTGAACCTAAAGTATCCACGTCAGTCGAGATAGGTCCAAAAAGGGTCAAGTTGGCATCCTGCTGAAAATTAGCGCAAACGATAAAGGATGTTCCCTTATATCATTTACCGATGTCACTTCGAGTTGGTAAGTTGGCATCCGTATATTGGATGCCACCTTACCTCGGATGCCTACTATACCGGTAATTTTACATGGGGGGATGCAGCCTTGTACGCTGGATATATATATATATATATATATATATATATATATATATATATATATATATATATATATATATATAAATATATGTATATATATATATACATATATTTATATATATATATACTATATATATATATATATACACTATATATATACATTCTGTCAAGAAAGTACCGGGAATTATCGATTTAAATCTGGCGGGGTAATGAGGCAGGTAAAATTTTTTTTCCTAGGTTGGTACCACCGTCCTTAATTACTATGCCAAGCTTGAGCAGAATCTGTCAACTAGTGTGTTTGCAACAGCTGATTAAGTCAGTCGATGTCAGAGTGCGTGCCGATTTTTACTATGGGTGATTACGTTGAGCAAAGAATTTGTTTAAAGTTTTGTGTTGCAAATGAATTTTCGTGTGCCGATGCATTGAGAATGTTGCAAAATGCCTTTGGTGATAATGCTCTATCGAAAACTCGTGCATATCAGTGGTACAGAGCCTTGAAGGACGGTCGTGAAGTGGTCGAAGACTTGCCTCGTTCCGGACGCCCATCGACGGCTTCGATCGAAGATAACGTCGATAAAATTAAGGAAAGGGTGCTGGAAAACCGTCGTACCAGCTTGAGAGAGATAGCACATGATCTTAAGATATCCCACGAGTTCGCACGTACGATTTTGATTGATATTTTGGGCATGAGAAAGATGGCCGTACGACTCGTACCGAAAGACCTTAATTTTCTTCAAAAACGTCATCGCGAACAGGTTGCTTCAGACATGCTGGATCGCTGTAATTCCGATTCTTCATTCATGGAACGCATTATAACTGGTGATGAGACCTGGGTCTACGAGTACGATATGCAAACAAGCCAGCAATCATCGGAATGGGTGGCAAAAAATGAGCCGAAATCGAAAAAACCACGCTAAAGCCGCTCGAAAATGAAGGCGATGCTCATTGTTTTCTTCGATATCCGTGGCGTGGTGCACTACGAATTCGTTTCAGAGGGTCAGACGGTAAACAAGGAGTAATACCTAGGCGTTATGAAACGTTTGCGTGAGCGTATCCGTAAGAAGCGGTCAAATTTGTGGGCGAACAACACATGGATTTTGCATGACGATAACGCGCCTTCTCACCGAGCTACGATTGTGACTGACTTTCTCGCCAAAAACTCAACAAACGTGCTTCAGCAACCACCGTATTCGCCGGATTTGGCTCCCTGCGACTTTTTCCTCTTCCCAAAACTAAAATTGCCCCTTCGTGGCACCCGTTTTGAGTCGATTGAAGCCATAAAACAAAATTCGGCGCGAGAGCTAAAGTCCATCCCGGAAAGCGCCTATAAAAAATGTTTCGATAATTGGAAGTGCCGTTGGCATAGATGTATTGGAGCAAATTGAGCCTATTTTGAAGGCGACCCAATAAATTTTGACGATTAAATGTGAAAATGATGTTTTAATTAAAAATTCCCGGTAGTTTCTTGACAGAGTAGTATATATATATATATATATATATATATATATATATATATATATATATATATATATATATCTATATATATATATATATATATATATATATATATTTATATAGTATTACAGTTAAATTAAATAATTATACGAATATATTATAGAAATTACTCACCGTTGAGTCGTTAGAGTTTAACCAAACCGAAATTAATTAAATAATATCCATTCCGATAGAAATATTAATAATTTAATTCATAAAAATAGAAGAAAGAGCATATTCAGAGCACATAACGACAAGTCGAGTGAAAATTCTTTGAACAGGGATCAGAAATCAGTATACTTGTTGACAATTTATAAACAGAATTCACAGGCAGATTTAAATACACAATTATTCAATGTAAAAAAAGCCACAGTTGCATTAAATAGAAGTAATTTGAATTTAGATATGTAATTTGAAATCGATGAAGAAATTGTTGAAAAGATTTGTTACTTTCATGAATCACAGATGAACTTCAGTGAAAACATTGACAACGAACAAGCCAAATTAAATATAACTCACCAGAATTATGTAAACGGGACAAATTTGATCAAAATTCAATTAATTAAATGAAAGATACATCTACGTCAGATATTTTTAAATTATTAATGTCAGAGATATCCTTCAAGATGTTTAGGCATCAAAAGAATTATAATAGCACCTAAGATTTATGAATTTAATCAATTTCATAAGTAATAATGAGTAATTTATAAGTTATAAGCATCAGAACTCAAACTTTGTTAAATTTTGACACTTGAAATACTTTACTGATGAAAAGCAAGACTTTGATTGTTCTATTCAACATGAAACATACATCAAAATGTAGTTAACAAAATAGGATAATTTTCAACAGTAGTTTCAAACCAACAAATATTGTAAATTTTGCAAAATAATCGAAAGCATCATTTTTCAATAATTTTGACAGAAGCTAGTAAGCTTTGAAATTCAATTTTTCGTGTAAACTATTAATAGGAAAGACACAGAAAAATTGGCAAGTCTTTAAAATACGAGAACAGAATTCACATCGGCCTGTCTCAAAATAGAACATTACTCTCTTCAATAGTCCAGGTCCAAAACCTAAAAATAAATCAATAATATTATTGTAAATGGAAATGTGATAAAAAAATTACGTTACCTGAGTGTAGTGAATGGAAATAAACCCAAATAGCAATCAAAAATACAACAATTTAAATCAAAAAGAGGAAATCAACCTAGTGGGCTGGGAGATCCGAACATTCTGGAAATATTCTTGAGAAACAAAAACAAAATCCTGAAATAGAGCAAAGCCAGCATCAAATGAACACTGTCAATGAATGATTAAACTTACCAACGGTAGAAATAAGTTTATACATGTAAAATTTTTCAATTTGAATTCAAAAACAAATCATTGCTTGTTTACGTTAGAATTACGTTACGATATTTAAATAGTCTTAAGTTAGAACATAGAATTAGACATTATTTAAATTATTAATCACTGATTATTATTATATTTCAAATTACTCAGTCATAATATATACTGTAAAAAAATTCAGCTTATCAAAAATTCAAATTGAACCCTCCCTAAAAGATCAAATCAAATTTAATAATATTTGAATTTCAATTATTCAACAACAAAATCAAAATTTTAAGAGCTAGCTGGTAACATTGAATACAAGCAGCTAGATACAAGGGTTATCAAACCAGTATTCATTCTGAAATTATATATTCAAACCATATCGAATTGGCTCCACTATGTGCGGTTGAAAAAAGTAAAAGTGAATTAAAAATTTAAGTTGTTATTCCATAACAATATATATAATATATGACTAATGTTGACTGCCGGGACATTTTGTACATTTGAAAGAACAGTGTACAATTGATTGTATATAACTTCACTTCTTCATATATCTGTTTTTGTAAGCATCTGTAATTTCAGAAGTGCCTCATAATTATTAAAATTACATATCTACTTTTGTATGTAACGTTTATTTCAATTTTTATTTCAATTTTATTTCAATTTATCTTAATAGGTGCCGAAAATCTGAAAGCTCCTTCGATAGATATTTTTTTCTTCATTTAGTCCATAATTGAATTTCATTTATGATTCATACATGCTTCGAAAGCAGTCTTTTATTCAGATATCAACTTTATACTTGATTTTAAAACCTAGACATCAGGCTTTAAACCTTGAGTAATTAATCATTTTTCGTCAATAATTCATAGATCACTCAAATGAACTGTAAGAACATTTTCAAAAATGAACTTTTCGTCATGTCCATCCCTTCATTTATTCGTGATGAGTACGGATTTTGATCTGATATTCATCAATATATATTCTTGTAATGACTACTTGCGTATTTCACTCCCAATATATGAAGAACAACTTTTGCACAAAATAAATAATATTTTACATTAATTATCCCTGAGTAAAAAGTAGCAAATTTATAGTCCGGAGCAATTTCTAAAACATACGAATAATATTGTATCGATATCCTTACTTATTACAGATTAAAGATGCCCGCTGCGTCTGTCTGTATGTCTGTTCGCGATTAACTCGAAAAGTGATGAAAGCATTTTTATGCGGCTTTAACCAATTGATAGACTGATTTATGAGGAAGATTGGTACACAGTTTGACAAGGTTTTATGCGAATTGGTTGAGATATGATGATAAATGTCGAGATTGGGAGCTTTCTTTGGAAAAGATGCCTAATCTCTTTGAGATATAACAAAACTATGCATGGTAGGATATTCCTCTTTTATAGATCTCCAAAGAAGTCCGCGATGGCAATGGATCAGCTTACTATTTATCGATTTTAAATTCTGAAAAAAGTTTACCTACCAACAATGCGGCAATTGGAAAGCTATTCAAACGAATGCAGTATTAATAATGTGTTAATTATTATAGAAATACTTTACATTAGTAACCTCAAGAAATATATGCACGTCATTAAAATGTTTCACACTATATAATTTAAACGAATATCTAAGGAGTAGTCTAAAATAATTTGCACCTTGAATCAGAAAAATATAGAGTAAGAAAAATTAAATCAGTTTGGAAGACTCACAAAGTTCGTTTTGGTTTTATCATTCAATAAGTAGTTTTATAGATCTACTAAAAAATCCGCGATGGCATATATCTCTTTTAAGGATAGCTTATTTTAGCTATTCTATATTCTGAAAATATTGTCACATACAATGCAGTAATTGAAAAACTATTTAGATGGAAACAGTAACTCAAACATGTTAGTTATCTTAAGCATTTCATGCGCATTATTTCGTTTTTATTTATCATTACGTGGGTATACATAAAATTTCATTTTTTCAATATGATACGTTGTTAAAACCATCTGGGAGCGAATATGAAGTTTAATGTAAGAAGCTAGATTGGATTCGAAAAAACACATGCTTCTTAAAATTTTACCGACTTCATCATGTCAATTGGTAAAAAACGGATGAAAATCGGTCGAAATATTCTTCAGTTCGTAAACTAGATAGAATCGGTAAGCAGTACGTTGATGACGAATCTACGAAAGCGTAGAAGGCCATGGTAGATTTTTATTGAATAATTCACTGAAAAATCTATGAATTCATACAATATTCCATAAATTCATACTAAAATGTATGTATACTAAAATGTATGAATTCATACAATAAAGTACGAATTCATACAAAAGTCTATGAATTCATTAAAAAATGTATGAATTCATTGAAAAATATATGAATTCATTGCAAAATGTATGAATTCATAGAACAATATATGAATTCATTGAAACTGTATGAATTCATTGAGAAATGTATGAATTCGTTGAAAAATGTAGGAATTTATTGAAAAAGGATGATTTCATTGAAAAATGTATGCTTAACAATTACCAATATAATGACAATATATTAGCGCTGACGTGAAGTCGGAAGATTTTATGCGCACAAACATAGCCAGAGCGGTAACTCATTCAATTATTGAACTCGATTAACGCTGCTCTGCTCAGTTTTTATTTTAATGTTTAATGTTCTAATTGAACGACGCCTATAAACTTCTACAACACAGCCAATTTTGCCCATTAGCGAACTCAACTGAAATATTCGGACTCTGAACCTACCTTGAAAATTCAAAGATTCGAGCTCTTTCCGTTAGGCTAACGGACCGGATGGGTGGACGGCCGGACAGTATTGAATTTGACCTCGGATTCTTCATCAGGAAATCGAATCCAGTCATTTGAGTACATTTTCGGCTCAAATTTCTAAATTTTCAGCCATTAGAGCGAAATGATAGCTCAATGTTCCCCTAGAACATGCGCGCAAAAAAGAACCTCTTCAGGTGCGTTGGTTGCAAAACAAGCAAAACGTTGGTTGCCAACTCATGTAGTCACAATGTCATATTTTTTGAAATTTTTGCCAGAAATTTGAAAGAACTCGAAATTTCTTTGTTAATTTTGGACTCAACTATGACATTAGTTCGTAAATCGGCTAAATCCGTCCAATAATTCGAAGTTTTTATTATAAATATTACATTATAAATATCTCCAAAAATTCAGATATAATCAAATTTTAATTTGTAGAGTGAATGTTGATAATCAACATTAATAATCGATCATGCAATTAGTGAGGAGCACTTCATTGTAATATTAAAAAAAGTCTGTTTTTGCAACTCAAAATAACTTGGAAACATTTTTCTCTATTCAGTTTGGTTCATGCAGAAGTAAACATCAGCGCAAAGGAATGAAATAAGGAGATTCTCAAATCGATATCTCAATAACTGAATGGGTGAAATGCGGTATATATATACCGCATTTCACCCGAGTATGTATACATAGGTATAACGTATCTACATAAATGCTCGAGCAAAATTTCTTAGAGATCAAGTCATAAGCTATTACTGAACGAAGGCGCAAATCTCGCTGATTTTACTCGACTTATTTTTTGGATGTCGGTTTACAGATATCTTAGCAATTATTAGCCAATCACAAATACCATTACAATCAGTAGATTATTAATTTCGGATAATGTAACAATATTTCTCAACAATACACTAGCAAAAGTAAAGGTTTATACTAACAGAAAGCATGTCCGTACAATTCGATAAGACAAGATAATCTGAACCAGTGGTTGCTGGTGCACGAATTCATACATTTTTCAATGAATACAAACACTTTCCAATCAACTCATCTATTTTGCAGTGAATTCACACATTTTTCAATTAATTATATGCTATTGTATTCTCAATTCAATTTATTCATCAACAAATAATTACACTGGTACGCTGTATCTTATTCATTAGTAGTTACGCATTAATGACGCCGTCCGATGTGAAATATCGGTGTTTTCAATATTTCCATCAGATATCTCCGTATGTAACTAACGTAACTACTGTAACTAACGCGCAAGAACTCAGGACCGATTATTTACTTTCGGATGATCGCTGGAATAAGTTTTTCTAGAGTTGAAACTAACAGTTCAGTAGAAGATTGGGAGTAAATTCGTGGTTTACTCAGTTTTAGGGTAACATGCCAATTTTAAGGGGTTAAATTTTTAACCCTTCAATCCTGACTTAAAATTCCGAAGCATTCGTGAATATGCGCAGAGAGAAGATGGATGGGGGAAAATTCCATAAGAGAATTTTCTGGAATTTAACGTTAGTCGCTTTGATAGGAATATTCTGGGTTATTATAGAGATAATCATTTTATAATCCAAGATGGATAGAGTAAAATCATCACTGAACAACCAGTCCTCAACGTTGAGAAATAATGACTTAGAAATTTTGTGCACTAAAGGAAGAAGAAGAATATCATAGAGTTTTATAGAGTTAATTTGTATATTACAGATGCGTTGAAGAGAATTTAATCTAATTTACCCTGTTCTAAGGTTGAGATAATTCAAAATATAAAGTTTGATTACAACTATACAGAATAAAATTGTTGGTTAATTTTTGTGTACAATTATTTCAAGTAAGTATTCAAATTATACACATGAAAATTTTATTTTACATTTCAGTAATTGTTTTATTCTGTTATTCATTTTCGAATGTTAAGTTTAGAAAATATTCATTCTATTTTACATACAATTTATATAAGATTTCCATATCACATAAGTTGTGTTCACTATTTCTATTTTGTTTGGAACTAGCGTGAAGACTTAATAGGTAGTTTTTTTTTCTATAGATTTCATTTATTGAAAAATGAAGGCACGATAATATTTTTAAAATAGATCTAGTGAATTGTTATATAAAAGATCATTCGTGATAATATCATGTCGTTTGGAATTGGGAAAATATCTATACCATAAAAAATAAATTTAGAGGATAACTGAATGAGTATCATTATTTTAATTATTCTTATTATGGAATAAAACATATTTTTTCTATTTAATTTTTTCATAGCTTCTACTTCAAATGTGTAGATTTTTAGTCGCTTGACCATAAGCACTGGTTAATTTTCACTTTAAAGCAAAAGTTGGCGTTGAATAAATTACTATCGGTAAGCATTTGATGTTGGCAACGGATCAAATGTATGAATTAGTTTAGAGCATTGAATAATTTCATTCGTTTTGTACTCAAATGATTAGGCGACATATAGGTAGTATCATTTAAAAAAGGTTCATGTCATAAGAGTTAAGATCGAACACGAACGTGAGTAGATTGATTGAATGGTTAACACTAAGGTTAAGAAAGACTAAACCACAGGAAAGTGTTTCGTAGTTTACCTATAGACATATACCAAATATACCCACTTATTTAAACAATGAAAAATTGAATGGTTAGGTGCTAACTAGAGTAACATTACCTCAATTAAAACAAATTGTAGAAATTGCTATGTTTTACTACCAATAAAAATATATATTTTTATTGGTAGTAAAATATAGTAATTTCTACAATTTGTTTTAATTATGATCAACTACCAAATAGTGACGGCTGAAACAATTCAGTAACATTACCTCACTTCATTACTGTTCGGTTATATAGTTGGGAGTAATATTGATGTATTGTTGAATGAAAATGTAATGAGTATGTTGAGAATTATTCCATTAAGTAGTCAGCAAACTTTTAATTTGGCTTAACAGTATGACATTCATTTCTATTTATTCATATTTTATATATTTACTTCATCTTCGTCGAGTTTCGTAGTGTTTACTACATTTTCAAACAGAATAAAAACAAATTTTATCTATACTATTATATACATTCGTTGAAGGCTTCCGCAAAACTTCGAAAAGTGGGTTACGGTTATGTAACGAATGCAAAATGGCTCGAATAATTGAAGTTATATGAAATTTCTTTGGATTGAAACTAATTTAGACATATGACCCAAAAACGAATAAATAATTCTAACCCATAGTAATTTAGCCAACACAGACATTCGATGTTGTGAAACACCATTGTTCTTAATTGAAATTTAACCAAAGTGTTTTTGACAGATTTACCGGAAAAATAACCAGACATTTGAAACTAGCCCTAATTCAAAATTTATCACTTCATTCTGTTTACAGATTCTTAACCATCTTTTGCAAGAAAGTATTTACATGTTGGATCGTATAATTTTGGCGTGCATAACTCTGGAAGAATTAGATATGGAATTGATATCGGCAGTAGAAAGGGGAGATGAGGATATGACACTGAGATTACTGAAAAGAGGAGTTAATCCCAACAGAGCAGATCACAAAGGATACTGTACTCTTCACCATGCAGTAAAGCAAGGCCACAATATTCTGATTAGGCATCTTGTAAAATACGGCGCTGACATCGAAAAGGAAGGAATATTATATGGATACAAACCCTAACACTTAATCGTGTCAACAAACAACCAAATGAAATGCTTGGAGGAACTGATGAGGTGTAATGTTGATTTAAAAAGCAAAGATTGTATTGGAAACACTTTATTACAACTAAGTGTAAAGAATAATCCAGATAATATCTACTTCATCAAAAAACTTATTTCTTTTGGTATGGATATAAATACGGTCGACATTGTAGGCAATAATTGTATGCACAATCTAGCTTCCAGTCGTGGTGAAGATCAAAATATTAAAATCGTGGCAAAACTTTTCATCAAAAAAGGTATCAATATAGACTGTCAGAATCGGACATTATTGGAAACACCCTTGCATATAGCTGCTAGACGTGGAAAATCATTTCTAATCGATATGCTCTTAGGCGAAGGGGCGGTTATAGATGTGATAGACAAAAATGGTCTTATTCCTTTCGACAACGTGCCAACGTCAGCGATAAATGTCTTTCGCGTATTCATCAAGCATCTGGCGTTAAAAATACACCGAGGAGAAATTGTAAACATGAATTTAGTGCATAAAATAAATTCGAATATCCAGCTGAAGCTATTATATGATAATATTGTTGAGGATTTGGAGCGCCTAAAAGAACCAATAATAGAATCTCATAATGTCTCATATTACCATATATTGTGTGGGAAGAGTGAAAATGTGTTGAAGTATATGAGGAACCTTGTGATAAGGGACAATGTTTCAGGCTATACAAAGATCTCTACCATATATAAAAAGGAAATTCAACAGAAAATAGAGAAAGTGACAGAAATGATGAAAAACAAGGAAATTATTTACAACAAAGTGAATAAGATATTCGATTATAAACTACCACATTTATGTGTAGAGAAAATCTGTATTTATCTTCACCCAGAAGATATTGCAAGATGTTGAAATTCTGGATGAGAAAATAATATTGCTTTTGGAGATTAGTTATATGTGTATTATATTATCAAAATGTGTATATATATTGTAAAAACTATGTATAAATAATAAATATATGAATAATTGTTAAGATATTCAAGGGTTGTGATTTATTCTAGATTTGAAATGAACGATTCATTCTTTTTTATGCAGTTCCAATGAAATATATATGAAATGAATGACTCTTGGTGAAACATTATAACAATTTTATTTAGAATCATTCTCGCAGTTTCTTTCCTAACTATTATGTCAAATACAGAGTACAAAACCAAAATAGAAGACTTAATGAAATCCGAAAATTTGAGAGAACTTAAATCAGACCTAAAAAATAGTTTTCGTAGATCAGTGAAGCAATAGTTTTATGATTGCAAGAATATTTTTATTGTTGAAAACCCAAAAACTCTAAATGTCATGAATCCTACAGAACCTGTTCTTTATGGAATGCCAATATTACATAAAGACGACATTATTATTAGAACTGTTGTTTCATATATAAATGCTCCAGCTTATAAATTATGTGAATTTCAATAATTATAAATAATATTTATCGAGACATCTGCTGACAATTCAATCTCTTAAACTAATATAGGTGAGACAACAAAATTGTCTTTATGAAATATTAATGATTTGAAGTAAAACACTTTATTTCCGCTTATTTTTATTTTTCAACGACAATTGTTTCGTCAATTACATATTGACTTCTTCAGGTGAGTATGGCTACTAGAGTAACCATACTCACCTGACGTGAGCAAAAAATGTTACGGGAACTAAGCATTTTCCGCCTAGTAATAAAAAAAATTCTATTTCCACACAATTCTTAATGTTGGCTTAATCATATTCTACATTTGAACTGATACTGTATGAATACTTAATATTTTATACAGTGTCAGTTCAAAGGTAGAATATTATTAAGCCACAATATGGCGAATAATTGTCGTTCAACAATAAAAAGCTTGTGTAAATTGAATTTCATTTATAAGTAATTCAAAATTACTTTTAATCTATTACAGACCGAATCCTTCCATTAAACCCTTTCCTTTTAGCGCGATTGTTCCATATGTAACAAAAATAATTTGCACTAAGTATAGGTATTTTTCACCTTCACTCATCAACAAAACGCATAGAAAATAATATTTTTCCGCAAATCATTCATCAGGTTTGCTTTTGTATACAAAATGGCAAATTATCATTGAAACCCTTTCAATTTCAAAATCGGGAGTATTTTCTATAAACTTTCGATATTTCTCAAGAAATGAATTTCGGGAAAGAACGAATTTTTATAACATGTTCATTGAAAAAGTTCCATTGTTTCGAAGGAGCATTCAAAATTCAATAATTTCTTTCGTTAACAAATAATATTATTGGTTAATATTCCGAAATGAAATATAATTCTAATGAAAATGATTCGAATAAGTTATCAACATTATCCCATATTTCATAGATTATTCCAAACTCATTATTTTAAAATTACCTACCAGCGTTCAGTGAAGTGCTAATGTATTTCTGAGTATATCTTAATATCATAACAGTAAAACTCTTGGGTTCTGTTAATTATGAAGTTTCATCAGTGATACATGATCGCGTAATACACATCTTTTGTATATTTATGCAAATTTATTTCAGGTAAGTTATTAATTTCAGGTAGAAAAATGACAAAATATTGAATAACCTAAACGACATATCTTTCTAAATTATCCGAAGAGGTCAAATTATTTGTATTTAGCTGCCAATCTTAACATCGGAATTTCCAAAAATATTTATTAGAGTAACAATCTTATTCTTCATCTATCGACATTTTAGTGCATGAGACATGGAAACTACCCAATTTATATTCTCCCAATATTTACGAAATTACAGAATCTTAGTATATTTACCTGTTACAGAAACCATATAATTAAATCTTCCCTTACTCCGAGAAAGAACCAATTCGGTAATAAAAAACAAGAAATAATAACTGTTTTTACAGTTTGCCTGCAACAAAATTATTTCACGTTTAACGGCAAGATTCACATATGTTACTATCCGAAATGGATTTTATGGATTCTCTAGACAGCAGAATAATAAAAAGCCATTACTTTAAATGCTTCATTTATTGGTACAGATATGTAGATGATGTTTTATGTTTACTCAATGTCGCTGATAGATCATTTTGTTTGTTTGTGGAATTCTTGATTAAATTATCCACATCCATGCAATTTACTAATGAATTAGAAAAAAACAGTAGTACCAAATTTTGCTATACAGATTGATATCTGTACGATGGGTCGATTAAGAATGTTGGATTTTTTAAAATCTGTTATACAGGGGTGTTATACAGGGTGATTCAAAAATTATTGTATGCGACCTCGGACCGCGTCTGTAGTGTACATAGAGAGGTCATCCGAGAAGTAAAGTACGGCGGTCGTCCAAAATTTTCGTTTCGTCGGAAGAAAGGGCAAAATGACACCTGTCATAATTCTCCTAACTTTATTGAAATTAATTGTGATAACAATCACGCTGGAAATAATACCATTAGAAAATAATATACTACCCGTCCTAATAGGAAAAGCCTATATCACAAATAGATATTTATAATTGATCTATCACATTGATTTGAATAAGATAGAAGAAATAATTTTCAAATATCAGTAAGAAATTGAAGACCTCAAAAAGCAACAATTAGATTTCGCTCAAACAGCAAATTTAGAACATTCTAATGAAATAAATTTTAAAGCCCATGAAGAGATTCTTAATGAAAATATTGGAACTAAAATAGGACTAGTTAATCTCGGTGGCAAGATTTCAAAATTATTATTCGGAACCTCAGGTTCTCATGATGAGGAATTGTATAGAAATTATTTTCTATGAGGAATCAGAAGCAGATAGCTACTGTCGTAAATGATCTTTACAAGATTAATCTTTTACATGAATCTACTTTACCCTATGCTAAATTTGCTGAATTGATAACAAACGTCACAATTATACATGTTAATTATTTGAAAGATTATTATCAATTGTGATACGAAGATTATCTTCCAAAATACAATATTATTATTTTTGATATCAATTCCCACTATTTATGAAAAAGGATATAACTTATACAAGTTTTACTTCCTACCCCAAAATAATTTGACCGTTTCCCATACCAATCCCTATATGCTCTCGCAAGAAGAATTACTAGAATGGTCAATAAACCAATCCCATCCAATTGAAGCAGATTTCTTATGTAATACAAAGAGAATCCAATGATGAAGAAACCAAGAAAGATGACGTTCCTGATATAGTGTTAGAAGACTTAGATCAATGGAATGTTCGATATTTCAAAGTTTCTGTATTATTTATCACAATGCTCATTTTTGTAAAAATTATATTTGCTTTTGCTTTCAGACATTTTAGAAAAAATGTTTTCTCTAAAGCTACACTTTCAGCTGATAACTTCCTCTTTGAAGGGGATGAATTACATAATCTTAACCCTTATTAATTTAATGGATTTTTTCCAATACTCCATAAGACCTGTATATTAGCACGTATTTTTATTGTAATTCAAAATTTCTCCCCATGAATCATATCATAATTTAGATAAGGACACCTATAAATACCATTGTGATTGTTTATTCTTCAAGAGATTAGACGCATTCATCATTGTATTAAAATGAATATATATATATTTAGATATATATATTTTTTTTATATATTTATATATATATAATATATATATATATATATATATATATATATATATATATATATATATATATATATTTATATTTATATATCTATACATATATATATATATAGTATATATATATATATATATATATATATATATATATATATATATATATATATATATAAATATATGTATATATATATATATATATATATATATATACATATATTTATAAATATACTATATATATATATACTATATATATATATATACACTATATATATACATTCTGTCAAGAAAGTACCGGGAATTATTTTTTTTCCTAGGTTGGTACCACCGTCCTTAATTACTATGCCAAGCTTGAGCAGAATCTGTCAACTAGTGTGTTTTCAACAGCTGATTAAGTCAGTCGATGTCAGAGTGCGTGCCGATTTTTACTATGGGTGATTACGTTGAGCAAAGAATTTGTTTAAAGTTTTGTGTTGCAAATGAATTTTCGTGTGCCGATGCATTGAGAATGTTGCAAAAGGCCTTTGGTGATAATGCTCTATCGAAAACTCGTGCATATCAGTGGTACAGAGCCTTGAAGGACGGTCGTGAAGTGGTCGAAGACTTGCCTCGTTCCGGACGCCCATCGACGGCTTCGATCGAAGATAACGTCGATAAAATTAAGGAAAGGGTGCTGGAAAACCGTCGTACCAGCTTGAGAGAGATAGCACATGATCTTAAGATATCCCACGAGTTCGCACGTACGATTTTGATTGATATTTTGGGCATGAGAAAGATGGCCGTACGACTCGTACCGAAAGACCATAATTTTCTTCAAAAACGCCATCGCGAACAGGTTGCTTCAGACATGCTGGATCGCTGTAATTCCGATTCTTCATTCATGGAACGCATTATAACTGGTGATGAGACCTGGGTTTACGAGTACGATATGCAAACAAGCCAGCAATCATCGGAATGGGTGGCAAAAAATGAGCCGAAATCGAAAAAACCACGCTAAAGCCGCTCGAAAATGAAGGTGATGCTCATTGTTTTCTTCGATATCCGTGGCGTGGTGCACTACGAATTCGTTCCAGAGGGTCAGACGGTAAACACGGAGTATTACCTAGGCGTTATGAAACGTTTGCGTGAGCGTATCCGTAAGAAGCGGTCAAATTTGTGGGCGAACAACACATGGATTTTGCATGACGATAACGCGCCTTCTCACCGAGCTACGATTGTGACTGACTTTCTCGCCAAAAACTCAACAAACGTGCTTCAGCAACCACCGTATTCGCCGGATTTGGCTCCCTGCGACTTTTTCCTCTTCCCAAAACTAAAATTGCCGCTTCGTGGCACCCGTTTTGAGTCGATTGAAGCCATAAAACAAAATTCGGCGCGAGAGCTAAAGTCCATCCCGGAAAGCGCCTATAAAAAATGTTTCGATAATTGGAAGTGCCGTTGGCATAGATGTATTGGAGCAAATGGAGCCTATTTTGAAGGCGACCCAATAAATTTTGACGATTAAATGTGAAAATGATGTTTTAATTAAAAATTCCCGGTAGTTTCTTGACAGAGTAGTATATATATATATATATATATATATATATATATATATATTTATATAGTATTACAGTTAAATTAAATAATTATACGAATATATTATAGAAATTACTCACCGTTGAGTCGTTAGAGTTTAACCAAACCGAAATTAATTAAATAATATCCATTCCGATAGAAATATTAATAATTTAATTCATAAAAATAGAAGAAAGAGCATATTCAGAGCACATAACGACAAGTCGAGTGAAAATTCTTTGAACAGGGATCAGAAATCAGTATACATGTTGACAATTTATAAACAGAATTCACAGGCAGATTTAAATACACAATTATTCAATGTAAAAAAAGCCACAGTTGCATTAAATAGAAGTAATTTGAATTTAGATATGTAATTTGAAATCGATGAAGAAATTGTTGAAAAGATTTGTTACTTTCATGAATCACAGATGAACTTCAGTGAAATCATTGACAACGAACAAGCTAAATTAAATATAACTCACCAGAAATATGTAAACGGGACAAATTTGATCAAAATTCAATTAATTAAATGAAAGATACATCTACGTCAGATATTTTTAAATTATTAATGTCAGAGATATCCTTTAAGATGTTTAGGCATCAAAAGAATTATAATAGCACCTAAGATTTATGAATTTAATCAATTTCATAAGTAATAATGAGTAATTTATAAGTTATAAGCATCAGAACTCAAACTTTGTTAAATTTTGACACTTGAAATACTTTACTGATGAAAAGCAAGACTTTGATTGTTCTATTCAACATGAAACATACATCAAAATGTAGTTAACAAAATAGGATAATTTTCAACAGTAGTTTCAAACCAACAAATATTGTAAATTTTGTAAAATAATCGAAAGCATCATTTTTCAATAATTTTGACAGAAGCTAGTAAGCTTTGAAATTCAATTTTTCGTGTAAACTATTAATAGGAAAGACACAGAAAAATTGGCAAGTCTTTAAAATACGAGAACAGAATTCACATCGGCCTGTCTCAAAATAGAACATTACTCTCTTCAATAGTCCAGGTCCAAAACCTAAAAATAAATCAATAATATTATTGTAAATGGAAATGTGATAAAAAAATTACGTTACCTGAGTGTAGTGAATGGAAATAAACCCAAATAGCAATCAAAAATACAACAATTTAAATCAAAAAGAGGAAATCAACCTAGTGGGCTGGGAGATCCGAACATTCTGGAAATATTCTTGAGAAACAAAAACAAAATCCTGAAATAGAGCAAAGCCAGCATCAAATGAACACTGTCAATGAATGATTAAACTTACCAACGGTAGAAATAAGTTTATACATGTAAAATTTTTCAATTTGAATTCAAAAACAAATCATTGCTTGTTTACGTTAGAATTACGTTACGATATTTAAATAGTCTTAAGTTAGAACATAGAATTAGACATTATTTAAATTATTAATCACTGATTATTATTATATTTCAAATTACTCAGTCATAATATATACTGTAAAAAAATTCAGCTTATCAAAAATTCAAATTGAACCCTCCCTAAAAGATCAAATCAAATTTAATAATATTTGAATTTCAATTATTCAACAACAAAATCAAAATTTTAAGAGCTAGCTGGTAACATTGAATACAAGCAGCTAGATACAAGGGTTATCAAACCAGTATTCATTCTGAAATTATATATTTAAACCATATCGAATTGGCTCCATCATGTGCGGTAGAAAAAAGTAAAAGTGAATTAAAAATTTAAGTTGTTATTCCATAACAATATATATAATATAAGACTAATGTTGACTGCCGGGACATTTTGTACATTTGAAAGAACAGTGTACAATTGATTGTATATAACTTCACTTCTTCATATATCTGTTTTTGTAAGCATCTGTAATTTCAGAAGTGCCTCATAATTATTACAATTACATATCTACTTTTGTATGTAACGTTTATTTCAATTTTATTTCAATTTATCTTAATAGGTGCCGAAAATCTGAAAGCTCCTTCGATAGATATTTTTTTCCTCATTAAGTATATAATTAAATTTCATTTATGATTCATACATGCTTCGAAAGCAGTCTTTTATTCAGATATCAACTTTATACTTGATTTTAAAACCTAGACATCAGGCTTTAAACCTTGAGTAATTAATCATTTCTCGTCAATAATTCATAGATTACTCAAATGAACTGTAAGAACATTTTCAAAAATGAACTTTTCGTCATGTCCATCCCTTCATTTATTCGTGATGAATACGGATTTTGATCTGATATTCATCAATATATATTCTTGTAATGACTACTTGCGTATTTCACTCCCAATATATGAAGAACAACTTTTACACAAAATAAATAATATTTTACATTAATTATCCCTGGGAAAAAGGAGAAATTTATAGTCCGGAGCAATTTCTAAAACATACGAATAATATTGTATCGATATCCTTACATATTACAGATTAAAGTTGCCCGCTGCGTCTGTCTGTATGTCTGTTCGCGATTAACTCGAAAAGTGATGAAAGCATTTTTATGCGGCTTTAACCAATTGATAGACTGATTTATGAGGAAGATTGGTACACAGTTTGACAAGGTTTTATGCGAATTGGTTGAGATATGATGATAAATGTCGAGTTTGGGTGCTTTCTTTAGAAAAGATGCCTAATCTCTTTGAGATATAACAAAACTATGCATGGTAGGATATTCCTCTTTTATAGGTCTCCAAAGAAGTCCGCGATGGCAATGGATCAGCTTACTATTTATCGATTTTAAATTCTGAAAAAAGTTTACCTACCAACAATGCGGCAATTGGAAAGCTATTCAAACGAATGCAGTATTAATAATGTGTTAATTATTATAGAAATACTTTGCATTAGTAACCTCAAGAAATATATGCACGACATTAAAATGTTTCACACTATATAATTTAAACGAATATCTAAGGAGTAGTCTAAAATAATTTGCACCTTGAATCAGAAAAATATAGAGTAAAAAAAATTAAATCAGTTTGGAATACTCACAAAGTTAGTTTTGGTTTTATCATTCAATAACTAGTTTTATAGGTCTACTAAAAAATCCGCGATGGCATATATCTTTTTTAAGGATAGCTTATTTTAGCTATTCTATATTCTGAAAATATTGTCACATACAATGCAGTAATTGAAAAACTATTTAGATGGAAACAGTAACTCAAACATGTTAGTTATCTTAAGCATTTCATGCGCATTATTTCGTTTTTATTTATCATTACGTGGGTATACATAAAATTTCATTTTTTTAATATGATACGTTGTTAAAACCATCTGGGAGCGAATATGAAGTTTAATGTAAGAAGCTAGATTGGATTCGAAAAAACACATGCTTCTTAAAATTTTACCGACTTCATCATGTCAATTGGTAAAAAAAGGATGAAAATCGGTCGAAATATTCTTCAGTTCGTAAACTAGATAAAATCGGTAAGCAGTACGTTGATGACGTATCTACGAAAGCGTAGAAGGCCATGGTAGATTTTTATTGAATAATTCACTGAAAAATCTATGAATTCATACAATATTCCATAAATTCATACTAAAATGTATGTATACTAAAATGTATGAATTCATACAATAAAGTACGAATTCATACAAAAGTATATGAATTCATTCAAAAATGTATGAATTCATTGAAAAATATATGAATTCATTGCAAAATGTATGAATTCATAGAACAATATATGAATTCATTGAAACTGTATGAATTCATTGAGAAATGTATGAATTCGTTGAAAAATGTAGGAATTTATTGAAAAAGGATGATTTCATTGAAAAATGTATGCTTAACAATTACCAATATAATGACAATATTTGAAAAGCGCTGACGTGAAGTCGGAAGATTTGATGCGCACAAACATACCCAGTGCGGTAACTCATTCAATTATTGAACTCGATTAACGCTGCTCTGCTCAGTTTTTATTTTAATGTTTAATGTTCTAATTGAACGACGCCTATAAACTTCTACAACACAGCCAATTTTGCCCATTAGCGAACTCAACTGAAATATTCGGACTCTGAACCTACCTTGAAAATTCAAAGATTCGAGCTCTTTCCGTTAGGCTAACGGACCGGATGGGTGGACGGCCGGACAGTATTGAATTTGACCTCGGACTCTTCATCAGGAAATCGAATCCAGTCATTTGAGTACATTTTCGGCTCAAATTTCTAAATTTTCAGCCATTAGAGCGAAATGATAGCTCAATGTTCCCCTAGAACATGCGCGCAAAAAAGAACCTCTTCAGGTGCGTTGGTTGCAAAACATGCAAAACGTTGGTTGCCAACTCATGTAGTCACAATGTCATAGTTTTTGAAATTTTTGCCAGAAATTTGAAAGAACTCGAAATTTGTTTGTTAATTTTGGACTCAACTATGACATTAGTTCGTAAATCGGCTAAATCCGTCCAATAATTCGAAGTTTTTATTATAAATATTACATTATAAATATCTCCAAAAATTCAGATATAATCAAATTTTAATTTGTAGAGTGAATGTTGATAATCAACATTAATAATCGATCATGCAATTAGTGAGGAGCACTTCATTGTAATATTAAAAAAAGTCTGTTTTTGCAACTCAAAATAACTTGGAAACAGTTTTCTCTATTCAGTTTGGTTCATGCAGAAGTAAACATCAGCGCAAAGGAATGAAATAAGGAGATTCTCAAATCGATATCTCAATAACTGAATGGGTGAAATGCGGTATATATACCGCATTTCACCCGAGTATGTATACATAGGTATAACGTATCTACATAAATGCTCGAGCAAAATTTCTTAGAGATCAAGTCATAAGCTATTACTGAACGAAGGTGCAAAAATCGCTGATTTTACTCGACTTATTTTTTGGATGTCGGTTTACAGATATCTTAGCAATTATTAGCCAATCACAAATACCATTACAATCAGTAGATTATTAATTTCGGATAATGTAACAATATTTCTCAACAATACACTAGCAAAAGTAAAGGTTTATACTAACAGAAAGCATGTCCGTACAATTCGATAAGACAAGATAATCTGAACCAGTGGTTTCTGGTGCACGAATTCATACATTTTTCAATGAATACAAACACTTTCCAATCAACTCATCTATTTTGCAGTGAATTCACACATTTTTCAATTAATTATATGCTATTGTATTCTCAATTCAATTTATTCATCAACAAATAATTACACTGGTACGCTGTATCTTATTCATTAGTAGTTACGCATTAATGACGCCGTCCGATGTGAAATATCGGTGTTTTCAATATTTCCATCAGATATCTCCGTATGTAACGAACGTAACTACTGTAACTAACGCGCAAGAACTCACGACCGATTATTTACTTTCGGATGATCGCTGGAATAAGTTTTTCTAGAGTTGAAACTAACAGTTCAGTAGAAGATTGGGAGTAAATTCGTGGTTTACTCAGTTTTAGGGTAACATGCCAATTTTAAGGGGTTAAATTTTTAACCCTTCAATCCTGACTTAAAATTCCGAAGCATTCGTGAATATGCGCAGAGAGAAGATGGATGGGGGAAAATTCCATATGAGGATTTTCTGGAATTTAACGTTAGTCGCTTTGATAGGAAAATTCTGGGTTATTATAGAGATAATCATTTTATAATCCAAGATGGATAAAGTAAAATCATCACTGAACAACCATTCCTCAACGTTGAGAAATAATGACTTAGAAATTTTGTGCACTAAACGAAGAAGAATATCATAGAGTTTTATAGAGTTATTTTGTATATTACAGATACGTTGAAGAGAATTCAATCTAATTTACCCTTTCTAAGGTTGAGATAATTCAAAATATAAAGTTTGATTACAACTATACAGAATAAAATTGTTGGTTAATTTTTGTGTACAATTATTTCAAGTAAGTATTCAAATTATACACATGAAAATTTTATTTTACATTTCAGTAATTGTTTCATTCTGTTATTCATTTTCGAATGTTAAGTTTAGAAAATATTTATTCTAATTTACATACAATTTATATAAGATTTCCATATCACATAAGTTGTGTTCACTATTTCTATTTTGTTTGGAACTAGCGTGAAGACTTAATAGGTAGTTTTTTTTTCTATAGATTTCATTTATTGAAAAATGAAGGCACGATGATATTTTTAAAATAGATCTAGTGAATTGTTATATAAAAGATCATTCGTGATAATATCATGTCGTTGGGAATTGGGAAAATATCTATACCATAAAAAATAAATTTAGAGGATAACTGAATGAGTATCATTATTTTAATTATTCTTATTATGGAATAAAACATATTTTTTCTATTTAATTTTTTCATAGCTTCTACTTCAAATGTGTAGATTTTTAGTCGCTTGACCATAAGCACTGGTTAATTTTCACTTTAAAGCAAAAGTTGGCGTTGAATAAATTACTATCGGTAAGCATTTGATGTTGGCAACGGATCAAATGTATGAATTAGTTTAGAGCATTGAATAATTTCATTCGTTTTGTACTCAAATGATTAGCCTACATATAGGTGGTATCATTTAAAAAAGGTTCATGTCATAAGAGTTAAGATCGAACACGAACGTGAGTAGATTGATTGAATGGTTAACACTAAGGTTAAGAAAGACTAAACCACAGGAAAGTGTTTCGTAGTTTACCTTTAGACATATACCAAATATACCCACTTATTCAAACAATGAAAAATTGAATGGTTAGGTGCTAACTAGAGTAACATTACCTCAATTAAAACAAATTGTAGAAATTGCTATGTTTTACTACCAATAAAAATATATATTTTATTGGTAGTAAAATATAGTAATTTCTACAATTTGTTTTAATTATGATCAACTACCAAATAGTGACGGCTGAAACAATTCAGTAACATTACCTCACTTCATTACTGTTCGGTTATATAGATGGGAGTAATATTGATGTATTGTTAAATGAAAATGTAATAAGTATGTTGAGAATTATTCCATTAAGTAGTCAGCAAACTTTTAATTTGGCTTAACAGTATGACATTCATTTCTATTTATTCATATTTTATATATTTACTTCATCTTCGTCGAGTTTCGTAGTGTTTACTACATTTTCAAACAGAATAAAAACAAATTTTATCTATACTATTATATATATTCGTTGAAGGCTTCCGCAAAACTTCGAAAAGTGGGTTACGGTTATGTAACGAATGCAAAATGGCTCGAATAATAGAAGTTATATGAAATTTCTTTGGATTGAAACTAATTTAGACATATGACCCAAAAACGAATAAATAATTCTAACCCATAGTAATTTAGCCAACACAGACATTCGATGTTGTGAAACACCATTGTTCTTAATTGAAATTTAACCAAAGTGTTTTTGACAGATTTACCGGAAAAATAACCAGACATTTGAAACTAGCCCTAATTCAAAATTTATCACTTCATTCTGTTTACAGATTCTTAACCATCTTTTGCAAGAAAGTATTTGCATGTTGGATCGTATAATTTTGGCGTGCATAACTCTGGAAGAATTAGATATGGAATTGATATCGGCAGTAGAAAGGGGAGATGAGGATATGACACTGAGATTACTGAAAAGAGGAGTTAATCCCAACAGAGCAGATCACAAAGGATACTGTACTCTTCACCATGCAGTAAAGCAAGGCCACAATATTCTGATTAGGCATCTTGTAAAATACGGCGCTGACATCGAAAAGGAAGGAATATTATATGGATACAAACCCTTACACTTAATCGTGTCAACAAACAACCAAATGAAATGCTTGGAGGAACTGATGAGGTGTAATGTTGATTTAAAAAGCAAAGATTGTATTGGAAACACTTTATTACAACTAAGTGTAAAGAATAATCCAGATAATGTCTACTTCATCAAAAAACTTATTTCTTTTGGTATGGATATAAATACGGTCGACATTGTAGGCAATAATTGTATGCACAATCTAGCTTCCAGTCGTGGTAAAGATCAAAATATTAAAATCGTGGCAAAACTTTTCATCAAAAAAGGTATCAATATAGACTGTCAGAATCGGACATTATTGGAAACACCCTTGCATATAGCTGCTAGACGTGGAAAATCATTTTTAATCGATATGCTCTTAGGCGAAGGGGCGGTTATAGATGTGATAGACAAAAATGGTCTTATTCCTTTCGACAACGTGCCAACGTCAGCGATAAATGTCTTTCGCGTATTCATCAAGCATCTGGCGTTAAAAATACACCAAGGAGAAATTGTAAACATGAATTTAGTGCATAAAATAAATTCGAATATCCAGCTGAAGCTATTATATGATAATATTGTTGAGGATTTGGAACGCCTAAAAGAACCAATAATAGAAACTCATAATGTCTCATATTACCATATATTGTGTGGGAAGAGTGAAAATGTGTTGAAGTACATGATGAACCTTGTGATAAGGGACAATGTTTCAGGCTATACAAAGTTCTCTACCATATATAAAAAGGAAATTCAACAGAAAATAGAGAAAGTGACAGAAATGATGTAAAACAAGGAACTTATTTACAAGAAAGTGAATAAGATATTCGATTATAAACTACCACATTTGTGTGTAGAGAAAATCTGTAGTTATCTTCACCCAGAAGATATTGCAAGATGTTGAAATTCTGGATAAGAAAATAATATTGCTTTTGGAGATTAGTTATATGTGTATTATATTATCAAAATGTGTATATATATTGTAAAAACTATGTATAAATAATAAATATATGAATAATTGTTAAGATATTCAAGGGTTGTGATTTATTCTAGATTTGAAATGAACGATTCATACTTTTTTATGCAGTTCCAATGAAATATATATGAAATGAATGACTCTTGGTGAAACATTATAACAATTTTATTTAGAATCATTCTCGCAGTTTCTTTCCTAACTATTATGTCAAATACAGAGTACAAAACCAAAATAGAAGACATTATTATTAGAACTGTTGTTTCATATATAAATGCTCCAGCTTATAAATTATGTGAATTTCAATAATTATAAATAATATTTATCGAGACATCTGCTGACAATTCAATCTCTTAAACTAATATAGGTGAGACAACAAAATTGTCTTTATGAAATATAAATGATTTGAAGTAAAACACTTTATTTCCGCTTATTTTTATTTTTCAACGACAATTGTTTCGTCAATTACATATTGACTTCTTCAGGTGAGTATGGCTACTAGAGTAACCATACTCACCTGACGTGAGCAAAAAATGTTACGGGAACTAAGCATTTTTCGCCTAGTAATAAAAAACATTCTATTTCCACACAATTCTTAATGTTGGCTTAATCATATTCTACATTTGAACTGATACTGTATGAATACTTAATATTTTATACAGTGTCAGTTCAAACGTAGAATATTATTAAGCCACAATATGGCGAATAATTGTCGTTCAACAATAAAAAGCTTGTGTAAATTGAATTTCATTTATAAGTAATTCAAAATTACTTTTAATCTATTACAGACCGAATCCTTCCATTAAACCCTTTCCTTTTAGCGCGATTGATCCATATGTTACAAAAATAATTTGCACTAAGTATAGGTATTTTTCACCTTCACTTATCAACAAAACGCATAGAAAATAATATTTTTCCGCAAATCATTCATCAGGTTTGCTTTTGTATACAAAATGGCAAATTATCATTGAAACCCTTTCAATTTCAAAATCGGGAGTATTTTCTATAAACTTTCGATATTTCTCAAGAAATGAATTTCGGGAAAGAACGAATTTTTTAACATGTTTATTGAAAAAGTTCCATTGTTGGGAAGGAGCATTCAAAACTCAATAATTTCTTTCGTTAACAAATAATTTTATTGGTTATTATTCCGAAATGAAATATAATTCTAATGAAAATGATTCGAATAAGTTATCAACATTATCCCATATTTCATAGATTATTCCAAACTCATTATTTTAAAATTACCTACCAGCGTTCAGTGAAGTGCTAATGTATTTCTGAGTATATCTTAATATCATAACAGTAAAACTTTTGGGTTCTGTTAATTATGAAGTTTCATCAGTGATATATGATCTTTTGTATATTTATGCAAATTTATTTCAGGTAAGTTATTAATTTCAGGTAGAAAAATGACAAAATATTGAATAACCTAAACGACATATCTTTCTAAATTATCCGAAGAGGTCAAATTATTTGTATTTAGCTGCCAATCTTAACATCGGAATTTCCAAAAATATTTATTAGAGTAACAATCTTATTCTTCATCTATCGACATTTTAGTGCATGAGACATGGAAACTACCCAATTTTTATTCTCCCAATATTTACGAAATTACAGAATCTTAGTATATTTACCTGTTACAGAAACCATATAATTAAATCTTCCCTTACTCCGAGAAAGAACCAATTCGGTAATAAAACAAGAAATAATAAATGTTTTGACAGTTTGCCTGCAACAAAATTATTTCACGTTTAACGGCAAGATTCACATATGTTACTATCCGAAATGGATTTTATGGATTCTCTAGACAGCAGAAAAATAAAAAGCCATTACTTTAAATGCTTCATTTATTGGTACAGATATGTAGATGATGTTTTATGTTTACTCAATGTCGCTGATAGATCATTTTGTTTGTTTGTGGAATTCTTGATTAAATTATCGACATCCATGCAATTCACTAATGAATTAGAAAAAAACAGTAGTACCAAATTTTGCTATACAGATTGATATCTGTACGATGGGTCGATTAGGAATGTTGGATTTTTTAAAATCTGTTATACAGGGGTGTTATACAGGGTGATTCAAAAATTATTGTATGCGACCTCGGACCGCGTCTGTAGTGTACATAGAGGGGTCATCCGAGAAGTAAAGTACGGCGGTCGTCCGAAAATTTTCGTTTCGTCGGAAGAAAGGGCAAAATGACACCAGTCATAATTCTCCTAACTTTATTGAAATTAATTGTGATAACAATCACGCTGGAAATAATACCATTAGAAAATAATATACTACCCGTCCTAATAGGAAAAGCCTATATCACAAATAGATATTTATAATTGATCTATCACATTGATTTGAATAAGATAGAAGAAATAATTTTCAAATATCAGTAAGAAATTGAAGACCTCAAAAAGCAACAATTAGATTTCGCTCAAACAGCAAATTTAGAACATTCTAATGAAATAAATTTTAAAGCCCATGAAGAGATTCTTAATGAAAATATTGGAACTAAAAGAGGACTAGTTAATCTCGGTGGCAAGATTTCAAAATTATTATTCGGAACCTCAGGTTCACATGATAAGGAATTGTATAGAAATTATTTTCTATGAGGAATCAGAAGCAGATAGCTACTGTCGTAAATGATCTTTACAAGATTAATCTTTTACATGAATCTACTTTAACCTATGCTAAATTTGCTGAATTGATAACAAACGTCACAATTATACATATTAATTATTTGAAAGATTATTATCAATTGTGATACGAAGATTATCTTCCAAAATACAATATTATTATTTTTGATATCAATTCCCACTATTTATGAAAAAGGATATAACTTATACAAGTTTTACTTCCTACCCCGAAATAATTTGACCGTTTCCCATACCAATTCCTATATGCTCTCGCAAGAAGAATTACTAGAATGGTCAATAAACCAATTCCATCCAATTGAAGCAGATTTCTTATGTAATCCAAAGAGAATCCAATGATGAAGAAACCAAGAATGATGACGTTCCTGATATAGTGTTAGAAGACTTAGATCAATGGAATGTTCGATATTTCAAAGTTTCTGTATTATTTATCACAATGCTCATTTTTGTAAAAATTATGTTTGCCTTTGCTTTCAGACATTTTAGAAAAAATGTATTCTCTAAAGCTACACTTTCAGCTGATAACTTCCTCTATGAAGGGGATGAATTACATAATCTTAACCCTTATTTATTTAATGGATTTTTTCCAATACTCCATAAGACCTGTATATTAGCATGTATTTTTATTGTAATTCAAAATTTCTCCCCATGAATCATATCATAATTTAGATAAGGACACCTATAAATACCATAAATACTATATAACCATAAATACCATAAATACTATATATATATATATAGTATATATATATATATATATATATATATATATATATAAATATAAATATCTGTATATATATATATATATATATATATACTATATATATACATTCTGTCAAGAAAGTACCGGGAATTATCGATTTAAATCTGGCGGGGTAATGAGGCAGGTAAAAATTTTTTTTCCTAGGTTGGTACCACCGTCCTTAATTACTGTGCCAAGCTTGAGCAGGATCTGTCAACGAGTGTGTTTGCAACAGCTGATTAAGTTAGTCGATGTCAGAGTGCGTGCCGATTTTTACTATGGGTGATTACGTTGAGCAAAGAATTTGTTTAAAGTTTTGTGTTGCAAATGAATTTTCGTGTGCCGATGCATTGAGAATGTTGCAAAAGGCCTTTGGTGATAATGCTCTATCGAAAACTCGTGCATATCAGTGGTACAGAGCCTTGAAGGACCGTCGTGAAGTGGTCGAAGACTTGCCTCGTTCCGGACGCCCATCGAGGGCTTCGATCGAAGATAACGTCGATAAAATTAAGGAAAGGGTGCTGGAAAACCGTCGTACCAGCTTGAGAGAGATAGCACATGATCTAAAGATATCCCACGAGCTTGCACGTACGATTTTGATTGATATTTTGGGCATGAGAAAGATGGCCGCACGACTCGTACCGAAAGACCTGAATTTTCTTCAAAAACGTCATCGCGAACAGGTTGCTTTAGACATGCTGGATCGCTGTAATTCCGATTCTTCATTCATGGAACGCATTATAACTGGTGATGAGACCTGGGTCTACGAGTACGATATGCTAACAAGCCAGCAATCATCGGAATGGGTGGCAAAAAATGAGCCGAAACCGAAAAAACCACGTCAAAGCCGCTCGAAAATGAAGGTGATGCTCATTGTTTTCTTCGATATCCGTGGCGTGGTGCACTACGAATTCGTTCCAGAGGGTCAGACGGTAAACAAGGAGTATTACCTAGGCGTTATAAAACGTTTGCGTGAGCGTATCCGTAAGAAGCGGTCAAATTTGTGGGCGAACAAAACATGGATTTTGCATGACGATAACGCGCCTTTTCACCGAGCTACGATTGTGACTGACTTTCTCGCCAAAAACTCAACAAACGTGCTTCAGCAACCACCGTATTCGCCGGATTTGGCTCCCTGCGACTTTTTCCTCTTCCCAAAACTAAAATTGCTCCTTCGTGGCACCCGTTTTGAGTCGATTGAAGCCATAAAACAAAATTCGGCGCGAGAGCTAAAGTCCATCCCGGAAAGCGCCTATAAAAAATGTTTCGATAATTGGAAATGCCGTTGGCATAGATGTATTGGAGCAAATGGAGCCTATTTTGAAGGCGACCCAATAAATTTTGACGATTAAATGTGAAAATGATGTTTTAATTAAAAATTCCCGGTAGTTTCTTGACAGAGTAGTATATATATATATATATATATATATATATATATATATATATATATATATATATAGATAGAAATATTAATAATTTAATTCATAAAAATAGAAGAAAGAGCATATTCAGAGCACATAACGACAAGTCGATTGAAAATTTTTTGAACAAGGATCAGAAATCAGTATACTTGTTGACAATTTATAAACAGAATTCACAGGCAGATTTAAATACACAATTATTCAATGTAAAAAAAGCCACAGTTGCATTAAATAGAAGTAATTTGAATTTAGATATGTAATTTGAAATCGATGAAGAAATTGTTGAAAAGATTTGTTACTTTCATGAATCACAGATGAACTTCAGTGAAATCATTGACAACGAACAAGCTAAATTAAATATAACTCACCAGAATTATGTAAACGGAACAAATTTGATCAAAATTCAATTAATTAAATGAAAGATACATCTACGTCAGATATTTTTAAATTATTAATGTCAGAGATATCCTTCAAGATGTTTAGGCATCAAAAGAATTATAATAGCACCTAAGATTTATGAATTTAATCAATTTCATAAGTAATAATGAGTAATTTATAAGTTATAAGCATCAGAACTTAAACTTTGTTAAATTTTGACACTTGAAATACTTTACTGATGAAAAGCAAGACGTTGATTGTTCTATTCAACATGAAACATACATCAAAATGTAGTTAACAAAATAGGATAATTTTCAACAGTAGTTTCAAACCAACAAATATTGTAAATTTTGTAAAATAATCGAAAGCATCATTTTTCAATAATTTTGACAGAAGCTAGTAAGCTTTGAAATTCAATTTATCGTGAAAACTATTAATAGGAAAGACACAGAAAAATTGGCAAGTCTTTAAAATACGAGAACAGAATTCACATCGGCCTGTCTCAAAATAGAACATTACTCTCTTCAATAGTCCAGGTCCAAAACCTAAAAATAAATCAATAATATTATTGTAAATGGAAATGTGATAAAAAATTACGTTACCTGAGTGTAGTGAATGGAAATAAACCCAAATAGCAATCAAGAATACAACAATTTAAATCAAAAAGAGGAAATCAACCTAGTGGGCTGGGAGATCCGAACATTCTGGAAATATTCTTGAGAAACAAAAACAAAATCCTGAAATAGAGCAAAGCCAACATCAAATGAACACTGTCAATGGATGATTAAACTTACCAAAGGTAGAAATAAGTTTATACATGTAAAATTTTTCAATTTGAATTCAAAAACAAATCATTGCTTGTTTACGTTAGAATTACGTTACGATATTTAAATAGTGTTAAGTTAGAACATAGAATTAGACATTATTTAGATTATTAATCACTGATTATTATTATATTTCAAATTACTCAGTCATAATATATACTGTAAAAAAATTCAGCTTATTAAAAATTCAAATTGAACCCTCCCTAAAGGATCAAATCAAATTTAATAATATTTGAATTTCAATTATTCAACAACAAAATTAAAATCTTAAGAGCTAGCTGGTAACATTGAATACAAGCAGCTAGATACAAGGGTTATCAAACCAGTATTCATTCTGAAATTATATATTTAAACCATATCGAATTGGCTCCACTATGTGCGGTAGAAAAAAGTAAAAGTGAATTAAAAATTTAAGTTGTTATTCCATAACAATATATATAATATATGACTAATGTTGACTGCCGGGACATTTTGTACATTTGAAAGAACAGTGTACAATTGATTGTATATAACTTCACTTCTTCATATATCTGTTTTTGTAATCATCTGTAATTTCAGAAGTGCCTCATAATTATTACAATTACTTATCTACTTTTGTATGTAACGTTTATTTCAATTTTTATTTCAATTTTATTTCAATTTATCTTAATAGGTGCCGAAAATCTGAAAGCTCCTTCGATAGATATTTTTTTCTTCATTTAGTCCATAATTAAATTTCATTTATGATTCATACATGGTTCGAAAGCAGTCTTTTATTCAGATATCAACTTTATACTTGATTTTAAAACCTAGACATCAGGCTTTAAACCTTGAGTAATTAATCATTTTTCGTCAATAATTTATAGATCACTCAAATGAACTGTAAGAACATTTTCAAAAATGAACTTTTCGTCATGTCCATCCCTTCATTTATTCGTGATGAATACGGATTTTGATCTGATATTCATCAATATATATTCTTGTAATGACTACTTGCGTATTTCACTCCCAATATATGAAGAACAACTTTTACACAAAATAAATAATATTTTACATTAATTATCCCTGAGTAAAAAGTAGCAAATTTATAGTCCGGAGCAATTTCTAAAACATACGAATAATATTGTATCGATATCCTTACATATTACAGATTAAAGTTGCCCGCTGCGTCTGTCTGTATGTCTGTTCGCGATTAACTCGAAAAGTGATGAAAGCATTTTTATCCGGCTTTAACCAATTGATAGACTGATTTATGAGGAAGATTGGTACACAGTTTGACAAGGTTTTATGCGAATTGGTTGAGATATGATGATAAATGTCGAGTTTGGTAGCTTTCTTTGGAAAAGATGCCTAATCTCTTTGAGATATAACAAAACTATGCATGGTAGGATATTCCTCTTTTATAGGTCTCCAAAGAAGTCCGCGATGGCAATGGATCAGCTTACTATTTATCGATTTTAAATTCTGAAAAAAGTTTACCTACCAACAATGCGGCAATTGGAAAGCTATTCAAACGAATGCAGTATTAATAATGTGTTAATTATTATAGAAATACTTTACATTAGTAACCTCAAGAAATATATGCACGTCATTAAAATGTTTCACACTATATAATTTAAACGAATATCTAAGGAGTAGTCTAAAATAATTTGCACCTTGAATCAGAAAAATATAGAGTAAAAAAAATTAAATCAGTTTGGAAGACTCACAAAGTTCGTTTTGGTTTTATCATTCAATAAGTAGTTTTATAGATCTACTAAAAAATCCGCGATGGCATATATCTCTTTTAAGGATAGCTTATTTTAGCTATTCTATATTCTGAAAATATTGTCACATACAATGCAGTAATTGAAAAACTATTTAGATGGAAACAGTAACTCAAACATGTTAGTTATCTTAAGCATTTCATGCGCATTATTTCGTTTTTATTTATCATTACGTGGGTTTACATAAAATTTCATTTTTTTAATATGATACGTTGTTAAAACCATCTGGGAGCGAATATGAAGTTTAATGTAAGAAGCTAGATTGGATTCGAAAAAACACATGCTTCTTAAAATTTTACCGACTTCATCATGTCAATTGGTAAAAAACGGATGAAAATCGGTCGAAATATTCTTCAGTTCGTAAACTAGATAGAATCGGTAAGCAGTACGTCGATGACGAATCTACAAAAGCGTAGAAGGCCATGGTAGATTTTTATTGAATAATTCACTGAAAAATCTATGAATTCATACAATATTCCATAAATTCATACTAAAATGTATGTATACTAAAATGTATGAATTCATACAATAAAGTACGAATTCATACAAAAGTCTATGAATTCATTCAAAAATGTATGAATTCATTGAAAATTATATGAATTCATTGCAAAATGTATGAATTCATAGAACAATATATGAATTCATTGAAACTGTATGAATTCATTGGAAATGTATGAATTCGTTGAAAAATGTAGGAATTTATTGAAAAAGGATGATTTCATTGAAAAATGTATGCTTAACAATTACCAATATAATGACAATATTTGTAAAGCGCTGACGTGAAGTCGGAAGATTTGATACGCACAAACATACCCAGAGCGGTAACTCATTCAATTATTGAACTCGATTAACGCTGCTCTGCTCAGTTTTTATTTTAAAGTTTAATGTTCTAATTGAGCGACGCCTATAAACTTCTACAACACAGCCAATTTTGCCCATTAGCGAACTCAACTGAAATATTCGGACTCTGAATCTACCTTGAAAATTCAAAGATTCGAGCTCTTTCCGTTAGGCTAACGGACCGGATGGGTGGACGGCCGGACAGTATTGAATTTGACCTCGGATTCTTCATCAGGAAATCGAATCCAGTCATTTGAGTACATTTTCGGCTCAAATTTCTAAATTTTCAGCCATTAGAGCGAAATGATAGCTCAATGTTCCCCTAGAACATGCGCGCAAAAAAGAACCTCTTCAGGTGCGTTGGTTGCAAAACATGCAAAACGTTGGTTGCCAACTCATGTAGTCACAATGTCATATTTTTTGAAATTTTTGCCAGAAATTTGAAAGAACTCGAAATTTGTTTGTTAATTTTGGACTCAACTATGACATTAGTTCGTAAATCGGCTAAATCCGTCCAATAATTCGAAGTTTTCATTATAAATATTACATTATAAACATCTCCAAAAATTCAGATATAATCAAATTTTAATTTGTAGAGTGAATGTTGATAATCAACATTAATAATCGATCATGCAATTAGTGAGGAGCACTTCATTGTAATATTAAAAAAAGTCTGTTTTTGCAACTCAAAATAACTTGGAAACTGTTTTCTCTATTCAGTTTGGTTCATGCAGAAGTAAACATCAGCGCAAAGGAATGAAATAAGGAGATTCTCAAATCGATATCTCAATAACTGAATGGGTGAAATGCGGTATATATACCGCATTTCACCCGAGTATGTATACATAGGTATAACGTATCTACATAAATGCTCGAGCAAAATTTCTTAGAGATCAAGTCATAAGCTATTACTGAACGAAGGCGCAAAAATCGCTGATTTTACTCGACTTATTTTTTGGATGTCGGTTTACAGATATCTTAGCAATTATTAGCCAATCACAAATACCATTACAATCAGTAGATTATTAATTTCGGATAATGTAACAATATTTCTCAACAATACACTAGCAAAAGTAAAGGTTTATACTAACAGAAAGCATGTCCGTACAACTCGATAAGACAAGATAATCTGAACCAGTGGTTGCTGGTGCACGAATTCATACATTTTTCAATGAATACAAACACTTTCCAATCAACTCATCTATTTTGCAGTGAATTCACACATTTTTCAATTAATTATATGCTATTGTATTCTCAATTCAATTTATTCATCAACAAATAATTACACTGGTACGCTGTATCTTATTCATTAGTAGTTACGCATTAATGACGCCGTCCGATGTGAAATATCGGTGTTTTCAATATTTCCATCAGATATCTCCGTATGTAACTAACGTAACTTTGGTAACTAACGCGCAAGAACTCAGGACCGATTATTTACTTTCGGATGATCGCTGGAATAAGTTTTTCTAGAGTTGAAACTAACAGTTCAGTAGAAGATTGGGAGTAAATTCGTGGTTTACTCAGTTTTAGGGTAACATGCCAATTTTAAGGGGTTAAATTTTTAACCCTTCAATCCTGACTTAAAATTCCGAAGCATTCGTGAATATGCGCAGAGAGAAGATGGATGGGGGAAAATTCCATATGAGGATTTTCTGGAATTTAACGTTAGTCGCTTTGAAAGGAAAATTCTGGGTTATTATAGAGATAATCATTTTATAATCCAAGATGGATAAAATAAAATCATCACTGAACAACCAGTCCTCAACGTTGAGAAATAATGACTTAGAAATTTTGTGCACTAAAGGAAGAAGAAGAATATCATAGAGTTTTATAGAGTTAATTTGTATATTACAGATGCGTTGAAGAGAATTTAATCTAATTTACCCTGTTCTAAGGTTGAGATAATTCAAAATATAAAGTTTGATTACAACTATACAGAATAAAATTGTTGGTTAATTTTTGTGTACAATTATTTCAAGTAAGTATTCAAATTATACACATGAAAATTTTATTTTGCATTTCAGTAATTGTTTTATTCTGTTATTCATTTTCGAATGTTAAATTTAGAAAATATTTATTCTAATTTACATACAATTTATATAAGATTTCCATATCACATAAGTTGTGTTCACTATTTCTATTTTGTTTGGAACTAGCGTGAAGACTTAATAGGTAGTTTTTTTTTCTATAGATTTCATTTATTGAAAAATGAAGGCACGATGATATTTTTAAAATAGATCTAGTGAATTGTTATATAAAAGAACATTCGTGATAATATCATGTCGTTGGGAATTGGGAAAATATCTATACCATAAAAAATAAATTTAGAGGATAACTGAATGAGTATCATTATTTTAATTATTCTTATTATGGAATGAAATATATTTTCTCTATTTAATTTTTTCATAGCTTCTACTTCAATGGTGTAGATTTTTAGTCGCTTGACCATAAGCACTGGTTAATTTTCACTTTAAAGCAAAAGTTGGCGTTGAATAAATTACTATCGGTAAGCATTTGATGTTGGCAACGGATCAAATGTATGAATTAGTTTAGAGCATTGAATAATTTCATTCGTTTTGTACTCAAATGATTAGCCTACATATAGGTGGTATCATTTAAAAAGGTTTCATGTCATAAGAGTTAAGATCGAACACGAACGTGAGTAGATTGATTGAATGGTTAACACTAAGGTTAAGAAAGACTAAACCACAGGAAAGTGTTTCGTAGTTTACCTTTAGACATATGCCAAATATACCCACTTATTTAAACAATGAAAAATTGAATGGTTAGGTGCTAACTAGAGTAACATTACCTCATTTAAAACAAATTGTAGAAATTGCTATGTTTTACTACCAATAAAAATATATATTTTATTGGTAGTAAAATATAGTAATTTCTACAATTTGTTTTAATTATGATCAACTACCAAATAGTGACGGCTGAAACAATTCAGTAACATTACCTCACTTCATTACTGTTCGGTTATATAGATGGGAGTAATATTGATGTATTGTTGAATGAAAATGTAATAAGTATGTTGAGAATTATTCCATTAAGTAGTCAGCAAACTTTTAATTTGGCTTAACAGTATGACATTCATTTCTATTTATTCATATTTTATATATTTACTTCATCTTCGTCGAGTTTCGTAGTGTTTACTACATTTTCAAACAGAATGAAAACAAATTTTATCTATACTATTATATACATTCGTTGAAGGCTTCCGCAAAACTTCGAAAAGTGGGTTACGGTTATGTAACGAATGCAAAATGGCTCGAATAATAGAAGTTATATGAAATTTCTTTGGATTGAAACTAATTTAGACATATGACCCAAAAACGAATAAATAATTCTAACCCATAGTAATTTAGCCAACACAGACATTCGATGTTGTGAAACACCATTGTTCTTAATTGAAATTTAACCAAAGTGTTTTTGACAGATTTACCGGAAAAATAACCAGACATTTGAAACTAGCCCTAATTCAAAATTTATCACTTCATTCTGTTTACAGATTCTTAACCATCTTTTGCAAGAAAGTATTTACATGTTGGATCGTATAATTTTGGCGTGCATAACTCTGGAAGAATTAGATATGGAATTGATATCGGCAGTAGAAAGGGGAGATGAGGATATGACACTGAGATTACTGAAAAGAGGAGTTAATCCCAACAGAGCAGATCACAAAGGATACTGTACTCTTCACCATGCAGTAAAGCAAGGCCACAATATTCTGATTAGGCATCTTGTAAAATACGGCGCTGACATCGAAAAGGAAGGAATATTATATGGATACAAACCCTTACACTTAATCGTGTCAACAAACAACCAAATGAAATGCTTGGAGGAACTGATGAGGTGTAATGTTGATTTAAAAAGCAAAGATTGTATTGGAAACACTTTATTACAACTAAGTGTAAAGAATAATCCAGATAATGTCTACTTCATCAAAAAACTTATTTCTTTTGGTATGGATATAAATACGGTCGACATTGTAGGCAATAATTGTATGCACAATCTAGCTTCCAGTCGTGGTAAAGATCAAAATATTAAAATCGTGGCAAAACTTTTCATCAAAAAAGGTATCAATATAGACTGTCAGAATCGGACATTATTGGAAACACCCTTGCATATAGCTGCTAGACGTGGAAAATCATTTCTAATCGATATGTTCTTAGGCGAAGGGGCGGTTATAGATGTGATAGACAAAAATGGTCTTATTCCTTTCGACAACGTGCCAACGTCAGCGATAAATGTCTTTCGCGTATTCATCAAGCATCTGGCGTTAAAAATACACCGAGGAGAAATTGTAAACATGAATTTAGTGCATAAAATAAATTCGAATATCCAGCTGAAGCTATTATATGATAATATTGTTGAGGATTTGGAGCGCCTAAAAGAACCAATAATAGAATCTCATAATGTCTCATATTACCATATATTGTGTGGGAAGAGTGAAAATGTGTTGAAGTATATGAGGAACCTTGTGATAAGGGACAATGTTTCAGGCTATACAAAGATCTCTACCATATATAAAAAGGAAATTCAACAGAAAATAGAGAAAGTGACAGAAATAATGAAAAACAAGGAAATTATTTACAACAAAGTGAATAAGATATTCGATTATAAACTACCACATTTGTGTGTAGAGAAAATCTGTAGTTATCTTCACCCAGAAGATATTGCAAGATGTTGAAATTCTGGATGAGAAAATAATATTGCTTTTAGAGATTAGTTATATGTGTATTATATTATCAAAATGTGTATATATATTGTAAAAACTATGTATAAATAATAAATATATGAATAATTGTTAAGATATTCAAGGGTTGTGATTTATTCTAGATTTGAAATGAACGATTCATTCTTTTTTATGCAGTTCCAATGAAATATATATGAAATGAATGACTCTTGGTGAAACATTATAACAATTTTATTTAGAATCATTCTCGCAGTTTCTTTCCTAACTATTATGTCAAATACAGAGTACAAAACCAAAATAGAAGACTTAATGAAATCCGAAAATTTGAGAGAACTTAAATCAGACCTAAAAAATAGTTTTCGTAGATCAGTGAAGCAATAGTTTTATGATTGCAAGAATATTTTTATTGTTGAAAACCCAAAAACTCTAAATGTCATGAATCCTACAGAACCTGTTCTTTATGGAATGCCAATATTACATAAAGACGACATTATTATTAGAACTGTTGTTTCATATATAAATGCTCCAGCTTATAAATTATGTGAATTTCAATAATTATAAATAATATTTATCGAGACATCTGCTGACAATTCAATCTCTTAAACTAATATAGGTGAGACAACAAAATTGTCTTTATGAAATATAAATGATTTGAAGTGAAACACTTTATTTCCGCTTATTTTTATTTTTCAACGACAATTGTTTCGTCAATTACATATTGACTTCTTCAGGTGAGTATGGCTACTAGAGTAACCATACTCACCTGACGTGAGCAAAAAATGTTACGGGAACTAAGCATTTTCCGCCTAGTAATAAAAAAAATTCTATTTCCACACAATTCTTAATGCTGGCTTAATCATATTCTACATTTGAACTGATACTGTATGAATACTTAATATTTTATACAGTGTCAGTTCAAACGTAGAATATTATTAAGCCACAATATGGCGAATAATTGTCGTTCAACAATAAAAAGCTTGTGTAAATTGAATTTCATTTATAAGTAATTCAAAATTACTTTTAATCTATTACAGATCGAATCCTTCCATTAAACCCTTTCCTTTCAGCGCGATTGTTCCATATGTAACAAAAATAATTTGCACTAAGTATAGGTATTTTTCACCTTCACTTATCAACAAAACGCATAGAAAATAATATTTTTCCGCAAATCATTCATCAGGTTTGCTTTTGTATACAAAATGGCAAATTATCATTGAAACCCTTTCAATTTCAAAATCGGGAGTATTTTCTATAAACTTTCGATATTTCTCAAGAAATGAATTTCGGGAAAGAACGAATTTTTATAACATGTTCATTGAAAAAGTTCCATTGTTGGGAAGGAGCATTCAAAATTCAATAATTTCTTTCGTTAACAAATAATATTATTTGTTAATATTCCGAAATGAAATATAATTCTTATGAAAATGATTCGAATAAGTTATCAACATTATCCCATATTTCATAGATTATTCCAAACTTATTATTTTAAAATTACCTACCAGCGTTCAGTGAAGTGCTAATGTATTTCTGAGTATATCTTAATATCATAACATTAAAACTTTTGGGTTCTGTTAATTATGAAGTTTCATCAGTGATGAATGATCGCGTAACACACATCTTTTGTATATTTATGCAAATTTATTTCAGGTAAGTTATTAATTTCAGGTAGAAAAATGACAAAATATTGAATAACCTAAACGACATATCTTTCTAAATTATCCGAAGAGGTAAAATTATTTGTATTTAGCTGCCAATCTTAACATCGGAATTTCCAAAAATATTTATTAGAGTAACAATCTTATTCTTCATCTATCGACATTTTAGTGCATGAGACATGGAAACTACCCAATTTTTATTCTCCCAATATTTACGAAATTACAGAATCTTAGTATATTTACCTGTTACAGAAACCATATAATTAAATCTTCCCTTACTCCGAGAAAGAACCAATTCGGTAATAAAACAAGAAATAATAAATGTTTTGACAGTTTGCCTGCAACAAAATTATTTCACGTTTAACGGCAAGATTCACATATGTTACTATCCGAAATGGATTTTATGGATTCTCTAGACAGCAGAATAATAAAAAGCCATTACTTTAAATGCTTCATTTATTGGTACAGATATGTAGATGATGTTTTATGTTTACTCAATGTCGCTGATAGATCATTTTGTTTGTTTGTGGAATTCTTGATTAAATTATCCACATCCATGCAATTCACTAGTGAATTAGAAAAAAACAGTAGTACCAAATTTTGCTATACAGATTGATATCTGTACGATGGGTCGATTAAGAATGTTGGATTTTTTAAAATCTGTTATACAGGGGTGTTATACAGGGTGATTCAAAAATTATTGTATGCGACCTCGGACCGCGTCTGTAGTGTACATAGAGGGGTCATCCGAGAAGTAAAGTACGGCGGTCGTCCGAAAATTTTTGTTTCGTCGGAAGAAAGGGCAAAATGACACCCGTCATAATTCTCCTAACTTTATTGAAATTAATTGTGATAACAATCACGCTGGAAATAATACCATTAGAAAATAATATACTACCCGTCCTAATAGGAAAAGCCTATATCACAAATAGATATTTATAATTGATCTATCACATTGATTTGAATAAAATAGAAGAAACAATTTTCAAATATCAGTAAGAAATTGAAGACCTCAAAAAGCAACAATTAGATTTCGCTCAAACAGCAAATTTAGAACATTCTAATGAAATAAATTTTAAAGCCCATGAAGAGATTCTTAATGAAAATATTGGAACTAAAAGAGGACTAGTTAATCTCGGTGGCAAGATTTCAAAATTATTATTCAGGTTCTCACGATGAGGAATTGTATAGAAATTATTTTCTATGAGGAATCAGAAGCAGATAGCTACTGTCGTAAATGATCTTTACAAGATTAATCTTTTACATGAATCTACTTTACCCTATGCTAAATTTGCTGAATTGATAACAAACGTCACAATTATACATGTTAATTATTTGAAAGATTATTATCACTCGTGATACGAAGATTATCTTCCAAAATACAATATTATTATTTTTGATATCAATTCCCACTATTTATGAAAAAGGATATAACTTATACAAGTTTTACTTCCTACCCCAAAATAATTTGACCGTTTCCCATACCAATTCCTATATGCTCTCGCAAGAAGAATTACTAGAATGGTCAATAAACCAATCCCATCCAATTGAAGCAGATTTCTTATGTAATCCAAAGAGAATCCAATGATGAAGAAACCAAGAAAGATGATGTTCCTGATATAGTGTTAGAAGACTTAGATCAATGGAATGTTCGATATTTCAAAGTTTCTGTATTATTTATCACAATGCTCATTTTTGTAAAAATTATATTTGCTTTTGCTTTCAGACATTTTAGAAAAAATGTATTCTCTAAAGCTACACTTTCAGCTGATAACTTCCTCTATGGAGGGGATGAATTACATAATCTTAACCCTTATTAATTTAATGGATTTTTTCCAATACTCCATAAGACCTGTATATTAGCATGTATTTTTATTGTAATTCAAAATTTCTCCCCATGAATCATATCATAATTTAGATAAGGACACCTATAAATACCATTGTGATTGTTTATTCTTCAAGAGATTAGACGCATTCATCATTGTATTGAAATGAATATATATATATATTTAGATATAAATATTTTTTTTATATATTTATATATTCATACTATATATATATATATATATATATATATTTATATATATATATTTATATATCTATACATATATACATATATATATATATATATATATATATATATATATATAGTATATATATATATATTTTTATATATATATATATATATAAATATATGTATATAAATATATATATATATATATATATATATATATATACATATATTTATATATATATACTATATATATATATACTATATATATATATATATATATATATATATATATATACTATATATATACATTCTGTCAAGAAAGTACCGGGAATTATCGATTTAAATCTGGCGGGGTAATGAGGCAGGTCCTAGGTTGGTACCACCGTCCTTGATTACTATGCTAAGCTTGAGCAGGATCTGTCAACAAGTGTGTTTGCAACAGCTGATTAAGTCAGTCGATGTCAGAGTGCGTGCCGATTTTCACTATGGGTGATTACGTTGAGCAAAGAATTTGTTTAAAGTTTTGTGTTGCAAATGAATTTTCGTGTGCCGATGCATTGAGAATGTTGCATAAGGCCTTTGGTGATAATGCTCTATCGAAAACTCGTGCATATCAGTGGTACAGAGCCTTGAAGGACGGTCGTGAAGTGGTCGAAGACTTGCCTCGTTCCGGACGCCCATCGACGGCTTCGATCGAAGATAACGTCGATAAAATTAAGGAAAGGGTGCTGGAAAACCGTCGTACCAGCTTGAAAGAGATAGCACATGATAAGATATCCCACGAGTTCGCACGTATGATTTTGATTGATATTTTGGGCATGAGAAAGATGGCCGCACGACTCGTACCGAAAGACCTGAATATTCTTCAAAAACGTCATCGCGAACAGGTTGCTTTAGACATGCTGGATCGCTGTAATTCCGATTCTTCATTCATAGAACGCATTATAACTGGTGATGAGACCTGGGTCTACGAGTACGATATGCAAACAAGCCAGCAATCATCGGAATGGGTGGCAAAAAATGAGCCGAAACCGAAAAAACCACGCCAAAGCCGCTCGAAAATGAAGGTGATGCTCATTGTTTTCTTCGATATCCGTGGCGTGGTGCACTACGAATTCGTTCCAGAGGGTCAGACGGTAAACAAGGAGTATTACCTAGGCGTTATGAAACGTTTGCGTGAGCGTATCCGTAAGAAGCGGTCAAATTTGTGGGCGAACAACACATGGATTTTGCATGACGATAACGCGCCTTCTCACCGAGCTACGATTGTGACTGACTTTCTCGCCAAAAACTCAACAAACGTGCTTCAGCAACCACCGTATTCGCCGGATTTGGCTCCCTGCGACTTTTTCCTCTTCCCAAAACTAAAATTGCCCCTTCGTGGCACCCGTTTTGAGTCGATTGAAGCCATAAAACAAAATTCGGCGCGAGAGCTAAAGTCCATCCCGGAAAGCGCCTATAAAAAATGTTTCGATAATTGGAAATGCCGTTGGCATAGATGTATTGGAGCAAATGGAGCCTATTTTGAAGGCGACCCAATAAATTTTGACGATTAAATGTGAAAATGATGTTTTAATTGAAAATTCCCGGTAGCTTCTTGACAGAGTAGTACATATATATATATATATATATATATATATATATATATATATATATATTTATATAGTATTACAGTTAAATTAAATAATTATACGAATATATTATAGAAAAGAGTGTGGATAGCTCAGCGGGAGAGCATCGGACTCGTGACCGGGAGGTCCAGGGTTCGAATCCTATTCAGGTAGAAAAGAAATTTTCTAGTTGGACGGGTATCTGCCACCATTTCACTGTTGGGTCAAAAATTAACAGTGCTGTGACCTAAAGTGGCGCAAGATCGCAGTAACAAAGCCTACACAGAACACAACTGAACTCCTAACTCGTACAAGCTGAAAAAGCTTCTGAGGGATCTTCACAGAAGATCTAGGAGTATCAGGATAATAATAATAATAATAATAATAATAATAATAATAATAAATTATAGAAATGACTCACCGTTGAGTCGTTAGAGTTTAACCAAACCGAAATTAATTAAATAATATCCATTCCGATAAAAATATCAATAATTTAATTCATAAAAATAGAAGAAAGAGCATATTCAGAGCACTTAACGACAAGTCGAGTGAAAATTCTTTGAACAGGGATCAGAAATCAGTATACTTGTTGACAATTTATAAACAGAATTCACAGGCAGATTTAAATACACAATTATTCAATGTAAAAAAAGCCACAGTTGCATTAAATAGAAGTAATTTGAATTTAGATATGTTATTTGAAATCGATGAAGAAATTGTTGAAAAGATTTGTTACTTTCATGAATCACAGATGAACTTCAGTGAAATCATTGACAACGAACAAGCTAAATTAAATATAACTCACCAGAATTATGTAAACGGGACAAATTTGATCAAAATTCAATTAATTAAATGAAAGATACATCTACGTCAGATATTTTTAAATTATTAATGTCAGAGATATCCTTCAAGATGTTTAGGCATCAAAAGAATTATAATAGCACCTAAGATTTATGAATTTAATCAATTTCATAAGTAATAATGAGTAATTTATAAGTTATAAGCATCAGAACTTAAACTTTGTTAAATTTTGACACTTGAAATACTTTACTGATGAAAAGCAAGACTTTGATTGTTCTATTCAACATGAAACATACATGAAAATGTAGTTAACAAAATAGGATAATTTTCAACAGTAGTTTCAAACCAAGAAATATTGTAAATTTTGTAAAATAATCGAAAGCATCATTTTTCAATAATTTTGACAGAAGCTAGTAAGCTTTGAAATTCAATTTTTCGTGAAAACTTTTGATAGGAAAGACACAGAAAAATTGGCAAGTCTTTAAAATACGAGAACAGAATTCACATCGGCCTGTCTCAAAATAGAACATTACTCCCTTCAATAGTCCAGGTCCAAAACCTAAAAATAAATCAATAATATTATTGTAAATGGAAATGTGATAAAAAAATTACGTTACCTGAGTGTAGTGAATGGAAATAAACCCAAATAGCAATCAAAAATACAACAATTTAAATCAAAAAGAGGAAATCAACCTAGTGGGCTGGGAGATCCGAACATTCTGGAAATATTCTTGAGAAACAAAAACAAAATCCTGAAATAGAGCAAAGCCAACATCAAATGAACACTGTCAATGGATGATTAAACTTACCAACGGTAGAAATAAGTTTATACATGTAAAATTTTTCAATTTGAATTCAAAAACAAATCATTGCTTGTTTACGTTAGAATTACGTTACGATATTTAAATAAAAAAACTATTTAGATGGAAACAGTAACTCAAACATGTTAGTTATCTTAAGCATTTCATGCGCATTATTTCGTTTTTATTTATCTTTACGTGGGTTTACATAAAATTTCATTTTTTTAATATGATACGTTGTTAAAACCATCTGGGAGCGAATATGAAGTTTAATGTAAGAAGCTAGATTGGATTCGAATAAACACATGCTTCTTAAAATTTTACCGACTTCATCATGTCAATTGGTAAAAAACGGATGAAAATCGGTCGAAATATTCTTCAGTTCGTAAACTAGATAAAATCGGCAAGCAGTACGTTGATGACGTATCTACGAAAGCGTAGAAGGCCATGGTAGATTTTTATTGAATAATTCACTGAAAAATCTATGAATTCATACAATATTCCATAAATTCATACTAAAATGTATGTATACTAAAATGTATGAATTCATACAATATTCCATAAATTCATACTAAAATGTATGTATACTAAAATGTATGAATTCATACAATAAAGTACGAATTCATACAAAAGTATATGAATTCATTCAAAAATGTATGAATTCATTGAAAAATATATGAATTCATTGCAAAATGTATGAATTCATAGAACAATATATGAATTCATTGAAACTGTATGAATTCATTGAGAAATGTATGAATTCGTTGAAAAATGTAGGAATTCATTGAAAAAGGATGATTTCATTGAAAAATGTATGCTTAACAATTACCAATATAATGACAATATTTGAAAAGCGCTGACGTGAAGTCGGAAGATTTGATGCGCACAAACATACCCAGAGCGGTAACTCATTCAATTATTGAACTCGATTAACGCTGCTCTGCTCAGTTTTTATTTTAATGTTTAATGATCTAATTGAACGACGCCTATAAACTTCTACAACACAGCCAATTTTGCCCATTAGCGAACTCAACTGAAATATTCGGACTCTGAACCTACCTTGAAAATTCAAAGATTCGAGCTCTTTCCGTTAGGCTAACGGACCGGATGGGTGGACGGCCGGACAGTATTGAATTTGACCTCGGATTCTTCATCAGGAAATCGAATCCAGTCATTTGAGTACATTTTCGGCTCAAATTTCTAAATTTTCAGCCATTAGAGCGAAATGATAGCTCAATGTTCCCCTAGAACATGCGCGCAAAAAAGAACCTCTTCAGGTGCGTTGGTTGCAAAACATGCAAAACGTTGGTTGCCAACTCATGTAGTCACAATGTCATAGTTTTTGAAATTTTTGCCAGAAATTTGAAAGAACTCGAAATTTGTTTGTTAATTTTGGACTCAACTATGACATTAGTTCGTAAATCGGCTAAATCCGTCCAATAATTCGAAGTTTTTATTATAAATATTACATTATAAATATCTCCAAAAATTCAGATATAATCAAATTTTAATTTGTAGAGTGAATGTTGATAATCAACATTAATAATCGATCATGCAATTAGTGAGGAGCACTTCATTGTAATATTAAAAAAAGTCTGTTTTTGCAACTCAAAATAACTTGGAAACAGTTTTCTCTATTCAGTTTGGTTCATGCAGAAGTAAACATCAGCGCAAAGGAATGAAATAAGGAGATTCTCAAATCGATATCTCAATAACTGAATGGGTGAAATGCGGTATATATACCGCATTTCACCCGAGTATGTATACATAGGTATAACGTATCTACATAAATGCTCGAGCAAAATTTCTTAGAGATCAAGTCATAAGCTATTACTGAACGAAGGCGCAAAAATCGCTGATTTTACTCGACTTATTTTTTGGATGTCGGTTTACAGATATCTTAGCAATTATTAGCCAATCACAAATACCATTACAATCAGTAGATTATTAATTTCGGATAATGTAACAATATTTCTCAACAATACACTAGCAAAAGTAAAGGTTTATACTAACAGAAAGCATGTCCGTACAATTCGATAAGACAAGATAATCTGAACCAGTGGTTTCTGGTGCACGAATTCATACATTTTTCAATGAATACAAACACTTTCCAATCAACTCATCTATTTTGCAGTGAATTCACACATTTTTCAATTAATTATATGCTATTGTATTCTCAGTTCAATTTATTCATCAACAAATAATTACACTGGTACGCTGTATCTTATTCATTAGTAGTTACGCATTAATGACGCCGTCCGATGTGAAATATCGGTGTTTTCAATATTTCCATCAGATATCTCCGTATGTATCTAACGTAACTACTGTAACTAACGCGCAAGAACTCAGGACCGATTATTTACTTTCGGATGATCGCTGGAATAAGTTTTTCTAGAGTTGAAACTAACAGTTCAGTAGAAGATTGGGAGTAAATTCGTGGTTTACTCAGTTTTAGGGTAACATGCCAATTTTAAGGGGTTAAATTTTTAACCCTTCAATCCTGAATTAAAATTCCGAAGCATTCGTGAATATGCGCAGAGAGAAGATGGATGGGGGAAAATTCCATATGAGGATTTTCTGGAATTTAACGTTAGTCGCTTTGATAGGAAAATTCTGGGTTATTATAGAGATAATCATTTTATAATCCAAGATGGATAAAGTAAAATCATCACTGAACAACCAGTCCTCAACGTTGAGAAATAATGACTTAGAAATTTTGTGCACTAAAGGAAGAAGAAGAATATCATAGAGTTTTATAGAGTTAATTTGTATATTACAGATGCGTTGAAGAGAATTTAATCTAATTTACCCTGTTCTAAGGTTGAGATAATTCAAAATATAAAGTTTGATTACAACTATACAGAATAAAATTGTTGGTTAATTTTTGTGTACAATTATTTCAAGTAAGTATTCAAATTATACACATGAAAATTTTATTTTGAATTTCAGTAATTGTTTTATTATGTTATTCATTTTCGAATGTTAAGTTTAGAAAATATTTATTCCAATTTACATACAATTTATATAAGATTTCCATATCACATAAGTTGTGTTCACTATTTCTATTTTGTTTGGAACTAGCGTGAAGACTTAATAGGTAGTTTTTTTTTCTATAGATTTCATTTATTGAAAAATGAAGGCACGATGATATTTTTAAAATAGATCTAGTGAATTGTTATATAAAAGATCATTCGTGATAATATCATGTCGTTGGGAATTGGGAAAATATCTATACCATAAAAAATAAATTTAGAGGATAACTGAATGAGTATCATTATTTTAATTATTCTTATTATGGAATGAAACATATTTTTTCTATTAAATTTTTTCATAGCTTCTACTTCAAATGTGTAGATTTTTAGTCGCTTGACCATAAGCACTGGTTAATTTTCACTTTAAAGCAAAAGTTGGCGTTGAATAAATTACTATCGGTAAGCATTTGATGTTGGCAACGGATCAAATGTATGAATCAGTTTAGAGCATTGAATAATTTCATTCGTTTTGTACTCAAATGATTAGCCTACATATAGGTGGTATCATTTAAAAAAGGTTCATGTCATAAGAGTTAAGATCGAACACGAACGTGAGTAGATTGATTGAATGGTTAACACTAAGGTTAAGAAAGACTAAACCACAGGAAAGTGTTTCGTAGTTTACCTTTAGACATATACCAAATATACCCACTTATTTAAACAATGAAAAATTGAATGGTTAGGTGCTAACTAGAGTAACATTACCTCAATTAAAACAAATTGTAGAAATTGCTATGTTTTACTACCAATAAAAATATATATTTTTATTGGTAGTAAAATATAGTAATTTCTACAATTTGTTTTAATTATGATCAACTACCAAATAGTGACGGCTGAAACAATTCAGTAACATTACCTCACTTCATTACTGTTCGGTTATATAGATGGGAGTAATATTGATGTATTGTTAAATGAAAATGTAATAAGTATGTTGAGAATTATTCCATTAAGTAGTCAGCAAACTTTTAATTTGGCTTAACAGTATGACATTCATTTCTATTTATTCATATTTTATATATTTACTTCATCTTCGTCGAGTTTCGTAGTGTTTACTACATTTTCAAACAGAATAAAAACAAATTTTATCTATACTATTATATACATTCGTTGAAGGCTTCCGCAAAACTTCGAAAAGTGGGTTACGGTTATGTAACGAATGCAAAATGGCTCGAATAATAGAAGTTATATGAAATTTCTTTGGATTGAAACTAATTCAGACATATGACCCAAAAACGAATAAATAATTCTAACCCATAGTAATTTAGCCAACACAGACATTCGATGTTGTGAAACACCATTGTTCTTAATTGAAATTTAACCAAAGTGTTTTTGACAGATTTACCGGAAAAATAACCAGACATTTGAAACTAGCCCTAATTCAAAATTTATCACTTCATTCTGTTTACAGATTCTTAACCATCTTTTGCAAGAAGGTATTTACATGTTGGATCGTATAATTTTGGCGTGCATAACTCTGGAAGAATTAGATATGGAATTGATATCGGCAGTAGAAAGGGGAGATGAGGATATGACACTGAGATTACTGAAAAGAGGAGTTAATCCCAACAGAGCAGATCACAAAGGATACTGTACTCTTCACCATGCAGTAAAGCAAGGCCACAATATTCTGATTAGGCATCTTGTAAAATACGGCGCTGACATCGAAAAGGAAGGAATATTATATGGATACAAACCCTTACACTTAATCGTGTCAACAAACAACCAAATGAAATGCTTGGAGGAACTGATGAGGTGTAATGTTGATTTAAAAAGCAAAGATTGTATTGGAAACACTTTATTACAACTAAGTGTAAAGAATAATCCAGATAATGTCTACTTCATCAAAAAACTTATTTCTTTTGGTATGGATATAAATACGGTCGACATTGTAGGCAATAATTGTATGCACAATCTAGCTTCCAGTCGTGGTAAAGATCAAAATATTAAAATCGTGGCAAAACTTTTCATCAAAAAAGGTATCAATATAGACTGTCAGAATCGGACATTATTGGAAACACCCTTGCATATAGCTGCTAGACGTGGAAAATCATTTCTAATCGATATGCTCTTAGGCGAAGGGGCGGTTATAGATGTGATAGACAAAAATGGTCTTATTCCTTTCGACAACGTGCCAACGTCAGCGATAAATGTCTTTCGCGTATTCATCAAGCATCTGGCGTTAAAAATACACCGAGGAGAAATTGTAAACATGAATTTAGTGCATAAAATAAATTCGAATATCCAGCTGAAGCTATTATATGATAATATTGTTGAGGATTTGGAACGCCTAAAAGAACCAATAATAGAAACTCATAATGTCTCATATTACCATATATTGTGTGGGAAGAGTGAAAATGTGTTGAAGTACATGATGAACCTTGTGATAAGGGACAATGTTTCAGGCTATACAAAGATCTCTACCATATATAAAAAGGAAATTCAACAGAAAATAGAGAAAGTGACAGAAATGATGAAAAACAAGGAAATTATTTACAACAAAGTGAATAAGATAATCGATTATAAACTACCACATTTGTGTGTAGAGAAAATCTGTAGTTATCTTCACCCAGAAGATATTGCAAGATGTTGAAATTCTGGATAAGAAAATAATATTGCTTTTGGAGATTAGTTATATGTGTATTATATTATCAAAATGTGTATATATATTGTAAAAACTATGTATAAATAATAAATATATGAATAATTGTTAAGATATTCAAGGGTTGTGATTTATTCTAGATTTGAAATGAACGATTCATACTTTTTTATGCAGTTCCAATGAAATATATATGAAATGAATGACTCTTGGTGAAACATTATAACAATTTTATTTAGAATCATTCTCGCAGTTTCTTTCCTAACTATTATGTCAAATACAGAGTACAAAACCAAAATAGAAGACTTAATGAAATCCGAAAATTTGAGAGAACTTAAATCAGACCTAAAAAATAGTTTTCGTAGATCAGTGAAGCAATAGTTTTATGATTACAAGAATATTTTTATTGTTGAAAACCCAAAAACTCTAAATGTCATGAATCCTACAGAACCTGTTCTCTATGGAATGCCAAAATTACATAAAGACGACATTATTATTAGAACTGTTGTTTCATATATAAATGCTCCAGCTTATAAATTATGTGAATTTCAATAATTATAAATAATATTTATCGAAACATCTGCTGACAGTTCAATCTCTTAAACTAATATAGGTGAGACAACAAAATTGTCTTTATGAAATATAAATGATTTGAAGTAAAACATTTTATTTCCGCTTATTTTTATTTTTCAACGACAATTGTTTCGTCAATTACATATTGACTTCTTCAGGTGAGTATGGCTACTAGAGTAACCATACTCACCTGACGTGAGCAAAAAATGTTACGGGAACTAAGCATTTTCCGCCTAGTAATAAAAAACATTCTATTTCCACACAATTCTTAATGTTGGCTTAATCATATTCTACATTTGAACTGATACTGTATGAATACTTAATATTTTATACAGTATCAGTTCAAACGTAGAATATTATTAAGCCACAATATGGCGAATAATTGTCGTTCAACAATAAAAAGCTTGTGTAAATTGAATTTCATTTATAAGTAATTCAAAATTACTTTTAATCTATTACAGACCGAATCCTTCCATTAAACCCTTTCCTTTTAGCGCGATTGTTCCATATGTAACAAAAATAATTTGCACTAAGTATAGGTATTTTTCACCTTCACTTATCAACAAAACGCATAGAAAATAATATTTTTCCGCAAATCATTCATCAGGTTTGCTTTTGTATACAAAATGACAAATTATCATTGAAACCCTTTCAATTTCAAAATCGGGAGTATTTTCTATAAACTTTCGATATTTCTCAAGAAATGAATTTCGGGAAAGAACGAATTTTTATAACATGTTCATTGAAAAAGTTCCATTGTTGGGAAGGAGCATTCAAAATTCAATAATTTCTTTCGTTAACAAATAATATTATTGGTTATTATTCCGAAATGAAATATAATTCTAATGAAAATGATTCGAATAAGTTATCAACATTATCCCATATTTCATAGATTATTCCAAACTCATTATTTTAAAATTACCTACCAGCGTTCAGTGAAGTGCTAATGTATTTCTGAGTATATCTTAATATCATAACAGTAAAACTTTTGGGTTCTGTTAATTATGAAGTTTCATCAGTGATATATGATCTTTTGTATATTTATGCAAATTTATTTCAGGTAAGTTATTAATTTCAGGTAGAAAAATGACAAAATATTGAATAACCTAAACGACATATCTTTCTAAATTATCCGAAGAGGTAAAATTATTTGTATTTAGCTGCCAATCTTAACATCGGAATTTCCAAAAATATTTATTAGAGTAACAATCTTATTCTTCATCTATCGATATTTTAGTGCATGAGACATGGAAACTACCCAATTTTTATTCTCCCAATATTTACGAAATTACAGAATCTTAGTATATTTACCTGTTACAGAAACCATATAATTAAATCTTCCCTTACTCCGAGAAAGAACCAATTCGGTAATAAAACAAGAAATAATAAATGTTTTGACAGTTTGCCTGCAACAAAATTATTTCACGTTTAACGGCAAGATTCACATATGTTACTATCCGAAATGGATTTTATGGATTCTCTAGACAGCAGAATAATAAAAAGCCATTACTTTAAATGCTTCATTTATTGGTACAGATATGTAGATGATGTTTTATGTTTACTCAATGTCGCTGATAGATCATTTTGTTTGTTTGTGGAATTCTTGATTAAATTATCCACATCCATGCAATTCACTAATGAATTAGAAAAAAACAGTAGTACCAAATTTTGCTATACAGATTGATATCTGTACGATGGGTCGATTAAGAATGTTGGATTTTTTAAAATCTGTTATACAGGGGTGTTATACAGGGTGATTCAAAAATTATTGTATGCGACCTCGGACCGCGTCTGTAGTGTACATAGAGGGGTCATCCGAGAAGTAAAGTACGGCGGTCGTCCAAAAATTTTCGTTTCGTCGGAAGAAAGGGCAAAATGACACCTGTCATAATTCTCCTAACTTTATTGAAATTAATTGTGATAACAATCACGCTGGAAATAATACCATTAGAAAATAATATACTACCCGTCCTAATAGGAAAAGCCTATATCACAAATAGATAATCATAATTGATCTATCACATTGATTTGAATAAGATAGAAGAAATAATTTTCAAATATCAGTAAGAAATTGAAGACCTCAAAAAGCAACAATTAGATTTCGCTCAAACAGCAAATTTAGAACATTCTAATGAAATAAATTTTAAAGCCCATGAAGAGATTCTTAATGAAAATATTGGAACTAAAAGAGGACTAGTTAATCTCGGTGGCAAGATTTCGAAATTATTATTCGGAACCTCAGGTTCACATGATGAGGAATTGTATAGAAATTATTTTCTATGAGGAATCAGAAGCAGATAGCTACTGTCGTAAATGATCTTTACAAGATTAATCTTTTACATGAATCTACTTTAACCTATGCTAAATTTGCTGAATTGATAACAAACGTCACAATTATACATATTAATTTTTTGAAAGATTATTATCAATTGTGATACGAAGATTATCTTCCAAAATACAATATTATTATTTTTGATATCAATTCCCACTATTTATGAAAAAGGATATAACTTATACAAGTTTTACTTCCTACCCCGAAATAATTTGACCGTTTCCCATACCAATTCCTATATGCTCTCGCAAGAAGAATTACTAGAATGGTCAATAAACCAATTCCATCCAATTGAAGCAGATTTCTTATGTAATCCAAAGAGAATCCAATGATGAAGAAACCAAGAAAGATGACGTTCCTGATATAGTGTTAGAAGACTTAGATCAATGGAATGTTCGATATTTCAAAGTTTCTGTATTATTTATCACAATGCTCATTTTTGTAAAAATTATATTTGCTTTTGCTTTCAGACATTTTAGAAAAAATGTATTCTCTAAAGCTGCACTTTCAGCTGATAACTTCCTCTATGAAGGAGATGAATTACATAATCTTAACCCTTATTAATTTAATGGATTTTTTCCAATACTCCATAAGACCTGTATATTAGCATGTATTTTTATTGTAATTCAAAATTTCTCCTCATGAATCATATCATAATTTAGATAAGGACACCTATAAATACCATTGTGATTGTTTATTCTTCAAGAGATTAGACGCATTCATCATTGTATTCAAATGAATATATATATATATATTTTTTTTTATAGCGTACAAGGCTGCATCCCCCCATGTAAATTTACCGGTATAGATGGCATCCGAGGTAAGGTGGCATCCAATATACGGATGCCAACTTACCAACACGAAGTGACATCGGTAAATGATATAAAGGAACATCCTTTATCGTTTGCGCTAATTTTCAGCAGGATGCCAAATTGACCCTTTTTGGAACTATCTAGACTGCCGTGGATACTTTAGGTTCACCGAGTTTTATCATGGTGGCGCTCGGGTCGATTTCGTGTATACTTTGTATATCATGGGGCTATCCAAACAACGGTTCACTTGGCATCCAGTACATTTGACAACGTGGATTTGTTTACTTTGCAATTATGTTGCATTCGTTCTTGGAATTCATAAGAGTAGAAGGTGAATATGGTTTTTTTCCGTTCGATCGATACGTAAGCAGACTGTGAACAGCTGTGGCTTCCTGAAAGAGCGCAGTGACTGTATAATGCATGAGACTGTCGATATTGTAAAGCGCTGAATTGTTATTTAGCGCTACGTTGGACATTAATTCGTATTGATGTTAAGGATTATTATTTTATTATGGATTTTTTTTGCGTGCATGTTCTAGGTAATATCTTGCTTTCTTTGAATTTTCAAGGTAGGTTTGGAGTCGAAATATTTTTACTGGATTCATTAATAAGCAATTTAGTTCTCTTGATTTCGAAGTTATTGATAGTCGAAATTTTTTTTTATTTTTTGCAATATTTTCGAAATTGCAGATTTCTTCGAAATGGAATGTGGTATAAAATAGTAAAATTATAACGCATACGTTTGTGAAAAATTTCGTCGGGTTTACATAATCTGAAAATTCATAAATATATTCAAATCAAGGTTTTCCCCTAATATTTCATATCAGTTCATATCGATTTTGTGTAACTGATTATAGATTTTCGTTGATTTCGTTGAAAGGTTTATGCGTTTTTGCAGCTCAGTAATTGAAACTTTAGGAATAATCCACTCGGCTGGTAGGAAACTTTTGGGATTGGAGCGGTATTCGAATTAGAAATATATTGGATTGCATTAAATTCATGAAGCTTTTTTTCTCATTCATCGTTTGAATAAAAACTAGCGTTTTGTATTGGTTTTATAGAATACATCATTTTTTTCTGTAAAATGGCGGTTTAATGTGATTCGGATGACTTTAAGTCAAGTGGAAAATAATTATCGCTGTTGTCGAAAGTTTTATTGGTTCATGCAGCTCGGCGTTTGAATTTGATTGAATAAACAGATTCTATCAATGCTATATTACGGCTCACCTTCGAAGTTAAGGAGTATTTTTCACCAAAGTTACTTTATTTATTCAACAATTCAATATTAAGACTTTTCTTCATTCCGCAAACTCCTAATATCTTCTTCTGAAAAAAAAAGTTTCTCTCGCATAATACCAACTTGGTAATGACTATTATCCGCCACGACTATAGAATTTGATTCGAAAATTTGAAAGCTATATTTCAAGTTTGAACAAACATTCATTTCTACAAGGAAATCCTCTTTTCGTTCCAATTTTTATGCGTCACCATGAATCTCATAGCCAATCCTTGCACATAGTTTTTTTGTGTATCCCAATTCTATGAGCCTTTTGTTTGAGTAAATGAATTCATATATATTGAAAATTATAAAAAATCATCGGTTCGACATGATATTCAGGATCTAAATGAGATGCCGAATTATCATTCATCATCAAATCAGACGATGTAGAAAAAGGTTAGGAAAAATTCAAACATTTTCTCGTTAGTCAACTAACGAAGAATCGCCCAAGGTATTCGAATGCAACCTTTAGGATTGGAAAGAGAGTTCGAGCTTTCTCTTCGTTAGTTTTGATATAAAAATATGCAGATTGATTATTAATAAATCAACATTTGATTATTTCAAACAAATCATGAAAATCTCAAAAATAAATTAAAGTATATTATGGCAAAATCAGTTAATGCCGAAAAAAATTAAAAGCATTTCCAATCTTTTCTCCGTAGCATTCTTGCCAGCGCCTGGCCTAATGGACTCATACCGTAACGTTGAAAATTCGAACCCAGGGCCAGGAAAGAAATTTTCTGGTTTCGGGGGACCATCTGACCATTCGCTATTTGGGTAAACAATTAAGGGCGCAGTTCCTAAAGTGGTATAAATAAAACAGTAACGAACATAGAACACACGCTATCTCCGAACTCGCACAATTAAATGGAAAAATAAAAATACAAAATAAAATATTTCCTCGAATAATAAATAATTTTGGTAGATTAGTCAAAAAAAAGTGAATAAGTAAAAATGAATTCAATGGAATGAACAAGAGTAGTAAGTTTCCACTGTAATATTTCCCTCCTGTTATCTGATTTAATTTATTTTGTTTCCATACAATGTAATAATGATGAAAAGTAATAGTTAACCAGAGGATATAAATGATCATATCATTTTTTCTGTCTACTCATAATATAATCTGTCACTACATCAAGAAAGTATTTTCAACTCGCTCCATATCTGCTATTGACTGTTTGAAATATTTTCGAAAAATATTTGCAGATTTTGCATTACTCATTTAGACTTGAAATCTACGTGAAAATTTGAAATCTCTGAGTTAATTCCTAATAATAATAATATTTATTCACTTAGTTATCTATTATATATAAATTCGATGAAAATGCCTTCAAGCACTGCCATTTTCCAACGACTATTTCATTGAATTAACGCGAAGAAAAATATTGTCAATCATAAGAAAAATAAAAATCTACAAGAATATGGATGCTTCGATTGGAATTTTTTAATTCCTGGAAAAGTTCAGTGGTTATCAGAAAAAATCGTCATTTTGTCAATAGTAATTATTACATATTTCAATTAGATTATCTCCTAATACAATCTGAACGAATCATCCAACCTTTGTGCAATAAATAATGTTTTCACATATGACATCGAATGTCTTTTCTGATTCGGCGTCAAAATAAATAGTGCTGAACATAATTTTTTTTTAAAAAGCACTGACGTGAGATCACTAGCTTCCACGCGCTTGTATATCCATGAAGAAATTCGTGAACGGCGGGTAAACGGCTGTTGTAATTTTTCCAATATCTCAAAAAACAGAGATCCAATCAAATTGAAGTTTGACAAGAAGTTAAAGAATGACGGCTTTTTCAAAATTTTTTTCATGTGAAATGAATTTCGTGAGAATCGTATAATTATGAAATAAAAAAATAAATATTATGTTAGAGCAACGTTAGTAGAGAAAATTGAACGCTACCAGAACCTTGATAGGTAAAGGCACGTCTGCGCCTTCGAATTGAAATTTAGTATTTGAATACAAAATACATAAAAAGAAGTTGTTAGAAATTACTGTTTTACTACCAATAAATTGATAATTTACACATTTTTTGTAACTCAAGTTTCGAGGAATAAATATTCCTTCTTCAGACAACTGAAAACTTAACAAGCATGACAGAGTATTTATGCTTGTACAGGTGAAACAGGTGATGAGGAGAGGTTAAAAAGAAAACAAACCCTTAACAACTATTGTAATGTCAACACGAAAAGAAGATTCGTCAACAGATGTGACTTATTTGAATTCACCTTTTTTCGAGAATATTTTTTCGTCAGAATTCGAAATTTAACAAAATTTGAACTAAAAAATAACACGTTCTGTGACGTTGGAAACCGCGAAAAAATTAAATTTCTAATGGTAATTACTTAACAGCGGTTTCGGAAATCTTCCAGAAATCATAATCTTCTGGCGATGTCTATATCGCCTACTCTGCGATTCGAAGTGCATCGAAACCACGCACCGGACATCTCATACAGAGTAGACTCCTTTCGACAATAACGGCCAAGTCTGAGATTTGATGTGCGGGGTTACGCATCAAACATTCTCACTAGTTTTCGATTACTTCATCAGATTTCTGCGGAAAATCAATAAGAAAAACTGCTGGTTATTCATTTTCGGACCCTCTCAAAAAAAAGACACCTAAATTTTAATTGAAAAATCTAAAATGAAACATAATTTCTAATTTGAAATATTGTGAACCAGCTCTCTTGTAAATAACAACGAATTACACTTAGCTCGTATTCAGTAATTCTGAAGAAAAATTCTAGTAAGCACTGATGTGACTTTTGGAGCTTTTGAGCGCTTATTCATCTCTCGATTTACACTTCAAATCTACTCTAATAATTTCAAATCTGTCAGTAACTTCTTGAAAAAGGGTCATATGATTAACAGTGCCATCTCCCTCCAACTGATCTCATCCGAAACCTGAAATATATCCTAATGTGAAAAAACCTTTGAGTCGACAGGAATGTCAAGGAATCGAATTAAAACTTAACAGTGTTTTTTTTTTATGTGATTCTCCGTTTTTTCAGAAAAACAATTCTAAATTTGCAAAAATGTTAAATCAATATTTAACAAGGAAAATCAGTAATAATCAATCACTTAATTCACAAGGTTTTGTTAATCACAAAACCTTGTCGAGTTTATTTGAGTTGAGAATTGTTTTACAGATGTGTGTTACACTGTCTCGATTTCTAGAGCTTTCTATTACCATTATTCATACCCCTTATTAACAATGAAAATTAGAGGAAACAAAGTGTTTTCTTTAAATCATACTCAATGTTTCTGGTAGCTAATGTCAAAATCTAATTACAATTAATAATTGAATTTTCGGTTATTATTTGCAATAGCGGTGATAGAAATGTTAATAACACTTCGTTCTAATTTTAATATTGCTTTTGGGTCATATATTTCTCGTAGTCATGCTCAATGAAATCATTTTTGAGGCAATTGAAAAAAACGGAACACAAGAACGAAATTAGATACTTTCGATGAGATATAATGAAAAAAATAATAAGAATTCTGTGTTTTCCATATTACAGGTGGTCGATTTTATAGCCATTAGCATAGAAATGACATTAACTTATCGTTGAATTCTAATAGAAGTTACATAAAAAAAATTTTTTGAATTTATAACGAATGGATGCCTATGGTTAAAATTTACTAATTGAAATATGACATTTCAGGAAAATTACCAATTTTTCAGTATAGGGTATTAGTGTTTCTCCAAGAAACCATAAATTTTAAGTCCTATACTCGAAATTTTTGTAGAACGTTTTTATCGCGTGATTAATGATATTTTTCTTCATATTCTACGCACATGTTCCTCATTACGCAAAAAATTTAACCTATGAAATAGTTAGATAAAACAGCATACTGTTGATAGGTACTTTTATGATAATCCCGAAATTCTGCTAGAATAAACGACTCGTTCATCTGATAACGTGGAAGTGGATTTCAGCCTTGGAAGGTGTCTGCTAAACTAGGTAATATTTAACACGTATGGAATGATACTTAATCGCTACTAGGACAATCTTCATTTCATAATGGATTCACAAAATAAAAATGAGTTCTTTCCCATTACTCAAAAATATTCATATTATTGTAGATCGGTATTATATATTTTTTTATTCCTGCAATAAAAATATTTGTTGGGGCGATCCAAAGTTATTTCGAAACATCCGTCTTATTGGAATTCGAAATGGAATATTTTTCAAATATGGAGCGATTAAACACAACGCAACAAAATTACGGAATAGGATTGTGAACAAAATATCAATATAACTTGATATATTCTTTAACTTTTTTCTCCTTTACCTTTTTCTACATTGAATGATGTTAAGCTTCCAATTCTGCAATGAAAAATTAAAATTTCCATTAGGATGGTGTCGATATTTTAATTCGAACACGGAAATATTCAGGATTTATACACAACTTAGCACAAAAAACCTTTGAAGTCGACTGAAAATAAGGAAGTTAAATTGAAGACAAACTTTTATTTTTGATCAGTGTTACATTCATCTTGTCGTTACGCAAAAATTTTTCACTTCCTTAATAATGAAAAATGTGTTTAAAAACTAATCTTCTATTGGGAATATTGTTCATTTTGGAGAAGGATCAACAAAAAATTTATCATCAGTAGATTTAACTTGAAAACACGTAATTTTTGGCAATTCTTGAACTCTTCTTGTAATGAAACATAAAATCTCAACAAAATAAAGAATGCACACTTGAAAGGCTCAACTTTTCCGCCTTTAATCAACACATATTGGCAAGACATACTGGAAAAAGAATATATTGAACTAAACTTTATACATATACTTTTTGCCAAATTCTGATGAGAAAAAAAAGCCATTTTCTTGTCGTGGAATTCTTCTGTACTACATGTTGCAAGTCATTTCACCAATATTCTCTACATTCACAAACAATTTGAGCAACTTCCGGTAAGTAATTTCCGAAATATTGACTTTTCAAAAAAAAAATTTTTTTTACCTCTGGTGTGCAGTTCAGCAGTTCTGCTGAATCATCGAAATCGAGTGAGACATTTAGACTATAAAACTATCTGCAAGTTTGAAGTCACTAGGTCTTTTTATTAGAAAGTTATCGTGCTTGAGACCAGCCCTCAGACAGAATTGAATTCGACCACGAATTCTTTCGGTAGGTCCAACTCGTCGTTTGAGGCCAGTCTCGGCTCAAAATTATAAAATTGCAAGTATTTGGATGAATCGACAACGCGTTATGTTCATAGAATCAGAGAGGAAAAAATATTGAAATCTATTCAAACAGAGAGAGTTTTGAATTTGAGAATATGGAAAAACATATAAGGAAATAGATTAGATTAAACTATATGATAATTTGAAATATTGTGAACCAGCTCTCTTGTAAATAACAACGAATTACACTTAGCTCGAATTCAGTAATTCTGGAGAAAAATTCTAGTAAGCACTGATGTGACTTTAGGAGCTTTTGACCGCTTTCTTATTCATCTGTCGATTTACACTTCAAATATACTCTAATAATTTCAAATCTGTCAGTAGGTAACTTCTTGAAAAAGGGTCATATGATTAACAGTGCCATCTCCCTCCAACTAATCTCATCTGAAACCTGAAATATATCCTAATGTGAAAAAACCTTTGAGTCGACAGGAATGCCAAGGAATCGAATTAAAACTTAACCATGTATTTTTTTTCATGTGATTCTCCGTTTTTTCAGAAAAACAATTCTAAATTTGCAAAAATGTTAATCATCGAAAAAATCTAATTAGAAGTTTGAATTCTGATTTTTTTATACCGACATCCGTCCAATTTTTCGCTTTTGGGTAAACAATCAACGCTGTTTCTTAAGTGGCGCAAGGAAACAGTAACAAGACCCACACAGACCACAACCGATCTCCTAACCATTTCACCTAGAGCCAACCGCAGACTCCATTAATCTCATTAATAGTTTATTTCATTATCAGTCCTAAAAGTGAGTTTTTCCCGTGCGCGATCGATCAAGTCTAGTAACCATGAGTGAAGCCTTTCTGAACAATATTTTTCGTTATATAATTCATATTTAAAATTTATTCAACAAGGACAATCAGTAATAATCAATCACTTAATTCACAAGGTTTTGTTAATCACAAAACCTTGTCGAGTTTATTTGAGTATAGAATTGTTTTACAGATGTATGTTACACTGTCTCGATTTCTAGAGCTTTCTATTACCATTATTCATACCCCTTATTAACAATGAAAATTTGAGGAAATAAAGTGTTTTCTTTAAATCATACTCAATGTTTCTGGTAGCTAATGTCAAAATCTAATTACAATTAAATAATTGAATTTTCGGTTATTATTTGCAATAACGGTGGTAGAAATGTTAATAACACTTCGTTCTAATTTTAATATTGCTTTTGGGTCATATATTTCTCGTAGTCATGCTCAATGAAATCATTTTTGAGGCAATTGAAAAAAACGAAACACAAAAACGAAATTAGATACTTTCGATGAGATATAATGAAAAAATAAGAAGAATTCTGTGTTTTCCATATTACAGGTGGTCGATTTTATAGCCATTAGCATAGAAATGACATTAACTTATCGTTGAATTCTAATAGAAGTTACATAAAAAAAAATTTTTTTAATTTATAACGATTGGATACCTATGGTTAAAATTTACTAATTGAAATATGACATTTCAGGAAAATGATCAATTTTTCAGTATAAGGTATTAGTGTTTCTCCAAGAAAACATAAATATTAAGTCCTATACTCGAAATTTTTGTAGAACGTTTTTATCTCGTGATTAATGATTTTTTATTCATATTCTACGTACAGGTTCCTCATTACGCAAAAAATTTAACCTATGAAATAGTAAGATAAAACAGCATACTGTTGTATAGGTACTTTTATGATAATCCCGAAATTCTGCTAGAATAAACGACTCGTTCATTCGATAACGTGGAAGTGGATTTCAAAATCTCAGTTTCATCAGATCGGTATTTCCCTCTTATATTTGTATCTACAAATATCTACAAACCTTTTCCGTTAAAACGTACCCTTAAAATTTCCACTATTCAATTTATTCCGTTCGAGTTTTTTATTGCTCGTGCACCAACACGACAAATTTCTATTTGACCAAGGATTATTCATCTTCGTCTTAACAAAATAGAGAATGCACACTTGAAAGGCTCCACTTTTCCGCCTCTAATCAATACATGTTGACCAGACATACTGGAAAAAGAATATATTGAAATAAACTTTATACATATACTTTTTGCCAAATTCTGATGAGAAAAAAAAAGCCATTTCCTTTTCGTGGAAGAGTCTTCTGTACTACATGTTGCAAATCATTTCACCAACATCCTCTACATCCACAAACAATTTGAGCAACTTCCAGTAAGTAACTTCCGAAATATTGACTTTTCAAAAAAAATATTTTTTTTTACCTCTGGTGTGCAGTTCAGCAGTTCTGCTGAATCATCGAAATCGAGTGAGACATTTAGACTATAAAACTATCTGCAAGTTTGAAGTCACTAGGTCTTTTTTTTAGAAAGTTATCGTGCTTGAGACCAGCCGTCAGACAGAATTGAATTCGACCACGAATTCTTTCGGTAGGTCCAACTCGTCGTTTGAGGCCAGTCTCGGCTCAAAATTATAAAATTACAGGTATTTGGACGAATCGACAACCCGTTATGTTCATAGAATCAGAGAGGAAAAAAAAATGAAATCTATTCAAACAGAGAGAGTTTTGAATATGAGAATATGGAAAAACATATAAGGAAATAGATTAGATTAAACTATATGATAAAATTCTAAAAAAATATCAATTCTTCAATAATATTCACGAGAAATTCAACTAATTAATCAATTCAATAATTCACAATAATGAAGCATCTAAACTAGCGTACCGTATGAATTATCCGAAGAATAACAGAATAACAGCGAACCCTGAAAAAATCCCCTTCGTGCCAGCAATCGTTCTGTGTAATATTTACCGCTTGAGTATTACCATTCATTACACCAGACAAATACAGCAGTATGGCAACATCTCAGTGTGCCACCTTGGTTGGTACTAAAGTATACGGCAGCCAACTTGTACCATTATAGGTAAAAAAGTATACGGATGCCAACTCGACCGCTATCTATACCGGAAGTCATCTTGTGCGGAAAAAAAACTCCGAATATACACGGAGTATACACGAGGATGCAGGCCGATACCCTTTTTGTACGGATGCCAGCTAGTTCGGCAGATGTATATATATATATATATATATATATAGTATATATATATATATTTATATATATATATATATATTTATATATATATATATATATATATATATTTATATATATATATATAAATATCTGTATATATATATATATATATATATATATATATATACTATATATATACATTCTGTCAAGAAAGTACCGGGAATTATCGATTTAAATCTGGCGGGGTAATGAGGCAGGTAAAAATTTTTTTTCCTAGGTTGGTACCACCGTCCTTAATTACTATGCCAAGCTTGAGCAGGATCTGTCAACGAGTGTGTTTGCAACAGCTGATTAAGTCAGTCGATGTCAGAGTGCGTGCCGATTTTTACTATGGGTGATTACGTTGAGCAAAGAATTTGTTTAAAGTTTTGTGTTGCAAATGAATTTTCGTGTGCCGATGCATTGAGAATGTTGCAAAAGGCCTTTGGTGTACGCTCTATCGAAAACTCGTGCATATCAGTGGTACAGAGCCTTGAAGGACCGTCGTGAAGTGGTCGAAGACTTGCCTCGTTCCGGACGCCCATCGACGGCTTCGATCGAAGATAACGTCGATAAAATTAAGGAAAGGGTGCTGGAAAACCGTCGTACCAGCTTGAGAGAGATAGCACATGATCTAAAGATATCCCACGAGTTTGCACGTACGATTTTGATTGATATTTTGGGCATGAGAAAGATGGCCGCACGACTCGTACCGAAAGACCTGAATTTTCTTCAAAAACGTCATCGCGAACAGGTTGCTTTAGACATGCTGGATCGCTGTAATTCCGATTCTTCATTCATGGAACGCATTATAACTGGTGATGAGACCTGGGTCTACGAGTACGATATGCAAACAAGCCAGCAATCATCGGAATGGGTGGCAAAAAATGAGCCGAAACCGAAAAAACCACGCCAAAGCCGCTCGAAAATGAAGGCGATGCTCATTGTTTTCTTCGATATCCGTGGCGTGGTGCACTACGAATTCGTTCCAGAGGGTCAGACGGTAAACAGGGAGTATTACCTAGGCGTTATGAAACGTTTGCGTGAGCGTATCCGTAAGAAGCGGTCAAATTTGTGGGCGAACAACACATGGATTTTGCATGACGATAACGCGCATTCTCACCGAGCTACGATTGTGACTGACTTTCTCGCCAAAAACTCAACAAACGTGCTTCAGCAACCACCGTATTCGCCGGATTTGGCTCCCTGCGACTTTTTCCTCTTCCCAAAACGAAAATTGCCCCTTCGTGGCACCCGTTTTGAGTCGATTGAAGCCATAAAACAAAATTCGGCGCAAGAGCTAAAGTCCATCCCGGAAAGCGCCTATAAAAAATGTTTCGATAATTGGAAGTGCCGTTGGCATAGATGTATTGGAGCAAATTGAGCCTATTTTGAAGGCGACCCAATAAATTTTGACGATTAAATGTGAAAATGATGTTTTAATTAAAAATTCCCGGTAGTTTCTTGACAGAGTAGTATATATATATATTTATATAGTATTACAGTTAAATTAAATAATTATACGAATATATTATAGAAATTACTCACCGTTGAGTCGTTAGAGTTTAACCAAACCGAAATTAATTAAATAATATCCATTCCGATAGAAATATTAATAATTTAATTCATAAAAATAGAAGAAAGAGCATATTCAGAGCACATAACGACAAGTCGAGTGAAAATTCTTTGAACAGGGATCAGAAATCAGTATACTTGTTGACAATTTATAAACAGAATTCACAGGCAGATTTAAATACACAATTATTCAATGTAAAAAAAGCCACAGTTGCATTAAATAGAAGTAATTTGAATTTAGATATGTAATTTGAAATCGATGAAGAAATTGTTGAAAAGATTTGTTACTTTCATGAATCACAGATGAACTTCAGTGAAATCATTGACAACGAACAAGCTAAATTAAATATAACTCACCAGAATTATGTAAACGGGACAAATTTGATCAAAATTCAATTAATTAAATGAAAGATACATCTACGTCAGATATTTTTAAATTATTAATGTCAGAGATATCCTTCAAGATGTTTAGGCATCAAAAGAATTATAATAGCACCTAAGATTTATGAATTTAATCAATTTCATAAGTAATAATGAGTAATTTATAAGTTATAAGCATCAGAACTCAAACTTTGTTAAATTTTGACACTTGAAATACTTTACTGATGAAAAGCAAGACTTTGATTGTTCTATTCAACATGAAACATACATCAAAATGTAGTTAACAAAATAGGATAATTTTCAACAGTAGTTTCAAACCAACAAATATTGTAAATTTTGTAAAATAATCGAAAGCATCATTTTTCAATAATTTTGACAGAAGCTAGTAAGCTTTGAAATTCAATTTTTCGTGAAAACTATTAATAGGAAAGACACAGAAAAATTGGCAAGTCTTTAAAATACGAGAACAGAATTCACATCGGCCTGTCTCAAAATAGAACATTACTCTCTTCAATAGTCCAGGTCCAAAACCTAAAAATAAATCAATAATATTATTGTAAATGGAAATGTGATAAAAAAAGTACGTTACCTGAGTGTAGTGAATGGAAATAAACCCAAATAGCAATCAAAAATACAACAATTTAAATCAAAAAGAGGAAATCAACCTAGTGGGCTGGGAGATCGGAATATTCTGGAAATATTCTTGAGAAACAAAAACAAAATCCTGAAATAGAGCAAAGCCAACATCAAATGAACACTGTCAATGGATGATTAAACTTACCAAAGGTAGAAATAAGTTTATACATGTAAAATTTTTCAATTTGAATTGAAAAACAAATCATTGCTTGTTTACGTTAGAATTACGTTACGATATTTAAATAGTGTTAAGTTAGAACATAGAATTAGACATTATTTAGATTATTAATCACTGATTATTATTATATTTCAAATTACTCAGTAATAATATATACTGTAAGAAAATTCAGCTTATTGAAAATTCAAATTGAACCCTCCCTAAAAGATCAAATCAAATTTAATAATATTTGAATTTCAATTATTCAACAACAAAATTAAAATCTTAAGAGCTAGCTGGTAACATTGAATACAAGCAGCTAGATACAAGGGTTATCAAACCAGTATTCATTCTGAAATTATATATTCAAACCATATCGAATTGGCTCCACTATGTGCGGTAGAAAAAAGTAAAAGTGAATTAAAAATTTAAGTTGTTATTCCATAACAATATATATATATAATATATGACTAATGTTGACTGCCGGGACATTTTGTACATTTGAAAGAACAGTGTACAATTGATTGTATATAACTTCACTTCTTCATATATCTGTTTTTGTAAGCATCTGTAATTTCAGAAGTGCCTCATAATTATTACAATTACATATCTACTTTTGTATGTAACGTTTATTTCAATTTTTATTTCAATTTTATTTCAATTTATCTTAATAGGTGCCGAAAATCTGAAAGCTCCTTCGATAGATATTTTTTTCTTCATTTAGTCCATAATTGAATTTCATTTATGATTCATACATGCTTCGAAAGCAGTCTTTTATTCAGATATCAACTTTATACTTGATTTTAAAACCTAGACATTAAACCTTGAGTAATTAATCATTTTTCGTCAATAATTCATAGATCACTCAAATGAACTGTAAGAACATTTTCAAAAATGAACTTTTCGTCATGTCCATCCCTTCATTTATTCGTGATGAGTACGGATTTTGATCTGATATTCATCAATATATATTCTTGTAATGACTACTTGCGTATTTCACTCCCAATATATGAAGAACAACTTTTGCACAAAATAAATAATATTTTACATTAATTATCCCTGAGTAAAAAGTAGCAAATTTATAGTCCGGAGCAATTTCTAAAACATACGAATAATATTGTATCGATATCCTTACATATTACAGATTAAAGATGCCCGCTGCGTCTGTCTGTATGTCTGTTCGCGATTAACTCGAAAAGTGATGAAAGCATTTTTATGCGGCTTTAACCAATTGATAGACTGATTTATGAGGAAGATTGGTACACAGTTTGACAAGGTTTTATGCGAATTGGTTGAGATATGATGATAAATGTCGAGTTTGGGAGCTTTCTTTGGAAAAGATGCCTAATCTCTTTGAGATATAACAAAACTATGCATGGTAGGATATTCCTCTTTTATAGATCTCCAAAGAAGTCCGCGATGGCAATGGATCAGCTTACTATTTATCGATTTTAAATTCTGAAAAAAGTTTACCTACCAACAATGCGGCAATTGGAAAGCTATTCAAATGAATGCAGTATTAATAATGTGTTAATTATTATAGAAATACTTTACATTAGTAACCTCAAGAAATATATGCACGTCATTAAAATGTTTCACACTATATAATTTAAACGAATATCTAAGGAGTAGTCTAAAATAATTTGCACCTTGAATCAGAAAAATATAGAGTAAGAAAAATTAAATCAGTTTGGAAGACTCACAAAGTTCGTTTTGGTTTTATCATTCAATAAGTAGTTTTATAGATCTACTAAAAAATCCGCGATGGCATATATCTCTTTTAAGGATAGCTTATTTTAGCTATTCTGAAAATATTGTCACATACAATGCAGTAATTGAAAAACTATTTAGATGGAAACAGTAACTCAAACATGTTAGTTATCTTAAGCATTTCATGCGCATTATTTCGTTTTTATTTATCATTACGTGGGTATACATAAAATTTCATTTTTTCAATATGATACGTTGTTAAAACCATCTGGGAGCGAATATGAAGTTTAATGTAAGAAGCTAGATTGGATTCGAAAAAACACATGCTTCTTAAAATTTTACCGACTTCATCATGTCAATTGGTAAAAAACGGATGAAAATCGGTCGAAATATTCTTCAGTTCGTAAACTAGATAGAATCGGTAAGCAGAACGTTGATGACGAATCTACGAAAGCGTAGAAGGCCATGGTAGATTTTTATTGAATAATTCACTGAAAAATCTATGAATTCATACAATATTCCATAAATTCATACTAAAATGTATGTATACTAAAATGTATGAATTCATACAATAAAGTACGAATTCATACAAAAGTCTATGAATTCATTCAAAAATGTATGAATTCATTGAAAAATATATGAATTCATTGCAAAATGTATGAATTCATAGAACAATATATGAATTCATTGAAACTGTATGAATTCATTGAGAAATGTATGAATTCGTTGAAAAATGTAGGAATTTATTGAAAAAGGATGATTTCATTGAAAAATGTATGCTTAACAATTACCAATATAATGACAATATTTGAAAAGCGCTGACGTGAAGTCGGAAGATTTTATGCGCACAAACATAGCCAGAGCGGTAACTCATTCAATTATTGAACTCGATTAACGCTGCTCTGCTCAGTTTTTATTTTAATGTTTAATGTTCTAATTGAACGACGCCTATAAACTTCTACAACACAGCCAATTTTGCCCATTAGCGAACTCAACTGAAATATTCGGACTCTGAACCTACCTTGAAAATTCAAAGATTCGAGCTCTTTCCGTTAGGCTAACGGACCGGATGGGTGGACGGCCGGACAGTATTGAATTTGACCTCGGATTCTTCATCAGGAAATCGAATCCAGTCATTTGAGTACATTTTCGGCTCAAATTTCTAAATTTTCAGCCATTAGAGCGAAATGATAGCTCAATGTTCCCCTAGAACATGCGCGCAAAAAAGAACCTCTTCAGGTGCGTTGGTTGCAAAACATGCAAAACGTTGGTTGCCAACTCATGTAGTCACAATGTCATATTTTTTGAAATTTTTGCCAGAAATTTGAAAGAACTCGAAATTTGTTTGTTAATTTTAGACTCAACTATGACATTAGTTCGTAAATCGGCTAAATCCGTCCAATAATTCGTAGTTTTTATTATAAATATTACATTATAAATATCTCCAAAAATTCAGATATAATCAAATTTTAATTTGTAGAGTGAATGTTGATAATCAACATTAATAATCGATCATGCAATTAGTGAGGAGCACTTCATTGTAATATTAAAAAAAGTCTGTTTTTGCAACTCAAAATAACTTGGAAACAGTTTTCTCTATTCAGTTTGGTTCATGCAGAAATAAACATCAGCGCAAAGGAATGAAATAAGGAGATTCTCAAATCGATATCTCAATAAATGAATGGGTGAAATGCGGTATATATACCGCATTTCACCCGAGTATGTATACATAGGTATAACGTATCTACATAAATGCTCGAGCAAAATTTCTTAGAGATCAAGTCATAAGCTATTACTGAACGAAGGCGCAAAAATCGCTGATTTTACTCGACTTATTTTTTGGATGTCGGTTTACAGATATCTTAGCAATTATTAGCCAATCACAAATACCATTACAATCAGTAGATTATTAATTTCGGATAATGTAACAATATTTCTCAACAATACACTAGCAAAAGTAAAGGTTTATACTAACAGAAAGCATGTCCGTACAATTCGATAAGACAAGATAATCTGAACCAGTGGTTGCTGGTGCACGAATTCATACATTTTTCAATGAATACAAACACTTTCCAATCAACTCATCTATTTTGCAGTGAATTCACACATTTTTCAATTAATTATATGCTATTGTATTCTCAATTCAATTTATTCATCAACAAATAATTACACTGGTACGCTGTATCTTATTCTTTAGTAGTTACGCATTAATGACGCCGTCCGATGTGAAATATCGGTGTTTTCAATATTTCCATCAGATATCTCCGTATGTAACGAACGTAACTACTGTAACTAACGCGCAAGAACTCAGGACCGATTATTTACTTTCGGATGATCGCTGGAATAAGTTTTTCTAGAGTTGAAACTAACAGTTCAGTAGAAGATTGGGAGTAAATTCGTGGTTTACTCAGTTTTAGGGTAACATGCCAATTTTAAGGGGTTAAATTTTTAACCCTTCAATCCTGACTTAAAATTCCGAAGCATTCGTGAATATGCGCAGAGAGAAGATGGATGGGGGAAAATTCCATAAGAGGATTTTCTGGAATTTAACGTTAGTCGCTTTGATAGGAATATTCTGGGTTATTATAGAGATAATCATTTTATAATCCAAGATGGATAAAGTAAAATCATCACTTAACAACCAGTCCTCAACGTTGAGAAATAATGACTTAGAAATTTTGTGCACTAAAGGAAGAAGAAGAATATCATAGAGTTTTATAGAGTTAATTTGTATATTACAGATGCGTTGAAGAGAATTTAATCTAATTTACCCTGTTTTAAGGTTGAGATAATTCAAAATATAAAGTTTGATTACAACTATACAGAATAAAATTGTTGGTTAATTTTTGTGTACAATTATTTCAAGTAAGTATTCAAATTATACACATGAAAATTTTATTTTACATTTCAGTAATTGTTTTATTCTGTTATTCATTTTCGAATGTTAAGTTTAGAAAATATTTATTCTATTTTACATACAATTTATATAAGATTTCCATATCACATAAGTTGTGTTCACTATTTCTATTTTGTTTGGAACTAGCGTGAAGACTTAATAGGTAGTTTTTTTTTCTATAGATTTCATTTATTGAAAAATGAAGGCACGATGATATTTTTAAAATAGATCTAGTGAATTGTTATATAAAAGATCATTCGTGATAATATCATGTCGTTGGGAATTGGGAAAATATCTATACCATAAAAAATAAATTTAGAGGATAACTGAATGAGTATCATTATTTTAATTATTCTTATTATGGAATAAAACATATTTTTTCTATTTAATTTTTTCATAGCTTCTACTTCAAATGTGTAGATTTTTAGTCGCTTGACCATAAGCACTGGTTAATTTTCACTTTAAAGCAAAAGTTGGCGTTGAATAAATTACTATCGGTAAGCATTTGATGTTGGCAACGGATCAAATGTATGAATTAGTTTAGAGCATTGAATAATTTCATTCGTTTTGTACTCAAATGATTAGCCTACATATAGGTGGTATCATTTAAAAAAGTTTCATGTCATAAGAGTTAAGATCGAACACGAACGTGAGTAGATTGACTGAATGGTTAACACTAAGGTTAAGAAAGACTAAACCACAGGAAAGTGTTTCGTAGTTTACCTTTAGACATATACCAAATATACCCACTTATTTAAACAATGAAAAATTGAATGGTTAGGTGCTAACTAGAGTAACATTACCTCAATTAAAACAAATTGTAGAAATTGCTATGTTTTACTACCAATAAAAATATATATTTTTATTGGTAGTAAAATATAGTAATTTCTACAATTTGTTTTAATTATGATCAACTACCAAATAGTGACGGCTGAAACAATTCAGTAACATTACCTCACTTCATTACTGTTCGGATATATAGATGGGAGTAATATTGATGTATTGTTGAATGAAAATGTAATAAGTATGTTGAGAATTATTCCATTAAGTAGTCAGCAAACTTTTAATTTGGCTTAACAGTATGACATTCATTTCTATTTATTCATATTTTATATATTTACTTCATCTTCGTCGAGTTTCGTAGTGTTTACTACATTTTCAAACAGAATAAAAACAAATTTTATCTATACTATTATATACATTCGTTGAAGGCTTCCGCAAAACTTCGAAAAGTGGGTTACGGTTATGTAACGAATGCAAAATGGCTCGAATAATAGAAGTTATATGAAATTTCTTTGGATTGAAACTAATTTAGACATATGACCCAAAAACGAATAAATAATTCTAACCCATAGTAATTTAGCCAACACAGACATTCGATGTTGTGAAACACCATTGTTCTTTTTGAATATCAAAACAAATTGAAATATGTTTATCTTCTACAATTTTAATTTCCAAAAGAATTTTTTATTCAAAAACTTTTAGAATTAAATTAATGTCTAAAACAAGCACCGCTTACATTTAATAGACGTATATAATCAAAACTCAATATACAATGTCAAATGAAATAAATAACCCAGCAGATATACGAAAGTAATTAAAATTAATAAATAAATATTCAAACGAGACAAAATTTTGTTTCTGGTTTTATCTTAAGAAATACTACTTGCCTTATAAAAACATGAACACACTTGAAGGACTTCCCAAAGAATATAATTTATTTGAAATATTTAATACATTTAAATATTCGAATAAATTATTTCAAAAAACTCTAAAAAATGTGCACTATATTTTCAAAAAACAAATATAATTCTAGATAATCCCTTCATCAGCCGTTTTTAATAATCCAAATATCAAAATCAAAAACATAACCTACATCACTCACGTGTTAAAAGACTTAAGCTTCGAACTACAGATCAACTATATATTCAAGATTGATCTATGTTCTAACAAAATCAAAGAACAAAGTGAGTTATTTTAAGGTTTACCTAAATCCATTGACACCGTATAAAGAGATTTATTGAAGCCAAAATATAATTATATATTATATATAAAATAAAATAGAAAGGCTTTTTACTTGATAGAAGAAATATAACAAAATTTGAATATCAAAACAAATTGAAATATGTTTATCTTCTACAATTTTAATTTCCAAAAGAATTTTTTATTCAAAAACTTTTAGAATTAAATTAATGTCTAAAACAAGCACCGCTTACATTTAATAGACGTATATAATCAAAACTCAATATACAATGTCAAATGAAATAAATAACCCAGCAGATATACGAAAGTAATTAAAATTAATAAATAAATATTCAAACGAGACAAAATTTTGTTTCTGGTTATCTTAAGAAATACTACTTGCCTTATAAAAACGTGAACACACTTGAAGGACTTCCCAAAGAATATAATTTATTTGAAATATTTAATACATTTAAATATTCGAATAAATTATTTCAAAAAACTCTAAAAAATGTGCACTATATTTTCAAAAAACAAATATAATTCTAGATAATCCCTTCATCAGCCGTTTTTAATAATCCAAATATCAAAATCAAAAACATAACCTACATCACTCACGTGTTAAAAGACTTAAGCTTCGAACTACAGATCAACTATATATTCAAGATTGATCTATGTTCTAACAAAATCAAAGAACAAAGTGAGTTATTTTAAGGTTTACCTAAATCCATTGACACCGTATAAAGAGATTTATTGAAGCCAAAATATAATTATATATTATATATAAAATAAAATAGAAAGGCTTTTTACTTGATAGAAGAAATATAACAAAATTTGAATATCAAAACAAATTGAAATATGTTTATCTTCTACAATTTTAATTTCCAAAAGAATTTTTTATTCAAAAACTTTTAGAATTAAATTAATGTCTAAAACAAGCACCGCTTACATTTAATAGACGTATATAATCAAAACTCAATATACAATGTCAAATGAAATAAATAACCCAGCAGATATACGAAAGTAATTAAAATTAATAAATAAATATTCAAACGAGACAAAATTTTGTTTCTGGTTTTATCTTAAGAAATACTACTTGCCTTATAAAAACATGAACACACTTGAAGGACTTCCCAAAGAATATAATTTATTTGAAATATTTAATACATTTAAATATTCGAATAAATTATTTCAAAAAACTCTAAAAAATGTGCACTATATTTTCAAAAAACAAATATAATTCTAGATAATCCCTTCATCAACCGTTTTTAATAATCCAAATATCAAAATCAAAAACATAACCTACATCACTCACGTGTTAAAAGACTTAAGCTTCGAACTACAGATCAACTATATATTCAAGATTGATCTATGTTCTAACAAAATCAAAGAACAAAGTGAGTTATTTTAAGGTTTACCTAAATCCATTGACACCGTATAAAGAGATTTATTGAAGCCAAAATATAATTATATATTATATATAAAATAAAATAGAAAGGCTTTTTACTTGATAGAAGAAATATAACAAAATTTGAATATCAAAACAAATTGAAATATGTTTATCTTCTACAATTTTAATTTCCAAAAGAATTTTTTATTCAAAAACTTTTAGAATTAAATTAATGTCTAAAACAAGCACCGCTTACATTTAATAGACGTATATAATCAATAATTTAATTCTAAAAGTTTTTGAATAAAAAATTCTTTTGGAAATTAAAATTGTAGAAGATAAACATATTTCAATTTGTTTTGATATTCAAATTTTGTTATATTTCTTCTATCAAGTAAAAAGCCTTTCTATTTTATTTTATATATAATATATAATTATATTTTGGCTTCAATAAATCTCTTTATACGGTGTCAATGGATTTAGGTAAACCTTAAAATAACTACTTTGTTCTTTGATTTTGTTAGAACATAGATCAATCTTGAATATATAGTTGATCTGTAGTTCGAAGCTTAAGTCTTTTAACACGTGAGTGATGTAGGTTATGTTTTTGATTTTGATATTTGGATTATTAAAAACGGCTGATGAAGGGATTATCTAGAATTATATTTGTTTTTTGAAAATATAGTGCACATTTTTTAGAGTTTTTTGAAATAATTTATTCGAATATTTAAATGTATTAAATATTTCAAATAAATTATATTCTTTGGGAAGTCCTTCAAGTGTGTTCATGTTTTTATAAGGCAAGTAGTATTTCTTAAGATAAAACCAGAAACAAAATTTTGTCTCGTTTGAATATTTATTTATTAATTTTAATTACTTTCGTATATCTGCTGGGTTATTTATTTCATTTGACATTGTATATTGAGTTTTGATTATATACGTCTATTAAATGTAAGCGGTGCTTGTTTTAGACATTAATTTAATTCTAAAAGTTTTTGAATAAAAAATTCTTTTGGAAATTAAAATTGTAGAAGATAAACATATTTCAATTTGTTTTGATATTCAAATTTTGTTATATTTCTTCTATCAAGTAAAAAGCCTTTCTATTTTATTTTATATATAATATATAATTATATTTTGGCTTCAATAAATCTCTTTATACGGTGTCAATGGATTTAGGTAAACCTTAAAATAACTCACTTTGTTCTTTGATTTTGTTAGAACATAGATCAATCTTGAATATATAGTTGATCTGTAGTTCGAAGCTTAAGTCTTTTAACACGTGAGTGATGTAGGTTATGTTTTTGATTTTGATATTTGGATTATTAAAAACGGCTGATGAAGGGATTATCTAGAATTATATTTGTTTTTTGAAAATATAGTGCACATTTTTTAGAGTTTTTTGAAATAATTTATTCGAATATTTAAATGTATTAAATATTTCAAATAAATTATATTCTTTGGGAAGTCCTTCAAGTGTGTTCATGTTTTTATAAGGCGAGTAGTATTTCTTAAGATAAAACCAGAAACAAAATTTTGTCTCGTTTGAATATTTATTTATTAATTTTAATTACTTTCGTATATATGCTGGGTTATTTATTTCATTTGACATTGTATATTGAGTTTTGATTATATACGTCTATTAAATGTAAGCGGTGCTTGTTTTAGACATTAATTTAATTCTAAAAGTTTTTGAATAAAAAATTCTTTTGGAAATTAAAATTGTAGAAGATAAACATATTTCAATTTGTTTTGATATTCAAATTTTGTTATATTTCTTCTATCAAGTAAAAAGCCTTTCTATTTTACCATTGTTCTTAATTGAAATTTAACCAAAGTGTTTTTGACAGATTTACCGGAAAAATAACCAGACATTCGAAACTAGCCCTAATTCAAAATTTATCACTTCATTCTGTTTACAGATTCTTAACCATCTTTTGCAAGAAAGTATTTACATGTTGGAACGTATAATTTTGGCGTGCATAACTCTGGAAGAATTAGATATGGAATTGATATCGGCAGTAGAAAGGGGAGATGAGGATATGACACTGAGATTACTGAAAAGAGGAGTTAATCCCAACAGAGCAGATCACAAAGGATACTGTACTCTTCACCATGCAGTAAAGCAAGGCCACAATATTCTGATTAGGCATCTTGTAAAATACGGCGCTGACATCGAAAAGGAAGGAATATTATATGGATACAAACCCTTACACTTAATCGTGTCAACAAACAACCAAATGAAATGCTTGGAGGAACTGATGAGGTGTAATGTTGATTTAAAAAGCAAAGATTGTATTGGAAACACTTTATTACAACTAAGTGTAAAGAATAATCCAGATAATGTCTACTTCATCAAAAAACTTATTTCTTTTGGTATGGATATAAATACGGTCGACATTGTAGGCAATAATTGTATGCACAATCTAGCTTCCAGTCGTGGTAAAGATCAAAATATTAAAATCGTGGCAAAACTTTTCATCAAAAAAGGTATCAATATAGACTGTCAGAATCGGACATTATTGGAAACACCCTTGCATATAGCTGCTAGACGTGGAAAATCATTTCTAATCGATATGCTCTTAGGCGAAGGGGCGGTTATAGATGTGATAGACAAAAATGGTCTTATTCCTTTCGACAACGTGCCAACGTCAGCGATAAATGTCTTTCGCGTATTCATCAAGCATCTGGCGTTAAAAATACACCGAGGAGAAATTGTAAACATGAATTTAGTGCATAAAATAAATTCGAATATCCAGCTGAAGCTATTATATGATAATATTGTTGAGGATTTGGAACGCCTAAAAGAACCAATAATAGAAACTCATAATGTCTCATATTACCATATATTGTGTGGGAAGAGTGAAAATGTGTTGAAGTACATGATGAACCTTGTGATAAGGGACAATGTTTCAGGCTATACAAAGATCTCTACCATATATAAAAAGGAAATTCAACAGAAAATAGAGAAAGTGACAGAAATGATGAAAAACAAGGAAATTATTTACAACAAAGTGAATAAGATATTCGATTATAAAATACCACATTTGTGTGTAGAGAAAATCTGTAGTTATCTTCACCCAGAAGATATTGCAAGATGTTGAAATTCTGGATAAGAAAATAATATTGCTTTTGGAGATTAGTTATATGTGTATTATATTATCAAAATGTGTATATATATTGCAAAAACTATGTATAAATAATAAATATATGAATAATTGTTAAGAAATTCAAGGGTTGTGATTTATTCTAGATTTGAAATGAACGATTCATTCTTTTTTATGCAGTTCCAATGAAATATATATGAAATGAATGACTCTTGGTGAAACATTATAACAATTTTATTTAGAATCATTCTCGCAGTTTCTTTCCTAACTATTATGTCAAATACAGAGTACAAAACCAAAATAGAAGACTTAATGAAATCCGAAAATTTGAGAGAACTAAAATCAGACCTAAAAAATAGTTTTCGTAGATCAGTGAAGCAATAGTTTTATGATTGCAAGAATATTTTTATTGTTGAAAACCCAAAAACTCTAAATGTCATGAATCCTACAGAACCTGTTCTTTATGGAATGCCAATATTACATAAAGACGACATTATTATTAGAACTGTTGTTTCATATATAAATGCTCCAGCTTATAAATTATGTGAATTTCAATAATTATAAATAATATTTATCGAGACATCTGCTGACAATTCAATCTCTTAAACTAATATAGGTGAGACAACAAAATTGTCTTTATGAAATATAAATGATTTGAAGTAAAACACTTTATTTCCGCTTATTTTTATTTTTCAACGACAATTGTTTCGTCAATTACATATTGACTTCTTCAGGTGAGTATGGCTACTAGAATAACCATACTCACCTGACGTGAGCAAAAAATGTTACGGGAACTAAGCATTTTCCGCCTAGTAATAAAAAAAATTCTATTTCCACACAATTCTTAATGTTGGCTTAATCATATTCTACATTTGAACTGATACTGTATGAATACTTAATATTTTATACAGTGTCAGTTCAAACGTAGAATATTATTAAGCCACAATATGGCGAATAATTGTCGTTCAACAATAAAAAGCTTGTGTAAATTGAATTTCATTTATAAGTAATTCAAAATTACTTTTAATCTATTACAGACCGAATCCTTCCATTAAACCCTTTCCTTTTAGCGCGATTGTTCCATATGTAACAAAAATAATTTGCACTAAGTATAGGTATTTTTCACCTTCACTTATCAACAAAACGCATAGAAAATAATATTTTTCCGCAAATCATTCATCAGGTTTGCTTTTGTATACAAAATGGCAAATTATCATTGAAACCCTTTCAATTTCAAAATCGGGAGTATTTTCTATAAACTTTCGATATTTCTCAAGAAATGAATTTCGGGAAAGAACGAATTTTTATAACATGTTCATTGAAAAACTTCCATTGTTTCGAAGGAGCATTCAAAATTCAATAATTTCTTTCGTTAACAAATAATATTATTGGTTAATATTCCGAAATGAAATATAATTCTAATGAAAATGATTCGAATAAGTTATCAACATTATCCCATATTTCATAGATTATTCCAAACTCATTATTTTAAAATTACCTACCAGCGTTCAGTGAAGTGCTAATGTATTTCTGAGTATATCTTAATATCATAACAGTAAAACTCTTGGGTTCTGTTAATTATGAAGTTTCATCAGTGATACATGATCGCGTAACACACATCTTTTGTATATTTATGCAAATTTATTTCAGGTAAGTTATTAATTTCAGGTAGAAAAATGACAAAATATTGAATAACCTAAACGACATATCTTTCTAAATTATCCGAAGAGGTCAAATTATTTGTATTTAGCTGCCAATCTTAACATCGGAATTTCCAAAAATATTTATTAGAGTAACAATCTTATTCTTCATCTATCGACATTTTAGTGCATGAGACATGGAAACTACCCAATTTTTATTCTCCCAATATTTACGAAATTACAGAATCTTAGTATATTTACCTGTTACAGAAACCATATAATTAAATCTTCCCTTACTCCGAGAAAGAACCAATTCGGTAATAAAACAAGAAATAATAAATGTTTTGACAGTTTGCCTGCAACAAAATTATTTCACGTTTAACGGCAAGATTTACATATGTTACTATCCGAAATGGATTTTATGGATTCTCTAGACAGCAGAATAATAAAAAGCCATTACTTTAAATGCTTCATTTATTGGTACAGATATGTAGATGATGTTTTATGTTTACTCAATGTCGCTGATAGATCATTTTGTTTGTTTGTGGAATTCTTGATTAAATTATCCACATCCATGCAATTCACTAATGAATTAGAAAAAAACAGTAGTACCAAATTTTGCTATACAGATTGATATCTGTACGATGGGTCGATTAAGAATGTTGGATTTTTTAAAATCTGTTATACAGGGGTGTTATACAGGGTGATTCAAAAATTATTGTATGCGACCTCGGACCGCGTCTGTAGTGTACATAGAGGGGTCATCCGAGAAGTAAAGTACGGCGGTCGTCCGAAAATTTTCGTTTCGTCGGAAGAAAGGGCAAAATGACACCCGTCATAATTCTCCTAACTTTATTGAAATTAATTGTGATAACAATCACGCTGGAAATAATACCATTAGAAAATAATATACTACCCGTCCTTATAGGAAAAGCCTATATCACAAATATATATTTATAATTGATCTATCACATTGATTTGAATAAAATAGAAGAAATAATTTTCAAATATCAGTAAGAAATTGAAGACCTCAAAAAGCAACAATTAGATTTCGCTCAAACAGCAAATTTAGAACATTCTAATGAAATAAATTTTAAAGCCCATGAAGAGATTCTTAATGAAAATATTGGAACTAAAAGAGGACTAGTTAATCTCGGTGGCAAGATTTCAAAATTATTATTCGGAACCTCAGGTTCTCATGATGAGGAATTGTATTGAAATTATTTTCTATGAGGAATCAGAAGCAGATAGATACTGTCGTAAATGATCTTCACAAGATTAATCTTTTACATGAATCTACTTTACCCTATGCTAAATTTGCTGAATTGATAACAAACGTCACAATTATACATGTTAATTATTTGAAAGATTATTATCAATTGTGATACGAAGATTATCTTCCAAAATACAATATTATTATTTTTGATATCAATTCCCACTATTTATGAAAAAGGATATAACTTATACAAATTTTACTTCCTACCCCAAAATAATTTGACCGTTTCCCATACCAATTTCTATATGCTCTCGCAAGTAGAATTACTAGAATGGTCAATAAACCAATCCCATCCAATTGAAGCAGATTTCTTATGTAATCCAAAGAGAATCCAATGATGAAGGAACCAAGAAAGATGACGTTCCTGATATAGTGTTAGAAGACTTAGAACAATGGAATGTTCGATATTTCAAAGTTTCTGTATTATTTATCACAATGCTCATTTTTGTAAAAATTATATTTGCTTTTGCTTTCAGACATTTTAGAAAAAATGTATTCTCTAAAGCTACACTTTCAGCTGATAACTTTCTCTATGAAGGGGATGAATTATATAATCTTAACCCTTATTAATTTAATGGATTTTTTCCAATACTCCATAAGACCTGTATATTAGCATGTATTTTTATTGTAATTCAAAATTTCTCCCCATGAATCATATCATAATTTAGATAAGGACACCTATATATACCATTGTGATTGTTTATTCTTCAAGAGATTAGACGCATTCATCATTGTATTCAAATGAATATATATATATATATATTTAGATATATATATATTTTTTATATATTTATATATATATAATATATATATATATATATACATATATATTTATATATCTATATATATATATATTTATGTATCTATATTTATATATATATATATATATATAGTATGTATATATATAAATATCTGAATATATATATATATATATACATATATTTATATATATATATACTATATATATATACTATATATATATACTATATATATATATACATTCTGTCAAGAAAGTACCGGGAATTATCGATTTAAATCTGAAGGGGTAATGAGGCAGGTAAAAGTTTTTTTTCCTAGGTTGGTACCACTGTCCTTAATTACTATTCTAAGGTTGAGCAGGATCTGTCAACTAGTGTGTTTGCAACAGCTGATTAAGTCAGTCGATGTCAGAGTGCGTGCCGATTTTTACTATGGGTGATTACGTTGAGCAAAGAATTTGTTTAAAGTTTTGTGTTGCAAATGAATTTTCGTGTGCCGATGCATTGAGAATGTTGCAAAAGGCCTTTGGGGATAATGCTCTATCGAAAACTCGTGCATATCAGTGGTACAGAGCCTTGAAGGACCGTCGTGAAGTGGTCGAAGACTTGCCTCGTTCCGGACGCCCATCGACGGCTTCGATCGAAGATAACGTCGATAAAATTAAGGAAAGGGTGATGGAAAACCGTCGTACCAGCTTGAGAGAGATAGCACATGATCTTAAGATATCCCACGAGTTCGCACGTACGATTTTGATTGATATTTTGGGCATGAGCAAGATGGCCGCATGACTCGTACCGAAAGACCTGAATTTTCTTCAAAAACGTCATCGCGAACAGGTTGCTTCAGACATGCTGGATCGCTGTAATTCCGATTCTTCATTCATGGAACGCATTATAACTGGTGATGAGACCTGGGTCTACGAGTACGATATGCTAACAAGCCAGCAATCATCGGAATGGGTGGCAAAAAATGAGCCGAAACCGAAAAAACCACGTCAAAGCCGCTCGAAAATGAAGGTGATGCTCATTGTTTTCGTCGATATCCGTGGCGTGGTGCACTACGAATTCATTCCAGAGGGTCAGACGGTAAACAAGGAGTATTACCTAGGCGTTATGAAACGTTTGCGTGAGCGTATCCGTAAGAAGCGGTCAAATTTGTGGGCGAACAACACATGGATTTTGCATGACGATAACGCGCCTTTTCACCGAGCTACGATTGTGACTGACTTTCTCGCCAAAAACTCAACAAACGTGCTTCAGCAACCACCGTATTCGCCGGATTTGGCTCCCTGCGACTTTTTCCTCTTCCCAAAACTAAAATTGCTCCTTCGTGGCACCCGTTTTGAGTCGATTGAAGCCATAAAACAAAATTCGGCGCGAGAGCTAAAGTCCATCCCGGAAAGCGCCTATAAAAAATGTTTCGATAATTGGAAGTGCCGTTGGCATAGATGTATTGGAGCAAATGGAGCCTATTTTGAAGGCGACCCAATAAATTTTGACGATTAAATGTGAAAATGATGTTTTAATTAAAAATTCCCGGTAGTTTCTTGACAGAGTAGTATATATATATATATATATATATATATATATATATATATATATATATATATATATATATATATTTATATTGTATTACAGTTAAATTAAATAATTATACGAATATATTATAGAAATGACTCACCGTTGAGTCGTTAGAGTTTAACCAAACCGAAATTAATTAAATAATATCCATTCCGATAGAAATATTAATAATTTAATTCATAAAAATAGAAGAAAGAGCATATTCAGAGCACATAACGACAAGTCGAGTGAAAATTCTTTGAACAGGGATAAGAAATCAGTATACTTGTTGACAATTTATAAACAGAATTCACAGGCAGATTTAAATACCCAATTATTCAATGTAAAAAAAGCCACAGTTGCATTAAATAGAAGTAATTTGAATTTAGATATGTAATTTGAAATCGATGAAGAAATTGTTGAAAAGATTTGTTACTTTCATGAATCACAGATGAACTTCAGTGAAATCATTGACAACGAACAAGCTAAATTAAATATAACTCACCAGAATTATGTAAACGGGACAAATTTGATCAAAATTCAATTAATTAAATGAAAGATACATCTACGTCAGATATTTTTAAATTATTAATGTCAGAGATATCCTTCAAGATGTTTAGGCATCAAAAGAATTATAATAGCAGCTAAGATTTATGAATTTAATCAATTTCATAAGTAATAATGAGTAATTTATAAGTTATAAGCATCAGAACTTAAACTTTGTTAAATTTTGACACTTGAAATACTTTACTGATGAAAAGCAAGACTTTGATTGTTCTATTCAACATGAAACATACATCAAAATGTAGTTAACAAAATAGGATAATTTTCAACAGTAGTTTCAAACCAACAAATATTGTAAATTTTGTAAAATAATCGAAAGCATCATTTTTCAATAATTTTGACAGAAGCTAGTAAGCTTTGAAATTCAATTTTTCGTGAAAACTATTAATAGGAAAGACACAGAAAAATTGGCAAGTCTTTAAAATACGAGAACAGAATTCACATCGGCCTGTCTCAAAATAGAACATTACTCTCTTCAATAGTCCAGGTCCAAAACCTAAAAATAAATAAATAATATTATTGTAAATGGAAATGTGATAAAAAATTACGTTACCTGAGTGTAGTGAATGGAAATAAACCCAAATAGCAATCAAGAATACAACAATTTAAATCAAAAAGAGGAAATCAACCTAGTGGGCTGGGAGATCCGAACATTCTGGAAATATTCTTGAGAAACAAAAACAAAATCCTGAAATAGAGCAAAGCCAACATCAAATGAACACTGTCAATGGATGATTAAACTTACCAAAGGTAGAAATAAGTTTATACATGTAAAATTTTTCAATTTGAATTCAAAAACAAATCATTGCTTGTTTACGTTAGAATTACGTTACGATATTTAAATAGTGTTAAGTTAGAACATAGAATTAGACATTATTTAGATTATTAATCACTGATTATTATTATATTTCAAATTACTCAGTCATAATATATACTGTAAAAAAATTCAGCTCATTAAAAATTCAAATTGAACCCTCCCTAAAGGATCAAATCAAATTTAATAATATTTGAATTTCAATTATTCAACAACAAAATTAAAATCTTAAGAGCTAGCTGGTAACATTGAATACAAGCAGCTAGATACAAGGGTTATCAAACCAGTATTCATTCTGAAATTATATATTTAAACCATATCGAATTGGCTCCACTATGTGCGGTAGAAAAAAGTAAAAGTGAATTAAAAATTTAAGTTGTTATTCCATAACAATATATATAATATATGACTAATGTTGACTGCCGGGACATTTTGTACATTTGAAAGAACAGTGTACAATTGATTGTATATAACTTCACTTCTTCATATATCTGTTTTTGTAATCATTTGTAATTTCAGAAGTGCCTCATAATTATTACAATTACATATCTACTTTTGTATGTAACATTTGATTCAATTTTTATTTCAATTTTATTTCAATTTATCTTAATAGGTGCCGAAAATCTGAAAGTTCCTTCGATAGATATTTTTTTCTTCATTTAGTCCATAATTAAATTTCATTTATGATTCATACATGCTTCGAAAGCAGTCTTTTATTCAGATATCAACTTTATACTTGATTTTAAAACCTAGACATCAGGCTTTAAACCTTGAGTAATTAATCATTTTTCGTCAATAATTTATAGATCACTCAAATGAACTGTAAGAACATTTTCAAAAATGAACTTTTCGTCATGTCCATCCCTTCATTTATTCGTGATGAATACGGATTTTGATCTGATATTCATCAATATATATTCTTGTAATGACTACTTGCGTATTTCACTCCCAATATATGAAGAATAACTTTTACACAAAATAAATAATATTTTACATTAATTATCCCTGAGTAAAAAGTAGCAAATTTATAGTCCGGAGCAATTTCTAAAACATACGAATAATATTGTATCGATATCCTTACATATTACAGATTAAAGTTGCCCGCTGCGTCTGTCTGTATGTCTGTTCGCGATTAACTCGAAAAGTGATGAAAGCATTTTTATGCGGCTTTAACCAATTGATAGACTGATTTATGAGGATGATTGGTACACAGTTTGACAAGGTTTTATGCGAATTGGTTGAGATATGATGATAAATGTCGAGTTTGGTAGCTTTCTTTGGAAAAGATGCCTAATCTCTTTGAGATATAACAAAACTATGCATGGTAGGATATTCCTCTTTTATAGGTCTCCAAAGAAGTCCGCGATGGCAATGGATCAGCTTACTATTTATCGATTTTAAATTCTGAAAAAAGTTTACCTACCAACAATGCGGCAATTGGAAAGCTATTCAAACGAATGCAGTATTAATAATGTGTTAATTATTATAGAAATACTTTACATTAGTAACCTCAAGAAATATATGCACGTCATTAAAATGTTTCATACTATATAATTTAAACGAATATCTAAGGAGTAGTCTAAAATAATTTGCACCTTGAATCAGAAAAATATAGAGTAAAAAAAATTAAATCAGTTTGGAAGACTCACAAAGTTCGTTTTGGTTTTATCATTCAATAAGTAGTTTTATAGATCTACTAAAAAATCCGCGATGGCATATATCTCTTTTAAGGATAGCTTATTTTAGCTATTCTATATTCTGAAAATATTGTCACATACAATGCAGTAATTGAAAAACTATGTAGATGGAAACAGTAACTCAAACATGTTAGTTATCTTAAGCATTTCATGCGCATTATTTCGTTTTTATTTATCATTACGTGGGTTTACATAAAATTTCATTTTTTTAATATGATACGTTGTTAAAACCATCTGGGAGCGAATATGAAGTTTAATGTAAGAAGCTAGATTGGATTCGAAAAAACACATGCTTCTTAAAATTTTACCGACTTCATCATGTCAATTGGTAAAAAACGGATGAAAATCGGTCGAAATATTCTTCAGTTCGTAAACTAGATAGAATCGGTAAGCAGTACGTCGATGACGAATCTACGAAAGCGTAGAAGGCCATGGTAGATTTTTATTGAATAATTCACTGAAAAATCTATGAATTCATACAATATTCCATAAATTCATACTAAAATGTATGTATACTAAAATGTATGTATACTAAAATGTATGAATTCATACAATAAAGTACGAATTCATACAAAAGTCTATGAATTCATTCAAAAATGTATGAATTCATTGAAAAATATATGAATTCATTGCAAAATGTATGAATTCATAGAACAATATATGAATTCATTGAAACTGTATGAATTCATTGAGAAATGTATGAATTCGTTGAAAAATGTAGGAATTTATTGAAAAAGGATGATTTCATTGAAAAATGTATGCTTAACAATTACCAATATAATGACAATATTTGAAAAGCGCTGACGTGAAGTCGGAAGATTTGATGCGCACAAACATACCCAGAGCGGTAACTCATTCAATTATTGAACTCGATTAACGCTGCTCTGCTCAGTTTTTATTTTAATGTTTAATGTTCTAATTGAACGACGCCTATAAACTTCTACAACACAGCCAATTTTGCCCATTAGCGAACTCAACTGAAATATTCGGACTCTGAACCTACCTTGAAAATTCAAAGATTCGAGCTCTTTCCGTTAGGCTAACGGACCGGATGGGTGGACGGCCGGACAGTATTGAATTTAACCTCGGATTCTTCATCAGGAAATCGAATCCAGTCATTTGAGTACATTTTCGGCTCAAATTTCTAAATTTTCAGCCATTAGAGCGAAATGATAGCTCAATGTTCCCCTAGAACATGCGCGCAAAAAAGAACCTCTTCAGGTGCGTTGGTTGCAAAACATGCAAAACGTTGGTTGCCAACTCATGTAGTCACAATGTCATATTTTTTGAAATTTTTGCCAGAAATTTGAAAGAACTCGAAATTTGTTTGTTAATTTTGGACTCAACTATGACATTAGTTCGTAAATCGGCTAAATCCGTCCAATAATTCGAAGTTTTTATTATAAATATTACATTATAAATATCTCCAAAAATTCAGATATAATCAAATTTTAATTTGTAGAGTGAATGTTGATAATCAACATTAATAATCGATCATGCAATTAGTGAGGAGCACTTCATTGTAATATTAAAAAAAGTCTGTTTTTGCAACTCAAAATAACTTGGAAACAGTTTTCTTTATTCAGTTTGGTTCATGCAGAAGTAAACATCAGCGCAAAGGAATGAAATAAGGAGATTCTCAAATCGATATCTCAATAACTGAATGGGTGAAATGCGGTATATATACCGCATTTCACCCGAGTATGTATACATAGGTATAACGTATCTACATAAATGCTCGAGCAAAATTTCTTAGAGATCAAGTCATAAGCTATTACTGAACGAAGGCGCAAAAATCGCTGATTTTACTCGACTTATTTTTTGGATGTCGGTTTACAGATATCTTAGCAATTATTAGCCAATCACAAATACCATTACAATCAGTAGATTATTAATTTCGGATAATGTAACAATATTTCTCAACAATACACTAGCAAAAGTAAAGGTTTATACTAACAGAAAGCATGTCCGTACAATTCGATAATACAAGATAATCTGAACCAGTGGTTTAAGTCCTGACTTGAAATTCCGAAGCATTCGTGAATATGCGCAGAGAGAAGATGGATGGGGGAAAATTCCATATGAGGATTTTCTGGAATTTAACGTTAGTCGCTTTGAAAGGAAAATTCTGGGTTATTATAGAGATAATCATTTTATAATCCAAGATGGATAAAGTAAAATCATCACTGAACAACCAGTCCTCAACGTTGAGAAATAATGACTTAGAAATTTTGTGCACTAAAGGAAGAAGAAGAATATCATAGAGTTTTATAGAGTTCATTTGTATGTTACAGATGCGTTGAAGAGAATTTAATCTAATTTACCCTGTTCTAAGGTTGAGATAATTCAAAATATAAAGTTTGATTACAACTATACAGAATAAAATTGTTGGTTAATTTTTGTGTACAATTATTTCAAGTAAGTATTCAAATTATACACATGAAAATTTTATTTTGCATTTCAGTAATTGTTTTATTCTGTTATTCATTTTCGAATGTTAAGTTTAGAAAATATTTATTCTAATTTACATACAATTTATATAAGATTTCCATATCACATAAGTTGTGTTCACTATTTCTATTTTGTTTGGAACTAGCGTGAAGACTTAATAGGTAGTTTTTTTTTCTATAGATTTCATTTATTGAAAAATGAAGGCACGATGATATTTTTAAAATAGATCTAGTGAATTGTTATATAAAAGAACATTCGTGATAATATCATGTCGTTGGGAATTGGGAAAATATCTATACCATAAAAAATAAATTTAGAGGATAACTGAATGAGTATCATTATTTTAATTATTCTTATTATGGAATAAAATATATTTTCTCTATTTAATTTTTTCATAGCTTCTACTTCAAATGTGTAGATTTTTAGTCGCTTGACCATAAGCACTGGTTAATTTTCACTTTAAAGCAAAAGTTGGCGTTGAATAAATTACTATCGGTAAACATTTGATGTTGGCAACGGATCAAATGTATGAATTAGTTTAGAGCATTGAATAATTTCATTCGTTTTGTACTCAAATGATTAGCCTACATATAGGTGGTATCATTTAAAAAAGTTTCATGTCATAAGAGTTAAGATCGAACACGAACGTGAGTAGATTGACTGAATGGTTAACACTAAGGTTAAGAAAGACTAAACCACAGGAAAGTGTTTCGTAGTTTACCTTTAGACATATACCAAATATACCCACTTATTTAAACAATGAAAAATTGAATGGTTAGGTGCTAACTAGAGTAACATTACCTCAATTAAAACAAATTGTAGAAATTGCTATGTTTTACTACCAATAAAAATATATATTTTTATTGGTAGTAAAATATAGTAATTTCTACAATTTGTTTTAATTATGATCAACTACCAAATAGTGACGGCTGAAACAATTCAGTAACATTACCTCACTTCATTACTGTTCGGATATATAGATGGGAGTAATATTGATGTATTGTTGAATGAAAATGTAATAAGTATGTTGAGAATTATTCCATTAAGTAGTCAGCAAACTTTTAATTTGGCTTAACAGTATGACATTCATTTCTATTTATTCATATTTTATATATTTACTTCATCTTCGTCGAGTTTCGTAGTGTTTACTACATTTTCAAACAGAATGAAAACAAATTTTATCTATACTATTATATACATTCGTTGAAGGCTTCCGCAAAACTTCGAAAAGTGGGTTACGGTTATGTAACGAATGCAAAATGGCTCGAATAATAGAAGTTATATGAAATTTCTTTGGATTGAAACTAATTTAGACATATGACCCAAAAACGAATAAATAATTCTAACCCATAGTAATTTAGCCAACACAGACATTCGATGTTGTGAAACACCATTGTTCTTTATTGAAATTTAACCAAAGTGTTTTTGACAGATTTAACGGAAAAATAACCAGACATTTGAAACTAGCCCTAATTCAAAATTTATCACTTCATTCTGTTTACAGATTCTTAACCATCTTTTGCAAGAAAGTATTTACATGTTGGATCGTATAATTTTGGCGTGCATAACTCTGGAAGAATTAGATATGGAATTGATATCGGCAGTAGAAAGGGGAGATGAGGATATGACACTGAGATTACTGAAAAGAGGAGTTAATCCCAACAGAGCAGATCACAAAGGATACTGTACTCTTCACCATGCAGTAAAGCAAGGCCACAATATTCTGATTAGGCATCTTGTAAAATACGGCGCTGACATCGAAAAGGAAGGAATATTATATGGATACAAACCCTTACACTTAATCGTGTCAACAAACAACCAAATGAAATGCTTGGAGGAACTGATGAGGTGTAATGTTGATTTAAAAAGCAAAGATTGTATTGGAAACACTTTATTACAACTAAGTGTAAAGAATAATCCAGATAATGTCTACTTCATCAAAAAACTTATTTCTTTTGGTATGGATATAAATACGGTCGACATTGTAGGCAATAATTGTATGCACAATCTAGCTTCCAGTCGTGGTAAAGATCAAAATATTAAAATCGTGGCAAAACTTTTCATCAAAAAAGGTATCAATATAGACTGTCAGAATCGGACATTATTGGAAACACCCTTGCATATAGCTGCTAGACGTGGAAAATCATTTCTAATCGATATGCTCTTAGGCGAAGGGGCGGTTATAGATGTGATAGACAAAAATGGTCTTATTCCTTTCGACAACGTGCTAACGTCAGCGATAAATGTCTTTCGCGTATTCATCAAGCATCTGGCGTTAAAAATACACCGAGGAGAAATTGTAAACATGAATTTAGTGCATAAAATAAATTCGAATATCCAGCTGAAGCTATTATATGATAATATTGTTGAGGATTTGGAACGCCTAAAAGAACCAATAATAGAATCTCATAATGTCTCATATTACCATATATTGTGTGGGAAGAGTGAAAATGTGTTGAAGTATATGAGGAACCTTGTGATAAGGGACAATGTTTCAGGCTATACAAAGATCTCTAGCATATATAAAAAGGAAATTCAACAGAAAATAGAGAAAGTGACAGAAATGATGAAAAACAAGGAAATTATTTACAACAAAGTGAATAAGATATTCGATTATAAACTACCACATTTGTGTGTAGAGAAAATCTGTAGTTATCTTCACCCAGAAGATATTGCAAGATGTTGAAATTCTGGATAAGAAAATAATATTGCTTTTGGAGATTAGTTATATGTGTATTATATTATCAAAATGTGTATATATATTGTAAAAACTATGTATAAATAATAAATATATGAATAATTGTTAAGATATTCAAGGGTTGTGATTTATTCTAGATTTGAAATGAACGATTCATACTTTTTTATGCAGTTCCAATGAAATTTATATGCAATGAATGACTCTTGGTGAAACATTATAACAATTTTATTTAGAATCATTCTCGCAGTTTCTTTCCTAACTATTATGTCAAATACAGAGTACAAAACCAAAATAGAAGACTTAATGAAATCCGAAAATTTGAGAGAACTTAAATCAGACCTAAAAAATAGTTTTCGTAGATCAGTGAAGCAATAGTTTTATGATTACAAGAATATTTTTATTGTTGAAAACCCAAAAACTCTAAATGTCATGAATCCTACAGAACCTGTTCTCTATGGAATGCAAAAATTACATAAAGACGACATTATTATTAGAACTGTTGTTTCATATATAAATGCTCCAGCTTATAAATTATGTGAATTTCAATAATTATAAATAATATTTATCGAAACATCTGCTGACAATTCAATCTCTTAAACTAATATAGGCGAGACAACAAAATTGTCTTTATGAAATATAAATGATTTGAAGTAAAACACTTTATTTCCGCTTATTTTTATTTTTCAACGACAATTGTTTCGTCAATTACATATTGACTTCTTCAGGTGAGTATGGCTACTAGAGTAACCATACTCACCTGACGTGAGCAAAAAATGTTACGGGAACTAAGCATTTTTCGCCTAGTAATAAAAAACATTCTATTTCCACACAATTCTTAATGTTGGCTTAATCATATTCTACATTTGAACTGATACTGTATGAATACTTAATATTTTATACAGTGTCAGTTCAAACGTAGAATATTATTAAGCCACAATATGGCGAATAATTGTCGTTCAACAATAAAAAGCTTGTGTAAATTGAATTTCATTTATAAGTAATTCAAAATTACTTTTAATCTATTACAGACCGAATCCTTCCATTAAACCCTTTCCTTTTAGCGCGATTGTTCCATATGTAACAAAAATAATTTGCACTAAGTATAGGTATTTTTCACCTTCACTTATCAACAAAACGCATAGAAAATAATATTTTTCCGCAAATCATTCATCAGGTTTGCTTTCGTATACAAAATGACAAATTATCATTGAAACCCTTTCAATTTCAAAATCGGGAGTATTTTCTATAAACTTTCGATATTTCTCAAGAAATGAATTTCGGGAAAGAACGAATTTTTATAACATGTTCATTGAAAAAGTTCCATTATTGGGAAGGAGCATTCAAAATTCAATAATTTCTTTCGTTAACAAATAATATTATTGGTTATTATTCCGAAATGAAATATAATTCTAATGAAAATGATTCGAATAAGTTATCAACATTATCCCATATTTCATAGATTATTCCAAACTCATTATTTTAAAATTACCTACCAGCGTTCAGTGAAGTGCTAATGTATTTCTGAGTATATCTTAATATCATAACAGTAAAACTTTTGGGTTCTGTTAATTATGAAGTTTCATCAGTGATATATGATCTTTTGTATATTTATGCAAATTTATTTCAGGTAAGTTATTAATTTCAGGTAGAAAAATGACAAAATATTGAATAACCTAAACGACATATCTTTCTAAATTATCCGAAGAGGTAAAATTATTTGTATTTAGCTGCCAATCTTAACATCGGAATTTCCAAAAATATTTATTAGAGTAACAATCTTATTCTTCATCTATCGATATTTTAGTGCATGAGACATGGAAACTACCCAATTTTTATTCTCCCAATATTTACGAAATTACAGAATCTTAATATATTTACCTGTTACAGAAACCATATAATCAAATCTTCCCTTACTCCGAGAAAGAACCAATTCGGTAATAAAACAAGAAATAATAAATGTTTTGACAGTTTGCCTGCAACAAAATTATTTCACGTTTAACGGCAAGATTCACATATGTTACTATCCGAAATGGATTTTATGGATTCTCTAGACAGCAGAATAATAAAAAGCCATTACTTTAAATGCTTCATTTATTGGTACAGATATGTAGATGATGTTTTATGTTTACTCAATGTCGCTGATAGATCATTTTGTTTGTTTGTGGAATTCTTGATTAAATTATCCACATCCATGCAATTCACTAATGAATTAGAAAAAAACAGTAGTACCAAATTTTGCTATACAGATTGATATCTGTACGATGGGTCGATTAAGAATGTTGGATTTTTTAAAATCTGTTATACAGGGGTGTTATACAGGGTGATTCAAAAATTATTGTATGCGACCTCGGACCGCGTCTGTAGTGTACATAGAGGGGTCATCCGAGAAGTAAAGTACGGCGGTCGTCCGAAAATTTTCGTTTCGTCGGAAGAAAGGGCAAAATGACACCTGTCATAATTCTCCTAACTTTATTGAAATTAATTGTGATAACAATCACGCTGGAAATAATACCATTAGAAAATAATATACTACCCGTCCTAATAGGAAAAGCCTATATCACAAATAGATATTTATAATTGATCTATCACATTGATTTGAATAAGATAGAAGAAATAATTTTCAAATATCAGTAAGAAATTGAAGACCTCAAAAAGCAACAATTAGATTTCGCTCAAACAGCAAATTTAGAACATTCTAATGAAATAAATTTTAAAGCCCATGAAGAGATTCTTAATGAAAATATTGGAACTAAAAGAGGACTAGTTAATCTTGGTGGCAAGATTTCGAAATTATTATTCGGAACCTCAGGTTCACATGATGAGGAATTGTATAGAAATTATTTTCTATGAGGAATCAGAAGCAGATAGCTACTGTCGTAAATGATCTTTACAAGATTAATCTTTTACATGAATCTACTTTAACCTATGCTAAATTTGCTGAATTGATAACAAACGTCACAATTATACATATTAATTTTTTGAAAGATTATTATCAATTGTGATACGAAGATTATCTTCCAAAATACAATATTATTATTTTTGATATCAATTCCCACTATTTATGAAAAAGGATATAGCTTATACAAGTTTTACTTCCTACCCCGAAATAATTTGACCGTTTCCCATACCAATTCCTATATGCTCTCGCAAGAAGAATTACTAGAATGGTCAATAAACCAATTCCATCCAATTGAAGCAGATTTCTTATGTAATCCAAAGAGAATCCAATGATGAAGAAACCAAGAAAGATGACGTTCCTGATATAGTGTTAGAAGACTTAGATCAATGGAATGTTCGATATTTCAAAGTTTCTGTATTATTTATCACAATGCTCATTTTTGTAAAAATTATATTTGCTTTTGCTTTCAGACATTTTAGAAAAAATGTATTCTCTAAAGCTACACTTTCAGCTGATAACTTCCTCTATGAAGGGGATGAATTTCATAATCTTAACCCTTATTAATTTAATGGATTTTTTCCAATACTCCATAAGACCTGTATATTAGCATGTATTTTTATTGTAATTCAAAATTTCTCCCCATGAATCATATCATAATTTAGATAAGGACACCTATAAATACCATTGTGATTGTTTATTCTTCAAGAGATTAGACGCATTCATCATTGTATTCAAATGAATATATATATATATATTTTTTTTTATATATTTAAATATATATATAATATATATATATATATATATATATATATTTATATATCTATATATATATATATATAGTATATATATATATTTATATATATATATATAAATATCTGTATATATATATATATATATATATATATATACTATATATATACATTCTGTCAAGAAAGTACCGGGAATTATCGATTTAAATCTGGCGGGGTAATGAGGCAGGTAAAATTTTTTTTTCCTAGGTTGGTACCACCGTCCTTAATTACTATGCCAAGCTTGAGCAGGATCTGTCAACGAGTGTGTTTGCAACAGCTGATTAAGTCAGTCGATGTCAGAGTGCGTGCCGATTTTTACTATGGGTGATTACGTTGAGCAAAGAATTTGTTTAAAGTTTTGTGTTGCAAATGAATTTTCGTGTGCCGATGCATTGAGAATGTTGCAAAAGGCCTTTGGTGATAATGCTCTATCGAAAACTCGTGCATATCAGTGGTACAGAGCCTTGAAGGACCGTCGTGAAGTGGTCGAAGACTTGCCTTGTTCCGGACGCCCATCGACGGCTTCGATCGAAGATAACGTCGATAAAATTAAGGAAAGGGTGCTGGAAAACCGTCGTACCAGCTTGAGAGAGATAGAACATGATCTAAAGATATCCCACGAGTTTGCACGTACGATTTTGATTGATATTTTGGGCATGAGAAAGATGGCCGCACGACTCGTACCGAAAGACCTGAATTTTCTTCAAAAACGTCATCGCGAACAGGTTGCTTTAGACATGCTGGATCGCTGTAATTCCGATTCTTCATTCATGGAACGCATTATAACTGGTGATGAGACCTGGGTCTACGAGTACGATATGCAAACAAGCCAGCAATCATCGGAATGGGTGGCAAAAAATGAGCCGAAACCGAAAAAACCACGCCAAAGCCGCTCGAAAATGAAGGCGATGCTCATTGTTTTCTTCGATATCCGTGGCGTGGTGCACTACGAATTCGTTCCAGAGGGTCAGACGGTAAACAAGGAGTATTACCTAGGCGTTATGAAACGTTTGCGTGAGCGTATCCGTAAGAAGCGGTCAAATTTGTGGGCGAACAACACATGGATGTTGCATGACGATAACGCGCCTTTTCACCGAGCTACGATTGTGACTGACTTTCTCGCCAAAAACTCAATAAACGAGCTTCAGCAACCACCGTATTCGCCGGATTTGGCTCCCTGCGACTTTTTCCTCTTCCCAAAACTAAAATTGCCCCTTCGTGGCACCCGTTTTGAGTCGATTGAAGCCATAAAACAAAATTCGGCGCAAGAGCTAAAGTCCATCCCGGAAAGCGCCTATAAAAAATGTTTCGATAATTGGAAGTGCCGTTGGCATAGATGTATTGGAGCAAATGGAGCCTATTTTGAAGGCGACCCAATAAATTTTGACGATTAAATGTGATAATGATGTTTTAATTAAAAATTCCCGGTAGTTTCTTGACAGAGTAGTATATATATATATATATATATATATATATATATATATATATATATATATATATATATATATATATTTATATAGTATTACAGTTAAATTAAATAATTATACGAATATATTTTAGAAATGACTCACCGTTGAGTCGTTAGAGTTTAACCAAACCGAAATTAATTAAATAATATCCATTCCGATAGAAATATTAATAATTTAATTCATAAAAATAGAAGAAAGAGCATATTCAGAGCACATAACGACAAGTCGAGTGAAAATTCTTTGAACAGGGATCAGAAATCAGTATACTTGTTGACAATTTATAAACAGAATTCACAGGCAGATTTAAATACCCAATTATTCAATGTAAAAAAAGCCACAGTTGCATTAAATAGAAGTAATTTGAATTTAGATATGTAATTTGAAATCGATGAAGAAATTGTTGAAAAGATTTGTTACTTTCATGAATCACAGATGAACTTCAGTGAAATCATTGACAACGAACAAGCTAAATTAAATATAACTCACCAGAATTATGTAAACGGGACAAATTTGATCAAAATTCAATTAATTAAATGAAAGATACATCTACGTCAGATATTTTTAAATTATTAATGTCAGAGATATCCTTCAAGATGTTTAGGCATCAAAAGAATTATAATAGCACCTAAGATTTATGAATTTAATCAATTTCATAAGTAATAATGAGTAATTTATAAGTTATAAGCATCAGAACTTAAACTTTGTTAAATTTTGACACTTGAAATACTTTACTGATGAAAAGCAAGATTTTGATTGTTCTATTCAACATGAAACATACATCAAAATGTAGTTAACAAAATAGGATAATTTTCAACAGTAGTTTCAAACCAAGAAATATTGTAAATTTTGTAAAATAATCGAAAGCATCATTTTTCAATAATTTTGACAGAAGCTAGTAAGCTTTGAAATTCAATTTTTCGTGAAAACTTTTAATAGGAAAGACACAGAAAAATTGCCAAGTCTTTAAAATACGAGAACAGAATTCACATCGGCCTGTCTCAAAATAGAACATTACTCTCTTCAATAGTCCAGGTCCAAAACCTAAAAATAAATCAATAATATTATTGTAAATGGAAATATGATAAAAAAATTACGTTACCTGAGTGTAGTGAATGGAAATAAACCCAAATAGCAATCAAGAATACAACAATTTAAATCAAAAAGAGGAAATCAACCTAGTGGGTTGGGAGATCCGAACATTCTGGAAATATTCTTGAGAAACAAAAACAAAATCCTGAAATAGAGCAAAGCCAACATCAAATGAACACTGTCAATGGATGATTTAACTTACCATATGTAGAAATAAGTTTATACATGTAAAATTTTTCAATTTGAATTCAAAAACAAATCATTGCTTGTTTACGTTAGAATTACGTTACGATATTTAAATAGTGTTAAGTTAGAACATAGAATTAGACATTATTTAGATTATTAATCACTGATTATTATTATATTTCAAATTACTCTGTCGTAATATATACTGTAAAAAAATTCAGCTTATTAAAAATTCAAATTGAACCCTCCCTAAAAGATCAAATCAAATTTAATAATATTTGAATTTCAATTATTCAACAACAAAATTAAAATCTTAAGAGCTAGCTGGTAACATTGAATACAAGCAGCTAGATACAAGGGTTATCAAACCAGTATTCATTCTGAAATTATATATTTAAACCATATCGAATTGGCTCCACTATGTGCGGTAGAAAAAAGTAAAAGTGAATTAAAAATTTAAGTTGTTATTCCATAACAATATATATAATATATGACTAATGTTGACTGCCGGGACATTTTGTACATTTGAAAGAACAGTGTACAATTGATTGTATATAACTTCACTTCTTCATATATCTGTTTTTGTAAGCATCTGTAATTTCAGAGGTGCCTCATAATTATTACAATTACATATCTACTTTTGTATGTAACGTTTATTTCAATTTTATTTCAATTTATCTTAATAGGTGCCGAAAATCTGAAAGCTCCTTCGATAGATATTTTTTTCTTCATTTAGTCCATAATTAAATTTCAATTATGATTCATACATGCTTCGAAAGCAGTCTTTTATTCAGATATCAACTTTATACTTGATTTTAAAACCTAGACATCAGGCTTTAAACCTTGAGTAATTAATCATTTTTCGTCAATAATTTATAGATCACTCAAATGAACTGTAAGAACATTTTCAAAAATGAACTTTTCGTCATGTCCATCCCTTCATTTATTCGTGATGAATACGGATTTTGATCTGATATTCATCAATATATATTCTTGTAATGACTACTTGCGTATTTCACTCCCAATATATGAAGAACAACTTTTGCACAAAATAAATAATATTTTACATTAATTATCCCTGAGTAAAAAGTAGCAAATTTATAGTCCGGAGCAATTTCTAAAACATACGAATAATATTGTATCGATATCCTTACATATTACAGATTAAAGATGCCCGCTGCGTCTGTCTGTATGTCTGTTCGCGATTAACTCGAAAAGTGATGAAAGCATTTTTATGCGGCTTTAACCAATTGATAGACTGATTTATGAGGAAGATTGGTATACAGTTTGACAAGGTTTTATGCGAATTGGTTGAGATATGATGGTTAAATGTCGAGTTTGGGAGCTTTCTTTGGAAAAGATGCCTAATCTCTTTGAGATATAACAAAACTATGCATGGTAGAATATTCCTCTTTTATGGGTCTCCAAAGAAGTCCGCGATGGCAATGGATCAGCTTACTATTTATCGATTTTAAATTCTGAAAAAAGTTTACCTACCAACAATGCGGCAATTGGAAAGCTATTCAAACGAATGCAGTATTAATAATGTGTTAATTATTATAGAAATACTTTACATTAGTAACCTCAAGAAATATATGCACGTCATTAAAATGTTTCACACTATATAATTTAAACGAATATCTAAGGAGTAGTCTAAAATAATTTGCACCTTGAATCAGAAAAATATAGAGTAAGAAAAATTAAATCAGTTTGGAAGACTCACAAAGTTCGTTTTGGTTTTATCATTCAATAAGTAGTTTTATAGATCTACTAAAAAATCCGCGATTGCATATATCTCTTTTAAGGATAGCTTATTTTAGCTATTCTATATTCTGAAAATATTGTCACATACAATGCAGTAATTGAAAAACTATTTAGATGGAAACAGTAACTCAAACATGTTAGTTATCTTAAGCATTTCATGCGCATTATTTCGTTTTTATTTATCATTACGTGGGTATACATAAAATTTCATTTTTTCAATATGATACGTTGTTAAAACCATCTGGGAGCGAATATGAAGTTTAATGTAAGAAGCTAGATTGGATTCGAAAAAACACATGCTTCTTAAAATTTTACCGACTTCATCATGTCAATTGGTAAAAAACGGATGAAAATCGGTCGAAATATTCTTCAGTTCGTAAACTAGATAGAATCGGTAAGCAGTACGTCGATGACGAATCTACGAAAGCGTAGAAGGCCATGGTAGATTTTTATTGAATAATTCACTGAAAAATCTATGAATTCATACAATATTCCATAAATTCATACTAAAATGTATGTATACTAAAATGTATGAATTCATACAATAAAGTACGAATTCATACAAAAGTCTATGAATTCATTCAAAAATGTATGAATTCATTGAAAAATATATGAATTCATTGCAAAATGTATGAATTCATAGAACAATATATGAATTCATTGAAACTGTATGAATTCATTGAGAAATGTATGAATTCGTTGAAAAATGTAGGAATTTATTGAAAAAGGATGATTTCATTGAAAAATGTATGCTTAACAATTACCAATATAATGACAATATTTGAAAAGCGCTGACGTGAAGTCGGAAGATTTGATGCGCACAAACATACCCAGAGCGGTAACTCATTCAATTATTGAACTCGATTAACGCTGCTCTGCTCAGTTTTTATTTTAATGTTTAATGTTCTAATTGAACGACGCCTATAAACTTCTACAACACAGCCAATTTTGCCCATTAGCGAACTCAACTGAAATATTCGGACTCTGAACCTACCTTGAAAATTCAAAGATTCGAGCTCTTTCCGTTAGGCTAACGGACCGGATGGGTGGACGGCCGGACAGTATTGAATTTGACCTCGGATTCTTCATCAGGAAATCGAATCTAGTCATTTGAGTACATTTTCGGCTCCAATTTCTAAATTTTCAGCCATTAGAGCGAAATGATAGCTCAATGTTCCCCTAGAACATGCGCGCAAAAAAGAACCTCTTCAGGTGCGTTGGTTGCAAAACATGCAAAACGTTGGTTGCCAACTCATGTAGTCACAATGTCATATTTTTTGAAATTTTTGCCAGAAATTTGAAAGAACTCGAAATTTGTTTGTTAATTTTGGACTCAACTATGACATTAGTTCGTAAATCGGCTAAATCCGTCCAATAATTCGAAGTTTTTATTATAAATATTACATTATAAATATCTCCAAAAATTCAGATATAATCAAATTTTAATTTGTAGAGTGAATGTTGATAATCAACATTAATAATCGATCATGCAATTAGTGAGGATCACTTCATTGTAATATTAAAAAAAGTCTGTTTTTGCAACTCAAAATAACTTGGAAACAGTTTTCTCTATTCAGTTTGGTTCATGCAGAAGTAAACATCAGCGCAAAGGAATGAAATAAGGAGATTCTCAAATCGATATCTCAATAAATGAATGGGTGAAATGCGGTATATATACCGCATTTCACCCGAGTATGTATACATAGGTATAACGTATCTACATAAATGCTCGAGCAAAATTTCTTAGTGATCAAGTCATAAGCTATTACTGAACGAAGGCGCAAAAATCGCTGATTTTACTCGACTTATTTTTTGGATGTCGGTTTACAGATATCTTAGCAATTATTAGCCAATCACAAATACCATTACAATCAGTAGATTATTAATTTCGGATAATGTAACAATATTTCTCAACAATACACTAGCAAAAGTAAAGGTTTATACTAACAGAAAGCATGTCCGTACAATTCGATAATACAAGATAATCTGAACCAGTGGTTGCTGGTGCACGAATTCATACATTTTTCAATGAATACAAACACTTTCCAATCAACTCATCTATTTTGCAGTGAATTCACACATTTTTCAATTAATTATATGCTATTGTATTCTCAATTCAATTTATTCATCAACAAATAATTACACTGGTACGCTGTATCTTATTCATTAGTAGTTACGCATTAATGACGCCGTCCGATGTGAAATATCGGTGTTTTCAATATTTCCATCAGATATCTCCGTATGTAACTAACGTAACTTTTGTAACTAACGCGCAAGAACTCAGGACCGATTATTTACTTTCGGATGATCGCTGGAATAAGTTTTTCTAGAGTTGAAACTAACAGTTCAGTAGAAGATTGGGAGTAAATTCGTGGTTTACTCAGTTTTAGGGTAACATGCCAATTTTAAGGGGTTAAATTTTTAACCCTTCAATCCTGACTTAAAATTCCGAAGCATTCGTGAATATGCGCAGAGAGAAGATGGATGGGGGAAAATTCCATATGAGGATTTTCTGGAATTTAACGTTAGTCGCTTTGAAAGGAAAATTCTGGGTTATTATAGAGATAATCATTTTATAATTCAAGATGGATAAAGTAAAATCATCACTGAACAACCAGTCCTCAACGTTGAGAAATAATGACTTAGAAATTTTGTGCACTAAAGGAAGAAGAAGAATATCATAGAGTTTTATAGAGTTAATTTGTATATTACAGATGCGTTGAAGAGAATTTAATCTAATTTACCCTGTTCTAAGGTTGAGATATTTCAAAATATAAAGTTTGATTACAACTATACAGAATAAAATTGTTGGTTAATTTTTGTGTACAATTATTTCAAGTAAGTATTCAAATTATACACATGAAAATTTTATTTTGCATTTCAGTAATTGTTTTATTCTGTTATTCATTTTCGAATGTTAAGTTTAGAAAATATTTATTCTAATTTACATACAATTTATATAAGATTTCCATATCACATAAGTTGTGTTCACTATTTCTATTTTGTTTGGAACTAGCGTGAAGACTTAATAGGTAGTTTTTTTTTCTATAGATTTCATTTATTGAAAAATGAAGGCACGATGATATTTTTAAAATAGATCTAGTGAATTGTTATATAAAAGATCATTCGTGATAATATCATGTCGTTGGGAATTGGGAAAATATCTATACCATAAAAAATAAATTTAGAGGATAACTGAATGAGTATCATTATTTTAATTATTCTTATTATGGAATAAAATATATTTTCTCTATTTAATTTTTTCATAGCTTCTACTTCAAATGTGTAGATTTTTAGTCGCTTGACCATAAGCACTGGTTAATTTTCACTTTAAAGCAAAAGTTGGCGTTGAATAAATTACTATCGGTAAGCATTTGATGTTGGCAACGGATCAAATGTATGAATTAGTTTAGAGCATTGAATAATTTCATTCGTTTTGTACTCAAATGATTAGCCTACATATAGGTGGTATCATTTAAAAAAGGTTCATGTCATAAGAGTTAAGATCGAACATGAACGTGAGTAGATTGATTGAATGGTTAACACTAAGGTTAAGAAAGACTAAACCACAGGAAAGTGTTTCGTAGTTTACCTTTAGACATATACCAAATATACCCACTTATTTAAACAATGAAAAATTGAATGGTTAGGTGCTAACTAGAGTAACATTACCTCAATTAAAACAAAATGTAGAAATTGCTATGTTTTACTACCAATAAAAATATATATTTTTATTGGTAGTAAAATATAGTAATTTCTACAATTTGTTTTAATTATGATCAACTACCAAATAGTGACGGCTGAAACAATTCAGTACTATTACCTCACTTCATTACTGTTCGGTTATATAGATGGGAGTAATATTGATGTATTGTTGAATGAAAATGTAATAAGTATGTTGAGAATTATTCCATTAAGTAGTCAGCAAACTTTTAATTTGGCTTAACAGTATGACATTCATTTCTATTTATTCATATTTTATATATTTACTTCATCTTCGTCGAGTTTCGTAGTGTTTACTACATTTTCAAACAGAATAAAAACAAATTTTATCTATACTATTATATACATTCGTTGAAGGCTTCCGCAAAACTTCGAAAAGTGGGTTACGGTTATGTAACGAATGCAAAATGGCTCGAATAATAGAAGTTATATGAAATTTCTTTGGATTGAAACTAATTTAGACATATGACCCAAAAACGAATAAATAATTCTAACCCATAGTAATTTAGCCAACACAGACATTCGATGTTGTGAAACACCATTGTTCTTAATTGAAATTTAACCAAAGTGTTTTTGACAGATTTACCGGAAAAATAACCAGACATTTGAAACTAGCCCTAATTCAAAATTTATCACTTCATTCTGTTTACAGATTCTTAACCATCTTTTGCAAGAAAGTATTTACATGTTGGATCGTATAATTTTGGCGTGCATAACTCTGGAAGAATTAGATATGGAATTGATATCGGCAGTAGAAAGGGGAGATGAGGATATGACACTGAGATTACTGAAAAGAGGAGTTAATCCCAACAGAGCAGATCACAAAGGATACTGTACTCTTCACCATGCAGTAAAGCAAGGCCACAATATTCTGATTAGGCATCTTGTAAAATACGGCGCTGACATCGAAAAGGAAGGAATATTATATGGATACAAACCCTTACACTTAATCGTGTCAACAAACAACCAAATGAAATGCTTGGAGGAACTGATGAGGTGTAATGTTGATTTAAAAAGCAAAGATTGTATTGGAAACACTTGATGAATACTAGAAAGACATTTATCGCTGACGTTGGCACGTTGTCGAAAGGAATAAGACCATTTTTGTCTATCACATCTATAACCGCCCCTTCGCCTAAGAGCATATCGATTAGAAATGATTTTCCACGTCTAGCAGCTATATGCAAGGGTGTTTCCAATAATGTCCGATTCTGACAGTCTATATTGATACCGTTTTTGATGAAAAGTTTTGCCACGATTTTAATATTTTGATCTTTACCACGACTGGAAGCTAGATTGTGCATACAATTATTGCCTACAATGTCGACCGTATTTATATCCATACCAAAAGAAATAAGTTTTTTGATGAAGTAGACATTATCTGGATTATTCTTTACACTTAGTTGTACTAAGTGTAAAGAATAATCCAGATAATGTCTACTTCATCAACCGTATTTATATCCATACCGTCGACCGTATTTATATCCATACCAAATCCTCAACAATATTATCATATAATAGCTTCAGCTGGATATTCGAATTTATTTTATGCACTAAATTCATGTTTACAATTTCTCCTCGGTGTATTTTTAACGCCAGATGCTTGATGAATACGCGAAAGACATTTATCGCTGACGTTGGCACGTTGTCGAAAGGAATAAGACCATTTTTGTCTATCACATCTATAACCGCCCCTTCGCCTAAGAGCATATCGATTAGAAATGATTTTCCACGTCTAGCAGCTATATGCAAGGGTGTTTCCAATAATGTCCGATTCTGACAGTCTATATTGATACCTTTTTTGATGAAAAGTTTTGCCACGATTTTAATATTTTGATCTTTACCACGACTGGAAGCTAGATTGTGCATACAATTATTGCCTACAATGTCGACCGTATTTATATCCATACCAAAAGAAATAAGTTTTTTTAAGAAGTAGACATTATCTGGATTATTCTTTACACTTAGTACAACTAAGTGTAAAGAATAATCCAGATAATGTCTACTTCATCAAAAAACTTATTTCTTTTGGTATGGATATAAATACGGTCGACATTGTAGGCAATAATTGTATGCACAATCTAGCTTCCAGTCGTGGTAAAGATCAAAATATTAAAATCGTGGCAAAACTTTTCATCAAAAAAGGTATCAATATAGACTGTCAGAATCGGACATTATTGGAAACACCCTTGCATATAGCTGCTAGACGTGGAAAATCATTTCTAATCGATATGCTCTTAGGCGAAGGGGCGGTTATAGATGTGATAGACAAAAATGGTCTTATTCCTTTCGACAACGTGCCAACGTCAGCGATAAATGTCTTTCGCGTATTCATCAAGCATCTGGCGTTAAAAATACACCGAGGAGAAATTGTAAACATGAATTTAGTGCATAAAATAAATTCGAATATCCAGCTGAAGCTATTATATGATAATATTGTTGAGGATTTGGAACGCCTAAAAGAACCAATAATAGAATCTCATAATGTCTCATATTACCATATATTGTGTGAGAAGAGTGAAAATGTGTTGAAGTATATGAGGAACCTTGTGATAAGGGACAATGTTTCAGGCTATACAAAGATCTCTACCATATATAAAAAGGAAATTCAACAGAAAATAGAGAAAGTGACAGAAATGATGAAAAACAAGGAAATTATTTACAACAAAGTGAATAAGATATTCGATTATAAACTACCACATTTGTGTGTAGAGAAAATCTGTAGTTATCTTCACCCAGAAGATATTGCAAGATGTTGAAATTCTGGATAAGAAAATAATATTGCTTTTGGAGATTAGTTATATGTGTATTATATTATCAAAATGTGTATATATATTGTAAAAACTATGTATAAATAATAAATATATGAATAATTGTTAAGATATTCAAGGGTTGTGATTTATTCTAGATTTGAAATGAACGATTCATACTTTTTTATGCAGTTCCAATGAAATATATATGAAATGAATGACTCTTGGTGAAACATTATAACAATTTTATTTAGAATCATTCTCGCAGTTTCTTTCCTAACTATTATGTCAAATACAGAGTACAAAACCAAAATAGAAGACTTACTGAAATCCGAAAATTTGAGAGAACTTAAATCAGACCTAAAAAATAGTTTTCGTAGATCAGTGAAGCAATAGTTTTATGATTGCAAGAATATTTTTATTGTTGAAAACCCAAAAACTCTAAATGTCATGAATCCTACAGAACCTGTTCTTTATGGAATGCCAAAATTACATAAAGACGACATTATTATTAGAACTGTTGTTTTATATATAAATGCTCCAGCTTATAAATTATGTGAATTTCAATAATTATAAATAATATTTATCGAGACATCTGCTGACAATTCAATCTCTTAAACTAATATAGGTGAGACAACAAAATTGTCTTTATGAAATATAAATGATTTTAAGTAAAACACTTTATTTCCGCTTATTTTTATTTTTCAACGACAATTGTTTCGTCAATTACATATTGACTTCTTCAGGTGAGTATGGCTACTAGAGTAACCATACTCACCTGACGTGAGCAAAAAATGTTACGGGAACTAAGCATTTTCCGCCTAGTAATAAAAAAAATTCTATTTCCACACAATTCTTAATGTTGGCTTAATCATATTCTACATTTGAACTGATACTGTATGAATACTATTAAGCCACAATATGGCGAATAATTGTCGTTCAACAATAAAAAGCTTGTGTAAATTGAATTTCATTTATAAGTAATTCAAAATTACTTTGAATCTATTACAGACCGAATCCTTCCATTAAACCCTTTCCTTTAAGCGCGATTGTTCCATATGTAACAAAAATAATTTGCACTAAGTATAGGTATTTTTCACCTTCACTCATCAACAAAACGCATAGAAAATAATATTTTTCCGCAAATCATTCATCAGGTTTGCTTTTGTATACAAAATGGCAAATTATCATTGAAACCCATTCAATTTCAAAATCGGGAGTATTTTCTATAAACTTTCGATATTTCTCAAGAAATGAATTTCGGGAAAGAACGAATTTTTATAACATGTTCATTGAAAAAGTTCCATTGTTGGGAAGGAGCATTCAAAATTCAATAATTTCTTTCGTTAACAAATAATATTATTGGTTAATATTCCGAAATGAAATATAATTCTTATGAAAATGATTCGAATAAGTTATCAACATTATCCCATATTTCATAGATTATTCCAAACTCATTATTTTAAAATTACCTACCAGCGTTCAGTGAAGTGCTAATGTATTTCTGAGTATATCTTAATATCATAACAGTAAAACTTTTAGGTTCTGTTAATTATGAAGTTTCATCAGTGATGCATGATCGCGTAACACACATCTTTTGTATATTTATGCAAATTTATTTCAGGTAAGTTATTAATTTCAGGTAGAAAAATGACAAAATATTGAATAACCTGAACGACATATCTTTCTAAATTATCCGAAGAGGTCAAATTATTTGTATTTAGCTGCCAATCTTAACATCGGAATTTCCAAAAATATTTATTAGAGTAACAATCTTATTCTTCATCTATCGACATTTTAGTGCATGAGACATGGAAACTACCCAATTTTTATTCTCCCAATATTTACGAAATTACAGAATCTTAGTATATTTACCTGTTACAGAAACCATATAATTAAATCTTCCCTTACTCCGAGAAAGAACCAATTCGGTAATAAAACAAGAAATAATAAATGTTTTGACAGTTTGCCTGCAACAAAATTATTTCACGTTTAACGGCAAGATTCACATATGTTACTATCCGAAATGGATTTTATGGATTCTCTAGACAGCAGAATAATAAAAAGCCATTACTTTAAATGCTTCATTTATTGGTACAGATATGTAGATGATGTTTTATGTTTACTCAATGTCGCTGATAGATCATTTTGTTTGTTTGTGGAATTCTTGATTAAATTATCCACATCCATGCAATTCACTAATGAATTAGAAAAAAACAGTAGTACCAAATTTTGCTATACAGATTGATATCTGTACGATGGGTCGATTAAGAATGTTGGATTTTTTAAAATCTGTTATACAGGGGTGTTATACAGGGTGATTCAAAAATTATTGTATGCGACCTCGGACCGCGTCTGTAGTGTACATAGAGGGGTCATCCGAGAAGTAAAGTACGGCGGTCGTCCGAAAATTTTCGTTTCGTCGGAAGAAAGGGCAAAATGACACCTGTCATAATTCTCCTAACTTTATTGAAATTAATTGTGATAACAATCACGCTGGAAATAATACCATTAGAAAATAATATACTACTCGTCCTAATAGGAAAAGCCTATATCACAAATAGATATTTATAATTGATCTATCACATTGATTTGAATAAGATAGAAGAAATAATTTTCAAATATCAGTAAGAAATTGAAGACCTCAAAAAGCAACAATTAGATTTCGCTCAAACAGCAAATTTAGAACATTCTAATGAAATAAATTTTAAAGCCCATGAAGAGATTCTTAATGAAAATATTGGAACTAAAAGAGGACTAGTTAATCTCGGTGGCAAGATTTCAAAATTATTATTCGGAACCTCAGGTTCTCATGATGAGGAATTGTATAGAAATTATTTTCTATGAGGAATCAGAAGCAGATAGCTACTGTCGTAAATGATCTTTACAAGATTAATCTTTTACATGAATCTACTTTACCCTATGCTAAATATGCTGAATTGATAACAAACGTAACAATTATACATGTTAATTATTTGAAAGATTATTATCAATTGTGATACGAAGATTATCTTCCAAAATACAATATTATTATTTTTGATATCAATTCCCACTATTTATGAAAAAGGATATAACTTATACAAGTTTTACTTCCTACCCCAAAATAATTTGACCGTTTCCCATACCAATTCCTATATGCTCTCGCAAGAAGAATTACTAGAATGGTCAATAAACCAATCCCATCCAATTGAAGCAGATTTCTTATGTAATCCAAAGAGAATCCAATGATGAAGAAACCAAGAAAGATGACGTTCCTGATATAGTGTTAGAAGACTTAGATCAATGGAATGTTCGATATTTCAAAGTTTCTGTATTATTTATCACAATGCTCATTTTTGTAAAAATTATATTTGCTTTTGCTTTCAGACATTTTAAAAAAAATGTATTCTCTAAAGCTACACTTTCAGCTGATAACTTCCTCTATGAAGGGGATGAATTACATAATCTTAACCCTTATTAATTTAATGGATTTTTTCCAATACTCCATAAGACCTGTTTATTAGCATGTATTTTTATTGTAATTCAAAATTTCTCCCATGAATCATATCATAATTTAGATAACGACACCTATAAATATCATTGTGATTGTTTATTCTTCAAGAGATTAGACGCATTCATCATTGTATTCAAATGAATATATATATATTTAGATATAAATATTTTTTTTATATATTTATATATATATAATATATATATATATATATATATATATATATATATATATTTATATATCTATACATATATATATATATATAGTATATATATATATTTTTATATATATATATATATATATATAAATATATGTATATAAATATATATATATATACATATATTTATATATATATACTATATATATATATACTATATATATATATATATACTATATATATATATAATATATATATATATATATATATATATATACTATATATATACATTCTGTCAAGAAAGTACCGGGAATTATCGATTTAAATCTGGCTTGGTAATGAGGCAGGTAAAAATTTTTTTTCCTAGGTTGGTACCACCGTCCTTAATTACTATGCTAAGCTTGAGCAGGATCTGTCAACTGGTGTGTTTGCAACAGCTGATTAAGTCAGTCGATGTCAGAGTGCGTGCCGATTTTCACTATGGGTGATTACGTTGAGCAAAGAATTTGTTTAAAGTTTTGTGTTGCAAATGAATTTTCGTGTGCCGATGCATTGAGAATGTTGCAAAAGGCCTTTGGTGATAATGCTCTATCGAAAACTCGTGCATATCAGTGGTACAGAGCCTTGAAGGACGGTCGTGAAGTGGTCGAAGACTTGCCTCGTTCCGGACGCCCATCGACGGCTTCGATCGAAGATAACGTCGATAAAATTAAGGAAAGAGTGCTGGAAAACCGTCGTATCAGCTTGAAAGAGATAGCACATGATAAGATATCCCACGAGTTCGCACGTATGATTTTGATTGATATTTTGGGCATGAGAAAGATGGCCGCACGACTCGTACCGAAAGACCTGAATTTTCTTCAAAAACGTCATCGCGAACAGGTTGCTTTAGACATGCTGGATCGCTGTAATTCCGATTCTTCATTCATAGAACGCATTATAACTGGTGATGAGACCTGGGTCTACGAGTACGATATGCAAACAAGCCAGCAATCATCGGAATGGGTGGCAAAAAATGAGCCGAAATCGAAAAAACCACGCCAAAGCCGCTCGAAAATGAAGGTGATGCTCATTGTTTTCTTCGATATCCGTGGCGTGGTGCACTACGAATTCGTTCCAGAGGGTCAGACGGTAAACAAGGAGTATTACCTAGGCGTTATGAAACGTTTGCGTGAGCGTATCCGTAAGAAGCGGTCAAATTTGTGGGCGAACAACACATGGATTTTGCATGACGATAACGCGCCTTCTCACCGAGCTACGATTGTGACTGACTTTCTCGCCAAAAACTCAACAAACGTGCTTCAGCAACCACCGTATTCGCCGGATTTGGCTCCCTGCGAATTTTTCCTCTTCCCAAAACTAAAATTGCCCCTTCATGGCACCCGTTTTGAGTCGATTGAAGCCATAAAACAAAATTCGGCGCGAGAGCTAAGGTCCATCCCGGAAAGCGCCTATAAAAAATGTTTCGATAATTGGAAATGCCGTTGGCATAGATGCATTGGAGCAAATGGAGCCTATTTTGAAGGCGACCCAATAAATTTTGACGATTAAATGTGAAAATGATGTTTTAATTGAAAATTCCCGATAGTTTCTTGACAGAGTAGTACATATATATATATATATATATATATATATATATATATATATATAGATATATATATATATATATATATATGGATATATATATATATATATATATATATATATATATATTTATTTAGTATTACAGTTAAATTAAATAATTATACGAATATATTATAGAAATGACTCACCGTTGAGTCGTTAGAGTTTAACCAAACCGAAATTAATTAAAAAATATCCATTCCGATAGAAATATCAATAATTTAATTCATAAAAATAGAAGAAAGAGCATATTCAGAGCACATAACGACAAGTCGAGTGAAAATTCTTTGAACAGGGATCAGAAATCAGTATACTTGTTGACAATTTATAAACAGAATTCACAGGCAGATTTAAATACACAATTATTCAATGTAAAAAAAGCCACAGTTGCATTAAATAGAAGTAATTTGAATTTAGATATGTAATTTGAAATCGATGAAGAAATTGTTGAAAAGATTTGTTACTTTCATGAATCACAGATGAACTTCAGTGAAATCATTGACAACGAACAAGCTAAATTAAATATAACTCACCAGAATTATGTAAACGGGACAAATTTGATCAAAATTCAATTAATTAAATGAAAGATACATCTACGTCAGATATTTTTAAATTATTAATGTCAGAGATATCCTTCAAGATGTTTAGGCATCAAAAGAATTATAATAGCTCCTAAGATTTATGAATTTAATCAATTTCATAAGTAATAATGAGTAATTTATAAGTTATAAGCATCAGAACTTAAACTTTGTTAAATTTTGACACTTAAAATACTTTACTGATGAAAAGCAAGACTTTGATTGTTCTATTCAACATGAAACATACATGAAAATGTAGTTAACAAAATAGGATAATTTTCAACAGTAGTTTCAAACCAAAAAATATTGTAAATTTTGTAAAATAATCGAAAGCATCATTTTTCAATAATTTTGACAGAAGCTAGTAAGCTTTGAAATTCAATTTTTCGTGAAAACTATTAATAGGAAAGACACAGAAAAATTGGCAAGTCTATAAATACGAGAACAGAATTCACATCGGCCTGTCTCAAAATAGAACATTACTCTCTTCAATAGTCCAGGTCCAAAACCTAAAAATAAATCAATAATATTATTGTAAATGGAAATGTGATAAAAAAATTACGTTACCTGAGTGTAGTGAATGGAAATAAACCCAAATAGCAATCAAAAATACAACAATTTAAATCAAAAAGAGGAAATCAACCTAGTGGGCTGGGAGATCCGAACATTCTGGAAATATTCTTGAGAAACAAAAACAAAATCCTGAAATAGAGCAAAGCCAGCATCAAATGAACACTGTCAATGAATGATTAAACTTACCAACGGTAGAAATAAGTTTATACATGTAAAATTTTTCAATTTGAATTCAAAAACAAATCATTGCTTGTTTACGTTAGAATTACGTTACGATATTTAAATAGTCTTAAGTTAGAACATAGAATTAGACATTATTTAAATTATTAATCACTGATTATTATTATATTTCAAAATACTCAGTCATAATATATACTGTAAAAAAATTCAGCTTATTAAAAATTCAAATTGAACCCTCCCTAAAAGATCAAATCAAATTTAATAATATTTGAATTTCAATTATTCAACAACAAAATTAAAATCTTAAGAGCTAGCTGGTAACATTGAATACAAGCAGCTAGATACAAGGGTTATCAAACCAGTATTCATTCTGAAATTATATATTTAAACCATATCGAATTGGCTCCACTATGTGCGGTAGAAAAAAGTAAAAGTGAATTAAAAATTTAAGTTGTTATTCCATAACAATATATATAATATAAGACTAATGTTGACTGACGGGACATTTTGTACATTTGAAAGAACAGTGTACAATTGATTGTATATAACTTCACTTCTTCATATATCTGTTTTTATAAGCATCTGTAATTTCAGAAGTGCCTCATAATTATTACAATTACATATATACTTTTGTATGTAACGTTTATTTCAATTTTTATTTCAATTTTATTTCAATTTATCTTAATAGGTGCCGAAAATCTGAAAGCTCCTTCGATAGATATTTTTTTCTTCATTTAGTCCATAATTAAATTTCATTTATGATTCATACATGCTTCGAAAGCAGTCTTTTATTCAGATATCAACTTTATACTTGATTTTAAAACCTAGACATCAGGCTTTAAACCTTGAGTAATTAATCATTTCTCGTCAATAATTCATAGATCACTCAAATGAACTGTAAGAACATTTTCAAAAATGAACTTTTCGTCATGTCCATCCCTTCATTTATTCGTGATGAATACGGATTTTGATCTGATATTCATCAATATATATTCTTGTAATGACTACTTGCGTATTTCACTCCCAATATATGAAGAACAACTTTTACACAAAATAAATAATATTTTACATTAATTATCCCTGAGTAAAAAGTAGCAAATTTATAGTCCGGAGCAATTTATAAAACATACGAATAATATTGTATCGATATCCTTACATATTACAGATTAAAGATGCCCGCTGCGTCTGTCTGTATGTCTGTTCGCGATTAACTCGAAAAGTGATGGAAGCATTTTTATGCGGCTTTAACCAATTGATAGACTGATTTATGAGGAAGATTGGTACACAGTTTGACAAGGTTTTATGCGAATTGGTTGAGATATGATGATAAATGTCGAGTTTGGGTGCTTTCTTTGGAAAAGATGCCTAATCTCTTTGAGATATAACAAAACTATGCATGGTAGGATATTCCTCTTTTATAGGTCTCCAAAGAAGTCCGCGATGGCAATGGATCAGCTTACTATTTATCGATTTTAAATTCTGAAAAAAGTTTACCTACCAACAATGCGGCAATTGGAAAGCTATTCAAACGAATGCAGTATTAATAATGTGTTAATTATTATAGAAATACTTTACATTAGTAACCTCAAGAAATATATGCACGTCATTAAAATGTTTCACACTATATAATTTAAACGAATATCTAAGGAGTAGTCTAAAATAATTTGCACCATGAATCAGAAAAATATAGAGTAAAAAAAATTAAATCAGTTTGGAAGACTCACAAAGTTCGTTTTGGTTTTATCATTCAATAAGTAGTTTTATAGGTCTACTAAAAAATCCGCGATGGCATATATCTCTTTTAAGGATAGCTTATTTTAGCTATTCTATATTCTGAAAATATTGTCACATACAATGCAGTAATTGAAAAACTATTTAGATGGAAACAGTAACTCAAACATGTTAGTTATCTTAAGCATTTCATGCGCATTATTTCGTTTTTATTTATCATTACGTGGGTATACATAAAATTTCATTTTTTTAATATGATACGTTGTTAAAACCATCTGGGAGCGAATATGAAGTTTAATGTAAGAAGCTAGATTGGATTCGAAAAAACACATGCTTCTTAAAATTTTACCGACTTCATCATGTCAATTGGTAAAAAACGGATGAAAATCGGTCGAAATATTCTTCAGTTCGTAAACTAGATAAAATCGGTAAGCAGTACGTAGATGACGTATCTACGAAAGCGTAGAAGGCCATGGTAGATTTTTATTGAATAATTCACTGAAAAATCTATGAATTCATACAATATTCCATAAATTCATACTAAAATGTATGTATACTAAAATGTATGAATTCATACAATAAAGTACGAATTCATACAAAAGTCTATGAATTCATTCAAAAATGTATGAATTCATTGAAAAATATATGAATTCATTGCAAAATGTATGAATTCATAGAACAAAATATGAATTCATTGAAACTGTATGAATTCATTGAGAAATGTATGAATTCGTTGAAAAATGTAGGAATTTATTGAAAAAGGATGATTTCATTGAAAAATGCATGCTTAACAATTACCAATATAATGACAATATTTGAAAAGCGCTGACGTGAAGTCGGAAGATTTTATGCGCACAAACATAGCCAGAGCGGTAACTCATTCAATTATTGAACTCGATTAACGCTGCTCTGCTCAGTTTTTATTTTAATGTTTAATGTTCTAATTGAACGACGCCTATAAACTTCTACAACACAGCCAATTTTGCCCATTAGCGAACTCAACTGAAATATTCGGACTCTGAACCTACCTTGAAAATTCAAAGATTCGAGCTCTTTCCGTTAGGCTAACGGACCGGATGGGTAGACGGCCGGACAGTATTGAATTTGACCTCGGATTCTTCATCAGGAAATCGAATCCAGTCATTTGAGTACATTTTCGGCTCCAATTTCTAAATTTTCAGCCATTAGAGCGAAATGATAGCTCAATGTTCCCCTAGAACATGCGCGCAAAAAAGAACCTCTTCAGGTGCATTGGTTGCAAAACATGCAAAACGTTGGTTGCCAACTCATGTAGTCACAATGTCATATTTTTTGAAATTTTTGCCAGAAATTTGAAAGAACTCGAAATTTCTTTGTTAATTTTGGACTCAACTATGACATTAGTTCGTAAATCGGCTAAATCCGTCCAATAATTCGAAGTTTTTATTATAAATATTACATTATAAATATCTCCAAAAATTCAGATATAATCAAATTTTAATTTGTAGAGTGAATGTTGATAATCAACATTAATAATCGATCATGCAATTAGTGAGGAGCACTTCATTGTAATATTAAAAAAAGTCTGTTTTTGCAACTTAAAATAACTTGGAAACATTTTTCTCTATTCAGTTTGGTTCATGCAGAAGTAAACATCAGCGCAAAGGAATGAAATAAGGAGATTCTCAAATCGATATCTCAATAACTGAATGGGTGAAATGCGGTATATATATACCGCATTTCACCCGAGTATGTATACATAGGTATAACGTATCTACATAAATGCTCGAGCAAAATTTCTTAGAGATCAAGTCATAAGCTATTACTGAACGAAGGCGCAAAAATCGCTGATTTTACTCGACTTATTTTTTTGATGTCGGTTTACAGATATCTTAGCAATTATTAGCCAATCACAAATACCATTACAATCAGTAGATTATTAATTTCGGATAATGTAACAATATTTCTCAACAATACACTAGCAAAAGTAAAGGTTTATACTAACAGAAAGCATGTCCGTACAATTCGATAAGACAAGATAATCTGAACCAGTGGTTGCTGGTGCACGAATTCATACATTTTTCAATGAATACAAACACTTTCCAATCAACTCATCTATTTTGCAGTGAATTCACACATTTTTCAATTAATTATATGCTATTGTATTCTCAATTCAATTTATTCATCAACAAATAATTACACTGGTACGCGGTATCTTATTCATTAGTAGTTCCGCATTAATGACGCCGTCCGATGTGAAATATCGGTGTTTTCAATATTTCCATCAGATATCTCCGTATGTAACGAACGTAACTACTGTAACTAACGCGCAAGAACTCAGGACCGATTATTTACTTTCGGATGATCGCTGGAATAAGTTTTTCTAGAGTTGAAACTAACAGTTCAGTAGAAGATTGGGAGTAAATTCGTGGTTTACTCAGTTTTAGGGTAACATGCCAATTTTAAGGGGTTAAATTTTTAACCCTTCAATCCTGACTTAAAATTCCGAAGCATTCGTGAATATGCGCAGAGAGAAGATGGATGGGGGAAAATTCCATATGAGGATTTTCTGGAATTTAACGTTAGTCGCTTTGATAGGAAAATTCTGGGTTATTATAGAGATAATCATTTTATAATCCAAGATGGATAAAGTAAAATCATCACTGAACAACCAGTCGTCAACGTTGAGAAATAATGACTTAGAAATTTTGTGCACTAAAGGAAGAAGAAGAATATCATAGAGTTTTATAGAGTTAATTTGTATATTACAGATGCGTTGAAGAGAATTTAATCTAATTTACCCTGTTCTAAGGTTGAGATAATTCAAAAGATAAAGTTTGATTACAACTATACAGAATAAAATTGTTGGTTAATTTTTGTGTACAATTATTTCAAGTAAGTATTCAAATTATACACATGAAAATTTTATTTTACATTTCAGTAATTGTTTTATTCTGTTATTCATTATCGAATGTTAAGTTTAGAAAATATTTATTCTAATTTACATACAATTTATATAAGATTTCCATATCACATAAGTTGTGTTCACTATTTCTATTTTGTTTGGAACTAGCGTGAAGACTTAATAGGTAGTTTTTTTTTCTATAGATTTCATTTATTGAAAAATGAAGGCACGATGATATTTTTAAAATAGATCTAGTGAATTGTTATATAAAAGATCATTCGTGATAATATCATGTCGTTGGGAATTGGGAAAATATCTATACCATAAAAAATAAATTTAGAGGATAACTGAATGAGTATCATTATTTTAATTATTCTTATTATGGAATAAAACATATTTTTTCTATTTAATTTTTTCATAGCTTCTACTTCAAATGTGTAGATTTTTAATCGCTTGACCATAAGCACTGGTTAATTTTCACTTTAAAGCAAAAGTTGGCGTTGAATAAATTACTATCGGTAAGCATTTGATGTTGGCAACGGATCAAATGTATGAATTAGTTTAGAGCATTGAATAATTTCATTCGTTTTGTACTCAAATGATTAGCCTACATATAGGTGGTATCATTTAAAAAAGGTTCATGTCATAAGTGTTAAGATCGAACACGAACGTGAGTAGATTGATTGAATGGTTAACACTAAGGTTAAGAAAGACTAAACCACAGGAAAGTGTTTCGTAGTTTACCTTTAGACATATACCAAATATACCCACTTATTTAAACAATGAAAAATTGAATGGTTAGGTGCTAACTAGAGTAACATTACCTCAATTAAAACAAATTGTAGAAATTGCTATGTTTTACTACCAATAAAAATATATATTTTTATTGGTAGTAAAATATAGTAATTTCTACAATTTGTTTTAATTATGATCAACTACCAAATAGTGACGGCTGAAACGATTCAGTAACATTACCTCACTTCATTACTGTTCGGTTATATAGATGGGAGTAATATTGATGTATTGTTGAATGAAAATGTAATAAGTATGTTGAGAATTATTCCATTAAGTAGTCAGCAAACTTTTAATTTGGCTTAACAGTATGACATTCATTTCTATTTATTCATATTTTATATATTTACTTCATCTTCGTCGAGTTTCGTAGTGTTTACTACATTTTCAAACAGAATAAAAACAAATTTTATCTATACTATTATATACATTCGTTGAAGGCTTCCGCAAAACTTCGAAAAGTGGGTTACGGTTATGTAACGAATGCAAAATGGCTCGAATAATAGAAGTTATATGAAATTTCTTTGGATTGAAACTAATTTAGACATATGACCCAAAAACGAATAAATAATTCTAACCCATAGTAATTTAGCCAACACAGACATTCGATGTTGTGAAACACCATTGTTCTTAATTGAAATTTAACCAAAGTGTTTTTGACAGATTTACCGGAAAAATAACCAGACATTTGAAACTAGCCCTAATTCAAAATTTATCACTTCATTCTGTTTACAGATTCTTAACCATCTTTTGCAAGAAAGTATTTACATGTTGGATCGTATAATTTTGGCGTGCATAACTCTGGAAGAATTAGATATGGAATTGATATCGGCAGTAGAAAGGGGAGATGAGGATATGACACTGAGATTACTGAAAAGAGGAGTTAATCCCAACAGAGCAGATCACAAAGGATACTGTACTCTTCACCATGCAGTAAAGCAAGGCCACAATATTCTGATTAGGCATCTTGTAAAATACGGCGCTGACATCGAAAAGGAAGGAATATTATATGGATACAAACCCTTACACTTAATCGTGTCAACAAACAACCAAATGAAATGCTTGGAGGAACTGATGAGGTGTAATGTTGATTTAAAAAGCAAAGATTGTATTGGAAACACTTTATTACAACTAAGTGTAAAGAATAATCCAGATAATGTCTACTTCATCAAAAAACTTATTTCTTTTGGTATGGATATAAATACGGTCGACATTGTAGGCAATAATTGTATGCACAATCTAGCTTCCAGTCGTGGTAAAGATCAAAATATTAAAATCGTGGCAAAACTTTTCATCAAAAAAGGTATCAATATAGACTGTCAGAATCGGACATTATTGGAAACACCCTTGCATATAGCTGCTAGACGTGGAAAATCATTTCTAATCGATATGCTCTTAGGCGAAGGGGCGGTTATAGATGTGATAGACAAAAATGGTCTTATTCCTTTCGACAACGTGCCAACGTCAGCGATAAATGTCTTTCGCGTATTCATCAAGCATCTGGCGTTAAAAATACGCCGAGGAGAAATTGTAAACATGAATTTAGTGCATAAAATAAATTCGAATATCCAGCTGAAGCTATTATATGATAATATTGTTGAGGATTTGGAACGCCTAAAAGAACCAATAATAGAATCTCATAATGTCTCATTTTACCATATATTGTGTGGGAAGAGTGAAAATGTGTTGAAGTATATGAGGAACCTTGTGATAAGGGACAATGTTTCAGGCTATACAAAGATCTCTACCATATATAAAAAGGAAATTCAACAGAAAATAGAGAAAGTGACAGAAATGATGAAAAACAAGGAAATTATTTACAACAAAGTGAATAAGATATTCGATTATAAACTACCACATTTGTGTGTAGAGAAAATCTGTAGTTATCTTCACCCAGAAGATATTGCAAGATGTTGAAATTCTGGATAAGAAAATAATATTGCTTTTGGAGATTAGTTATATGTGTATTATATTATCAAAATGTGTATAAATATTGTAAAAACTATGTATAAATAATAAATATATGAATAATTGTTAAGATATTCAAGGGTTGTGATTTATTCTAGATTTGAAATGAACGATTCATACTTTTTTATGCAGTTCCAATGAAATATATATGAAATGAATGACTCTTGGTGAAACATTATAACAATTTTATTTAGAATCATTCTCGCAGTTTCTTTCCTAACTATTATGTCAAATACAGAGTACAAAACCAAAATAGAAGACTTAATGAAATCCGAAAATTTGAGAGAACTTAAATCAGACCTAAAAAATAGTTTTCGTAGATCAGTGAAGCAATAGTTTTATGATTACAAGAATATTTTTATTGTTGAAAACCCAAAAACTCTAAATGTCATGAATCCTACAGAACCTGTTCTCTATGGAATGCCAAAATTACATAAAGACGACATTATTATTAGAACTGTTGTTTCATATATAAATGCTCCAGCTCATAAATTATGTGAATTTCAATAATTATAAATAATATTTATCGAGACATCTGCTGACAATTCAATCTCTTAAACTAATATAGGTGAGACAACAAAATTGTCTTTATGAAATATAAATGATTTGAAGTAAAACACTTTATTTCCGCTTATTTTTATTTTTCAACGACAATTGTTTCGTCAATTACATATTGACTTCTTCAGGTGAGTATGGCTACTAGAGTAACCATACTCACCTGACGTGAGCAAAAAATGTTACGGGAACTAAGCATTTTTCGCCTAGTAATAAAAAACATTCTATTTCCACACAATTCTTAATGTTGGCTTAATCATATTCTACATTTGAACTGATACTGTATGAATACTTAATATTTTATACAGTGTCAGTTCAAACGTAGAATATTATTAAGCTACAATATGGCGAATAATTGTCGTTCAACAATAAAAAGCTTGTGTAAATTGAATTTCATTTATAAGTAATTCAAAATTACTTTTAATCTATTACAGACCGAATCCTTCCATTAAACCCTTTCCTTTTAGCGCGATTGTTCCATATGTAACAAAAATAATTTGCACTAAGTATAGGTATTTTTCACCTTCACTCATCAACAAAACGCATAGAAAATAATATTTTTCCGCAAATCATTCATCAGGTTTGCTTTTGTATACAAAATGGCAAATTATCATTGAAACCCTTTCAATTTCAAAATCGGGAGTATTTTCTATAAACTTTCGATATTTCTCAAGAAATGAATTTCGGGAAAGAACGAATTTTTATAACATGTTTATTGAAAAAGTTCCATTGTTGGGAAGGAGCATTCAAAATTCAATAATTTCTTTCGTTAACAAATAATATTATTGGTTATTATTCCGAAATGAAATATAATTCTAATGAAAATGATTCGAATAAGTTATCAACATTATCCCATATTTCATAGATTATTCCAAACTCATTATTTTAAAATTACCTACCAGCGTTCAGTGAAGTGCTAATGTATTTCTGAGTATATCTTAATATCATAACAGTAAAACTTTTGGGTTCTGTTAATTATGAAGTTTCATCAGTGATATATGATCTTTTGTATATTTATGCAAATTTATTTCAGGTAAGTTATTAATTTCAGGTAGAAAAATGACAAAATATTGAATAACCTAAACGACATATCTTTCTAAATTATCCGAAGAGGTCAAATTATTTGTATTTAGCTGCCAAACTTAACATCGGAATTTCCAAAAATATTTATTAGAGTAACAATCTTATTCTTCATCTATCGACATTTTAGTGCATGAGACATGGAAACTACCCAATTTTTATTCTCCCAATATTTACGAAATTACAGAATCTTAGTATATTTACCTGTTACAGAAACCATATAATTAAATCTTCCCTTACTCCGAGAAAGAACCAATTCGGTAATAAAACAAGAAATAATAAATGTTTTGACAGTTTGCCTGCAACAAAATTATTTCACGTTTAACGGCAAGATTCACATATGTTACTATCCGAAATGGATTTTATGGATTCTCTAGACAGCAGAATAATAAAAAGCCATTACTTTAAATGCTTCATTTATTGGTACAGATATGTAGATGATGTTTTATGTTTACTCAATGTCGCTTATAGATCATTTTGTTTGTTTGTGGAATTCTTGATTAAATTATCCACATCCATGCAATTCACTAATGAATTAGAAAAAAACAGTAGTATCAAATTTTGCTATACAGATTGATATCTGTACGATGGGTCGATTAAGAATGTTGGATTTTTTAAAATCTGTTATACAGGGGTGTTATACAGGGTGATTCAAAAATTATTGTATGCGACCTCGGACCGCGTCTGTAGTGTACATAGAGGGGTCATCCGAGAAGTAAAGTACGGCGGTCGTCCGAAAATTTTCGTTTCGTCGGAAGAAAGGGCAAAATGACACCCGTCATAATTCTCCTAACTTTATTGAAATTAATTGTGATAACAATCACGCTGGAAATAATACCATTAGAAAATAATATACTACCCGTCCTAATAGGAAAAGCCTATATCACAAATAGATATTTATAATTGATCTATCACATTGATTTGAATAAAATAGAAGAAATAATTTTCAAATATCAGTAAGAAATTGAAGACCTCAAAAAGCAACAATTAGATTTCGCTCAAACAGCAAATTTAGAACATTCTAATGAAATAAATTTTAAAGCCCATGAAGAGATTCTTAATGAAAATATTGGAACTAAAAGAGGACTAGTTAATCTCGGTGGCAAGATTTCAAAATTATTATTCGGAACCTCAGGTTCACATGATGAGGAATTGTATAGAAATTATTTTCTATGAGGAATCAGAAGCAGATAGCTACTGTCGTAAATGATCTTTACAAGATTAATCTTTTACATGAATCTACTTTAACCTATGCTATATTTGCTGAATTGATAACAAACGTCACAATTATACATATTAATTATTTGAAAGATTATTATCAATTGTGATACGAAGATTATCTTCCAAAATACAATATTATTATTTTTGATATCAATTCCCACTAGTTATGAAAAAGGATATAACTTATACAAGTTTTACTTCCTACCCCGAAATAATTTGACCGTTTCCCATACCAATTCCTATATGCTCTCGCAAGAAGAATTACTAGAATGGTCAATAAACCAATTCCATCCAATTGAAGCAGATTTCTTATGTAATCCAAAGAGAATCCAATGATGAAGAAACCAAGAAAGATGACGTTCCTGATATAGTGTTAGAAGACTTAGATCAATGGAATGTTCGATATTTCAAAGTTTCTGTATTATTTATCACAATGCTCATTTTTGTAAAAATTATATTTGCTTTTGCTTTCAGACATTTTAGAAAAAATGTATTCTCTAAAGCTACACTTTCAGCTGATAACTTCCTCTATGAAGGGGATGAATTACATAATCTTAACCCTTATTAATTTATTGGATTTTTTCCAATACTCCATAAGACCTGTATATTAGCATGTATTTTTATTGTAATTCAAAATTTCTCCCCATGAATCATATCATAATTTAGATAAGGACACCTATAAATACCATTGTGATTGTTTATTCTTCAAGAGATTAGACGCATTCATCATTGTATTCAAATGAATATATATATATTTTTTTTATATATTTATATATATATAATATATTTTTTTTTTTTTTTTTTTTTTTTTTAATAATCACCATTATGGGAGTTTCCTCTAGAAGGTTCGGGTCTTAACGACGAAGGACCTTCTAGGCAGCTGTAAGGAACATTCTAACAATTCTTGTTGTCCAGAGGATCACCTCCTTCTGAGCTTTACTTATCAACTCCTGATCCAGTTCAAGGAGTTCCGTATTTTCTGCCAGGTGGCTCTCAACCAATCCATTCGTGGAGATTATCAGGGGCAGAATCTTTACCGTTCTTAGCTGGTGTATCTCTTTTATTTCAAAAGCCAGGTCGTGGTACTTCGTTAGTTTCTCCGTGTACGCTCTACTTATGTTATCATCTGCCGGGACGGTTATATCAATGATTGTTGCTTTGCGGTTTCCTTTATCAAAGATCACGATGTCGGGCCTGTTGTGCGGCACGGATCTATCCGTTATTATCGGGTTGTCCCAGTAGAGTTTGAACTGACTGTTTTCAAGTATCGGCTTGGGTAAGTATTCGTGTACCCTTCGAGAGGTAAGTATAAGTCCTACTTTCATGGCAATGGCTTGGTGAAAGATTTTTGCCATAGAATTATGTCGCTGGGTGTACTCCCTGGGTGCAAGAATGGGGCATGAGGATGTCACATGTTGTATAGACTCCAAGGCTTGGCAGCATTTCCGGCATCTGTCAGTCGGTATGTTCTTTTTGGCTATATGTTTCAGGTACGCTCTTGTTGGCACTACCTGATCTTGGATTGCGATGAGACGTCCCTCGGTTTCTGGGAATAAATAACCGGATTTAAGGTAAGTTAGTGACTGCTCTCTATTAACTCTATTTTCTTTCAGTGCCTCCGGATACCTGCCATGTAAGGGTTTGCCGTGCCATTCCTCCAGTAGTTGTTCAGATGATGGCGTCTGTGGTGGGTTATTTCTGCTTGCCAGATTTAAAGCCGTGATGTTGCGGTCTTCCTGGCATATTGATTGAAAGAACGGTAAGTTTTTTGAGTGGAAATATTCTCTGAGTTCAGTTACCGCTTTATTGTGGGCCTTTTCAACATTTCGCAAACCCCTTCCTCCTTGGTGCCTAGGCATGTAAAGTCTGATCACCGATGCATGGGGATGGTGGATGCCGTATTTAGACATAAGGACTCGCACATGTGTGTCAATCGCCTTCAACTCTGTGCTCGACCACCTGATCACGCCGAAAGAGTAGGCTATACTTGGAATTGCCCATGTATTGATTGCCGTAAACATTGCCTTGGAGTTCAAATTACTGCGGAGGGTTTTTTTTATTCTAGCAAAAAATTTATTTTTGAAATCTTCTTTCTGTTTTGATGTTCTTATCTCCAATGCTTGTTGTATACCCAGGTACTTATATGATTCTTCTGGGCTTAGTTCTTGTATAGCCACCTCATCTTGAATAAGCATTTCTCCCCCTTGTGTCAACTTTCCTCTCTTGACGTGTAATGAGGCACATTTGTCCAGCCCCATCTCCATTCTGATGGTTTGTGTGAAAGATGTCACTATCCCAAGAAGGCTCCTCAGTTGCTCCTCATTCGCGGCATATAGCTTGAGTTCATCTATATACAGTTGATGAGTAATTTTGATGTTTGACCTGTCGTCCACAAGGTATCCGTATCGGTTGTTGTTGAGCAGCCTACTGAGGAGGTTTAAAGCTAGACAAAACCAGAGGGTGCTGAGTTTATCCCCTTGGAAGATGCCAGTTAAGATTCTTATCTCTGGTGTTATTATTTTGCCGAATGTTAAGTTCGTCCTCCAGGTTGTCATCAGATGTTCTAGTAAGCCTATAATGTTTCCAGATACACCGTAGAGTTTCAGAACTTTAAGAAGCCAGGAGTGCGGGACCGAGTCGAAAGCCTTTTTGTAGTCGACCCATGCGACCGAGATGTTCCTTAACTTCTTCCTTGCCTGTTTGGTTATAAGATGATCGATGGTTAACAACTCCTTGCAGCCCTGGGCACCTCTTCTGCAGCCATTCTGCTCTCGTGCAAGGATCTTGTACTTGCTTACATGCTTCCACAGATGTTTGGTGATTATTCCTGTGAGTATCTTATAGACAGTAGGAAGACATGTAATGGGTCGATAAGCCTTGGGGTCAGGACTGGTGTTTCCTTTTGGAAGCATATGGGTGACCCCCAAAGTGAAAAACTCTGGTATGATGGAGGGTTCCGCCAACGCTCTCTGAAAAAATTTGGCCAATTTATGGTGAGTGGCCTTGAAGTTTTTCCACCAGTAATTATGGAGTTTGTCAGATCCTGGAGCAGCCCAGTTATTTGAGTTCTTAAGGACAGATGATATGTCTTCCTCCATAATTTCGAGATCTTCCATGGTGTAGTTTCCTGCCTCCTTCTCAGCGTCTTTTATCCAGAAAGCCTCATCATCATGAGTCTCCCTTCGCTCCCAAATTCCCTTCCAGACTTCAAACATTTCTCTCTCATCTGGGTTCACTCCTTCCGTGTTGTTTGCGTTCTCAAGCTTGCGGAAGAACTCTTTAGGATTTTTGTAGTACAGCTGGTTGTTCCTATACCTCTTTACTCTTTCGTTGTACCTTTGTATGCGGTTTCCTAACGCTTTCACCTTCTGTTTCAGCTTGTTGAGGACCACCATCATCTGCTCTGCGAGAAGTTGGTTCGAGCCATTTGTTCTAATACGTGATTCTGATGCGATCTGCCGTACTCCCTTCATGATCCTGTTGGACGGTATTTCTGTATTGAGGTAAGTATGTAAGGTGCCAATTCTTTTTCTTATAATCCTAATTTTCTTTTCCAGCCTCATTTTCCATGGTGGTATCATTTCATGACGGCGAGTTGGTTGGGCCCCGCTTATGCTTATTTTGAGATCTTCGCATACTGTGATTGCTCCAGCGTATACGCAGTCGACCACCTCTCTCAGTGTGGCGGTTACATCGATGTATCTCTCCATTATCCTGTTGATTTTTTGGACACACTCTAGCATTTCTTTGGATTGCTTAATTCTTGGGATGTTTGCCCTTTTACTCGGAGAAAGTCCTGAGTATTTCTGGAGGTTTCGGTAATAATTACGTTCTAGCCTGGATGGTTGTACGCTCATTCGGATATGTGATCTGGTTTCCATTCGTGTTTCTTCATCAGGCTCTGCATTTATAGGGGCACCACGCGGGATATAACTTTGAGCAATGGTGTCAAGTTCAGTGGTGGAGAACTTTTCCCTTTCAAGAAGCCACCTGACTCTATTTGCCAGAAGGTTGGCGTAAGATGGTCTCTGCGGGATGGTGTCATTCCATAATTCTGTAAGTAGCTCTCTGTATGTCTTTCCTGTTCTTGGTTGCATTTCCTTCGCTATAAAATGAACGCGCATTATAAGGATGTTGTCCTCCTCCGTCCATCGCGTTCTCGCATCTCGCCTATTTGAAACTCCCGTGGGACGAGATCCTCTCTCGTCCAAACTTGAGCTTCCTTCCATATTCCGTGAAACGAGATCCTGGCTTACGGTGCCATCTCGGGGGGCTGCGCCGCTTGCACCACAGCTGACCCCATCGGGCTCTGCCTCCAGACGGTTCCGAAGAGGACCAGCCCGCTGTCCCCTACCGCCCTGATTCTGGCTTCTAGTGATAGGAGCGATATATTCTGCAGAGCCTCAGGATGCTGACCTGAGGCTCTGGATGACTCGGGTATGCGGGTTCGTCACGCCCCGATAGCTAATGCTACCCTGCATATATATATATATATATATATATATATATATATATATTTATATATCTATATATCAAGCCTTGGAGTCTATACAACATGTGACATCCTCATGCCCCATTCTTGCACCCAGGGAGTACACCCAGCGGCATAATGCTATGGCAAAAATCTTTCACCAAGCCATTGCCATGAAAGTAGGACTTATACTTACCTCTCGAAGGGTACACGAATACTTACCCAAGCCGATACTTGAAAACAGTCAGTTCAAACTCTACTGGGACAACCCGATAATAACGGATAGATCGGTGCCGCACAACAGGCCCGACATCGTGATCTTTGATAAAGGAAACCGCAAAGCAACAATCATTGATATAAACGTCCCGGCAGATGATAACATAAGTAGAGCGTACACGGAGAAACTAACAAAGTACCACGACCTGGCTTTTGAAATAAAAGAGATACACCAGCTAAGAACGGTAAAGATTCTGCCCCTGATAATCTCCACGAATGGATTGGTTGAGAGCCACCTGGCAGAAAATACGGTATATACGGTAAGTATATATATATATTTATATATATATATATATATATATATATAAATATCTGTATATATATATATATATATATATATATATATATATATATATATATATATATATATATATATATACTATATATATACTATATATATACATTCTGTCAAGAAAGTACCGGGAATTATCGATTTAAATCTGGCGGGGTAATGATGCAGGTAAAAATTTTTTTTCCTAGGTTGGTACCACCGTCCTTAATTACTATGCCAAGCTTGAGCAGGATCTGTCAACGAGTGTGTTTGCAACAGCTGATTAAGTCAGTCGATGTCAGAGTGCGTGCCGATTTTTACTATGGGTGATTACGTTGAGCAAAGAATTTGTTTAAAGTTTTGTGTTGCAAATGAATTTTCGTGTGCCGATGCATTGATAATGTTGCAAAAGGCCTTTGGTGATAATGCTCTATCGAAAACTCGTGCATATCAGTGGTACAGAGCCTTGAAGGACCGTCGTGAAGTGGTCGAAGACTTGCCTCGTTCCGGACGCCCATCGACGGCTTCGATCGAAGATAACGTCGATAAAATTAAGGAAAGGGTGCTGGAAAACCGTCGTACCAGCTTGAGAGAGATAGCACATGATCTAAAGATATCCCACGAGTTTGCACGTACGATTTTGATTGATATTTTGGGCATGAGAAAGATGGCCGCACGACTCGTACCGAAAGACCTGAATTTTCTTCAAAAACGTCATCGCGAACAGGTTGCTTTAGACATGCTGGATCGCTGTAATTCCGATTCTTCATTCATGGAACGCATTATAACTGGTGATGAGACCTGGGTCTACGAGTACGATATGCAAACAAGCCAGCAATCATCGGAATGGGTGGCAAAAAATGAGCCGAAACCGAAAAAACCACGCCAAAGCCGCTCGAAAATGAAGGCGATGCTCATTGTTTTCTTCGATATCAGTGGCGTGGTGCACTACGAATTCGTTCCAAAGGGTCAGACGGTAAACAAGGAGTATTACCTAGGCGTTATGAAACGTTTGCGTGAGCGTATCCGTAAGAAGCGGTCAAATTTGTGGGCGAACAACACATGGATTTTGCATGACGATAACGCGCCTTCTTACCGAGCTACGATTGTGACTGACTTTCTCGCCAAAAACTCAACAAACGTGCTTCAGCAACCACCGTATTCGCCGGATTTGGCTCCCTGCGACTTTTTCCTCTTCCCAAAACTAAAATTGCCCCTTCGTGGCACCCGTTTTGAGTCGATTGAAGCCATAAAACAAAATTCGGCGCAAGAGCTAAAGTCCATCCCGGCAAGCGCCTATAAAAAATGTTTCGATAATTGGAAGTGCCGTTGGCATAGATGTATTGGAGCAAATGGAGCCTATTTTGAAGGCGACCCAATAAATTTTGACGATTAAATGTGAAAATGATGTTTTAATTAAAAATTCCCGGTAGTTTCTTGACAGAGTAGTATATATATATATATATATATATATATATATATATATATATATATATATATTTATATAGTATTACAGTTAAATTAAATAATTATACGAATATATTATAGAAATGACTCACCGTTGAGTCGTTAGAGTTTAACCAAACCGAAATTAATTAAATAATATCCATTCCGATAGAAATATTAATAATTTAATTCATAAAAATAGAAGAAAGAGCATATTCAGAGCACATAACGACAAGTCGAGTGAAAATTCTTTGAACAGGGATCAGAAATCAGTATACTTGTTGACAATTTATAAACAGAATTCACAGGCAGATTTAAATACCCAATTATTCAATGTAAAAAAAGCCACAGTTGCATTAAATAGAAGTAATTTGAATTTAGATATGTAATTTGAAATCGATGAAGAAATTGTTGAAAAGATTTGTTACTTTCATGAATCACAGATGAACTTCAGTGAAATCATTGACAACGAACAAGCTAAATTGAATATAACTCACCAGAATTATGTAAACGGGACAAATTTGATCAAAATTCAATTAATTAAATGAAAGATACATCTACGTCAGATATTTTTAAATTATTAATGTCAGAGATATCCTTCAAGATGTTTGGGCATCAAAAGAATTATAATAGCACCTAAGATTTATGAATTTAATCAATTTCATAAGTAATAATGAGTAATTTATAAGTTATAAGCATCAGAACTTAAACTTTGTTAAATTTTGACACTTGAAATACTTTACTGATGAAAAGCAAGATTTTGATTGTTCTATTCAACATGAAACATACATCAAAATGTAGTTAACAAAATAGGATAATTTTCAACAGTAGTTTCAAACCAAGAAATATTGTAAATTTTGTAAAATAATCGAAAGCATCATTTTTCAATAATTTTGACAGAAGCTAGTAAGCTTTGAAATTCAATTTTTCGTGAAAACTTTTAATAGGAAAGACACAGAAAAATTGCCAAGTCTTTAAAATACGAGAACAGAATTCACATCGGCCTGTCTCAAAATAGAACATTACTCTCTTCAATAGTCCAGGTCCAAAACCTAAAAATAAATCAATAATATTATTGTAAATGGAAATGTGATAAAAAAATTACGTTACCTGAGTGTAGTGAATGGAAATAAACCCAAATAGCAATCAAGAATACAACAATTTAAATCAAAAAGAGGAAATCAACCTAGTGGGTTGGGAGATCCGAACATTCTGGAAATATTCTTGAGAAACAGAAACAAAATCCTGAAATAGAGCAAAGCCAACATCAAATGAACACTGTCAATGGATGATTTAACTTACCATATGTAGAATTAAGTTTATACATGTAAAATTTTTCAATTTGAATTCAAAAACAAATCATTGCTTGTTTACGTTAGAATTACGTTACGATATTTAAATAGTGTTAAGTTAGAACATAGAATTAGACATTATTTAGAGTATTAATCACTGATTATTATTATATTTCAAATTACTCAGTCGTAATATATACTGTAAAAAAATTCAGCTTATTAAAAATTCAAATTGAACCCTCCCTAAAAGATCAAATCAAATTTAATAATATTTGAATTTCAATTATTCAACAACAAAATTAAAATCTTAAGAGCTAGCTGGTAACATTGAATACAAGCAGCTAGATACAAGGGTTATCAAACCAGTATTCATTCTGAAATTATATATTTAAACCATATCGAATTGGCTCCACTATGTGCGGTAGAAAAAAGTAAAAGTGAATTAAAAATTTAAGTTGTTATTCCATAACAATATATATATAATATATGACTAATGTTGACTGCCGGGACATTTTGTACATTTGAAAGAACAGTGTACAATTGATTGTATATAACTTCACTTCTTCATATATCTGTTTTTGTAAGCATCTGTAATTTCATAATGGAAAAAAAAAAAAAAGAGGTGCCTCATAATTATTACAATTACATATCTACTTTTGTATGTAACGTTTATTTCAATTTTATTTCAATTTATCTTAATAGGTGCCGAAAATCTGAAAGCTCCTTCGATAGATATTTTTTTCTTCATTTAGTCCATAATTAAATTTCAATTATGATTCATACATGCTTCGAAAGCAGTCTTTTATTCAGATATCAACTTTATACTTGATTTTAAAACCTAGACATCAGGCTTTAAACCTTGAGTAATTAATCATTTTTCGTCAATAATTCATAGATCACTCAAATGAACTGTAAGAACATTTTTAAAAATGAACTTTTCGTCATGTCCATCCCTTCATTTATTCGTGATGAGTACGGATTTTGATCTGATATTCATCAATATATATTCTTGTAATGACTACTTGCGTATTTCACTCGCAATATATGAAGAACAACTTTTACACAAAATAAATAATATTTTACATTAATTATCCCTGAGTAAAAAGTAGCAAATTTATAGTCCGGAGCAATTTCTAAAACATACGAATAATATTGTATCGATATCCTTACATATTACAGATTAAAGTTGCCCGCTGCGTCTGTGTGTATGTCTGTTCGCGATTAACTCGAAAAGTGATGAAAGCATTTTTATGCGGCTTTAACCAATTGATAGACTGATTTATGAGGAAGATTGGTACACAGTTTGACAAGGTTTTATGCGAATTGGTTGAGATATGATGATAAATGTCGAGTTTGGAAGCTTTCTTTGGAAAAGATGCCTAATCTCTTTGAGATATAACAAAACTATGCATGGTAGGATATTCCTCTTTTATAGGTCTCCAAAGAAGTCCGCGATGGCAATGGATCAGCTTACTATTTATCGATTTTAAATTCTGAAAAAGTTTACCTACCAACAATGCGGCAATTGGAAAGCTATTCAAACGAATGCAGTATTACTAATGTGTTAATTATTATAGAAATACTTTACATTAGTAACCTCAAGAAATATATGCACGTCATTAAAATGTTTCACACTAATAATAATATAAATATTTTAAAAAATTTTAAACAATTTTAAAAAATTAGCCTTCTACATATTTAATTCCAAAAGATTATATTCAATGATTATAACTTCTGAAAATAAATTAATAATTAAGATTATGTTGGATATTCTTGAAAGATATTGGTTTTCATAGGATCGATAAGCAGAAACAAAATTTTGTCTATTTAAAATGTTTAATTTATAGGATTTTAGTTAATAATTTTTATTCATTGGATTTTGTTATACCATTTGGATGTCTTATAATGAATGTTTATTTTATGTCATGATATAAGTGGTACTTATACGACATTATTTTAATTTATTTTCAGAAGTTATAATCATTGAATATAATCTTTTGGAATTAAATATGTAGAAGGCTAATTTTTTAAAATTGTTTAAAATTTTTTTAAATATTTATATTATTTTATATACCTTCTATCAAGAATGACCTCTATTTACGTTATTTTATTTATAATATATAATTATATGGTTTCCCCAAACATTCATACAGATAGTCCTTGTGTTATAGCAAAGGCCGTTAAATTTGTCTTTCAATCTTCTAGATCAGGTTAAACCACAGATATATTTCTGTGTGTAGTGGATACCTATTTAAGGTTCTCATTTTTAAATAGAACTTTTTCTCGAAGGCGAAGGGTGAGTTTGAATATGTGTTATTAATTGATTTTATATTTATTGAATATGAATATTTGAATACTGATGAGCAAAGTCGATTTTAAAACTTGTTTTTCAGTAATGTTTTGCATGTCTTGAGTTTTTGTATAAAGTACCTTGGTTAGATATCCAATAATATTGAATAGTCTAAGTAAGATAGTTTTGTGATAAAATTCTTAAGATTATGTTGGATATTCTTGAAAGATATTGGTTTTCATAGGATTGATAAGCAGAAACAAAATTTTGTCTATTCAAAATGTTTAATTTATAGGATTTTAGTTAATAATTTTTATTTATTGGATTTTGTTATACCATTTGGATGTCTTATAATGAATGTTTATTTTATGTCATGATATAAGTGGTACTTATACGACATTATTTTAATTTATTTTCAGAAGTTATAATCATTGAATATAACCTTTAGGAATTAAATATGTAGAAGGCTAATTTTTTAAAATTGTTTAAAATTTTTTAAAATATTTATATTATTTTATATACCTTCTATCAAGAATGACCTCTATTTACGTTGTTTCACACTATATAATTTAAACGAATATCTAAGGAGTAGTCTAAAATAATTTGCACCTTGAATCAGAAAAATATAGAGTAAAAAAAATTAAATCAGTTTGGAAGACTCACAAAGTTCGTTTTGGTTTTATCATTCAATAAGTAGTTTTATAGATCTACTAAAAAATCCGCGATGGCATATATCTCTTTTAAGGATAGCTTATTTTAGCTATTCTATATTCTGAAAATATTGTCACATACAATGCAGTAATTGAAAAACTATTTAGATGGAAACAGTAACTCAAACATGTTAGTTATCTTAAGCATTTCATGCGCATTATTTCGTTTTTATTTATCATTACGTGGGTATACATAAAATTTCATTTTTTTAATATGATACGTTGTTAAAACCATCTGGCAGCGAATATGAAGTTTAATGTAAGAAGCTAGATTGGATTCGAAAAAACACATGCTTCTTAAAATTTTACCGACTTCATCATGTCAATTGGTAAAAAACGGATGAAAATCGGTCGAAATATTCTTCAGTTCGTAAATTAGATAGAATCGGTAAGCAGTACGTTGATGACGAATCTACGAAAGCGTAGAAGGCCATGGTAGATTTTTATTGAATAATTCACTGAAAAATCTATGAATTCATACAATATTCCATAAATTCATACTAAAATGTATGTATACTAAAATGTATGAATTCATACAATAAAGTACGAATTCATACAAAAGTCTATGAATTCATTCAAAAATGTATGAATTCATTGAAAAATATATGAATTCATTGCAAAATGTATGAATTCATAGAACAAAATATGAATTCATTGAAACTGTATGAATTCATTGAGAAATGTATGAATTCGTTGAAAAATGTAGGAATTTATTGAAAAAGGATGATTTCATTGAAAAATGTATGCTTAACAATTACCAATATAATGACAATATTTGAAAAGCGCTGACGTGAAGTCGGAAGATTTTATGCGCACAAACATAGCCAGAGCGGTAACTCATTCAATTATTGAACTCGATTAACGCTGCTCTGCTCAGTTTTTATTTTAATGTTTAATGTTCTAATTGAACGACGCCTATAAACTTCTACAACACAGCCAATTTTGCCCATTAGCGAACTCAACTGAAATATTCGGACTCTGAACCTACCTTGAAAATTCAAAGATTCGAGCTCTTTCCGTTAGGCTAACGGACCGGATGGGTGGACGGCCGGACAGTATTGAATTTGACCTCGGATTCTTCATCAGGAAATCGAATCCAGTCATTTGAGTACATTTTCGGCTCAAATTTCTAAATTTTCAGCCATTAGAGCGAAATGATAGCTCAATGTTTCCCTAGAACATGCGCGCAAAAAAGAACCTCTTCAGGTGCGTTGGTTGCAAAACATGCAAAACGTTGGTTGCCAACTCATGTAGTCACAATGTCATATTTTTTGAAATTTTTGCCAGAAATTTGAAAGAACTCGAAATTTGTTTGTTAATTTTGGACTTAACTATGACATTAGTTCGTAAATCGGCTAAATCCGTCCAATAATTCGAAGTTTTTATTATAAATATTACATTATAAATATCTCCAAAAATTCAGATATAATCAAATTTTAATTTGTAGAGTGAATGTTGATAATCAACATTAATAATCGATCATGCAATTAGTGAGGAGCACTTCATTGTAATATTAAAAAAAGTCTGTTTTTGCAACTCAAAATAACTTGGAAACATTTTTCTCTATTCAGTTTGGTTCATGCAGAAGTAAACATCAGCGCAAAGGAATGAAATAAGGAGATTCTCAAATCGATATCTCAATAACTGAATGGGTGAAATGCGGTATATATACCGCATTTCACCCGAGTATGTATACATAGGTATAACGTATCTACATAAATGCTCGAGCAAAATTTCTTAGAGATCAAGTCATAAGCTATTACTGAACGAAGGCGCAAAAATCGCTGATTTTACTCGACTTATTTTTTGGATGTCGGTTTACAGATATCTTAGCAATTATTAGCCAATCACAAATACCATTACAATCAGTAAATTATTAATTTCGGATAATGTAACAATATTTCTCAACAATACACTAGCAAAAGTAAAGGTTTATACTAACAGAAAGCATGTCCGTACAATTCGATAAGACAAGATAATCTGAACCAGTGGTTGCTGGTGCACGAATTCATATATTTTTCAATGAATACAAACACTTTCCAATCAACTCATCTATTTTGCAGTGAATTCACACATTTTTCAATTAATTATATACTATTGTATTCTCAATTCAATTTATTCATCAACAAATAATTACACTGGTACGCTGTATCTTATTCATTAGTAGTTACGCATTAATGACGCCGTCCGATGTGAAATATCGGTGTTTTCAATATTTCCATCAGATATCTCCGTATGTAACGAACGTAACTACTGTAACTAACGCGCAAGAACTCAGGACCGATTATTTACTTTCGGATGATCGCTGGAATAAGTTTTTCTAGAGTTGAAACTAACAGTTCAGTAGAAGATTGGGAGTAAATTCGTGGTTTACTCAGTTTTAGGGTAACATGCCAATTTTAAGGGGTTAAATTTTTAACCCTTCAATCCTGACTTAAAATTCCGAAGCATTGGTGAATATGCGCAGAGAAAAGATGGATGGGGGAAAATTCCATATGAGGATTTTCTGGAATTTAACGTTAGTCGCTTTGATAGGAAAATTCTGGGTTATTATAGAGATAATCATTTTATAATCCAAGATGAATAAAGTAAAATCATCACTGAACAACCAGTCCTCAACGTTGAGAAATAATGACTTAGAAATTTTGTGCACTAAAGGAAGAAGAAGAATATCATAGAGTTTTATAGAGTTAATTTGTATATTACAGATGCGTTGAAGAGAATTTAATCTAATTTACCCTGTTCTAAGGTTGAGATAATTCAAAATATAAAGTTTGATTACAACTATACAGAATAAAATTGTTGGTTAATTTTTGTGTACAATTATTTCAAGTAAGTATTCAAATTATACACATGAAAATTTTATTTTACATTTCAGTAATTGTTTTATTCTGTTATTCATTTTCGAATGTTAAGTTTAGAAAATATTTATTCTAATTTACATATACAATTTATATAAGATTTCCATATCACATAAGTTGTGTTCACTATTTCTATTTTGTTTGGAACTAGCGTGAAGACTTAATAGGTAGTTTTTTTTTCTATAGATTTCATTTATTGAAAAATGAAGGCACGATGATATTTTTAAAATAGATCTAGTGAATTGTTATATAAAAGATCATTCGTGATAATATCATGTCGTTGGGAATTGGGAAAATATCTATACCATAAAAAATAAATTTAGAGGATAACTGAATGAGTATCATTATTTTAATTATTCTTATTATGGAATAAAACATATTTTTTCTATTTAATTTTTTCATAGCTTCTACTTCAAATGTGTAGATTTTTAGTCGCTTGACCATAAGCACTGGTTAATTTTCACTTTAAAGCAAAAGTTGGCGTTGAATAAATTACTATCGGTAAGCATTTGATGTTGGCAACGGATCAAATGTATGAATTAGTTTAGAGCATTGAATAATTTCATTCGTTTTGTACTCAAATGATTAGCCTACATATAGGTGGTATCATTTAAAAAAGGTTCATGTCATAAGAGTTAAGATCGAACACGAACGTGAGTAGATTGATTGAATGGTTACCACTAAGGTTAAGAAAGACTAAACCACAGCAAAGTGTTTCGTAGTTTACCTTTAGACATATACCAAATATACCCACTTATTTAAAAAATGAAAAATTGAATGGTTAGGTGCTAACTAGAGCACCATTACCTCAATTAAAACAAATTGTAGAAATCGCTATGTTTTACTACCAATAAAAATATATATTTTTATTGGTAGTAAAATATAGTAATTTCTACAATTTGTTTTAATTATGATCAACTACCAAATAGTGACGGCTGAAACAATTCAGTAACATTACCTCACTTCATTACTGTTCGGTTATATAGATGGGAGTAATATTGATGTATTGTTGAATGAAAATGTAATAAGTATGTTGAGAATTATTCCATTAAGTAGTCAGCAAACTTTTAATTTGGCTTAACAGTATGACATTCATTTCTATTTATTCATATTTTATATATTTACTTCATCTTCGTCGAGTTTCGTAGTGTTTACTACATTTTCAAACAGAATGAAAACAAATTTTATCTATACTATTATATACATTCGTTGAAGGCTTCCGCAAAACTTCGAAAAGTGGGTTACGGTTATGTAACGAATGCAAAATGGCTCGAATAATAGAAGTTATATGAAATTTCTTTGGATTGAAACTAATTTAGACATATGACCCAAAAACGAATAAATAATTCTAACCCATAGTAATTTAGCCAACACAGACATTCGATGTTGTGAAACACCATTGTTCTTAATTGAAATTTAACCAAAGTGTTTTTGACAGATTTACCGGAAAAATAACCAGACATTTGAAACTAGCCCTAATTCAAAATTTATCACTTCATTCTGTTTACAGATTCTTAACCATCTTTTGCAAGAAAGTATTTACATGTTGGATCGTATAATTTTGGCGTGCATAACTCTGGAAGAATTAGATATGGAATTGATATCGGCAGTAGAAAGGGGAGATGAGGATATGACACTGAGATTACTGAAAAGAGGAGTTAATCCCAACAGAGCAGATCACAAAGGATACTGTACTCTTCACCATGCAGTAAAGCAAGGCCACAATATTCTGATTAGGCATCTTGTAAAATACGGCGCTGACATCGAAAAGGAAGGAATATTATATGGATACAAACCCTTACACTTAATCGTGTCAACAAACAACCAAATGAAATGCTTGGAGGAACTGATGAGGTGTAATGTTGATTTAAAAAGCAAAGATTGTATTGGAAACACTTTATTACAACTAAGTGTAAAGAATAATCCAGATAATGTCTACTTCATCAAAAAACTTATTTCTTTTGGTATGGATATAAATACGGTCGACATTGTAGGCAATAATTGTATGCACAATCTAGCTTCCAGTCGTGGTAAAGATCAAAATATTAAAATCGTGGCAAAACTTTTCATCAAAAAAGGTATCAATATAGACTGTCAGAATCGGACATTATTGGAAACACCCTTGCATATAGCTGCTAGACGTGGAAAATCATTTCTAATCGATATGCTCTTAGGCGAAGGGGCGGTTATAGATGTGATAGACAAAAATGGTCTTATTCCTTTCGACAACGTGTCAACGTCAGCGATAAATGTCTTTCGCGTATTCATCAAGCATCTGGCGTTAAAAATACACCGAGGAGAAATTGTAAACATGAATTTAGTGCATAAAATAAATTCGAATATCCAGCTGAAGCTATTATATGATAATATTGTTGAGGATTTGGAACGCCTAAAAGAACCAATAATAGAATCTCATAATGTCTCATATTACCATATATTGTGTGGGAAGAGTGAAAATGTGTTGAAGTATATGAGGAACCTTGTGATAAGGGACAATGTTTCAGGCTATACAAAGATCTCTACCATATATAAAAAGGAAATTCAACAGAAAATAGAGAAAGTGACAGAAATGATGAAAAACAAGGAAATTATTTACAACAAAGTGAATAAGATATTCGATTATAAACTACCACATTTGTGTGTAGAGAAAACCTGTAGTTATCTTCACCCAGAAGATATTGCAAGATGTTGAAATTCTGGATAAGAAAATAATATTGCTTTTGGAGATTAGTTATATGTGTATTATATTATCAAAATGTGTATATATATTGTAAAACTATGTATAAATAATAAATATATGAATAATTGTTAAGATATTCAAGGGTTGTGATTTATTCTAGATTTGAAATGAACGATTCATACTTTTTTATGCAGTTCCAATGAAATATAAATGAAATGAATGACTCTTGGTGAAACATTATAACAATTTTATTTAGAATCATTCTCGCAGTTTCTTTCCTAACTATTATGTCAAATACAGAGTACAAAACCAAAATAGAAGACTTAATGAAATCCGAAAATTTGAGAGAACTTAAATCAGACCTAAAAAATTGTTTTCGTAGATCAGTGAAGCAATAGTTTTATGATTACAAGAATATTTTTATTGTTGAAAACCCAAAAACTCTAAATGTCATGAATCCTACAGAACCTGTTCTTTATGGAATGCCAAAATTGCATAAAGACGACATTATTATTAGAACTGTTGTTTCATATATAAATGCTCCAGCTTATAAATTATGTGAATTTCAATAATTATAAATAATATTTATCGAGACATCTGCTGACAATTCAATCTCTCAAACTAATATAGGTGAGACAACAAAATTGTCTTTATGAAATATAAATGATTTGAAGTAAAACACTTTATTTCCGCTTATTTTTATTTTTCAACGACAATTGTTTCGTCAATTACATATTGACTTCTTCAGGTGAGTATGGCTACTAGAGTAACCATACTCACCTGACGTGAGCAAAAAATGTTACGGGAACTAAGCATTTTCCGCCTAGTAATATAAAAAATTCTATTTCCACACAATTCTTAATGTTGGCTTAATCAAATTCTACATTTGAACTGATACTGTATGAATACTTAATATTTTATACAGTGTCAGTTCAAACGTAGAATATTATTAAGCCACAATATGGCGAATAATTGTCGTTCAACAATAAAAAGCTTGTGTAAATTGAATTTCATTTATAAGTAATTCAAAATTACTTTTAATCTATTACAGATCGAATCCTTCCATTAAACCCTTTCCTTTTAGCGCGATTGTTCCATATGTATCAAAAATAATTTGCACTAAGTATAGGTATTTTTCACCTTCACTTATCAACAAAACGCATAGAAAATAATATTTTTCCGCAAATCATTCATCAGGTTTGCTTTTGTATACAAAATGGCAAATTATCATTCAAACCCTTTCAATTTCAAAATCGGGAGTATTTTCTATAAACTTTCGATATTTCTCAAGAAATGAATTTCGGGAAAGAACGAATTTTTATAACATGTTCATTGAAAAAGTTCCATTGTTGGGAAGGAGCATTCAAAATTCAATAATTTCTTTCGTTAACAAATAATATTATTGGTTAATATTCCGAAATGAAATATAATTCTAATGAAAATGATTCGAATAAGTTATCAACATTATCCCATATTTCATAGATTATTCCAAACTCATTATTTTAAAATTACCTACCAGCGTTCAGTGAAGTGCTAATGTATTTCTGAGTATATCTTAATATCATAACAGTAAAACTTTTGGGTTCTGTTAATTATGAAGTTTCATCAGTGATACATGATCGCGTAACACACATCTTTTGTATATTTATGCAAATTTATTTCAGGTAAGTTATTAATTTCAGGTAGAAAAATGACAAAATATTGAATAACCTAAACGACATATCTTTCTAAATTATCCGAAGAGGTCAAATTATTTGTATTTAGCTGCCAATCTTAACATCGGAATTTCCAAAAATATTTATTAGAGTAACAATCTTATTCTTCATCTATCGACATTTTAGTGCATGAGACATGGAAACTACCCAATTTTTATTCTCCCAATATTTACGAAATTACAGAATCTTAGTATATTTACCTGTTACAGAAACCATATAATTAAATCTTCCCTTACTCCGAGAAAGAACCAATTCGGTAATAAAACAAGAAATAATAAAAGTTTTCACAGTTTGCCTGCAACAAAATTATTTCACGTTTAACGGCTAGATTCACATATGTTACTATCCGAAATGGATTTTATGGATTCTCTATACAGCAGAATAATAAAAAGCCATTACTTTAAATGCTTCATTTATTGGTACAGACATGTAGATGATGTTTTATGTTTACTCAATGTCGCTGATAGATCATTTTGTTTGTTTGTGAAATTCTTGATTAAATTATCCACATCCATGCAATTCACTAATGAATTAGAAAAAAACAGTAGTACCAAATTTTGCTATACAGATTGATATCTGTACGATGGGTCGATTAAGAATGTTGGATTTTTTAAAATCTGTTATACAGGGGTGTTATACAGGGTGATTCAAAAATTATTGTATGCGACCTCGGACCGCGTCTGTAGTGTACATAGAGGGGTCATCCGAGAAGTAAAGTACGGCGGTCGTCCGAAAATTTTCGTTTCGTCGGAAGAAAGGGCAAAATGACACCTGTCATAATTCTCCTAACTTTATTGAAATTAATTGTGATAACAATCACGCTGGAAATAATACCATTAGAAAATAATATACTACCCGTCCTAATAGGAAAAGCCTATATCACAAATAGATATTTATAATTGATCTATCACATTGATTTGAATAAGATAGAAGAAATAATTTTCAAATATCAGTAAGAAATTGAAGACCTCAAAAAGCAACAATTAGATTTCGCTCAAACAGCAAATTTAGAACATTCTAATGAAATAAATTTTAAAGCCCATGAAGAGATTCTTAATGAAAATATTGGAACTAAAAGAGGACTAGTTAATCTCGGTGGCAAGATTTCAAAATTATTATTCGGAACCTCAGGTTCTCATGATGAGGAATTGTATAGAAATTATTTTCTATGAGGAATCAGAAGCAGATAGCTACTGTCGTAAATGATCTTCACAAGATTAATCTTTTACATGAATCTACTTTACCCTATGCTAAATTTGCTGAATTGATAACAAACGTCACAATTATACATGTTAATTATTTGAAAGATTATTATCAATTGTGATACGAAGATTATCTTCCAAAATACAATATTATTATTTTTGATATCAATTCCCACTATTTATGAAAAAGGATATAACTTATACAAGTTTTACTTCCTACCCCAAAATAATTTGACCGTTTCCCATACCAATCCCTATATGCTCTCGCAAGAAGAATTACTAGAATGGTCAATAAACCAATCCCATCCAATTGAAGCAGATTTCTTATGTAATCCAAAGAGAATACAATGATGAAGAAACCAAGAAAGATGACGTTCCTGATATAGTGTTAGAAGACTTTGATCAATGGAATGTTCGATATTTCAAAGTTTCTGTATTATTTATCACAATACTCATTTTTGTAAAAATTATATTTGCTTTTGCTTTCAGACATTTAAGAAAAAATGTGTTCTCTAAAGCTACACTTTCAGCTGATAACTTCCTCTATGAAGGGGATGAATTACATAATCTTAACCCTTATTAATTTAATGGATTTTTTCCAATACTCCATAAGACCTGTATATTAGCATGTATTTTTATTGTAATTCAAAATTTCTCCCCATGAATCATATCATAATTTAGATAAGGACACCTATAAATACCATTGTGATTGTTTATTCTTCAAGAGATTAGACGCATTCATCATTGTATTCAAATGAATATATATATATTTAGATATATATATTTTTTTTATATATTTATATATATATATAATATATATATATATATATATATATATATATTTATATATCTATACATATATATATATATAGTATATATATATATATATATAGTATATATATATATATATATATATATATATATATATATATAAATATATGTATATATATATATATACATATATTTATATATATATATATACTATATATATATACTATATATATATATATATACACTATATATATATATACATTATGTCAAGAAAGTACCGGGAATTATCGATTTAAATCTGGCGGGGTAATGAGGCAGGTAAAATTTTTTTTTCCTAGGTTGGTACCACCGTCCTTAATTACTATGCAAAGCTTGAGCAGAATCTGTCAACTAGTGTGTTTGCAACAGCTGATTAAGTCAGTCGATGTCAGAGTGCGTGCCGATTTTTACTATGGGTGATTACGTTGAGCAAAGAATTTGTTTAAAGTTTTGTGTTGCAAATGAATTTTCGTGTGCCAATGCATTGAGAATGTTGCAAAAGGCCTTTGGTGATAATGCTCTATCGAAAACTCGTGCATATCAGTGGTACAGAGCCTTGAAGGACGGTCGTGAAGTGGTCGAAGACTTGCCTCGTTCCGGACGCCCATCGACGGCTTCGATCGAAGATAACGTCGATAAAATTAAGGAAAGGGTGCTGGAAAACCGTCGTACCAGCTTGAGAGAGATAGCACATGATCTTAAGATATCCCACGAGTTCGCACTTACGATTTTGATTGATATTTTGGGCATGAGAAAGATGGCCGCACGACTCGTACCGAAAGACCTGAATTTTCTTCAAAAACGTCATCGCGAACAGGTTGCTTCAGACATGCTGGATCGCTGTAATTCCGATTCTTCATTCATAGAACGCATTATAACTGGTGATGAGACCTGGGTCTACGAGTACGATATGCAAACAAGCCAGCAATCATCGGAATGGGTGGCAAAAAATGAGCCGAAACCGAAAAAACCACGTCAAAGCCGCTCGAAAATGAAGGTGATGCTCATTGTTTTCTTCGATATCCGTGGCGTGGTGCACTACGAATTCGTTCCAGAGGGTCAGACGGTAAACAAGGAGTATTACCTAGGCGTTATGAAACGTTTGCGTGAGCGTATCCGTAAGAAGCGGTCAAATTTGTGGGCGAACAACACATGGATTTTGCATGACGATAACGCGCCTTCTCACCGAGCTACGATTGTGACTGACTTTCTCGCCAAAAACTCAACAAACGTGCTTCAGCAACCACCGTATTCGCCGGATTTGGCTCCCTGCGACTTTTTCCTCTTCCCAAAACTAAAATTGCCCCTACGTGGCACCCGTTTTGAGTCGATTGAAGCCATAAAACAAAATTCGGCGCGAGAGCTAAAGTCCATCCCGGAAAGCGCCTATAAAAAATGTTTCGATAATTGGAAGTGCCGTTGGCATAGATGTATTGGAGCAAATGGAGCCTATTTTGAAGGCGACCCAATAAATTTTGACGATTAAATGTGAAAATGATGTTTTAATTAAAAATTCCCGGTAGTTTCTTGACAGAGTAGTATATATATATATATATATATATATATATATATATATATATATATATATATATATATCTATATATATATATATATATATATATATATATATATATATATATATATCTATATATATATATATATATATATATATATATATATTGAAAATATGAATAAAAACAATATTCTCATTTCCGCTAATATTTTATTGACACTACGATCGTTACGTCATACCATGACTTCTTCAGGTGAGTATTACAAGATACTGAGTGTACCGTGAACAAGAACTTCATTTTATAGTACATGGATATAACAAAAATAGAAGAGGGGGTGAAGAGAGTTTTACAATACTTTTGGGAAACTGAAAAATGGTTCAAAAAAGATTCAACAAAGGGGAGTTACTTAATTCAGTTTGGTCATTCAATAATATTTTTCTTTTGTGATATCTATTAATTTCTAAAGTTTCTAATAAGTTTAATCTAAAACTTTTGTTTTCTAAGTGTAAAATTTCAAAGTTACTATTAATATTAATTTAATAGTAACTTTGAAATTTTACACTTAGAAAACAAAAGTTTTAGATTAAACTTATTAGAAACTTTAGAAATTAATAGATATCACAAAAGAAAAATATTATTGAATGACCAAACTGAATTAAGTAACTCCCCTTTGTTGAATCTTTTTTGAACCATTTTTCAGTTTCCCAAAAGTATTGTAAAACTCTCTTCACCCCCTCTTCTATTTTTGTTATATCCATGTACTATAAAATGAAGTTCTTGTTCACGGTACACTCAGTATCTTGTAATACTCACCTGAAGAAGTCATGGTATGACGTAACGATCGTAGTGTCAATAAAATATTAGCGGAAATGAGAATATTGTTTTTATTCATATTTTCAAGATGAATTTCCGTCAAGTAAAGACCGAAACAATCATAGATATATATATATATATATATATATATATATATATATCTATATATATATATATATATATATATATATATATATATATATATATATATATCTATATATATATATATATATATATATATATATATATATATATATATATATATATATATCTATATATATATATATATATATATATATATATATATATATATATTTATATAGTATTACAGTTAAATTAAATAATTATACGAATATATTATAGAAATGACTCACCGTTGAGTCGTTAGAGTTTAACCAAACCGAAATTAATTAAATAATATCCATTCCGATAGAAATATTAATAATTTAATTCATAAAAATAGAAGAAAGAGCATATTCAGAGCACATAACGACAAGTCGAGTGAAAATTCTTTGAACAGGGATCAGAAATCAGTATAGTTGTTGACAATTTATAAACAGAATTCACAGGCAGATTTAAATACACAATTATTCAATGTAAAAAAAGCCACAGTTGCATTAAATAGAAGTAATTTGAATTTAGATATCTAATTTGAAATCGATGAAGAAATTGTTGAAAAGATTTGTTACTTTCATGAATCACAGATGAACTTCAGTGAAATCATTGACAACGAACAAGCTAAATTAAATATAACTCACCAGAATTATGTAAACGGGACAAATTTGATCAAAATTCAATTAATTAAATGAAAGATACATCTACGTCAGATATTTTTAAATTATTAATGTCAGAGATATCCTTCAAGATGTTTAGGCATCAAAAGAATTATAATAGCACCTAAGATTTATGAATTTAATCAACTTCATAAGTAATAATGAGTAATTTATAAGTTATAAGCATCAGAACTTAAACTTTGTTAAATTTTGACACTTGAAATACTTTACTGATGAAAAGCAAGACTTTGATTGTTCTATTCAACATGAAACATACATCAAAATGTAGTTAACAAAATAGGATAATTTTCAACAGTAGTTTCAAACCAACAAATATTGTAAATTTTGTAAAATAATCGAAAGCATCATTTTTCAATAATTTTGACAGAAGCTAGTAAGCTTTGAAATTCAATTTTTCGTGTAAACTATTAATAGGAAAGACACAAAAAAATTGGCAAGTCTTTAAAATACGAAACAGAATTCACATCGGCCTGTCTCAAAATGGAACATTACTATCTTCAATAGTCCAGGTCCAAAACCTAAAAATAAATCAATAATATTATTGTAAATGGAAATGTGATAAAAAAATTACGTTACCTGAGTGTAGTGAATGGAAATAAACCCAAATAGCAATCAAGAATACAACAATTTAAATCAAAAAGAGGAAATCAACCTAGTAGGCTGAGAGATCCGAACATTCTGGAAATATTCTTGAGAAACAAAAACAAAATCCTGAAATAGAGCAAAGCCAACATCAAATGAACACTGTCAATGGATGATTAAACTTACCAAAGGTAGAAATAAGTTTATACATGTAAAATTTTTCAATTTGAATTAAAAAACAAATCATTGCTTGTTTACGTTAGAATTACGTTACGATATTTAAATAGTGTCAAGTTAGAACATAGAATTAGACATTATTTAGATTATTAATCACTGATTATTATTATATTTCAAATTACTCAGTCATAATATATACTGTAAAAAAATTCAGCTTATCAAAAATTCACATTGAACCCTCCCTAAAAGATCAAATCAAATTTAATAATATTTGAATTTCAATTATTCAACAACAAAATTAAAATCTTAAGAGCTAGCTGGTAACATTGAATACAAGCAGCTAGATACAAGGGTTATCAAACCAGTATTCATTCTGAAATTATATATTTAAACCATATCGAATTGGCTCCACTATGTGTGGTAGAGAAAAGTAAAAGTAAATTAAAAATTTAAGTTGTTATTCCATAACAATATATATAATATATGACTAATGTTGACTGCCGGGACATTTTGTACATTTGAAAGAACAGTGTACAATTGATTGTATATAACTTCACTTCTTCATATATCTGTTTTTGTAAGCATCTGTAATTTCAGAAGTGCCTCATAATTATTACAATTACATATCTACTTTTGTATGTAACGTTTATTTCAATTTTTATTTCAATTTTATTTCAATTTATCTTAATAGGTGCCGAAAATCTGAAAGCTTCTTCGATAGATATTTTTTTCTTCATTTAGTCCATAATTAAATTTCATTTATGATTCATACATGCTTCGAAAGCAGTCTTTTATTCAGATATCAACTTTATACTTGATTTTAAAACCTAGACATCAGGCTTTAAACCTTGAGTAATTAATCATTTTTCGTCAATAATTCATAGATCACTCAAATGAACTGTAAGAACATTTTCAAAAATGAACTTTTCGTCATGTCCATCCCTTCATTTATTCGTGATGAATACGGATTTTGATCTGATATTCATCAATATATATTCTTGTAATGACTACTTGCGTATTTCACTCCCAATATATGAAGAACAACTTTCACACAAAATAAATAATATTTTACATTAATTATTCCTGAGTAAAAAGTAGCAAATTTATATTCCGGAGCAATTTCTAAAACATACGAATAATATTGTATCGATATCCGTACATATTACAGATTAAAGTTGCCCGCTGCGTCTGTCTGTATGTCTGTTCGCGATTAACTCGAAAAGTGATGAAAGCATTTTTATGCGGCTTTAACCAATTGATAGACTGATTTATGAGGAAGATTGGTACACAGTTTGACAAGGTTTTATGCGAATTGGTTGAGATATGATGATAAATGTCGAGTTTGGGAGATTTCTTTGGAAAAGATGCCTAATCTCTTTGAGATATAACAAAACTATGCATGGTAGGATATTCCTCTTTTATGGGTCTCCAAAGAAGTCCGCGATGGCAATGGATCAGCTTACTATTTATCGATTTTAAATTCTGAAAAAAGTTTACCTACCAACAATGCGGCAATTGGAAAGCTATTCAAACGAATGCAGTATTAATAATGTGTTAATTATTATAGAAATACTTTACATTAGTAACCTCAAGAAATATATGCACGTCATTAAATTGTTTCACACTATATAATTTAAACGAATATCTAAGGAGTAGTCTAAAATAATTTGCACCTTGAATCAGAAAAATATAGAGTAAAAAAAATTAAATCCGTTTGGAAGACTCACAAAGTTCGTTTTGGTTTTATCATTCAATAAGTAGTTTTATAGATCTACTAAAAAATCCGCGATAGCATATATCTCTTTTAAGGATAGCTTATTTTAGCTATTCTATATTCTGAAAATATTGTCACATACAATGCAGTAATTGAAAAACTATTGAGATGGAAACAGTAACTCAAACAAGTTAGTTATCTTAAGCATTTCAAGCGCATTATTTCGTTTTTATTTATCATTACGTGGGTATAAATAAAATTTCATTTTTTTAATATAATACGTTGTTAAAACCATCTGGGAGCGAATATGAAGTTTAATGTAAGAAGCTAGATTGGATTCGAAAAAACACATGCTTCTTAACATTTTACCGACTTCATCATGTCAATTGGTAAAAAACGGATGAAAATCGGTCGAAATATTCTTCAGTTCGAAAACTAGATAGAATCGGTAAGCAGTACGTTGATGACGAATATACGAAAGCGTAGAAGGCCATGGTAGATTTTTATTGAATAATTCACTGAAAAATCTATGAATTCATACAATATTCCATAAATTCATACTAAAATGTATGTATACTAAAATGTATGAATTCATACAATAAAGTACGAATTCATACAAAAGTCTATGAATTCATTCAAAAATGTATGAATTCATTGAAAAATATATGAATTCATTGCAAAATGTATGAATTCATAGAACAATATATGAATTCATTGAAACTGTATGAATTCATTGAGAAATGTATGAATTCGTTGAAAAATGTAGGAATTTATTGAAAAAGGATTATTTCATTGAAAAATGTATGCTTAACAATTACCAATATAATGACAATATTTGAAAAGCGCTGACGTGAAGTCGGAAGATTTTATGCGCACAAACATAGCCAGAGCGGTAACTCATTCAATTATTGAACTCGATTAAAGCTGCTCTGCTCAGTTTTTATTTTAATGTTTAATGTTCTAATTGAACGACGCCTATAAACTTCTACAACACAGCCAATTTTGCCCATTAGCGAACTCAACTGAAATATCCGGACTCTGAACCTACCTTGAAAATTCAAAGATTCGAGCTCTTTCCGTTAGGCTAACGGACCTGATGGATGGACGGCCGGACAGTATTGAATTTGACCTCGGATTCTTCATCAGGAAATCGAATCCAGTCATTTGAGTACATTTTCGGCTCAAATTTCTAAATTTTCAGCCATTAGAGCGAAATGATAGCTCAATGTTCCCCTAGAACATGCGCGCAAAAAAGAACCTCTTCAGGTGCGTTGGTTGCAAAACATGCAAAACGTTGGTTGCCAACTCATGTAGTCACAATGTCATATTTTTTGAAATTTTTGCCAGAAATTTGAAAGAACTCGAAATTTGTTTGTTAATTTTGGACTCAACTATGACATTAGTTCGTAAATCGGCTAAATCCGTCCAATAATTCGAAGTTTTTATTATAAATATTACATTATAAATATCTCCAAAAATTCAGATATAATCAAATTTTAATTTGTAGAGTGAATGTTGATAATCAACATTAATAATCGATCATGCAATTAGTGAGGAGCACTTCATTGTAATATTAAAAAAAGTCTGTTTTTGCAACTCAAAATAACTTGGAAACAGTTTTCTCTATTCTGTTTGGTTCATGTAGAAGTAAACATCAGCGCAAAGGAATGAAATAAGGAGATTCTCAAATCGATATCTCAGTAACTGAATGGGTGAAATGCGGTATATATACCTCATTTCACCCGAGTATGTATACATAGGTATAACGTATCTACATAAATGCTCGAGCAAAATTTCTTAGAGATCAAGTCATAAGCTATTACTGAACGAAGGCGCAAAAATCGCTGATTTTACTCGACTTATTTTTTGGATGTCGGTTTACAGATATCTTAGCAATTATTAGCCAATCACAAATACCATTACAATCAGTAGATTATTAATTTCGGATAATGTAACAATATTTCTCAACAATACACTAGCAAAAGTAAAGGTTTATACTAACAGAAAGCATGTCCGTACAATTCGATAAGACAAGATAATCTGAACCAGTGGTTGCTGGTGTACGAATTCATACATTTTTCAATGAATACAAACACTTTCCAATCAACTCATCTATTTTGCAGTGAATTCACACATTTTTCAATTAATTATATGCTATTGTATTCTCAATTCAATTTATTCATCAACAAATAATTACACTGGTACGCTGTATCTTATTCATTAGTAGTTACGCATTAATGACGCCGTCCGATGTGAAATATCGGTGTTTTCAATATTTCCATCAGATATCTCCGTACGTAACTAACGTAACTACTGTAACTAACGCGCAAGAACTCAGGACCGATTATTTACTTTCGGATGATCGCTGGAATAAGTTTTTCTAGAGTTGAAACTAACAGTTCAGTAGAAGATTGGGAGTAAATTCGTGGTTTACTCAGTTTTAGGGTAACATGCCAATTTTAAGGGGTTAAATTTTTAACCCTTCAATACTGACTTAAAATTCCGAAGCATTCGTGAATATGCGCAGAGAGAAGATGGATGGGGGAAATTTCCATATGAGGATTTTCTGGAATTTAACGTTAGTCGCTTTGATAGGAAAATTTTGGGTTATTATAGAGATAATCATTTTATAATCCAAGATGGATAAAGTAAAATCATCACTGAACAACCAGTCCTCAACGTTGAGAAATAATGACTTAGAAATTTTGTGCACTAAAGGAAGAAGAAGAATATCATAGAGTTTTATAGAGTTAATTTGTATATTACAGATGCGTTGAAGAGAATTTAATCTAATTTACCCTGTTCTAAGGTTGAGATAATTCAAAATATAAAGTTTGATTACAACTATACAGAATAAAAGTGTTGGTTAATTTTTGTGTACAATTATTTCAAGTAAGTATTCAAATTATACACATGAAAATTTTATTTTGCATTTCAGTAATTGTTTTATTATGTTATTCATTTTCGAATGTTAAGTTTAGAAAATATTTATTCCAATTTACATACAATTTATATAAGATTTCCATATCACATAAGTTGTGTTCACTATTTCTATTTTGTTTGGAACTAGCGTGAAGACTTAATAGGTAGTTTTTTTTTCTATAGATTTCATTTATTGAAAAATGAAGGCACGATGATATTTTTAAAATAGATCTAGTGAATTGTTATATAAAAGATCATTCGTGATAATATCATGTCGTTGGGAATTGGGAAAATATCTATACCATAAAAAATAAATTTAGAGGATAACTGAATGAGTATCATTATTTTAATTATTCTTATTATGGAATGAAACATATTTTTTCTATTTAATTTTTTCATAGCTTCTACTTCAAATGTGTAGATTTTTAGTCGCTTGACCATAAGCACTGGTTAATTTTCACTTTAAAGCAAAAGTTGGCGTTGAATAAATTACTATCGGTAAGCATTTGATGTTGGCAACGGATCAAATGTATGAATTAGTTTAGAGCATTGAATAATTTCATTCGTTTTGTACTCAAATGATTAGCCTACATATAGGTGGTATCATTTAAAAAAGGTTCATGTCATAAGAGTTAAGATCGAACACGAACGTGAGTAGATTGATTGAATGGTTAACACTAAGGTTAAGAAAGACTAAACCACAGGAAAGTGTTTCGTAGATTACCTTTAGACATATACCAAATATACCCACTTATTTAAACAATGAAAAATTGAATGGTTAGGTGCTAACTAGAGTAACATTACCTCAATTAAAACAAATTGTAGAAATTGCTATGTTTTACAACCAATAAAAATATATATTTTTATTGGTAGTAAAATATAGTAATTTCTACAATTTGTTTTAATTATGATCAACTACCAAATAGTGACGGCTGAAACAATTCAGTAACATTACCTCACTTCATTACTGTTCGGTTATATAGATGGGAGTAATATTGATGTATTGTTGAATGAAAATGTAATGAGTATGTTGAGAATTATTCCATTAAGTAGTCAGCAAACTTTTAATTTGGCTTAACAGTATGACATTCATTTCTATTTATTCATATTTTATATATTTACTTCATCTTCGTCGAGTTTCGTAGTGTTTACTACATTTTCAAACAGAATAAAAACAAATTTTATCTATACTATTATATACATTCGTTGAAGGCTTCCGCAAAACTTCGAAAAGTGGGTTACGGTTATGTAACGAATGCAAAATGGCTCGAATAATAGAAGTTATATGAAATTTCTTTGGATTGAAACTAATTTAGACATATGACCCAAAAACGAATAAATAATTCTAACCCATAGTAATTTAGCCAACACAGACATTCGATGTTGTGAAACACCATTGTTCTTAATTGAAATTTAACCAAAGTGTTTTTGACAGATTTACCGGAAAAATAACCAGACATTTGAAACTAGCCCTAATTCAAAATTTATCACTTCATTCTGTTTACAGATTCTTAACCATCTTTTGCAAGAAAGTATTTACATGTTGGATCGTATAATTTTGGCGTGCATAACTCTGGAAGAATTAGATATGGAATTGATATCGGCAGTAGAAAGGGGAGATGAGGATATGACACTGAGATTACTGAAAAGAGGAGTTAATCCCAACAGAGCAGATCACAAAGGATACTGTACTCTTCACCATGCAGTAAAGCAAGGCCACAATATTCTGATTAGGCATCTTGTAAAATACGGCGCTGACATCGAAAAGGAAGGAATATTATATGGATACAAACCCTTACACTTAATCGTGTCAACAAACAACCAAATGAAATGCTTGGAGGAACTGATGAGGTGTAATGTTGATTTAAAAAGCAAAGATTGTATTGGAAACACTTTATTACAACTAAGTGTAAAGAATAATCCAGATAATGTCTACTTCATCAAAAAACTTATTTCTTTTGGTATGGATATAAATACGGTCGACATTGTAGGCAATAATTGTATGCACAATCTAGCTTCCAGTCGTGGTAAAGATCAAAATATTAAAATCGTGGCAAAACTTTTCATCAAAAAAGGTATCAATATAGACTGTCAGAATCGGACATTATTGGAAACACCCTTGCATATAGCTGCTAGACGTGGAAAATCATTTCTAATCGATATGTTCTTAGGCGAAGGGGCGGTTATAGATGTGATAGACAAAAATGGTCTTATTCCTTTCGACAACGTGCCAACGTCAGCGATAAATGTCTTTCGCGTATTCATCAAGCATCTGGCGTTAAAAATACACCGAGGAGAAATTGTAAACATGAATTTAGTGCATAAAATAAATTCGAATATCCAGCTGAAGCTATTATATGATAATATTGTTGAGGATTTGGAGCGCCTAAAAGAACCAATAATAGAATCTCATAATGTCTCATATTACCATATATTGTGTGGGAAGAGTGAAAATGTGTTGAAGTATATGAGGAACCTTGTGATAAGGGACAATGTTTCAGGCTATACAAAGATCTCTACCATATATAAAAAGGAAATTCAACAGAAAATAGAGAAAGTGACAGAAATGATGAAAAACAAGGAAATTATTTACAACAAAGTGAATAAGATATTCGATTATAAACTACCACATTTGTGTGTAGAGAAAATCTGTAGTTATCTTCACCCAGAAGATATTGCAAGATGTTGAAATTCTGGATAAGAAAATAATATTGCTTTTGGAGATTAGTTATATGTGTATTATATTATCAAAATGTGTATATATATTGTAAAAACTATGTATAAATAATAAATATATGAATAATTGTTAAGATATTCAAGGGTTGTGATTTATTCTAGATTTGAAATGAACGATTCATTCTTTTTTATGCAGTTCCAATGAAATATATATGAAATGAATGACTCTTGGTAAAACATTATAACAATTTTATTTAGAATCATTCTCGCAGTTTCTTTCCTAACTATTATGTCAAATACAGAGTACAAAACCAAAATAGAAGACTTAATGAAATCCGAAAATTTGAGAGAACTTAAATCAGACCTAAAAAATAGTTTTCGTAGATCAGTGAAGCAATAGTTTTATGATTGCAAGAATATTTTTATTGTTGAAAACCCAAAAACTCTAAATGTCATGAATCCTACAGAACCTGTTCTTTATGGAATGCCAATATTACATAAAGACGACATTATTATTAGAACTGTTGTTTCATATATAAATGCTCCAGCTTATAAATTATGTGAATTTCAATAATTATAAATAATATTTATCGAGACATCTGCTGACAATTCAATCTCTTAAACTAATATAGGTGAGACAACAAAATTGTCTTTATGAAATATAAATGATTTGAAGTGAAACACTTTATTTCCGCTTATTTTTATTTTTCAACGACAATTGTTTCGTCAATTACATATTGACTTCTTCAGGTGAGTATGGCTACTAGAGTAACCATACTCACCTGACGTGAGCAAAAAATGTTACGGGAACTAAGTATTTTCCGCCTAGTAATAAAAAAAATTCTATTTCCACACAATTCTTAATGTTGGCTTAATCATATTCTACATTTGAACTGATACTGTATGAATACTTAATATTTTATACAGTGTCAGTTCAAACGTAGAATATTATTAAGCCACAATATGGCGAATAATTGTCGTTCAACAATAAAAAGCTTGTGTAAATTGAATTTCATTTATAAGTAATTCAAAATTACTTTTAATCTATTACAGACCGAATCCTTCCATTAAACCCTTTCCTTTTAGCGCGATTGTTCCATATGTAACAAAAATAATTTGCACTAAGTATAGGTATTTTTCACCTTCACTTATCAACAAAACGCATAGAAAATAATATTTTTCCGCAAATCATTCATCAGGTTTGCTTTTGTATACAAAATGGCAAATTATCATTTATTTATTTATTTATTTATTTAAATTAAAGTGCCTCGACTACTAGGTCATTGGCACATGGTACTGTGTTAAATGTATATGGTGGAAATAACTGTTACAATGGTAAAGTGTATGGGACTAGTGATTATATAGTATTGTATAATTGGCATTCTTTAAGAAATTTTAGGGCTGCTTCTATTTGAGATGTTGAGCTGAGGATGTCCTTTAAGTTGTCCTTAAGTCCCATTCGCTGGTGGACTTCATCATATTTGGGGCAACAGGACAGGAGGTGTTCTACAGTTAAGCGAGTTCCATGACAGTGGTTGCATATAGGTGGTTCTTCTGATGACATCAGGTAGCTGTGTGTCATCCTGGTATGGGATATCCTTAGTCTCCTCATCACAATTTTGTCTTTCCTATTCAGATTGATGTTTATTCGGGGATTGATTTTAGGTTGGATTGCATATAGTTTGTTGTTACTACTGTTCCATTGAGTTTGCCAGTCTTGAAGAAATTTTAGCTTGATGGTCGCCTTTAGGTCCGAGTGTAGCTGGATGTTTGTAATAGGAAGATCAGAGGACTGTGCTAGTTTCGCGGACTTGTCTGCAGCTTCATTTCCCTCTATACCCACATGAGATGGTATCCAAATTATTGACGTTGTAATTGCTTTGTTGGTGTGTAGTATATGGCATCGTTCTTGGATTTTTTGTACAAGTGCGTTTTTAGAGTATATATTGGATATCGATTGAATTGAGGATAATGAATCTGTGAATATTGCAGTATGATGTCCTGGTATCATGGTGTTAAATAGTGACTTGTAGATTGCAAACAATTCACCGGTATGAATGCTACAGGTAGGTGGAAGTTTGAATGATTCTGGATTATTGGTCCCTTGGATTATTGAGCATGCAACTCCCTGTTCGTCTTTGGATGCGTCGGTGAAAAACTCCACATCAAATTTTTCACAGTTTTTTAATTCCAGGAAGGCTTGTTTCAGGATTGAGGCATGGGTTTCCTGTTTATTGTATCTATGTAAGGTAGTATTGAGATTCGGTAAATATCTGGACCAGGGGGCATGTTTTGAGTAAGCTATGGGAGCTATATTTTGAAAATCAATAGACTCTGAGTCTTGTCGTACAAGTTGTAGAATTGGGGGCAATGTCATAGGGTGTGCAGTGGTGATTGAAGTTTTCATCAGATCATGTGCCGGATGGTTTGGCATAGCAAGCACCTTACAAGCATACCAGAGAATATTCTGTTGTCGACGCAGTTTGAGAGGCATCTCCTGTGCTTCTATATGAAGGCTCTCAGATGGGCTAGATCGAAATGCTCCAAGGATGATCCGTAACGCTGTATTCGGTATGGTATTCAGTGATTTTAGGTTTGTTCTACTTGAAGTGGAATAGAGAATACTGCCATAGTCTAGTTTCGACCGTATTACTGATCTATAGATTCTCAGTAAGACTTCCTCATCGCATCCCCAGTGCTGGTGAGATAGGGTTCGAAGGATGTTCATAGCTCTCATGCATTCGCCTTTGATGTTTTTGATGTGTTGTGTCCAGGTAAGTCTGCGATCTAAAGTCATTCCTAAGAATTTTATTTGGTCGACTATTTCCAAAGGATGGTCGTTGATTGTGACATAAGGTTGTACGGTTGAATGTCCTCTTGTAAATCGGATAATTTTTGATTTTGAGGGGGAGAAGTTGAATCCAATGTTATTAGCCCAAGCAGTGATATCGTCAAGGGTTTTTTGTAACAGTTTACATGTGCTGTTTGTGCTTTTTCCTGAACAGGATAGTAAGAGGTCGTCAGCATATAGGACTAACTTGATTGGGGCTTTGATGACGTTGCAGATGTCGTTGATGGTTAGCAAGAATAGAGTGGCACTTAAGACGGAGCCTTGAGGGACGCCATTTTTTGTGATGTACGAGGCAGACATCTTTCCATTGACTTTTACCTTGAAACTTCTGTTAGTTAGGAAATTTTTCAGAAAAAGGTATGTATTACCATTGAGGTTTATGTTTCTCAATTTAGTCAGGATAGCTTCACGACTTGTGGTGTCGAAAGCACTATCTATGTCAATGAGTGCAGCAATTAGGTCTTGTTTAATTTTAAAGGTGTTCTCAATTTCAGCTTGTAGAATTACTAGGTTGTCAGTAGTATTGCGATTCGGTCGAAAGCCTGATTGTTTTGAGTAGATCAGAGAATTCCTCTCGAGATGCCACATAAGTCGCCGGTTAACCATTTTTTCCAGTATCTTACACAAGGTGCATGTTAAAGCAATTGGTCTGAAATTATTGGGTGAAGGTTCTGATTTACCAGGCTTTTTTATGGGTATAATGTGGGATTGTCTCCACTGAGAAGGAAACCGATAGTTGTTCCAAATGTCATTGTATATTTCTAGTATTCTAGCTAATGTTTCTCTCCGGAGATGTTTTATAAATATTATAGGGATATTGTCTGGGCCTGCTGCTGTGAATTGAAACCCTTTCAATTTCAAAATCGGGAGTATTTTCTATAAACTTTCGATATTTCTCAAGAAATGAATTTCGGGATTGAACGAATTTTTATAACATGTTCATTGAAAAAGTTCCATTGTTTCGAAGGAGCATTCAAAATTCAATAATTTCTTTCGTTAACAAATAATATTATTGGTTAATATTCCGAAATGAAATATAATTCTAATGAAAATGATTCGAATAAGTTATCAACATTATCCCATATTTCATAGATTATTCCAAACTCATTATTTTAAAATTACCTACCAGCGTTCAGTGAAGTGCTAATGTATTTCTGAGTATATCTTAATATCATAACAGTAAAACTCTTGGGTTTTGTTAATTATGAAGTTTCATCAGTGATACATGATCGCGTAACACACATCTTTTGTATATTTATGCAAATTTATTTCAGGTAAGTTATTAATTTCAGGTAGAAAAATGACAAAATATTGAATAACCTAAACGACATATCTTTCTAAATTATCCGAAGAGGTCAAATTATTTGTATTCAGCTGCCAATCTTAACATCGGAATTTCCAAAAATATTTATTAGAGTAACAATCTTATTCTTCATCTATCGACATTTTAGTGCATGAGACATGGAAACTACCCAATTTTTATTCTCCCAATATTTACGAAATTACAGAATCTTAGTATATTTACCTGTTACAGAAACCATATAATTAAATCTTCCCTTACTCCGAGAAAGAACCAATTCGGTAATAAAAAACAAGAAATAATAAATGTTTTTACAGTTTGCCTGCAACAAAATTATTTCACGTTTAACGGCAAGACACACATATGTTACTATCCGAAATGGATTTTATGGATTCTCTAGACAGCAGAATAATAAAAAGCCATTACTTTAAATGCTTCATTTATTGGTACAGATATGTAGATGATGTTTTATGTTTACTCAATGTCGCTGATAGATCATTTTGTTTGTTTGTGGAATTCTTGATTAAATTATCCACATCCATGCAATTCACTAATGAATTAGAAAAAAACAGTAGTACCAAATTTTGCTATACAGATTGATATCTGTACGATGGGTCGATTAAGAATGTTGGATTTTTTAAAATCTGTTATACAGGGGTGTTATACAGGGTGATTCAAAAATTATTGTATGCGACCTCGGACCGCGTCTGTAGTGTACATAGAGGGGTCATCCGAGAAGTAAAGTACGGCGGTCGTCCAAAATTTTCGTTTCGTCGGAAGAAAGGGCAAAATGACACCTGTCATAATTCTCCTAACTTTATTGAAATTAATTGTGATAACAATCACGCTGGAAATAATACCATTAGAAAATAATATACTACCCGTCCTAATAGGAAAAGCCTATATCACAAATAGATATTTATAATTGATCTATCACATTGATTTGAATAAGATAGAAGAAATAATTTTCAAATATCAGTAAGAAATTGAAGACCTCAAAAAGCAACAATTAGATTTCGCTCAAACAGCAAATTTAGAACATTATAATGAAATAAATTTTAAAGCCCATGAAGAGATTCTTAATGAAAATATTGGAACTAAAAGAGGACTAGTTAATCTCGGTGGCAAGATTTCAAAATTATTATTCGGAACCTCAGGTTCTCATGATGAGGAATTGTATAGAAATTATTTTCTATGAGGAATCAGAAGCAGATAGCTACTGTCGTAAATGATCTTTACAAGATTAATCTTTTACATGAATCTACTTTACCCTATGCTAAATTTGCTGAATTGATAACAAACGTCACAATTATACATGTTAATTATTTGAAAGATTATTATCAATTGTGATACGAAGATTATCTTCCAAAATACAATATTATTATTTTTGATATCAATTCCCACTATTTATGAAAAAGGATATAACTTATACAAGTTTTACTTCCTACCCCAAAATAATTTGACCGTTTCCCATACCAATCCCTATATGCTCTCGCAAGAAGAATTACTAGAATGGTCAATAAACCAATCCCATCCAATTGAAGCAGATTTCTTATGTAATCCAAAGAGAATCCAATGATGAAGAAACCAAGAAAGATGACGTTCCTGATATAGTGTTAGAAGACTTAGATCAATGGAATGTTCGATATTTCAAAGTTTCTGTATTATTTATCACAATGCTCATTTTTGTAAAAATTATATTTGCTTTTGCTTTCAGACCTTTTAGAAAAAATGTATTCTCTAAAGCTACACTTTCAGCTGATAACTTCCTCTATGAAGGGGATGAATTACATAATCTTAACCCTTATTAATTTAATGGATTTTTTCCAATACTCCATAAGACCTGTATATTAGCATGTATTTTTATTGTAATTCAAAATTTCTCCCCATGAATCATATCATAATTTAGATAAGGACACCTATAAATACCATTGTGATTGTTTATTCTTCAAGAGATTAGACGCATTCATCATTGTATTCAAATGAATATATATATATATTTAGATATATATATTTTTTTTATATATTAATATATATAATATATATATATATATATATATATATATATATATATATATATATATATATATATATATATTTATATATCTATACATATATATATATAGTATATATATATATTTATATATATACATCTGCCGAACTAGCTGGCATCCGTACAAAAAGGGTATCGGCCTGCATCCTCGTGTATACTTCGTGTATATTCGGAGTTTTTTTTCCGCACAAGATGACTTCCGGTATAGATAGCGGACGAGTTGGCATCCGTATACTTTTTTACCTATAATGGTACAAGTTGGCTGCCGTATACTTCAGTACCAGCCAAGGTGGCACACTGAGATGTTGCCATACTGCTGTATTTGTCTGGTGTAATGAATGGTAATACTCAAGCGGTAAATATTACACAAAACGATTGCTGGCACGAAAGGGATTTTTTCAGGGTTCGCTGTTATTCTGTTGCTTCGGATAAGTCATACGGTACGCGAGTTTTGATGGTTCATTATTGTGAATTATTGAATTGATTGATTAGTTGAATTTCTCGTGAATATTATTGAAGAATTGATATTTTTTTAGAATTTTATCATATAGTTTAATCTAATCTATTTCCTTATATGTTTTTCCATATTCTCATATTCAAAACTCTCTCTGTTTGAATAGATTTTAATTTTTTTTCCTCTCTGATTCTATGAACATAACGCGTTGTCGATTCGTCCAAATACCTGTAATTTTATAATTTTGAGCCGAGACTGGCCTCAAACGACGAGTTGGACCTACCGAAAGAATTCGTGGTCGAATTCAATTCTGTCTGACGGCTGGTCTCAAGCACGATAACTTTCTAAAAAAAAGACCTGGTGACTTCAAACTTGCAGATAGTTTTATAGTCTAAATGTCTCACTCGATTTCGATGATTCAGCAGAACTGCTGAACTGCACACCAGAGGTAAAAAAAAATATTTTTTTTGAAAAGTCAATATTTCGGTAGTTACTCACTGAAAGTTGCTCAAATTGTTTGTGGATGTAGAGGATGTTGGTGAAATGATTTTATTATTATTATTTATTATTATCCTGATACTCCTAGATCTTCTGTGAAGATCCCTCAGAAGCTTTTTCAGCTTGTGCGAGTTAGGAGTTCAGTTGTGTTCTGTGTAGGCTTTGTTACTGCGATCTTGCGCCACTTTAGGTCACAGCACTGTTAATTTTTGACCCAACAGTGAAATGGTGGCAGATACCCGTCCAACTAGAAAATTTCTTTTCTACCTTCAGGATTCGAACCCGGACCTCCCGGTCACGAGTCCGATGCTCTCCCGCTGAGCTATCCACACTCATAAAATTTGCAACATGTAGTACAGAAGACTCTTCCACGAAAAGGAAATGGCTTTTTTTTTCTCATCAGAATTTGGCAAAAAGTATATGTATAAAGTTTATTTCAATATATTCTTTTTCCAGTATGTCTTGTCAACATGTATTGATTAGAGGCGGAAAAGTGGAGCCTTTCAAGTGTGCATTATCTATTTTGTTAAGATTTTATGTTTCATTACAAGAAGAGTTCAAGAATTGCCAAAAATTACGTGTTTTCCAGTTAAATCTACTGATGATACATTTTTTGTTGATCCTTCTCCAAAATGAACAACATTCCCAATAGGAGATTAGTTTTTAAACACATCTTTTATTATTAAGGAAGTGAAAAGTTTTTGCGTAACGACAAGATGAATGTAACACTGATCAAAAATGAAAGTTTCTCTTCAGAATTTAACTTCCTTATTTTCAGTCGACTTCTAAGGTTTTTTATGCTAAGTTGTGTATAAATCCTGAATATTTCCGTGTTCGAATTGAAATACCGATACAATCCTAATGGAAATTTTAATTTTTCATTGCAGAATTGGAAGCTTAACATCATTCAATGTAGAAAAAGATAAAGGAGAAAAAAGTTAAAGAATATATCAAGTTATATTGATATTTTGTTCACAATCTTATTCCGCAATTTTGTTGCGTTGTGTTTAATCGCTCCATATTTGAAAACTATTCCATTTCGAATTCCAATAAGACGGATGTTTCGAGATAACTTTGGATCGCCCGAACAAACATTTTTATTGCAGGAATAAAATAAATATATAATACCGATCTACAATAATATGAATATTTTTGAGTAATTGGAAAGAACTCATTTTTATTTTGTGAATCCATTATGAAATGAAGATTGTCCTAGTAGCGATTAAGTATAATTCCATACGTTTTAAATATTACGTAGTTTAGCAGGCACCTTCCAAGGCGCCGAATGTCTATATATCGCGAGTCTCCGATAGAGGGTCTCAAACGATTAGAAGATTATAAACACAAGACGAAGATGAATAATCCTTGGTCAAATAGAAATTTGTCGTGTTGGTGCACGAGCAATAAAAAACTCGAACGGAATAAATTGAATAGTGGAAATTTTAAGGGTACGTTTTAACGGAAAAGGTTTGTAGGTATTTGTAGATACAAATATAAGAGGGAAATACCGATCTGATGAAACTGAGATTTTGAAATCCACTTCCACGTTATCGAATGAACGAGTCGTTTATTCTAGCAGAATTTCGGGATTATCATAAAAGTACCTATACAACAGTATGCTGTTTTATCTTACTATTTCATAGGTTAAATTTTTTGCGTAATGAGGAACCTGTACGTAGAATATGAATAAAAAATCATTAATCACGAGATAAAAACTTTCTACAAAAATTTCGAGTATAGGACTTAATATTTATGTTTTCTTGGAGAAACACTAATACCTTATACTGAAAAATTGGTCATTTTCCCGAAATGTCATATTTCAATTAGTAAATTTTAACCATAGGTATCCAATCGTTATAAATTGAAAAAATTTTTTTTATGTAACTTCTATTAGAATTCAACGATAAGTTAATGTCATTTCTATGCTAATGGCTATAAAATCGACCACCTGTAATATGGAAAACACAGAATTCTTCTTATTTTTTCATTATATCTCATCGAAAGTATCTAATTTCGTTTTTGTGTTTCGTTTTTTTCAATTGCCTCAAAAATGATTTCATTGAGCATGACTACGAGAAATATATGACCCAAAAGCAATATTAAAATTAGAACGAAGTGTTATTAACATTTCTACCACCGTTATTGCAAATAATAACCGAAAATTCAATTATTAATTGTAATTAGATTTTGACATTAGCTACCAGAAACATTGAGTATGATTTAAAGAAAACACTTTATTTCCTCAAATTTTCATTGTTAATAAGGGGTATGAATAATGGTAATAGAAAGCTCTAGAAATCGAGACAGTGTAACATACATCTGTAAAACAATTCTATACTCAAATAAACTCGACAAGGTTTTGTGATTAACAAAACCTTGTGAATTAAATGATTGATTATTACTGATTGTCCTTGTTGAATAAATTTTAAATATGAATTATATAACGAAAAATATTGTTCAGAAAGGCTTCACTCATGGTTACTAGACTTGATCGATCGCGCACGGGAAAAACTCACTTTTAGGACTGATAATGAAATAAACTATTAATGAGATTAATGGAGTCTGCGGTTGGCTCTAGGTGAAATGGTTAGGAGATCGGTTGTGGTCTGTGTGGGTCTTGTTACTGTTTCCTTGCGCCACTTCAGAAACAGCGTTGATTGTTTACCCAAAAGCGAAAAATTGGACGGATGTCGGTATAAAAAAATCAGAATTGAAACTTCTAATTAGATTTTTTCGATGATTAACATTTTTGCAAATTTAGAATTGTTTTTCTGGAAAAACGGAGAATCACATGAAAAAAAATACATGGTTAAGTTTTAATTCCAATCCTTGGCATTCGTGTCGACTCAAAGGTTTTTTCACATTAGGATATATTTCAGGTTTCAGATGAGATCAGTTGGAGGGAGATGGCACTGTTAATCATATGACCCTTTTTCAAGAAGTTACCTACTGAAAGATTTGAAATTATTAGAGTAGATTTGAAGTGTAAATCGACAGATGAATAAGAAAGCGGTCAAAAGCTCCTAAAGTCACATCAGTGCTTACTAGAATTTTTCTCCAGAATTACTGAATTCGAGCTAAGTGTAATTCGTTGTTATTTACAAGAGAGCTGGTTCACAATATTTCAAATTAGAAATTACGTTTCATTTTAGATTTTTCTGTTAAAATTTAGGTTTTTTTTTATTTGAGAGGGTCCGAAAATGAATAACCAGCAGTTTTTCTTATTGATTTTCCGCATAAATCTGATGAAGTAATCGAAAACTAGTGAGAATGTTTGATGCGTAACCCGGCACGTCAAATCTCAGACTTGGCCGTTATTGTCGAAAGGAGTCTACTCGTATGAGATGTCCGGTGCGTGGTTTCGATGTACTTCGATTCGCAGACTAGGCGATATCGATATCGCCAGAAGATTATGATTTCTGGAAGATTTCCGAAACCGCTGTTGAGTAATCACAATTAGAAATTTAATTTTTTCGCGGTTTCCAACGTCACAGAACGTGTTATTTTTTCGTTCAAACTTTGTTAAATTTCGAATTCTGACGAAAAAATATTCTCGAAAAAAGGTGAATTCAAATAAGTCACATCTGTTGACGAATCTTCTTTGTGTGTTGACATAACAATAGTTGTTAAGGGTTTGTTTTCTTTTTAACCTCTTTTTATCATCTGTTTCACCTGTACAAGCATAAATACTCTGTCCTGCTTGTTAAGTTTTCAGTTGTCTGAAGAAGGAATATTTATTTCTCGAAACTTGAGTTACAAAAAATGTGTAAAATATTAATTTATTCGTAGTAAAACAGTAATTTCTAATAACTTGTTTTTATGTATTTTATATCCAAATAAGAAATTTCAATTCGAATGCGCTGACGTGCCCTCACCCATGAAGGTTCTGGTAGCATTCGATTTTCTCTACTAACGTTGCTCTACTAACATAATATTTATTTTTTTATTTCATAATTATACGATTCTCACGAAATTCATCTGTACCCTATATCACATCGACCGGATCATTAGTTTTGAAAATACGGGAAAAATAAAGTTTCAAATGTCAATAACTCCTAACCCATTCGACGGGTGTTACCCAACGAACTCAGCCGAGATACATATTTATGCTTTGAAATTTTAAAAATCTGGGTTTTTTCATTCTTAAGTTGCTGTCTTTACATTCGGCAGGACATAATCACTTAACCACTAATTTTTCATGGGTACGTCCAACCTAGCCGTTTGAGACTCTCTTCAGCGGAACATTCCAAAATTCCAGATATTTGAACACAACATTGTTCCCTGAAATATGCGCGCAAAAACATTTTGAGTAAGCCATTTTAGTTGAGTAAATGTAAAATTTTATGCAGAATTTCATGTGGATCATAACATGAAAAAAAAATTGAAAAAGCCGTCATTCTTTAACTTCTTGTCAAACTTTAATTTGAGTGGATCTCTGTTTTTTGAGATATTGGAAAAATTACACCAGCCGTTTACCCGCAGTTTACGAATTTCTTCATGGATGAACAAGCGCATGGAAGCTAGTGATCTCACAACAGTGCTTTAAAAAAAAAATTATGTTCAGCACTATTTATTTTGACGCCGAATCAGAAAGGACATTCGATGTCATATGTGAAACATTATTGATTGCACAAAGGTTGGATGATTCGTTCAGATTGTATTAGGAGATAATCTGATTGAAATATGTAATAATGACTATTGACAAAATGACGATTTTTTCCGATAACCACTGAATTTTTACAGGAATTAAAAAAATTCAAATCGAAGCATCCATATTCTTGTAGATTTTTATTTTTTTTATGATTGATAATATTTTCCTTCGTGTTAATTCAATGAAAGAGTCGTTGGAAAATGGCAGTGCTGGAAGGCGTTTTTATCGAATGTGTATAGATAACTAAGTGAATAAATATTATTATTATTAGGAATTAGCTCAGAGATTTCAAATTTTCACGTAGATTTCAAGTCTAAATGGGCAATGCAAAATCTGCAAATATTTTTGGAAATTATTCAAACATTTAATAGCAGATATTGAGCGAGTTGAAAATACTTTTTTGATGAAGTGATAGATTATATTATGAGTAGTCAGAAAAAATGATATGATCATTTATCTCCTCTGGTTAACTATTACTTTTCATCATTATCCCATTGTATGGAAATGAAATAAATTAAATCAGATAACAGGCGGGAAATATTACAATGGAAACTTACTACTCTTGTTCTTTCCATTGAATTCATTTTTACTTATTCACTTTTTTTTGACTAATCTACCAATATTATTTATTATTCGAGGAAATATTTTTTTTTGTATTTTTATTTTTCCATTTGATTGTGCGAGTTAGGAGATATCGTGTGTTCTATGTTCGTTACTGTTTTCTTTATACCACTTTAGGAACTGCGCCCTTAATTGTTTACCCAATAGCGAATGGTCAGACAGTCCCCCGAAACCAGAAAATTTCTTTCCTGGCCCTGGGTTCGAACTTTCAACGTTACGGTATGAGTCCATTAGGCCAGGCGCTGGCAAGAATATTACGGAGAAAAGATATATATGAATTCATTTACTCAAATTTACTCAAACAAAAAGCTCATAGAATTGGGATACACAAAAAACTATGTGCAAGGATTGGCTATGAGATTCATGGTGACGCATGAAAATTGGAAGGAAATGAGGATTTCTTTGTAGAAATGAATGTTTGTTCAAACTTGAAATATAGCTTTCAAATTTTCGAATCATATTCTATAGTCGTGGCGAATAATAGTCATTACCAAGTTGGTACTATTCGAGAGAAACTTTTTTCTTCAGAAAAAGATATAAGGAGTCTGCGGAATAAAGAAAAATCTTAATATTGAATTGTTAAATAAATAAAGTACCTTTGGTGAAAAATACTCCTTTACTTCGAAGGTGAGACGTAATATAGCATTGATAGAATCAGTTTATTCAATCAAATTCAATCGCCGAGCTGCATGAACGAATGAAACTTTCGATAACAGCGATAATTATCTTCCACTTGACTTAAAGTCATCCGAATCACGTCAAACCACCATTTTACAGAAAAAATGAAGTATTCTATAAAACCGATACAAGACGATTGTTTTTATTCAAACGATGAATGAGAAAAAAAACTTCATGAATTTAACGCAATCCAATATATTTCTAATTCGAATACCGCTCCAATCCCAAAAGTTCACGTATCAGCCGAGTGGATTATTTCTAAAGTTTCAATTACTAAGCTGCAAAAACGCATAAACCTTTCAACGAAATCAACGAAAATGTATAATCAGTTACACAAAATCGATATGAATTGATATGAAATATTAGGGGAAAACCTTGATTTGAATATATTTTTTTGAATTTTCAGATTATGTGACACGACGAAATTTTTCACAAACGTATGCGTTATAATTTTACTATTTTATACCACATTCCAATTCGAAAAGGTCTGCAGTTTCGAAAATATTGTAAAAAATAAGGAAAAATTTCGAATATCAATAACTTCGAAATCAAGAGAACTAAATTGCTTATTAATGAATCCAGTAAAAATATTTTGACTCCAAACCTACCTTGAAAATTCAAAGATAGCAAGATATTACCTAGAACATGCACGCAAAAAAGTCCATAATAAAATAATAATCCTCAACATCAATACGAATTAATGTCCAACGTAGCGCTAAATAACAATTCGCTCTTTCAGGAAGCCACAGCTGTTCACAGTCTGCTTACGTATCGATCGAACGGAAAAAAACCATCTTCACCTTCTACTCTTATGAATTCCAAGAACGAATGCAAGATAATTGCAAAGTAAACAAATCCACGTTGTCAAATGTACTGGACGCCAAGTGAACCGTTGTTTAGATAGCCCCATGATATACAAAGTATACACGAAATCGACCCCAGTGCCACCATAATAAAACTCGGTGAACCTAAAGTATCCACGGCAGTCGAGATAGGTCCAAAAAGGGTCAAGTTGGCATCCTGCTGAAAATTAGCGCAAACGATAAAGGATGTTCCCTTATATCATTTACCGATGTCACTTCGAGTTGGTAAGTTGGCATCCGTATATTGGATGCCACCTTACCTCGGATGCCATCTATACCGGTAATTTTACATGGGGGGATGCAGCCTTGTACGCTGGATATATATATATATATATATATATATATATATATATATATATATATAAATATATGTATATATATATATATATATACATATATTTATATATATATACTATATATATATATACACTATATATATACATTCTGTCAAGAAAGTACCGGGAATTATCGATTTAAATCTGGCGGGGTAATGAGGCAGGTAAAATTTTTTTTCCTAGGTTGGTACCACCGTCCTTAATTACTATGCCAAGCTTGAGCAGAATCTGTCAACTAGTGTGTTTGCAACAGCTGATTAAGTCAGTCGATGTCAGAGTGCGTGCCGATTTTTACTATGGGTGATTACGTTGAGCAAAGAATTTGTTTAAAGTTTTGTGTTGCAAATGAATTTTCGTGTGCCGATGCATTGAGAATGTTGCAAAATGCCTTTGGTGATAATGCTCTATCGAAAACTCGTGCATATCAGTGGTACAGAGCCTTGAAGGACCGTCGTGAAGTGGTCGAAGACTTGCCTCGTTCCGGACGCCCATCGACGGCTTCGATCGAAGATAACGTCGATAAAATTAAGGAAAGGGTGATGGAAAACCGTCGTACCAGCTTGAGAGAGATAGCACATGATCTTAAGATATCCCACGAGTTCGCACGTACGATTTTGATTGATATTTTGGGCATGAGAAAGATGGCCGCACGACTCGTACCGAAAGACCTGAATTTTCTTCAAAAACGTCATCGCGAACAGGTTGCTTCAGACATGCTGGATCGCTGTAATTCCGATTCTTCATTCATGGAACGCATTATAACTGGTGATGAGACCTGGGTCTACGAGTACGATATGCTAACAAGCCAGCAATCATCGGAATGGGTGGCAAAAAATGAGCCGAAACCGAAAAAACCACGTCAAAGCCGCTCGAAAATGAAGGTGATGCTCATTGTTTTCGTCGATATCCGTGGCGTGGTGCACTACGAATTCGTTCCAGAGGGTCAGACGGTAAACAAGGAGTATTACCTAGGCGTTATGAAACGTTTGCGTGAGCGTATCCGTAAGAAGCGGTCAAATTTGTGGGCGAACAACACATGGATTTTGCATGACGATAACGCGCCTTCTCACCGAGCTACGATTGTGACTGACTTTCTCGCCAAAAACTCAACAAACGTGCTTCAGCAACCACCGTATTCGCCGGATTTGGCTCCCTGCGACTTTTTCCTCTTCCCAAAACTAAAACTGCCCCTTCGTGGCACCCGTTTTGAGTCGATTGAAGCCATAAAACAAAATTCGGCGCGAGAGCTAAAGTCCATCCCGGAAAGCGCCTATAAAAAATGTTTCGATAATTGGAAGTGCCGTTGGCATAGATGTATTGGAGCAAATTGAGCCTATTTTGAAGGCGACCCAATAAATTTTGACGATTAAACGTGAAAATGATGTTTTAATTAAAAATTCCCGGTAGTTTCTTGACAGAGTAGTATATATATATATTTATATAGTATTACAGTTAAATTAAATAATTATACGAATATATTATAGAAATTACTCACCGTTGAGTCGTTAGAGTTTAACCAAACCGAAATTAATTAAATAATATCCATTCCGATAGAAATATTAATAATTTAATTCATAAAAATAGAAGAAAGAGCATATTCAGAGCACATAACGACAAGTCGAGTGAAAATTCTTTGAACAGGGATCAGAAATCAGTATACTTGTTGACAATTTATAAACAGAATTCACAGGCAGATTTAAATACACAATTATTCAATGTAAAAAAAGCCACAGTTGCATTAAATAGAAGTAATTTGAATTTAGATATGTAATTTGAAATCGATGAAGAAATTGTTGAAAAGATTTGTTACTTTCATGAATCACAGATGAACTTCAGTGAAAACATTGACAACGAACAAGCTAAATTAAATATAACTCACCAGAATTATGTAAACGGGACAAATTTGATCAAAATTCAATTAATTAAATGAAAGATACATCTACGTCAGATATTTTTAAATTATTAATGTCAGAGATATCCTTCAAGATGTTTAGGCATCAAAAGAATTATAATAGCACCTAAGATTTATGAATTTAATCAATTTCATAAGTAATAATGAGTAATTTATAAGTTATAAGCATCAGAACTCAAACTTTGTTAAATTTTGACACTTGAAATACTTTACTGATGAAAAGCAAGACTTTGATTGTTCTATTCAACATGAAACATACATCAAAATGTAGTTAACAAAATAGGATAATTTTCAACAGTAGTTTCAAACCAATACCCCATATTGTAAATTTTGTAAAATAATCGAAAGCATCATTTTTCAATAATTTTGACAGAAGCTAGTAAGCTTTGAAATTCAATTTTTCGTGAAAACTATTAATAGGAAAGACACAGAAAAATTGGCAAGTCTTTAAAATACGAGAACAGAATTCACATCGGCCTGTCTCAAAATAGAACATTACTCTCTTCAATAGTCCAGGTCCAAAACCTAAAAATAAATCAATAATATTATTGTAAATGGAAATGTGATAAAAAAATTACGTTACCTGAGTGTAGTGAATGGAAATAAACCCAAATAGCAATCAAGAATACAACAATTTGAATCAAAAAGAGGAAATCAACCTAGTGGGCTGGGAGATCGGAATATTCTGGAAATATTCTTGAGAAACAAAAACAAAATCCTGAAATAGAGCAAAGCCAACATCAAATGAACACTGTCAATGGATGATTAAACTTACCAAAGGTAGAAATAAGTTTATACATGTAAAATTTTTCAATTTGAATTGAAAAACATATCATTGCTTGTTTACGTTAGAATTACGTTACGATATTTAAATAGTGTTAAGTTAGAACATAGAATTAGACATTATTTAGATTATTAATCACTGATTATTATTATATTTCAAATTACTCAGTAATAATATATACTGTAAGAAAATTCAGCTTATTGAAAATTCAAATTGAACCCTCATTAAAAGATCAAATCAAATTTAATAATATTTGAATTTCAATTATTCAACAACAAAATTAAAATCTTAAGAGCTAGCTGGTAACATTGAATACAAGCAGCTAGATACAAGGGTTATCAAACCAGTATTCATTCTGAAATTATATATTCAAACCATATCGAATTGGCTCCACTATGTGCGGTTGAAAAAAGTAAAAGTGAATTAAAAATTTAAGTTGTTATTCCATAACAATATATATAATATATGACTAATGTTGACTGCCGGGACATTTTGTACATTTGAAAGAACAGTGTACAATTGATTGTATATAACTTCACTTCTTCATATATCTGTTTTTGTAAGCATCTGTAATTTCAGAAGTGCCTCATAATTATTAAAATTACATATCTACTTTTGTATGTAACGTTTATTTCAATTTTTATTTCAATTTTATTTCAATTTATCTTAATAGGTGCCGAAAATCTGAAAGCTCCTTCGATAGATATTTTTTTCTTCATTTAGTCCATAATTGAATTTCATTTATGATTCATACATGCTTCGAAAGCAGTCTTTTATTCAGATATCAACTTTATACTTGATTTTAAAACCTAGACATCAGGCTTTAAACCTTGAGTAATTAATCATTTTTCGTCAATAATTCATAGATCACTCAAATGAACTGTAAGAACATTTTCAAAAATGAACTTTTCGTCATGTCCATCCCTTCATTTATTCGTGATGAGTACGGATTTTGATCTGATATTCATCAATATATATTCTTGTAATGACTACTTGCGTATTTCACTCCCAATATATGAAGAACAACTTTTGCACAAAATAAATAATATTTTACATTAATTATCCCTGAGTAAAAAGTAGCAAATTTATAGTCCGGAGCAATTTCTAAAACATACGAATAATATTGTATCGATATCCTTACTTATTACAGATTAAAGATGCCCGCTGCGTCTGTCTGTATGTCTGTTCGCGATTAACTCGAAAAGTGATGAAAGCATTTTTATGCGGCTTTAACCAATTGATAGACTGATTTATGAGGAAGATTGGTACACAGTTTGACAAGGTTTTATGCGAGTTGGTTGAGATATGATGATAAATGTCGAGATTGGGAGCTTTCTTTGGAAAAGATGCCTAATCTCTTTGAGATATAACAAAACTATGCATGGTAGGATATTCCTCTTTTATAGATCTCCAAAGAAGTCCGCGATGGCAATGGATCAGCTTACTATTTATCGATTTTAAATTCTGAAAAATGTTTACCTACCAACAATGCGGCAATTGGAAAGCTATTCAAACGAATGCAGTATTAATAATGTGTTAATTATTATAGAAATACTTTACATTAGTAACCTCAAGAAATATATGCACGTCATTAAAATGTTTCACACTATATAATTTAAACGAATATCTAAGGAGTAGTCTAAAATAATTTGCACCTTGAATCAGAAAAATATAGAGTAAGAAAAATTAAATCAGTTTGGAAGACTCACAAAGTTCGTTTTGGTTTTATCATTCAATAAGTAGTTTTATAGATCTACTAAAAAATCCGCGATGGCATATATCTCTTTTAAGGATAGCTTATTTTAGCTATTCTATATTCTGAAAATATTGTCACATACAATGCAGTAATTGAAAAACTATTTAGATGGAAACAGTAACTCAAACATGTTAGTTATCTTAAGCATTTCATGCGCATTATTTCGTTTTTATTTATCATTACGTGGGTATACATAAAATTTCATTTTTTCAATATGATACGTTGTTAAAACCATCTGGGAGCGAATATGAAGTTTAATGTAAGAAGCTAGATTGGATTCGAAAAAACACATGCTTCTTAAAATTTTACCGACTTCATCATGTCAATTGGTAAAAAACGGATGAAAATCGGTCGAAATATTCTTCAGTTCGTAAACTAGATAGAATCGGTAAGCAGTACGTTGATGACGAATCTACGAAAGCGTAGAAGGCCATGGTAGATTTTTATTGAATAATTCACTGAAAAATCTATGAATTCATACAATATTCCATAAATTCATACTAAAATGTATGTATACTAAAATGTATGAATTCATACAATAAAGTACGAATTCATACAAAAGTCTATGAATTCATTCAAAAATGTATGAATTCATTGAAAAATATATGAATTCATTGCAAAATGTATGAATTCATAGAACAATATATGAATTCATTGAAACTGTATGAATTAATTGAGAAATGTATGAATTCGTTGAAAAATGTAGGAATTTATTGAAAAAGGATGATTTCATTGAAAAATGTATGCTTAACAATTACCAATATAATGACAATATTTGAAAAGCGCTGACGTGAAGTCGGAAGATTTTATGCGCACAAACATAGCCAGAGCGGTAACTCATTCAATTATTGAACTCGATTAACGCTGCTCTGCTCAGTTTTTATTTTAATGTTTAATGTTCTAATTGAACGACGCCTATAAACTTCTACAACACAGCCAATTTTGCCCATTAGCGAACTCAACTGAAATATTCGGACTCTGAACCTACCTTGAAAATTCAAAGATTCGAGCTCTTTCCGTTAGGCTAACGGACCGGATGGGTGGACGGCCGGACAGTATTGAATTTGACCTCGGATTCTTCATCAGGAAATCGAATCCAGTCATTTGAGTACATTTTCGGCTCAAATTTCTAAATTTTCAGCCATTAGAGCGAAATGATAGCTCAATGTTCCCCTAGGACATGCGCGCAAAAAAGAACCTCTTCAGGTGCGTTGGTTGCAAAACATGCAAAACGTTGGTTGCCAACTCATGTAGTCACAATGTCATATTTTTTGAAATTTTTGCCAGAAATTTGAAAGAACTCGAAATTTGTTTGTTAATTTTGGACTCAACTATGACATTAGTTCGTAAATCGGCTAAATCCGTCCAATAATTCGAAGTTTTTATTATAAATATTACATTATAAATATCTCCAAAAATTCAGATATAATCAAATTTTAATTTGTAGAGTGAATTTTGATAATCAACATTAATAATCGATCATGCAATTAGTGAGGAGCACTTCATTGTAATATTAAAAAAAGTCTGTTTTTGCAACTCAAAATAACTTGGAAACAGTTTTCTCTATTCAGTTTGGTTCATGCAGAAATAAACATCAGCGCAAAGGAATGAAATAAGGAGATTCTCAAATCGATATCTCAATAACTGAATGGGTGAAATGCGGTATATATACCGCATTTCACCCGAGTATGTATACATAGGTATAACGTATCTACATAAATGCTCGAGCAAAATTTCTTAGAGATCAAGTCATAAGCTATTACTGAACGAAGGCGCAAAAATCGCTGATTTTACTCGACTTATTTTTTGGATGTCGGTTTACAGATATCTTAGCAATTATTAGCCAACCACAAATACCATTACAATCAGTAGATTATTAATTTCGGATAATGTAACAATATTTCTCAACAATACACTAGCAAAAGTAAAGGTTTATACTAACAGAAAGCATGTCCGTACAATTCGATAAGACAAGATAATCTGAACCAGTGGTTGCTGGTGCACGAATTCATACATTTTTCAATGAATAAAAACACTTTCCAATCAACTCATCTATTTTGCAGTGAATTCACACATTTTTCAATTAATTATATGCTATTGTATTCTCAATTCAATTTATTCATCAACAAATAATTACACTGGTACGCTGTATCTTATTCATTAGTAGTTACGCATTAATGACGCCGTCCGATGTGAAATATCGGTGTTTTCAATATTTCCATCAGATATCTCCGTATGTAACGAACGTAACTACTGTAACTAACGCGCAAGAACTCAGGACCGATTATTTACTTTCGGATGATCGCTGGAATAAGTTTTTCTAGAGTTGAAACTAACAGTTCAGTAGAAGATTGGGAGTAAATTCGTGGTTTACTCAGTTTTAGGGTAACATGCCAATTTTAAGGGGTTAAATTTTTAACCCTTCAATCCTGACTTAAAATTCCGAAGCATTCGTGAATATGCGCAGAGAGAAGATGGATGGGGGAAAATTCCATAAGAGGATTTAACGTTAGTCGCTTTGATAGGAATATTCTGGGTTATTATAGAGATAATCATTTTATAATCCAAGATGGATAGAGTAAAATCATCACTGAACAACCAGTCCTCAACGTTGAGAAATAATGATTTAGAAATTTTGTGCACTAAAGGAAGAAGAAGAATATCATAGAGTTTTATAGAGTTAATTTGTATATTACAGATGCGTTGAAGAGAATTTAATCTAATTTACCCTGTTCTAAGGTTGAGATAATTCAAAATATAAAGTTTGATTACAACTATACAGAATAAAATTGTTGGTTAATTTTTGTGTACAATTATTTCAAGTAAGTATTCAAATTATACACATGAAAATTTTATTTTACATTTCAGTAATTGTTTTATTCTGTTATTCATTTTCGAATGTTAAGTTTAGAAAATATTTATTCTATTTTACATACAATTTATATAAGATTTCCATATCACATAAGTTGTGTTCACTATTTCTATTTTGTTTGGAACTAGCGTGAAGACTTAGTAGGTAGTTTTTTTTTCTATAGATTTCATTTATTGAAAAATGAAGGCACGATGATATTTTTAAAATAGATCTAGTGAATTGTTATATAAAAGATCATTCGTGATAATATCATGTCGTTGGGAATTGGGAAAATATCTATACCATAAAAAATAAATTTAGAGGATAACTGAATGAGTATCATTATTTTAATTATTCTTATTATGGAATAAAACATATTTTTTCTATTTAATTTTTTCATAGCTTCTACTTCAAATGTGTAGATTTTTAGTCGCTTGACCATAAGCACTGGTTAATTTTCACTTTAAAGCAAAAGTTGGCGTTGAATAAATTACTATCGGTAAGCATTTGATGTTGGCAACGGATCAAATGTATGAATTAGTTTAGAGCATTGAATAATTTCATTCGTTTTGTACTCAAATGATTAGCCTACATATAGGTGGTATCATTTAAAAAAGGTTCATGTCATAAGAGTTAAGATCGAACACGAACGTGAGTAGATTGATTGAATGGTTAACACTAAGGTTAAGAAAGACTAAACCACAGGAAAGTGTTTCGTAGTTTACCTTTAGACATATACCAAATATACCCACTTATTTAAACAATGAAAAATTGAATGGTTAGGTGCTAACTAGAGTAACATTACCTCAATTAAAACAAATTGTAGAAATTGCTATGTTTTACAACCAATAAAAATATATATTTTTATTGGTAGTAAAATATAGTAATTTCTACAATTTGTTTTAATTATGATCAACTACCAAATAGTGACGGCTGAAACAATTCAGTAACATTACCTCACTTCATTACTGTTCGGTTATATAGATGGGAGTAATATTGATGTATTGTTGAATGAAAATGTAATGAGTATGTTGAGAATTATTCCATTAAGTAGTCAGCAAACTTTTAATTTGGCTTAACAGTATGACATTCATTTCTATTTATTCATATTTTATATATTTACTTCATCTTCGTCGAGTTTCGTAGTGTTTACTACATTTTCAAACAGAATAAAAACAAATTTTATCTATACTATTATATACATTCGTTGAAGGCTTCCGCAAAACTTCGAAAAGTGGGTTACGGTTATGTAACGAATGCAAAATGGCTCGAATAATAGAAGTTATATGAAATTTCTTTGGATTGAAACTAATTTAGACATATGACCCAAAAACGAATAAATAATTCTAACCCATAGTAATTTAGCCAACACAGACATTCGATGTTGTGAAACACCATTGTTCTTAATTGAAATTTAACCAAAGTGTTTTTGACAGATTTACCGGAAAAATAACCAGACATTCGAAACTAGCCCTAATTCAAAATTTATCACTTCATTCTGTTTACAGATTCTTAACCATCTTTTGCAAGAAAGTATTTACATGTTGGATCGTATAATTTTGGCGTGCATAACTCTGGAAGAATTAGATATGGAATTGATATCGGCAGTAGAAAGGGGAGATGAGGATATGACACTGAGATTACTGAAAAGAGGAGTTAATCCCAACAGAGCAGATCACAAAGGATACTGTACTCTTCACCATGCAGTAAAGCAAGGCCACAATATTCTGATTAGGCATCTTGTAAAATACGGCGCTGACATCGAAAAGGAAGGAATATTATATGGATACAAACCCTTACACTTAATCGTGTCAACAAACAACCAAATGAAATGCTTGGAGGAACTGATGAGGTGTAATGTTGATTTAAAAAGCAAAGATTGTATTGGAAACACTTTATTACAACTAAGTGTAAAGAATAATCCAGATAATGTTTACTTCATCAAAAAACTTATTTCTTTTGGTATGGATATAAATACGGTCGACATTGTAGGCAATAATTGTATGCACAATCTAGCTTCCAGTCGTGGTAAAGATCAAAATATTAAAATCGTGGCAAAACTTTTCATCAAAAAAGGTATCAATATAGACTGTCAGAATCGGACATTATTGGAAACACCCTTGCATATAGCTGCTAGACGTGGAAAATCATTTCTAATCGATATGCTCTTAGGCGAAGGGGCGGTTATAGATGTGATAGACAAAAATGGTCTTATTCCTTTCGACAACGTGCCAACGTCAGCGATAAATGTCTTTCGCGTATTCATCAAGCATCTGGCGTTAAAAATACACCGAGGAGAAATTGTAAACATGAATTTAGTGCATAAAATAAATTCGAATATCCAGCTGAAGCTATTATATGATAATATTGTTGAGGATTTGGAACGCCTAAAAGGACCAATAATAGAAACTCATAATGTCTCATATTACCATATATTGTGTGGGAAGAGTGAAAATGTGTTGAAGTACATGATGAACCTTGTGATAAGGGACAATGTTTCAGGCTATACAAAGATCTCTACCATATATAAAAAGGAAATTCAACAGAAAATAGAGAAAGTGACAGAAATGATGAAAAACAAGGAAATTATTTACAACAAAGTGAATAAGATATTCGATTATAAACTACCACATTTGTGTGTAGAGAAAATCTGTAGTTATCTTCACCCAGAAGATATTGCAAGATGTTGAAATTCTGGATAAGAAAATAATATTGCTTTTGGAGATTAGTTATATGTGTATTATATTATCAAAATGTGTATATATATTGTAAAAACTATGTATAAATAATAAATATATGAATAATTGTTAAGATATTCAAGGGTTGTGATTTATTCTAGATTTGAAATGAACGATTCATTCTTTTTTATGCAGTTCCAATGAAATATATATGAAATGAATGACTCTTGGTGAAACATTATAACAATTTTATTTAGAATCATTCTCGCAGTTTCTTTCCTAACTATTATGTCAAATACAGAGTACAAAACCAAAATAGAAGACTTAATGAAATCCGAAAATTTGAGAGAACTTAAATCAGACCTAAAAAATAGTTTTCGTAGATCAGTGAAGCAATAGTTTTATGATTGCAAGAATATTTTTATTGTTGAAAACCCAAAAACTCTAAATGTCATGAATCCTACAGAACCTGTTCTTTATGGAATGCCAATATTACATAAAGACGACATTATTATTAGAACTGTTGTTTCATATATAAATGCTCCAGCTTATAAATTATGTGAATTTCAATAATTATAAATAATATTTATCGAGACATCTGCTGACAATTCAATCTCTTAAACTAATATAGGTGAGACAACAAAATTGTCTTTATGAAATATAAATGATTTGAAGTAAAACACTTTATTTCCGCTTATTTTTATTTTTCATTGACAATTGTTTCGTCAATTACATATTGACTTCTTCAGGTGAGTATGGCTACTAGAGTAACCATACTCACCTGACGTGAGCAAAAAATGTTACGGGAACTAAGCATTTTCCGCCTAGTAATAAAAAAAATTCTATTTCCACACAATTCTTAATGTTGGCTTAATCATATTCTACATTTGAACTGATACTGTATGAATACTTAATATTTTATACAGTGTCAGTTCAAACGTAGAATATTATTAAGCCACAATATGGCGAATAATTGTCGTTCAACAATAAAAAGCTTGTGTAAATTGAATTTCATTTATAAGTAATTCAAAATTACTTTTAATCTATTACAGACCGAATCCTTCCATTAAACCCTTTCCTTTTAGCGCGATTGTTCCATATGTAACAAAAATAATTTGCACTAAGTATAGGTATTTTTCACCTTCACTTATCAACAAAACGCATAGAAAATAATATTTTTCCGCAAATCATTCATCAGGTTTGCTTTTGTATACAAAATGGCAAATTATCATTGAAACCCTTTCAATTTCAAAATCGGGAGTATTTTCTATAAACTTTCGATATTTCTCAAGAAATGAATTTCGGGAAAGAACGAATTTTTATAACATGTTCATTGAAAAACTTCCATTGTTTCGAAGGAGCATTCAAAATTCAATAATTTCTTTCGTTAACAAATAATATTATTGGTTAATATTCCGAAATGAAATATAATTCTAATGAAAATGATTCGAATAAGTTATCAACATTATCCCATATTTCATAGATTATTCCAAACTCATTATTTTAAAATTACCTACCAGCGTTCAGTGAAGTGCTAATGTATTTCTGAGTATATCTTAATATCATAACAGTAAAACTCTTGGGTTCTGTTAATTATGAAGTTTCATCAGTGATACATGATCGCGTAACACACATCTTTTGTATATTTATGCAAATTTATTTCAGGTAAGTTATTAATTTCAGGTAGAAAAATGACAAAATATTGAATAACCTAAACGACATATCTTTCTAAATTATCCGAAGAGGTCAAATTATTTGTATTTAGCTGCCAATCTTAACATCGGAATTTCCAAAAATATTTATAAGAGTAACAATCTTATTCTTCATCTATCGACATTTTAGTGCATGAGACATGGAAACTACCCAATTTTTATTCTCCCAATATTTACGAAATTACAGAATCTTAGTATATTTACCTGTTACAGAAACCATATAATTAAATCTTCCCTTACTCCGAGAAAGAACCAATTCGGTAATAAAACAAGAAATAATAAATGTTTTGACAGTTTGCCTGCAACAAAATTATTTCACGTTTAACGGCAAGATTCACATATGTTACTATCCGAAATGGATTTTATGGATTCTCTAGACAGCAGAATAATAAAAAGCCATTACTTTAAATGCTTCATTTATTGGTACAGATATGTAGATGATGTGTTATGTTTACTCAATGTCGCTGATAGATCATTTTGTTTGTTTGTGGAATTCTTGATTAAATTATCCACATCCATGCAATTCACTAATGAATTAGAAAAAAACAGTAGTACCAAATTTTGCTATACAGATTGATATCTGTACGATGGGTCGATTAAGAATGTTGGATTTTTTAAAATCTGTTATACAGGGGTGTTATACAGGGTGATTCAAAAATTATTGTATGCGACCTTGGACCGCGTCTGTAGTGTACATAGAGGGGTCATCCGAGAAGTAAAGTACGGCGGTCGTCCGAAAATTTTCGTTTCGTCGGAAGAAAGGGCAAAATGACACCCGTCATAATTCTCCTAACTTTATTGAAATTAATTGTGATAACAATCACGCTGGAAATAATACCATTAGAAAATAATATACTACCCGTCCTAATAGGAAAAGCCTATATCACAAATATATATTTATAATTGATCTATCACATTGATTTGAATAAAATAGAAGAAATAATTTTCAAATATCAGTAAGAAATTGAAGACCTCAAAAAGCAACAATTAGATTTCGCTCAAACAGCAAATTTAGAACATTCTAATGAAATAAATTTTAAAGCCCATGAAGAGATTCTTAATGAAAATATTGGAACTAAAAGAGGACTAGTTAATCTCGGTGGCAAGATTTCAAAATTATTATTCGGAACCTCAGGTTCTCATGATGAGGAATTGTATTGAAATTATTTTCTATGAGGAATCAGAAGCAGATAGATACTGTCGTAAATGATCTTTACAAGATTAATCTTTTACATGAATCTACTTTACCCTATGCTAAATTTGCTGAATTGATAACAAACGTCACAATTATACATGTTAATTATTTGAAAGATTATTATCCATTGTGATACGAAGATTATCTTCCAAAATACAATATTATTATTTTTGATATCAATTCCCACTATTTATGAAAAAGGATATAACTTATACAAATTTTACTTCCTACCCCAAAATAATTTGACCGTTTCCCATACCAATTTCTATATGCTCTCGCAAGTAGAATTACTAGAATGGTCAATAAACCAATCCCATCCAATTGAAGCAGATTTCTTATGTAATCCAAAGAGAATCCAATGATGAAGGAACCAAGAAAGATGACGTTCCTGATATAGTGTTAGAAGACTTAGAACAATGGAATGTTCGATATTTAAAAGTTTCTGTATTATTTATCACAATGCTCATTTTTGTAAAAATTATATTTGCTTTTGCTTTCAGACATTTTAGAAAAAATGTATTCTCTAAAGCTACACTTTCAGCTGATAACTTCCTCTATGAAGGGGATGAATTATATAATCTTAACCCTTATTAATTTAATGGATTTTTTCCAATACTCCATAAGACCTGTATATTAGCATGTATTTTTATTGTAATTCAAAATTTCTCCCCATGAATCATATCATAATTTAGATAAGGACACCTATATATACCATTGTGATTGTTTATTCTTCAAGAGATTAGACGCATTCATCATTGTATTCAAATGAATATATATATATATATATTTAGATATATATATATTTTTTATATATTTATATATATATAATATATATATATATACATATATATTTATATATCTATATATATATATATATTTATGTATCTATATTTATATATATATATATATATATATATATATATATATATATATATATATATATATATATATATATATATAGTATGTATATATATAAATATCTGTATATATATATATATATATATATATATATATATATACATATATTTATATATATATATATACTATATATATATACTATATATATATACTATATATATATATACATTCTGTCAAGAAAGTACCGGGAATTATCGATTTAAATCTGGAGGGGTAATGAGGCAGGTAAAAGTTTTTTTTCCTAGGTTGGTACCACTGTCCTTAATTACTATTCTAAGGTTGAGCAGGATCTGTCAACTAGTGTGTTTGCAACAGCTGATTAAGTCAGTCGATGTCAGAGTGCGTGCCGATTTTTACTATGGGTGATTACGTTGAGCAAAGAATTTGTTTAAAGTTTTGTGTTGCAAATGAATTTTCGTGTGCCGATGCATTGAGAATGTTGCAAAAGGCCTTTGGTGATAATGCTCTATCGAAAACTCGTGCATATCAGTGGTACAGAGCCTTGAAGGACCGTCGTGAAGTGGTCGAAGACTTGCCTCGTTCCGGACGCCCATCGACGGCTTCGATCGAAGATAACGTCGATAAAATTAAGGAAAGGGTGATGGAAAACCGTCGTACCAGCTTGAGAGAGATAGCACATGATCTTAAGATATCCCACGAGTTCGCACGTACGATTTTGATTGATATTTTGGGCATGAGAAAGATGGCCGCACGACTCGTACCGAAAGACCTGAATTTTCTTCAAAAACGTCATCGCGAACAGGTTGCTTCAGACATGCTGGATCGCTGTAATTCCGATTCTTCATTCATGGAACGCATTATAACTGGTGATGAGACCTGGGTCTACGAGTACGATATGCTAACAAGCCAGCAATCATCGGAATGGGTGGCAAAAAATGAGCCGAAACCGAAAAAACCACGTCAAAGCCGCTCGAAAATGAAGGTGATGCTCATTGTTTTCGTCGATATCCGTGGCGTGGTGCACTACGAATTCATTCCAGAGGGTCAGACGGTAAACAAGGAGTATTACCTAGGCGTTATGAAACGTTTGCGTGAGCGTATCCGTAAGAAGCGGTCAAATTTGTGGGCGAACAACACATGGATTTTGCATGACGATAACGCGCCTTTTCACCGAGCTAGGATTGTGACTGACTTTCTCGCCAAAAACTCAACAAACGTGCTTCAGCAACCACCGTATTCGCCGGATTTGGCTCCCTGCGACTTTTTCCTCTTCCCAAAACTAAAATTGCTCCTTCGTGGCACCCGTTTTGAGTCGATTGAAGCCATAAAACAAAATTCGGCGCGAGAGCTAAAGTCCATCCCGGAAAGCGCCTATAAAAAATGTTTCGATAATTGGAAGTGCCGTTGGCATAGATGTATTGGAGCAAATGGAGCCTATTTTGAAGGCGACCCAATAAATTTTGACGATTAAATGTGAAAATGATGTTTTAATTAAAAATTCCCGGTAGTTTCTTGACAGAGTAGTATATATATATATATATATATATATATATATATATATATATATATATATATATATATATATATATTTATATTGTATTACAGTTAAATTAAATAATTATATATTATAGAAATGACTCACCGTTGAGTCGTTAGAGTTTAACCAAACCGAAATTAATTAAATAATATCCATTCCGATAGAAATATTAATAATTTAATTCATAAAAATAGAAGAAAGAGCATATTCAGAGCACATAACGACAAGTCGAGTGAAAATTCTTTGAACAGGGATCAGAAATCAGTATACTTGTTGACAATTTATAAACAGAATTCACAGGCAGATTTAAATACCCAATTATTCAATGTAAAAAAAGCCACAGTTGCATTAAATAGAAGTAATTTGAATTTAGATATGTAATTTGAAATCGATGAAGAAATTGTTGAAAAGATTTGTTACTTTCATGAATCACAGATGAACTTCAGTGAAATCATTGACAACGAACAAGCTAAATTAAATATAACTCACCAGAATTATGTAAACGGGACAAATTTGATCAAAATTCAATTAATTAAATGAAAGATACATCTACGTCAGATATTTTTAAATTATTAATGTCAGAGATATCCTTCAAGATGTTTAGGCATCAAAAGAATTATAATAGCAGCTAAGATTTATGAATTTAATCAATTTCATAAGTAATAATGAGTAATTTATAAGTTATAAGCATCAGAACTTAAACTTTGTTAAATTTTGACACTTGAAATACTTTACTGATGAAAAGCAAGACTTTGATTGTTCTATTCAACATGAAACATACATCAAAATGTAGTTAACAAAATAGGATAATTTTCAACAGTAGTTTCAAACCAACAAATATTGTAAATTTTGTAAAATAATCGAAAGCATCATTTTTCAATAATTTTGACAGAAGCTAGTAAGCTTTGAAATTCAATTTTTCGTGAAAACTATTAATAGGAAAGACACAGAAAAATTGGCAAGTCTTTAAAATACGAGAACAGAATTCACATCGGCCTGTCTCAAAATAGAACATTACTCTCTTCAATAGTCCAGGTCCAAAACCTAAAAATAAATCAATAATATTATTGTAAATGGAAATGTGATAAAAAAAAGTACGTTACCTGAGTGTAGTGAATGGAAATAAACCCAAATAGCAATCAAGAATACAACAATTTAAATCAAAAAGAGGAAATCAACCTAGTGGGCTGGGAGATCCGAACATTCTGGAAATATTCTTGAGAAACAAAAACAAAATCCTGAAATAGAGCAAAGCCAACATCAAATGAACACTGTCAATGGATGATTAAACTTACCAAAGGTAGAAATAAGTTTATACATGTAAAATTTTTCAATTTGAATTCAAAAACAAATCATTGCTTGTTTACGTTAGAATTACGTTACGATATTTAAATAGTGTTAAGTTAGAACATAGAATTAGACATTATTTAGATTATTAATCACTGATTATTATTATATTTCAAATTACTCAGTCATAATATATACTGTAAAAAAATTCAGCTTATTAAAAATTCAAATTGAACCCTCCCTAAAGGATCAAATCAAATTTAATAATATTTGAATTTCAATTATTCAACAACAAAATTAAAATCTTAAGAGCTAGCTGGTAACATTGAATACAAGCAGCTAGATACAAGGGTTATCAAACCAGTATTCATTCTGAAATTATATATTTAAACCATATCGAATTGGCTCCACTATGTGCGGTAGAAAAAAGTAAAAGTGAATTAAAAATTTAAGTTGTTATTCCATAACAATATATATAATATATGACTAATGTTGACTGCCGGGACATTTTGTACATTTGAAAGAACAGTGTACAATTGATTGTGTATAACTTCACTTCTTCATATATCTGTTTTTGTAATCATTTGTAATTTCAGAAGTGCCTCATAATTATTACAATTACATATCTACTTTTGTATGTAACGTTTGATTCAATTTTTATTTCAATTTTATTTCAATTTATCTTAATAGGTGCCGAAAATCTGAAAGCTCCTTCGATAGATATTTTTTTCTTCATTTAGTCCATAATTAAATTTCATTTATGATTCATACATGCTTCGAAAGCAGTCTTTTATTCAGATATCAACTTTATACTTGATTTTAAAACCTAGACATCAGGCTTTAAACCTTGAGTAATTAATCATTTTTCGTCAATAATTTATAGATCACTCAAATGAACTGTAAGAACATTTTCAAAAATGAACTTTTCGTCATGTCCATCCCTTCATTTATTCGTGATGAATACGGATTTTGATCTGATATTCATCAATATATATTCTTGTAATGACTACTTGCGTATTTCACTCCCAATATATGAAGAACAACTTTTACACAAAATAAATAATATTTTACATTAATTATCCCTGAGTAAAAAGTAGCAAATTTATAGTCCGGAGCAATTTCTAAAACATACGGATAATATTGTATCGATATCCTTACATATTACAGATTAAAGTTGCCTGCTGCGTCTGTCTGTATGTCTGTTCGCGATTAACTCGAAAAGTGATGAAAGCATTTTTATGCGGCTTTAACCAATTGATAGACTGATTTATGAGGATGATTGGTACACAGTTTGACAAGGTTTTATGCGAATTGGTTGAGATATGATGATAAATGTCGAGTTTGGTAGCTTTCTTTGGAAAAGATGCCTAATCTCTTTGAGATATAACAAAACTATGCATGGTAGGATATTCCTCATTTATAGGTCTCCAAAGAAGTCCGCGATGGCAATGGATCAGCTTACTATTTATCGATTTTAAATTCTGAAAAAAGTTTACCTACCAACAATGCGGCAATTGGAAAGCTATTCAAACGAATGCAGTATTAATAATGTGTTAATTATTATAGAAATACTTTACATTAGTAACCTCAAGAAATATATGCACGTCATTAAAATGTTTCATACTATATAATTTAAACGAATATCTAAGGAGTAGTCTAAAATAATTTGCACCTTGAATCAGAAAAATATAGAGTAAAAAAAATTAAATCAGTTTGGAAGACTCACAAAGTTCGTTTTGGTTTTATCATTCAATAAGTAGTTTTATAGATCTACTAAAAAATCCGCGATGGCATATATCTCTTTTAAGGATAGCTTATTTTAGCTATTCTATATTCTGAAAATATTGTCACATACAATGCAGTAATTGAAAAACTATTTAGATGGAAACAGTAACTCAAACATGTTAGTTATCTTAAGCATTTCATGCGAATTATTTCGTTTTTATTTATCATTACGTGGGTTTACATAAAATTTCATTTTTTTAATATGATACGTTGTTAAAACCATCTGGGAGCGAATATGAAGTTTAATGTAAGAAGCTAGATTGGATTCGAAAAAACACATGCTTCTTAAAATTTTACCGACTTCATCATGTCAATTGGTAAAAAACGGATGAAAATCGGTCGAAATATTCTTCAGTTCGTAAACTAGATAGAATCGGTAAGCAGTACGTCGATGACGAATCTACGAAAGCGTAGAAGGCCATGGTAGATTTTTATTGAATAATTCACTGAAAAATCTATGAATTCATACAATATTCCATAAATTCATACTAAAATGTATGTATACTAAAATGTATGAATTCATACAATAAAGTACGAATTCATACAAAAGTCTATGAATTCATTCAAAAATGTATGAATTCATTGAAAAATATATGAATTCATTGCAAAATGTATGAATTCATAGAACAATATATGAATTCATTGAAACTGTATGAATTCATTGAGAAATGTATGAATTCGTTGAAAAATGTAGGAATTTATTGAAAAAGGATGATTTCATTGAAAAATGTATGCTTAACAATTACCAATATAATGACAATATTTGAAAAGCGCTGACGTGAAGTCGGAAGATTTGATGCGCACAAACATACCCAGAGCGGTAACTCATTCAATTATTGAACTCGATTAACGCTGCTCTGCTCAGTTTTTATTTTAATGTTTAATGTTCTAATTGAACGACGCCTATAAACTTCTACAACACAGCCAATTTTGCCCATTAGCGAACTCAACTGAAATATTCGGACTCTGAACCTACCTTGAAAATTCAAAGATTCGAGCTCTTTCCGTTAGGCTAACGGACCGGATGGGTGGACGGCCGGACAGTATTGAATTTAACCTCGGATTCTTCATCAGGAAATCGAATCCAGTCATTTGAGTACATTTTCGGCTCAAATTTCTAAATTTTCAGCCATTAGAGCGAAATGATAGCTCAATGTTCCCCTAGAACATGCGCGCAAAAAAGAACCTCTTCAGGTGCGTTGGTTGCAAAACATGCAAAACGTTGGTTGCCAACTCATGTAGTCACAATGTCATATTTTTTGAAATTTTTGTCAGAAATTTGAAAGAACTCGAAATTTCTTTGTTAATTTTGGACTCAACTATGACATTAGTTCGTAAATCGGCTAAATCCGTCCAATAATTCGAAGTTTTTATTATAAATATTACATTATAAATATCTCCAAAAATTCAGATATAATCAAATTTTAATTTGTAGAGTGAATGTTGATAATCAACATTAACAATCGATCATGCAATTAGTGAGGAGCACTTCATTGTAATATTAAAAAAAGTCTGTTTTTGCAACTCAAAATAACTTGGAAACAGTTTTCTCTATTCAGTTTGGTTCATGCAGAAGTAAACATCAGCGCAAAGGAATGAAATAAGGAGATTCTCAAATCGATATCTCAATAACTGAATGGGTGAAATGCGGTATATATACCGCATTTCACCCGAGTATGTATACATAGGTATAACGTATCTACATAAATGCTCGAGCAAAATTTCTTAGAGATCAAGTCATAAGCTATTACTGAGCGAAGGCGCAAAAATCGCTGATTTTACTCGACTTATTTTTTGGATGTCGGTTTACAGATATCTTAGCAATTATTAGCCAATCACAAATACCATTACAATCAGTAGATTATTAATTTCGGATAATGTAACAATATTTCTCAACAATACACTAGCAAAAGTAAAGGTTTATACTAACAGAAAGCATGTCCGTACAATTCGATAATACAAGATAATCTGAACCAGTGGTTTAAGTCCTGACTTAAAATTCCGAAGCATTCGTGAATATGCGCAGAGAGAAGATGGATGGGGGAAAATTCCATATGAGGATTTTCTGGAATTTAACGTTAGTCGCTTTGAAAGGAAAATTCTGGGTTATTATAGAGATAATCATTTTATAATCCAAGATGGATAAAGTAAAATCATCACTGAACAACCAGTCCTCAACGTTGAGAAATAATGACTTAGAAATTTTGTGCACTAAAGGAAGAAGAAGAATATCATAGAGTTTTATAGAGTTAATTTGTATATTACAGATGCGTTGAAGAGAATTTAATCTAATTTACCCTGTTCTAAGGTTGAGATAATTCAAAATATAAAGTTTGATTACAACTATACAGAATAAAATTGTTGGTTAATTTTTGTGTACAATTATTTCAAGTAAGTATTCAAATTATACACATGAAAATTTTATTTTGCATTTCAGTAATTGTTTTATTCTGTTATTCATTTTCGAATGTTAAGTTTAGAAAATATTTATTCTAATTTACATACAATTTATATAAGATTTCCATATCACATAAGTTGTGTTCACTATTTCTATTTTGTTTGGAACTAGCGTGAAGACTTTATAGGTAGTTTTTTTTTCTATAGATTTCATTTATTGAAAAATGAAGGCACGATGATATTTTTAAAATAGATCTAGTGAATTGTTATATAAAAGAACATTCGTGATAATATCATGTCGTTGGGAATTGGGAAAATATCTATACCATAAAAAATAAATTTAGAGGATAACTGAATGAGTATCATTATTTTAATTATTCTTATTATGGAATAAAATATATTTTCTCTATTTAATTTTTTCATAGCTTCTACTTCAAATGTGTAGATTTTTAGTCGCTTGACCATAAGCACTGGTTAATTTTCACTTTAAAGCAAAAGTTGGCGTTGAATAAATTACTATCGGTAAGCATTTGATGTTGGCAACGGATCAAATGTATGAATTAGTTTAGAGCATTGAATAATTTCATTCGTTTTGTACTCAAATGATTAGCCTACATATAGGTGGTATCATTTAAAAAAGTTTCATGTCATAAGAGTTAAGATCGAACACGAACGTGAGTAGATTGACTGAATGGTTAACACTAAGGTTAAGAAAGACTAAACCACAGGAAAGTGTTTCGTAGTTTACCTTTAGACATATACCAAATATACCCACTTATTTAAACAATGAAAAATTGAATGGTTAGGTGCTAACTAGAGTAACATTACCTCAATTAAAACAAATTGTAGAAATTGCTATGTTTTACTACCAATAAAAATATATATTTTTATTGGTAGTAAAATATAGTAATTTCTACAATTTGTTTTAATTATGATCAACTACCAAATAGTGACGGCTGGAACAATTCAGTAACATTACCTCACTTCATTACTGTTCGGATATATAGATGGGAGTAATATTGATGTATTGTTGAATGAAAATGTAATAAGTATGTTGAGAATTATTCCATTAAGTAGTCAGCAAACTTTTAATTTGGCTTAACAGTATGACATTCATTTCTATTTATTCATATTTTATATATTCACTTCATCTTCGTCGAGTTTCGTAGTGTTTACTACATTTTCAAACAGAATGAAAACAAATTTTATCTATACTATTATATACATTCGTTGAAGGCTTCCGCAAAACTTCGAAAAGTGGGTTACGGTTATGTAACGAATGCAAAATGGCTCGAATAATAGAAGTTATATGACATTTCTCTGGATTGAAACTAATTTAGACATATGACCCAAAAACGAATAAATAATTCTAACCCATAGTAATTTAGCCAACACAGACATTCGATGTTGTGAAACACCATTGTTCTTTATTGAAATTTAACCAAAGTGTTTTTGACAGATTTACCGGAAAAATAACCAGACATTTGAAACTAGCCCTAATTCAAAATTTATCACTTCATTCTGTTTACAGATTCTTAACCATCTTTTGCAAGAAAGTATTTACATGTTGGATCGTATAATTTTGGCGTGCATAACTCTGAAAGAATTAGATATGGAATTGATATCGGCAGTAGAAAGGGGAGATGAGGATATGACACTGAGATTACTGAAAAGAGGAGTTAATCCCAACAGAGCAGATCACAAAGGATACTGTACTCTTCACCATGCAGTAAAGCAAGGCCACAATATTCTGATTAGGCATCTTGTAAAATACGGCGCTGACATCGAAAAGGAAGGAATATTATATGGATACAAACCCTTACACTTAATCGTGTCAACAAACAACCAAATGAAATGCTTGGAGGAACTGATGAGGTGTAATGTTGATTTAAAAAGCAAAGATTGTATTGGAAACACTTTATTACAACTAAGTGTAAAGAATAATCCAGATAATGTCTACTTCATCAAAAAACTTATTTCTTTTGGTATGGATATAAATACGGTCGACATTGTAGGCAATAATTGTATGCACAATCTAGCTTCCAGTCGTGGTGAAGATCAAAATATTAAAATCGTGGCAAAACTTTTCATCAAAAAAGGTATCAATATAGACTGTCAGAATCGGACATTATTGGAAACACCCTTGCATATAGCTGCTAGACGTGGAAAATCATTTCTAATCGATATGCTCTTAGGCGAAGGGGCGGTTATAGATGTGATAGACAAAAATGGTCTTATTCCTTTCGACAACGTGCCAACGTCAGCGATAAATGTCTTTCGCGTATTCATCAAGCATCTGGCGTTAAAAATACACCGAGGAGAAATTGTAAACATGAATTTAGTGCATAAAATAAATTCGAATATCCAGCTGAAGCTATTATATGATAATATTGTTGAGGATTTGGAACGCCTAAAAGAACCAATAATAGAATCTCATAACGTCTCATATTACCATATATTGTGTGGGAAGAGTGAAAATGTGTTGAAATATATGAGGAACCTTGTGATAAGGGACAATGTTTCAGGCTATACAAAGATCTCTACCATATATAAAAAGGAAATTCAACAGAAAATAGAGAAAGTGACAGAAATGATGAAAAACAAGGAAATTATTTACAACAAAGTGAATAAGATATTCGATTATAAACTACCACATTTGTGTGTAGAGAAAATCTGTAGTTATCTTCACCCAGAAGATATTGCAAGATGTTGAAATTCTGGATAAGAAAATAATATTGCTTTTGGAGATTAGTTATATGTGTATTATATTATCAAAATGTGTATATATATTGTAAAAACTATGTATAAATAATAAATATATGAATAATTGTTAAGATATTCAAGGGTTGTGATTTATTCTAGATTTGAAATGAACGATTCATACTTTTTTATGCAGTTCCAATGAAATATATATGAAATGAATGACTCTTGGTGAAACATTATAACAATTCTATTTAGAATCATTCTCGCAGTTTCTTTCCTAACTATTATGTCAAATACAGAGTACAAAACCAAAATAGAAGACTTAATGAAATCCGAAAATTTGAGAAAACTTAAATCAGACCTAAAAAATAGTTTTCGTAGATCAGTGAAGCAATAGTTTTATGATTGCAAGAATATTTTTATTGTTGAAAACCCAAAAACTCTAAATGTCATGAATCCTACAGAACCTGTTCTTTATGGAATGCCAAAATTACATAAAGACGACATTATTATTAGAACTGTTGTTTCATATATAAATGCTCCAGCTTATAAATTATGTGAATTTCAATAATTATAAATAATATTTATCGAGACATCTGCTGACAATTCAATCTCTTAAACTAATATAGGTGAGACAACAAAATTGTCTTTATGAAATATAAATGATTTGAAGTAAAACACTTTATTTCCGCTTATTTTTATTTTTCAACGACAATTGTTTCGTCAATTACATATTGACTTCTTCAGGTGAGTATGGCTACTAGAGTAACCATACTCACCTGACGTGAGCAAAAAATGTTACGGGAACTAAGCATTTTCCGCCTAGTAATAAAAAAAATTCTATTTCCACACAATTCTTAATGTTGGCTTAATCATATTCTACATTTGAACTGATACTGTATGAATACTTAATATTTTATACAGTGTCAGTTCAAACGTAGAATATTATTAAGCCACAATATGGCGAATAATTGTCGTTCAACAATAAAAAGCTTGTGTAAATTGAATTTCATTTATAAGTAATTAAAAATTACTTTTAATCTATTACAGACCGAATCCTTTCATTAAACACTTTCCTTTTAGCGCGATTGTTCCATATGTAACAAAAATAATTTGCACTAAGTATAGGTATTTTTCACCTTCACTTATCAACAAAACGCATAGAAAATAATATTTTTCCGCAAATCATTCATCAGGTTTGCTTTTGTATACAAAATGGCAAATTATCATTGAAACCCTTTCAATTTCAAAATCGGGAGTATTTTCTATAAACTTTCGATATTTCTCAAGAAATGAATTTCGGGAAAGAACGAATTTTTATAACATGTTCATTGAAAAACTTCCATTGTTGGGAAGGAGCATTCAAAATTCAATAATTTCTTTCGTTAACAAATAATATTATTGGTTAATATTCCGAAATGAAATATAATTCTAATGAAAATGATTCGAATAAGTTATCAACATTATCCCATATTTCATAGATTATTCCAAACTCATTATTTTAAAATTACCTACCAGCGTTCAGTGAAGTGCTAATGTATTTCTGAGTATATCTTAATATCATAACAGTAAAACTCTTGGGTACTGTTAATTATGAAGTTTCATCAGTGATACATGATCGCGTAACACACATCTTTTGTATATTTATGCAAATTTATTTCAGGTAAGTTATTAATTTCAGGTAGAAAAATGACAAAATATTGAATAACCTAAACGACATATCTTTCTAAATTATCCGAAGAGGTCAAATTATTTGTATTTAGCTGCCAATCTTAACATCGGAATTTCCAAAAATATTTATTAGAGTAACAATCTTATTCTTCATCTATCGACATTTTAGTGCATGAGACATGGAAACTACCCAATTTTTATTCTCCCAATATTTAAGAAATTACAGAATCTTAGTATATTTACCTGTTACAGAAACCATATAATTAAATCTTCCCTTACTCCGAGAAAGAACCAATTCGGTAATAAAACAAGAAATAATAAATGTTTTGACAGTTTGCCTGCAACAAAATTATTTCACGTTTAACGGCAAGATTCACATATGTTACTATCCGAAATGGATTTTATGGATTCTCTAGACAGCAGAATAATAAAAAGCCATTACTTTAAATGCTTCATTTATTGGTACAGATATGTAGATGATGTTTTATGTTTACTCAATGTCGCTGATAGATCATTTTGTTTGTTTGTGGAATTCTTGATTAAATTATCCACATCCATGCAATTCACTAATGAATTAGAAAAAAACAGTAGTACCAAATTTTACTATACAGATTGATATCTGTACGATGGGTCGATTAAGAATGTTGGATTTTTTAAAATCTGTTATACAGGGGTGTTATACAGGGTGAGTCAAACATTATTGTATGCGACCTCGGACCGCGTCTGTAGTGTACATAGAGGGGTCATCCGAGAAGTAAAGTACGGCGGTCGTCCAAAATTTTCGTTTCGTCGGAAGAAAGGGCAAAATGACACCTGTCATAATTCTCCTAACTTTATTGAAATTAATTGTGATAACAATCACGCTGGAAATAATACCATTAGAAAATAATATACTACCCGTCCTAATAGGAAAAGCCTATATCACAAATAGATATTTATAATTGATCTATCACATTGATTTGAATAAGATAGAAGAAATAATTTTCAAATATCAGTAAGAAATTGAAGACCTCAAAAAGCAACAATTAGATTTCGCTCAAACAGCACATTTAAAACATTCTAATGAAATAAATTTTAAAGCCCATGAAGAGATTCTTAATGAAAATATTGGAACTAAAAGAGGACTAGTTAATCTCGGTGGCAAGATTTCAAAATTATTATTCGGAACCTCAGGTTCTCATGATGAGGAATTGTATAGAAATTATTTTCTATGAGGAATCAGAAGCAGATAGCTACTGTCGTAAATGATCTTTACAAGATTAATCTTTTACATGAATCTACTTTACCCTATGCTAAATTTGCTGAATTGATAACAAACGTCACAATTATACATGTTAATTATTTGAAAGATTATTATCAATTGTGATACGAAGATTATCTTCCAAAATACAATATTATTATTTTTGATATCAATTCCCACTATTTATGAAAAAGGATATAACTTATACAAGTTTTACTTCCTACCCCAAAATAATTTGACCGTTTCCCATACCAATCCCTATATGCTCTCGCAAGAAGAATTACTAGAATGGTCAATAAACCAATCCCATCCAATTGAAGCAGATTTCTTATGTAATCCAAAGAGAATCCAATGATGAAGAAACCAAGAAAGATGACGTTCCTGATATAGTGTTAGAAGACTTAGATCAATGGAATGTTCGATATTTCAAAGTTTCTGTAGTATTTATCACAATGCTCATTTTTGTAAAAATTATATTTGCTTTTGCTTTCAGACCTTTTAGAAAAAATGTATTCTCTAAAGCTACACTTTCAGCTGATAACTTTCTCTATGAAGGGGATGAATTACATAATCTTAAACCTTATTAATTTAATGGATTTTTTCCAATACTCCATAAGACCTGTATATTAGCATGTATTTTTATTGTAATTCAAAATTTCTCCCCATGAATCATATCATAATTTAGATAAGGACACCTATAAATACCATTGTGATTGTTTATTCTTCAAGAGATTAGACGCATTCATCATTGTATTCAAATGAATATATATATATTTAGATATATATTTTTTTTATATATTTATATATATATAATATATATATATATATTTATATATCTATACATATATATATATAGTATATATATATATTTATATATATATATATATATATATATATATATATAAATATATGTATATATATATATACATATATATATACTATATATATATACTATATATATATATACACTATATATATACATTCTGTCAAGAAAGTACCGGGAATTATCGATTTAAATCTGGCGGGGTAATGAGGTAGGTAAAATTTTTTTTTCCTAGGTTGGTACCACCGTCCTTAATTACTATGCCAAGCTTGAGCAGAATCTGTCAACTAGTGTGTTTGCAACAGCTGATCAGTCGGTGTCAGAAGGCGTGCCGATTTTTACTATGGGTGATTACGTTGAGCAAAGAATTTGTTTAAAGTTTTGTGTTGCAAATGAATTTTCGTGTGCCGATGCATTGAGAATGTTGCAAAAGGCCTTTGGTGATAATGCTCTATCGAAAACTCGTGCATATCAGTGGTACAGAGCCTTGAAGGACGGTCGTGAAGTGGTCGAAGACTTGCCTCGTTCCGGACGCCCATCGACGGCTTCGATCGAAGATAACGTCGATAAAATTAAGGAAAGGGTGCTGGAAAACCGTCGTACCAGCTTGAGAGAGATAGCACATGATCTTAAGATATCCCACGAGTTCGCACGTACGATTTTGATTGATATTTTGGGCATGAGAAAGATGGCCGTACGACTCGTACCGAAAGACCTTAATTTTCTTCAAAAACGTCATCGCGAACAGGTTGCTTCAGACATGCTGGATCGCTGTAATTCCGATTCTTCATTCATGGAACGCATTATAACTGGTGATGAGACCTGGGTCTACGAGTACGATATGCAAACAAGCCAGCAATCATCGGAATGGGTGGCAAAAAATGAGCCGAAATCGAAAAAACCACGCTAAAGCCGCTCGAAAATGAAGGTGATGCTCATTGTTTTCTTCGATATCCGTGGCGTGGTGCACTACGAATTCGTTCCAGAGGGTCAGACGGTAAACAAGGAGTATTACCTAGGCGTTATGAAACGTTTGCGTGAGCGTATCCGTAAGAAGCGGTCAAATTTGTGGGCGAACAACACATGGATTTTGCATGACGATAACGCGCCTTCTCACCGAGCTACGATTGTGACTGACTTTCTCGCCAAAAACTCAACAAACGAGCTTCAGCAACCACCGTATTCGCCGGATTTGGCTCCCAGCGACTTTTTCCTCTTCCCAAAACTAAAATTGCCCCTTCGTGGCACCCGTTTTGAGTCGATTGAAGCCATAAAACAAAATTCGGCGCGAGAGCTAAAGTCCATCCCGGAAAGCGCCTATAAAAAATGTTTCGATAATTGGAAGTGCCGTTGGCATAGATGTATTGGAGCAAATGGAGCCTATTTTGAAGGCGACCCAATAAATTTTGACGATTAAATGTGAAAATGATGTTTTAATTAAAAATTCCCGGTAGTTTCTTGACAGAGTAGTATATATATATATATATATATATATATATATATATATATATATATATATATATTTATATAGTATTACAGTTAAATTAAATAATTATACGAATATATTATGGAAATTACTCACCGTTGAGTCGTTAGAGTTTAACCAAACCGAAATTAATTAAATAATATCCATTCCGATAGAAATATTAATAATTTAATTCATAAAAATAGAAGAAAGAGCATATTCAGAGCACATAACGACAAGTCGAGTGAAAATTCTTTGAACAGGGATCAGAAATCTGTATACTTGTTGACAATTTATAAACAGAATTCACAGGCAGATTTAAATACACAATTATTCAATGTAAAAAAAGCCACAGTTGCATTAAATAGAAGTAATTTGAATTTAGATATGTAATTTGAAATCGATGAAGAAATTGTTGAAAAGATTTGTTACTTTCATGAATCACAGATGAACTTCAGTGAAATCATTGACAACGAACAAGCTAAATTAAATATAACTCACCAGAATTATGTAAACGGGACAAATTTGATCAAAATTCAATTAATTAAATGAAAGATACATCTACGTCAGATATTTTTAAATTATTAATGTCAGAGATATCCTTCAAGATGTTTAGGCATCAAAAGAATTATAATAGCACCTAAGATTTATGAATTTAATCAATTTCATAAGTAATAATGAGTAATTTATAAGTTATAAGCATCAGAACTCAAACTTTGTTAAATTTTGACACTTGAAATACTTTACTGATGAAAAGCAAGACTTTGATTGTTCTATTCAACATGAAACATACATCAAAATGTAGTTAACAAAATAGGATAATTTTCAACAGTAGTTTCAAACCAACAAATATTGTAAATTTTGTAAAATAATCGAAAGCATCATTTTTCAATAATTTTGACAGAAGCTAGTAAGCTATGAAATTCAATTTTTCGTGAAAACTATTAATAGGAAAGACACAGAAAAATTGGCAAGTCTTTAAAATACGAGAACAGAATTCACATCGGCCTGTATCAAAATAGAACATTACTCTCTTCAATAGTCCAGGTCCAAAACCTAAAAATAAATCAATAATATTATTGTAAATGGAAATGTGATAAAAAAATTACGTTACCTGAGTGTAGTGAATGGAAATAAACCCAAATAGCAATCAAGAATACAACAATTTAAATCAAAAAGAGGAAATCAACCTAGTGGGCTGGGAGATCGGAATATTCTGGAAATATTCTTGAGAAACAAAAACAAAATCCTGAAATAGAGCAAAGCCAACATCAAATGAACACTGTCAATGGATGATTAAACTTACCAAAGGAAGAAATAAGTTTATACATGTAAAATTTTTCAATTTGAATTGAAAAACAAATCATTGCTTGTTTACGTTAGAATTACGTTACGATATTTAAATAGTGTTAAGTTAGAACATAGAATTAGACATTATTTAGATTATTAATCACTGATTATTATTATATTTCAAATTACTCAGTAATAATATATACTGTAAGAAAATTCAGCTTATTGAAAATTCAAATTGAACCCTCCCTAAAAGATCAAATCAAATTTAATAATATTTGAATTTCAATTATTCAACAACAAAATTAAAATCTTAAGAGCTAGCTGGTAACATTGAATACAAGCAGCTAGATACAAGGGTTATCAAACCAGTATTCATTCTGAAATTATATATTCAAACCATATCGAATTGGCTCCACTATGTGCGGTAGAAAAAAGTAAAAGTGAATTAAAAATTTAAGTTGTTATTCCATAACAATATATATAATATATGACTAATGTTGACTGCCGGGACATTTTGTACATTTGAAAGAACAGTGTACAATTGATTGTATATAACTTCACTTCTTCATATATCTGTTTTTGTAAGCATCTGTAATTTCAGAAGTGCCTCATAATTATTACAATTACATATCTACTTTTGTATGTAACGTTTATTTCAATTTTTATTTCAATTTTATTTCAATTTATCTTAATAGGTGCCGAAAATCTGAAAGCTCCTTCGATAGATATTTTTTTCTTCATTTAGTCCATAATTGAATTTCATTTATGATTCATACATGCTTCGAAAGCAGTCTTTTATTCAGATATCAACTTTATACTTGATTTTAAAACCTAGACATCAGGCTTTAAACCTTGAGTAATTAATCATTTTTCGTCAATAATTCATAGATCACTCAAATGAACTGTAAGAACATTTTCAAAAATGAACTTTTCGTCATGTCCATCCCTTCATTTATTCGTGATGAGTACGGATTTTGATCTGATATTCATCAATATATATTCTTGTAATGACTACTTGCGTATTTCACTCCCAATATATGAAGAACAACTTTTGCACAAAATAAATAATATTTTACATTAATTATCCCTGAGTAAAAAGTAGCAAATTTATAGTCCGGAGCAATTTCTAAAACATACGAATAATATTGTATCGATATCCTTACATATTACAGATTAAAGATGCCCGCTGCGTCTGTCTGTATGTCTGTTCGCGATTAACTCGAAAAGTGATGAAAGCATTTTTATGCGGCTTTAACCAATTGATAGACTGATTTATGAGGAAAATTGGTACACAGTTTGACAAGGTTTTATGCGAATTGGTTGAGATATGATGATAAATGTCGAGTTTGGGAGCTTTCTTTGGAAAAGATGCCTAATCTCTTTGAGATATAACAAAACTATGCATGGTAGGATATTCCTCTTTTATAGATCTCCAAAGAAGTCCGCGATGGCAATGGATCAGCTTACTATTTATCGATCTTAAATTCTGAAAAAAGTTTACCTACCAACAATGCGGCAATTGGAAAGCTATTCAAACGAATGCAGTATCAATAATGTGTTAATTATTATAGAAATACTTTACATTAGTAACCTCAAGAAATATATGCACGTCATTAAAATGTTTCACACTATATAATTTAAACGAATATCTAAGGAGTAGTCTAAAATAATTTGCACCTTGAATCAGAAAAATATAGAGTAAGAAAAATTAAATCAGTTTGGAAGACTCACAAAGTTCGTTTTGGTTTTATCATTCAATAAGTAGTTTTATAGATCTACTAAAAAATCCGCGATTGCATATATCTCTTTTAAGGATAGCTTATTTTAGCTATTCTATATTCTGAAAATATTGTCACATACAATGCAGTAATTGAAAAACTATTTAGATGGAAACAGTAACTCAAACATGTTAGTTATCTTAAGCATTTCATGCGCATTATTTCGTTTTTATTTATCATTACGTGGGTATACATAAAATTTCATTTTTTCAATATGATACGTTGTTAAAACCATCTGGGAGCGAATATGAAGTTTAATGTAAGAAGCTAGATTGGATTCGAAAAAACACATGCTTCTTAAAATTTTACCGACTTCATCATGTCAATTGGTAAAAAACGGATGAAAATCGGTCGAAATATTCTTCAGTTCGTAAACTAGATAGAATCGGTAAGCAGTACGTTGATGACGAATCTACGAAAGCGTAGAAGGCCATGGTAGATTTTTATTGAATAATTCACTGAAAAATCTATGAATTCATACAATATTCCATAAATTCATACTAAAATGTATGTATACTAAAATGTATGAATTCATACAATAAAGTACGAATTCATACAAAAGTCTATGAATTCATTCAAAAATGTATGAATTCATTGAAAAATATATGAATTCATTGCAAAATGTATGAATTCATAGAACAATATATGAATTCATTGAAACTGTATGAATTCATTGAGAAATGTATGAATTCGTTGAAAAATGTAGGAATTTATTGAAAAAGGATGATTTCATTGAAAAATGTATGCTTAACAATTACCAATATAATGACAATATTTGAAAAGCGCTGACGTGAAGTCGGAAGATTTTATGCGCACAAACATAGCCAGAGCGGTAACTCATTCAATTATTGAACTCGATTAACGCTGCTCTGCTCAGTTTTTATTTTAATGTTTAATGTTCTAATTGAACGACGCCTATAAACTTCTACAACACAGCCAATTTTGCCCATTAGCGAACTCAACTGAAATATTCGGACTCTGAACCTACCTTGAAAATTCAAAGATTCGAGCTCTTTCCGTTAGGCTAACGGACCGGATGGGTGGACGGCCGGACAATATTGAATTTGACCTCGGATTCTTCATCAGGAAATCGAATCCAGTCATTTGAGTACATTTTCGGCTCAAATTTCTAAATTTTCAGCCATTAGAGCGAAATGATAGCTCAATGTTCCTCTAGAACATGCGCACAAAAAAGAACCTCTTCAGGTGCGTTGGTTGCAAAACATGCAAAACGTTGGTTGCCAACTCATGTAGTCACAATGTCATATTTTTTGAAATTTTTGCCAGAAAGTTGAAAGAACTCGAAATTTGTTTGTTAATTTTGGACTTAACTATGACATTAGTTCGTAAATCGGCTAAATCCGTCCAATAATTCGAAGTTTTTATTATAAATATTACATTATAAATATCTCCAAAAATTCAGATATAATCAAATTTTAATTTGTAGAGTGAATGTTGATAATCAACATTAATAATCGATCATGCAATTAGTGAGGAGCACTTCATTGTAATATTAAAAAAAGTCTGTTTTTGCAACTCAAAATAACTTGGAAACAGTTTTCTCTATTCAGTTTGGTTCATGCAGAAGTAAACATCAGCGCAAAGGAATGAAATAAGGAGATTCTCAAATCGATATCTCAATAACTGAATGGGTGAAATGCGGTATATATACCGCATTTCACCCGAGTATGTATACATAGGTATAACGTATCTACATAAATGCTCGAGCAAAATTTCTTAGAGATCAAGTCATAAGCTATTACTGAACGAAGGCGCAAAAATCGCTGATTTTACTCGACTTATTTTTTGGATGTCGGTTTACAGATATCTTAGCAATTATTAGCCAATCACAAATACCATTACAATCAGTAGATTATTAATTTCGGATAATGTAACAATATTTCTCAACAATACACTAGCAAAAGTAAAGGTTTATACTAACAGAAAGCATGTCCGTACAATTCGATAAGACAAGATAATCTGAACCAGTGGTTGCTGGTGCACGAATTCATACATTTTTCAATGAATACAAACACTTTCCAATCAACTCATCTATTTTGCAGTGAATTCACACATTTTTCAATTAATTATATGCTATTGTATTCTCAATTCAATTTATTCATCAACAAATAATTACACTGGTACGCTGTATCTTATTCATTAGTAGTTACGCATTAATGACGCCGTCCGATGTGAAATATCGGTGTTTTCAATATTTCCATCAGATATCTCCGTATGTAACTAACGTAACTACTGTAACTAACGCGCAAGAACTCAGGACCGATTATTTACTTTCGGATGATCGCTGGAATAAGTTTTTCTAGAGTTGAAACTAACAGTTCAGTAGAAGATTGGGAGTAAATTCGTGGTTTACTCAGTTTTAGGGTAACATGCCAATTTTAAGGGGTTAAATTTTTAACCCTTCAATCCTGACTTAAAATTCCGAAGCATTCGTGAATATGCGCAGAGAGAAGATGGATGGGGGAAAATTCCATAAGAGGATTTTCTGGAATTTAACGTTAGTCGCTTTGATAGGAATATTCTGGGTTATTATAGAGATAATCATTTTATAATCCAAGATGGATAGAGTAAAATCATCACTGAACAACCAGTCCTCAACGTTGAGAAATAATGACTTAGAAATTTTGTGCACTAAAGGAAGAAGAAGAATATCATAGAGTTTTATAGAGTTAATTTGTATATTACAGATGCGTTGAAGAGAATTTAATCTAATTTACCCTGTTCTAAGGTTGAGATAATTCAAAATATAAAGTTTGATTACAACTATACAGAATAAAATTGTTGGTTAATTTTTGTGTACAATTATTTCAAGTAAGTATTCAAATTATACACATGAAAATTTTATTTTACATTTCAGTAATTGTTTTATTCTGTTATTCATTTTCGAATGTTAAGTTTAGAAAATATTTATTCTATTTTACATACAATTTATATAAGATTTCCATATCACATAAGTTGTGTTCACTATTTCTATTTTGTTTGGAACTAGCGTGAAGACTTAATAGGTAGTTTTTTTTTCTATAGATTTCATTTATTGAAAAATGAAGGCACGATGATATTTTTAAAATAGATCTAGTGAATTGTTATATAAAAGATCATTCGTGATAATATCATGTCGTTGGGAATTGGGAAAATATCTATACCATAAAAAATAAATTTAGAGGATAACTGAATGAGTATCATTATTTTAATTATTCTTATTATGGAATAAAACATATTTTTTCTATTTAATTTTTTCATAGCTTCTACTTCAAATGTGTAGATTTTTAGTCGCTTGACCATAAGCACTGGTTAATTTTCACTTTAAAGCAAAAGTTGGCGTTGAATAAATTACTATCGGTAAGCATTTGATGTTGGCAACGGATCAAATGTATGAATTAGTTTAGAGCATTGAATAATTTCATTCGTTTTGTACTCAAATGATTAGCCTACATATAGGTGGTATCATTTAAAAAAGGTTCATGTCATAAGAGTTAAGATCGAACACGAACGTGAGTAGATTGATTGAATGGTTAACACTAAGGTTAAGAAAGACTAAACCACAGGAAAGTGTTTCGTAGTTTACCTTTAGACATATACCAAATATACCCACTTATTTAAACAATGAAAAATTGAATGGTTAGGTGCTAACTAGAGTAACATTACCTCAATTAAAACAAATTGTAGAAATTGCTATGTTTTACTACCAATAAAAATATATATTTTTATTGGTAGTAAAATATAGTAATTTCTACAATTTGTTTTAATTATGATCAACTACCAAATAGTGACGGCTGAAACAATTCAGTAACATTACCTCACTTCATTACTGTTCGGTTATATAGATGGGAGTAATATTGATGTATTGTTGAATGAAAATGTAATGAGTATGTTGAGAATTATTCCATTAAGTAGTCAGCAAACTTTTAATTTGGCTTAACAGTATGACATTCATTTCTATTTATTCATATTTTATATATTTACTTCATCTTCGTCGAGTTTCGTAGTGTTTACTACATTTTCAAACAGAATAAAAACAAATTTTATCTATACTATTATATACATTCGTTGAAGGCTTCCGCAAAACTTCGAAAAGTGGGTTACGGTTATGTAACGAATGCAAAATGGCTCGAATAATAGAAGTTATATGAAATTTCTTTGGATTGAAACTAATTTAGACATATGACCCAAAAACGAATAAATAATTCTAACCCATAGTAATTTAGCCAACACAGACATTCGATGTTGTGAAACACCATTGTTCTTAATTGAAATTTAACCAAAGTGTTTTTGACAGATTTACCGGAAAAATAACCAGACATTTGAAACTAGCCCTAATTCAAAATTTATCACTTCATTCTGTTTACAGATTCTTAACCATCTTTTGCAAGAAAGTATTTACATGTTGGATCGTATAATTTTGGCGTGCATAACTCTGGAAGAATTAGATATGGAATTGATATCGGCAGTAGAAAGGGGAGATGAGGATATGACACTGAGATTACTGAAAAGAGGAGTTAATCCCAACAGAGCAGATCACAAAGGATACTGTACTCTTCACCATGCAGTAAAGCAAGGCCACAATATTCTGATTAGGCATCTTGTAAAATACGGCGCTGACATCGAAAAGGAAGGAATATTATATGGATACAAACCCTTACACTTAATCGTGTCAACAAACAACCAAATGAAATGCTTGGAGGAACTGATGAGGTGTAATGTTGATTTAAAAAGCAAAGATTGTATTGGAAACACTTTATTACAACTAAGTGTAAAGAATAATCCAGATAATGTCTACTTCATCAAAAAACTTATTTCTTTTGGTATGGATATAAATACGGTCGACATTGTAGGCAATAATTGTATGCACAATCTAGCTTCCAGTCGTGGTAAAGATCAAAATATTAAAATCGTGGCAAAACTTTTCATCAAAAAAGGTATCAATATAGACTGTCAGAATCGGACATTATTGGAAACACCCTTGCATATAGCTGCTAGACGTGGAAAATCATTTCTAATCGATATGCTCTTAGGCGAAGGGGCGGTTATAGATGTGATAGACAAAAATGGTCTTATTCCTTTCGACAACGTGCCAACGTCAGCGATAAATGTCTTTCGCGTATTCATCAAGCATCTGGCGTTAAAAATACACCGAGGAGAAATTGTAAACATGAATTTAGTGCATAAAATAAATTCGAATATCCAGCTGAAGCTATTATATGATAATATTGTTGAGGATTTGGAACGCCTAAAAGAACCAATAATAGAATCTCATAACGTCTCATATTACCATATATTGTGTGGGAAGAGTGAAAATGTGTTGAAATATATGAGGAACCTTGTGATAAGGGACAATGTTTCAGGCTATACAAAGATCTCTACCATATATAAAAAGGAAATTCAACAGAAAATAGAGAAAGTGACAGAAATGATGAAAAACGAGGAAATTATTTACAACAAAGTGAATAAGATATTCGATTATAAACTACCACATGTGTGTGTAGAGAAAATCTGTAGTTATCTTCACCCAGAAGATATTGCAAGATGTTGAAATTCTGGATAAGAAAATAATATTGCTTTTGGAGATTAGTTATATGTGTATTATATTATCAAAATGTGTACATATATTGTAAAAACTATGTATAAATAATAAATATATGAATAATTGTTAAGATATTCAAGGGTTGTGATTTATTCTAGATTTGAAATGAACGATTCATACTTTTTTATGCAGTTCCAATGAAATATATATGAAATGAATGACTCTTGGTGAAACATTATAACAATTTTATTTAGAATCATTCTCGCAGTTTCTTTCCTAACTATTATGTCAAATACAGAGTACAAAACCAAAATAGAAGACTTAATGAAATCCGAAAATTTGAGAGAACTTAAATCAGACCTAAAAAATAGTTTTCGTAGATCAGTGAAGCAATAGTTTTATGATTGCAAGAATATTTTTATTGTCGAAAACCCAAAAACTCTAAATGTCATGAATCCTACAGAACCTGTTCTTTATGGAATGCCAAAATTACATAAAGACGACATTATTATTAGAACTGTTGTTTCATATATAAATGCTCCAGCTTATAAATTATGTGAATTTCAATAATTATAAATAATATTTATCGAGACATCTGCTGACAATTCAATCTCTTAAACTAATATAGGTGAGACAACAAAATTGTCTTTATGAAATATAAATGATTTTAAGTAAAACACTTTATTTCCGCTTATTTTTATTTTTCAACGACAATTGTTTCGTCAATTACATATTGACTTCTTCAGGTGAGTATGGCTACTAGAGTAACCATACTCACCTGACGTGAGCAAAAAATGTTACGGGAACTAAGCATTTTCCGCCTAGTAATAAAAAAAATTCTATTTCCACACAATTCTTAATGTTGGCTTAATCATATTCTACATTTGAACTGATACTGTATGAATACTATTAAGCCACAATATGGCGAATAATTGTCGTTCAACAATAAAAAGCTTGTGTAAATTGAATTTCATTTATAAGTAATTCAAAATTACTTTTAATCTATTACAGACCCAATCCTTCCATTAAACCCTTTCCTTTTAGCGCGATTGTTCCATATGTAACAAAAATAATTTGCACTAAGTATAGGTATTTTTCACCTTCACTTATCAACAAAACGCATAGAAAATAATATTTTTCCGCAAATCATTCATCAGGTTTGCTTTTGTATACAAAATGGCAAATTATCATTGAAACCCTTTCAATTTCAAAATCGGGAGTATTTTCTATAAACTTTCGATATTTCTCAAGAAATGAATTTCGGGAAAGAACGAATTTTTATAACATGTTCATTGAAAAAGTTCCATTGTTGGGAAGGAGCATTCAAAATTCAATAATTTCTTTCGTTAACAAATAATATTATTGGTTAATATTCCGAAATGAAATATAATTCTTATGAAAATGATTCGAATAAGTTATCAACATTATCCCATATTTCATAGATTATTCCAAACTCATTATTTTAAAATTACCTACCAGCGTTCAGTGAAGTGCTAATGTATTTCTGAGTATATCTTAATATCATAACAGTAAAACTTTTGGGTTCTGTTAATTATGAAGTTTCATCAGTGATGCATGATCGCGTAACACACATCTTTTGTATATTTATGCAAATTTATTTCAGGTAAGTTATTAATTTCAGGTAGAAAAATGACAAAATATTGAATAACCTAAACGACATATCTTTCTAAATTATCCGAAGAGGTCAAATTATTTGTATTTAGCTGCCAATCTTAACATCGGAATTTCCAAAAATATTTATTAGAGTAACAATCTTATTCTTCATCTATCGACATTTTAGTGCATGAGACATGGAATCTACCCAATTTTTATTCTCCCAATATTTACGAAATTACAGAATCTTAGTATATTTACCTGTTACAGAAACCATATAATTAAATCTTCCCTTACTCCGAGAAAGAACCAATTCGGTAATAAAACAAGAAATAATAAATGTTTTGACAGTTTGCCTGCAACAAAATTATTTCACGTTTAACGGCAAGATTGACATATGTTACTATCCGAAATGGATTTTATGGATTCTCTAGATAGCAGAATAATAAAAAGCCATTACTTTAAATGCTTCATTTATTGGTACAGATATGTAGATGATGTTTTATGTTTACTCAATGTCGCTGATAGATCATTTTGTTTGTTTGTGGAATTCTTGATTAAATTATCCACATCCATGCAATTCACTAATGAATTAGAAAAAAACAGTAGTACCAAATTTTGCTATACAGATTGATATCTGTACGATGGGTCGATTAAGACCCCCTGTTATACAGGGGTGTTATACAGGGTGATTCAAAAATTATTGTATGCGACCTCGGACCGCGTCTGTAGTGTACATAGAGGGGTCATCCGAGAAGTAAAGTACGGCGGTCGTCCGAAAATTTTCGTTTCGTCGGAAGAAAGGGCAAAATGACACCCGTCATAATTCTCCTAACTTTATTGAAATTAATTGTGATAACAATCACGCTGGAAATAATACCATTAGAAAATAATATACTACCCGTCCTAATAGGAAAAGCCTATATCACAAATAGATATTTATAATTGATCTATCACATTGATTTGAATAAAATAGAAGAAATAATTTTCAAATATCAGTAAGAAATTGAAGACCTCAAAAAGCAACAATTAGATTTCGCTCAAACAGCAAATTTAGAACATTCTAATGAAATAAATTTTAAAGCCCATGAAGAGATTCTTAATGAAAATATTGGAACTAAAAGCGGACTAGTTAATCTCGGTGGCAAGATTTCAAAATTATTATTCGGAACCTCAGGTTCTCATGATGAGGAATTGTATTGAAATTATTTTCTATGAGGAATCAGAAGCAGATAGATACTGTCGTAAATGATCTTTACAAGATTAATCTTTTACATGAATCTACTTTACCCTATGCTAAATTTGCTGAATTGATAACAAACGTCACAATTATACATGTTAATTATTTGAAAGATTATTATCAATTGTGATACGAAGATTATCTTCCAAAATACAATATTATTATTTTTGATATCAATTCCCACTATTTATGAAAAAGGATATAACTTATACAAATTTTACTTCCTACCCCAAAATAATTTGACCGTTTCCCATACCAATTTCTATATGCTCTCGCAAGTAGAATTACTAGAATGGTCAATAAACCAATCCCATCCAATTGAAGCAGATTTCTTATGTAATCCAAAGAGAATCCAATGATGAAGAAACCAAGAAAGATGACGTTCCTGATATAGTGTTAGAAGACTTAGATCAATGGAATGTTCGATATTTCAAAGTTTCTGTATTATTTATCACAATGCTCATTTTTGTAAAAATTATATTTGCTTTTGCTTTCAGACATTTTAGAAAAAATGTATTCTCTAAAGCTACACTTTCAGCTGATAACTTCCTCTATGAAGGGGATGAATTACATAATCTTAACCCTTATTAATTTAATGGATTTTTTCCAATACTCCATAAGACCTGTAAATTAGCATGTATTTTTATTGTAATTCAAAATTTCTCCTCATGAATCATATCATAATTTAGATAAGGACACCTATAAATACCATTGTGATTGTTTATTCTTCAAGAGATTAGACGCATTCATCATCGTATTCAAATGAATATATATATATATATTTAGATATATATATATTTTTTATATATTTATATATATATAATATATATATATATATATATATATACATATATATTTATATATCTATATATATATATATATATATATATATATTTATGTATCTATATATATATATATATATATATATAGTATGTATATATATAAATATCTGTATATATATATATATATATACATATATTTATATATATATATACTATATATATATATATATATACTATATATACTATATATATATACTATATATATATATATATATACTATATATATACATTCTGTCAAGAAAGTACTGGGAATTATCGATTTAAATCTGGAGGGGTAATGAGGCAGGTAAAAGTTTTTTTTCCTAGGTTGGTACCACTGTCCTTAATTACTATGCTAAGGTTGAGCAGGATCTGTCAACTAGTGTGTTTGCAACAGCTGATTAAGTCAGTCGATGTCAGAGTGCGTGCCGATTTTTACTATGGGTGATTACGTTGAGCAAAGAATTTGTTTAAAGTTTTGTGTTGCAAATGAATTTTCGTGTGCCGATGCATTGAGAATGTTGCAAAAGGCCTTTGGTGATAATGCTCTATCGAAAACTCGTGCATATCAGTGGTACAGAGCCTTGAAGGACAGTCGTGAAGTGGTCGAAGACTTGCCTCGTTCCGGACGCCCATCGACGGCTTCGATCGAAGATAACGTCGATAATATTAAGGAAAGGGTGCTGGAAAACCGTCGTACCAGCTTGAGAGAGATAGCACATGATCTAAAGATATCCCACGAGTTTGCACGTACGATTTTGATTGATATTTTGGGCATGAGAAAGATGGCCGCACGACTCGTACCGAAAGACCTGAATTTTCTTCAAAAACGTCATCGCGAACAGGTTGCTTCAGACATGCTGGATCGCTGTAATTCCGATTCTTCATTCATGGAACGCATTATAACTGGTGATGAGACCTGGGTCTACGAGTACGATATGCTAACAAGCCAGCAATCATCGGAATGGGTGTCAAAAAATGAGCCGAAACCGAAAAAACCACGTCAAAGCCGCTCGAAAATGAAGGTGATGCTCATTGTTTTCTTCGATATCCGTGGCGTGGTGCACTACGAATTCATTCCAGAGGGTCAGACGGTAAACAAGGAGTATTACCTAGGCGTTATGAAACGTTTGCGTGAGCGTATCCGTAAGAAGCGGTCAAATTTGTGGGCGAACAACACATGGATTTTGCATGACGATAACGCGCCTTTTCACCGAGCTACGATTGTGACTGACTTTCTCGCCAAAAACTCAACAAACGTGCTTCAGCAACAACCGTATTCGCCGGATTTGGCTCCCTGCGACTTTTTCCTCTTCCCAAAACTAAAATTGCTCCTTCGTGGCACCCGTTTTGAGTCGATTGAAGCCATAAAACAAAATTCGGCGCGAGAGCTAAAGTCCATCCCGGAAAGCGCCTATAAAAAATGTTTCGATAATTGGAAGTGCCGTTGGCATAGATGTATTGGAGCAAATGGAGCCTATTTTGAAGGCGGCCCAATAAATTTTGACGATTAAATGTGAAAATGATGTTTTAATTAAAAATTCCCGGTAGTTTCTTGGCAGAGTAGTATATATATATATATATATATATATATATATATTTATTTATATTGTATTACAGTTAAATTAAATAATTATACGAATATATTATAGAAATGACTCACCGTTGAGTCGTTAGAGTTTAACCAAACCGAAATTAATTAAATAATATCCATTCCGATAGAAATATTAATAATTTAATTCATAAAAATAGAAGAAAGAGCATATTCAGAGCACATAACGACAAGTCGAGTGAAAATTCTTTGAACAGGGATCAGAAATCAGTATACTTGTTGACAATTTATAAACAGAATTCACAGGCAGATTTAAATACCCAATTATTCAATGTAAAAAAAGCCACAGTTGCATTAAATAGAAGTAATTTGAATTTAGATATGTAATTTGAAATCGATGAAGAAATTGTTGAAAAGATTTGTTACTTTCATGAATCACAGATGAACTTCAGTGAAATCATTGACAATGAACAAGCTAAATTAAATATAACTCACCAGAATTATGTAAACGGGACAAATTTGATCAAAATTCAATTAATTAAATGAAAGATACATCTACGTCAGATATTTTTAAATTATTAATGTCAGAGATATCCTTCAAGATGTCTAGGCATCAAAAGAATTATAATAGCACCTAAGATTTATGAATTTAATCAATTTCATAAGTAATAATGAGTAATTTATGAGTTATAAGCATCAGAACTTAAACTTTGTTAAATTTTGACACTTGAAATACTTTACTGATGAAAAGCAAGACTTTGATTGTTCTATTCAACATGAAACATACATCAAAATGTAGTTAACAAAAAAGGATAATTTTCAACAGTGGTTTCAAACCAAGAAATATTGTAAATTTTGTAAAATAATCGAAAGCATCATTTTTCAATAATTTTTTTTTTTTTGAAATTCAATTTTTCGTGAAAACTATTAATAGGAAAGACACAGAAAAATTGGCAAGTCTTTAAAATACGAGAACAGAATTCACATCGGCCTGTCTCAAAATAGAACATTACTCTCTTCAATAGTCCAGGTCCAAAACCTAAAAATAAATCAATAATATTATTGTAAATGGAAATGTGATAAAAAAATTACGTTACCTGAGTGTAGTGAATGGAAATAAACCCAAATAGCAATCAAGAATACAACAATTTAAATCAAAAAGAGGAAATCAACCTAGTGGGCTGGGAGATCCGAACATTCTGGAAATATTCTTGAGAAACAAAAACAAAATCCTGAAATAGAGCAAAGCCAACATCAAATGAACACTGTCAATGGATGATTAAACTTACCAAAGGTAGAAATAAGTTTATACAACTTACCAAAGGTAGAAATAAGTTTATACATGTAAAATTTTTCAATTTGAATTCAAAAACAAATCATTGCTTGTTTACGTTAGAATTACGTTACGATATTTAAATAGTGTTAAGTAAGAACATAGAATTAGACATTATTTAGATTATTAATCACTGATTATTATTATATTTCAAATTACTCAGTCATAATATATACTGTAAAAAAATTCAGCTTATTAAAAATTCAAATTGAACCCTCCCTAAAAGATCAAATCAAATTTAATAATATTTGAATTTCAATTATTCAACAACAAAATTTAAATCTTAAGCTGATTCAGTATACGGAAGAAGATTTTTTTATCAACTGGGTTTCATGGTCTTCATGTAATTATTTGATCCACATTTTTAAGAGTTTGCCTAATCCGATTAAATGCAAATCATTTTAGATTAAGTCATCATTTCAGATTTGAAGCAGCAGCCTGATATTGACATTTTGTTGATGTTGTTTGATTATTCCTTTATCTTTCTATTTACTGATGAGGAAGCTATTTATATAGTATAAAAATTACAATTGATTTCCAATCAAAAAATCTATTATTAACTAGTATAAATAATTATAATAATTTTATTTTTAACTTTAATAACTATTGTTCTAGCAATATTTCTTACAATTATTTCTATATTAATTTAAAAAAAAACATTTATAGATCGAGAAAAAAGCTGGTAACATTGAATACAAGCAGCTAGATACAAGGGTTATCAAACCAGTATTCATTCTGAAATTATATATTTAAACCATATCGAATTGGCTCCACTATGTGCGGTAGAAAAAAGTAAAAGTAAATTAAAAATTTAAGTTGTTATTCCATAACAATATATATAATATATGACTAATGTTGACTGCCGGGACATTTTGTACATTTGAAAGAACAGTGTACAATTGATTGTATATAACTTCACTTCTTCATATATCTGTTTTTGTAAGCATCTGTAATTTCAGAAGTGCCTCATAATTATTACAATGACATATCTACTTTTGTGTGTAACGTTTATTTCAATTTTTATTTCAATTTTATTTCAATTTATCTTAATAGGTGCCGAAAATCTGAAAGCTCCTTCGATAGATATTTTTTTCTTCATTTAGTCCATAATTAAATTTCATTTATGATTCATACATGCTTCGAAAGCAGTCTTTTATTCAGATATCAACTTTATACTTGATTTTAAAACCTAGACTTCAGGCTTTAAACCTTGAGTAATTAATCATTTTTCGTCAATAATTCATAGATCACTCAAATGAACTGTAAGAACATGTTCAAAAATGAACTTTTCGTCATGTCCATCCCTTCATTTATTCGTGATGAATACGGATTTTGATCTGATATTCATCAATATATATTCTTGTAATGACTACTTGCGTATTTCACTCCCAATATATGAAGAACAACTTTTACACAAAATAAATAATATTTTACATTAATTATCCCTGAGTAAAAAGTGGCAAATTTATAGTCCGGAGCAATTTCTAAAACATAAGAATAATATTGTATCGATATCCTTACATATTACAGATTAAAGTTGCCCGCTGCGTCTGTCTGTATGTCTGTTCGCGATTAACTCGAAAAGTGATGAAAGCATTTTTATGCGGCTTTAACCAATTGATAGACTGATTTATGAGGAAAATTGGTACACAGTTTGACAAGGTTTTATGCGAATTGGTTGAGATATGATGATAAATGTCGAGTTTGGGAGCTTTCTTTGGAAAAGATGCCTAATCTCTTTGAGATATAATAAAACTATGCATGGTAGGAGATTCCTCTTTTATAGGTCTCCAAAGAAGTCCGCGATGGCAATGGATCAGCTTACTATTTATCGATTTTAAATTCTGAAAAAAGTTTACCTACCAACAATGCGGCAATTGGAAAGCTATTCAAAGGAATGCAGTATTACTAATGTGTTAATTATTATAGAAATACTTTACATTAGTAACCTCAAGAAATATATGCACGTCATTAAAATGTTTCACACTATATAATTTAAACGAATATCTAAGGAGTAGTCTAAAATAATTTGCACCTTGAATCAGAAAAATATAGAGTAAAAAAAATTAAATCAGTTTGGAAGACTCACAAAGTTCGTTTTGGTTTTATCATTCAATAAGTAGTTTTATAGATCTACTAAAAAATCCGCGATGGCATATATCTCTTTTAAGGATAGCTTATTTTAGCTTTTCTATATTCTGAAAATATTGTCACATAAAATGCAGTAATTGAAAAACTATTTAGATGGAAACAGTAACTCAAACATGTTAGTTATCTTAAGCATTTCATGCGCATTATTTCGTTTTTATTTATCATTACGTGGGTATACATAAAATTTCATTTTTTTAATATGATACGTTGTTAAAACCATCTGGGAGCGCATATGAAGTTTAATGTAAGAAGCTAGATTGGATTCGAAAAAACACATGCTTCTTAAAATTTTACCGACTTCATCATGTCAATTGGTAAAAAACGGATGAAAATCGGTCGAAATATTCTTCAGTTCATAAACTAGATAGAATCGGTAAGCAGTACGTTGATGACGAATCTACGAAAGCGTAAAAGGCCATGGTAGATTTTTATTGAATAATTCACTGAAAAATCTATGAATTCATACAATATTCCATAAATTCATACTAAAATGTATGTATACTAAAATGTATGAATTCATACAATAAAGTACGAATTCATACAAAAGTCTATGAATTCATTCAAAAATGTATGAATTCATTGAAAAATATATGAATTCATTGCAAAATGTATGAATTCATAGAACAATATATGAATTCATTGAAACTGTATGAATTCATTGAGAAATGTATGAATTCGTTGAAAAATGTAGGAATTTATTGAAAAAGGATGATTTCATTGAAAAATGTATGCTTAACAATTACCAATATAATGACAATATTCGAAAAGCGCTGACGTGAATTCGGAAGATTTTATGCGCACAAACATAGCCAGAGCGGTAACTCATTCAATTATTGAACTCGATTAACGCTGCTCTGCTCAGTTTTTATTTTAATGTTTAATGTTCTAATTGAACGACGCCTATAAACTTCTACAACACAGCCAATTTTGCCCATTAGCGAACTCAACTGAAATATTCGGACTCTGAAACTACCTTGAAAATTCAAAGATTCGAGCTCTTTCCGTTAGGCTAACGGACCGGATGGGTGGACGGCCGGACAGTATTGAATTTGACCTCGGATTCTTCATCAGGAAATCGAATCCAGTCATTTGAGTACATTTTCGGCTCAAATTTCTAAATTTTCAGCCATTAGAGCGAAATGATAGCTCAATGTTCCCCTAGAACATGCGCGAAAAAGAACCTCTTCAGGTGCGTTGGTTACAAAACATGCAAAACGTTGGTTGCCAACTCATGTAGTCACAATGTCATATTTTTTCAAATTTTTGCCAGAAATTTGAAAGAACTCGAAATTTGTTTGTTAATTTGGGACTCAACTATGACATTAGTTCGTAAATCGGCTAAATCCGTCCAATAATTCGAAGTTTTTATTATAAATATTACATTATAAATATCTCCAAAAATTCAGATATAATCAAATTTTAATTTGTAGAGTGAATGTTGATAATCAACATTAATAATCGATCATGCAATTAGTGAGGAGCACTTCATTGTAATATTAAAAAAAGTCTGTTTTTGCAACTCAAAATAACTTGGAAACAGTTTTCTCTATTCAGTTTGGTTCATGCAGAAGTAAACATCAGCGCAAAGGAATGAAATAAGGAGATTCTCAAATCGATATCTCAATAACTGAATGGGTGAAATGCGGTATATATACCGCATTTCACCCGAGTATGTATACATAGGTATAACGTATCTACATAAATGCTCGAGCAAAATTTCTTAGAGATCAAGTCATAAGCTATTACTGAACGAAGGCGCAAAAATCGCTGATTTTACTCGACTTATTTTTTGGATGTCGGTTTACAGATATCTTAGCAATTATTAGCCAATCACAAATACCATAACAATCAGTAGATTATTAATTTCGGATAATGTAACAATATTTCTCAACAATACACTAGCAAAAGTAAAGGTTTATACTAACAGAAAGCATGTCCGTACAATTCGATAAGACAAGATAATCTGAACCAGTGGTTTCTGGTGCACGAATTCATACATTTTTCAATGAATACAAACACTTTCCAATCAACTCATCTATTTTGCAGTGAATTCACACATTTTTCAATTAATTATATGCTATTGTATTCTCAATTCAATTTATTCATCAACAAATAATTACACTGGTACGCTGTATCTTATTCATTAGTAGTTACGCATTAATGACGCCGTCCGATGTGAAATATCGGTGTTTTCAATATTTCCATCAGATATCTCCGTATGTAACGAACGTAACTACTGTAACTAACGCGCAAGAACTCAGGACCGATTATTTACTTTCGGATGATCGCTGGAATAAGTTTTTCTAGAGTTGAAACTAACAGTTCAGTAGAAGATTGGGAGTAAATTCGTGGTTTACTCAGTTTTAGGGTAACATGCCAATTTTAAGGGGTTAAATTTTTAACCCTTCAATCCTGACTTAAAATTCCGAAGCATTCGTGAATATGCGCAGAGAGAAGATGGATGGGGGAAAATTCCATATGAGGATTATCTGGAATTTAACGTTAGTCGCTTTGATAGGAAAATTCTGGGTTATTATAGAGATAATCATTTTATAATCCAAGATGGATAAAGTAAAATCATCACTGAACAACCAGTCCTCAACGTTGAGAAATAATGACTTAGAAATTTTGTGCACTAAAGGAAGAAGAAGAATATCATAGAGTTTTATAGAGTCAATTTGTATATTACAGATGCGTTGAAGAGAATTTGATCTAATTTACCCTGTTCTAAGGTTGAGATAATTCAAAATATAAAGTTTGATTACAACTATACAGAATAAAATTGTTGGTTAATTTTTGTGTACAATTATTTCAAGTAAGTATTCAAATTATACACATGAAAATTTTATTTTGCATTTCAGTAATTGTTTTATTATGTTATTCATTTTCGAATGTTAAGTTTAGAAAATATTTATTCCAATTTACATACAATTTATATAAGATTTCCATATCACATAAGTTGTGTTCACTATTTCTATTTTGTTTGGAACTAGCGTGAAGACTTAATAGGTAGTTTTTTTTTCTATAGATTTCATTTATTGAAAAATGAAGGCACGATGATATTTTTAAAATAGATCTAGTGAATTGTTATATAAAAGATCATTCGTGATAATATCATGTCGTTGGGAATTGGGAAAATATCTATACCATAAAAAATAAATTTAGAGGATAACTGAATGAGTATCATTATTTTAATTATTCTTATTATGGAATGAAACATATTTTTTCTATTTAATTTTTTCATAGCTTCTACTTCAAATGTGTAGATTTTTAGTCGCTTGATCATAAGCACTGGTTAATTTTCACTTTAAAGCAAAAGTTGGCGTTGAATAAATTACTATCGGTAAGCATTTGATGTTGGCAACGGATCAAATGTATGAATTAGTTTAGAGCATTGAATAATTTCATTCGTTTTGTACTCAAATGATTAGCCTACATATAGGTGGTATCATTTAAAAAAGGTTCATGTCATAAGAGTTAAGATCGAACACGAACGTGAGTAGATTGATTGAATGGTTAACACTAAGGTTAAGAAAGACTAAACCATAGGAACGTGTTTCGTAGTTTACCTTTAGACATATACCAAATATACCCACTTATTTAAACAATGAAAAATTGAATGATTAGGTGCTAACTAGAGTAACATTACCTCAATTAAAACAAATTGTAGAAATTGCTATGTTTTACTACCAATAAAAATATATATTTTTATTGGTAGTAAAATATAGTAATTTCTACAATTTGTTTTAATTATGATCAACTACCAAATAGTGACGGCTGAAACAATTCAGTAACATTACCTCACTTCATTACTGTTCGGTTATATAGATGGGAGTAATATTGATGTATTGTTAAATGAAAATGTAATAAGTATGTTGAGAATTATTCCATTAAGTAGTCAGCAAACTTTTAATTTGGCTTAACAGTATGACATTCATTTCTATTTATTCATATTTTATATATTTACTTCATCTTCGTCGAGTTTCGTAGTGTTTACTACATTTTCAAACAGAATAAAAACAAATTTTATCTATACTATTATATATATTCGTTGAAGGCTTCCGCAAAACTTCGAAAAGTGGGTTACGGTTATGTAACGAATGCAAAATGGCTCGAATAATAGAAGTTATATGAAATTTCTTTGGATTGAAACTAATTTAGACATATGACCCAAAAACGAATAAATAATTCTAACCCATAGTAATTTAGCCAACACAGACATTCGATGTTGTGAAACACCATTGTTCTTAATTGAAATTTAACCAAAGTGTTTTTGACAGATTTACCGGAAAAATAACCAGACATTTGAAACTAGCCCTAATTCAAAATTTATCACTTCATTCTGTTTACAGATTCTTAACCATCTTTTGCAAGAAAGTATTCACATGTTGGATCGTATAATTTTGGCGTGCATAACTCTGGAAGAATTAGATATGGAATTGATATCGGCAGTAGAAAGGGGAGATGAGGATATGACACTGAGATTACTGAAAAGAGGAGTTAATCCCAACAGAGCAGATCACAAAGGATACTGTACTCTTCACCATGCAGTAAAGCAAGGCCACAATATTCTGATTAGGCATCTTGTAAAATACGGCGCTGACATCGAAAAGGAAGGAATATTATATGGATACAAACCCTTACACTTAATCGTGTCAACAAACAACCAAATGAAATGCTTGGAGGAACTGATGAGGTGTAATGTTGATTTAAAAAGCAAAGATTGTATTGGAAACACTTTATTACAACTAAGTGTAAAGAATAATCCAGATAATGTCTACTTCATCAAAAAACTTATTTCTTTTGGTATGGATATAAATACGGTCGACATTGTAGGCAATAATTGTATGCACAATCTAGCTTCCAGTCGTGGTAAAGATCAAAATATTAAAATCGTGGCAAAACTTTTCATCAAAAAAGGTATCAATATAGACTGTCAGAATCGGACATTATTGGAAACACCCTTGCATATAGCTGCTAGACGTGGAAAATCATTTCTAATCGATATGCTCTTAGGCGAAGGGGCGGTTATAGATGTGATAGACAAAAATGGTCTTATTCCTTTCGACAACGTGCCAACGTCAGCGATAAATGTCTTTCGCGTATTCATCAAGCATCTGGCGTTAAAAATACACCGAGGAGAAATTGTAAACATGAATTTAGTGCATAAAATAAATTCGAATATCCAGCTGAAGCTATTATATGATAATATTGTTGAGGATTTGGAACGCCTAAAAGAACCAATAATAGAATCTCATAACGTCTCATATTACCATATATTGTGTGGGAAGAGTGAAAATGTGTTGAAATATATGAGGAACCTTGTGATAAGGGACAATGTTTCAGGCTATACAAAGATCTCTACCATATATAAAAAGGAAATTCAACAGAAAATAGAGAAAGTGACAGAAATGATGAAAAACGAGGAAATTATTTACAACAAAGTGAATAAGATATTCGATTATAAACTACCACATGTGTGTGTAGAGAAAATCTGTAGTTAACTTCACCCAGAAGATATTGCAAGATGTTGAAATTCTGGATAAGAAAATAATATTGCTTTTGGAGATTAGTTATATGTGTATTATATTATCAAAATGTGTACATATATTGTAAAAACTATGTATAAATAATAAATATATGAATAATTGTTAAGATATTCAAGGGTTGTGATTTATTCTAGATTTGAAATGAACGATTCATACTTTTTTATGCAGTTCCAATGAAATATATATGAAATGAATGACTCTTGGTGAAACATTATAACAATTTTATTTAGAATCATTCTCGCAGTTTCTTTCCTAACTATTATGTCAAATACAGAGTACAAAACCAAAATAGAAGACTTAATGAAATCCGAAAATTTGAGAGAACTTAAATCAGACCTAAAAAATAGTTTTCGTAGATCAGTGAAGCAATAGTTTTATGATTGCAAGAATATTTTTATTGTCGAAAACCCAAAAACTCTAAATGTCATGAATCCTACAGAACCTGTTCTTTATGGAATGCCAAAATTACATAAAGACGACATTATTATTAGAACTGTTGTTTCATATATAAATGCTCCAGCTTATAAATTATGTGAATTTCAATAATTATAAATAATATTTATCGAGACATCTGCTGACAATTCAATCTCTTAAACTAATATAGGTGAGACAACAAAATTATCTTTATGAAATATAAATGATTTGAAGTAAAACACTTTATTTCCGCTTATTTTTATTTTTCAACGACAATTGTTTCGTCAATTACATATTGACTTCTTCAGGTGAGTATGGCTACTAGAGTAACCATACTCACCTGACGTGAGCAAAAAATGTTACGGGAACTAAGCATTTTTCGCCTAGTAATAAAAAACATTCTATTTCCACACAATTCTTAATGTTGGCTTAATCATTTTCTACATTTGAACTGATACTGTATGAATACTTAATATTTTATACAGTGTCAGTTCAAACGTAGAATATTATTAAGCCACAATATGGCGAATAATTGTCGTTCAACAATAAAAAGCTTGTGTAAATTGAATTTCATTTATAAGTAATTCAAAATTACTTTTAATCTATTACAGACCGAATCCTTCCATTAAACCCTTTCCTTTTAGCGCGATTGTTCCATATGTAACAAAAATAATTTGCACTAAGTATAGGTATTTTTCACCTTCACTTATCAACAAAACGCATAGAAAATAATATTTTTCCGCAAATCATTCATCAGGTTTGCTTTTGTATACAAAATGGCAAATTATCATTGAAACCCTTTCAATTTCAAAATCGGGAGTATTTTCTATAAACTTTCGATATTTCTCAAGAAATGAATTTCGGGAAAGAACGAATTTTTATAACATGTTTATTGAAAAAGTTCCATTGTTGGGAAGGAGCATTCAAAATTCAATAATTTCTTTCGTTAACAAATAATATTATTGGTTATTATTCCGAAATGAAATATAATTCTAATGAAAATGATTCGAATAAGTTATCAACATTATCCCATATTTCATAGATTATTCCAAACTCATTATTTTAAAATTACCTACCAGCGTTCAGTGAAGTGCTAATGTATTTCTGAGTATATCTTAATATCATAACAGTAAAACTTTTGGGTTCTGTTAATTATGAAGTTTCATCAGTGATATATGATCTTTTGTATATTTATGCAAATTTATTTCAGGTAAGTTATTAATTTCAGGTAGAAAAATGACAAAATATTGAATAACCTAAACGACATATCTTTCTAAATTATCCGAAGAGGTCAAATTATTGGTATTTAGCTGCCAATCTTAACATCGGAATTTCCAAAAATATTTATTAGAGTAACAATCTTATTCTTCATCTATCGACATTTTAGTGCATGAGACATGGAAACTACCTAATTTTTATTCTCCCAATATTTACGAAATTGCAGAATCTTAGTATATTTACCTGTTACAGAAACCATATAATTAAATCTTCCCTTACTCCGAGAAAGAACCAATTCGGTAATAAAACAAGAAATAATAAATGCTTTGACAGTTTGCCTGCAACAAAATTATTTCACGTTTAATGGCAAGATTGACATATGTTACTATCCGAAATGGATTTTATGGATTCTCTAGACAGCAGAATAATAAAAAGCCATTACTTTAAATGCTTCATTTATTGGTACAGATATGTAGATGATGTTTTATGTTTACTCAATGTCGCTGATAGATCATTTTGTTTGTTTGTGGAATTCTTGATTAAATTATCCACATCCATGCAATTCACTAATGAATTAGAAAAAAACAGTAGTACCAAATTTTGCTATACAGATTGATATCTGTACGATGGGTCGATTAAGAATGTTGGATTTTTTAAAATCTGTTATACAGGGGTGTTATACAGGGTGATTCAAAAATTATTGTATGCGACCTCGGACCGCGTCTGTAGTGTACATAGAGGGGTCATCCGAGAAGTAAAGTACGGCGGTCGTCCGAAAATTTTCGTTTCGTCGGAAGAAAGGGCAAAATGACACCCGTCATAATTCTCCTAACTTTATTGAAATTAATTGTGATAACAATCACGCTGGAAACAATACCATTAGAAAATAATATACTACCCGTCCTAATAGGAAAAGCCTATATCACAAATAGATATTTATAATTGATCTATCACATTGATTTGAATAAAATAGAAGAAATAATTTTCAAATATCAGTAAGAAATTGAAGACCTCAAAAAGCAACAATTAGATTTCGCTCAAACAGCAAATTTAGAACATTCTAATGAAATAAATTTTAAAGCCCATGAAGAGATTCTTAATGAAAATATTGGAACTAAAAGAGGACTAGTTAATCTCGGTGGCAAGATTTCAAAATTATTATTCGGAACCTCAGGTTCACATGATGAGGAATTGTATAGAAATTATTTTCTATGAGGAATCAGAAGCAGATAGCTACTGTCGTAAATGATCTTTACAAGATTAATCTTTTACATGAATCTACTTTAACCTATGCTAAATTTGCTGAATTGATAACAAACGTCACAATTATACATATTAATTTTTTGAAAGATTATTATCAATTGTGATACGAAGATTATCTTCCAAAATACAATATTATTATTTTTGATATCAATTCCCACTATTTATGAAAAAGGATATAACTTATACAAGTTTTACTTCCTACCCCGAAATAATTTGACCGTTTCCCATACCAATTCCTATATGCTCTCGCAAGAAGAATTACTAGAATGGTCAATAAACCAATTCCATCCAATTGAAGCAGATTTCTTATGTAATCCAAAGAGAATCCAATGATGAAGAAACCAAGAAAGATGACGTTCCTTATATAGTGTTAGAAGACTTAGATCAATGGAATGTTCGATATTTCAAAGTTTCTGTATTATTTATCACAATGCTCATTTTTGTACAAATTATATTTGCTTTTGCTTTCAGACATTTTAGAAAAAATGTATTCTCTAAAGCTACACTTTCAGCTGATAACTTCCTCTATGAAGGGGATGAATTACATAATCTTAACCCTTATTAATTTAATGGATTTTTTCCAATACTCCATAAGACCTGTAAATTAGCATGTATTTTTATTGTAATTCAAAATTTCTCCCCATGAATCATATCATAATTTAGATAAGGACACCTATAAATACCATTGTGATTGTTTATTCTTCAAGAGATTAGACGCATTCATCATTGTATTCAAATGAATATATATATATTTTTTTTATATATTTATATATATATATATAATATATATTTTTTTTTTTTTGTTTTTTTTTTTAATAATCACCATTATGGGAGTTTCCTCTAGAAGGTCCGGGTCTTAACGACCAAGGACCTTCTAGGCAGCTGTAAGGAACATTCTAACAATTCTTGTTGTCCAGAGGATCACCTCCTTCTGAGCTTTACTTATCAACTCCTGATCCAGTTCAAGGAGTTCCGTATTTTCTGCCAGGTGGCTCTCAACCAATCCATTCGTGGAGATTATCAGGGGCAGAATCTTTACCGTTCTTAGCTGGTGTATCTCTTTTATTTCAAAAGCCAGGTCATGGTACTTTGTTAGTTTCTCCGTGTACGCTCTACTTATGTTATCATCTGCCGGGACGGTTATATCAATGATTGTTGCTTTGCGGTTTCCTTTATCAAAGATCACGATGTCGGGCCTGTTGTGCGGCACCGATCTATCCGTTATTATCGGGTTGTCCCAGTAGAGTTTGAACTGACTGTTTTCAAGTATCGGCTTGGGTAAGTATTCGTGTACCCTTCGAGAGGTAAGTATAAGTCCTACTTTCATGGCAATGGCTTGGTGAAAGATTTTTGCCATAGAATTATGTCGCTGGGTGTACTCCCTGGGTGCAAGAATGGGGCATGAGGATGTCACATGTTGTATAGACTCCAAGGCTTGGCAGCATTTCCGGCATCTGTCAGTCGGTATGTTCTTTTTGGCTATATGTTTCAGGTACGCTCTTGTTGGCACTACCTGATCTTGGATTGCGATGAGACGTCCCTCGGTTTCTGGGAATAAATAACCGGATTTAAGGTAAGTTAGTGACTGCTCTCTATTAACTCTATTTTCTTTCAGTGCCTCCGGATACCTGCCATGTAAGGGTTTGCCGTGCCATTCCTCCAGTAGTTGTTCAGATGATGGCGTCTGTGGTGGGTTATTTCTGCTTGCCAGATTTAAAGCCGTGATGTTGCGGTCTTCCTGGCATATTGATTGAAAGAACGGTAAGTTTTTTGAGTGGAAATATTCTCTGAGTTCAGTTACCGCTTTATTGTGGGCCTTTTCAACATTTCGCAAACCCCTTCCTCCTTGGTGCCTAGGCATGTAAAGTCTGATCACCGATGCATGGGGATGGTGGATGCCGTATTTAGACATAAGGACTCGCACATGTGTGTCAATCGCCTTCAACTCTGTGCTCGACCACCTGATCACGCCGAAAGAGTAGGCTATACTTGGAATTGCCCATGTATTGATTGCCGTAAACATTGCCTTGGAGTTCAGTTTACTGCGGAGGGTTTTTTTTATTCTAGCAAAAAATTTATTTTTGAAATCTTCTTTCTGTTTTGATGTTCTTATCTCCAATGCTTGTTGTATACCCAGGTACTTATATGATTCTTCTGGGCTTAGTTCTTGTATAGCCACCTCATCTTGAATAAGCATTTCTCCCCCTTGTGTCAACTTTCCTCTCTTGACGTGTAATGAGGCACATTTGTCCAGCCCCATCTCCATTCTGATGGTTTGTGTGAAAGATGTCACTATCCCAAGAAGGCTCCTCAGTTGCTCCTCATTCACGGCATATAGCTTGAGGTCATCTATATACAGTTGATGAGTAATTTTGATGTTTGACCTGTCGTCCACAAGGTATCCGTATCGGTTGTTGTTGAGCAGCCTACTGAGGAGGTTTAAAGCTAGACAAAACCAGAGGGTGCTGAGTTTATCCCCTTGGAAGATGCCAGTTAAGATTCTTATCTCTGGTGTTATTATTTTGCCGAATGTTAAGTTCGTCCTCCAGGTTGTCATCAGATGTTCTAGTAAGCCTATAATGTGTCCAGATACACCGTAGAGTTTCAGAACTTTAAGAAGCCAGGAGTGCGGGACCGAGTCGAAAGCCTTTTTGTAGTCGACCCATGCGACCGAGATGTTCCTTAACTTCTTCCTTGCCTGTTTGGTTATAAGATGATCGATGGTTAACAACTCCTTGCAGCCCTGGGCACCTCTTCTGCAGCCATTCTGCTCTCGTGCAAGGATCTTGTACTTGCTTACATGCTTCCACAGATGTTTGGTGATTATTCCTGTGAGTATCTTATAGACAGTAGGAAGACATGTAATGGGTCGATAAGCCTTGGGGTCAGGACTGGTGTTTCCTTTTGGAAGCATATGGGTGACCCCCAAAGTGAAAAACTCTGGTATGATGGAGGGTTCCGCCAACGCTCTCTGAAAAAATTTGGCCAATTTATGGTGAGTGGCCTTGAAGTTTTTCCACCAGTAATTATGGAGTTTGTCAGATCCTGGAGCAGCCCAGTTATTTGAGTTCTTAAGGACAGATGATATGTCTTCCTCCATAATTTCGAGATCTTCCATGGTGTAGTTTCCTGCCTCCTTCTCAGCGTCTTTTATCCAGAAAGCCTCATCATCATGAGTCTCCCTTCGCTCCCAAATTCCCTTCCAGACTTCAAACATTTCTCTCTCATCTGGGTTCACTCCTTCCGTGTTGTTTGCGTTCTCAAGCTTGCGGAAGAACTCTTTAGGATTTTTGTAGTACAGCTGGTTGTTCCTATACCTCTTTACTCTTTCGTTGTACCTTTGTATGCGGTTTCCTAACGCTTTCACCTTCTGTTTCAGCTTGTCGAGGACCACCATCATCTGCTCTGGGAGAAGTTGGTTCGAGCCATTTGTTCTAATACGTGATTCTGATGCGATCTGCCGTACTCCCTTCATGATCCTGTTGGACGGTATTTCTGTATTGAGGTAAGTATGTAAGGTGCCAATTCTTTTTCTTATAATCCTAATTTTCTTTTCCAGCCTCATTTTCCATGGTGGTATCATTTCATGACGGCGAGTTGGTTGGGCCCCGCTTATGCTTATTTTGAGATCTTCGCATACTGTGATTGCTCCAGCGTATACGCAGTCGACCACCTCTCTCAGTGTGGCGGTTACATCGATGTATCTCTCCATTATCCTGTTGATTTTTTGGACACACTCTAGCATTTCTTTGGATTGCTTCATTCTTGGGATGTTTGCCCTTTTACTCGGAGAAAGTCCTGAGTATTTCTGGAGGTTTCGGTAATAATTACGTTCTAGCCTGGATGGTTGTACGCTCATTCGGATATGTGATCTGGTTTCCATTCGTGTTTCTTCATCAGGCTCTGCATTTATAGGGGCACCACGCGGGATATAACTTTGAGCAATGGTGTCAAGTTCAGTGGTGGAGAACTTTTCCCTTTCAAGAAGCCACCTGACTCTATTTGCCAGAAGGTTGGCGTAAGATGGTCTCTGCGGGATGGTGTCATTCCATAATTCTGTAAGTAGCTCTCTGTATGTCTTTCCTGTTCTTGGTTGCATTTCCTTCGCTATAAAATGAACGCGCATTATAAGGATGTTGTCCTCCTCCGTCCATCGCGTTCTCGCATCTCGCCTATTTGAAACTCCCGTGGGACGAGATCCTCTCTCGTCCAAACTTGAGCTTCCTTCCATATTCCGTGAAACGAGATCCTGGCTTACGGTGCCATCTCGGGGGGCTGCGCCGCTTGCACCACAGCTGACCCCATCGGGCTCTGCCTCCAGACGGTTCCGAAGAGGACCAGCCCGCTGTCCCCTACCGCCCTGATTCTGGCTTCTAGTGATAGGAGCGATATATTCTGCAGAGCCTCAGGATGCTGACCTGAGGCTCTGGATGACTCGGGTATGCGGGGTCGTCACGCCCCGATAGCTAATGCTACCCTGCATATATATATATATATATATATATATATATATATATATATATATATATATATATATTTATATATCTATATATATATATATATATATATATATATAGTATATATATATATATATATATATATATATATATTTATATATATATATATATATATATATATATATATATATATATATATATATATATAAATATCTGTATATATATATATATATATATATATATATATATATATATATATATATATATATATACCTTATATATACTATATATATACATTCTGTCAAGAAAGTACCGGGAATTATCGATTTAAATCTGGCGGGGTAATGAGGCAGGTAAAAATTTTTTTTCCTAGGTTGGTACCACCGTCCTTAATTACTATGCCAAGCTTGAGCAGGATCTGTCAACGAGTGTGTTTGCAACAGCTGATTAAGTCAGTCGATGTCAGAGTGCGTGCCGATTTTTACTATGGGTGATTACGTTGAGCAAAGAATTTGTTTAAAGTTTTGTGTTGCAAATGAATTTTCGTGTGCCGATGCATTGAGAATGTTGCAAAAGGCCTTTGGTGATAATGCTCTATCGAAAACTCGTGCATATCAGTGGTACAGAGCCTTGAAGGACCGTCGTGAAGTGGTCGAAGACTTGCCTCGTTCCGGACGCCCATCGACGGCTTCGATCGAAGATAACGTCGATAAAATTAAGGAAAGGGTGCTGAAAAACCGTCGTACCAGCTTGAGAGAGATAGCACATGATCTAAAGATATCCCACGAGTTTGCACGTACGATTTTGATTGATATTTTGGGCATGAGAAAGATGGCCGCACGACTCGTACCGAAAGACCTGAATTTTCTTCAAAAACGTCATCGCGAACAGGTTGCTTTAGACATGCTGGATCGCTGTAATTCCGATTCTTCATTCATGGAACGCATTATAACTGGTGATGAGACCTGGGTCTACGAGTACGATATGCAAACAAGCCAGCAATCATCGGAATGGGTGGCAAAAAATTAGCCGAAACCGAAAAAACCACGCCAAAGCCGCTCGAAAATGAAGGCGATGCTCATTGTTTTCTTCGATATCCGTGGCGTGGTGCACTACGAATTCGTTCCAAAGGGTCAGACGGTAAACAAGGAGTATTACCTAGGCGTTATGAAACGTTTGCGTGAGCGTATCCGTAAGAAGCGGTCAAATTTGTGGGCGAACAACACATGGATTTTGCATGACGATAACGCGCCTTCTCACCGAGCTACGATTGTGACTGACTTTCTCGCCAAAAACTCAACAAACGTGCTTCAGCAACCACCGTATTCGCCGGATTTGGCTCCCTGCGACTTTTTCCTCTTCACAAAACTAAAATTGCCCCTTCGTGGCACCCGTTTTGAGTCGATTGAAGCCATAAAACAAAATTCGGCGCAAGAGCTAAAGTCCATCCCGGAAAGCGCCTATAAAAAATGTTTCGATAATTGGAAGTGCCGTTGGCATAGATGTATTGGAGCAAATGGAGCCTATTTTGAAGGCGACCCAATAAATTTTGACGATTAAATGTGAAAATGATGTTTTAATTAAAAATTCCCGGTAGTTTCTTGACAGAGTAGTATATATATATATATATATATATATATATATATATATATATATATATATATATTTATATAGTATTACAGTTAAATTAAATAATTATACGAATATATTATAGAAATGACTCACCGTTGAGTCGTTAGAGTTTAACCAAACCGAAATTAATTAAATAATATCCATTCCGATAGAAATATTAATAATTTAATTCATAAAAATAGAAGAAAGAGCATATTCAGAGCACATAACGACAAGTCGAGTGAAAATTCTTTGAACAGGGATCAGAAATCAGTATACTTGTTGACAATTTATAAACAGAATTCACAGGCAGATTTAAATACCCAATTATTCAATGTAAAAAAAGCCACAGTTGCATTAAATAGAAGTAATTTGAATTTAGATATGTAATTTGAAATCGATGAAGAAATTGTTGAAAAGATTTGTTACTTTCATGAATCACAGATGAACTTCAGTGAAATCATTGACAACGAACAAGCTAAATTAAATATAACTCACCAGAATTATGTAAACGGGACAAATTTGATCAAAATTCAATTAATTAAATGAAAGATACATCTACGTCAGATATTTTTAAATTATTAATGTCAGAGATATCCTTCAAGATGTTTAGGCATCAAAAGAATTATAATAGCACCTAAGATTTATGAATTTAATCAATTTCATAAGTAATAATGAGTAATTTATAAGTTATAAGCATCAGAACTTAAACTTTGTTAAATTTTGACACTTGAAATACTTTACTGATGAAAAGCAAGATTTTGATTGTTCTATTCAACATGAAACATACATCAAAATGTAGTTAACAAAATAGGATAATTTTCAACAGTAGTTTCAAACCAAGAAATATTGTAAATTTTGTAAAATAATCGAAAGCATCATTTTTCAATAATTTTGACAGAAGCTAGTAAGCTTTGAAATTCAATTTTTCGTGAAAACTTTTAATAGGAAAGACACAGAAAAATTGCCAAGTCTTTAAAATACGAGAACAGAATTCACATCGGCCTGTCTCAAAATAGAACATTACTCTCTTCAATAGTCCAGGTCCAAAACCTAAAAATAAATCAATAATATTATTGTAAATGGAAATGTGATAAAAAAATTACGTTACCTGAGTGTAGTGAATGGAAATAAACCCAAATAGCAATCAAGAATACAACAATTTAAATCAAAAAGAGGAAATCAACCTAGTGGGTTGGGAGATCCGAACATTCTGGAAATATTCTTGAGAAACAGAAACAAAATCCTGAAATAGAGCAAAGCCAACATCAAATGAACACTGTCAATGGATGATTTAACTTACCATATGTAGAAATAAGTTTATACATGTAAAATTTTTCAATTTGAATTCAAAAACAAATCATTGCTTGTTTACGTTAGAATTACGTTACGATATTTAAATAGTGTTAAGTTAGAACATAGAATTAGACATTATTTAGATTATTAATCACTGATTATTATTATATTTCAAATTACTCAGTCGTAATATATACTGTAAAAAAATTCAGCTTATTAAAAATTCAAATTGAACCCTCCCTAAAAGATCAAATCAAATTTAATAATATTTGAATTTCAATTATTCAACAACAAAATTAAAATCTTAAGAGCTAGCTGGTAACATTGAATACAAGCAGCTAGATACAAGGGTTATCAAACCAGTATTCATTCTGAAATTATATATTTAAACCATATCGAATTGGCTCCACTATGTGCGGTAGAAAAAAGTAAAAGTGAATTAAAAATTTAAGTTGTTATTCCATAACAATATATATAATATATGACTAATGTTGACTGCCGGGACATTTTGTACATTTGAAAGAACAGTGTACAATTGATTGTATATAACTTCACTTCTTCATATATCTGTTTTTGTAAGCATCTGTAATTTCAGAGGTGCCTCATAATTATTACAATTACATATCTACTTTTGTATGTAACGTTTATTTCAATTTTATTTCAATTTATCTTAATAGGTGCCGAAAATCTGAAAGCTCCTTCGATAGATATTTTTTTCTTCATTTAGTCCATAATTAAATTTCAATTATGATTCATACATGCTTCGAAAGCAGTCTTTTATTCAGATATCAACTTTATACTTGATTTTAAAACCTAGACATCAGGCTTTAAACCTTGAGTAATTAATCATTTTTCGTCAATAATTCATAGATCACTCAAATGAACTGTAAGAACATTTTCAAAAATGAACTTTTCGTCATGTCCATCCCTTCATTTATTCGTGATGAGTACGGATTTTGATCTGATATTCATCAATATATATTCTTGTAATGACTACTTGCACTCCCAATATATGAAGAACAACTTTTACACAAAATAAATAATATTTTACATTAATTATCCCTGAGTAAAAAGTAGCAAATTTATAGTCCGGAGCAATTTCTAAAACATACGAATAATATTGTATCGATATCCTTACATATTACAGATTAAAGTTGCCCGCTGCGTCTGTCTGTATGTCTGTTCGCGATTAACTCGAAAAGTGATGAAAGCATTTTTATGCGGCTTTAACCAATTGATAGACTGATTTATGAGGAAGATTGGTACACAGTTTGACAAGGTTTTATGCGAATTGGTTGAGATATGATGATAAATGTCGAGTTTGGGAGCTTTCTTTGGAAAAGATGCCTAATCTCTTTGAGATATAACAAAACTATGCATGGTAGGATATTCCTCTTTTATAGGTCTCCAAAGAAGTCCGCGATGGCAATGGATCAGCTTACTATTTATCGATTTTAAATTCTGAAAAAGTTTACCTACCAACAATGCGGCAATTGGAAAGTTATTCAAACGAATGCAGTATTAATAATGTGTTAATTATTATAGAAATACTTTACATTAGTAACCTCAAGAAATATATGCACGTCATTAAAATGTTTCACACTAATAATAATATAAATATTTTAAAAAATTTTGAACAATTTTAAAAAATTAGCCTTCTACATATTTAATTCCAAAAGATTATATTCAATGATTATAACTTCTGAAAATAAATTAATAATTAAGATTATGTTGGATATTCTTGAAAGATATTGGTTTTCATAGGATTGATAAGCAGAAACAAAATTTTGTCTATTCAAAATGTTTAATTTATAGGATTTTAGTAAATAATTTTTATTTATTGGATTTTGTTATACCATTTGGATGTCTTATAATGAATGTTTATTCTATGTCATGATATAAGTGGTACTTATACGACATTATTTTAATTTATTTTCAGAAGTTATAATCATTGAATATAATCTTTTGGAATTAAATATGTAGAAGGCTAATTTTTTAAAATTGTTTAAAATTTTTTAAAATATTTATATTATTTTATATACCTTCTATCAAGAATGACCTCTATTTACGTTATTTTATTTATAATATATAATTATATGGTTTCCCCAAACATTCATACAGATAGTCCTTGTGTTATAGCAAAGGCCGTTAAATTTGTCTTCCAATCTTCTAGATCAGGTTAAACCACAGAGATATTTCTGTGTGTAGTGGATACCTATTTAAGGTTCTCATTTTTAAATAGAACTTTTTCTCGAAGGCGAAGGGTGAGTTTGAATATGTGTTATTAATTGATTTTATATTTATTGAATATGAATATTTGAATACTGATGAGCAAAGTCGATTTTAAAACTTGTTTTTCAGTAATGTTTTGCATATCTTGAGTTTTTGTATAAAGTACCTTGGTTAGATATCCAATAATATTGAATAGTCTAAGTAAGATAGTTTTGTGATAAAATTCTTAAGATTATGTTGGATATTCTTGAAAGATATTGGTTTTCATAGGATTGATAAGCAGAAACAAAATTTTGTCTATTCAAAATGTTTAATTTATAGGATTTTAGTTAATAATTTTTATTTATTGGATTTTGTTATACCATTTGGAGTCTTATAATGAATGTTTATTTTATGTCATGATATAAGTGGTACTTATACGACATTATTTTAATTTATTTTCAGAAGTTATAATCATTGAATATAATCTTTTGGAATTAAATATGTAGAAGGCTAATTTTTTAAAATTGTTTAAAATTTTTTAAAATATTTATATTATTTTATATACCTTCTATCAAGAATGACCTCTATTTACGTTGTTTCACACTATATAATTTAAACGAATATCTAAGGAGTAGTCTAAAATAATTTGCACCTTGAATCAGAAAAATATAGAGTAAAAAAAATTAAATCAGTTTGGAAGACTCACAAAGTTCGTTTTGGTTTTATCATTCAATAATTAGTTTTATAGATCTACTAAAAAATCCGCGATGGCATATATCTCTTTTAAGGATAGCTTATTTTAGCTATTCTATATTCTGAAAATATTGTCACATACAATGCAGTAATTGAAAAACTATTTAGATGGAAACAGTAACTCAAACATGTTAGTTATCTTAAGCATTTCATGCGCATTATTTCGTTTTTATTTATCATTACGTGGGTATACATAAAATTTCATTTTTTTAATATGATACGTTGTTAAAACCATCTGGGAGCGAATATGAAGTTTAATGTAAGAAGCTAGATTGGATTCGAAAAAACACATGCTTCTTAAAATTTTACCGACTTCATCATGTCAATTGGTAAAAAACGGATGAAAATCGGTTGAAATATTCTTCAGTTCGTAAATTAGATAGAATCGGTAAGCAGTACGTTGATGACGAATCTACGAAAGCGTAGAAGGCCATGGTAGATTTTTATTGAATAATTCACTGAAAAATCTATGAATTCATACAATATTCCATAAATTCATACTAAAATGTATGTATACTAAAATGTATGAATTCATACAATAAAGTACGAATTCATACAAAAGTCTATGAATTCATTCAAAAATGTATGAATTCATTGAAAAATATATGAATTCATTGCAAAATGTATGAATTCATAGAACAAAATATGAATTCATTGAAACTGTATGAATTCATTGAGAAATGTATGAATTCGTTGAAAAATGTAGGAATTTATTGAAAAAGGATGATTTCATTGAAAAATGTATGCTTAACATTTACCAATATAATGACAATATTTGAAAAGCGCTGACGTGAAGTCGGAAGATTTTATGCGCACAAACATAGCCAGAGCGGTAACTCATTCAATTATTGAACTCGATTAACGCTGCTCTGCTCAGTTTTTATTTTAATGTTTAATGTTCTAATTGAACGACGCCTATGAACTTCTACAACACAGCCAATTTTGCCCATTAGCGAACTCAACTGAAATATTCGGACTCTGAACCTACCTTGAAAATTCAAAGATTCGAGCTCTTTCCGTTAGGCTAACGGACCGGATGGGTGGACGGACGGACAGTATTGAATTTGACCTCGGATTCTTCATCAGGAAATCGAATCCAGTCATTTGAGTACATTTTCGGCTCAAATTTCTAAATTTTCAGCCATTAGAGCGAAATGATAGCTCAATGTTCCCCTAGAACATGCGCGCAAAAAAGAACCTCTTCAGGTGCGTTGGTTGCAAAACATGCAAAACGTTGGTTGCCAACTCATGTAGTCACAATGTCATATTTTTTGAAATTTTTGCCAGAAATTTGAAAGAACGCGAAATTTGTTTGTTAATTTTGGACTTAACTATGACATTAGTTCGTAAATCGGCTAAATCCGTCCAATAATTCGAAGTTTTTATTATAAATATTACATTATAAATATCTCCAAAAATTCAGATATAATCAAATTTTAATTTGTAGAGTGAATGTTGATAATCAACATTAATAATCGATCATGCAATTAGTGAGGAGCACTTCATTGTAATATTAAAAAAAGTCTGTTTTTGCAACTCAAAATAACTTGGAAACATTTTTCTCTATTCAGTTTGGTTCATGCAGAAGTAAACATCAGCGCAAAGGAATGAAATAAGGAGATTCTCAAATCGATATCTCAATAACTGAATGGGTGAAATGCGGTATATATATACCGCATTTCACCCGAGTATGTATACATAGGTATAACGTATCTACATAAATGCTCGAGCAAAATTTCTTAGAGATCAAGTCATAAGCTATTACTGAACGAAGGCGCAAAAATCGCTGATTTTACTCGACTTATTTTTTGGATGTCGGTTTACAGATATCTTAGCAATTATTAGCCAATCACAAATACCATTACAATCAGTAGATTATTAATTTCGGATAATGTAACAATATTTCTCAACAATACACTAGCAAAAGTAAAGGTTTATACTAACAGAAAGCATGTCCGTACAATTCGATAAGACAAGATAATCTGAACCAGTGGCTGCTGGTGCACGAATTCATACATTTTTCAATGAATACAAACACTTTCCAATCAACTCATCTATTTTGCAGTGAATTCACACATTTTTCAATTAATTATATGCTATTGTATTCTCAATTCAATTTATTCATCAACAAATAATTACACTGGTACGCTGTATCTTATTCATTAGTAGTTACGCATTAATGACGCCGTCCGATGTGAAATATCGGTGTTTTCAATATTTCCATCAGATATCTCCGTATGTAACGAACGTAACTACTGTAACTAACGCGCAAGAACTCAGGACCGATTATTTACTTTCGGATGATCGCTGGAATAAGTTTTTCTAGAGTTGAAACTAACAGTTCAGTAGAAGATTGGGAGTAAATTCGTGGTTTACTCAGTTTTAGGGTAACATGCCAATTTTAAGGGGTTAAATTTTTAACCCTTCAATCCTGACTTAAAATTCCGAAGCATTCGTGAATATGCGCAGAGAGAAGATGGATGGGGGAAAATTCCATATGAGGATTTTCTGGAATTTAACGTTAGTCGCTTTGATAGGAAAATTCTGGGTTATTATAGAGATAATCATTTTATAATCCAAGATGAATAAAGTAAAATCATCACTGAACAACCAGTCCTCAACGTTGAGAAATAATGACTTAGAAATTTTGTGCACTAAAGGAAGAAGAAGAATATCATAGAGTTTTATAGAGTTAATTTGTATATTACAGATGCGTTGAAGAGAATTTAATCTAATTTACCCTGTTCTAAGGTTGAGATAATTCAAAATATAAAGTTTGATTACAACTATACAGAATAAAATTGTTGGTTAATTTTTGTGTACAATTATTTCAAGTAAGTATTCAAATTATACACATGAAAATTTTATTTTACATTTCAGTAATTGTTTTATTCTGTTATTCATTTTCGAATGTTAAGTTTAGAAAATATTTATTCTAATTTACATACAATTTATATAAGATTTCCATATCACATAAGTTGTGTTCACTATTTCTATTTTGTTTGGAACTAGCGTGAAGACTTAATAGGTAGTTTTTTTTTCTATAGATTTCATTTATTGAAAAATGAAGGCACGATGATATTTTTAAAATAGATTTAGTGAATTGTTATATAAAAATCAGTCGTGATAATATCATGTCGTTGGGAATTGGGAAAATATCTATACCATAAAAAATAAATTTAGAGGATAACTGAATGAGTATCATTATTTTAATTATTCTTATTATGGAATAAAACATATTTTTTCTATTTAATTTTTTCATAGCTTCTACTTCAAATGTGTAGATTTTTAGTCGCTTGACCATAAGCACTGGTTAATTTTCACTTTAAAGCAAAAGTTGGCGTTGAATAAATTACTATTGGTAAGCATTTGATGTTGGCAACGGATCAAATGTATGAATTAGTTTAGAGCATTGAATAATTTCATTCGTTTTGTACTCAAATGATTAGCCTACATATAGGTGGTATCATTTAAAAAAGGTTCATGTCATAAGAGTTAAGATCGAACACGAACGTGAGTAGATTGATTGAATGGTTAACACTAAGGTTAAGAAAGACTAAACCACAGGAAAGTGTTTCGTAGTTTACCTTTAGACATATACCAAATATACCCACTTATTTAAAAAATGAAAAATTGAATGGTTAGGTGCTAACTAGAGTAACATTACCTCAATTAAAACAAATTGTAGAAATTGCTATGTTTTACTACCAATAAAAATATATATTTTTATTGGTAGTAAAATATAGTAATTTCTACAATTTGTTTTAATTATGATCAACTACCAAATAGTGACGGCTGAAACAATTCAGTAACATTACCTCACTTCATTACTGTTCGGTTATATAGATGGGAGTAATATTGATGTATTGTTGAATGAAAATGTAATAAGTATGTTGAGAATTATTCCATTAAGTAGTCAGCAAACTTTTAATTTGGCTTAACAGTATGACATTCATTTCTATTTATTCATATTTTATATATTTACTTCATCTTCGTCGAGTTTCGTAGTGTTTACTACATTTTCAAACAGAATAAAATCAAATTTTATCTATACTATTATATACATTCGTTGAAGGCTTCCGCAAAACTTCGAAAAGTGGGTTACGGTTATGTAACGAATGCAAAATGGCTCGAATAATAGAAGTTATATGAAATTCCTTTGGATTGAAACTAATTTAGACATATGACCCAAAAACGAATAAATAATTCTAACCCATAGTAATTTAGCCAACACAGATATTCGATGTTGTGAAACACCATTGTTCTTAATTGAAATTTAACCAAAGTGTTTTTGACAGATTTACCGGAAAAATAACCAGACATTTGAAACTAGCCCTAATTCAAAATTTATCACTTCATTCTGTTTACAGATTCTTAACCATCTTTTGCAAGAAAGTATTTACATGTTGGATCGTATAATTTTGGCGTGCATAACTCTGGAAGAATTAGATATGGAATTGATATCGGCAGTAGAAAGGGGAGATGAGGATATGACACTGAGATTACTGAAAAGAGGAGTTAATCCCAACAGAGCAGATCACAAAGGATACTGTACTCTTCACCATGCAGTAAAGCAAGGCCACAATATTCTGATTAGGCATCTTGTAAAATACGGCGCTGACATCGAAAAGGAAGGAATATTATATGGATACAAACCCTTACACTTAATCGTGTCAACAAACAACCAAATGAAATGCTTGGAGGAACTGATGAGGTGTAATGTTGATTTAAAAAGCAAAGATTGTATTGGAAACACTTTATTACAACTAAGTGTAAAGAATAATCCAGATAATGTCTACTTCATCAAAAAACTTATTTCTTTTGGTATGGATATAAATACGGTCGACATTGTAGGCAATAATTGTATGCACAATCTAGCTTCCAGTCGTGGTAAAGATCAAAATATTAAAATGGTGGCAAAACTTTTCATCAAAAAAGGTATCAATATAGACTGTCAGAATCGGACATTATTGGAAACACCCTTGCATATAGCTGCTAGACGTGGAAAATCATTTCTAATCGATATGCTCTTAGGCGAAGGGGCGGTTATAGATGTGATAGACAAAAATGGTCTTATTCCTTTCGACAACGTGCCAACGTCAGCGATAAATGTCTTTCGCGTATTCATCAAGCATCTGGCGTTAAAAATACACCGAGGAGAAATTGTAAACATGAATTTAGTGCATAAAATAAATTCGAATATCCAGCTGAAGCTATTATATGATAATATTGTTGAGGATTTGGAACGCCTAAAAGAACCAATAATAGAATCTCATAATGTCTCATATTACCATATATTGTGTGGGAAGAGTGAAAATGTGTTGAAGTATATGAGGAACCTTGTGATAAGGGACAATGTTTCAGGCTATACAAAGATCTCTACCATATATAAAAAGGAAATTCAACAGAAAATAGAGAAAGTGACAGAAATGATGAAAAACAAGGAAATTATTTACAACAAAGTGAATAAGATATTCGATTATAAACTACCACATTTGTGTGTAGAGAAAATCTGTAGTTATCTTCACCCAGAAGATATTGCAAGATGTTGAAATTCTGGATAAGAAAATAATATTGCTTTTGGAGATTAGTTATATGTGTATTATATTATCAAAATGTGTATATATATTGTAAAAACTATGTATAAATAATAAATATATGAATAATTGTTAAGATATTCAAGGGTTGTGATTTATTCTAGATTTGAAATGAACGATTCATACTTTTTTATGCAGTTCCAATGACATATATATGAAATGAATGACTCTTGGTGAAACATTATAACAATTTTATTTAGAATCATTCTCGCAGTTTCTTTCCTAACTATTATGTCAAATACAGAGTACAAAACCAAAATAGAAGACTTAATGAAATCCGAAAATTTGAGAGAACTTAAATCAGACCTAAAAAATAGTTTTCGTAGATCAGTGAAGCAATAGTTTTATGATTGCAAGAATATTTTTATTGTTGAAAACCCAAAAACTCTAAATTTCATGAATCCTACAGAACCTGTTCTTTATGGAATGCCAAAATTACATAAAGACGACATTATTATTAGAACTGTTGTTTCATATATAAATGCTCCAGCTTATAAATTATGTGAATTTCAATAATTATAAATAATATTTATCGAGACATCTGCTGACAATTCAATCTCTTAAACTAATATAGGTGAGACAACAAAATTATCTTTATGAAATATAAATGATTTGAAGTAAAACACTTTATTTCCGCTTATTTTTATTTTTCAACGACAATTGTTTCGTCAATTACATATTGACTTCTTCAGGTGAGTATGGCTACTAGAGTAACCATACTCACCTGACGTGAGCAAAAAATGTTACGGGAACTAAGCATTTTCCGCCTAGTAATAAAAAAAATTCTATTTCCACACAATTCTTAATGCTGGCTTAATCATATTCTACATTTGAACTGATACTGTATGAATACTTAATATTTTATACAGTGTCAGTTCAAACGTAGAATATTATTAAGCCACAATATGGCGAATAATTGTCGTTCAACAATAAAAAGCTTGTGTAAATTGAATTTCATTTATAAGTAATTCAAACTTACTTTTAATCTATTACAGATCGAATCCTTCCATTAAACCCTTTCCTTTTAGCGCGATTGTTCCATATGTAACAAAAATAATTTGCACTAAGTATAGGTATTTTTCACCTTCACTTATCAACAAAACGCATAGAAAATAATATTTTTCCGCAAATCATTCATCAGGTTTGCTTTTGTATACAAAATGGCAAATTATCATTCAAACCCTTTCAATTTCAAAATCGGGAGTATTTTCTATAAACTTTCGATATTTCTCAAGAAATGAATTTCGGGAAAGAACGAATTTTTATAACATGTTCATTGAAAAAGTTTCATTGTTGGGAAGGAGCATTCAAAATTCAATAATTTCTTTCGTTAACAAATAATATTATTGGTTAATATTCCGAAATGAAATATAATTCTAATGAAAATGATTCGAATAAGTTATCAACATTATCCCATATTTCATAGATTATTCCAAACTCATTATTTTAAAATTACCTACCAGCGTTCAGTGTAGTGCTAATGTATTTCTGAGTATATCTTAATATCATAACAGTAAAACTTTTGGGTTCTGTTAATTATGAAGTTTCATCAGTGATGAATGATCTTTTGTATATTTATGCAAATTTATTTCAGGTAAGTTATTAATTTCAGGTAGAAAAATGACAAAATATTGAATAACCTAAACGACATATCTTTCTAAATTATCCGAAGAGGTCAAATTATTTGTATTTAGCTGCCAATCTTAACATCGGAATTTCCAAAAATATTTATTAGAGTAACAATCTTATTCTTCATCTATCGACATTTTAGTGCATGAGACATGGAAACTACCCAATTTTTATTCTCCCAATATTTACGAAATTACAGAATCTTAGTATATTTACCTGTTACAGAAACCATATAATTAAATCTTCCCTTACTCCGAGAAAGAACCAATTCGGTAATAAAACAAGAAATAATAAATGTTTTGACAGTTTGCCTGCAACAAAATTATTTCACGTTTAACGGCAAGATTCACATATGTTACTATCCGAAATGGATTTTATGGATTCTCTAGACAGCAGAATAATAAAAAGCCATTACTTTAAATGCTTCATTTATTGGTACAGATATGTAGATGATGTTTTATGTTTACTCAATGTCGCTGATAGATCATTTTGTTTGTTTGTGGAATTCTTGATTGAATTATCCACATCCATGCAATTCACTAATGAATTAGAAAAAAACAGTAGTACCAAATTTTGCTATACAGATTGATATCTGTACGATGGGTCGATTAAGAATGTTGGATTTTTTAAAATCTGTTATACAGGGGTGTTATACAGGGTGATTCAAAAATTATTGTATGCGACCTCGGACCGCGTCTGTAGTGTACATAGAGGGGTCATCCGAGAAGTAAAGTACGGCGGTCGTCCGAAAATTTTCGTTTCGTCGGAAGAAAGGGCAAAATGACACCTGTCATAATTCTCCTAACTTTATTGAAATTAATTGTGATAACAATCACGCTGGAAATAATACCATTAGAAAATAATATACTACCCGTCCTAATAGGAAAAGCCTATATCACAAATAGATATTTATAATTGATCTATCACATTGATTTGAATAAGATAGAAGAAATAATTTTCAAATATCAGTAAGAAATTGAAGACCTCAAAAAGCAACAATTAGATTTCGCTCAAACAGCAAATTTAGAACATTCTAATGAAATAAATTTTAAAGCCCATGAAGAGATTCTTAATGAAAATATTGGAACTAAAAGAGGACTAGTTAATCTCGGTGGCAAGATTTCAAAATTATTATTCGGAACCTCAGGTTCACATGATGAGGAATTGTATAGAAATTATTTTCTATGAGGAATCAGAAGCAGATAGCTACTGTCGTAAATGATCTCTACAAGATTAATCTTTTACATGAATCTACTTTAACCTATGCTAAATTTGCTGAATTGATAACAAACGTCAAAATTATACATGTTAATTATTTGAAAGATTATTATCAATTGTGATACGAAGATTATCTTCCAAAATACAATATTATTATTTTTGATATCAATTCCCACTATTTATGAAAAAGGATATAACTTATACAAGTTTTACTTTCTACCCCGAAATAATTTGACCGTTTCCCATACCAATTCCTACATGCTCTCGCAAGAAGAATTACTAGAATTGTCAATAAACCAATCCCATCCAATTGAAGCAGATTTCTTATGTAATCCAAAGAGAATCCAATGATGAAGAAACCAAGAAAAATGACGTTCCTGATATAGTGTCAGAAGACTTAGAACAATGGAATGTTCGATATTTCAAAGTTTCTGTATTATTTATCACAATGCTCATTTTTGTAAAAATTATATTTGCTTTTGCTTTCAGACATTTCAGAAAAAATGTATTCTCTAAAGCTACACTTTCAGCTGATAACTTCCTCTATGAAGGGGATGAATTACATAATCTTAACCCTTATTAATTTAATGGATTTTTTCCAATACTCCATAAGACCTGTATATTAGCAAGTATTTTTATTGTAATTCAAAATTAATCCCCATGAATCATATCATAATTTAGATAAGGACACCTGTAAATACCATTGTGATTGTTTATTCTTCAAGAGAATAGACGCATTCATCATTGTGTTCAAATGAATATATATATATTTAGATATATAAATTTGTTTATATATTTATATATATATATATATAATATATATATATACTATATATATATATATATATATACACTATATATATATATACATTCTGTCAAGAAAGTACCGGGAATTATCGATTTAAATCTGGCGGGGTAATGAGGCAGGTAAAAATTTTTTTTATTAGTTTGGTACTACCGTCCTTAATAACTATGCCCAGCTTTAGCAGGATCTGTCAACTAGTGTGTTTGCAACAGCTGATTAAGTCAGTCGATGTCAGAGTGCGTGCCGATTTTTAATATGGGTGATTACGTTGAGCAAAGAATTTGTTTAAAGTTTTGTGTTGCAAATGAATTTTCGTGTGCCGATGCATTGAGAATGTTGCAAAAGGCCTTTGGTGATAATGCTCTATCGAAAACTCGTGCATATCAGTGGTACAGAGCCTTGAAGGACGGTCGTGAAGTGGTCGAAGACTTGCCTCGTTCCGGACGCCCATCGACGGCTTCGATCGAAGATAACGTCGATAAAATTAAGGAAAGGGTGCTGGAAAACCGTCGTACCAGCTTGAGAGAGATAGCACATGATCTTAAGATATCCCACGAGTTCGCACGTACGATTTTGATTGATACTTTGGGCATGAGAAAGATGGCCGCACGACTCGTACCGAAAGACCTGAATTTTCTTCAAAAACGTCATCGCGAACAGGTTGCTTCAGACATGCTGGATCGCTGTAATTCCGATTCTTCATTCATAGAACGCATTATAACTGGTGATGAGACCTGGGTCTACGAGTACGATATGCAAACAAGCCAGCAATCATCGGAATGGGTGGCAAAAAATGAGCCGAAACTGAAAAAACCACGCCAAAGCCGCTCGAAAATGAAGGTGATGCTCATTGTTTTCTTCGATATCCGTGGCGTGGTGCACTACGAATTCGTTCCAGAGGGTCAGACGGTAAACAAGGAGTATTACCTAGGCGTTATGAAACGTTTGCGTGAGCGTATCCGTAGGAAGCGGTCAAATTTGTGGGCGAACAACACATGGATTTTGCATGACGATAACGCGCCTTCTCACCGAGCTACGATTGTGACTGACTTTCTCGCCAAAAACTCAACAAACGTGCTTCAGCAACCACCGTATTCACCGGATTTGGCTCCCTGCGACTTTTTCCTCTTCCAAAAACTAAAATTGCCCCTTCGTGGCACCCGTTTTGAGTCGATTGAAGCCATAAAACAAAATTCGGCGCGAGAGCTAAAGTCCATCCCGGAAAGCGCCTATAAAAAATGTTTCGATAATTGGAAGTGCCGTTGGCATAGATGTATTGGAGCAAATGGAGCCTATTTTGAAGGCGACCCAATAAATTTTGACGATTAAATGTGAAAATGATGTTTTAATTAAAAATTCCCGGTAGTTTCTTGACAGAGTAGTATATATATATATATGTATATATATATATATATATATATATATATATATATATATATATATATATATATATATATATATTTATATAGTATTACAGTTAAATTAAATAATTATACGAATATATTATAGAAATGACTCACCGTTGAGTCGTTAGAGTTTAACCAAACCGAAATTAATTAAATAATATTCATTCCGATAGAAATATTAATAATTTAATTCATAAAAATAGAAGAAAGAGCATATTCAGAGCACATAACGACAAGTCGAGTGAAAATTCTTTGAACAGGGATCAGAAATCAGTATACTTGTTGACAATTTATAAACAGAATTCACAGGCAGATTTAAATACACAATTATTCAATGTAAAAAAAGCCACAGTTGCATTAAATAGAAGTAATTTGAATTTAGATATCTAATTTGAAATCGATGAAGAAATTGTTGAAAAGATTTGTTACTTTCATGAATCACAGATGAACTTCAGTGAAATCATTGACAACGAACAAGCTAAATTAAATATAACTCACCAGAATTATGTAAACGGGACAAATTTGATCAAAATTCAATTAATTAAATGAAAGATACATCTACGTCAGATATTTTTAAATTATTAATGTCAGAGATATCCTTCAAGATGTTTAGGCATCAAAAGAATTATAATAGCACCTAAGATTTATGAATTTAATCAACTTCATAAGTAATAATGAGTAATTTATAAGTTATAAGCATCAGAACTTAAACTTTGTTAAATTTTGACACTTGAAATACTTTACTGATGAAAAGCAAGACTTTGATTGTTCTATTCAACATGAAACATACATCAAAATGTAGTTAACAAAATAGGATAATTTTCAACAGTAGTTTCAAACCAACAAATATCGTAAATTTTGTAAAATAATCGAAAGCATCATTTTTCAATAATTTTGACAGAAGCTAGTAAGCTTTGAAAGACGCAGAAGAATTGGCAAGTCTTTAAAATACGAGAACAGAATTCACATCGGCCTGTCTCAAAATGGAACATTACTATCTTCAATAGTCCAGGTCCAAAACCTAAAAATAAATCAATAATATTATTGTAAATGGAAATGTGATAAAAAAATTACGTTACCTGAGTGTAGTGAATGGAAATAAACCCAAATAGCAATCAAGAATACAACAATTTAAATCAAAAAGAGGAAATCAACCTAGTAGGCTGGGAGATCCGAACATTCTGGAAATATTCTTGAGAAACAAAAACAAAATCCTGAAATAGAGCAAAGCCAACATCAAATGAACACTGTCAATGGATGATTAAACTTACCAAAGGTAGAAATAAGTTTATACATGTAAAATTTTTCAATTTGAATTAAAAAACAAATCATTGCTTGTTTACGTTAGAATTACGTTACGATATTTAAATAGTGTTAAGTTAGAACATAGAATTAGACATTATTTAGATTATTAATCACTGATTATTATTATATTTCAAATTACTCAGTCATAATATATACTGTAAAAAAATTCACCTTATCAAAAATTCAAATTGAACCCTCCCTAAAAGATCAAATCAAATTTAATAATATTTGAATTTCAATTGTTCAACAACAAAATTAAAATCTTAAGAGCTAGCTGGTAACATTGAATACAAGCAGCTAGATACAAGGGTTATCAAACCAGTATTCATTCTGAAATTATATATTTAAACCATATCGAATTGGCTCCACTATGTGCGGTAGAAAAAAGTAAAAGTAAATTAAAAATTTAAGTTGTTATTCCATAACAATATATATAATATATGACTAATGTTGACTGCCGGGACATTTTGTACATTTGAAAGAACAGTGTACAATTGATTGTATATAACTTCACTTCTTCATATATCTGTTTTTGTAAGCATCTGTAATTTCAGAAGTGCCTCATAATTATTACAATTACATACCTACTTTTGTATGTAACGTTTATTTCAATTTTTATTTCAATTTTATTTCAATTTATCTTAATAGGTGCCGAAAATCTGAAAGCTTCTTCGATAGATATTTTTTTCTTCATTTAGTCCATAATTAAATTTCATTTATGATTCATACATGCTTCGAAAGCAGTCTTTTATTCAGATATCAACTTTATACTTGATTTTAAAACCTAGACATCAGGCTTTAAACCTTGAGTAATTAATCATTTTTCGTCAATAATTCATAGATCACTCAAATGAACTGTAAGAACATTTTCAAAAATGAACTTTTCGTCATGTCCATCCCTTCATTTATTCGTGATGAATACGGATTTTGATCTGATATTCATCAATATATATTCTTGTAATGACTACTTGCGTATTTCACTCCCAATATATGAAGAACAACTTTCACACAAAATAAATAATATTTTACATTAATTATTCCTGAGTAAAAAGTAGCAAATTTATAGTCCGGAGCAATTTCTAAAACATACGAATAATATTGTATCGATATCCTTACATATTACAGATTAAAGTTGCCCGCTGCGTCTGTCTGTATGTCTGTATTGAGAAATGTATGAATTCGTTGAAAAATGTAGGAATTTATTGAAAAAAGATGATTTCATTGAAAAATGTATGCTTAACAATTACCAATATAATGACAATATTTGAAAAGCGCTGACGTGAAGTCGGAAGATTTTATGCGCACAAACATAGCCAGAGCGGTAACTCATTCAATTATTGAACTCGATTAACGCTGCTCTGCTCAGTTTTTATTTTAATGTTTAATGTTCTAATTGAACGACGCCTATAAACTTCTACAACACAGCCAATTTTGCCCATTAGCGAACTCAACTGAAATATTCGGACTCTGAACCTACCTTGAAAATTCAAAGATTCGAGCTCTTTCCGTTAGGCTAACGGACCGGATGGGTGGACGGCCGGACAGAATTGAATTTGACCTCGGATTCTTCATCAGGAAATCGAATCCAGTCATTTGAGTACATTTTCGGCTCAAATTTCTAAATTTTCTGCCATTAGAGCGAAATGATAGCTCAATGTTCCCCTAGAACATGCGCGCAAAAAAGAACCTCTTCAGGTGCGTTGGTTGCAAAACATGCAAAACGTTGGTTGCCAACTCATGTAGTCACAATGTCATATTTTTTGAAATTTTTGCCAGAAATTTGAAAGAACTCGAAATTTGTTTGTTAATTTTGGACTTAACTATGACATTAGTTCGTAAATCGGCTAAATCCGTCCAATAATTCGAAGTTTTTATTATAAATATTACATTATAAATATCTCCAAAAATTCAGATATAATCAAATTTCAATTTGTAGAGTGAATGTTGATAATCAACATTAATAATCGATCATGCAATTAGTGAGGAGCACTTCATTGTAATATTAAAAAAAGTCTGTTTTTGCAACTCAAAATAACTTGGAAACAGTTTTCTCTATTCAGTTTGGTTCATGCAGAAGTAAACATCAGCGCAAAGGAATGAAATAAGGAGATTCTCAAATCGATATCTCAATAACTGAATGGGTGAAATACGGTATATATACCGCATTTCACCCGAGTATGTATACATAGGTATAACGTATCTACATAAATGCTCGAGCAAAATTTCTTAGAGATCAAGTCATAAGCTATTACTGAACGAAGGCGCAAAAATCGCTGATTTTACTCGACTTATTTTTTGGATGTCGGTTTACAGATATCTTAGCAATTATTAGCCAATCACAAATACCATTACAATCAGTAGATTATTAATTTCGGATAATGTAACAATATTTCTCAACAATACACTAGCAAAAGTAAAGGTTTATACTAACAGAAAGCATGTCCGTACAATTCGATAAGACAAGATAATCTGAAACAGTGGTTGCTGGTGCACGAATTCATACATTTTTCAATGAATACAAACACTTTCCAATCAACTCATCTATTTTGCAGTGAATTCACACATTTTTCAATTAATTATATGCTATTGTATTCTCAATTCAATTTATTCATCAACAAATAATTACACTGGTACGCTGTATCTTATTCATTAGTAGTTACGCATTAATGACGCCGTCCGATGTGAAATATCGGTGTTTTCAATATTTCCATCAGATATCTCCGTACGTAACTAACGTAACTACTGTAACTAACGCGCAAGAACTCAGGACCGATTATTTACTTTCGGATGATCGCTGGAATAAGTTTTTCTAGAGTTGAAACTAACAGTTCAGTAGAAGATTGGGAGTAAATTCGTGGTTTACTCAGTTTTAGGGTAACATGCCAATTTTAAGGGGTTAAATTTTTAACCCTTCAATCCTGACTTAAAATTCCGAAGCATTCGTGAATATGCGCAGAGAGAAGATGGATGGGGGAAAATTCCATATGAGGATTTTCTGGAATTTAACGTTAGTCGCTTTGATAGGAAAATTCTGGGTTATTATAGAGATAATCATTTTATAATCCAAGATGAATAAAGTAAAATCATCACTGAACAACCAGTACTCAACGTTGAGAAATAATGACTTAGAAATTTTGTGCACTAAAGGAAGAAGAAGAATATCATAGAGTTTTATAGAGTTAATTTGTATATTACAGATGCGTTGAAGAGAATTTAATCTAATTTACCCTGTTCTAAGGTTGAGATAATTCAAAATATAAAGTTTGATTACAACTATACAGAATAAAATTGTTGGTTAATTTTTGTGTACAATTATTTCAAGTAAGTATTCAAATTATACACATGAAAATTTTATTTTACATTTCAGTAATTGTTTTATTCTGTTATTCATTTTCGAATGTTAAGTTTAGAAAATATTTATTCTATTTTACATACAATTTATATAAGATTTCCATATCACATAAGTTGTGTTCACTATTTCTATTTTGTTTGGAACTAGCGTGAAGACTTAATAGGTAGTTTTTTTTTCTATAGATTTCATTTATTGAAAAATGAAGGCACGATGATATTTTTAAAATAGATCTAGTGAATTGTTATATAAAAGATCATTCGTGATAATATCATGTCGTTGGGAATTGGGAAAATATCTATACCATAAAAAATAAATTTAGAGGATAACTGAATGAGTATCATTATTTTAATTATTCCTATTATGGAATAAAACATATTTTTTCTATTTAATTTTTTCATAGCTTCTACTTCAAATGTGTAGATTTTTAGTCGCTTGACCATAAGCACTGGTTAATTTTCACTTTAAAGCAAAAGTTGGCGTTGAATAAATTACTATTGGTAAGCATTTGATGTTGGCAATGGATCAAATGTATGAATTAGTTTAGAGCATTGAATAATTTCATTCGTTTTGTACTCAAATGATTAGCCTACATATAGGTGGTATCATTTAAAAAAGGTTCATGTCATAAGAGTTAAGATCGAACACGAACGTGAGTAGATTGATTGAATGGTTAACACTAAGGTTAAGAAAGACTAAACCACAGGAAAGTGTTTCGTAGTTTACCTTTAGACATATACCAAATATACCCACTTATTTAAACAATGAAAAATTGAATGGTTAGGTGCTAACTAGAGTAACATTACCTCAATTAAAACAAATTGTAGAAATTGCTATGTTTTACTACCAATAAAAATATATATTTTTATTGGTAGTAAAATATAGTAATTTCTACAATTTGTTTTAATTATGATCAACTACCAAATAGTGACGGCTGAAACAATTCAGTAACATTACCTCACTTCATTACTGTTCGGTTTTATAGTTGGGAGTAATATTGATGTATTGTTGAATGAAAATGTAATGAGTATGTTGAGAATTATTCCATTAAGTAGTCAGCAAACTTTTAATTTGGCTTAACAGTATGACATTCATTTCTATTTATTCATATTTTATATATTTACTTCATCTTCGTCGAGTTTCGTAGTGTTTACTACATTTTCAAACAGAATAAAAACAAATTTTATCTATACTATTATATACATTCGTTGAAGGCTTCCGCAAAACTTCGAAAAGTGGGTTACGGTTATGTAACGAATGCAAAATGGCTCGAATAATAGAAGTTATATGAAATTTCTTTGGATTGAAACTAATTTAGACATATGACCCAAAAACGAATAAATAATTCTAACCCATAGTAATTTAGCCAACACAGACATTCGATGTTGTGAAACACCATTGTTCTTAATTGAAATTTAACCAAAGTGTTTTTGACAGATTTACCGGAAAAATAACCAGACATTTGAAACTAGCCCTAATTCAAAATTCATGACTTCATTCTGTTTACAGATTCTTAACCATCTTTTGCAAGAAAGTATTTACATGTTGGATCGTATAATTTTGGCGTGCATAACTCTGGAAGAATTAGATATGGAATTGATATCGGCAGTAGAAAGGGGAGATGAGGATATGACACTGAGATTACTGAAAAGAGGAGTTAATCCCAACAGAGCAGATCACAAAGGATACTGTACTCTTCACCATGCAGTAAAGCAAGGCCACAATATTCTGATTAGGCATCTTGTAAAATACGGCGCTGACATCGAAAAGGAAGGAATATTATATGGATACAAACCCTTACACTTAATCGTGTCAACAAACAACCAAATGAAATGCTTGGAGGAACTGATGAGGTGTAATGTTGATTTAAAAAGCAAAGATTGTATTGGAAACACTTTATTACAACTAAGTGTAAAGAATAATCCAGATAATGTCTACTTCATCAAAAAACTTATTTCTTTTGGTATGGATATAAATACGGTCGACATTGTAGGCAATAATTGTATGCACAATCTAGCTTCCAGTCGTGGTGAAGATCAAAATATTAAAATCGTGGCAAAACTTTTCATCAAAAAAGGTATCAATATAGACTGTCAGAATCGGACATTATTGGAAACACCCTTGCATATAGCTGCTAGACGTGGAAAATCATTTCTAATCGATATGCTCTTAGGCGAAGGGGCGGTTATAGATGTGATTGACAAAAATGGTCTTATTCCTTTCGACAACGTGCCAACGTCAGCGATAAATGTCTTTCGCGTATTCATCAAGCATCTGGCGTTAAAAATACACCGAGGAGAAATTGTAAACATGAATTTAGTGCATAAAATAAATTCGAATATCCAGCTGAAGCTATTATATGATAATATTGTTGAGGATTTGGAGCGCCTAAAAGAACCAATAATAGAATCTCATAATGTCTCATATTACCATATATTGTGTGGGAAGAGTGAAAATGTGTTGAAGTATATGAGGAACCTTGTGATAAGGGACAATGTTTCAGGCTATACAAAGATCTCTACCATATATAAAAAGGAAATTCAACAGAAAATAGAGAAAGTGACAGAAATGATGAAAAACAAGGAAATTATTTACAACAAAGTGAATAAGATATTCGATTATAAACTACCACATTTATGTGTAGAGAAAATCTGTAGTTATCTTCACCCAGAAGATATTGCAAGATGTTGAAATTCTGGATGAGAAAATAATATTGCTTTTGGAGATTAGTTATATGTGTATTATATTATCAAAATGTGTATATATATTGTAAAAACTATGTATAAGTAATAAATATATGAATAATTGTTAAGATATTCAAGGGTTGTGATTTATTCTAGATTTGAAATGAACGATTCATTCTTTTTTATGCAGTTCCAATGAAATATATATGAAATGAATGACTCTTGGTGAAACATTATAACAATTTTATTTAGAATCATTCTCGCAGTTTCTTTCCTAACTATTATATCAAATACAGAGTACAAAACCAAAATAGAAGACTTAATGAAATCCGAAAATTTGAGAGAACTTAAATCAGACCTAAAAAATAGTTTTCGTAGATCAGTGAAGCAATAGTTGAATAAAACAGTTATCAGGAATCGGACTATATATTTTATTCTCTTCTACAGCTTTTTTTGGCCAACGTTTCAAGACAACACTGTCTCTTTCTCAAGGCTACAATTATTAAAAGATGATGAAGCAATAGTTTTATGATTGCAAGAATATTCTTATTGTTGAAAACCCAAAAACTCTAAATGTCATGAATCCTACAGAACCTGTTCTTTATGGAATGCCAATATTACATAAAGACGACATTATTATTAGAACTGTTGTTTCATATATAAATGCTCCAGCTTATAAATTATGTGAATTTCAATAATTATAAATAATATTTATCGAGACATCTGCTGACAATTCAATCTCTTAAACTAATATAGGTGAGACAACAAAATTGTCTTTATGAAATTTAAATGATTTGAAGTAAAACACTTTATTTCCGCTTATTTTTATTTTTCAACGACAATTGTTTCGTCAATTACATATTGACTTCTTCAGGTGAGTATGGCTACTAGAGTAACCATACTCACCTGACGTGAGCAAAAAATGTTACGGGAACTAAGCATTTTCCGCCTAGTAATAAAAAAAATTCTATTTCCACACAATTCTTAATGTTGGCTTAATCATATTCTACATTTGAACTGATACTGTATGAATACTTAATATTTTATACAGTGTCAGTTCAAACGTAGAATATTATTAAGCCACAATATGGCGAATAATTGTCGTTCAACAGTAAAAAGCTTGTGTAAATTGAATTTCATTTATAAGTAATTCAAAATTACTTTTAATCTATTACAGACCGAATCCTTCCATTAAACCCTTTCCTTTTAGCGCGATTGTTCCATATGTAACAAAAATAATTTGCACTAAGTATAGGTATTTTTCACCTTCACTTATCAACAAAACGCATAGAAAATAATATTTTTCCGCAAATCATTCATCAGGTTTGCTTTTGTATACAAAATGGCAAATTATCATTGAAACCCTTTCAATTTCAAAATCGGGAGTATTTTCTATAAACTTTCGATATTTCTCAAGAAATGAATTTCGGGAAAGAACGAATTTTTATAACATGTTCATTGAAAAAGTTCCATTGTTTCGAAGGAGCATTCAAAATTCAATAATTTCTTTCGTTAACAAATAATATTATTGGTTAATATTCCGAAATGAAATATAATTCTAATGAAAATGATTCGAATAAGTTATCAACATTATCCCATATTTCATAGATTATTCCAAACTCATTATTTTAAAATTACCTACCAGCGTTCAGTGAAGTGCTAATGTATTTCTGAGTATATCTTAATATCATAACAGTAAAACTCTTGGGTTCTGTTAATTATGAAGTTTCATCAGTGATACATGATCGCGTAATACACACCTTTTGTATATTTATGCAAATTTATTTCAGGTAAGTTATTAATTTCAGGTAGAAAAATGACAAAATATTGAATAACCTAAACGACATATCTTTCTAAATTATCCGAAGAGGTCAAATTATTTGTATTTAGCTGCCAATCTTAACATCGGAATTTCCAAAAATATTTATTAGAGTAACAATCTTATTCTTCATCTATCGACATTTTAGTGCATGAGACATGGAAACTACCCAATTTTTATTCTCCCAATATTTACGAAATTACAGAATCTTAGTATATTTACCTGTTACAGAAACCATATAATTAAATCTTCCCTTACTCCGAGAAAGAACCAATTCGGTAATAAAACAAGAAATAATAAATGTTTTGACAGTTTGCCTGCAACAAAATTATTTCACGTTTAACGGCAAGATTCACATATGTTACTATCCGAAATGGATTTTAAGGATTCTCTAGACAGCAGAATAATAAAAAGCCATTACTTTAAATGCTTCATTTATTGGTACAGATATGTAGATGATGTTTTATGTTTACTCAATGTCGCTGATAGATCATTTTGTTTGTTTGTGGAATTCTTGATTAAATTATCCACATCCATGCAATTCACTAATGAATTAGAAAAAAACAGTAGTACCAAATTTTGCTATACAGATTGATATCTGTACGATGGGTCGATTAGGAATGTTGGATTTTTTAAAATCTGTTATACAGGGGTGTTATACAGGGTGATTCAAAAATTATTGTATGCGACCTCGGACCGCGTCTGTCTAGTGTACATAGAGGGGTCATCCGAGAAGTAAAGTACGGCGGTCGTCCGAAAATTTTCGTTTCGTCGAAAGAAAGGGCAAAATGACACCCGTCATAATTCTCCTAACTTTATTGAAATTAATTGTGATAACACTCACGCTGGAAATAATACCATTAGAAAATAATATACTACCCGTCCTAATAGGAAAAGCCTATATCACAAATAGATATTTATAATTGATCTATCACATTGATTTGAATAAGATAGAAGAAATAATTTTCAAATATCAGTAAGAAATTGAAGACCTCAAAAAGCAACAATTAGATTTCGCTCAAACAGCAAATTTAGAACATTCTAATGAAATAAATTTTAAAGCCCATGAAGAGATTCTTAATGAAAATATTGGAACTAAAAGAGGACTAGTTAATCTCGGTGGCAAGATTTCAAAATTATTATTCGGAACCTCAGGTTCTCATGATGAGGAATTGTATAGAAATTATTTTCTATGAGGAATCAGAAGCAGATAGCTACTGTCGTAAATGATCTTTACAAGATTAATCTTTTACATGAATCTACTTTACCCTATGCTAAATTTGCTGAATTGATAACAAACGTCACAATTATACATGTTAATTATTTGAAAGATTATTATCAATTGTGATACGAAGATTATCTTCCAAAATACAATATTATTATTTTTGATATCAATTCCCACTATTTATGAAAAAGGATATAACTTATACAAGTTTTACTTCCTACCCCAAAATAATTTGACCGTTTCCCATACCAATCCCTATATGCTCTCGCAAGAAGAATTACTAGAATGGTCAATAAACCAATCCCATCCAATTGAAGCAGATTTCTTATGTAATACAAAGAGAATCCAATGATGAAGAAACCAAGAAAGATGACGTTCCTGATATAGTGTTAGAAGACTTAGATCAATGGAATGTTCGATATTTCAAAGTTTCTGTATTATTTATCACAATGCTCATTTTTGTAAAAATTATATTTGCTTTTGCTTTCAGACATTTTAGAAAAAATGTATTCTCTAAAGCTACACTTTCAGCTGATAACTTCCTCTATGAAGGGGATGAATTACATAATCTTAACCCTTATTAATTTATGGATTTTTTCCAATACTCCATAAGACCTGTATATTAGCATGTATTTTTATTGTAATTCAAAATTTCTCCCCATGAATCATATCATAATTTAGATAAGGACACCTATAAATACCATTGTGATTGTTTATTCTTCAAGAGATTAGACGCATTCATCATTGTATTAAAATGAATATATTTATATTTAGATATATATATTTTTTTTATATATTTATATATATAATATATATATATATATATATATATATATATATATATTTATATATCTATACATATATATATATAGTATATATATATATTTATATATATATATATATATATATATATATATATATATATATATATATATATATAAATATATGTATATATATATATATATATACATATATTTATATATATACTATATATATATACTATATATATATATATACACTATATATATACATTCTGTCAAGAAAGTACCGGGAATTATTTTTTTTCCTAGGTTGGTACCACCGTCCTTAATTACTATGCCAAGCTTGAGCAGAATCTGTCAACTAGTGTGTTTGCAACAGCTGATTAAGTCAGTCGATGTCAGAGTGCGTGCCGATTTTTACTATGGGTGATTACGTTGAGCAAAGAATTTGTTTAAAGTTTTGTGTTGCAAATGAATTTTCGTGTGCCGATGCATTGAGAATGTTGCAAAAGGCCTTTGGTGATAATGCTCTATCGAAAACTCGTGCATATCAGTGGTACAGAGCCTTGAAGGACGGTCGTGAAGTGGTCGAAGACTTGCCTCGTTCCGGACGCCCATCGACGGCTTCGATCGAAGATAACATCGATAAAATTAAGGAAAGGAAGCTGGAAAACCGTCGTACCAGCTTGAGAGAGATAGCACATGATCTTAAGATATCCCAAGAGTTCGCACGTACGATTTTGATTGATATTTTGGGCATGAGAAAGATGGCCGTACGACTCGTACCGAAAGACCTTAATTTTCTTCAAAAACGCCATCGCGAACAGGTTGCTTCAGACATGCTGGATCGCTGTAATTCCGATTCTTCATTCATGGAACGCATTATAACTGGTGATGAGACCTGGGTCTACGAGTACGATATGCAAACAAGCCAGCAATCATCGGAATGGGTGGCAAAAAATGAGCCGAAATCGAATAAACCACGCTAAATCCGCTCGAAAATGAAGGTGATGCTCATTGTTTTCTTCGATATCCGTGGCGTGGTGCACTACGAATTCGTTCCAGAGGGTCAGACGGTAAACAAGGAGTATTACCTAGGCGTTATGAAACGTTTGCGTGAGCGTATCCGTAAGAAGCGGTCAAATTTGTGGGCGAACAACACATGGATTTTGCATGACGATAACGCGCCTTCTCACCGAGCTACGATTGTGACTGACTTTCTCGCCAAAAACTCAACAAACGTGCTTCAGCAACCACCGTATTCGCCGGATTTGGCTCCCTGCGACTTTTTCCTCTTCCCAAAACTAAAATTGACCCTTCGTGGCACCCGTTTTGAGTCGATTGAAGCCATAAAACAAAATTCGGCGCGAGAGCTAAAGTCCATCCCGGAAAGCGCCTATAAAAAATGTTTCGATAAATGGAAGTGCCGTTGGCATAGATGTATTGGAGCAAATGGAGCCTAATTTGAAGGCGACCCAATAAATTTTGACGATTAAATGTGAAAATGATGTTTTAATTAAAAATTCCCGGTAGTTTCTTGACAGAGTAGTATATATATATATATATATATATATATATTTATATAGTATTACAGTTAAATTAAATAATTATACGAATATATTATAGAAATTACTCACCGTTGAGTCGTTAGAGTTTAACCAAACCGAAATTAATTAAATAATATCCATTCCGATAGAAATATTAATAATTTAATTCATAAAAATAGAAGAAAGAGCATATTCAGAGCACATAACGACAAGTCGAGTGAAAATTCTTTGAACAGGGATCAGAAATCAGTATACATGTTGACAATTTATAAACAGAATTCACAGGCAGATTTAAATACACAATTATTCAATGTAAAAAAAGCCACAGTTGCATTAAATAGAAGTAATTTGAATTTAGATATGTAATTTGAAATCGATGAAGAAATTGTTCAAAAGATTTGTTACTTTCATGAATCACAGATGAACTTGAGTGAAATCATTGACAACGAACAAGCTAAATTAAATATAACTCACCAGAAATATGTAAACGGGACAAATTTGATCAAAATTCAATTAATTAAATGAAAGATACATCTACGTCAGATATTTTTAAATTATTAATGTCAGAGATATCCTTCAAGATGTTTAGGCATCAAAAGAATTATAATAGCACCTAAGATTTATGAATTTAATCAATTTCATAAGTAATAATGAGTAATTTATAAGTTATAAGCATCAGAACTCAAACTTTGTTAAATTTTGACACTTGAAATACTTTACTGATGAAAAGCAAGACTTTGATTGTTCTATTCAACATGAAACATACATCAAAATGTAGTTAACAAAATAGGATAATTTTCAACAGTAGTTTCAAACCAACAAATATTGTAAATTTTGTAAAATAATCGAAAGCATCATTTTTCAATAATTTTGACAGAAGCTAGTAAGCTTTGAAATTCAATTTTTCGTGTAAACTATTAATAGGAAAGACACAGAAAAATTGGCAAGTCTTTAAAATACGAGAACAGAATTCACATCGGCCTGTCTCAAAATAGAACATTACTCTCTTCAATAGTCCAGGTCCAAAACCTAAAAATAAATCAATAATATTATTGTAAATGGAAATGTGATAAAAAAATTACGTTACCTGAGTGTAGTGAATGGAAATAAACCCAAATAGCAATCAAAAATACAACAATTTAAATCAAAAAGAGGAAATCAACCTAGTGGGCTGGGAGATCCGAACATTCTGGAAATATTCTTGAGAAACAAAAACAAAATCCTGAAATAGAGCAAAGCCAGCATCAAATGAACACTGTCAATGAATGATTAAACTTACCAACGGTAGAAATAAGTTTATACATGTAAAATTTTTCAATTTGAATTCAAAAACAAATCATTGCTTGTTTACGTTAGAATTACGTTACGATATTTAAATAGTCTTAAGTTAGAACATAGAATTAGACATTATTTAAATTATTAATCACTGATTATTATTATATTTCAAAATACTCAGTCATAATATATACTGTAAAAAAATTCAGCTTATTAAAAATTCAAATTGAACCCTCCCTAAAAGATCAAATCAAATTTAATAATATTTGAATTTCAATTATTCAACAACAAAATCAAAATCTTAAGAGCTAGCTGGTAACATTGAATACAAGCAGCTAGATACAAGGGTTATCAAACCAGTATTCATTCTGAAATTATATATTTAAACCATATCGAATTGGCTCCACTATGTGCGGTAGAAAAAAGTAAAAGTGAATTAAAAATTTAAGTTGTTATTCCATAACAATATATATAATATAAGACTAATGTTGACTGCCGGGACATTTTGTACATTTGAAAGAACAGTGTACAATTGATTGTATATAACTTCACTTCTTCATATATCTGTTTTTGTAAGCATCTGTAATTTCAGAAGTGCCTCATAATTATTACAATTACATATCTACTTTTGTATGTAACGTTTATTTCAATTTTTATTTCAATTTTATTTCAATTTATCTTAATAGGTGCCGAAAATCTGAAAGCTCCTTCGATAGATATTTTTTTCTTCATTTAGTCCATAATTAAATTTCATTTATGATTCATACATGCTTCGAAAGCAGTCTTTTATTCAGATATCTACTTTATACTTGATTTTAAAACCTAGACATCAGGCTTTAAACCTTGAGTAATTAATCATTTCTCGTCAATAATTCATAGATCACTCAAATGAACTGTAAGAACATTTTCAAAAATGAACTTTTCGTCATGTCCATCCCTTCATTTATTCGTGATGAATACGGATTTTGATCTGATATTCATCAATATATATTCTTGTAATGACTACTTGCGTATTTCACTCCCAATATATGAAGAACAACTTTTACACAAAATAAATAATATTTTACATTAATTATCCCTGGGAAAAAGGAGAAATTTATAGTCCGGAGCAATTTCTAAAACATACGAATAATATTGTATCGATATCCTTACATATTACAGATTAAAGTTGCCCGCTGCGTCTGTCTGTATGTCTGATCGCGATTAACTCGAAAAGTGATGAAAGCATTTTTATGCGGCTTTAACCAATTGATAGACTGATTTATGAGGAAGATTGGTACACAGTTTGACAAGGTTTTATGCGAATTGGTTGAGATATGATGATAAATGTCGAGTTTGGGTGCTTTCTTTGGAAAAGATGCCTAATCTCTTTGAGATATAACAAAACTATGCATGGTAGGATATTCCTCTTTTATAGGTCTCCAAAGAAGTCCGCGATGGCAATGGATCAGCTTACTATTTATCGATTTTAAATTCTGAAAAAAGTTTACCTACCAACAATGCGGCAATTGGAAAACTATTCAAACGAATGCAGTATTAATAATGTGTTAATTATTATAGAAATACTTTACATTAGTAACCTCAAGAAATATATGCACGTCATTAAAATGTTTCACACTATATAATTTAAACGAATATCTAAGGAGTAGTCTAAAATAATTTGCACCATGAATCAGAAAAATATAGAGTAAAAAAAATTAAATCAGTTTGGAAGACTCACAAAGTTCGTTTTGGTTTTATCATTCAATAACTAGTTTTATAGGTCTACTAAAAAATCCGCGATGGCATATATCTTTTTTAAGGATAGCTTATTTTAGCTATTCTATATTCTGAAAATATTGTCACATACAATGCAGTAATTGAAAAACTATTTAGATGGAAACAGTAACTCAAACATGTTAGTTATCTTAAGCATTTCATGCGCATTATTTCGTTTTTATTTATCATTACGTGGGTATACATAAAATTTCATTTTTTTAATATGATACGTTGTTAAAACCATCTGGGAGCGAATATGAAGTTTAATGTAAGAAGCTAGATTGGATTCGAAAAAACACATGCTTCTTAAAATTTTACCGACTTCATCATGTCAATTGGTAAAAAACGGATGAAAATCGGTCGAAATATTCTTCAGTTCGTAAACTAGATAGAATCGGTAAGCAGTACGTCGATGACGAATCTACGAAAGCGTAGAAGGCCATGGTAGATTTTTATTGAATAATTCACTGAAAAATCTATGAATTCATACAATATTCCATAAATTCATACTAAAATGTATGTATACTAAAATGTATGAATTCATACAATAAAGTACGAATTCATACAAAAGTCTATGAATTCATTCAAAAATGTATGAATTCATTGAAAAATATATGAATTCATTGCAAAATGTATGAATTCATAGAACAATATATGAATTCATTGAAACTGTATGAATTCATTGAGAAATGAATGAATTCGTTGAAAAATGTAGGAATTTATTGAAAAAGGATGATTTCATTGAAAAATGTATGCTTAACAATTACCAATATAATGACAATATTTGAAAAGCGCTGACGTGAAGTCGGAAGATTTGATGCGCACAAACATACCCAGAGCGGTAACTCATTCAATTATTGAACTCGATTAACGCTGCTCTGCTCAGTTTTTATTTTAATGTTTAATGTTCTAATTGAACGACGCCTATAAACTTCTACAACACAGCCAATTTTGCCCATTAGCGAACTCAACTGAAATATTCGGACTCTGAACCTACCTTGAAAATTCAAAGATTCGAGCTCTTTCCGTTAGGCTAACGGACCGGATGGGTGGACGGCCGGACAGTATTGAATTTGACCTCGGATTCTTCATCAGGAAATCGAATCCAGTCATTTGAGTACATTTTCGGCTCAAATTTCTAAATTTTCAGCCATTAGAGCGAAATGATAGCTCAATGTTCCCCTAGAACATGCGCGCAAAAAAGAACCTCTTCAGGTGCGTTGGTTGCAAAACATGCAAAACGTTGGTTGCCAACTCATGTAGTCACAATGTCATATTTTTTGAAATTTTTGCCAGAAATTTGAAAGAACTCGAAATTTGTTTGTTAATTTTGGACTCAACTATGACATTAGTTCGTAAATCGGCTAAATCCGTCCAATAATTCGAAGTTTTTATTATAAATATTACATTATAAATATCTCCAAAAATTCAGATATAATCAAATTTTAATTTGTAGAGTGAATGTTGATAATCAACATTAATAATCGATCATGCAATTAGTGAGGAGCACTTCATTGTAATATTAAAAAAAGTCTGTTTTTGCAACTCAAAATAACTTGGAAACAGTTTTCTCTATTCAGTTTGGTTCATGCAGAAGTAAACATCAGCGCAAAGGAATGAAATAAGGAGATTCTCAAATCGATATCTCAATAACTGAATGGGTGAAATGCGGTATATATACCGCATTTCACCCGAGTATGTATACATAGGTATAACGTATCTACATAAATGCTCGAGCAAAATTTCTTAGAGATCAAGTCATAAGCTATTACTGAACGAAGGCGCAAAAATCGCTGATTTTACTCGACTTATTTTTTGGATGTCGGTTTACAGATATCTTAGCAATTATTAGCCAATCACAAATACCATTACAATCAGTAGATTATTAATTTCGGATAATGTAACAATATTTCTCAACAATACACTAGCAAAAGTAAAGGTTTATACTAACAGAAAGCATGTCCGTACAATTCGATAATACAAGATAATCTGAACCAGTGGTTGCTGGTGCACGAATTCATACATTTTTCAATGAATACAAACACTTTCCAATCAACTCATCTATTTTGCAGTGAATTCACACATTTTTCAATTAATTATATGCTATTGTATTCTCAATTCAATTTATTCATCAACAAATAATTACACTGGTACGCTGTATCTTATTCATTAGTAGTTACGCATTAATGACGCCGTCCGATGTGAAATATCGGTGTTTTCAATATTTCCATCAGATATCTCCGTATATCTCTAACGTAACTACTGTAACTAACGCGCAAGAACTCAGGACCGATTATTTACTTTCGGATGATCGCTGGAATAAGTTTTTCTAGAGTTGAAACTAACAGATCAGTAGAAGATTAGGAGTAAATTCGTGGTTTACTCAGTTTTAGTGTAACATGCCAATTTTAAGGGGTTAAATTTTTAACCCTTCAATCCTGACTTAAAATTCCGAAGCATTCGTGAATATGCGCAGAGAGAAGATGGATGGGGGAAAATTCCATATGAGGATTTTCTGGAATTTAACGTTAGTCGCTTTGAAAGGAAAATTCTGGGTTATTATAGAGATAATCATTTTATAATCCAAGATGGATAAAATAAAATCATCACTGAACAACCAGTCCTCAACGTTGAGAAATAATGACTTAGAAATTTTGTGCACTAAAGGAAGAAGAAGAATATCATAGAGTTTTATAGAGTTAATTTGTATATTACAGATGCGTTGAAGAGAATTTAATCTAATTTACCCTGTTCTAAGGTTGAGATAATTCAAAATATAAAGTTTGATTACAACTATACAGAATAAAATTGTTGGTTAATTTTTGTGTACAATTATTTCAAGTAAGTATTCGAATTATACACATGAAAATTTTATTTTGCGTTTTAGTAATTGTTTTATTCTGTTATTCATTTTCGAATGTTAAGTTTAGAAAATATTTATTCTAATTTACATACAATTTATATAAGATTTCCATATCACATAAGTTGTGTTCACTATTTCTATTTTGTTTGGAACTAGCGTGAAGACTTAATAGGTAGTTTTTTTTTCTATAGATTTCATTTATTGAAAAATGAAGGCACGATGATATTTTTAAAATAGATCTAGTGAATTGTTATATAAAAGAACATTCGTGATAATATCATGTCGTTGGGAATTGGGAAAATATCTATACCATAAAAAATAAATTTAGAGGATAACTGAATGAGTATCATTATTTTAATTATTCTTATTATGGAATGAAATATATTTTCTCTATTTAATTTTTTCATAGCTTCTACTTCAAATGTGTAGATTTTTAGTCGCTTCACCATAAGCACTGGTTAATTTTCACTTTAAAGCAAAAGTTGGCGTTGAATAAATTACTATCGGTAAGCATTTGATGTTGGCAACGGATCAAATGTATGAATTAGTTTAGAGCATTGAATAATTTCATTCGTTTTGTACTTAAATGATTAGCCTACATATAGGTGGTATCATTTAAAAAAGTTTCATGTTATAAGAGTTAAGATCGAACACGAACGTGAGTAGATTGATTGAATGGTTAACACTAAGGTTAAGAAAGACTAAACCACAGGAAAGTGTTTCGTAGTTTACCTTTAGACATATACCAAATATACCCACTTATTTAAACAATGAAAAATTGAATGGTTAGGTGCTAACTAGAGTAACATTACCTCAATTAAAACAAATTGTAGAAATTGCTATGTTTTACTACCAATAAAAATATATATTTTTATTGGTAGTGAAATATAGTGATTTCTACAATTTGTTTTAATTATGATCAACTACCAAATAGTGACGGCTGAAACAATTCAGTAACATTACCTCACTTCATTACTGTTCGGTTATATAGATGGGAGTAATATTGATGTATTGTTGAATGAAAATGTAATAAGTATGTTGAGAATTATTCCATTAAGTAGTCAGCAAACTTTTAATTTGGCTTAACAGTATGACATTCATTTCTATTTATTCATATTTTATATATTTACTTCATCTTCGTCGAGTTTCGTAGTGTTTACTACATTTTCAAACAGAATAAAAACAAATTTTATCTATACTATTATATACATTCGTTGAAGGCTTCCGCAAAACTTCGAAAAGTGGGTTACGGTTATGTAACGAATGCAAAATGGCTCGAATAATAGAAGTTATATGAAATTTCTTTGGATTGAAACTAATTTAGACATATGACCCAAAAACGAATAAATAATTCTAACCCATAGTAATTTAGCCAACACAGACATTCGATGTTGTGAAACACCATTGTTCTTAATTGAAATTTAACCAAAGTGTTTTTGACAGATTTACCGGAAAAATAACCAGACATTTGAAACTAGCCCTAATTCAAAATTTATCACTTCATTCTGCTTACAGATTCTTAACCATCTTTTGCAAGAAAGTATTTACATGTTGGATCGTATAATTTTGGCGTGCATAACTCTGGAAGAATTAGATATGGAATTGATATCGGCAGTAGAAAGGGGAGATGAGGATATGACACTGAGATTACTGAAAAGAGGAGTTAATCCCAACAGAGCAGATTACAAAGGATACTGTACTCTTCACCATGCAGTAAAGCAAGGCCACAATATTCTGATTAGGCATCTTGTAAAATACGGCGCTGACATCGAAAAGGAAGGAATATTATATGGATACAAACCCTTACACTTAATCGTGTCAACAAACAACCAAATGAAATGCTTGGAGGAACTGATGAGGTGTAATGTTGATTTAAAAAGCAAAGATTGTATTGGAAACACTTTATTACAACTAAGTGTAAAGAATAATCCAGATAATGTCTACTTCATCAAAAAACTTATTTCTTTTGGTATGGATATAAATACGGTCGACATTGTAGGCAATAATTGTATGCACAATCTAGCTTCCAGTCGTGGTAAAGATCAAAATATTAAAATCGTGGCAAAACTTTTCATCAAAAAAGGTATCAATATAGACTGTCAGAATCGGACATTATTGGAAACACCCTTGCATATAGCTGCTAGACGTGGAAAATCATTTCTAATCGATATGCTCTTAGGCGAAGGGGCGGTTATAGATGTGATAGACAAAAATGGTCTTATTCCTTTCGACAACGTGCCAACGTCAGCGATAAATGTCTTTCGCGTATTCATCAAGCATCTGGCGTTAAAAATACACCGAGGAGAAATTGTAAACATGAATTTAGTGCATAAAATAAATTCGAATATCCAGCTGAAGCTATTATATGATAATATTGTTGAGGATTTGGAACGCCTAAAAGAACCAATAATAGAATCTCATAATGTCTCATATTACCATATATTGTGTGGGAAGAGTGAAAATGTGTTGAAGTATATGAGGAACCTTGTGATAAGGGACAATGTTTCAGGCTATACAAAGATCTCTACCATATATAAAAAGGAAATTCAACAGAAAATAGAGAAAGTGACAGAAATGATGAAAAACAAGGAAATTATTTACAACAAAGTGAATAAGATATTCGATTATAAACTACCACATTTGTGTGTAGAGAAAATCTGTAGTTATCTTCACCCAGAAGATATTGCAAGATGTTGAAATTCTGTATAAGAAAATAATATTGCTTTTGGAGATTAGTTATATGTGTATTATATTATCAAAATGTGTATATATATTGTAAAAACTATGTATAAATAATAAATATATGAATAATTGTTAAGATATTCAAGGGTTGTGATTTATTCTAGATTTGAAATGAACGATTCATACTTTTTTATGCAGTTCCAATGAAATATATATGAAATGAATGTCTCTTGGTGAAACATTATAACAATTTTATTTAGAATCATTCTGGCAGTTTCTTTCCTAACTATTATGTCAAATACAGAGTACAAAACCAAAATAGAAGACTTAATGAAATCCGAAAATTTGAGAGAACTTAAATCAGACCTAAAAAATAGTTTTCGTAGATCAGTGAAGCAATAGTTTTATGATTGCAAGAATATTTTTATTGTTGAAAACCCAAAAACTCTAAATGTCATGAATCCTACAGAACCTGTTCTTTATGGAATGCCCAAATTACATAAAGACGACATTATTATTAGAACTGTTGTTTCATATATAAATACTCCAGCTTATAAATTATGTGAATTTCAATAATTATAAATAATATTTATCGAGACATCTGCTGACAATTCAATCTCTTAAACTAATATAGGTGAGACAACAAAATTGTCTTTATGAAATATAAATGATTTGAAGTAAAACACTTTATTTCCGCTTATTTTGATTTTTCAACGACAATTGTTTCGTCAATTACATATTGACTTCTTCAGGTGAGTATGGCTACTAGAGTAACCATACTCACCTGACGTGAGCAAAAAATGTTACGGGAACTAAGCATTTTCCGCCTAGTAATAAAAAAAATTCTATTTCCACACAATTCTTAATGCTGGCTTAATCATATTCTACATTTGAACTGATACTGTATGAATACTTAATATTTTATACAGTGTCAGTTCAAACGTAGAATATTATTAAGCCACAATATGGCGAATAATTGTCGTTCAACAATAAAAAGCTTGTGTAAATTGAATTTCATGTATAAGTAATTCAAAATTACTTTTAATCTATTACAGATCGAATCCTTCCATTAAACCCTTTCCTTTTAGCGCGATTGTTCCATATGTAACAAAAATAATTTGCACTAAGTATAGGTATTTTTCACCTTCACTTATCAACAAAACACATAGAAAATAATATTTTTCCGCAAATCATTCATCAGGTTTGCTTTTGTATACCAAATGGCAAATTATCATTCAAACCCTTTCAATTTCAAAATCGGGAGTATTTTCTATAAACTTTCGATATTTCTCAAGAAATGAATTTCGGGAAAGAACGAATTTTTATAACATGTTCATTGAAAAAGTTCCATTGTTGGGAAGGAGCATTCAAAATTCAATAATTTCTTTCGTTAACAAATAATATTATTGGTTAATATTCCGAAATGAAATATAATTCTAATGAAAATGATTCGAATAAGTTATCAACATTATCCCATATTTCATAGATTATTCCAAACTCATTATTTTAAAATTACCTACCAGCGTTCAGTGAAGTGCTAATGTATTTTTGAGTATATCTTAATATCATAACAGTAAAACTTTTGGGTTCTGTTAATTATGAAGTTTCATCAGTGATGAATGATCTTTTGTATATTTATGCAAATTTATTTCAGGTAAGTTATTAATTTCAGGTAGAAAAATGACAAAATATTGAATAACCTAAACGACATATCTTTCTAAATTATCCGAAGAGGTCAAATTATTTGTATTTAGCTGCCAATCTTAACATCGGAATTTCCAAAAATATTTATTAGAGTAACAATCTTATTCTTCATCTATCGACATTTTAGTGCATGAGACATGGAAACTACCCAATTTTTATTCTCCCAATATTTACGAAATTACAGAATCTTAGTATATTTACCTGTTACAGAAACCATATAATTAAATCTTCCCTTACTCCGAGAAAGAACCAATTCGGTAATAAAACAAGAAATAATAAATGTTTTGACAGTTTGCCTGCAACAAAATTATTTCACGTTTAACGGCAAGATTCACATATGTTACTATCCGAAATGGATTTTAAGGATTCTCTAGACAGCAGAATAATAAAAAGCCATTACTTTAAATGCTTCATTTATTGGTACAGATATGTAGATGATGTTTTATGTTTACTCAATGTCGCTGATAGATCATTTTGTTTGTTTGTGGAATTCTTGATTAAATTATCCACATCCATGCAATTCACTAATGAATTAGAAAAAAACAGTAGTACCAAATTTTGCTATACAGATTGATATCTGTACGATGGGTCGATTAGGAATGTTGGATTTTTTAAAATCTGTTATACAGGGGTGTTATACAGGGTGATTCAAAAATTATTGTATGCGACCTCGGACCGCGTCTGTCTAGTGTACATAGAGGGGTCATCCGAGAAGTAAAGTACGGCGGTCGTCCGAAAATTTTCGTTTCGTCGAAAGAAAGGGAAAAATGACACCCGTCATAATTCTCCTAACTTTATTGAAATTAATTGTGATAACAATCACGCTGGAAACAATACCATTAGAAAATAATATACTACCCGTCCTAATAGGAAAAGCCTATATCACAAATAGATATTTATAATTGATCTATCACATTGATTTGAATAAGATAGAAGAAATAATTTTCAAATATCAGTAAGAAATTGAAGACCAAAAAGCAACAATTAGATTTCGCTCAAACAGCAAATTTAGAACATTCTAATGAAATAAATTTTAAAGCCCATGAAGAGATTCTTAATGAAAATATTGGAACTAAAAGAGGACTAGTTAATCTCGGTGGCAAGATTTCAAAATTATTATTCGGAACCTCAGGTTCACATGATAAGGAATTGTATAGAAATTATTTTCTATGAGGAATCAGAAGCAGATAGCTACTGTCGTAAATGATCTTTACAAGATTAATCTTTTACATGAATCTACTTTAACCTATGCTAAATTTGCTGAATTGATAACAAACGTCACAATTATACATATTAATTATTTGAAAGATTATTATCAATTGTGATACGAAGATTATCTTCCAAAATACAATATTATTATTTTTGATATCAATTCCCACTATTTATGAAAAAGGATATAACTTATACAAGTTTTACTTCCTACCCCGAAATAATTTGACCGTTTCCCATACCAATTCCTATATGCTCTCGCAAGAAGAATTACTAGAATGGTCAATAAACCAATTCCATCCAATTGAAGCAGATTTCTTATGTAATCCAAAGAGAATCCAATGATGAAGAAACCAAGAATGATGACGTTCCTGATATAGTGTTAGAAGACTTAGATCAATGGAATGTTCGATATTTCAAAGTTTCTGTATTATTTATCACAATGCTCATTTTTGTAAAAATTATATTTGCTTTTGCTTTCAGACATTTTAGAAAAAATGTATTCTCTAAAGCTACACTTTCAGCTGATAACTTCCTCTATGAAGGGGATGAATTACATAATCTTAACCCTTATTTATTTAATGGATTTTTTCCAATACTCCATAAGACCTGTATATTAGCATGTATTTTTATTGTAATTCAAAATTTCTCCCCATGAATCATATCATAATTTAGATAAGGACACCTATAAATACCATTGTGATTGTTTATTCTTCAAGAGATTAGACGCATTCATCATTGTATTCAAATGAATATATATATATATATATATATTTTTTTAATAATTTATATATATATAATATATATATATATTTATATATCTATATATATATATATATATAGTATATATATATATATATTTATATATATATATATATATATATATATATATAAATATCTGTATATATATATATATATATATATATATATATATACTATATATATACATTCTGTCAAGAAAGTACCGGGAATTATCGATTTAAATCTGGCGGGGTAATGAGGCAGGTAAAAATTTTTTTTCCTAGGTTGGTATCACCGTCCTTAATTACTATGCCAAGCTTGAGCAGGATCTGTCAACGAGTGTGTTTGCAACAGCTGATTAAGTCAGTCGATGTCAGAGTGCGTGCCGATTTTTACTATGGGTGATTACGTTGAGCAAAGAATTTGTTTAAAGTTTTGTGTTGCAAATGAATTTTCGTGTGCCGATGCATTGAGAATGTTGCAAAAGGCCTTTGGTGATAATGCTCTATCGAAAACTCGTGCATATCAGTGGTACAGAGCCTTGAAGGACGGTCGTGAAGTGGTCGAAGACTTGCCTCGTTCCGGACGCCCATCGACGGCTTCGATCGAAGATAACGTCGATAAAATTAAGGAAAGGGTGCTGGAAAACCGTCGTACCAGCTTGAGAGAGATAGCACATGATCTAAAGATATCCCACGAGTTTGCACGTACGATTTTGATTGATATTTTGGGCATGAGAAAGATGGCCGCACGACTCGTACCGAAAGACCTGAATTTTCTTCAAAAACGTCATCGCGAACAGGTTGCTTTAGACATGCTGGATCGCTGTAATTCCGATTCTTCATTCATGGAACGCATTATAACTGGTGATGAGACCTGGGTCTACGAGTACGATATGCAAACAAGCCAGCAATCATCGGAATGGGTGGCAAAAAATGAGCCGAAACCGAAAAAACCACGCCAAAGCCGCTCGAAAATGAAGGCGATGCTCATTGTTTTCTTCGATATCCGTGGCGTGGTGCACTACGAATTCGTTCCAGAGGGTCAGACGGTAAACAAGGAGTATTACCTAGGCGTTATGAAACGTTTGCGTGAGCGTATCCGTAAGAAGCGGTCAAATTTGTGGGCGAACAACACATGGATTTTGCATGACGATAACGCGCCTTTTCACCGAGCTACGATTGTGACTGACTTTCTCGCCCAAAACTCAACAAACGTGCTTCAGCAACCACCGTATTCGCCGGATTTGGCTCCCTGCGACTTTTTCCTCTTCCCAAAACTAAAATTGCCCCTTCGTGGCACCCGTTTTGAGTCGATTGAAGCCATAAAACATAATTCGGCGCAAGAGCTAAAGTCCATCCCGGAAAGCGCCTTCAAAAAAATGTTTCGATAATTGGAAGTGCCGTTGGCATAGATGTATTGGAGCATATGGAGCCTATTTTGAAGGCGACCCAATAAATTTTGACGATTAAATGTGAAAATGATGTTTTAATTAAAAATTCCCGGTAGTTTCTTGACAGAGTAGTATATATATATATATATATATATATATATATTTATATAGTATTACAGTTAAATTAAATAATTATACGAATATATTATAGAAATGACTCACCGTTGAGTCGTTATAGTTTAACCAAACCGAAATTAATTAAATAATATCCATTCCGATAGAAATATTAATAATTTAATTCATAAAAATAGAAGAAAGAGCATATTCAGAGCACATAACGACAAGTCGAGTGAAAATTCTTTGAACAGGGATCAGAAATCAGTATATTTGTTGACAATTTATAAACAGAATTCACAGGCAGATTTAAATACCCAATTATTCAATGTAAAAAAAGCCACAGTTGCATTAAATAGAAGTAATTTGAATTTAGATATGTAATTTGAAATCGATGAAGAAATTGTTGAAAAGATTTGTTACTTTCATGAATCACAGATGAACTTCAGTGAAATCATTGACAACGAACAAGCTAAATTAAATATAACTCACCAGAATTATGTAAACGGGACAAATTTGATCAAAATTCAATTAATTAAATGAAAGATACATCTACGTCAGATATTTTTAAATTATTAATGTCAGAGATATCCTTCAAGATGTTTAGGCATCAAAAGAATTATAATAGCACCTAAGATTTATGAATTTAATCAATTTCATAAGTAATAATGAGTAATTTATAAGTTATAAGCATCAGAACTTAAACTTTGTTAAATTTTGACACTTGAAATACTTTACTGATGAAAAGCAAGATTTTGATTGTTCTATTCAACATGAAACATACATCAAAATGTAGTTAACAAAATAGGATAATTTTCAACAGTAGTTTCAAACCAAGAAATATTGTAAATTTTGTAAAATAATCGAAAGCATCATTTTTCAATAATTTTGACAGAAGCTAGTAAGCTTTGAAATTCAATTTTTCGTGAAAACTTTTAATAGGAAAGACACAGAAAAATTGCCAAGTCTTTAAAATACGAGAACAGAATTCACATCGGCCTGTCTCAAAATAGAACATTACTCTCTTCAATAGTCCAGGTCCAAAACCTAAAAATAAATCAATAATATTATTGTAAATGGAAATGTGATAAAAAAATTACGTTACCTGAGTGTAGTGAATGGAAATAAACCCAAATAGCAATCAAGAATACAACAATTTAAATCAAAAAGAGGAAATCAACCTAGTGGGCTGGGAGATCCGAACATTCTGGAAATATTCTTGAGAAACAACAACAAAATCCTGAAATAGAGCAAAGCCAACATCAAATGAACACTGTCAATGGACGATTTAACTTACCATATGTAGAAATAAGTTTATACATGTAAAATTTTTCAATTTGAATTCAAAAACAAATCATTGCTTGTTTACGTTAGAATTACGTTACGATATTTAAATAGTGTTAAGTTAGAACATAGAATCAGACATTATTTAGATTATTAATCACTGATTATTATTATATTTCAAATTACTCAGTCGTAATATATACTGTAAAAAAATTCAGCTTATTAAAAATTCAAATTGAACCCTCCCTAAAAGATCAAATCAAATTTAATAATATTTGAATTTCAATTATTCAACAACAAAATTAAAATCTTAAGAGCTAGCTGGTAACATTGAATACAAGCAGCTAGATACAAGGGTTATCAAACCAATATTCATTCTGAAATTATATATTTAAACCATATCGAATTGGCTCCACTATGTGCGGTAGAAAAAAGTAAAAGTGAATTAAAAATTTAAGTTGTTATTCCATAACAATATATATAATATATGACTAATGTTGACTGCCGGGATATTTTGTACATTTGAAAGAACAGTGTACAATTGATTGTATATAACTTCACTTCTTCATATATCTGTTTTTGTAAGCATCTGTAATTTCAGAGGTGCCTCATAATTATTACAATTACATATCTACTTTTGTATGTAACGTTTATTTCAATTTTATTTCAATTTATCTTAATAGGTGCCGAAAATCTGAAAGCTCCTTCGATAGATATTTTTTTCTTCATTAAGTCCATAATTAAATTTCAATTATGATTCATACATGCTTCGAAAGCAGTCTTTTATTCAGATATCAACTTCATACTTGATTTTAAAACCTAGACATCAGGCTTTAAACCTTGAGTAAGTAATCATTTTTCGTCAATAATTCATAGATCACTCAAATGAACTGTAAGAACATTTTCAAAAATGAACTTTTCGTCATGTCCATCCCTTCATTTATTCGTGATGAGTACGGATTTTGATCTGATATTCATCAATATATATTCTTGTAATGACTACTTGCGTATTTCACTCCCAATATATGAAGAACAACTTTTACACAAAATAAATAATATTTTACATTAATTATCCCTGAGTAAAAAGTAGCAAATTTATAGTCCGGAGCAATTTCTAAAACATACGAATAATATTGTATCGATATCCTTACATATTACAGATTAAAGTTGCCCGCTGCGTCTGTCTATATGTCTGTTCGCGATTAACTCGAAAAGTGATGAAAGCATTTTTATGCGGCTTTAACCAATTGATAGACTGATTTATGAGGAAGATTGGTACACAGTTTGACAAGGTTTTATGCGAATTGGTTGAGATATGATGATAAATGTCGAGTTTGGGAGCTTTCTTTGGAAAAGATGCCTAATCTCTTTGAGATATAATAAAACTATGCATGGTAGGAGATTCCTCTTTTATAGGTCTCCAAAGAAGTCCGCGATGGCAATGGATCAGCTTACTATTTATCGATTTTAAATTCTGAAAAAAGTTTACCTACCAACAATGCGGCAATTGGAAAGCTATTCAAACGAATGCAGTATTAATAATATGTTAATTATTATAGAAATACTTTACATTAGTAACCTCAAGAAATATATGCACGTCATTAAAATGTTTCACACTATATAATTTAAACGAATATCTAAGGAGTAGTCTAAAATAATTTGCACCTTGAATCAGAAAAATATAGAGTAAAAAAAATTAAATCAGTTTGGAAGACTCACAAAGTTCGTTTTGGTTTTATCATTCAATAAGTAGTTTTATAGATCTACTAAAAAATCCGCGATGGCATATATCTCTTTTAAGGATAGCTTATTTTAGCTTTTCTATATTCTGAAAATATTGTCACATGCAATGCAGTAATTGAAAAACTATTTAGATGGAAACAGTAACTCAAACATGTTAGTTATCTTAAGCATTTCATGCGCATTATTTCGTTTTTATTTATCATTACGTGGGTATACATAAAATTTCATTTTTTTAATATGATACGTTGTTAAAACCATCTGGGAGCGAATATGAAGTTTAATGTAAGAAGCTAGATTGGATTCGAAAAAACACATGCTTCTTAAAATTTTACCGACTTCATCATGTCAATTGGTAAAAAACGGATGAAAATCGGTCGAAATATTCTTCAGTTCGTAAACTAGATAAAATCGGTAAGCAGTACGTTGATGACGAATCTACGAAAGCGTAGAAGGCCATGGTAGATTTTTATTGAATAATTCACTGAAAAATCTATGAATTCATACAATATTCCATAAATTCATACTAAAATGTATGTATACTAAAATGTATGAATTCATACAATAAAGTACGAATTCATACAAAAGTCTATGAATTCATTCAAAAATGTATGAATTCATTGAAAAATATATGAATTCATTGCAAAATGTATGAATTCATAGAACAAAATATGAATTCATTGAAACTGTATGAATTCATTGAGAAATGTATGAATTCGTTGAAAAATGTAGGAATTTATTGAAAAAGGATGATTTCATTGAAAAATGTATGCTTAACAATTACCAATATAATGACAATATTTGAAAAGCGCTGACGTGAAGTCGGAAGTTTTTATTTTAATGTTTAATGTTCTAATTGAACGACGCCTATAAACTTCTACAACACAGCCAATTTTGCCCATTAGCGAACTCAACTGAAATATTCGGACTCTGAACCTACCTTGAAAATTCAAAGATTCGAGCTCTTTCCGTTAGGCTAACGGACCGGATGGGTGGACGGCCGGACAGTATTGAATTTGACCTCGGATTCTTCATCAAGAAATCGAATCCAGTCATTTGAGTACATTTTCGGCTCAAATTTCTAAATTTTCAGCCATTAGAGCGAAATGATAGCTCAATGTTCCCCTAGAACATGCGCGCAAAAAAGAACCTCTTCAGGTGCGTTGGTTGCAAAACATGCAAAACGTTGGTTGCCAACTCATGTAGTCACAATGTCATATTTTTTCAAATTTTTGCCAGAAATTTGAAAGAACTCGAAATTTCTTTGTTAATTTTGGACTCAACTATGACATTAGTTCGTAAATCGGCTAAATCCGTCCAATAATTCGAAGTTTTTATTATAAATATTACATTATAAATATCTCCAAAAATTCAGATATAATCAAATTTTAATTTGTAGAGTGAATGTTGATAATCAACATTAATAATCGATCATGCAATTAGTGAGGAGCACTTCATTGTAATATTAAAAAAAGTCTGTTTTTGCAACTCAAAATAACTTGGAAACATTTTCTCTATTCAGTTTGGTTCATGCAGAAGTAAACATCAGCACAAAATAATGAAATAAGGAGATTCTCAAATCGATATCTCAATAACTGAATGGGTGAAATGCGGTATATATACCGCATTTCACCCGAGTATGTATACATAGGTATAACGTATCTACATAAATGCTCGAGCAAAATTTCTTAGAGATCAAGTCATAAGCTATTACTGAACGAAGGCGCAAAAATCGCTGATTTTACTCGACTTATTTTTTGGATGTCGGTTTACAGATATCTTAGCAATTATTAGCCAATCACAAATACCATTACAATCAGTAGATTATTAATTTCGGATAATGTAACAATATTTCTCAACAATACACTAGCAAAAGTAAAGGTTTATACTAACAGAAAGCATGTCCGTACAATTCGATAAGACAAGATAATCTGAACCAGTGGTTGCTGGTGCACGAATTCATACATTTTTCAATGAATACAAACACTTTCCAATCAACTCATCTATTTTGCAGTGAATTCACACATTTTTCAATTAATTATATGCTATTGTATTCTCAATTCAATTTATTCATCAACAAATAATTACACTGGTACGCTGTATCTTATTCATTAGTAGTTACGCATTAATGACGCCGTCCGATGTGAAATATCGGTGTTTTCAATATTTCCATCAGATATCTCCGTATGTAACGAACGTAACTACTGTAACTAACGCGCAAAAACTCACGACCGATTATTTACTTTCGGATGATCGCTGGAATAAGTTTTTCTAGAGTTGAAACTAACAGTTCAGTAGAAGATTGGGAGTAAATTCGTGGTTTACTCAGTTTTAGGGTAACATGCCAATTTTAAGGGGTTAAATTTTTAACCCTTCAATCCTGACTTAAAATTCCGAAGCATTCGTGAATATGCGCAGAGAGAAGATGGATGGGGGAAAATTCCATATGAGGATTTTCTGGAATTTAACGTTAGTCGTTTTGATAGGAAAATTCTGGGTTATTATAGAGATAATCATTTTATAATCCAAGATGGATAAAGTAAAATCATCACTGAACAACCAGTCCTCAACGTTGAGAAATAATGACTTAGAAATTTTGTGCACTAAAGGAAGAAGAAGAATATCATAGAGTTTTATAGAGTTATTTTGTATATTACAGATACGTTGAAGAGAATTCAATCTAATTTACCCTGTTCTAAGGTTGAGATAATTCAAAATATAAAGTTTGATTACAACTATACAGAATAAAATTGTTGGTTAATTTTTGTGTACAATTATTTCAAGTAAGTATTCAAATTATACACATGAAAATTTTATTTTACATTTCAGTAATTGTTTTATTCTGTTATTCATTTTCGAATGTTAAGTTTAGAAAATATTTATTCTAATTTACATACAATTTATATAAGATTTCCATATCACATAAGTTGTGTTCACTATTTCTATTTTGTTTGGAACTAGCGTGAAGACTTAATAGGTAGTTTTTTTTTCTATAGATTTCATTTATTGAAAAATGAAGGCACGATGATATTTTTAAAATAGATCTAGTGAATTGTTATATAAAAGATCATTCGTGATAATATCATGTCGTTGGGAATTGGGAAAATATCTATACCATAAAAAATAAATTTAGAGGATAACTGAATGAGTATCATTATTTTAATTATTCTTATTATGGAATAAAACATATTTTATCTATTTAATTTTTTCATAGCTTCTACTTCAAATGTGTAGATTTTTAGTCGCTTGACCATAAGCACTGGTTAATTTTCACTTTAAAGCAAAAGTTGGCGTTGAATAAATTACTATCGGTAAGTATTTGATGTTGGCAACGGATCAAATGTATGAATTAGTTTAGAGCATTGAATAATTTCATTCGTTTTGTACTCAAATGATTAGCCTACATATAGGTGGTATCATTTAAAAAAGGTTCATGTCATAAGAGTTAAGATCGAACACGAACGTGAGTAGATTGATTGAATGGTTAACACTAAGGTTAAGAAAGACTAAACCACAGGAAAGTGTTTCGTAGTTTACCTTTAGACATATACCAAATATACCCACTTATTTAAACAATGAAAAATTGAATGGTTAGGTGCTAACTAGAGTAACATTACCTCAATTAAAACAAATTGTAGAAATTGCTATGTTTTACTACCAATAAAAATATATATTTTTATTGGTAGTAAAATATAGTAATTTCTACAATTTGTTTTAATTATGATCAACTACCAAATAGTGACGGCTGAAACAATTCGGTAACATTACCTCACTTCATTACTGTTCGGTTATATAGATGGGAGTAATATCGATGTATTGTTGAATGAAAATGTAATAAGTATGTTGAGAATTATTCCATTAAGTAGTCAGCAAACTTTTAATTTGGCTTAACAGTATGACATTCATTTCTATTTATTCATATTTTATATATTTACTTCATCTTCGTCGAGTTTCGTAGTGTTTACTACATTTTCAAACAGAATAAAAACAAATTTTATCTATACTATTATATACATTCGTTGAAGGCTTCCGCAAAACTTCGAAAAGTGGGTTACGGTTATGTAACGAATGCAAAATGGCTCGAATAATAGAAGTTATATGAAATTTCTTTGGATTGAAACTAATTTAGACATATGACCCAAAAACGAATAAATAATTCTAACCCATAGTAATTTAGCCAACACAGACATTCGATGTTGTGAAACACCATTGTTCTTAATTGAAATTTAACCAAAGTGTTTTTGACAGATTTACCGGAAAAATAACCAGACATTTGAAACTAGCCCTAATTCAAAATTTATCACTTCATTCTGTTTACAGATTCTTAACCATCTTTTGCAAGAAAGTATTTACATGTTGGATCGTATAATTTTGGCGTGCATAACTCTGGAAGAATTAGATATGGAATTGATATCGGCAGTAGAAAGGGGAGATGAGGATATGACACTGAGATTACTGAAAAGAGGAGTTAATCCCAACAGAGCAGATCACAAAGGATACTGTACTCTTCACCATGCAGTAAAGCAAGGCCACAATATTCTGATTAGGCATCTTGTAAAATACGGCGCTGACATCGAAAAGGAAGGAATATTATATGGATACAAACCCTTACACTTAATCGTGTCAACAAACAACCAAATGAAATGCTTGGAGGAACTGATGAGGTGTAATGTTGATTTAAAAAGCAAAGATTGTATTGGAAACACTTTATTACAACTAAGTGTAAAGAATAATCCAGATAATGTCTACTTCATCAAAAAACTTATTTCTTTTGGTATGGATATAAATACGGTCGACATTGTAGGCAATAATTGTATGCACAATCTAGCTTCCAGTCGTGGTAAAGATCAAAATATTAAAATCGTGGCAAAACTTTTCATCAAAAAAGGTATCAATATAGACTGTCAGAATCGGACATTATTGGAAACACCCTTGCATATAGCTGCTAGACGTGGAAAATCATTTCTAATCGATATGCTCTTAGGCGAAGGGGCGGTTATAGATGTGATAGACAAAAATGGTCTTATTCCTTTCGACAACGTGCCAACGTCAGCGATAAATGTCTTTCGCGTATTCATCAAGCATCTGGCGTTAAAAATACACCGAGGAGAAATTGTAAACATGAATTTAGTGCATAAAATAAATTCGAATATCCAGCTGAAGCTATTATATGATAATATTGTTGAGGATTTGGAACGCCTAAAAGAACCAATAATAGAATCTCATAATGTCTCATATTACCATATATTGTGTGGGAAGAGTGAAAATGTGTTGAAGTATATGAGGAACCTTGTGATAAGGGACAATGTTTCAGGCTATACAAAGATCTCTACCATATATAAAAAGGAAATTCAACAGAAAATAGAGAAAGTGACAGAAATGATGAAAAACAAGGAAATTATTTACAACAAAGTGAATAAGATATTCGATTATAAACTACAACATTTGTGTGTAGAGAAAATCTGTAGTTATCTTCACCCAGAAGATATTGCAAGATGTTGAAATTCTGGATAAGAAAATAATATTGCTTTTGGGGTTTAGTTATATGTGTATTATATTATCAAAATGTGTATATATATTGTAAAAACTATGTATAAATAATAAATATATGAATAATTGTTAAGATATTCAAGGGTTGTGATTTATTCTAGATTTGAAATGAACGATTCATACTTTTTTATGCAGTTCCAATGAAATATATATGAAATGAATGACTCTTGGTGAAACATTATAACAATTTTATTTAGAATCATTCTCGCAGTTTCTCTCCTAACTATTATGTCAAATACAGAGTACAAAACCAAAATAGAAGACTTAATGAAATCCGAAAATTTGAGAGAACTTAAATCAGACCTAAAAAATAGTTTTCGTAGATCAGTGAAGCAATAGTTTTATGATTGCAAGAATATTTTTATTGTTGAAAACCCAAAAACTCCAAATGTCATGAATCCTACAGAACCTGTTCTTTATGGAATGCCAAAATTACATAAAGACGACATTATTATTAGAACTGTTGTTCCATATATAAATGCTCCAGCTTATAAATTATGTGAATTTCAATAATTATAAATAATATTTATCGAGACATCTGCTGACAATTCAATCTCTTAAACTAATATAGGTGAGACAACAAAATTGTCTTTATGAAATATAAATGATTTGAAGTAAAACACTTTATTTCCGCTTATTTTTATTTTTCAACGACAATTGTTTCGTCAATTACATATTGACTTCTTCAGGTGAGTATGGCTACTAGAGTAACCATACTCACCTGACGTGAGCAAAAAATGTTACGGGAACTAAGCATTTTCCGCCTAGTAATAAAAAAAATTCTATTTCCACACAATTCTTAATGTTGGCTTAATCATATTCTACATTTGAACTGATACTGTATGAATACTTAATATTTTATACAGTGTCAGTTCAAACGTAGAATATTATTAAGGCACAATATGGCGAATAATTGTCGTTCAACAATAAAAAGCTTGTGTAAATTGAATTTCATTTATAAGTAATTCAAAATTACTTTTAATCTATTACAAACCGAATCCTTCCATTAAACCCTTTCATTTAAGCGCGATTGTTCCATATGTAACAAAAATAATTTGCACTAAGTATAGGTATTTTTCACCTTCACTTATCAACAAAACGCATAGAAAATAATATTTTTCCGCAAATCATTCATCAGGTTTGCTTTTGTATACAAAATGGCAAATTATCATTGAAACCCTTTCAATTTCAAAATCGGGAGTATTTTCTATAAACTTTCGATATTTCTCAAGAAATGAATTTCGGGAAAGAACGAATTTTTATAACATGTTCATTGAAAAAGTTCCATTTTTGGGAAGGAGCATTCAAAATTCAATAATTTCTTTCGTTAACAAATAATATTATTGGTTAATATTCCGAAATGAAATATAATTCTAATGAAAATGATTCGAATAAGTTCCCATATTTCATAGATTATTCCAAACTCATTATTTTAAAATTACCTACCAGCGTTCAGTGAAGTGCTAATGTATTTCTGAGTATATCTTAATATCATAACAGTAAAACTTTTGGGTTCTGTTAATTATGAAGTTTCATCAGTGATACATGATCGCGTAACACACATCTTTTGTATATTTATGCAAATTTATTTCAGGTAAGTTATTAATTTCAGGTAGAAAAATGACAAAATATTGAATAACCTAAACGACATATCTTTCTAAATTATCCGAAGAGGTCAAATTATTTTTATTTAGCTGCCAATCTTAACATCGGAATTTCCAAAAATATTTATTAGAGTAACAATCTTATTCTTCATCTATCGACATTTTAGAGCATGAGACATGGAAACTACCCAATTTTTATTCTCCCAATATTTACGAAATTACAGAATCTTAGTATATTTACCTGTTACAGAAACCATATAATTAAATCTTCCCTTACTCCGAGAAAGAACCAATTCGGTAATAAAACAAGAAATAATAAATGTTTTGACAGTTTGCCTGCAACAAAATTATTTCACGTTTAACGGCAAGATTCACATATGTTACTATCCGAAATGGATTTTATGGATTCTCTAGACAGCAGAATAATAAAAAGCCATTACTTTAAATGCTTCATTTATTGGTACAGATATGTAGATGATGTTTTATGTTTACTCAATGTCGCTGATAGATCGTTTTGTTTGTTTGTGGAATTCTTGATTAAATTATCCACATCCATGCAATTCACTAATGAATTAGAAAAAAACAGTAGTACCAAATTTTGCTATACAGATTGATATCTGTACGATGGGTCGATTAAGAATGTTGGATTTTTTAAAATCTGTTATACAGGGGTGTTATACAGGGTGATTCAAAAATTATTGTATGCGACCTCGGACCGCGTCTGTAGTGTACATAGAGGGGTCATCCGAGAAGTAAAGTACGGCGGTCGTCCGAAAATTTTCGTTTCGTCGGAAGAAAGGGCAAAATGACACCCGTCATAATTCTCCTAACTTTATTGAAATTAATTGTGATAACAATCACGCTGGAAATAATACCATTAGAAAATAATATACTACCCGTCCTAATAGGAAAATCCTATATCACAAATAGATATTTATAATTGATCTATCACATTGATTTGAATAAAATAGAAGAAATAATTTTCAAATATCAGTAAGAAATTGAAGACCTCAAAAAGCAACAATTAGATTTCGCTCAAACAGCAAATTAAGAACATTCTAATGAAATAAATTTTAAAGCCCATGAAGAGATTCTTAATGAAAATATTGGAACTAAAAGAGGACTAGTTAATCTCGGTGGCAAGATTTCAAAATTATTATTCGGAACCTCAGGTTCTCATGATGAGGAATTGTATTGAAATTATTTTCTATGAGGAATCAGAAGCAGATAGATACTGTCGTAAATGATCTTTACAAGATTAATCTTTTACATGAATCTACTTTACCCTATGCTAAATTTGCTGAATTGATAACAAACGTCACAATTATACATGTTAATTATTTGAAAGATTATTATCAATTGTGATACGAAGATTATCTTCCAAAATACAATATTATTATTTTTGATATCAATTCCCACTATTTATGAAAAAGGATATAACTTATACAAATTTTACTTCCTACCCCAAAATAATTTGACCGTTTCCCATACCAATTTCTATATGCTCTCGCAAGTAGAATTACTAGAATGGTCAATAAACCAATCCCAACCAATTGAAGCAGATTTCTTATGTAATCCAAAGAGAATCCAATGATGAAGGAACCAAGAAAGATGACGTTCCTGATATAGTGTTAGAAGACTTAGAACAATGGAATGTTCGATATTTCAAAGTTTCTGTATTATTTATCACAATGCTCATTTTTGTACAAATTATATTTGCTTTTGCTTTCAGACATTTAAGAAAAAATGTATTCTCTAAAGCTACACTTTCAGCTGAAAACTTCCTCTATGAAGGGGATGAATTACATAATCTTAACCCTTATTAATTTAATGGATTTTTTCCAATACTCCATAAGACCTGTATATTAGCATGTATTTTTATTGTAATTCAAAATTTCTCCCCATGAATCATATCATAATTTAGATAAGGACACCTATAAATACCATTGTGATTGTTTATTCTTCAAGAGATTAGACGCATTCATCATTGTATTCAAATGAATATATATATATATATATATTTAGATATATATATATTTTTTATATATTTATATATATATATAATATATATTTATATACATATATATTTATATATCTATATATATATATTTATGTATCTATATATATATATATAGTATGTATATATATAAATATCTGTATATATATATATATATACATATATTTATATATATATACTATATATATATACTATATATATATACTATATATATATATATATATATATATATATACTATATACATACATTCTGTCAAGAAAGTACCGGGAATTATCGTTATAATCTGGAGGGGTAATGGGGCAGGTAAAAGTTTTTTTTCCTAGGTTGGTACCACTGTCCTTAATTACTATGCTAAGGTTGAGCAGGATCTGTCAACTAGTGTGTTTGCAACAGCTGATTAAGTCAGTCGATGTCAGAGTGCGTGCCGATTTTTACTATGGGTGATTACGTTGAGCAAAGAATTTGTTTAAAGTTTTGTGTAGCAAATGAATTTCCGTGTGCCGATGCATTGAGAATGTTGCAAAAGGCCTTTGGTGATAATGCTCTATCGAAAACTCGTGCATATCAGTGGTACAGAGCCTTGAAGGACGGTCGTGAAGTGGTCGAAGACTTGCCTCGTTCCGGACGCCCATCGACGGCTTCGATCGAAGATAACGTCGATAAAAATAAGGAAAGGGTGCTGGAAAACCGTCGTACCAGCTTGAGAGAGATAGCACATGATCTTACGATATCCCACGAGTTCGCACGTACGATTTTGATTGATATTTTGGACATGAGAAAGATGGCCGCACGACTCGTACCGAAAGACCTGAATTTTCTTCAAAAACGTCATCGCGAACAGGTTGCTTCAGACATGCTGGATCGCTGTAATTCCGATTCTTCATTCATGAAACGCATTATAACTGGTGATGAGACCTGGGTCTACGAGTACGATATGCTAACAAGCCAGCAATCATCGGAATGGGTGGCAAAAAATGAGCCGAAACCGAAAAAACCACGTCAAAGCCGCTCGAAAATGAAGGTGATGCTCATTGTTTTCTTCGATATCCGTGGCGTGGTGCACTACGAATTCTTTCCAGAGGGTCAGACGGTAAACAAGGAGTATTACCTAGGCGTTATGAAACGTTTGCGTGAGCGTATCCGTAAGAAGCGGTCAAATTTGTGGGCGAACAACACATGGATTTTGCATGACGATAACGCGCCTTTTCACCGAGCTACGATTGTGACGGACTTTCTCGCCAAAAACTCAACAAACGTGCTTCAGCAACCACCGTATTCGCCGGATTTGGCTCCCTGCGACTTTTTCCTCTTCCCAAAACTAAAATTGCTCCTTCGTGGCACCCGTTTTGAGTCGATTGAAGCCATAAAACAAAATTCGGCGCGAGAGCTAAAGTCCATCCCGGAAAGCGCCTATAAAAAATGTTTCGATAATTGGAAGTGCCGTTGGCATAGATGTATTGGAGCAAATGGAGCCTATTTTGAAGGCGACCCAATAAATTTTGACGATTAAATGTGAAAATGATGTTTTAATAAAAAATTCCCGGTAGTTTCTTGACAGAGTAGTATATATATATATATATATATATATATATATATATATATATATATTTATATAGTATTACAGTTAAATTAAATAATTATACGAATATATTATAGAAATGACTCCCCGTTGAGTCGTTAGAGTTTAACCAAACCGAAATTAATTAAATAATATCCATTCCGATAGAAATATTAATAATTTAATTCATAAAAATAGAAGAAAGAGCATATTCAGAGCACATAACGACAAGTCGAGTGAAAATTCTTTGAACAGGGATCAGAAATCAGTATACTTGTTGACAATTTATAAACAGAATTCACAGGCAGATTTAAATACACAATTATTCAATGTAAAAAAAGCCACAGTTGCATTAAATAGAAGTAATTTGAATTTAGATATGTAATTTGAAATCGATGAAGAAATTGTTGAAAAGATTTGTTACTTTCATGAATCACAGATGAACTTCAGTGAAATCATTGACAACGAACAAGCTAAATTAAATATAACTCACCAGAATTATGTAAACGGGACAAATTTGATCAAAATTCAATTAATTAAATGAAAGATACATCTACGTCAGATATTTTTAAATTATTAATGTCAGAGATATCCTTCAAGATGTTTAGGCATCAAAAGAATTATAATAGCACCTAAGATTTATGAATTTAATCAATTTCATAAGTAATAATGAGTAATTTATAAGTTATGAGCATCAGAACTTAAACTTTGTTAAATTTTGACACTTGAAATACTTTACTGATGAAAAGCAAGACTTTGATTGTTCTATTCAACATGAAACATACATCAAAATGTAGTTAACAAAATAGGATAATTTTCAACAGTAGTTTCAAACCAACAAATATTGTAAATTTTGTAAAATAATCGAAAGCATCATTTTTCAATAATTTTGACAGAAGCTAGTAAGCTTTGAAATTCAATTTTTCGTGAAAACTATTAATAGGAAAGACACAGAAAAATTGGCAAGTCTTTAAAATACGAGAACAGAATTCACATCGGCCTGTCTCAAAATAGAACATTACTCTCTTCAATAGTCCAGGTCCAAAACCTAAAAATAAATCAATAATATTATTGTAAATGGAAATGTGATAAAAAATTACGTTACCTGAGTGTAGTGAATGGAAATAAACCCAAATAGCAATCAAGAATACAACAATTTAAATCAAAAAGAGGAAATCAACCTAGTGGGCTGGGAGATCCGAACATTCTGGAAATATTCTTGAGAAACAAAAACAAAATCCTGAAATAGAGCAAAGCCAACATCAAATGAACACTGTCAATGGATGATTAAACTTACCAAAGGTAGAAATAAGTTTATACATGTAAAATTTTTCAATTTGAATTCAAAAACAAATCATTGCTTGTTTACGTTAGAATTACGTTACGATATTTAAATAGTGTTAAGTTAGAACATAGAATTAGACATTATTTAGATTATTGATCACTGATTATTATTATATTTCAAATTACTCAGTCATAATATATACTGTAAAAAAATTCAGCTCATTAAAAATTCAAATTGAACCCTCCCTAAATGATCAAATCAAATTTAATAATATTTGAATTTCAATTATTCAACAACAAAAATAAAATCTTAAGAGCTAGCTGGTAACATTGAATACAAGCAGCTAGATACAAGGGTTATCAAACCAGTATTCATTCTGAAATTATATATTTAAACCATATCGAATTGGCTCCACTATGTGCGGTAGAAAAAAGTAAAAGTGAATTAAAAATTTAAGTTGTTATTCCATAACAATATATATAATATATGACTAATGTTGACTGCCGGGACATTTTGTACATTTGAAAGAACAGTGTACAATTGATTGTATATAACTTCACTTCTTCATATATCTGTTTTTGTAATCATCTGTAATTTCAAAAGTGCCTCATAATTATTACAATTACTTATCTACTTTTGTATGTAACGTTTATTTCAATTTTATTTCAATTTATCTTAATAGGTGCCGAAAATCTGAAAGCTCCTTCGATATATATTTTTTTCTTCATTTAGTCCATAATTAAATTTCATTTATGATTCATACATGCTTCGAAAGCAGTCTTTTATTCAGATATCAACTTTATACTTGATTTTAAAACCTAGACATCAGGCTTTAAACCTTGAGTAATTAATCATTTTTCGTCAATAATTTATAGATCACTCAAATGAACTGTAAGAACATTTTCAAAAATGAACTTTTCGTCATGTCCATCCCTTCATTTATTCGTGATGAATACGGATTTTGATCTGATATTCATCAATATATATTCTTGTAATGACTACTTGCGTATTTCACTACCAATATATGAAGAACAACTTTTACACAAAATAAATAATATTTTACATTAATTATCCCTGAGTAAAAAGTAGCAAATTTATAGTCCGGAGCAATTTCTAAAACATACGAATAATATTGTATCGATATCCTTACATATTACAGATTAAAGTTGCCCGCTGCGTCTGTCTGCATGTCTGTTCGCGATTAACTCGAAAAGTGATGAAAGCATTTTTATGCGGCTTTAACCAATTGATAGACTGATTTATGAGGAAGATTGGTACACAGTTTGACAAGGTTTTATGCGAATTGGTTGAGATATGATGATAAATGTCGAGTTTGGTAGCTTTCTATGGAAAAGATGCCTAATCTCTTTGAGATATAACAAAACTATGCATGGTAGGATATTCCTCTTTTATAGGTCTCCAAAGAAGTCCGCGATGGCAATGGATCAGCTTACTATTTATCGATTTTAAATTCTGAAAAAAGTTTACCTACCAACAATGCGGCAATTGGAAAGCTATTCAAACGATTGCAGTATTAATAATGTGTTAATTATTATAGAAATACTTTACATTAGTAACCTCAAGAAATATATGCACGTCATTAAAATGTTTCACACTATATAATTTAAACGAATATCTAAGGAGTAGTCTAAAATAATTTGCACCTTGAATCAGAAAAATATAGAGTAAGAAAAATTAAATCAGTTTGGAAGACTCACAAAGTTCGTTTTGGTTTTATCATTCAATAAGTAGTTTTATAGATCTACTAAAAAATCCGCGATGGCATATATCTCTTTTAAGGATAGCTTATTTTAGCTATTCTATATTCTAAAAATATTGTCACATACAATGCAGTAATTGAAAAACTATTTAGATGGAAACAGTAACTCAAACATGTTAGTTATCTTAAGCATTTCATGCGCATTATTTCGTTTTTATTTATCATTACGTGGGTTTACATAAAATTTCATTTTTTTAATATGATACGTTGTTAAAACCATCTGGGAGCGAATATGAAGTTTAATGTAAGAAGCTAGATTGGATTCGAAAAAACACATGCTTCTTAAAATTTTACCGACTTCATCATGTCAATTGGTAAAAAACGGATGAAAATCGGTCGAAATATTCTTCAGTTCGTAAACTAGATAGAATCGGTAAGCAGTACGTCGATGACGAATCTACGAAAGCGTAGAAGGCCATGGTAGATTTTTATTGAATAATTCACTGAAAAATCTATGAATTCATACAATATTCCATAAATTCATACTAAAATGTATGTATACTAAAATGTATGAATTCATACAATAAAGTACGAATTCATACAAAAGTCTATGAATTCATTCAAAAATGTATGAATTCATTGAAAAATATATGAATTCATTGCAAAATGTATGAATTCATAGAACAATATATGAATTCATTGAAACTGTATGAATTCATTGAGAAATGTATGAATTCGTTGAAAAATGTAGGAATTTATTGAAAAAGGATGATTTCATTGAAAAATGCATGCTTAACAATTACCAATATAATGACAATATTTGAAAAGCGCTGACGTGAAGTCGGAAGATTTGATACGCACAAACATACCCAGAGCGGTAACTCATTCAATTATTGAACTCGATTAACGCTGCTCTGCTCAGTTTTTATTTTAAAGTTTAATGTTCTAATTGAACGACGCCTATAAACTTCTACAACACAGCCAATTTTGCCCATTAGCGAACTCAACTGAAATATTCGGACTCTGAATCTACCTTGAAAATTCAAAGATTCGAGCTCTTTCCGTTAGGCTAACGGACCGGATGGGTGGACGGCCGGACAGTATTGAATTTGACCTCGGATTCTTCATCAGGAAATCGAATCCAGTCATTTGAGTACATTTTCGGCTCAAATTTCTAAATTTTCAGCCATTAGAGCGAAATGATAGCTCAATGTTCCCCTAGAACATGCGCGCAAAAAAGAACCTCTTCAGGTGCGTTGGTTGCAAAACATGCAAAACGTTGGTTGCCAACTCATGTAGTCACAATGTCATATTTTCTGAAATTTTTGCCAGAAATTTGAAAGAACTCGAAATTTGTTTGTTAATTTTGGACTCAACTATGACATTAGTTCGTAAATCGGCTAAATCAGTCCAATAATTCGAAGTTTTTATTATAAATATTACATTATAAATATCTCCAAAAATTCAGATATAATCAAATTTTAATTTGTAGAGTGAATGTTGATAATCAACATTAATAATCGATCATGCAATTAGTGAGGAGCACTTCATTGTAATATTAAAAAAAGTCTGTTTTTGCAACTCAAAATAACTTGGAAACAGTTTTCTCTATTCAGTTTGGTTCATGCAGAAGTAAACATCAGCGCAAAGGAATGAAATAAGGAGATTCTCAAATCGATATCTCAATAACTGAATGGGTGAAATGCGGTATATATACCGCATTTCACCCGAGTATGTATACATAGGTATAACGTATCTACATAAATGCTCGAGCAAAATTTCTTAGAGATCAAGTCATAAGCTATTACTGAACGAAGGCGCAAAAATCGCTGATTTTACTCGACTTATTTTTTGGATGTCGGTTTACAGATATCTTAGCAATTATTAGCCAATCACAAATACCATTACAATCAGTAGATTATTAATTTCGGATAATGTAACAATATTTCTCAACAATACACTAGCAAAAGTAGAGGTTTATACTAACAGAAAGCATGTCCGTACAATTCGATAATACAAGATAATCTGAACCAGTGGTTGCTGGTGCACGAATTCATACATTTTTCAATGAATACAAACACTTTCCAATCAACTCATCTATTTTGCAGTGAATTCACACATTTTTCAATTAATTATATGCTATTGTATTCTCAATTCAATTTATTCATCAACAAATAATTACATTGGTACGCTGTATCTTATTCATTAGTAGTTACGCATTAATGACGCCGTCCGATGTGAAATATCGGTGTTTTCAATATTTCCATCAGATATCTCCGTATGTAACTAACGTAACTACTGTAACTAACGCGCAAGAACTCAGGACCGATTATTTACTTTCGGATGATCGCTGGAATAAGTTTTTCTAGAGTTGAAACTAACAGTTCAGTAGAAGATTGGGAGTAAATTCGTGGTTTACTCAGTTTTAGGGTAACATGCCAATTTTAAGGGGTTAAATTTTTAACCCTTCAATCCTGACTTAAAATTCCGAAGCATTCGTGAATATGCGCAGAGAGAAGATGGATGGGGGAAAATTCCATATGAGGATTTTCTGGAATTTAACGTTAGTCGCTTTGAAAGGAAAATTCTGGGTTATTATAGAGATAATCATTTTATAATCCAAGATGGATAAAATAAAATCATCACTGAACAACCAGTCCTCAACGTTGAGAAATAATGACTTAGAAATTTTGTGCACTAAAGGAAGAAGAAGAATATCATAGAGTTTTATAGAGTTAATTTGTATATTACAGATGCGTTGAAGAGAATTTAATCTAATTTACCCTGTTCTAAGGTTGAGATAATTCAAAATATAAAGTTTGATTACAACTATACAGAATAAAATTGTTGGTTAGTTTTTGTGTACAATTATTTCAAGTAAGTATTCAAATTATACACATGAAAATTTTATTTTGCATTTCAGTAATTGTTTTATTCTGTTATTCATTTTCGAATGTTAAGTTTAGAAAATATTTATTCTAATTTACATACAATTTATATAAGATTTCCATATCACATAAGTTGTGTTCACTATTTCTATTTTGTTTGGAACTAGCGTGAAGACTTAATAGGTAGTTTTTTTTTCTATAGATTTCATTTATTGAAAAATGAAGGCACGATGATATTTTTAAAATAGATCTAGTGAATTGTTATATAAAAGAACATTCGTGATAATATCATGTCGTTGGGAATTGGGAAAATATCTATACCATAAAAAATAAATTTAGAGGATAACTGAATGAGTATCATTATTTTAATTATTCTTATTATGGAATGAAATATATTTTCTCTATTTAATTTTTTCATAGCTTCTACTTCAAATGTGTAGATTTTTAGTCGCTTGACCATAAGCACTGGTTAATTTTCACTTTAAAGCAAAAGTTGGCGTTGAATAAATTACTATCGGTAAGCATTTGATGTTGGCAACGGATCAAATGTATGAATTAGTTTAGAGCATTGAATAATTTCATTCGTTTTGTACTCAAATGATTAGCCTACATATAGGTGGTATCATTTAAAAAAGTTTCATGTCATAAGAGTTAAGATCGAACACGAACGTGAGTAGATTGATTGAATGGTTAACACTAAGGTTAAGAAAGACTAAACCACAGGAAAGTGTTTCGTAGTTTACCTTTAGACATATGCCAAATATACCCACTTATTTAAACAATGAAAAATTGAATGGTTAGGTGCTAACTAGAGTAATATTACCTCAATTAAAACAAATTGTAGAAATTGCTATGTTTTACTACCAATAAAAATATATATTTTTATTGGTAGTAAAATATAGTAATTTCTACAATTTGTTTTAATTATGATCAACTACCAAATAGTGACGGCTGAAACAATTCAGTACTATTACCTCACTTCATTACTGTTCGGTTATATAGATGGGAGTAATATTGATGTATTGTTGAATGAAAATGTAATAAGTATGTTGAGAATTATTCCATTAAGTAGTCAGCAAACTTTTAATTTGGCTTAACAGTATGACATTCATTTCTATTTATTCATATTTTATATATTTACTTCATCTTCGTCGAGTTTCGTAGTGTTTACTACATTTTCAAACAGAATAAAAACAATTTTTATCTATACTATTATATACATTCGTTGAAGGCTTCCGCAAAACTTCGAAAAGTGGGTTACGGTTATGTAACGAATGCAAAATGGCTCGAATAATAGAAGTTATATGAAATTTCTTTGGATTGAAACTAATTTAGACATATGACCCAAAAACGAATAAATAATTCTAACCCATAGTAATTTAGCCAACACAGACATTCGATGTTGTGAAACACCATTGTACTTAATTGAAATTTAACCAAAGTGTTTTTGACAGATTTACCGGAAAAATAACCAGACATTTGAAACTAGCCCTAATTCAAAATTTATCACTTCATTCTGTTTACAGATTCTTAACCATCTTTTGCAAGAAAGTATTTACATGTTGGATCGTATAATTTTGGCGTGCATAACTCTGGAAGAATTAGATATGGAATTGATATCGGCAGTAGAAAGGGGAGATGAGGATATGACACTGAGATTACTGAAAAGAGGAGTTAATCCCAACAGAGCAGATTACAAAGGATACTGTACTCTTCACCATGCAGTAAAGCAAGGCCACAATATTCTGATTAGGCATCTTGTAAAATACGGCGCTGACATCGAAAAGGAAGGAATATTATATGGATACAAACCCTTACACTTAATCGTGTCAACAAACAACCAAATGAAATGCTTGGAGGAACTGATGAGGTGTAATGTTGATTTAAAAAGCAAAGATTGTATTGGAAACACTTTATTACAACTAAGTGTAAAGAATAATCCAGATAATGTCTACTTCATCAAAAAACTTATTTCTTTTGGTATGGATATAAATACGGTCGACATTGTAGGCAATAATTGTATGCACAATCTAGCTTCCAGTCGTGGTAAAGATCAAAATATTAAAATCGTGGCAAAACTTTTCATCAAAAAAGGTATCAATATAGACTGTCAGAATCGGACATTATTGGAAACACCCTTGCATATAGCTGCTAGACGTGGAAAATCATTTCTAATCGATATGCTCTTAGGCGAAGGGGCGGTTATAGATGTGATAGACAAAAATGGTCTTATTCCTTTCGACAACGTGCCAACGTCAGCGATAAATGTCTTTCGCGTATTCATCAAGCATCTGGCGTTAAAAATACACCGAGGAGAAATTGTAAACATGAATTTAGTGCATAAAATAAATTCGAATATCCAGCTGAAGCTATTATATGATAATATTGTTGAGGATTTGAAACGCCTAAAAGAACCAATAATAGAATCTCATAATGTCTCATATTACCATATATTGTGTGGGAAGAGTGAAAATGTGTTGAAGTATATGAGGAACCTTGTGATAAGGGACAATGTTTCAGGCTATACAAAGATCTCTAGCATATATAAAAAGGAAATTCAACAGAAAATAGAGAAAGTGACAGAAATGATGAAAAACAAGGAAATTATTTACAACAAAGTGAATAAGATATTCGATTATAAACTACCACATTTGTGTGTAGAGAAAATCTGTAGTTATCTTCACCCAGAAGATATTGCAAGATGTTGAAATTCTGGATAAGAAAATAATATTGCTTTTGGAGATTAGTTATATGTGTATTATATTATCAAAATGTGTATATATATTGTAAAAACTATGTATAAATAATAAATATATGAATAATTGTTAAGATATTCAAGGGTTGTGATTTATTCTAGATTTGAAATGAACGATTCATACTTTTTTATGCAGTTCCAATGAAATATATATGAAATGAATGACTCTTGGTGAAACATTATAACAATTTTATTTAGAATCATTCTCGCAGTTTCTTTCCTAACTATTATGTCAAATACAGAGTACAAAACCAAAATAGAAGACTTAATGAAATCCGAAAATTTGAGAGAACTTAAATCAGACCTAAAAAATAGTTTTCGTAGATCAGTGAAGCAATAGTTTTATGATTGCAAGAATATTTTTATTGTTGAAAACCCAAAAACTCTAAATGTCATGAATCCTACAGAACCTGTTCTTTATGGAATGCCAAAATTACATAAAGACGACATTATTATTAGAACTGTTGTTTCATATATAAATGCTCCAGCTTATAAATTATGTGAATTTCAATAATTATAAATAATATTTATCGAGACATCTGCTGACAAATCAATCTCTTAAACTAATATAGGTGAGACAACAAAATTGTCTTTATGAAATATAAATGATTTGAAGTAAAACACTTTATTTCCGCTTATTTTTATTTTTCAACGACAATTGTTTCGTCAATTACATATTGACTTCTTCAGGTGAGTATGGCTACTAGAGTAACCATACTCACCTGACGTGAGCAAAAAATGTTACGGGAACTAAGCATTTTCCGCCTAGTAATAAAAAAAATTCTATTTCCACACAATTCTTAATGTTGGCTTAATCATATTCTACATTTGAACTGATACTGTATGAATACTATTAAGCCACAATATGGCGAATAATTGTCGTTCAACAATAAAAAGCTTGTGTAAATTGAATTTCATTTATAAGTAATTCAAAATTACTTTTAATCTATTACAGACCGAATCCTTCCATTAAACCCTTTCCTTTTAGCGCGATTGTTCCATATGTAACAAAAATAATTTGCACTAAGTATAGGTATTTTTCACCTTCACTTATCAACAAAACGCATAGAAAATAATATTTTTCCGCAAATCATTCATCAGGTTTGCTTTCGTATACAAAATGGCAAATTATCATTGAAACCCTTTCAATTTCAAAATCGGGAGTATTTTCTATAAACTTTCGATATTTCTCAAGAAATGAATTTCGGGAAAGAACGAATTTTTATAACATGTTCATTGAAAAAGTTCCATTGTTGGGAAGGAGCATTCAAAATTCAATAATTTCTTTCGTTAACAAATAATATTATTGGTTAATATTCCGAAATGAAATATAATTCTTATGAAAATGATTCGAATAAGTTATCAACATTATCCCATATTTCATAGATTATTCCAAACTCATTATTTTAAAATTACCTACCAGCGTTCAGTGAAGTGCTAATGTATTTCTGAGTATATCTTAATATCATAACATTAAAACTTTTGGGTTCTGTTAATTATGAAGTTTCATCAGTGATGCATGATCGCGTAACACACATCTTTTGTATATTTATGCAAATTTATTTCAGGTAAGTTATTAATTTCAGGTAGAAAAATGACAAAATATTGAATAACCTAAACGACATATCTTTCTAAATTATCCGAAGAGGTCAAATTATTTGTATTTAGCTGCCAATCTTAACATCGGAATTTCCAAAAATATTTATTAGAGTAACAATCTTATTCTTCATCTATCGACATTTTAGTGCATGAGACTTGGAAACTACCCAATTTTTATTCTCCCAATATTTACGAAATTACAGAATCTTAGTATATTTACCTGTTACAGAAACCATATAATTAAATCTTCCCTTACTCCGAGAAAGAACCAATTCGGTAATAAAACAAGAAATAATAAATGTTTTGACAGTTTGCCTGCAACAAAATTATTTCACGTTTAACGGCAAGATTCACATATGTTACTATCCGAAATGGATTTTATGGATTCTCTAGACAGCAGAATAATAAAAAGCCATTACTTTAAATGCTTCATTTATTGGTACAGATATGTAGATGATGTTTTATGTTTACTCAATGTCGCTGATAGATCATTTTGTTTGTTTGTGGAATTCTTGATTAAATTATCCACATCCATGCAATTCACTAATGAATTAGAAAAAAACAGTAGTACCAAATTTTGCTATACAGATTGATATCTGTACGATGGGTCGATTAAGAATGTTGGATTTTTTAAAATCTGTTATACAGGGGTGTTATACAGGGTGATTCAAAAATTATTGTATGCGACCTCGGACCGCGTCTGTAGTGTACATAGAGGGGTCATCCGAGAAGTAAAGTACGGCGGTCGTCCGAAAATTTTCGTTTCGTCGGAAGAAAGGGCAAAATGACACCTGTCATAATTCTCCTAACTTTATTGAAATTAATTGTGATAACAATCACGCTGGAAATAATACCATTAGAAAATAATATACTACCCGTCCTAATAGGAAAAGCCTATATCACAAATAGATATTTATAATTGATCTATCACATTGATTTGAATAAGATAGAAGAAATAATTTTCAAATATCAGTAAGAAATTGAAGACCTCAAAAAGCAACAATTAGATTTCGCTCAAACAGCAAATTTAGAACATTCTAATGAAATAAATTTTAAAGCCCATGAAGAGATTCTTAATGAAAATATTGGAACTAAAAGAGGACTAGTTAATCTCGGTGGCAAGATTTCAAAATTATTATTCGGAACCTCAGGTTCTCACGATGAGGAATTGTATAGAAATTATTTTCTATGAGGAATCAGAAGCAGATAGCTACTGTCGTAAATGATCTTTACAAGATTAATCTTTTACATGAATCTACTTTACCCTATGCTAAATTTGCTGAATTGATAACAAACGTCACAATTATACATGTTAATTATTTGAAAGATTATTATCAATTGTGATACGAAGATTATCTTCCAAAATACAATATTATTATTTTTGATATCAATTCCCACTATTTATGAAAAAGGATATAACTTATACAAGTTTTACTTCCTACCCCAAAATAATTTGACCGTTTCCCATACCAATTCCTATATGCTCTCGCAAGAAGAATTACTAGAATGGTCAATAAACCAATCCCATCCAATTGAAGCAGATTTCTTATGTAATACAAAGAGAATCCAATGATGAAGAAACCAAGAAAGATGACGTTCCTGATATAGTGTTAGAAGACTTAGAACAATGGAATGTTTGATATTTCAAAGTTTCTGTATTATTTATCACAATGCTCATTTTTGTAAAAATTATATTTGCTTTTGCTTTCAGACATTTTAGAAAAAATGTATTCTCTAAAGCTACACTTTCAGCTGATAACTTCCTCTATGGAGGGGATGAATTACATAATCTTAACCCTTATTAATTTAATGGATTTTTTCCAATACTCCATAAGACCTGTATATTAGCATGTATTTTTATTGTAATTCAAAATTTCTCCCCATGAATCATATCATAATTTAGATAAGGACACCTATAAATACCATTGTGATTGTTTATTCTTCAAGAGATTAGACGCATTCATCATTGTATTCAAATGAATATATATATATTTAGATATAAATATTTTTTTTATATATTTATATATTTATACTATATATTTATATATATATATATATATATATATATATATATATATATATATATATATTTATATATCTATACATATATATATATATATATATAGTATATATATATAGTATATATATATATTTTTATATATATATATATATATATATATATATATATATAAATATATGTATATAAATATATATATATATATACATATATTTATATATATATATACTATATATATATATACTATATATATATATATACTATATATATATATATATATATATATATATATATATATATACTATACATATACATTCTGTCAAGAAAGTACCGATTATCGAATTATCGATTTAAATCTGGCGGGGTAATGAGGCAGGTAAAATTTTTTTTTCCTAGGTTGGTACCACCGTCCTTAATTACTATGCTAAGCTTGAGCAGGATCTGTCAACTAGTGTGTTTGCAACAGCTGATTAAGTCAGTCGATGTCAGAGTGCGTGCCGATTTTCACTATGGGTGATTACGTTGAGCAAAGAATTTGTTTAAAGTTTTGTGTTGCAAATGAATTTTCGTGTGCCGATGCATTGAGAATGTTGCAAAAGGCCTTTGGTGATAATGCTCTATCGAAAATTTGTGCATATCAGTGGTACAGAGACTTGAAGGACGGTCGTGAAGTGGTCGAAGACTTGCCTCGTTCCGGACGCCCATCGACGGCTTCGATCGAAGATAACGTCGATAAAATTAAGGAAAGGTTGCTGGAAAACCGTCGTACCAGCTTGAAAGAGATAGCACATGATAAGATATCCCACGAGTTCGCACGTATGATTTTGATTGATATTTTGGGCATGAGAAAGATGGCCGCACGACTCGTACCGAAAGACCTGAATATTCTTCAAAAACGTCATCGCGAACAGGTTGCTTTAGACATGCTGTATCGCTGTAATTCCGATTCTTCATTCATAGAACGCATTATAACTGGTGATGAGACCTGGGTCTACGAGTACGATATGCAAACAAGCCAGCAATCATCGGAATGGGTGGCAAAAAATGAGCCGAAACCGAAAAAACCACGCCAAAGTCGCTCGAAAATGAAGGTGATGCTCATTGTTTTCTTCGATATCCGTGGCGTGGTGCACAACGAATTCGTTCCAGAGGGTCAGACGGTAAACAAGGAGTATTACCTAGGCGTTATGAAACGTTTGCGTGAGCGTATCCGTAAGAAGCGGTCAAATTTGTGGGCGAACAACACATGGATTTTGCATGACGATAACGCGCCTTCTCACCGAGCTACGATTGTGACTGACTTTCTCGCCAAAAACTCAACAAACGTGCTTCAGCAACCACCGTATTCGCCGGATTTGGCTCCCTGCGACTTTTTCCTCTTCCCAAAACTAAAATTGCCCCATCGTGGCACCCGTTTTGAGTCGATTGAAGCCATAAAACAAAATTCGGCGCGAGAGCTAAAGTCCATCCCGGAAAGCGCCTATAAAAAATGTTTCGATAATTGGAAATGCCGTTGGCATAGATGTATTGGAGCAAATGGAGCCTATTTTGAAGGCGACCCAATAAATTTTGACGATTAAATGTGAAAATGATGTTTTAATTGAAAATTCCCGGTAGTTTCTTGACAGAGTAGTACATATATATATATATATATATATATATATATAGTATTACAGTTAAATTAAATAATTATACGAATATATTATAGAAATGACTCACCGTTGAGTCGTTAGAGTTTAACCAAACCGAAATTAATTAAATAATATCCATTCCGATAGAAATATCAATAATTTAATTCATAAAAATAGAAGAAAGAGCATAATCAGAGCACATAACGACAAGTCGAGTGAAAATTCTTTGAACAGGGATCAGAAATCAGTAAACTTGTTGACAATTTATAAACAGAATTCACAGGCAGATTTAAATACCCAATTATTCAATGTAAAAAAAGCCACAGTTGCATTAAATAGAAGTAATTTGAATTTAGATATGTAATTTGAAATCGATGAAGAAATTGTTGAAAAGATTTGTTACTTTCATGAATCACAGATGAACTTCAGTGAAATCATTGACAACGAACAAGCTAAATTAAATATAACTCACCAGAATTATGTAAACGGGACAAATTTGATCAAAATTCAATTAATTAAATGAAAGATACATCTACGTCAGATATTTTTAAATTATTAATGTCAGAGATATCCTTCAAGATGTTTAGGCATCAAAAGAATTATAATAGCTCCTAAGAATTATGAATTTAATCAATTTCATAAGTAATAATGAGTAATTTATAAGTTATAAGCATCAGAACTTAAACTTTGTTAAATTTTGACACTTGAAATACTTTACTGATGAAAAGCAAGACTTTGATTGTTCTATTCAACATGAAACATACATGAAAATGTAGTTAACAAAAAAGGATAATTTTCAACAGTAGTTTCAAACCAAGAAATATTGTAAATTTTGTAAAATAATAGAAAGCATCATTTTTCAATAATTTTGACAGAAGCTAGTAAGCTTTGAAATTCAATTTTTCGTGAAAACTATTAATAGGAAAGACACAGAAAAATTGGCAAGTCTTTAAAATACGAGAACAAGATTCACATCGGCCTGTCTCAAAATAGAACATTACTCTCTTCAATAGTCCAGGTCCAAAACCTAAAAATAAATCAATAATATTATTGTAAATGGAAATGTGATAAAAAATTACGTTACCTGAGTGTAGTGAATGGAAATAAACCCAAATAGCAATCAAAAATACAACAATTTAAATCAAAAAGAGGAAATCAACCTAGTGGGCTGGGAGATCCGAACATTCTGGAAATATTCTTGAGAAACAAAAACAAAATCCTGAAATAGAGCAAAGCCAGCATCAAATGAACACTGTCAATGAATGATTAAACTTACCAACGGTAGAAATAAGTTTATACATGTAAAATTTTTCAATTTGAATTCAAAAACAAATCATTGCTTGTTTACGTTAGAATTACGTTACGATATTTAAATAGTGTTAAGTTAGAACATAGAATTAGACATTATTTAAATTATTAATCACTGATTATTATTTTATTTCTAAATACTCAGTCATAATATATACTGTAAAAAAATTCAGCTTATTAAAAATTCAAATTGAACCCTCCCTAAAAGATCAAATCAAATTTAATAATATTTGAATTTCAATTATTCAACAACAAAATTAAAATCTTAAGAGCTAGCTGGTAACATTGAATACAAGCAGCTAGATACAAGGGTTATCAAACCAGTATTCATTCTGAAATTATATATTTAAACCATATCGAATTGGCTCCACTATGTGCGGTAGAAAAAAGTAAAAGTGAATTAAAAATTTAAGTTGTTATTCCATAACAATATATATAATATAAGACTAATGTTGACTGCCGAGACATTTTGTACATTTGAAAGAACAGTGTACAATTGATTGTATATAACTTCACTTCTTCATATATCTGTTTTTGTAAGCATCTGTAATTTCAGAGGTGCCTCATAATTATTACAATTACATATCTACTTTTGTTTGTAACGTTTATTTCAATTTTTATTTCAATTTTATTTCAATTTATCTTAATAGGTGCCGAAAATCTGAAAGCTCCTTCGATAGATATTTTTTTCTTCATTTAGTCCATAATTAAATTTCATTTATGATTCATACATGCTTCGAAAGCAGTCTTTTATTCAGATATCAACTTTATACTTGATTTTAAAACCTAGACATCAGGCTTTAAACCTTGAGTAATTAATCATTTCTCGTCAATAATTCATAGATCACTCAAATGAACTGTAAGAACATTTTCAAAAATGAACTTTTCGTCATGTCCATCCCTTCATTTATTCGTGATGAATACGGATTTTGATCTGATATTCATCAATATATATTCTTGTAATGACTACTTGCGTATTTCACTCCCAATATATGAAGAACAACTTTTACACAAAATAAATAATATTTTACATTAATTATCCCTGAGTAAAAAGTAGCAAATTTATAGTCCGGAGCAATTTCTAAAACATACGAATAATATTGTATCGATATCCTTACATATTACAGATTAAAGTTGCCCGCTGCGTCTGTCTATATGTCTGTTCGCGATTAACTCGAAAAGTGATGAAAGCATTTTTATGCGGCTTTAACCAATTGATAGACATTTATGAGGAAGATTGGTACACAGTTTGACAAGGTTTTATGCGAATTGGTTGAGATATGATGATAAATGTCGAGTTTGGGTGCTTTCTTTGGAAAAGATGCCTAATCTCTTTGAGATATAACAAAACTATGCATGGTAGGATATTCCTCTTTTATAGGTCTCCAAAGAAGTCCGCGATGGCAATGGATCAGCTTACTATTTATCGATTTTAAATTCTGAAAAAAGTTTACCTACCAACAATGCGGCAATTGGAAAGCTATTCAAACGAATGCAGTATTAATAATCTGTTAATTATTATAGAAATACTTTACATTAGTAACCTCAAGAAATATATGCACGTCATTAAAATGTTTCACACTATATAATTTAAACGAATATCTAAGGAGTAGTCTAAAATAATTTGCACCTTGAATCAGAAAAATATAGAGTAAAAAAAATTAAATCAGTTTGGAAGACTCACAAAGTTCGTTTTGGTTTTCTTATTCAATAAGTAGTTTTATAGGTCTACTAAAAAATCCGCGATGGCATATATCTCTTTTAAGGATAGCTTATTTTAGCTATTCTATATTCTGAAAATATTGTCACATACAATGCAGTAATTGAAAAACTATTTAGATGGAAACAGTAACTCAAACATGTTAGTTATCTTAAGCATTTCATGCGCATTATTTCGTTTTTATTTATCATTACGTGGGTATACATAAAATTTCATTTTTTTAATATGATACGTTGTTAAAACCATCTGGGAGCGAATATGAAGTTTAATGTAAGAAGCTAGATTGGATTCGAAAAAACACATGCTTCTTAAAATTTTACCGACTTCATCATGTCAATTGGTAAAAAACGGATGAAAATCGGTCGAAATATTCTTCAGTTCGTAAACTAGATAAAATCGGTAAGCAGTACGTTGATGACGTATCTACGAAAGCGTAGAAGGCCATGGTAGATTTTTATTGAATAATTCACTGAAAAATCTATGAATTCATACAATATTCCATAAATTCATACTAAAATGTATGTATACTAAAATGTATGAATTCATACAATAAAGTACGAATTCATACAAAAGTATATGAATTCATTCAAAAATGTATGAATTCATTGAAAAATATATGAATTCATTGCAAAATGTATGAATTCATAGAACAATATATGAATTCATTGAAACTGTATGAATTCATTGAGAAATGTATGAATTCGTTGAAAAATGTAGGAATTTATTGAAAAAGGATGATTTCATTGAAAAATGCATGCTTAACAATTACCAATATAATGACAATATTTGAAAAGCGCTGACGTGAAGTCGGAAGATTTTATGCGCACAAACATAGCCAGAGCGGTAACTCATTCAATTATTGAACTCGATTAACGCTGCTCTGCTCAGTTTTTATTTTAATGTTTAATGTTCTAATTGAACGACGCCTATAAACTTCTACAACACAGCCAATTTTGCCCATTAGCGAACTCAACTGAAATATTCGGACTCTGAACCTACCTTGAAAATTCAAAGATTCGAGCTCTTTCCGTTAGGCTAACGGACCGGATGGGTGGACGGCCGGACAGTATTGAATTTGACCTCGGATTCTTCATCAGGAAATCGAATCCAGTCATTTGAGTACATTTTCGGCTCAAATTTCTAAATTTTCAGCCATTAGAGCGAAATGATAGCTCAATGTTCCCCTAGAACATGCGCGCAAAAAAGAACCTCTTCAGGTGCGTTGGTTGCAAAACATGCAAAACGTTGGTTGCCAACTCATGTAGTCACAATGTCATAGTTTTTGAAATTTTTGCCAGAAATTTGAAAGAACTCGAAATTTGTTTGTTAATTTTGGACTCAACTATGACATTAGTTCGTAAATCGGCTAAATCCGTCCAATAGTTCGAAGTTTTTATTATAAATATTACATTATAAATATCTCCAAAAATTCAGATATAATCAAATTTTAATTTGTAGAGTGAATGTTGATAATCAACATTAATAATCGATCATGCAATTAGTGAGGAGCACTTCATTGTAATATTAAAAAAAGTCTGTTTTTGCAACTCAAAATAACTTGGAAACAGTTTTCTCTATTCAGTTTGGTTCATGCAGAAGTAAACATCAGCGCAAAGGAATGAAATAAGGAGATTCTCAAATCGATATCTCAATAACTGAATGGGTGAAATGCGGTATATATACCGCATTTCACCCGAGTATGTATACATAGGTATAACGTATCTACATAAATGCTCGAGCAAAATTTCTTAGAGATCAAGTCATAAGCTATTACTGAACGAAGGCGCAAAAATCGCTGATTTTACTCGACTTATTTTTTGGATGTCGGTTTACAGATATCTTAGCAATTATTAGCCAATCACAAATACCATTACAATCAGTAGATTATTAATTTCGGATAATGTAACAATATTTCTCAACAATACACTAGCAAAAGTAAAGGTTTATACTAACAGAAAGCATGTCCGTACAATTCGATAAGACAAGATAATCTGAACCAGTGGTTTCTGGTGCACGAATTCATACATTTTTCAATGAATACAAACACTTTCCAATCAACTCATCTATTTTGCAGTGAATTCACACATTTTTCAATTAATTATATGCTATTGTATTCTCAATTCAATTTATTCATCAACAAATAATTACACTGGTACGCTGTATCTTATTCATTAGTAGTTACGCATTAATGACGCCGTCCGATGTGAAATATCGGTGTTTTCAATATTTCCATCAGATATCTCCGTATGTAACTAACGTAACTACTGTAACTAACGCGCAAGAACTCAGGACCGATTATTTACTTTCGGATGATCGCTGGAATGAGTTTTTCTAGAGTTGAAACTAACAGTTCAGTAGAAGATTGGGAGTAAATTCGTGGTTTACTCAGTTTTAGGGTAACATGCCAATTTTAAGGGGTTAAATTTTTAACCCTTCAATCCTGACTTAAAATTCCGAAGCATTCGTGAATATGCGCAGAGAGAAGATGGATGGGGGAAAATTCCATATGAGGATTTTCTGGAATTTAACGTTAGTCGCTTTGAAAGGAAAATTCTGGGTTATTATAGAGATAATCATTTTATAATCCAAGATGGATAAAGTAAAATCATCACTGAACAACCAGTCCTCAACGTTGAGAAATAATGACTTAGAAATTTTGTGCACTAAAGGAAGAAGAAGAATATCATAGAGTTTTATAGAGTTAATTTGTATATTACAGATGCGTTGAAGAGAATTTAATCTAATTTACCCTGTTCTAAGGTTGAGATAATTCAAAATATAAAGTTTGATTACAACTATACAGAATAAAATTGTTGGTTAATTTTTGTGTACAATTATTTCAAGTAAGTATTCAAATTATACACATGAAAATTTTATTTTGCATTTCAGTAATTGTTTTATTATGTTATTCATTTTCGAATGTTAAGTTTAGAAAATATTTATTCCAATTTACATACAATTTATATAAGATTTCCATATCACATATGTTGTGTTCACTATTTCTATTTTGTTTGGAACTAGCGTGAAGACTTAATAGGTAGTTTTTTTTTCTATAGATTTCATTTATTGAAAAATGAAGGCACGATGATATTTTTAAAATAGATCTAGTGAATTGTTATATAAAAGATCATTCGTGATAATATCATGTCGTTGGGAATTGGGAAAATATCTATACCATAAAAAATAAATTTAGAGGATAACTGAATGAGTATCATTATTTTAATTATTCTTATTATGGAATGAAACATATTTTTTCTATTTAATTTTTTCATAGCTTCTACTTCAAATGTGTAGATTTTTAGTCGCTTGACCATAAGCACTGGTTAATTTTCACTTTAAAGCAAAAGTTGGCGTTGAATAAATTACTATCGGTAAGCATTTGATGTTGGCAACGGATCAAATGTATGAATTAGTTTAGAGCATTGAATAATTTCATTCGTTTTGTACTCAAATGATTAGCCTACATATAGGTGGTATCATTTAAAAAAGGTTCATGTCATAAGAGTTAAGATCGAACACGAACGTGAGTAGATTGATTGAATGGTTAACACTAAGGTTAAGAAAGACTAAACCACAGGAAAGTGTTTCGTAGTTTACCTTTAGACATATACCAAATATACCCACTTATTTAAACAATGAAAAATTGAATGGTTAGGTGCTAACTAGAGTAACATTACCTCAATTAAAACAAATTGTAGAAATTGCTATGTTTTACTACCAATAAAAATATATATTTTTATTGGTAGTAAAATATAGTAATTTCTACAATTTGTTTTAATTATGATCAACTACCAAATAGTGACGGCTGAAACAATTCAGTAACATTACCTCACTTCATTACTGTTCGGTTATATAGATGGGAGTAATATTGATGTATTGTTAAATGAAAATGTAATAAGTATGTTGAGAATTATTCCATTAAGTAGTCAGCAAACTTTTAATTTGGCTTAACAGTATGACATTCATTTCTATTTATTCATATTTTATATATTTACTTCATCTTCGTCGAGTTTCGTAGTGTTTACTACATTTTCAAACAGAATAAAAACAAATTTTATCTATACTATTATATACATTCGTTGAAGGCTTCCGCAAAACTTCGAAAAGTGGGTTACGGTTATGTAACGAATGCAAAATGGCTCGAATAATAGAAGTTATATGAAATTTCTTTGGATTGAAACTAATTTAGACATATGACCCAAAAACGAATAAATAATTTTAACCCATAGTAATTTAGCCAACACAGACATTCGATGTTGTGAAACACCATTGTTCTTAATTGAAATTTAACCAAAGTGTTTTTGACAGATTTACCGGAAAAATAACCAGACATTTGAAACTAGCCCTAATTCAAAATTTATCACTTCATTCTGCTTACAGATTCTTAACCATCTTTTGCAAGAAAGTATTTACATGTTGGATCGTATAATTTTGGCGTGCATAACTCTGGAAGAATTAGATATGGAATTGATATCGGCAGTAGAAAGGGGAGATGAGGATATGACACTGAGATTACTGAAAAGAGGAGTTAATCCCAACAGAGCAGATTACAAAGGATACTGTACTCTTCACCATGCAGTAAAGCAAGGCCACAATATTCTGATTAGGCATCTTGTAAAATACGGCGCTGACATCGAAAAGGAAGGAATATTATATGGATACAAACCCTTACACTTAATCGTGTCAACAAACAACCAAATGAAATGCTTGGAGGAACTGATGAGGTGTAATGTTGATTTAAAAAGCAAAGATTGTATTGGAAACACTTTATTACAACTAAGTGTAAAGAATAATCCAGATAATGTCTACTTCATCAAAAAACTTATTTCTTTTGGTATGGATATAAATACGGTCGACATTGTAGGCAATAATTGTATGCACAATCTAGCTTCCAGTCGTGGTAAAGATCAAAATATTAAAATCGTGGCAAAACTTTTCATCAAAAAAGGTATCAATATAGACTGTCAGAATCGGACATTATTGGAAACACCCTTGCATATAGCTGCTAGACGTGGAAAATCATTTCTAATCGATATGCTCTTAGGCGAAGGGGCGGTTATAGATGTGATAGACAAAAATGGTCTTATTCCTTTCGACAACGTGCCAACGTCAGCGATAAATGTCTTTCGCGTATTCATCAAGCATCTGGCGTTAAAAATACACCGAGGAGAAATTGTAAACATGAATTTAGTGCATAAAATAAATTCGAATATCCAGCTGAAGCTATTATATGATAATATTGTTGAGGATTTGGAACGCCTAAAAGAACCAATAATAGAAACTCATAATGTCTCATATTACCATATATTGTGTGGGAAGAGTGAAAATGTGTTGAAGTACATGATGAACCTTGTGATAAGGGACAATGTTTCAGGCTATACAAAGATCTCTACCATATATAAAAAGGAAATTCAACAGAAAATAGAGAAAGTGACAGAAATGATGAAAAACAAGGAAATTATTTACAACAAAGTGAATAAGATAATCGATTATAAACTACCACATTTGTGTGTAGAGAAAATCTGTAGTTATCTTCACCCAGAAGATATTGCAAGATGTTGAAATTCTGGATAAGAAAATAATATTGCTTTTGGAGATTAGTTATATGTGTATTATATTATCAAAATGTGTATATATATTGTAAAAACTATGTATAAATAATAAATATATGAATAATTGTTAAGATATTCAAGGGTTGTGATTTATTCTAGATTTGAAATGAACGATTCATACTTTTTTATGCAGTTCCAATGAAATATATATGAAATGAATGACTCTTGGTGAAACATTATAACAATTTTATTTAGAATCATTCTCGCAGTTTCTTTCCTAACTATTATGTCAAATACAGAGTACAAAACCAAAATAGAGGACTTAATGATATCCGAAAATTTGAGAGAACTTAAATCAGACCTAAAAAATAGTTTTCGTAGATCAGTGAAGCAATAGTTTTATGATTACAAGAATATTTTTATTGTTGAAAACCCAAAAACTCTAAATGTCATGAATCCTACAGAACCTGTTCTCTATGGAATGCCAAAATTACATAAAGACGACATTATTATTAGAACTGTTGTATCATATATAAATGCTCCAGCTTATAAATTATGTGAATTTCAATAATTATAAATAATATTTATCGAAACATCTGCTGACAATTCAATCTCTTAAACTAATATAGGTGAGACAACTAAATTGTCTGTTGTTGTTGAAGTAAAACACTTTATTTCCGCTTATTTTTATTTTTCAACGACAATTGTTTCGTCAATTACATATTGACTTCTTCAGGTGAGTATGGCTACTAGAGTAACCATACTCACCTGACGTGAGCAAAAAATGTTACGGGAACTAAGCATTTTTCGCCTAGTAATAAAAAACATTCTATTTCCACACAATTCTTAATGTTGGCTTAATCATATTCTACATTTGAACTGATACTGTATGAATACTTAATATTTTATACAGTGTCAGTTCAAACGTAGAATATTATTAAGCCACAATATGGCGAATAATTGTCGTTCAACAATAAAAAGCTTGTGTAAATTGAATTTCATTTATAAGTAATTCAAAATTACTTTTAATCTATTACAGACCGAATCCTTCCATTAAACCCTTTCCTTTTAGCGCGATTGTTCCATATGTAACAAAAATAATTTGCACTAAGTATAGGTATTTTTCACCTTCACTTATCAACAAAACGCATAGAAAATAATATTTTTCCGCAAATCATTCATCAGGTTTGCTTTTGTATACAAAATGGCAAATTATCATTGAAACCCTTTCAATTTCAAAATCGGGAGTATTTTCTATAAACTTTCGATATTTCTCAAGAAATGAATTTCGGGAAAGAACGAATTTTTATAACATGTTCATTGAAAAAGTTCCATTGTTGGGAAGGAGCATTCAAAATTCAATAATTTCTTTCGTTAACAAATAATATTATTGGTTATTATTCCGAAATGAAATATAATTCTAATGAAAATGATTCGAATAAGTTATCAACATTATCCCATATTTCATAGATTATTCCAAACTCATTATTTTAAAATTACCTACCAGCGTTCAGTGAAGTGCTAATGTATTTCTGAGTATATCTTAATATCATAACAGTAAAACTTTTGGGTTCTGTTAATTATGTAGTTTCATCAGTGATACATGATCGCGTAACACACATCTTTTGTATATTTATGCAAATTTATTTCAGGTAAGTTATTAATTTCAGGTAGAAAAATGACAAAATATTGAATAACCTAAACGACATATCTTTCTAAATTATCCGAAGAGGTCAAATTATTTGTATTTAGCTGCCAATCTTAACATCGGAATTTCCAAAAATATTTATTAGAGTAACAATCTTATTCTTCATCTATCGACATTTTAGTGCATGAGACATGGAAACTACCCAATTTTTATTCTCCCAATATTTACGAAATTACAGAATCTTAGTATATTTACCTGTTACAGAAACCATATAATTAAATCTTCCCTTACTCCGAGAAAGAACCAATTCGGTAATAAAACAAGAAATAATAAATGTTTTGACAGTTTGCCTGCAACAAAATTATTTCACGTTTAACGGCAAGATTCACATATGTTACTATCCGAAATGGATTTTATGGATTCTCTAGACAGCAGAATAATAAAAAGCCATTACTTTAAATGCTTCGTTTATTGGTACAGATATGTAGATGATGTTTTATGTTTACTCAATGTCGCTGATAGATCATTTTGTTTGTTTGTGGAATTCTTGATTAAATTATCCACATCCATGCAATTCACTAATGAATTAGAAAAAAACAGTAGTACCAAATTTTGCTATACAGATTGATATCTGTACGATGGGTCGATTAAGAATGTTGGATTTTTTAAAATCTGTTATACAGGGGTGTTATACAGGGTGATTCAAAAATTATTGTATGCGACCTCGGACCGCGTCTGTAGTGTACATAGAGGGGTCATCCGAGAAGTAAAGTACGGCGGTCGTCCGAAAATTTTCGTTTCGTCGGAAGAAAGGGCAAAATGACACCCGTCATAATTCTCCTAACTTTATTGAAATTAATTGTGATAACAATCACGCTGGAAATAATACCATTAGAAAATAATATACTACCCGTCCTAATAGGAAAAGCCTATATCACAAATAGATATTTATAATTGATCTATCACATTGATTTGAATAAAATAGAAGAAATAATTTTCAAATATCAGTAAGAAATTGAAGACCTCAAAAAGCAACAATTAGATTTCGCTCAAACAGCAAATTTAGAACATTCTAATGAAATAAATTTTAAAGCCCATGAAGAGATTCTTAATGAAAATATTGGAACTAAAAGAGGACTAGTTAATCTCGGTGGCAAGATTTCAAAATTATTATTCGGAACCTCAGATTCTCATGATGAGGAATTGTATAGAAATTATTTTCTATGAGGAATCAGAAGCAGATAGCTACTGTCGTAAATGATCTTTACAAGATTAATCTTTTACATGAATCTACTTTACCCTATGCTAAATTTGCTGAATTGATAACAAACGTCACAATTATACATGTTAATTATTTGAAAGATTATCATCAATTGTGATACGAAGATTATCTTCCAAAATACAATATTATTATTTTTGATATCAATTCCCACTATTTATGAAAAAGGATATAACTTATACAAATTTTACTTCCTACCCCAAAATAATTTGACCGTTTCCCATACCAATTTCTATATGCTCTCGCAAGTAGAATTACTAGAAAGACTTAGAACAATGGAATGTTCGATATTTCAAAGTTTCTGTATTATTTATCACAATGCTCATTTTTGTAAAAATTATATTTGCTTTTGCTTTCAGACATTTTAGAAAAAATGTATTCTCTAAAGCTACACTTTCAGCTGATAACTTCCTCTATGAAGGGGATGAATTACATAATCTTAACCCTTATTAATTTAATGGATTTTTTCCAATACTCCATAAGACCTGTATATTAGCATGTATTTTTATTGTAATTCAAAATTTCTCCCCATGAATCATATCATAATTTAGATAAGGACACCTATAAATACCATTGTGATTGTTTATTCTTCAAGAGATTAGACGCATTCATCATTGTATTCAAATGAATATATATATATATATTTAGATATATATATATTTTTTATATATTTATATATATATAATATATATATATATATACATATATATTTATATATCTATATATATATATATTTATGTATCTATATATATATATATATAGTATGTATATATATATATATACATATATTTATATATATATACTATATATATATACTATATATATATATATATATATATATATATACTATATATATACATTCTGTCAAGAAAGGGGATTATCGATTTAAAACTGGAGGGGTAATGAGGCAGGTAAAAGTTTTTTTTCCTAGGTTGGTACCACTGTCCTTAATTACTATGCTAAGGTTGAGCAGGATCTGTCAACTAGTGTGTTTGCAACAGCTGATTAAGTCAGTCGATGTCAGAGTGCGTGCCGATTTTTACTATGGGTGATTACGTTGAGCAAAGAATTTGTTTAAAGTTTTGTGTAACAAATGAATTTTCGTGTGCCGATGCATTGAGAATGTTGCAAAAGGCCTTTGGTGATAATGCTCTATCGAAAACTCGTGCATATCAGTGGTACAGAGCCTTGAAGGACGGTCGTGAAGTGGTCGAAGACTTGCCTCGTTCCGGACGCCCATCGACGGCTTCGATCGAAGATAACGTCGATAAAATTAAGGAAAGGGTGCTGGAAAACCGTCGTACCAGCTTGAGAGATAGCACATGATCTTACGATATCCCAAGAGTTCGCACGTACGATTTTGATTGATATTTTGGGCATGAGAAAGATGGCCGCACGACTCGTACCGAAAGACCTGAATTTTCTTCAAAAACGTCATCGCGAACAGGTTGCTTCAGACATGCTGGATCGCTGTAATTCCGAATCTTCATTCATGGAACGCATTATAACTGGTGATGAGACCTGGGTCTACGAGTACGATATGCTAACAAGCCAGCAATCATCGGAATGGGTGGCAAAAAATGAGCCGAAACCGAAAAAACCACGTCAAAGCCGCTCGAAAATGAAGGTGATGCTCATTGTTTTCTTCGATATCCGTGGCGTGGTGCACTACGAATTCGTTCCAGAGGGTCAGACGGTAAACAAGGAGTATTACCTAGGCGTTATGAAACGTTTGCGTGAGCGTATCCGTAAGAAGCGGTCAAATTTGTGGGCGAACAACACATGGATTTTGCATGACGATAACGCGCATTTTCACCGAGCTACGATTGTGACTGACTTTCTCGCCAACAACTCAACAAACGTGCTTCAGCAACCACCGTATTCGCCGGATTTGGCACCCTGCGACTTTTTCCTCTTCCCAAAACTAAAATTGCTCCTTCGTGGCACCCGTTTTGAGTCGATTGAAGCCATAAAACAAAATTCGGCGCGAGAGCTAAAGTCCATCCCGGAAAGCGCCTATAAAAAATGTTTCTATAAATGGAAGTGCCGTTGGCATAGATGTATTGGAGCAAATGGAGCCTATTTTGAAGGCGACCCAATAAATTTTGACGATTAAATGTGAAAATGATGTTTTAATTAAAAATTCCCGGTAGTTTCTTGACAGAGTAGTATATATATCTATATATATATATATATATATATATATATATATATATATATATATATATATATATATATAGTATTACAGTTAAATTAAATAATTATACGAATATATTATAGAAATGACTCACCGTTGAGTCGTTAGAGTTTAACCAAACCGAAATTAATTAAATAATATCCATTCCGATAGAAATATTAATAATTTAATTCATAAAAATAGAAGAAAGAGCATATTCAGAGCACATAACGACAAGTCGAGTGAAAATTCTTTGAACAGGGATCAGAAATCAGTATACTTGTTGACAATTTATAAACAGAATACACAGGCAGATTTAAATACACAATTATACAATGTAAAAAAAGCCACAGTTGCATTAAATAGAAGTAATTTGAATTTAGATATGTAATTTGAAATCGATGAAGAAATTGTTGAAAAGATTTGTTACTTTCATGAATCACAGATGAACTTCAGTGAAATCATTGACAACGAACAAGCTAAATTAAATATAACTCACCAGAATTATGTAAACGGGACAAATTTGATCAAAATTCAATTAATTAAATGAAAGATACATCTACGTCAGATATTTTTAAATTATTAATGTCAGAGATATCCTTCAAGATGTTTAGGCATCAAAAGAATTATAATAGCACCTAAGATTTATGAATTTAATCAATTTCATAAGTAATAATGAGTAATTTATAAGTTATAAGCATCAGAACTTAAACTTTGTTAAATTTTGACACTTGAAATACTTTACTGATGAAAAGCAAGATTTTGATTGTTCTATTCAACATGAAACATACATCAAAATGTAGTTAACAAAATAGGATAATTTTCAACAGTAGTTTCAAACCAAGAAATATTGTAAATTTTGTAAAATAATCGAAAGCATCATTTTTCAATAATTTTGACAGAAGCTAGTAAGCTTTGAAATTCAATTTTTCGTGAAAACTTTTAATAGGAAAGACACAGAAAAATTGCCAAGTCTTTAAAATACGAGAACAGAATTCACATCGGCCTGTCTCAAAATAGAACATTACTCTCTTCAATAGTCCAGGTCCAAAACCTAAAAATAAATCAATAATATTATTGTAAATGGAAATGTGATAAAAAAATTACGTTACCTGAGTGTAGTGAATGGAAATAAACCCAAATAGCAATCAAGAATACAACAATTTAAATCAAAAAGAGGAAATCAACCTAGTGGGTTGGGAGATCCGAACATTCTGGAAATATTCTTGAGAAACAAAAACAAAATCCTGAAATAGAGCAAAGCCAACATCAAATGAACACTGTCAATGGATGATTTAACTTACCATATGTAGAAATAAGTTTATACATGTAAAATTTTTCAATTTGAATTCAAAAACAAATCATTGCTTGTTTACGTTAGAATTACGTTACGATATTTAAATAGTGTTAAGTTAGAACATAGAATTAGACATTATTTAGATTATTAATCACTGATTATTATTATATTTCAAATTACTCAGTCGTAATATATACTGTAAAAAAATTCAGCTTATTAAAAATTCAAATTGAACCCTCCCTAAAAGATCAAATCAAATTTAATAATATTTGAATTTCAATTATTCAACAACAAAATTAAAATCTTAAGAGCTAGCTGGTAACATTGAATACAAGCAGCTAGATACAAGGGTTATCAAACCAGTATTCATTCTGAAATTATATATTTAAACCATATCGAATTGGCTCCACTATGTGCGGTAGAAAAAAGTAAAAGTGAATTAAAAATTTAAGTTGTTATTCCATAACAATATATATAATATATGACTAATGTTGACTGCCGGGACATTTTGTACATTTGAAAGAACAGTGTACAATTGATTGTATATAACTTCACTTCTTCATATATCTGTTTTTGTAAGCATCTGTAATTTCAGAGGTGCCTCATAATTATTACAATTACATATCTACTTTTGTATGTAACGTTTATTTCAATTTTATTTCAATTTATCTTAATAGGTGCCGAAAATCTGAAAGCTCCTTCGATAGATATTTTTTTCTTCATTTAGTCCATAATTAAATTTCAATTATGATTCATACATGCTTCGAAAGCAGTCTTTTATTCAGATATCAACTTTATACTTGATTTTAAAACCTAGACATCAGGCTTTAAACCTTGAGTAATTAATCATTTTTCGTCAATAATTTATAGATCACTCAAATGAACTGTAAGAACATTTTCAAAAATGAACTTTTCGTCATGTCCATCCCTTCATTTATTCGTGATGAATACGGATTTTGATCTGATATTCATCAATATATATATATTCTTGTAATGACTACTTGCGTATTTCACTCCCAATATATGAAGAACAACTTTTGCACAAAATAAATAATATTTTACATTAATTATCCCTGAGTAAAAAGTAGCAAATTTATAGTCCGGAGCAATTTCTAAAACATACGAATAATATTGTATCGATATCCTTACATATTACAGATTAAAGATGCCCGCTGCGTCTGTCTGTATGTCTGTTCGCGATTAACTCGAAAAGTGATGAAAGCATTTTTATGCGGCTTTAACCAATTGATAGACTGATTTATGAGGAAGATTGGTATACAGTTTGACAAGGTTTTATGCGAATTGGTTGAGATATGATGATAAATGTCGAGTTTGGGAGCTTTCTTTGGAAAAGATGCCTAATCTCTTTGAGATATAACAAAACTATGCATGGTAGAATATTCCTCTTTTATGGGTCTCCAAAGAAGTCCGCGATGGCAATGGATCAGCTCACTATTTATCGATTTTAAATTCTGAAAAAAGTTTACCTACCAACAATGCGGCAATTGGAAAGCTATTCAAACGAATGCAGTATTAATAATGTGTTAATTATTATAGAAATACTTTACATTAGTAACCTCAAGAAATATATGCACGTCATTAAAATGTTTCACACTATATAATTTAAACGAATATCTAAGGAGTAGTCTAAAATAATTTGCACCTTGAATCAGAAAAATATAGAGTAAGAAAAATTAAATCAGTTTGGAGGACTCACAAAGTTCGTTTTGGTTTTATCATTCAATAAGTAGTTTTATAGATCTACTAAAAAATCCGCGATTGCATATATCTCTTTTAAGGATAGCTTATTTTAGCTATTCTATATTCTGAAAATATTGTCACATACAATGCAGTAATTGAAAAACTATTTAGATGGAAACAGTAACTCAAACATGTTAGTTATCTTAAGCATTTCATGCGCATTATTTCGTTTTTATTTATCATTACGTGGGTATACATAAAATTTCATTTTTTCAATATGATACGTTGTTAAAACCATCTGGGAGCGAATATGAAGTTTAATGTAAGAAGCTAGATTGGATTCGAAAAAACACATGCTTCTTAAAATTTTACCGACTTCATCATGTCAATTGGTAAAAAACGGATGAAAATCGGTCGAAATATTCTTCAGTTCGTAAACTAGATAGAATCGGTAAGCAGTACGTCGATGACGAATCTACGAAAGCGTAGAAGGCCATGGTAGATTTTTATTGAATAATTCACTGAAAAATCTATGAATTCATACAATATTCCATAAATTCATACTAAAATGTATGTATACTAAAATGTATGAATTCATACAATAAAGTACGAATTCATACAAAAGTCTATGAATTCATTCAAAAATGTATGAATTCATTGAAAAATATATGAATTCATTGCAAAATGTATGAATTCATAGAACAATATATGAATTCATTGAAACTGTATGAATTCATTGAGAAATGTATGAATTCGTTGAAAAATGTAGGAATTTATTGAAAAAGGATGATTTCATTGAAAAATGTATGCTTAACAATTACCAATATAATGACAATATTTGAAAAGCGCTGACGTGAAGTCAGAAGATTTGATGCGCACAAACATACCCAGAGCGGTAACTCATTCAATTATTGAACTCGATTAACGCTGCTCTGCTCAGTTTTTATTTTAATGTTTAATGTTCTAATTGAACGACGCCTATAAACTTCTACAACACAGCCAATTTTGCCCATTAGCGAACTCAACTGAAATATTCGGACTCTGAACCTACCTTGAAAATTCAAAGATTCGAGCTCTTTCCGTTAGGCTAACAGACCGGATGGGTGGACGGCCGGACAGTATTGAATTTGACCTCGGATTCTTCATCAGGAAATCGAATCCAGTCATTTGAGTACATTTTCGGCTCAAATTTCTAAATTTTCAGCCATTAGAGCGAAATGATAGCTCAATGTTCCCCTAGAACATGCGCGCAAAAAAGAACCTCTTCAGGTGCGTTGGTTGCAAAACATGCAAAACGTTGGTTGCCAACTCATGTAGTCACAATGTCATATTTTTTGAAATTTTTGCCAGAAATTTGAAAGAACTCGAAATTTGTTTGTTAATTTTGGACTCAACTATGACATTAGTTCGTAAATCGGCTAAATCCGTCCAATAATTCGAAGTTTTTATTATAAATATTACATTATAAATATCTCCAAAAATTCAGATATAATCAAATTTTAATTTGTAGAGTGAATGTTGATAATCAACATTAATAATCGATCATGCAATTAGTGAGGAGCACTTCATTGTAATATTAAAAAAAGTCTGTTTTTGCAACTCAAAATAACTTGGAAACAGTTTTCTCTATTCAGTTTGGTTCATGCAGAAGTAAACATCAGCGCAAAGGAATGAAATAAGGAGATTCTCAAATCGATATCTCAATAACTGAATGGGTGAAATGCGGTATATATACCGCATTTCACCCGAGTATGTATACATAGGTATAACGTATCTACATAAATGCTCGAGCAAAATTTCTTAGAGATCAAGTCATAAGCTATTACTGAACGAAGGCGCAAAAATCGCTGATTTTACTCGACTTATTTTTTGGATGTCGGTTTACAGATATATTAGCAATTATTAGCCAATCACAAATACCATTACAATCAGTAGATTATTAATTTCGGATAATGTAACAATATTTCTCAACAATACACTAGCAAAAGTAAAGGTTTATACTAACAGAAAGCATGTCCGTACAATTCGATAATACAAGATAATCTGAACCAGTGGTTGCTGGTGCACGAATTCATACATTTTTCAATGAATACAAACACTTTCCAATCAACTCATCTATTTTGCAGTGAATTCACACATTTTTCAATTAATTATATGCTATTGTATTCTCAATTCAATTTATTCATCAACAAATAATTACACTGGTACGCTGTATCTTATTCATTAGTAGTTACGCATTAATGACGCCGTCCGATGTGAAATATCGGTGTTTTCAATATTTCCATCAGATATCTCCGTATATCTCTAACGTAACTACTGTAACTAACGCGCAAGAACTCAGGACCGATTATTTACTTTCGGATGATCGCTGGAATAAGTTTTTCTAGAGTTGAAACTAACAGATCAGTAGAAGATTAGGAGTAAATTCGTGGTTTACTCAGTTTTAGGGTAACATGCCAATTTTAAGGGGTTAAATTTTTAACCCTTCAATCCTGACTTAAAATTCCGAAGCATTCGTGAATATGCGCAGAGAGAAGATGGATGGGGGAAAATTCCATATGAGGATTTTCTGGAATTTAACGTTAGTCGCTTTGAAAGGAAAATTCTGGGTTATTATAGAGATAATCATTTTATAATCCAAGATGGATAAAATAAAATCATCACTGAACAACCAGTCCTCAACGTTGAGAAATAATGACTTAGAAATTTTGTGCACTAAAGGAAGAAGAAGAATATCATAGAGTTTTATAGAGTTAATTTGTATATTACAGATGCGTTGAAGAGAATTTAATCTAATTTACCCTGTTCTAAGGTTGAGATAATTCAAAATATAAAGTTTGATTACAACTATACAGAATAAAATTGTTGGTTAATTTTTGTGTACAATTATTTCAAGTAAGTATTCAAATTATACACATGAAAATTTTATTTTGCGTTTCAGTAATTGTTTTATTTTGTTATTCATTTTCGAATGTTAAGGTTAGAAAATATTTATTCTAATTTACATACAATTTATATAAGATTTCCATATCACATAAGTTGTGTTCACTATTTCTATTTTGTTTGGAACTAGCGTGAAGACTTAATAGGTAGTTTTTTTTTCTATAGATTTCATTTATTGAAAAATGAAGGCACGATGATATTTTTAAAATAGATCTAGTGAATTGTTATATAAAAGAACATTCGTGATAATATCATGTCGTTGGGAATTGGGAAAATATCTATACCATAAAAAATAAATTTAGAGGATAACTGAATGAGTATCATTATTTTAATTATTCTTATTATGGAATGAAATATATTTTCTCTATTTAATTTTTTCATAGCTTCTACTTCAAATGTGTAGATTTTTAGTCGCTTCACCATAAGCACTGGTTAATTTTCACTTTAAAGCAAAAGTTGGCGTTGAATAAATTACTATCGGTAAGCATTTGATGTTGGCAACGGATCAAATGTATGAATTAGTTTAGAGCATTGAATAATTTCATTCGTTTTGTACTTAAATGATTAGCCTACATATAGGTGGTATCATTTAAAAAAGTTTCATGTTATAAGAGTTAAGATCGAACACGAACGTGAGTAGATTGATTGAATGGTTAACACTAAGGTTAAGAAAGACTAAACCACAGGAAAGTGTTTCGTAGTTTACCTTTAGACATATACCAAATATACCCACTTATTTAAACAATGGAAAATTGAATGGTTAGGTGCTAACTAGAGTAACATTACCTCAATTAAAACAAATTGTAGAAATTGCTATGTTTTACTACCAATAAAAATATATATTTTTATTGGTAGTAAAATATAGTGATTTCTACAATTTGTTTTAATTATGATCAACTACCAAATAGTGACGGCTGAAACAATTCAGTAACATTACCTCACTTCATTACTGTTCGGTTATATAGATGGGAGTAATATTGATGTATTGTTGAATGAAAATGTAATAAGTATGTTGAGAATTATTCCATTAAGTAGTCAGCAAACTTTTAATTTGGCTTAACAGTATGACATTCATTTCTATTTATTCATATTTTATATATTTACTTCATCTTCGTCGAGTTTCGTAGTGTTTACTACATTTTCAAACAGAATAAAAACAAATTTTATCTATACTATTATATACATTCGTTGAAGGCTTCCGCAAAACTTCGAAAAGTGGGTTACGGTTATGTAACGAATGCAAAATGGCTCGAATAATAGAAGTTATATGAAATTTCTTTGGATTGAAACTAATTTAGACATATGACCCAAAAACGAATAAATAATTCTAACCCATAGTAATTTAGCCAACACAGACATTCGATGTTGTGAAACACCATTGTTCTTAATTGAAATTTAACCAAAGTGTTTTTGACAGATTTACCGGAAAAATAACCAGACATTTGAAACTAGCCCTAATTCAAAATTTATCACTTCATTCTGCTTACAGATTCTTAACCATCTTTTGCAAGAAAGTATTTACATGTTGGATCGTATAATTTTGGCGTGCATAACTCTGGAAGAATTAGATATGGAATTGATATCGGCAGTAGAAAGGGGAGATGAGGATATGACACTGAGATTACTGAAAAGAGGAGTTAATCCCAACAGAGCAGATTACAAAGGATACTGTACTCTTCACCATGCAGTAAAGCAAGGCCACAATATTCTGATTAGGCATCTTGTAAAATACGGCGCTGACATCGAAAAGGAAGGAATATTATATGGATACAAACCCTTACACTTAATCGTGTCAACAAACAACCAAATGAAATGCTTGGAGGAACTGATGAGGTGTAATGTTGATTTAAAAAGCAAAGATTGTATTGGAAACACTTTATTACAACTAAGTGTAAAGAATAATCCAGATAATGTCTACTTCATCAAAAAACTTATTTCTTTTGGTATGGATATAAATACGGTCGACATTGTAGGCAATAATTGTATGCACAATCTAGCTTCCAGTCGTGGTAAAGATCAAAATATTAAAATCGTGGCAAAACTTTTCATCAAAAAAGGTATCAATATAGACTGTCAGAATCGGACATTATTGGAAACACCCTTGCATATAGCTGCTAGACGTGGAAAATCATTTCTAATCGATATGCTCTTAGGCGAAGGGGCGGTTATAGATGTGATAGACAAAAATGGTCTTATTCCTTTCGACAACGTGCCAACGTCAGCGATAAATGTCTTTCGCGTATTCATCAAGCATCTGGCGTTAAAAATACACCGAGGAGATTTTGTAAACATGAATATAGTGCATAAAATAAATTCGAATATCCAGCTGAAGCTATTATATGATAATATTGTTGAGGATTTGGAACGCCTAAAAGAACCAATAATAGAATCTCATAATGTCTCATATTACCATATATTGTGTGGGAAGAGTGAAAATGTGTTGAAGTATATGAGGAACCTTGTGATAAGGGACAATGTTTCAGGCTATACAAAGATCTCTAGCATATATAAAAAGGAAATTCAACAGAAAATAGAGAAAGTGACAGAAATGATGAAAAACAAGGAAATTATTTACAACAAAGTGAATAAGATATTCGATTATAAACTACCACATTTGTGTGTAGAGAAAATCTGTAGTTATCTTCATCCAGAAGATATTGCAAGATGTTGAAATTCTAGATAGAAAATAATATTGCTTTTGGAGATTAGTTATATGTGTATTATATTATCAAAATGTCTATATATATTGTAAAAACTATGTATAAATAATAAATATATGAATAATTGTTAAGATATTCAAGGGTTGTGATTTATTCTAGATTTGAAATGAACGATTCATACTTTTTTATGCAGTTCCAATGAAATATATATGAAATTAATGACTCTTGGTGAAACATTATAACAATTTTATTTAGAATCATTCTCGCAGTTTCTTTCCTAACTATTATGTCAAATACAGAGTACAAAACCAAAATAGAAGACTTAATGAAATCCGAAAATTTGAGAGAACTTAAATCAGACCTAAAAAATAGTTTTCGTAGATCAGTGAAGCAATAGTTTTATGATTGCAAGAATATTTTTATTGTTGAAAACACAAAAACTCTAAATGTCATGAATCCTACAGAACCTGTTCTTTATGGAATGCCAAAATTACATAAAGACGACATTATTATTAGAACTGTTGTTTCATATATAAATGCTCCAGCTTATAAATTATGTGAATTTCAATAATTATAAATAATATTTATCGAGACATCTGCTGACAATTCAATCTCTTATACTAATATAGGTGAGACAACAAAATTGTCTTTATGAAATATAAATGATTTGAAGTAAAACACTTTATTTCCGCTTATTTTTATTTTTCAACGACAATTGTTTCGTCAATTACATATTGACTTCTTCAGGTGAGTATGGCTACTAGAGTAACCATACTCACCTGACGTGAGCAAAAAATGTTACGGGAACTAAGCATTTTCCGCCTAGTAATAAAAAAAATTCTATTTCCACACAATTCTTAATGCTGGCTTAATCATATTCTACATTTGAACTGATACTGTATGAATACTTAATATTTTATACAGTGTCAGTTCAAACGTAGAATATTATTAAGCCACAATATGGCGAATAATTGTCGTTCAACAATAAAAAGCTTGTGTAAATTGAATTTCATTTATAAGTAATTCAAAATTACTTTTAATCTATTACAGTCCGAATCCTTCCATTAAACCCTTTTCTTTTAGCGCGATTGTTCCATATGTAACAAAAATAATTTGCACTAAGTATAGGTATTTTTCACCTTCACTTATCAACAAAACGCATAGAAAATAATATTTTTCCGCAAATCATTCATCAGGTTTGCTTTTGTATACAAAATGGCAAATTATCATTCAAACCCTTTCAATTTCAAAATCGGGAGTATTTTCTATAAACTTTCGATATTTTTCAAGAAATGAATTTCGGGAAAGAACGAATTTTTATAACATGTTCATTGAAAAAGTTCCATTGTTGGGAAGGAGCATTCAAAATTCAATAATTTCTTTCGTTAACAAATAATATTATTGGTTAATATTCCGAAATGAAATATAATTCTAATGAAAATGATTCGAATAAGTTATCAACATAATCCCATATTTCATAGATTATTCCAAACTCATTATTTTAAAATTACCCACCAGCGTTCAGTGAAGTGCTAATGTATTTCTGAGTATATCTTAATATCATAACAGTAAAACTTTTGGGTTCTGTTAATTATGAAGTTTCATCAGTGATATATGATCTTTTGTATATTTATGCAAATTTATTTCAGGTAAGTTATTAATTTCAGGTAGAAAAATGACAAAATATTGAATAACCTAAACGACATATCTTTCTAAATTATCCGAAGAGGTCAAATTATTTGTATTTAGCTGCCAATCTTAACATCGGAATTTCCAAAAATATTTATTAGAGTAACAATCTTATTCTTCATCTATCGACATTTTAGTGCATGAGACATGGAAACTACCCAATTTTTATTCTCCCAATATTTACGAAATTACAGAATCTTAGTATATTTACCTGTTACAGAAACCATATAATTAAATCTTCCCTTACTCCGAGAAAACACCAATTCGGTAATAAAACAAGAAATAATAAATGTTTTGACAGTTTGCCTGCAACAAAATTATTTCACGTTTAACGGCAAGATTGACATATGTTACTATCCGAAATGGATTTTATGGATTCTCTAGACAGCAGAATAATAAAAAGCCATTACTTTAAATGCTTCATTTATTGGTACAGATATGTAGATGATGTTTTATGTTTACTCAATGTCGCTGATAGATCATTTTGTTTGTTTGTGGAATTCTTGATTAAATTATCCACATCCATGCTATTCACTAATGAATTAGAAAAAAACAGTAGTACCAAATTTTGCTATACAGATTGATATCTGTACGATGGGTCGATTAGGAATGTTGGATTTTTTAAAATTTGTTATACAGGGGTGTTATACAGGGTGATTCAAAAATTATTGTATGCGACCTCGGACCGCGTCTGTAGTGTACATAGAGGGGTCATCCGAGAAGTAAAGTACGGCGGTCGTCCGAAAATTTTCGTTTCGTCGGAAGAAAGGGCAAAATGACACCCGTCATAATTCTCCTAACTTTATTGAAATTAATTGTGATAACAATCACGCTGGAAATAATACCATTAGAAAATAATATACTACCCGTCCTAATAGGAAAAGCCTATATCACAAATAGATATTTATAATTGATCTATCACATTGATTTGAATAAAATAGAAGAAATAATTTTCAAATATCAGTAAGAAATTGAAGACCTCAAAAAGCAACAATTAGATTTCGCTCAAACAGCAAATTTAGAACATTCTAATGAAATAAATTTTAAAGCCCATGAAGAGATTCTTAATGAAAATATTGGAACTAAAAGAGGACTAGTTAATCTCGGTGGCAAGATTTCAAAATTATTATTCGGAACCTCAGGTTCTCATGATGAGGAATTGTATTGAAATTATTTTCTATGAGGAATCAGAAGCAGATAGATACTGTCGTAAATGATCTTTACAAGATTAATCTTTTACATGAATCTACTTTACCCTATGCTAAATTTGCTGAATTGATAACAAACGTCACAATTATACATGTTAATTATTTGAAAGATTATTATCAATTGTGATACGAAGATTATCTTCCAAAATACAATATTATTATTTTTGATATCAATTCTCACTATTTATGAAAAAGGATATAACTTATACAAATTTTACTTCCTACCCCAAAATAATTTGACCGTTTCCCATACCAATTTCTATATGCTCTAGCAAGTAGAATTACTAGAATGGTCAATAAACCAATCCCATCCAATTGAAGCAGATTTCTTATGTAATCCAAAGAGAATCCAATGATGAAGGAACCAAGAAAGATGACGTTCCTGATATAGTGTTAGAAGACTTAGAACAATGGAATGTTCGATATTTCAAAGTTTCTGTATTATTTATCACAATGCTCATTTTTGTAAAAATTATATTTGCTTTTGCTTTCAGACATTTTAGAAAAAATGTATTCTCTAAAGCTACACTTTCAGCTGATAACTTCCTCTATGAAGGGGATGAATTACATAATCTTAACCCTTATTAATTTAATGGATTTTTTCCAATACTCCATAAGACCTGTATATTAGCATGTATTTTAATTGTAATTCAAAATTTCTCCCCATGAATCATATCATAATTTAGATAAGGACACCTATAAATACCATTGTGATTGTTTATTCTTCAAGAGATTAGACGCATTCATCATTGTATTCAAATGAATATATATATATTTAGATATAAATATTTTTTTTATATATTTATATATATATATAATATATATATATATATATATATATATATATATATATTTATATATCTATACATATATATATATATATATATATATATAGTATATATATATATTTTTATATATATATATATATATATATGTATACATCTGCCGAACTAGCTGGCATCCGTACAAAAAGGGTATCGGCCTGCATCCTCGTGTATACTTCGTGTATATTCGGAGTTTTTTTTCCGCACAAGATGACTTCCGGTATAGATAGCGGTCGAGTTGACATCCGTATACTTTTTTACCTATAATGGTACAAGTTGGCTGCCGTATAATTTAGTACCAGCCAAGGTGGCACACTGAGATGTTGCCATTAAGCCGTATTTGTCTGGTGTAATGAATGGTAATACTCAAACGGTAAATATTACACAGAACGATTGCTGGCATGAAGGGGATTTTTTCAGGGTTCGCTGTTATTCTGTTGCTTCGAATAAGTCATACGGTACGCGAGTTTTGATGGTTCATTATTGTGAATTATTGAATTGGTTGATCAGTTGAATTTCTCGTGAATATTATTGAAGAATTAATATTTTTTTAGAATTTTATCACATAGTTTAATCTAATCATTTTCCTTATATGTTTTTCCATATTCTCATATTCAAAACTCTCTCTGATTGAATGTATTGATTAGAGGCGGAAAAGTGGAGCCTTTTAAATGTGGATTCTTTATTTTGTTGAGATTTTATGTTTCATTACAAGAAGAGTTCAAGAATTGCCAAAAATTACGTGTTTTCAAGTTAAATCTACTGATGATAAATTTTTTGTTGATCCTTCTCCAAAATGAACAATATTCCCAATAGGAGATTAGTTTTTAAACACATCTTTCATTATTAAGGAAGTGAAAAGTTTTTTCGTAACGACAAGATGAATGTAACACTGATCAAAAATGAAAGATTTTCCTGAGAATTTAACTTTCTTATTTTCAGTCGACTTCAAAGGTTTTTTGTGCTAGCTTGTGTATAAATCCTGAATATTTCCGTGTTTGACTTGAAATACCGATACCATCCTAATGGAAACTTTAATTTTTCATTGCAGAATTGGAAGCTTAACATCATTCAATGTAGAAAAAGATAAAAGAGAAGAAAGTTAAAGAATATATCAAATTATATTGATATTTTGTTCACAATCCTATTCCGCAATTTTGTTGCGTTGTGTTAAATCGCTCCACATTTGAAAAATATTCCATTTCGAATTCCAATAAAACGGATGTTTCGAAATAACTTTGGATCGCCCGAACAAACATTTTTATTGCAGGAATAAAAGAATATATAATACCGATCTACAATAATATGAATATTTTTGAGTAATTGGAAAGAACTAATTTTTATTTTGTGAATCCATTATGAAATGATTGTCCTAGTAGCGAATAAGTATCATTCGATACGTGTTGAATATTACGTAGTTTAGCAGGCGCCTTCCAAGGCGCCAAATGTCTATATATCGCGAGTATCGGATAGACGGTCTCAAACGATTAGAAGATTATAAACACAAGACGAAGATGAATAATCCTTGATCAAATAAAAACCTGTCGTGTTGGTGCACGAGCAATAAAAAACTCGAACGGAATAAATTGAATAGTGGAAATTTTAAGGGTACGTTTTAACGGAAAAGGTTTGTAGGTATATGTAGATACAAATATAAGAGGGAAATACCGATCTGATGAAACTGAGATTTTTAAATCCACTTCCACTTATCAAATGAACGAGTCGTTTATTCTAGCAGAATTTCGGGATCATCATAAAAGTACCTATACCACAGTATGCTATTGTAACTTACTGTTTCATAGGTTAAATTTTTTGCGTAATGAGGAACCTGTGTGTAGAATATGAAGAAAAATATCATTAATCACGCGATAAAAACGTTCTACAAAAATTTCGAGTATAGGAATTGAAATTTATGTTTTCTTGGAGAAACACTAATACCTCATACTGAAAAATTGGTCATTTTCCTGAAATGTCATATTTCAACTAGTAAACTTTAACCATAGGCATCAAATCGTTATAAATTCAAAAAAAAATTTTTATGTAACTTTTATTAGAATTCAACGATAAGTTAATGTCATTTATATGCTAATGGCTATAAAATCGACCACCTGTAATATGCAAAACACAGATTTCTTATTATTTTTTTCATTATATCTCATCGAAAGTATCTAATTTCGTTCTTGTGGTCCGATCTTTTCAGTTGCCTCAAAAATGATTTCATTGAGCATGACTACCAGAAATATTTGACCCAAAAGGAATTTCAAAATTAGAACTAAGTCTTACTAACATTTCTATCACCGTTATTGCAAATAATAACCGAAAATTCAATTATTAATTGTAATTAGATTTTGACATTAGCTACCGGAAACATTGAGTATGATTTAAAGAAAACACTTTATTTCCTCTAATTTTCATTGTTAATAAGGAGTATGAATAATGGTAATAGAAAGCTCCAGAAATCGAGACAGTGTAACATACATCTGTAAAACAATTCTATACTCAAATAAACTCGACAAGGTTTTGTGATTAACAAAACCTTGTGAATTAAGTGATTGATTATTACTGATTGTCCTTGTTAAATAAATTTTAAATATGAATGATATAACGGAAAATATTGTTCAGAAAGGCTTCAACCATGGTTAGTAGACTTGATCGATCGCGCACGGGAAAAGCTCACTTTTAGGACTGATAATGAAATATACTATTAATGAGATGAATGAAGTTTGCGGTTGGCTCTAGGTGAAATGGTTAGGAAATCGGTTGTGGTCTGTGTGGGTCTTGTTACTGTTTCCTTACGCCACTTCAGAAACAGCGTTGATTGTTTACCCAAAAGCGAATAATTGCACGGATAACGGTATAGAAAAATCAGAATTGAAACTTCTGATTAGATTTTTTCGATGATTAACATTTTTGCAAATTAAGAATTGTTTTTCTGAAAAAACGGAGAATTACATGAAAAAAAAATACAAGGTTAAGTTTCAATTCGATTCCTTGACATTCCTGTCGACTCAAAGGTTTTTTCACTTTATGATATATTTCAGGTTTGAGGATGAGATCAGTTGGTGGGAGATGGCACTGTTAATCATATGAGCTTTTTTTAAGAAGTTACTGACAGATTTGAAATTGTTAGAGTAGATTTGAAGTGTAAATCGACATATGAATAAGAAAGCGGTCAAAAGCTCCTAAAGTCACATCAGTGCTTATTAGAATTTTTCTCCATAATTCCTGAATACGAGCTAATAGTAATTCGTCGTTATTTACAATTCACAATATTTCAAATTAGAAATTACGTTTCATTTTAGATTTTTCAGTTAAAATTTAGATGTCTTTTATTTGAGAGGGTTCGAAAATGAATAACCAGTTTTTCTTATTGATTTTCCGCAGAAATCTGATGAAGTAATCGAAAACTAGTGAGAATGTTCGATGCACCTCAAATCTCAGACTTGGCCGTTGTTGTCGAAAAGAGTCTACTCTGTATGAGATGTCCAGTGCGTGGTTTCGATGTACTTTGAATCGCAGACTAGGCGATATCGATATCGCCAGAAGATTATGATTTCTGATAGAATTCCGAAACTGCTGTTAAGTAATTACAATTTGGAATTTAATTTTTTCGCGGTTTCCAACGTCACAGAACTTGTTACTTTTTCGTTCAAACGTTGTTAAATTTCGAATTCTGACAAAAAAATATTCTCGAAAAAAGGTGAATTCAAATAAGTCACATCTGTTGACGAATCTTCTTTGCGTGTTGACATAACAATAGTTGTTAAGGGTTTATTTTCTTTTTAACCTCTTTTCATCATCTGTTTCACCTGTACAAGCATAAATACTCTGTCCTGCTTGTTAAGTTTTCAGTTGTCTGAAGAAGGAATATTTATTTCTCTAAACTTGAGTTACAAAAAATGTGTAAAATATGAATTTATTGGTAGTAAAACAGTAATTTCTAATAACTTGTTTTTATGTATTTTATATCCAAATACGAAATTTCAATTCGAAGGCGCTGACGTGCCCTCACCCATGAAATTTCTGGTAGCATTCGATTTTCTCTACTAACGTTGCTCTACTAACATAATATTTATTTTTTTATTTCATAATTATACGATTCTCACGAAATTCATCTTTACCCCATATCACATCGACCGGATCATTAGTTTTGAAAATACGGGAAGTTTCAAATGTCAATAACTCCTAACCTATTCGACGGGTGTTGCCAACGAACTCAGCCGAGATACATATTTATGCTTTGAAATTTTAAAAATCTGGGTTTTTTCATTCTTAAGTTGCTGTCTTTACATTCGGCAGGACATAATCACTTAACCACTAATTTTTCATGGGTACATCCAATCTAGCCGTTTGAGACTCTCTTCAGCTGATCATTACAAAATTCCAGATATTTGAACACAACATTGTCCCCTGAAACATGCGCGCAAAAACATTTTGAGTAAGCTATTTTAGTTGAGTAAATGTAAAATTTTATGCAGAATTTCATGTGGATCATAACAAAATTTGAAAAAGCCGTCATTCTTTAACTTCTTGTCAAACTTTAATTTGAATGGATCTCTGTTTTATGAGATATTGGAAAAATTACACCAGCCGTTTACCCGCCGTTTACGAATTTCTTCATGGATGAACAAGCGCATGGAAGCTAGTGATCTCACGTCAGTGCTTTTAAAAAAAAATTATGTTCAGCACTATTTATTTTGACGCCGAATCAGAAAGGACATTCCATGTCATATGTGAAACATTATTGATTGCACAAAGGTTGGATGATTCGTTCAGATTGTATTAGGAATTTTTACAGGAATTAAAAAAATTCGAATCGAAGCATCCATATTCTTGTAGATTTTTATTTTTTTTATGATTGACAATATTTTCCTTCGTGTTAATTCAATGAAACAGTCGTTGGAAAATGGCAGTGCTTGAAGACGTTTTTATCGAATGTACATAGATAACTAAGTGAATAAATATTATTATTATTAGGAATTAGCTCAGAAATTTCAAATTTTCACGTAGATTTCAAGTCTAAATGGGCAATGCAAAATCTGCAAATATTTTTGGAAATTATTCAAACATTTAATAGCAGATATTGAGCGAGTTGAAAATACTTTTTTGATGAAGTGATAGATTATATTATGAGTAGTCAGAAAAAATGATATGATCATTTATCTCCTCTGGTTAACTATTACTTTTCATCATTATCCCATTGTATGGAAATGAAATAAATTAAATCAGATAACAGGAGGGAAATATTACAATGGAAACTTACTACTCTTGTTCTTTCCATTGAATTCATTTTTACTTATTTACTTTTTTTGACTAATCTACCAATATTATTTATTATTCGAGGAAATATTTTTTATTGAATTGTATCAGTCCTTACTTGGTAAAAATCCATATTAAATAATTTGAAATAAGGTTATTCTGATTTTCAAAAATTTTATTGTTAAACTCACAACAATTGTTTCGCTATCATAGTAGCATCATCAGGCAAGATCACATTTTGAATAACTACACTTGTTTCCGAAATCCGTGGATATTTATATTACTGTAAGTACAATAAATTTTTATTGAGCACTAAAACCCAAAAAAGGGTCCCTGCAAATTCCAGCTTATCTGAATATATTTAACAGAGGTGAGCTATTCAAATCTATTTGTTCGTTAAGTAATATTCCAATTTTATTATGTTTATTTATCTCTAGGGATTCTAACAGATTTAAGGCATAACTTTTACTTTCTATATGTAGAATTTCAAAGTTATGGTTGAAAGTATGTCCTGTTTCTAACAAATGGTTGGAATATGTAGAATTGCTTTTATTATTGAGGAAACTCTTCAAATGTTCACACATCCTATGACGGAAAGTTCTTCCAGTCTGACCTATGTAAACTTTAGGGCAATCACCACAGGTTAACTTATAAACCCCAGATTTATCATCTTTATGTGTGTAGTCTTTATTATTTTTGATAAATTTACTCAAGTTTGATATAAAGACTGCACACATAAATAAAGAAGAATAAAGACTATACACATAAAGATGATAAATCTGGGGTTTATAAGTTAACCTGTGGTGATTGCCCTAAAGTTTACATAGGTCAGACTGGAAGAACTTTCCGTCATAGGATGTGTGAACATTTGAAGAGTTTCCTCAATAATAAAATCAATTCTACATATTCCAACAATTTGTTAGAAATAGGACATACTTTCAACCATAACTTTGAAATTCTACATATAGAAAGTAAAAGTTATGCCTTAAATCTGTTAGAATCCCTAGAGATAAATAAACATAATAAAATTGGAATATTACTTAACGAACAAATAGATTTGAATAGCTCACCTCTGTTAAATATATTCAGATAAGCTGGAATTTGCAGGGACCCTTTTTTGGGTTTTAGTGCTCAATAAAAATTTATTGTACTTACAGTAATATAAATATCCACGGATTTCGGAAACAAGTGTAGTTATTCAAAATGTGATCTTGCCTGATGATGCTTCTGTGATAGCGAAACAATTGTTGTGAGTTTAACAATAAAATTTGTGAAAATCAGAATAACCTTATTTCAAATTATTATGAAATATTTTTTTTTCTATTTTTATTTTTCCATTTGATTGTGCGAGTTAGGAGATAGCGTGTGTTCTATGTTCGTAACTGTTTTCTTTAAACCACTTTAGGAACTGCGCCCTTAATTGTTTACCCAATAGCGAATGGTCAGACGGTCCCCCGAAACCGGAAAATTTCTTTCCTGGCCCTGGGTTCGAACTTTCAACGTTACGGTATGAGTCCATTAGGCCAGGCGCTGGCAAGAATATTACGGAGAAAAGATATATATGAATTCATTTACTCAAATTTACTCAAACAAAAAGCTCATAGAATTGGGATACACAAAAAAACTATGTGCAAGGATTGGCTATGAGATTCATGGTGACGCATCAAAATTGGAACGAAAAGAGGATTTCTTTGTAGAAATGAATGTTTGTTCAAACTTGAAATATAGCTTTCGAATTTTCGAATCAAATTCTATAGTCGTGGCGAATAATAGTCATTACCAAGTTGGTACTATTCGAGAGAAACTTTTTTCTGCAGAAAAAGATATTAGGAGTCTGCGGAATAAATAAAAATCTTAATATTGAATTGTTAAATAAATAAAGTACCTTTGGTGAAAAATACTCCTTTACTTCGAAGGTGAGACGTAATATAGCATTGATAGAATCAGTTTATTCTATCAAATTCAATCGCCGAGCTGTATGAACGAATAAAACTTTCGATAACAGCGATAATTATCTTCCACTTGACTTAAAGTCATCCGAATCACGTCAAACCACCATTTTACAGAAAAAAATGATGTATTCTATAAAACCGATACAAGACGCTTGTTTTCATTCAAACGATGAATGAGAAAAAAAAAACTTCATGAATTTAACGCAATCCAATATAATTCTAATTCGAATACCGCTCCAATCCCAAAAGTTTACGTATCAGCCGAGTGGATTATTCCTAAAGTTTCAATTACTGAACTGCAAAAACGCATAAACCTTTCAACGAAATCAACGAAAATGTATAATCAGTTATAAAAAATCGATATGAACTGATATGAAATATTAGGGGAAAACCTTGATTTGAATATATTTTTTTGAATTTTCAGATTATGTGACACGACGAAATTTTTCATAAACGTATGCGTTATAATTTTACTATTTTCCTCCACATTCCAATTCGAAAATATCTGAAGTTTCGAAAATATTGTAAAAAATAAGAAAAAATTTCGAATATCAATAACTTCGAAATCAAGAGAACTAAATTGCTTATTAATGAATCCAGTAAACATATTTTGACTCCAAACCTACCTTGAAAATTCAAAGATAGCAAGATATTACCTAGAACATGCACGCAAAAAAATCCATAATAAAATAATAATCCTCAACATCAATACGAATTAATGTCCAACGTAGCGCTAAATAACAATTCGCTCTTTCAGGAAGCCACAGCTGTTCACAGTCTGCTTACGTATCGATCGAACGGAAAAAAACCATCTTCACCTTCTACTCTTATGAATTCCAAGAAAGAATGCAAGATAATTGCAAAGTAAACAAATCCACGTTGTCAAATGTACTGGATGCCAAGTGAACCGTTGTTTAGATAGCCCCATGATATACAAAGTATACACGAAATCGACCCGAGCGCCACCATGATAAAACTCAGTGAACCTAAAGTATCCACGGCAGTCGAGACACGTCCAAAAAGGGTCAAGGTGGCATCCTGCTGAAAATTAGCGCAAACGATAAAGGATGTTCCCTTATATCATTTACCGATGTCACTTCGTGTTGGTAAGTTGGCATCCGTATATTGGATGCCACCTTACCTCGGATGCCATCTATACCGGTAATTTTACATGGGGGGATGCAGCCTTGTACGCTGGATATATATAAATATATGCATATAAATATATATATATATATATATATATATATATATATATATACATATATTTATATATATATATACTATATATATATATATATATATATATATATATATATATATATATATATATACTATATATATATATACATTCTGTCAAGAAAGTACCGGGAATTATCGATTTAAATCTGGCGGGGTAATGAGGCAGGTAAAAATTTTTTTTCCTAGGTTGGTACCACCGTCCTTAATTACTATGCTAAGCTTGAGCAGGATCTGTCAACTAGTGTGTTTGCAACAGCTGATTAAGTCAGTCGATGTCAGAGTGCGTGCCGATTTTCACTATGGGTGATTACGTTGAGCAAAGAATTTGTATAATGTTTTGTGTTGCAAATGAATTTTCGTGTGCCGATGGATTGAGAATGTTGCAAAAGGCCTTTGGTGATAATGCTCTATTGAAAACTCGTGCATATCAGTGGTACAGAGCCTTGAAGGACGGTCGTGAAGTGGTCGAAGACTTGCCTCGTTCCGGACGCCCATCGACGGCTTCGATCGAAGATAACGTCGATAAAATTAAGGAAAGGGTGCTGGAAAACCGTCGTACCAGCTTGAAAGAGATAGCACATGATAAGATATCCCACGCGTTCGCACGTATGATTTTGATTGTTATTTTGGGCATGAGAAAGATGGCCGCACGACTCGTACCGAAAGACCTGAATTTTCTTCAAAAACGTCATCGCGAACAGGTTGCTTTAGACATGCTGGATCGCTGTAATTCCGATTCTTCATTCATAGAACGCATTATAACTGGTGATGAGACCTGGGTCTACGAGTACGATATGCAAACAAGCCAGCAATCATCGGAATGGGTGGCAAAAAATGAGCCGAAACCGAAAAAACCACGCCAAAGCCGCTCGAAAATGAAGGTGATGCTCATTGTTTTCTTCGATATCCGTGGCGTGGTGCACTACGAATTCGTTCCAGAGGGTCGGACGGTAAACAAGGAGTATTACCTAGGCGTTATGAAACGTTTGCGTGAGCGTATCCGTAAGAAGCGGTCAAATTTGTGGGCGAACAACACATGGATTTTGCATGACGATAACGCGCCTTCTCACCGAGCTACGATTGTGACTGACTTTCTCGCCAAAAACTTAACAAACGTGCTTCAGCAACCACCGTATTCGCCGGATTTGGCTCCCTGCGACTTTTTCCTCTTCCCAAAACTAAAATTGCCCCTTCATGGCACCCGTTTTGAGTCGATTGAAGCCATAAAACAAAATTCGGCGCGAGAGCTAAAGTCCATCCCGGAAAGCGCCTATAAAAAATGTTTCGATAATTGGAAAAGCCGTTGGCATAGATGTATTGGAGCAAATGGAGCCTATTTTGAAGACGACCCAATAAATTTTGACGATTAAATGTGAAAATGATGTTTTAATTAAAAATTCCCGGTAGTTTCTTGACAGAGTAGTACATATATATATGTACTCTGTATATATATATATATATATATATATATATATAAATATATATATATATATATATATATAAATATATATATATATATATAATGGTGATTATTAAAAAAAAAAAATAAAAAAAAAAATATATATATATATATATATATATATTTATATAGTATTACAGTTAAATTAAATAATTATACGAATATATTATAGAAATGACTCACCGTTGAGTCGTTAGAGTTTAACCAAACCGAAATTAATTAAATAATATCCATTCCGATAGAAATATCAATAATTTAATTCATAAAAATAGAAGAAAGAGCATATTCAGAGCACATAACGACAAGTCGAGTGAAAATTCTTTGAACAGGGATCAGAAATCAGTATACTTGTTGACAATTTATAAACAGAATTCACAGGCAGATTTAAATACACAATTATTCAATGTAAAAAAAGCCACAGTTGCATTAAATAGAAGTAATTTGAATTTAGATATGTAATTTGAAATCGATGAAGAAATTGTTGAAAAGATTTGTTACTTTCATGAATCACAGATGAACTTCAGTGAAATCATTGACAACGAACAAGCTAAATTAAATATAACTCACCAGAATTATGTAAACGGGACAAATTTGATCAAAATTCAATTAATTAAATGAAAGATACATCTACGTCAGATATTTTTAAATTATTAATGTCAGAGATATCCTTCAAGATGTTTAGGCATCAAAAGAATTATAATAGCACCTAAGATTTATGAATTTAATCAATTTCATAAGTAATAATGAGTAATTTATAAGTTATAAGCATCAGAACTTAAACTTTGTTATATTTTGACACTTGAAATACTTTACTGATGAAAAGCAAGACTTTGATTGTTCTATTCAACATGAAACATACATGAAAATGTAGTTAACAAAATAGGATAATTTTCAACAGTAGTTTCAAACCAAGAAATATTGTAAATTTTGTAAAATAATCGAAAGCATCATTTTTCAATAATTTTGACAGAAGCTAGTAAGCTTTGAAATTCAATTTTTCGTGAAAACTATTAATAGGAAAGACACAGAAAAATTGGCAAGTCTTTAAAATACGAGAACAGAATTCACATCGGCCTGTCTCAAAATAGAACATTACTCTCTTCAATAGTCCAGGTCCAAAACCTAAAAATAAATCAATAATATTATTGTAAATGGAAATGTGATAAAAAAATTACGTTACCTGAGTGTAGTGAATGGAAATAAACCCAAATAGCAATCAAAAATACAACAATTTAAATCAAAAAGAGGAAATCAACCTAGTGGGCTGGGAGATCCGAACATTCTGGAAATATTCTTGAGAAACAAAAACAAAATCCTGAAATAGAGCAAAGCCAGCATCAAATGAACACTGTCAATGAATGATTAAACTTACCAACGGTAGAAATAAGTTTAGACATGTAAAATTTTTCAATTTGAATTCAAAAACAAATCATTGCTTGTTTACGTTAGAATTACGTTACGATATTTAAATAGTGTTAAGTTAGAACATAGAATTAGACATTATTTAAATTATTAATCACTGATTATTATTATATTTCAAAATACTCAGTCATAAAATATACTGTAAAAAAATTCAGCTTATTAAAAATTCAAATTGAACCCTCCCTAAAAGATCAAATCAAATTTAATAATATTTGAATTTCAATTATTCAACAACAAAATTAAAATCTTAAGAGCTAGCTGGTAACATTGAATACAAGCAGCTAGATACAAGGGTTATCAAACCAGTATTCATTCTGAAATTATATATTTAAACCATATCGAATTGGCTCCACTATGTGCGGTAGAAAAAAGTAAAAGTGAATTAAAAATTTAAGTTGTTATTCCATAACAATATATATAATATAAGACTAATGTTGACTGCCGGGACATTTTGTACATTTGAAAGAACAGTGTACAATTGATTGTATATAACTTCACTTCTTCATATATCTGTTTTTGTAAGCATCTGTAATTTCAGAAGTGCCTCATAATTATTACAATTACATATATACTTTTGTATGTAACGTTTATTTCAATTTTTATTTCAATTTTATTTCAATTTATCTTAATAGGTGCCGAAAATCTGAAAGCTCCTTCGATAGATATTTTTTTCTTCATTTAGTCCATAATTAAATCTCATTTATGATTCATACATGCTTCGAAAGCAGTCTTTTATTCAGATATCAACTTTATACTTGATTTTAAAACCTAGACATCAGGCTTTAAACCTTGAGTAATTAATCATTTCTCGTCAATAATTCATAGATCACTCAAATGAACTGTAAGAACATTTTCAAAAATTAACTTTTCGTCATGTCCATCCCTTCATTTATTCGTGATGAATACGGATTTTGATCTGATATTCATCAATATATATTCTTGTAATGACTACTTGCGTATTTCACTCCCAATATATGAAGAACAACTTTTACACAAAATAAATAATATTTTACATTAATTATCCCTGAGTAAAAAGTAGCAAATTTATAGTCCGGAGCAATTTCTAAAACATACGAATAATATTGTATAGATATCCTTACATATTACAGATTAAAGTTGCCCGCTGCGTCTGTCTGTATGTCTGTTCGCGATTAACTCGAAAAGTGATGAAAGCATTTTTATGCGGCTTTAACCAATTGATAGACATTTATGAGGAAGATTGGTACACAGTTTGACAAGGTTTTATGCGAATTGGTTGAGATATGATGATAAATGTCGAGTTTGGGAGCTTTCTTTGGAAAAGATGCCTAATCTCTTTGAGATATAACAAAACTATGCATGGTAGGATATTCCTCTTTTATAGGTCTCCAAAGAAGTCCGCGATGGCAATGGATCAGCTTACTATTTATCGATTTTAAATTCTGAAAAAAGTTTACCTACCAACAATGCGGCAATTGGAAAGCTATTCAAACGAATGCAGTATTAATAATGTGTTAATTATTATAGAAATACTTTACATTAGTAACCTCAAGAAATATATGCACGTCATTAAAATGTTTCACACTATATAATTTAAACGAATATCTAAGGAGTAGTCTAAAATAATTTGCAACATGAATCAGAAAAATATAGAGTAAAAAAAATTAAATCAGTTTGGAAGACTCACAAAGTTCGTTTTGGTTTTATCATTCAATAAGTAGTTTTATAGGTCTACTAAAAAATCCGCGATGGCATATATCTCTTTTAAGGATAGCTTATTTTAGCTATTCTATATTCTGAAAATATTGTCACATACAATGCAGTAATTGAAAAACTATTTAGATGGAAACAGTAACTCAAACATGTTAGTTATCTTAAGCATTTCATGCGCATTATTTCGTTTTTATTTATCATTACGTGGGTATACATAAAATTTCATTTTTTTAATATGATACGTTGTTAAAACCTTCTGGGAGCGAATATGAAGTTTAATGTAAGAAGCTAGATTGGATTCGAAAAAACACATGCTTCTTAAAATTTTACCGACTTCATCATGTCAATTGGTAAAAAACGGATGAAAATCGGTCGAAATATTCTTCAGTTCGTAAACTAGATAAAATCGGTAAGCAGTACGTTGATGACGTATCTACGAAAGCGTAGAAGGCCAAGGTAGATTTTTATTGAATAATTCACTGAAAAATCTATGAATTCATACAATATTCCATAAATTCATACTAAAATGTATGTATACTAAAATGTATGAATTCATACAAAAAGTACGAATTCATACAAAAGTATATGAATTCATTCAAAAATGTATGAATTCATTGAAAAACATATGAATTCATTGCAAAATGTATGAATTCATAGAACAATATATGAATTCATTGAAACTGTATGAATTCATTGAGAAATGTATGAATTCGTTGAAAAATGTAGGAATTTATTGAAAAAGGATGATTTCATTGAAAAATGTATGCTTAACAATTACCAATGTAATGACAATATTTGAAAAGCGCTGACGTGAAGTCGGAAGATTTGATGCGCACAAACATACCCAGTGCGGTAACTCATTCAATTATTGAACTCGATTAACGCTGCTCTGCTCAGTTTTTATTTTAATGTTTAATGTTCTAATTGAACGACGCCTATAAACTTCTACAACACAGCCAATTTTGCCCATTAGCGAACTCAACTGAAATATTCGGACTCTGAACCTACCTTGAAAATTCAAAGATTCGAGCTCTTTCCGTTAGGCTAACGGACCGGATGGGTGGACGGCCGGACAGTATTGAATTTGACCTCGGATTCTTCATCAGGAAATCGAATCCAGTCATTGGAGTACATTTTCGGCTCAAATTTCTAAATTTTCAGCCATTAGAGCGAAATGATAGCTCAATGTTCCCCTAGAACATGCGCGCAAAAAAGAACCTCTTCAGGTGCGTTGGTTGCAAAACATGCAAAACGTTGGTTGCCAACTCATGTAGTCACAATGTCATAGTTCTTGAAATTTTTGCCAGAAATTTGAAAGAACTCGAAATTTGTTTGTTAATTTTGGACTCAACTATGACATTAGTTCGTAAATCGGCTAAATCCGTTCAATAATTCGAAGTTTTTATTATAAATATTACATTATAAATATCTCCAAAAATTCAGATATAATCAAATTTTAATTTGTAGAGTGAATGTTGATAATCAACATTAATAATCGATCATGCAATTAGTGAGGAGCACTTCATTGTAATATTAAAAAAAGTCTGTTTTTGCAACTCAAAATAACTTGGAAACAGTTTTCTCTATTCAGTTTGGTTCATGCAGAAGTAAACATCAGCGCAAAGAAATGAAATAAGGAGATTCTCAAATCGATATCTCAATAACTGAATGGGTGAAATGCGGTATATATATACCGCATTTCACCCGAGTATGTATACATAGGTATAACGTATCTACATAAATGCTCGAGCAAAATTTCTTAGAGATCAAGTCATAAGCTATTACTGAACGAAGGCGCAAAAATCGCTGATTTTACTCGACTTATTTTTTGGATGTCGGTTTACAGATATCTTAGCAATTATTAGCCAATCACAAATACCATTACAATCAGTAGATTATTAATTTCGGATAATGTAACAATATTTCTCAACAATACACTAGCAAAAGTAAAGGTTTATACTAACAGAAAGCATGTCCGTACAATTCGATAAGACAAGATAATCTGAACCAGTGGTTGCTGGTGCACGAATTCATACATTTTTCAATGAATACAAACACTTTCCAATCAACTCATCTATTTTGCAGTGAATTCACACATTTTTCAATTAATTATATGCTATTGTATTCTCAATTCAATTTATTCATCAACAAATAATTACACTGGTACGCTGTATCTTATTCATTAGTTGTTACGCATTAATGACGCCGTCCGATGTGAAATATCGGTGTTTTCAATATTTCCATCAGATATCTCCGTATGTAACTAACGTAACTACTGTAACTAACGCGCAAGAACTCAGGACCGATTATTTACTTTCGGATGATCGCTGGAATAAGTTTTTCTAGAGTTGAAACTAACAGTTCAGTAGAAGATTGGGAGTAAATTCGTGGTTTACTCAGTTTTAGGGTAACATGCCAATTTTAAGGGGTTAAATTTTTAACCCTTCAATCCTGACTTAAAATTCCGAAGCATTCATGAATATGCGCAGAGAGAAGATGGATGGGGGAAAATTCCATATGAGGATTTTCTGGAATTTAACGTTAGTCGCTTTGATAGGAAAATTCTGGGTTATTATAGAGATAATCATTTTATAATCCAAGATGGATAAAGTAAAATCATCACTGAACAACCAGTCCTCAACGTTGAGAAATAATGACTTAGAAATTTTGTGCACTAAAGGAAGAAGAAGAATTTCATAGAGTTTTATAGAGTTAATTTGTATATTACAGATGCGTTGAAGAGAATTTAATCTAATTTACCCTGTTCTAAGGTTGAGATAATTCAAAATATAAAGTTTGATTACAACTATACAGAATAAAATTGTTGGTTAATTTTTGTGTACAATTATTTCAAGTAAGTATTCAAATTATACACATGAAAATTTTATTTTGCATTTCAGTAATTGTTTTATTATGTTATTCATTTTCGAATGTTAAGTTTAGAAAATATTTATTCCAATTTACATACAATTTATATAAGATTTCCATATCACATAAGTTGTGTTCACTATTTCTATTTTGTTTGGAACTAGCGTGAAGACTTAATAGGTAGGTTTTTTTTCTATAGATTTCATTTATTGAAAAATGAAGGCACGATGATATTTTTAAAATAGATCTAGTGAATTGTTATATAAAAGATCATTCGTGATAATATCATGTCGTTGGGAATTGGGAAAATATCTATACCATAAAAAATAAATTTAGAGGATAACTGAATGAGTATAATTATTTTAATTATTCTTATTATGGAATGAAACATATTTTTTCTATTTAATTTTTTCATAGCTTCTACTTCAAATGTGTAGATTTTTAGTCGCTTGACCATAAGCACTGGTTAATTTTCTCTTTAAAGCAAAAGTTGGCGTTGAATAAATTACTATCGGTAAGCATTTGATGTTGGCAACGGATCAAATGTATGAATTAGTTTAGAGCATTGAATAATTTCATTCGTTTTGTACTCAAATGATTAGCCTACATATAGGTGGTATCATTTAAAAAAGATTCATGTCATAAGAGTTAAGATCGAACACGAACGTGAGTAGATTGATTGAATGGTTAACACTAAGGTTAAGAAAGACTAAACCACAGGGAAGTGTTTCGTAGTTTACCTTTAGACATATACCAAATATACCCACTTATTTAAACAATGAAAAATTGAATGGTTAGGTGCTAACTAGAGTAACATTACCTCAATTAAAACAAATTGTAGAAATTGCTATGTTTTACTACCAATAAAAATATATATTTTTATTGGTAGTAAAATATAGTAATTTCTACAATTTGTTTTAATTATGATCAACTACCAAATAGTGACGGCTGAAACAATTCAGTAACATTACCTCACTTCATTACTGTTCGGTTATATAGATGGGAGTAATATTGATGTATTGTTAAATGAAAATGTAATAAGAATGTTGAGAATTATTCCATTAAGTAGTCAGCAAACTTTTAATTTGGCTTAACAGTATGACATTCATTTCTATTTATTCATATTTTATATATTTACTTCATCTTCGTCGAGTTTCGTAGTGTTTACTACATTTTCAAACAGAATAAAAACAAATTTTATCTATACTATTATATACATTCGTTGAAGGCTTCCGCAAAACTTCGAAAAGTGGGTTACGGTTATGTAACGAATGCAAAATGGCTCGAATAATAGAAGAATGAAATTTCTTTGGATTGAAACTAATTTAGACATATGACCCAAAAACGAATAAATAATTCTAACCCATAGTAATTTAGCCAACACAGACATTCGATGTTGTGAAACACCATTGTTCTTAATTGAAATTTAACCAAAGTGTTTTTGACAGATTTACCGGAAAAATAACCAGACATTTGAAACTAGCCCTAATTCAAAATTTATCACTTCATTCTGTTTACAGATTCTTAACCATCTTTTGCAAGAAAGTATTTACATGTTGGATCGTATAATTTTGGCGTGCATAACTCTGGAAGAATTAGATATGGAATTGATATCGGCAGTAGAAAGGGGAGATGAGGATATGACACTGAGATTACTGAAAAGAGGAGTTAATCCCAACAGAGCAGATCACAAAGGATACTGTACTCTTCACCATGCAGTAAAGCAAGGCCACAATATTCTGATTAGGCATCTTGTAAAATACGGCGCTGACATCGAAAAGGAAGGAATATTATATGGATACAAACCCTTACACTTAATCGTGTCAACAAACAACCAAATGAAATGCTTGGAGGAACTGATGAGGTGTAATGTTGATTTAAAAAGCAAAGATTGTATTGGAAACACTTTATTACAACTAAGTGTAAAGAATAATTCAGATAATGTCTACTTCATCAAAAAACTTATTTCTTTTGGTATGGATATAAATACGGTCGACATTGTAGGCAATAATTGTATGCACAATCTAGCTTCCAGTCGTGGTAAAGATCAAAATATTAAAATCGTGGCAAAACTTTTCATCAAAAAAGGTATCAATATAGACTGTCAGAATCGGACATTATTGGAAACACCCTTGCATATAGCTGCTAGACGTGGAAAATCATTTCTAATCGATATGCTCTTAGGCGAAGGGGCGGTTATAGATGTGATAGACAAAAATGGTCTTATTCCTTTCGACAACGTGCCAACGTCAGCGATAAATGTCTTTCGCGTATTCATCAAGCATCTGGCGTTAAAAATACACCGAGGAGAAATTGTAAACATGAATTTAGTGCATAAAATAAATTCGAATATCCAGCTGAAGCTATTATATGATAATATTGTTGAGGATTTGGAATGCCTAAAAGAACCAATAATAGAATCTCATAATGTCTCATATTACCATATATTGTGTGGGAAGAGTGAAAATGTGTTGAAGTATATGAGGAACTTTGTGATAAGGGACAATGTTACAGGCTATACAAAGATCTCTACCATATATAAAAATGAAATTCAACAGAAAATAGAGAAAGTGACAGAAATGATGAAAAACAAGGAAATTATTTACAACAAAGTGAATGAGATATTCGATTATAAACTACCACATTTGTGTGTAGAGAAAATCTGTAGTTATCTTCACCCAGAAGATATTGCAAGATGTTGAAATTCTGGATAAGAAAATAATATTGCTTTTGGAGATTAGTTATATGTGTATTATATTATCAAAATGTGTATATATATTGTAAAACTATATATAAATAATAAATATATGAATAATTGTTAAGATATTCAAGGGTTGTGATTTATTCTAGATTTGAAATGAACGATTCATACTTTTTTATGCAGTTCCAATGAAATATAAATGAAATGAATGACTCTTGGTGAAACATTATAACAATTTTATTTAGAATCATTCTCGCAGTTTCTTTCCTAACTATTATGTCAAATACAGAGTATAAGTCCAAAATAGAAGACTTAATGAAATCCGAAAATTTGAGAGAACTTAAATCAGACCTAAAAAATAGTTTTCGTAGATCAGTGAAGCAATAGTTTTATGATTACAAGAATATTTTTATTGTTGAAAACCCAAAAACTCTAAATGTCATGAATCCTACAGAACCTGTTCTTTATGGAATGCCAAAATTGCATAAAGACGACATTATTATTAGAACTGTTGTTTCAAATATAAATGCTCCAGCTTATAAATTATGTGAATTTCAATAATTATAAATAATATTTATCGAGACATCTGCTGACAATTCAATCTCTTAAACTAATATAGGTGAGACAACAAACTTGTCTTTATGAAATATAAATGATTTGAAGTAAAACACTTTATTTCCGCTTATTTTTATTTTTCAACGACAATTGTTTCGTCAATTACATATTGACTTCTTCAGGTGAGTATGGCTACTAGAGTAACCATACTCACCTGACGTGAGCAAAAAATGTTACGGGAACTAAGCATTTTTCGCCTAGTAATAAAAAACATTCTATTTCCACACAATTCTTAATGTTGGCTTAATCATATTCTACATTTGAACTGATACTGTATGAATACTTAATATTTTATACAGTGTCAGTTCAAACGTAGAATATTATTAAGCCACAATATGGCGAATAATTGTCGTTCAACAATAAAAAGCTTGTGTAAATTGAATTTCATTTATAAGTAATTCAAAATTACTTTTAATCTATTACAGACCGAATCCTTCCATTAAACCCTTTCCTTTTAGCGCGATTGTTCCATATGTAACAAAAATAATTTGCACTAAGTATAGGTATTTTTCACCTTCACTTATCAACAAAACGCATAGAAAATAATATTTTTCCGCAAATCATTCATCAGGTTTGCTTTTGTATACAAAATGGCAAATTATCATTGAAACCCTTTCAATTTCAAAATCGGGAGTATTTTCTATAAACTTTCGATATTTCTCAAGAAATGAATTTCGGGAAAGAACGAATTTTTATAACATGTTCATTGAAAAAGTTCCATTGTTGGGAAGGAGCATTCAAAATTCAATAATTTCTTTCGTTAACAAATAATATTATTGGTTATTATTCCGAAATGAAATATAATTCTAATGAAAATGATTCGAATAAGTTATCAACATTATCCCATATTTCATAGATTATTCCAAACTCATTATTTTAAAATTACCTACCAGCGTTCAGTGAAGTGCTAATGTATTTCTGAGTATATCTTAATATCATAACAGTAAAACTTTTGGGTTCTGTTAATTATGAAGTTTCATCAGTGATATATGATCTTTTGTATATTTATGCAAATTTATTTCAGGTAAGTTATTAATTTCAGGTAGAAAAATGACAAAATATTGAATAACCTAAACGACATATCTTTCTAAATTATCCGAAGAGGTAAAATTATTTGTATTTAGCTGCCAATCTTAACATCGGAATTTCCAAAAATATTTATTAGAGTAACAATCTTATTCTTCATCTATCGACATTTTAGTGCATGAGACATGGAAACTACCCAATTTTTATTCTCCCAATATTTACGAAATTACAGAATCTTAGTATATTTACCTGTTACAGAAACCATATAATTAAATCTTCCCTTACTCCGAGAAAGAACCAATTCGGTAATAAAACAAGAAATAATAAATGTTTTGACAGTTTGCCTGCAACAAAATTATTTCACGTTTAACGGCAAGATTCACATATGTTACTATCCGAAATGGATTTTATGGATTCTCTAGACAGCAGAATAATAAAAAGCCATTACTTTAAATGCTTCATTTATTGGTACAGATATGTAGATGATGTTTTATGTTTACTCAATGTCGCTGATAGATTCATTTTCTAATGAATTAGAAAAAAACAGTAGTACCAAATTTTGCTATACAGATTGATATCTGTACGATGGGTCGATTAAGAATGTTGGATTTTTTAAAATCTGTTATACAGGGTGATTCAAAAATTATTGTATGCGACCTCGGACCGCGTCTGTAGTGTACATAGAGGGGTCATCCGAGAAGTAATGTACGGCGGTCGTCCGAAAATTTTCGTTTCGTCGGAAGAAAGGGCAAAATGACACCTGTCATAATTCTCCTAACTTTATTGAAATTAATTGTGATAACAATCACGCTGGAAATAATACCATTAGAAAATAATATACTACCCGTCCTAATAGGAAAAGCCTATATCACAAATAGATATTTATAATTGATCTATCACATTGATTTGAATAAGATAGAAGAAATAATTTTCAAATATCAGTAAGAAATTGAAGACCTCAAAAAGCAACAATTAGATTTCGCTCAAACAGCAAATTTAGAACATTCTAATGAAATAAATTTTAAAGCCCATGAAGAGATTCTTAATGAAAATATTGGAACTAAAAGAGGACTAGTTAATCTCGGTGGCAAGATTTCAAAATTATTATTCGGAACCTCAGGTTCACATGATGAGGAATTGTATAGAAATTATTTTCTATGAGGAATCAGAAGCAGATAGCTACTGTCGTAAATGATCTTTACAAGATTAATCTTTTACATGAATCTACTTTAACCTATGCTAAATTTGCTGAATTGATAACAAACGTCACAATTATACATATTAATTTTTTGAAAGATTATTATCAATTGTGATACGAAGATTATCTTCCAAAATACAATATTATTATTTTTGATATCAATTCCCACTATTTATGAAAAAGGATATAACTTATACTTCCTACCCCGAAATAATTTGACCGTTTCCCATACCAATTCCTATATGCTCTCGCAAGAAGAATTACTAGAATGGTCAATAAACCAATTCCATCCAATTGAAGCAGATTTCTTATGTAATCCAAAGAGAATCCAATGATGAAGAAACCAAGAAAGATGACGTTCCTGATATAGTGTTGGAAGACTTAGATCAATGGAATGTTCGATATTTCAAAGTTTCTGTATTATTTATCACAATGCTCATTTTTGTAAAAATTATATTTGCTTTTGCTTTCAGACATTTTAGAAAAAATGTATTCTCTAAAGCTACACTTTCAGCTGATAACTTCCTCTATGAAGGGGATGAATTACATAATCTTAACCCTTATTAATTTAATGGATTTTTTCCAATACTCCATAAGACCTGTATATTAGCATGTATTTTTATTGTAATTCAAAATTTCTCCCCATGAATCATATCATAATTTAGATAAGGACACCTATTAATACCATTGTGATTGTTTATTCTTCAAGAGATTAGACGCATTCATCATTGTATTCAAATGAATATATATATATATTTTTTTTATATATATATATATATATATTTATATATCTATCTATATATATATATATATATATATATAGTATATATATATATTTATATATATATATATATATATATATATATATATATAAATATCTGTATATATATATATATATATATATATGTATATATATATATATATATATATATATATATATATATACTATATATATACATTCTGTCAAGAAAGTACCGGGAATTATCGATTTAAATCTGGCGGGGTAATGAGGCAGGTAAAAATTTTTTTTCCTAGGTTGGTACCACCGTCCTTAATTACTATGCCAAGCTTGAGCAGGATCTGTCAACGAGTGTGTTTGCAACAGCTGATTAAGTCAGTCGATGTCAGAGTGCGTGCCGATTTTTACTATGGGTGATTACGTTGAGCAAGGAATTTGTTTAAAGTTTTGTGTTGCAAATGAATTTTCGTGTGCCGATGCATTGAGAATGTTGCAAAAGGCCTTTGGTGATAATGCCCTATCGAAAAGTCGTGCATATCAGTGGTACAGAGCCTTGAAGGACCGTCGTGAAGTGGTCGAAGACTTGCCTCGTTCCGGACGCCCATCGACGGCTTCGATCGAAGATAACGTCGATAAAATTAAGGAAAGGGTGCTGGAAAACCGTCGTACCAGCTTGAGAGAGATAGCACATGATATAAAGATATCCCACGAGTTTGCACGTACGATTTTGATTGATATTTTGGGCATGAGAAAGATGGCCGCACGACTCGTACCGAAAGACCTGAATTTTCTTCAAAAACGTCATCGCGAACAGGTTGCTTTAGACATGCTGGATCGCTGTAATTCCGATTCTTCATTCATGGAACGCATTATAACTGGTGATGAGACCTGGGTCTACGAGTACGATATGCAAACAAGCCAGCAATCATCGGAATGGGTGGCAAAAAATGAGCCGAAACCGAAAAAACCACGCCAAAGCCGCTCGAAAATGAAGGCGATGCTCATTGTTTTCTTCGATATCCGTGGCGTGGTGCACTACGAATTCGTTCCAGAGGGTCAGACGGTAAACAAGGAGTATTACCTAGGCGTTATGAAACGTTTGCGTGAGCGTATCCGTAAGAAGCGGTCAAATTTGTGGGCGAACAACACATGGATTTTGCATGACGATAACGCGCCTTCTCACCGAGCTACGATTGTGACTGACTTTCTCGCCAAAAACTCAACAAACGTGCTTCAGCAACCACCGTATTCGCCGGATTTGGCTCCCTGCGACTTTTTCCTCTTCCCAAAACTAAAATTGCCCCTTCGTGGCACCCGTTTTGAGTCGATTGAAGCCATAAAACAAAATTCGGCGCAAGAGCTAAAGTCCATCCCGGAAAGCGCCTATAAAAAATGTTTCGATAATTGGAAGTGCCGTTGGCATAGATGTATTGGAGCAAATGGAGCCTATTTTGAAGGCGACCCAATAAATTTTGACGACTAAATGTGAAAATGATGTTTTAATTAAAAATTCCCGGTAGTTTCTTGACAGAGTAGTATATATATATATATATATATATATATATATATATATATTTATATAGTATTACAGTTAAATTAAATAATTATACGAATATATTATAGAAATGACTCACCGTTGAGTCGTTAGAGTTTAACCAAACCGAAATTAATTAAATAATATCCATTCCGATAGAAATATCAATAATTTAATTCATAAAAATAGAAGAAAGAGCATATTCAGAGCACATAACGACAAGTCGAGTGAAAATTCTTTGAACAGGGATCAGAAATCAGTATACTTGTTGACAATTTATAAACAGAATTCACAGGCAGATTTAAATACACAATTATTCAATGTAAAAAAAGCCACAGTTGCATTAAATAGAAGTAATTTGAATTTAGATATGTAATTTGAAATCGATGAAGAAATTGTTGAAAAGATTTGTTACTTTCATGAATCACAGATGAACTTCAGTGAAATCATTGACAACGAACAAGCTAAATTAAATATAACTCACCAGAATTATGTAAACGGGACAAATTTGATCAAAATTCAATTAATTAAATGAAAGATACATCTACGTCAGATATTTTTAAATTATTAATGTCAGAGATATCCTTCAAGATGTTTAGGCATCAAAAGAATTATAATAGCACCTAAGATTTATGAATTTAATCAATTTCATAAGTAATAATTGGTAATTTATAAGTTATAAGCATCAGAACTTAAACTTTGTTAAATTTTGACACTTGAAATACTTTACTGATGAAAAGCAAGACTTTGATTGTTCTATTCAACATGAAACATACATCAAAATGTAGTTAACAAAATAGGATAATTTTCAACAGTAGTTTCAATCCAAGAAATATTGTAAATTTTGTAAAATAATCGAAAGCATCATTTTTCAATAATTTTGACAGAAGCTAGTAAGCTTTGAAATTCAATTTTTCGTGAAAACTTTTGATAGGAAAGACACAGAAAAATTGCCAAGTCTTTAAAATACGAGAACAGAATTCACATCGGCCTGTCTCAAAATAGAACATTACTCTCTTCAATAGTCCAGGTCCAAAACCTAAAAATAAATCAATAATATTATTGTTAATGGAAATGTGATAAAAAAATTACGTTACCTGAGTGTAGTGAATGGAAATAAACCCAAATAGCAATCAAGAATACAACAATTTAAATCAAAAAGAGGAAATCAACCTAGTGGGTTGGGAGATCCGAACATTCTGGAAATATTCTTGAGAAACAGAAACAAAATCCTGAAATAGAGCAAAGCCAACATCAAATGAACACTGTCAATGGATGATTTAACTTACCATATGTAGAAATAAGTTTATACATGTAAAATTTTTCAATTTGAATTCAAAAACAAATCATTGCTTGTTTACGTTAGAATTACGTTACGATATTTAAATAGTGTTAAGCTAGAACATAGAATTAGACATTATTTAGATTATTAATCACTGATTATTATTATATTTCAAATTACTCAGTCGTAATATATACTGTAAAAAAATTCAGCTTATTAAAAATTCAAATTGAACCCTCCCTAAAAGATCAAATCAAATTTAATAATATTTGAATTTCAATTATTCAACAACAAAATTAAAATCTTAAGAGCTAGCTGGTAACATTGAATACAAGCAGGTAGATACAAGGGTTATCAAACCAGTATTCATTCTGAAATTATATATTTAAACCATATCGAATTGGCTCCACTATGTGCGGTAGAAAAAAGTAAAAGTGAATTAAAAATTTAAGTTGTTATTCCATAACAATATATATAATATATGACTAATGTTGACTGCCGGGACATTTTGTACATTTGAAAGAACAGTGTACAATTGATTGTATATAACTTCACTTCTTCATATATCTGTTTTTGTAAGCATCTGTAATTTCAGAGGTGCCTCATAATTATTACAATTACATATCTACTTTTGTATGTAACGTTTATTTCAATTTTATTTCAATTTATCTTAATAGGTGCCGAAAATCTGAAAGCTCCTTCGATAGATATTTTTTTCTTCATTTAGTCCATAATTAAATTTCAATTATGATTCATACATGCTTCGAAAGCAGTCTTTTATTCAGATATCAACTTTATACTTGATTTTAAAACCTAGACATCAGGCTTTAAACCTTGAGTAATTAATCATTTTTCGTCAATAATTCATAGATCACTCAAATGAACTGTAAGAACATTTTCAAAAATGAACTTTTCGTCATGTCCATCCCTTCATTTATTCGTGATGAGTACGGATTTTGATCTGATATTCATCAATATATATTCTTGTAATGACTACTTGCGTATTTCACTCCCAATATATGAAGAACAACTTTTACACAAAATAAATAATATTTTACATTAATTATCCCTGAGTAAAAAGTAGCAAATTTATAGTCCGGAGCAATTTCTAAAACATACGAATAATATTGTATCGATATCCTTACATATTACAGATTAAAGTTGCCCGCTGCGTCTGTCTGTATGTCTGTTCGCGATTAACTCGAAAAGTGATGAAAGCATTTTTATGCGGCTTTAACCAATTGATAGACTGATTTATGAGGAAGATTGTTACACAGTTTGACAAGGTTTTATGCGAATTGGTTGAGATATGATGATAAATGTCGAGTTTGGGAGCTTTCTTTGGAAAAGATGCCTAATCTCTTTGAGATATAACAAAACTATGCATGGTAGGATATTCCTCTTTTATAGGTCTCCAAAGAAGTCCGCGATGGCAATGGATCAGCTTACTATTTATCGATTTTAAATTCTGAAAAAGTTTACCTACCAACAATGCGGCAATTGGAAAGCTATTCAAACGAATGCAGTATTAATAATGTGTTAATTATTATAGAAATACTTTACATTAGTAACCTCAAGAAATATATGCACGTCATTAAAATGTTTCACACTATATAATTTAAACGAATATCTAAGGAGTAGTCTAAAATAATTTGCACCTTGAATCAGAAAAATATAGAGTAAAAAAATTAAATCAGTTTGGAAGACTCACAAAGTTCGTTTTGGTTTTATCATTCAATAAGTAGTTTTATAGATCTACTAAAAAATCCGCGATGGCATATATCTCTTTTAAGGATAGCTTATTTTAGCTATTCTATATTCTGAAAATATTGTCACATACAATGCAGTAATTGAAAAACTATTTAGATGGAAACAGTAACTCAAACATGTTAGTTATCTTAAGCATTTCATGCGCATTATTTCGTTTTTATTTATCATTACGTGGGTATACATAAAATTTCATTTTTTTAATATGATTCGTTCTTAAAACCATCTGGGAGCGAATATGAAGTTTAATGTAAGAAGCTAGATTGGATTCGAAAAAACACAAGCTTCTTAAAATTTTACCGACTTCATCATGTCAATTGGTAAAAAACGGATGAAAATCGGTCGAAATATTCTTCAGTTCGTAAACTAGATAGAATCGGTAAGCAGTACGTTGATGACGAATCTACGAAAGCGTAGAAGGCCATGGTAGATTTTTATTGAATAATTCACTGAAAAATCTATGAATTCATACAATATTCCATAAATTCATACTAAAATGTATGTATACTAAAATGTATGAATTCATACAATAAAGAACGAATTCATACAAAAGTCTATGAATTCATTCAAAAATGTATGAATTCATTGAAAAATATATGAATTCATTGCAAAATGTATGAATTCATAGAACAAAATATGAATTCATTGAAACTGTATAAATTCATTGAGAAATGTATGAATTCGTTGAAAAATGTAGGAATTTATTGAAAAAGGATGATTTCATTGAAAAATGTATGCTTAACAATTACCAATATAATGACAATATTTGAAAAGCGCTGACGTGAAGTCGGAAGATTATATGCGCACAAACATAGCCAGAGCGGTAACTCATTCAATTATTGAACTCGATTAACGCTGCTCTGCTCAGTTTTTATTTTAATGTTTAATGTTCTAATTGAACGACGCCTATAAACTTCTACAACACAGCCAATTTTGCCCATTAGCGAACTCAACTGAAATATTCGGACTCTGAACCTACCTTGAAAATTCAAAGATTCGAGCTCTTTCCGTTAGGCTAACGGACCGGATGGGTGGACGATCGGACAGTATTGAATTTGACCTCGGATTCTTCATCAGGAAATCGAATCCAGTCATTTGAGTACATTTTCGGCTCAAATTTCTAAATTTTCAGCCATTAGAGCGAAATGATAGCTCAATGTTACCCTAGAACATGCGCGCAAAAAAGAACCTCTTCAGGTGCGTTGATTGCAAAACATGCAAAACGTTGGTTGCCAACTCATGTAGTCACAATGTCATATTTTTTGAAATTTTTGCCAGAAATTTGAAAGAACTCGAAATTTGTTTGTTAATTTTGGACTTAACTATGACATTAGTTCGTAAATCGGCTAAATCCGTCCAATAATTCGAAGTTTTTATTATAAATATTACATTATAAATATCTCCAAAAATTCAGATATAATCAAATTTTAATTTGTAGAGTGAATGTTGATAATCAACATTAATAATCGATCATGCAATTAGTGAGGAGCACTTCATTGTAATATTAAAAAAAGTCTGTTTTTGCAACTCAAAATAACTTGGAAACGATTTTCTCTATTCAGTTTGGTTCATGCAGAAGTAAACATCAGCGCAAAGGAATGAAATAAGGAGATTCTCAAATCGATATCTCAATAACTGAATGGGTGAAATGCGGTATATATACCGCATTTCACCCGAGTATGTATACATAGGTATAACGTATCTACATAAATGCTCGAGCAAAATTTCTTAGAGATCAAGTCATAAGCTATTACTGAACGAAGGCGCAAAAATCGCTGATTTTACTCGACTTATTTTTTGGATGTCGGTTTACAGATATCTTAGCAATTATTAGCCAATCACAAATACCATTACAATCAGTAGATTATTAATTTCGGATAATGTAACAATATTTCTCAACAATGCACTAGCAAAAGTATAGGTTTATACTAACAGAAAGCATGTCCGTACAATTCGATAAGACAAGATAATCTGAACCAGTGGTTGCTGGTGCACCAATTCATACATTTTTCAATAAATACAAACACTTTCCAATCAACTCATCTATTTTGCAGTGAATTCACACATTTTTCAATTAATTATATGCTATTGTATTCTCAATTCAATTTATTCATCAACAAATAATTACACTGGTACGCTGTATCTTATACATTAGTAGTTACGCATTAATGACGCCGTCCGATGTGAAATATCGGTGTTTTCAATATTTCCATCAGATATCTCCGTACGTAACTAACGTAACTACTGTAACTAACGCGCAAGAACTCAGGACCGATTATTTACTTTCGGATGATCGCTGGAATAAGTTTTTCTAGAGTTGAAACTAACAGTTCAGTAGAAGATTGGGAGTAAATTCGTGGTTTACTCAGTTTTAGGGTAACATGCCAATTTTAAGGGGTTAAATTTTTAACCCTTCAATCCTGACTTAAAATTCCGAAGCATTCATGAATATGCGCAGAGAGAAGATGGATGGGGGAAAATTCCATATGAGGATTTTCTGGAATTTAACGTTAGTCGCTTTGATAGGAAAATTCTGGGTTATTATAGAGATAATCATTTTATAATCCAAGATGAATAAAGTAAAATCATCACTGAACAACCAGTCCTCAACGTTGAGAAATAATGACTTAGAAATTTTGTGCACTAAAGGAAGAAGAAGAATATCATAGAGTTTTATAGAGTTAATTTGTATATTACAGATGCGTTGAAGAGAATTTAATCTAATTTACCCTGTTCTAAGGTTGAGATAATTCAAAATATAAAGTTTGATTACAACTATACAGAATAGAATTGTTGGTTAATTTTTGTGTACAATTATTTCAAGTAAGTATTCAAATTATACACATGAAAATTTTATTTTACATTTCAGTAATTGTTTTATTCTGTTATTCATTTTCGAATGTTAAGTTTAGAAAATATTTATTCTAATTTACATACAATTTATATAAGATTTCCATATCACATAAGTTGTGTTCACTATTTCTATTTTGTTTGGAACTAGCGTGAAGACTTAATAGGTAGTTTTTTTTTCTATAGATTTCATTTATTGAAAAATGAAGGCACGATGATATTTTTAAAATAGATCTAGCGAATTGTTATATAAAAGATCATTCGTGATAATATCATGTCGTTGGGAATTGGGAAAATATCTTTACCATAAAAAATAAATTTAGAGGATAACTGAATGAGTATCATTATTTTAATTATTCTTATTATGGAATAAAACATATTTTTTCTATTTAAATTTTTCATAGCTTCTACTTCAAATGTGTAGATTTTTAGTCGCTTGACCATAAGCACTGGTTAATTTTCACTTTAAAGCAAAAGTTGGCGTTGAATAAATTACTATCGGTAAGCATTTGATGTTGGCAACGGATCAAATGTATGAATTAGTTTAGAGCATTGAATAATTTCATTCGTTTTGTACTCAAATGATTAGCCTACATATAGGTGGTATCATTTAAAAAAGGTTCATGTCATAAGAGTTAAGATCGAACACGAACGTGAGTAGATTGATTGAATGGTTAACACTAAGGTTAAGAAAGACTAAACCACAGGAAAGTGTTTCGTAGTTTACCTTTAGACATATACCAAATATACCCACTTATTTAAACAATGAAAAATTGAATGGTTAGGTGCTAACTAGAGTAACATTACCTCAATTAAAACAAATTGTAGAAATTGCTATGTTTTACTACCAATAAAAATATATATTTTTATTGGTAGTAAAATATAGTAATTTCTACAATTTGTTTTAATTATGATCAACTACCAAATAGTGACGGCTGAAACAATTCAGTAACATTATCTCACTTCATTACTGTTCGGTTATATAGATGGGAGTAATATTGATGTATTGTTGAATGAAAATGTAATAAGTATGTTGAGAATTATTCCATTAAGTAGTCAGCAAACTTTTAATTTGGCTTAACAGTATGACATTCATTTCTATTTATTCATATTTTATATATTTACTTCATCTTCGTCGAGTTTCGTAGTGTTTACTACATTTTCAAACAGAATGAAAACAAATTTTATCTATACTATTATATACATTCGTTGAAGGCTTCCGCAAAACTTCGAAAAGTGGGTTACGGTTATGTAACGAATGCAAAATGGCTCGAATAATAGAGGTTATATGAAATTTCTTTGGATTGAAACTAATTTAGACATATGACCCAAAAACGAATAAATAATTCTAACCCATAGTAATTTAGCCAACACAGACATTCGATGTTGTGAAACACCATTGTTCTTAATTGAAATTTAACCAAAGTGTTTTTGACAGATTTACCGGAAAAATAACCAGACATTTGAAACTAGCCCTAATTCAAAATTTATCACTTCATTCTGTTTACAGATTCTTAACCATCTTTTGCAAGAAAGTATTTACATGTTGGATCGTATAATTTTGGCGTGCATAACTCTGGAAGAATTAGATATGGAATTGATATCGGCAGTAGAAAGGGGAGATGAGGATATGACACTGAGATTACTGAAAAGAGGAGTTAATCCCAACAGAGCAGATCACAAAGGATACTGTACTCTTCACCATGCAGTAAAGCAAGGCCACAATATTCTGATTAGGCATCTTGTAAAATACGGCGCTGACATCGAAAAGGAAGGAATATTATATGGATACAAACCCTTACACTTAATCGTGTCAACAAACAACCAAATGAAATGCTTGGAGGAACTGATGAGGTGTAATGTTGATTTAAAAAGCAAAGATTGTATTGGAAACACTTTATTACAACTAAGTGTAAAGAATAATCCAGATAATGTCTACTTCATCAAAAAACTTATTTCTTTTGGTATGGATATAAATACGGTCGACATTGTAGGCAATAATTGTATGCACAATCTAGCTTCCAGTCGTGGTAAAGATCAAAATATTAAAATCGTGGCAAAACTTTTCATCAAAAAAGGTATCAATATAGACTGTCAGAATCGGACATTATTGGAAACACCCTTGCATATAGCTGCTAGACGTGGAAAATCATTTCTAATCGATATGCTCTTAGGCGAAGGGGCGGTTATAGATGTGATAGACAAAAATGGTCTTATTCCTTTCGACAACGTGCCAACGTCAGCGATAAATGTCTTTCGCGTATTCATCAAGCATCTGGCGTTAAAAATACACCGAGGAGAAATTGTAAACATGAATTTAGTGCATAAAATAAATTCGAATATCCAGCTGAAGCTATTATATGATAATATTGTTGAGGATTTGGAACGCCTAAAAGAACCAATAATCGAATCTCATAATGTCTCATATTACCATATATTGTGTAGGAAGAGTGAAAATGTGTTGAAGTATATGAGGAACCTTGTGATAAGGGATAATGTTTCAGGCTATACAAAGATCTCTAGCATATATAAAAAGGAAATTCAACAGAAAATAGAGAAAGTGACAGAAATGATGAAAAACAAGGAAATTATTTACAACAAAGTGAATAAGATATTCGATTATAAACTACCACATTTGTGTGTAGAGAAAATCTGTAGTTATCTTCACCCAGAAGATATTGCAAGATGTTGAAATTCTGGATAAGAAAATAATATTGCTTTTGGAGATTAGTTATATGTGTATTATATTATCAAAATGTGTATATATATTGTAAAAACTATGTATAAATAATAAATATATGAATAATTGTTAAGATATTCAAGGGTTGTGATTTATTCTAGATTTGAAATGAACGATTCATACTTTTTTATGCAGTTCCAATGAAATATATATGAAATGAATGACTCTTGGTGAAACATTATAACAATTTTATTTAGAATCATTCTCGCAGTTTCTTTCCTAACTATTATGTCAAATACAGAGTACAAAACCAAAATAGAAGACTTAATGAAATCCGAAAATTTGAGAGAACTTAAATCAGACCTAAAAAATAGTTTTCGTAGATCAGTGAAGCAAAAGTTTTATGATTGCAAGAATATTTTTATTGTTGAAAACCCAAAAACTCTAAATGTCATGAATCCTACAGAACCTGTTCTTTATGGAATGCCAAAATTACATAAAGACGGCATTATTATTAGAACTGTTGTTTCATATATAAATGCTCCAGCTTATAAATTATGTGAATTTCAATAATTATAAATAATATTTATCGAGACATCTGCTGACAATTCAATCTCTTAAACTAATATAGGTGAGACAACAAAATTGTCTTTATGAAATATAAATGATTTGAAGTAAAACACTTTATTTCCGCTTATTTTTATTTTTCAACGACAATTGTTTCGTCAATTACATATTGACTTCTTCAGGTGAGTATGGCTACTAGAGTAACCATACTCACCTGACGTGAGCAAAAAATGTTACGGGAACTAAGCATTTTCCGCCTAGTAATAAAAAAAATTCTATTTCCACACAATTCTTAATGCTGGCTTAATCATATTCTACATTTGAACTGATACTGTATGAATACTTAATATTTTATACAGTGTCAGTTCAAACGTAGAATATTATTAAGCCACAATATGGCGAATAATTGTCGTTCAACAATAAAAAGCTTGTGTAAATTGAATTTCATTTATAAGTAATTCAAAATTACTTTTAATCTATTACAGATCGAATCCTTCCATTAAACCCTTTCCTTTTAGCGCGATTGTTCCATATGTAACAAAAATAATTTGCACTAAGTATAGGTATTTTTCACCTTCACTTATCAACAAAACGCATAGAAAATAATATTTTTCCGCAAATCATTCATCAGGTTTGCTTTTGTATACAAAATGGCAAATTATCATTCAAACCCTTTCAATTTCAAAATCGGGAGTATTTTCTATAAACTTTCGATATTTCTCAAGAAATGAATTTAGGGAAAGAACTAATTTTTATAACTTGTTCATTGAAAAAGTTCCATTGTTGGGAAGGAGCATTCAAAATTCAATAATTTCTTTCGTTAACAAATAATGTTATTGGTTAATATTCCGAAATGAAATATAATTCTAATGAAAATGATTCGAATAAGTTATCAACATTATCCCATATTTCATAGATTATTCCAAACTCATTATTTTAAAATTACCTACCAGCGTTCAGTGAAGTGCTAATGTATTTCTGAGTATATCTTAATATCATAACAGTAAAACTTTTGGGTTCTGTTAATTATGAAGTTTCATCAGTGATGAATGATCTTTTGTATATTTATGCAAATTTATTTCAGGTAAGTTATTAATTTCAGGTAGAAAAAAGACAAAATATTGAATAACCTAAACGACATATCTTTCTAAATTATCCGAAGAGGTCAAATTATTTGTATTTAGCTGCCAATCTTAACATCGGAATTTCCAAAAATATTTATTAGAGTAACAATCTTATTCTTCATCTATCGACATTTTAGTGCATGAGACATGGAAACTACCCAATTTTTATTCTCCCAATATTTACGAAATTACAGAATCTTAGTATATGTACCTGTTACAGAAACAATATAATTAAATCTTCCCTTACTCCGAGAAAGAACCAATTCGGTAATAAAACAAGAAATAATAAATGTTTTGACAGTTTGCCTGCAACAAAATTATTTCACGTTTAACGGCAAGATTCACATATGTTACTATCCGAAATGGATTTTATGGATTCTCTAGACAGCAGAATAATAAAAAGCCATTACTTTAAATGCTTCATTTATTGGTATAGATATGTAGATGATGTTTTATGTTTACTCAATGTCGCTGATAGATCATTTTGTTTGTTTGTGGAATTCTTGATTAAATTATCCACATCCATGCAATTCACTAATGAATTAGAAAAAAACAGTAGTATCAAATTTTGCTATACAGATTGATATCTGTACGATGGGTCGATTAAGAATGTTGGATTTTTTAAAATCTGTTATACAGGGGTGTTATACAGGGTGATTCAAAAATTATTGTATGCGACCTCGGACCGCGTCTGTAGTGTACATAGAGGGGTCATCCGAGAAGTAAAGTACGGCGGTCATCCAAAATTTTCGTTTCGTCGGAAGAAAGGGCAAAATGACACCTGTCATAATTCTCCTAACTTTATTGAAATTAATTGTGATAACAATCACGCTGGAAATAATACCATTAGAAAATAATATACTACCCGTCCTAATAGGAAAAGCCTATATCACAAATAGATATTTATAATTGATCTATCACATTGATTTGAATAAGATAGAAGAAATACTTTTCAAATATCAGTAAGAAATTGAAGACCTCAAAAAGCAACAATTAGATTTCGCTCAAACAGCAAATTTAGAACATTCTAATGAAATAAATTTTAAAGCCCATGAAGAGATTCTTAATGAAAATATTGGAATTAAAAGAGGACTAGTTAATCTCGGTGGCAAGATTTCAAAATTATTATTCGGAACCTCAGGTTCACATGATGAGGAATTGTATAGAAATTATTTTCTATGAGGAATCAGAAGCAGATAGCTACTGTCGTGAATGATCTTTACAAGATTAATCTTTTACATGAATCTACTTTAACCTATGCTAAATGTGCTGAATTGATAACAAACGTCACAATTATACATGTTAATTATTTGAAAGATTATTATCAATTGTGATACGAAGATTATCTTCCAAAATACAATATTATTATTTTTGATATCAATTCCCACTATTTATGAAAAAGGATATAACTTATACAAGTTTTACTTCCTACCCCGAAATAATTTGACCGTTTCCCATACCAATTCCTATATGCTCTCGCAAGAAGAATTACTAGAATGGTCAATAAACCAATCCCATCCAATTGAATCAGATTTCTTATGTAATCCAAAGAGAATCCAATGATGAAGAAACCAAGAAAGATGACGTTCCTGATATAGTGTCAGAAGACTTAGAACAATGGAATGTTCGATATTTCAAAGTTTCTGTATTATTTATCACAATGCTCATTTTTGTAAAAATTATATTTGCTTTTGCTTTCAGACATTTCAGAAAAAATGTATTCTCTAAAGCTACACTTTCAGCTGATAACTTCCTCTATGAAGGGGATGAATTACATAATCTTAACCCTTATTAATTTAATGGATTTTTTCCAATACTCCATAAGACCTGTATATTAGCAAGTATTTTTATTGTAATTCAAAATTTCTCCCCATGAATCATATCATAATTTAGATAAGGACACCTGTAAATACCATTGTGATTGTTTATTCTTCAAGAGAATAGACGCATTCATCATTGTATTCAAATGAATATATATATATATTTAGATATATAAATTTTTTTATATATTTATATATATATAATATATATATAAACTATATATATATATATATACACTATATATATACATTCTGTCAAGAAAGTACCGGGAATTATCGATTTAAATCTGGCAGGGTAATGAGGCAGGTAAATTTTTTTTTTCCTAGGTAAATACCATTGTGATTGTTTATTCTTCAAGAGATTAGACGCATTCATCATTGTATCCAAATGAATATATATATATGTATATTTAGATATATATATTTTTTTATATATTTATATATATATAATATATATATATATATATACACTATATATATACATTCTGTCAAGAAAGTACCGGGAATTATCGATTTAAATCTGGCGGGGTAATGAGGCAGGTAAAATTTTTTTTCCTAGGTTGGTACCACCGTCCTTAATTATTTATATATATATAATATATATATATATATATATATATATATATATTTATATATCTATATATATATATATATATATATAGTATATATATATTTGTATATATATATATATATATAAATATCTGTATATATATATATATACATATATTTATATATATATATACTATATATATATATACTATATATATATATATATACTATATATATATATATATATATATATATATATATATACTATATATATACATTCTGTCAAGAAAGTACCGGGAATTATCGATTTAAATCTGGCGGGGTAATGAGGCAGGTAAAAATTTTTTTTTATTAGTTTGGTACTACCGTCCTTAATAACTATGCCAAGCTTTAGCAGGATCTGTCAACTAGTGTGTTTGCAACAGCTGATTAAGTCAGTCGATGTCAGAGTGCGTGCCGATTTTTAATATGGGTGATTACGTTGAGCAAAGAATTTGTTTAAAGTTTTGTGTTGCAAATGAATTTTCGTGTGCCGATGCATTGAGAATGTTGCAAAAGGCCTTTGGTGATAATGCTCTATCGGAAACTCGTGCATATCAGTGGTACAGAGCCTTGAAGGACGGTCGTGAAGTGGTCGAAGACTTGCCTCGTTCCGGACGCCCATCGACGGCTTCGATCGAAGATAACGTCGATAAAATTAAGGAAAGGGTGCTGGAAAACCGTCGTACCAGCTTGAGAGAGATAGCACATGATCCTAAGATATCCCACGAGTTCGCACGTACGATTTTGATTGATACTTTGGGCATGAGAAAGATGGCCGCACGACTCGTACCGAAAGACCTGAATTTTCTTCAAAAACGTCATCGCGAACAGGTTGCTTCAGACATGCTGGATCGCTGTAATTCCGATTCTTCATTCATAGAACGCATTATAACTGGTGATGAGACCTGGGTCTACGAGTACGATATGCAAACAAGCCAGCAATCATCGGAATGGGTGGCAAAAAATGAGCCGAAACCGAAAAAACCACGCCAAAGCCGCTCGAAAATGAAGGTGATGCTCATTGTTTTCTTCGATATCCGTGGCGTGGTGCACTACGAATTCGTTCCAGAGGGTCAGACGGTAAACAAGGAGTATTACCTAGGCGTTATGAAACGTTTGCGTGAGCGTATCCGTAAGAAGCGGTCAAATTTGTGGGCGAACAACACATGGATTTTGCATGACGATAACGCGCCTTCTCACCGAGCAACGATTGTGACTGACTTTCTCGCCAAAAACTCAACAAACGTGCTTCAGCAACCACCGTATTCGCCGGATTTGGCTCCCTGCGACTTTTTCCTCTTCCCAAAACTAAAATTGCCCCTTTGTGGCACCCGTTTTGAGTCGATTGAAGCCATAAAAGAAAATCGGCGCGAGAGCTAAAGTCCATCCCGGAAAGCGCCTATAAAAAATGTTTCGATAATCGGAAGTGCCGTTGGCATAGATGTATTGGAGCAAATGGAGCCTATTTTGAAGGCGACCCAATAAATTTTGACGATTAAATGTGAAAATGATGTTTTAATTAAAAATTCCCGGTAGTTTCTTGACAGAGTAGTTTTTTTTTTTTTTTTTTTTTTAATAATCACCATTATGGGAGTTTCCTCTAGAAGGTCCGGGTCTTAACGACCAAGGACCTTCTAGGCAGCTGTAAGGAACATTCTAACAATTCTTGTTGTCCAGAGGATCACCTCCTTCTGAGCTTTACTTATCAACTCCTGATCCAGTTCAAGGAGTTCCGTATTTTCTGCCAGGTGGCTCTCAACCAATCCATTCGTGGAGATTATCAGGGGCAGAATCTTTACCGTTCTTAGCTGGTGTATCTCTTTTATTTCAAAAGCCAGGTCGTGGTACTTTGTTAGTTTCTCCGTGTACGCTCTACTTATGTTATCATCTGCCGGGACGGTTATATCAATGATTGTTGCTTTGCGGTTTCCTTTATCAAAGATCACGATGTCGGGCCTGTTGTGCGGCACCGATCTATCCGTTATTATCGGGTTGTCCCAGTAGAGTTTGAACTGACTGTTTTCAAGTATCGGCTTGGGTAAGTATTCGTGTACCCTTCGAGAGGTAAGTATAAGTCCTACTTTCATGGCAATGGCTTGGTGAAAGATTTTTGCCATAGCATTATGCCGCTGGGTGTACTCCCTGGGTGCAAGAATGGGGCATGAGGATGTCACATGTTGTATAGACTCCAAGGCTTGGCAGCATTTCCGGCATCTGTCAGTCGGTATGTTCTTTTTGGCTATATGTTTCAGGTACGCTCTTGTTGGCACCACCTGATCTTGGATTGCGATGAGACGTCCCTCGGTTTCTGGGAATAAATAACCGGATTTAAGGTAAGTTAGTGACTGCTCTCTATTAACTCTATTTTCTTTCAGTGCCTCCGGATACCTGCCATGTAAGGGTTTGCCGTGCCATTCCTCCAGTAGTTGTTCAGATGATGGCGTCTGTGGTGGGTTATTTCTGCTTGCCAGATTTAAAGCCGTGATGTTGCGGTCTTCCTGGCATATTGATTGAAAGAACGGTAAGTTTTTTGAGTGGAAATATTCTCTGAGTTCAGTTACCGCTTTATTGTGGGCCTTTTCAACATTTCGCAAACCCCTTCCTCCTTGGTGCCTAGGCATGTAAAGTCTGATCACCGATGCATGGGGATGGTGGATGCCGTATTTAGACATTAGGACTCGCACATGTGTGTCAATCGCCTTCAACTCTGTGCTTGACCACCTGATCACGCCGAAAGAGTAGGCTATACTTGGAATTGCCCATGTATTGATTGCCGTATACATTGCCTTTGAGTTCAGTTTACTGCGGAGGGTTTTTTTTATTCTAGCAAAAAATTTATTTTTGAAATCTTCTTTCTGTTTTGATGTTCTTATCTCCAATGCTTGTTGTATACCCAGGTACTTATATGATTCTTCTGGGCTTAGTTCTTGTATAGTCACCTCATCTTGAATAAGCATTTCTCCCCCTTGTGTCAACTTTCCTCTCTTGACGTGTAATGAGGCACATTTGTCCAGCCCCATCTCCATTCTGATGGTTTGTGTGAAAGATGTCACTATCCCAAGAAGGCTCCTCAGTTGCTCCTCATTCGCGGCATATAGCTTGAGGTCATCTATATACAGTTGATGAGTAATTTTGATGTTTGACCTGTCGTCCACAAGGTATCCGTATCGGTTGTTGTTGAGCAGCCTACTGAGGAGGTTTAAAGCTAGACAAAACCAGAGGGTGCTGAGTTTATCCCCTTGGAAGATGCCAGTTAAGATTCTTATCTCTGGTGTTATTATTTTGCCGAATGTTAAGTTCGTCCTCCAGGTTGTCATCAGATGTTCTAGTAAGCCTATAATGTTTCCAGATACACCGTAGAGTTTCAGAACTTTAAGAAGCCAGGAGTGCGGGACCGAGTCGAAAGCCTTTTTGTAGTCGACCCATGCGACCGAGATATTCCTTAACTTCTTCCTTGCCTGTTTGGTTATAAGATGATCGATGGTTAACAACTCCTTGCAGCCCTGGGCACCTCTTCTGCAGCCATTCTGCTCTCGTGCAAGGATCTTGTACTTGCTTACATGCTTCCACAGATGTTTGGTGATTATTCCTGTGAGTATCTTATAGACAGTAGGAAGACATGTAATGGGTCGATAAGCCTTGGGGTCAGGACTGGTGTTTCCTTTTGGAAGCATATGGGTGACCCCCAAAGTGAAAAACTCTGGTATGATGGAGGGTTCCGCCAACGCTCTCTGAAAAAATTTGGCCAATTTATGGTGAGTGGCCTTGAAGTTTTTCCACCAGTAATTATGGAGTTTGTCAGATCCTGGAGCAGCCCAGTTATTTGAGTTCTTAAGGACAGATGATATGTCTTCCTCCATAATTTCGAGATCTTCCATGGTGTAGTTTCCTGCCTCCTTCTCAGCGTCTTTTATCCAGAAAGCCTCATCATCATGAGTCTCCCTTCGCTCCCAAATTCCCTTCCAGACTTCAAACATTTCTCTCTCATCTGGGTTCACTCCTTCCGTGTTGTTTGCGTTCTCAAGCTTGCGGAAGAACTCTTTAGGATTTTTGTAGTACAGCTGGTTGTTCCTATACCTCTTTACTCTTTCGTTGTACCTTTGTATGCGGTTTCCTAACGCTTTCACCTTCTGTTTCAGCTTGTCGAGGACCACCATCATGTGCTCTGCGAGAAGTTGGTTCGAGCCATTTGTTCTAATACGTGCTTCTGATGCGATCTGCCGTACTCCCTTCATGATCCTGTTGGACGGTATTTCTGTATTGAGGTAAGTATGTAAGGTGCCAATTCTTTTTCTTATAATCCTAATTTTCTTTTCCAGCCTCATTTTCCATGGTGGTATCATTTCTTGACGGCGAGTTGGTTGGGCCCCGCTTATGCTTATTTTGAGATCTTCGCATACTGTGATTGCTCCAGCGTATACGCAGTCGACCACCTCTCTCAGTGTGGCGGTTACATCGATGTATCTCTCCATTATCCTGTTGATTTTTTGGACACACTCTAGCATTTCTTTGGATTGCTTCATTCTTGGGATGTTTGCCCTTTTACTCGGAGAAAGTCCTGAGTATTTCTGGAGGTTTCGGTAATAATTACGTTCTAGCCTGGATGGTTGTACGCTCATTCGGATATGTGATCTGGTTTCCATTCGTGTTTCTTCATCAGGCTCTGCATTTATAGGGGCACCACGCGGGATATAACTTTGAGCAATGGTGTCAAGTTCAGTGGTGGAGAACTTTTCCCTTTCAAGAAGCCACCTGACTCTATTTGCCAGAAGGTTGGCGTACGATGGTCTCTGCGGGTAGGTGTCATTCCATAATTCTGTAAGTAGCTCTCTGTATGTCTTTCCTGTTCTTGGTTGCATTTCCTTCGCTATAAAATGAACGCGCATTATAAGGATGTTGTCCTCCTCCGTCCATCGCGTTCTCGCATCTCGCCTATTTGAAACTCCCGTGGGACGAGATCCTCTCTCGTCCAAACTTGAGCTTCCTTCCATATTCCGTGAAACGAGATCCTGGCTTACGGTGCCATCTCGGGGGGCTGCGCCGCTTGCACCACAGCTGACCCCATCGGGCTCTGCCTCCAGACGGTTCCGAAGAGGACCAGCCCGCTGGCCCCTACCGCCCTGATTCTGGCTTCTAGTGATAGGAGCGATATATTCTGCAGAGCCTCAGGATGCTGACCTGAGGCACAGAGTAGTATATATATATATATATATATATATATATATATATATATATATATATATATATATATATATATATATATATATATTTATATAGTATTACAGTTAAATTAAATAATTATACGAATATATTATAGAAATGACTCACCGTTGAGTCGTTAGAGTTTAACCAAACCGAAATTAATTAAATAATATCCATTCCGATAGAAATATTAATAATTTAATTCATAAAAAAAGAAGAAAGAGCATATTCAGAGCACATAACGACAAGTCGAGTGAAAATTCTTTGAACAGGGATCAGAAATCAGTATACTTGTTGACAATTTATAAACAGAATTCACAGGCAGATTTAAAAACACAATTATTCAATGTAAAAAAGCCACAGTTGCATTAAATAGAAGTAATTTGAATTTAGATATGTAATTTGAAATCGATGAAGAAATTGTTGAAAAGATTTGTTACTTTCATGAATCACAGATGAACTTCAGTGAAATCATTGACAACGAACAAGGTAAATTAAATATAACTCACCAGAATTATGTAAACGGGACAAATTTGATCAAAATTCAATTAATTAAATGAAAGATACATCTACGTCAGATATTTTGAAATTATTAATGTCAGAGATATCCTTCAAGATGTTTAGGCATCAAAAGAATTATAATAGCACCTAAGATTTATGAATTTAATCAATTTCATAAGTAATAATGAGTAATTTATAAGTTATAAGCATCAGAACTTAAACTTTGTTAAATTTTGACACTTGAAATACTTTACTGATGAAAAGCAAGACTTTGATTGTTCTATTCAACATGAAACATACATCAAAATGTAGTTAACAAAATAGGATAATTTTCAACAGTAGTTTCAAACCAAGAAATATTGTAAATTTTGTAAAATAATCGAAAGCATCATTTTTCAATAATTTTGACAGAAGCTAGTAAGCTTTGAAATTCAATTTTTCGTGAAAACTATTAATAGGAAAGACACAGAAAAATTGGCAAGTCTTTAAAATACGAGAACAGAATTCACATCGGCCTGTCTCAAAATAGAACATTACTCTCTTCAATAGTCCAGGTCCAAAACCTAAAAATAATATTAAAAAATATTATTGTAAATGGAAATGTGATAAAAAAATTACGTTACCTGAGTGTAGTGAATGGAAATAAACCCAAATAGCAATCAAGAATACAACAATTTAAATCAAAAAGAGGAAATCAACCTAGTGGGCTGGGAGATCCGAACATTCTGGAAATATTCTTGAGAAACAAAAACAAAATCCTGAAATAGAGCAAAGCCAACATCAAATGAACACTGTCAATGGATGATTAAACTCACCAAAGGTAGAAATAAGTTTAAACACGTAAAAGTTTTCAATTTGAATTCAACAACAAATCATTGCTTGTTTACGTTAGAATTACGTTACGATATTTAAATAGTGTTAAGTTAGAACATAGAATTAGACATTATTTAGATTATTAATCACTGATTATTATTATATTTCAAATTACTCAGTCATAATATATACTGTAAAAAAATTCAGCTTATTAAACATTCAAATTGAACCCTCCCTAAAAGATCAAATCAAATTTAATAATATTTGAATTTCAATTATTCAACAACAAAATTAAAATCTTAAGCTGATTCAGTATACGGAAGAAGATTTTTTTTATCAACTGGGTTTCATGGTCTTCATGTAATTATTGGATCCACATTTTTGAGAGTTTGCCTAATCCGATTGAATGCAAATCATTTTAGATTAAGTCATCATTTCGGATTTGAAGCAGCAGCCTGATATTGACATTTTGTTGATGTTGTTTGATTATTCCTTTATCTTTCTATTTACTGATGAGGAAGCTTTTTATATAGTATAAAAATTACAATTGATTTCCAATCAAAAAATCTATTATTAACTAGTATAAATAATTATAATAATTTTATTTTTAACTTTAATAACTATTGTTCTAGCAATATTTCATACAATTATTTCTATATTAATTTCAAAAAAAACATTTATAGATCGAGAAAAAAGCTGGTAACATTGAATACAAGCAGCTAGATACAAGGGTTACCAAACCAGTATTCATTCTGAAATTATATATTTAAACCATATCGAATTGGCTCCACTATGTGCGGTAGAAAAAAGTAAAAGTAAATTAAAAATTTAAGTTGTTATTCCATAACAATATATATAATATATGACTAATGTTGACTGCCGGGACATTTTGTACATTTGAAAGAACAGTGTACAATTGATTGTATATAACTTCACTTCTTCATATATCTGTTTTTGTAAGCATCTGTAATTTCAGAAGTGCCTCATAATTATTACAATGACATATCTACTTTTGTGTGTAACGTTTATTTCAATTTTTATTTCAATTTTATTTCAATTTATCTTAATAGGTGCCGAAAATCTGAAAGCTCCTTCGATAGATATTTTTTTCTTCATTTAGTCCATAATTAAATTTCATTTATGATTCATACATGCTTCGAAAGCAGTCTTTTATTCAGATATCAACTTTATACTTGATTTTAAAACCTAGACATCAGGCTTTAAACCTTGAGTAATTAATCATTTTTCGTCAATAATTCATAGATCACTCAAATGAACTGTAAGAACATTTTCAAAAATGAACTTTTCGTCATGTCCATCCGTTCATTTATTCGTGATGAATACGGATTTTGATCTGATATTCATCAATATGTATTCTTGTAATGACTACTTGCGTATTTCACTCCCAATATATGAAGAACAACTTTTACACAAAATAAATAATATTTTACATTAATTATCCCTGAGTAAAAAGTAGCAAATTTATAGTCCGGAGCAATTTCTAAAACATACGAATAATATTGTATCGATATCCTTACATATTACAGATTAAAGTTGCCCGCTGCGTCTGTCTGTATGTCTGTATTGAGAAATGTATGAATTCGTTGAAAAATGTAGGAATTTATTGAAAAAGGATGATTTCATTGAAAAATGTATGCTTAACAATTACCAATATAATGACAATATTTGAAAAGCGCTGACGTGAAGTCGGAAGATTTTATGCGCACAAACATAGCCAGAGCGGTAACTCATTCAATCATTGAACTCGATTAACGCTTCTCTGCTCAGTTTTTATTTTAATGTTTAATGTTCTAATTGAACGACGCCTATAAACTTCTACAACACAGCCAATTTTGCCCATTAGCGAACTCAACTGAAATATTCGGACTCTGAACCTACCTTGAAAATTCAAAGATTCTAGCTCTTTCCGTTAGGCTAACGAACCGGATGGGTGGACGGTCGGACAGTATTGAATTTGACCTCGGATTCTTCATCAGGAAATCGAATCCAGTCATTTGAGTACATTTTCGGCTCAAATTTCTAAATTTTCAGCCATTAGAGCGAAATGATAGCTCAATGTTCCCCTAGAACATGCGCGCAAAAAAGAACCTCTTCAGGTGCGTTGGTTGCAAAACATGCAAAACGTTGGTTGCCAACTCATGTAGTCACAATGTCATATTTTTTGAAATTTTTGCCAGAAATTTGAAAGAACTCGAAATTTGTTTGTTAATTTTGGACTTAACTATGACATTAGTTCGTAAATCGGCTAAATCCGTCCAATAATTCGAAGTTTTTATTATAAATATTACATTATAAATATCTCCAAAAATTCAGATATAATCAAATTTTAATTTGTAGAGTGAATGTTGATAATCAACATTAATAATCGATCATGCAATTAGTGAGGAGCACTTCATTGTAATATTAAAAAAAGTCTGTTTTTGCAACTCAAAATAACTTGGAAACAGTTTTCTCTATTCAGTTTGGTTCATGCAGAAGTAAACATCAGCGCAAAGGAATGAAATAAGGAGATTCTCAAATCGATATCTCAATAACTGAATGCGGTATATATACCGCATTTCACCCGAGTATGTATACATAGGTATAACGTATCTACATAAATGCTCGAGCAAAATTTCTTAGAGATCAAGTCATAAGCTATTACTGAACGAAGGCGCAAAAATCGCTGATTTTACTCGACTTATTTTTTGGATGTCGGTTTACAGATATCTTAGCAATTATTAGCCAATCACAAATACCATTACAATCAGTAGATTATTAATTTCGGATAATGTAACAATATTTCTCAACAATACACTAGCAAAAGTAAAGGTTTATACTAACAGAAAGCATGTCCGTACAATTCGATAAGACAAGATAATCTGAACCAGTGGTTGCTGGTGCACGAATTCATACATTTTTCAATGAATACAAACACTTTCCAATCAACTCATCTATTTTGCAGTGAATTCACACATTTTTCAATTAATTATATGCTATTGTATTCTCAATTCAATTTATTCATCAACAAATAATTACACTGGTACGCTGTATCTTATTCATTAGTAGTTACGCATTAATGACGCCGTCCGATGTGAAATATCGGTGTTTTCAATATTTCCATCAGATATCTCCGTACGTAACTAACGTAACTACTGTAACTAACGCGCAAGAACTCAGGACCGATTATTTACTTTCGGATGATCGCTGGAATAAGTTTTTCTAGAGTTGAAAGTTGAGGATTTTCTGGAATTTAACGTTAGTCGCTTTGATAGGAAAATTCTGGGTTATTATAGAGATAATCATTTTATAATCCAAGATGAATAAAGTAAAATCATCACTGAACAACCAGTCCTCAACGTTGAGAAATAATGACTTAGAAATTTTGTGCACTAAAGGAAGAAGAAGAATATCATAGAGTTTTATAGAGTTAATTTGTATATTACAGATGCGTTGAAGATAATTTAATCTAATTTACCCTGTTCTAAGGTTGAGATAATTCAAAATATAAAGTTTGATTACAACTATACAGAATAAAATTGTTGGTTAATTTTTGTGTACAATTATTTCAAGTAAGTATTCAAATTATACACATGAAAATTTTATTTTACATTTCAGTAATTGTTTTATTATGTTATTCATTTTCGAATGTTAAGTTTAGAAAATATTTATTCTAATTTACATACAATTTATATAAGATTTCCATATCACATAAGTTGTGTTCACTATTTCTATTTTGTTTGGAACTAGCGTGAAGACTTAATAGGTAGTTTTTTTTTCTATAGATTTCATTTATTGAAAAATGAAGGCACGATGATATTTTTAAAATAGACCTAGTGAATTGTTATATAAAAGATCATTCGTGATAATATCATGTCGTTGAGAATTGGGAAAATATCTATACCATAAAAAATAAATTTAGAGGATAACTGAATGAGTATCATTATTTTAATTATTCTTATTATGGAATAAAACATATTTTTTCTATTTAATTTTTTCATAGCTTCTACTTCAAATGTGTAGATTTTTAGTCGCTTGACCATAAGCACTGGTTAATTTTCACTTTAAAGCAAAAGTTGGCGTTGAATAAATTACTATCGGTAAGCATTTGATGTTGGCAACGGATCAAATGTATGAATTAGTTTAGAGCATTGAATAATTTCATTCGTTTTGTACTCAAATGATTAGCCTACATATAGGTGGTATCATTTAAAAAAGGTTCATGTCATAAGAGTTAAGATCGAACACGAACGTGAGTAGATTGATTGAATGGTTAACTCTAAGGTTAAGAAAGACTAAACCACAGGAAAGTGTTTCGTAGTTTACCTTTAGACATATACCAAATATACCCACTTATTTAAACAATGAAAAATTGAATGGTTAGGTGCTAACTAGAGTAACATTACCTCAATTAAAACAAATTTTAGAAATCGCTATGTTTTACTACCAATAAAAATATATATTTTTATTGGTAGTAAAATATATTAATTTCTACAATTTGTTTTAATTATGATCAACTACCAAATAGTGACGGCTGAAACAATTCAGTACTATTACCTCACTTCATTACTGTTCGGTTATATAGATGGGAGTAATATTGATGTATTTTTGAATGAAAATGTAATAAGTATGTTGAGAATTATTCCATTAAGTAGTCAGCAAACTTTTAATTTGGCTTAACAGTATGACATTCATTTCTATTTATTCATATTTTATATATTTACTTCATCATCGTCGAGTTTCGTAGTGTTTACTACATTTTCAAACAGAATAAAAACAAATTTTATCTATACTATTATATACATTCGTTGAAGGCTTCCGCAAAACTTCGAAAAGTGGGTTACGGTTATGTAACGAATGCAAAATGACTCGAATAATAGAAGTTATATGAAATTTCTTTGGATTGAAACTAATTTAGACATATGACCCAAAAACGAATAAATAATTCTAACCCATAGTAATTTAGCCAACACAGACATTCGATGTTGTGAAAGACCATTGTTCTTAATTGAAATTTAACCAAAGTGTTTTTGATAGATTTACCGGAAAAATAACCAGACATTTGAAACTAGCCCTAATTCAAAATTTATCACTTCATTCTGTTTACAGATTCTTAACCATCTTTTGCAAGAAAGTATTTACATGTTGGATCGTATAATTTTGGCGTGCATAACTCTGGAAGAATTAGATATGGAATTGATATCGGCAGTAGAAAGGGGAGATGAGGATATGACACTGAGATTACTGAAAAGAGGAATTAATCCCAACAGAGCAGATCACAAAGGATACTGTACTCTTCACCATGCAGTAAAGCAAGGCCACAATATTCTGATTAGGCATCTTGTAAAATACGGCGCTGACATCGAAAAGGAAGGAATATTATATGGATACAAACCCTTACACTTAATCGTGTCAACAAACAACCAAATGAAATGCTTGGAGGAACTGATGAGGTGTAATGTTGATTTAAAAAGCAAAGATTGTATTGGAAACACTTTATTACAACTAAGTGTAAAGAATAATTCAGATAATGTCTACTTCATCAAAAAACTTATTTCTTTTGGTATGGATATAAATACGGTCGACATTGTAGGCAATAATTGTATGCACAATCTAGCTTCCAGTCGTGGTAAAGATCAAAATATTAAAATCGTGGCAAAACTTTTCATCAAAAAAGGTATCAATATAGACTGTCAGAATCGGACATTATTGGAAACACCCTTGCATATAGCTGCTAGACGTGGAAAATCATTTCTAATCGATATGCTCTTAGGCGAAGGGGCGGTTATAGATGTGATAGACAAAAATGGTCTTATTCCTTTCGACAACGTGCCAACGTCAGCGATAAATGTCTTTCGCGTATTCATCAAGCATCTGGCGTTAAAAATACACCGAGGAGAAATTGTAAACATGAATTTAGTGCATAAAATAAATTCGAATATCCAGCTGAAGCTATTATATGATAATATTGTTGAGGATTTGGAATGCCTAAAAGAACCAATAATAGAATCTCATAATATCTCATATTACCATATATTGTGTGGGAAGAGTGAAAATGTGTTGAAGTATATGAGGAACTTTGTGATAAGGGACAATGTTACAGGCTATACAAAGATCTCTACCATATATAAAAACGAAATTCAACAGAAAATAGAGAAAGTGACAGAAATGATGAAAAACAAGGAAATTATTTACAACAAAGTGAATGAGATATTCGATTATAAACTACCACATTTGTGTGTAGAGAAAATCTGTAGTTATCTTCACCCAGAAGATATTGCAAGATGTTGAAATTCTGGATAAGAAAATAATATTGCTCTTGGAGATTAGTTATATGTGTATTATATTATCAAAATATGTATATATATTGTAAAACTATGTATAAATAATAAATATATGAATAATTGTTAAGATATTCAAGGGTTGTGATTTATTCTAGATTTGAAATGAACGATTCATACTTTTTTATGCAGTTCCAATGAAATATAAATGAAATGAATGACTCTTGGTGAAACATTATAACAATTTTATTTAGAATCATTCTCGCAGTTTCTTTCCTAACTATTATGTCAAATACAGAGTATAAGTCCAAAATAGAAGACTTAATGAAATCCGAAAATTTGAGAGAACTTAAATCAGACCTAAAAAATAGTTTTCGTAGATCCGTGAAGCAATAGTTTTATGATTACAAGAATATTTTTATTGTTGAAAACCCAAAAACTCTAAATGTCATGAATCCTACAGAACCTGTTCTTTATGGAATGCCAAAATTGCATAAAGACGACATTATTATTAGAACTGTTGTTTCAAATATAAATGCTCCAGCTTATAAATTATGTGAATTTCAATAATTATAAATAATATTTATCGAGACATCTGCTGACAATTCAATCTCTTAAACTAATATAGGTGAGACAACAAAATTGTCTTTATGAAATATAAATGATTTGAAGTAAAACACTTTATTTCCGCTTATTTTTATTTTTCAACGACAATTGTTTCGTCAATTACATATTGACTTCTTCAGGTGAGTATGGCTACTAGAGTAACCATACTCACCTGACGTGAGCAAAAAATGTTACGGGAACTAAGCATTTTTCGCCTAGTAATAAAAAACATTCTATTTCCACACAATTCTTAATGTTGGCTTAATCATATTCTACATTTGAACTGATACTGTATGAATACTATTAAGCCACAATATGGCGAATAATTGTCGTTCAACAATAAAAAGCTTGTGCAAATTGAATTTCATTTATAAGTAATTCAAAATTACTTTTAATCTATTACAGACCGAATCCTTCCATTAAACCCTTTCCTTTTAGCGCGATTGTTCCATATGTAACAAAAATAATTTGCACTAAGTATAGGTATTTTTCACCTTCACTTATCAACAAAACGCATAGAAAATAATATTTTTCCGCAAATCATTCATCAGGTTTGCTTTTGTATACAAAATGGCAAATTATCATTCAAACCCTTTCAATTTCAAAATCGGGAGTATTTTCTATAAACTTTCGATATTTCTCAAGAAATGAATTTCGGGAAAGAACGAATTTTTATAACTTGTTCATTGAAAAAGTTCCATTGTTGGGAAGGAGCATTCAAAATTCAATAATTTCTTTCGTTAACAAATAATGTTATTGGTTAATATTCCGAAATGAAATATAATTCTAATGAAAATGATTCGAATAAGTTATCAACATTATCCCATATTTCATAGATTATTCCAAACTCATTATTTTAAAATTACCTACCAGCGTTCAGTGAAGTGCTAATGTATTTCTGAGTATATCTTAATATCATAACAGTAAAACTTTTGGGTTCTGTTAATTATGAAGTTTCATCAGTGATACATGATCGCGTAACACACATCTTTTGTATATTTATGCAAATTTATTTCAGGTAAGTTATTAATTTCAGGTAGAAAAATGACAAAATATTGAATAACCTAAACGACATATCTTTCTAAATTATCCGAAGAGGTCAAATTATTTGTATTTAGCTGCCAATCTTAACATCGGAATTTCCAAAAATATTTATTAGAGTAACAATCTTATTCTTCATCTATCGACATTTTAGTGCATGAGACATGGAAACTACCCAATTTTTATTCTCCCAATATTTACGAAATTACAGAATCTTAGTATATTTACCTGTTACAGAAACCATATAATTAAATCTTCTCTTACTCCGAGAAAGAACCAATTCGGTAATAAAACAAGAAATAATAAATGTTTTGACAGTTTGCCTGCAACAAAATTATTTCACGTTTAACGGCAAGATTCACATATGTTACTATCCGAAATGGATTTTATGGATTCTCTAGACAGCAGAATAATTAAAAGCCACTACTTTAAATGCTTCATTTATTGGTACAGATATGTAGATGATGTTTTATGTTTACTCAATGTCGCTGATAGATCATTTTGTTTGTTTGTGGAATTCTTGATTAAATTATCCACATCCATGCAATTCACTAATGAATTAGAAAAAAACAGTAGTACCAAATTTTGCTATACAGATTGATATCTGTACGATGGGTCGATTAAGAATGTTGGATTTTTTAAAATCTGTTATACAGGGGTGTTATACAGGGTGATTCAAAAATTATTGTATGCGACCTCGGACCGCGTCTGTAGTGTACATAGAGGGGTCATCCGAGAAGTAAAGTACGGCGGCCGTCCGTACGAAAATTTTCGTTTCGTCGGAAGAAAGGGCAAAATGACACCTGTCATAATTCTCCTAACTTTATTGAAATTAATTGTGATAACAATCACGCTGGAAATAATACCATTAGAAAATAATATACTACCCGTCCTAATAGGAAAAGCCTATATCACAAAAAGATATTTATAATTGATCTATCACATTGATTTGAATAAGATAGAAAAAATAATTTTCAAATATCAGTAAGAAATTGAAGACCTCAAAAAGCAACAATTAGATTTCGCTCAAACAGCAAATTTAGAACATTCAAATGAAATAAATTTTAAAGCCCATGAAGAGATTCTTAATGAAAATATTGGAACTAAAAGAGGACTAGTTAATCTCGGTGGCAAGATTTCAAAATTATTATTCGGAACCTCAGGTTCTCATGATGAGGAATTGTATAGAAATTATTTTCTATGAGGAATCAGAAGCAGATAGATACTGTGGTGAATGATCTTTACAAGATTAATCTTTTACATGAATCTACTTTACCCTATGCTAAATTTGCTGAATTGATAACAAACGTCACAATTATACATGTTAATTATTTGAAAGATTATTATCAATTGTGATACGAAGATTATCTTCTTCTTTGAAGCAGATTTCTTATGTAATCCAAGGAGAATCCAATGATGACGAAACCAAGAAAGATGACGTTCCTGATATAGTGTTAGAAGACTTAGAACAATGGAATGTTTGATATTTCAAAGTTTCTGTATTATTTATCACAATGCTCATTTTTGTAAAAATTATATTTGCTTTTGCTTTCAGACATTTTAGAAAAAATGTATTCTCTAAAGCTACACTTTCAGCTGATAACTTCCTCTATGAAGGGGATGAATTACATAATCTTAACACTTATTAATTTAATGGATTTTTTCCAATACTCCATAAGACCTGTATATTAGCATGTATTTTTATTGTAATTCAAAATTTCTCCCCATGAATCATATCATAATTTAGATAAGGACACCTATAAATACCATTGTGATTGTTTATTCTTCAAGAGATTAGACGCATTCATCATTGTATTCAAATGAATATATATATATATATTTTTTTTTATATATTTATATATATATAATATATATATATATATATATATATATATATATTTATATATCTATATATATATATATATATATATATATATATATATATATATATATATATATATTTATAGTATATATATATTTATATATATATATATATAAATATCTGTATATATATATATATATATACATATATTTATATATATATACTATATATATATATACTATATATATATATATATATACTATATATATACATTCTGTCAAGAAAGTACCGGGAATTATCGATTTAAATCTGGCGGGGTAATGAGGCAGGTAAAATTTTTTTTTATTAGTTTGGTACTACCGTCCTTAATAACTATGCCAAGCTTTAGCAGGATCTGTCAACTAGTGTGTTTGCAACAGCTGATTAAGTCAGTCGATGTCAGAGTGCGTGCCGATTTTTAATATGGGTGATTACGTTGAGCAAAGAATTTGTTTAAAGTTTTGTGTTGCAAATGAATTTTCGTGTGCCGATGCATTGAGAATGTTGCAAAAGGCCTGTGGTGATAATGCTCTATCGGAAACTCGTGCATATCAGTGGTACAGAGCCTTGAAGGACGGTCGTGAAGTGGTCGAAGACTTGCCTCATTCCGGACGCCCATCGACGGCTTCGATCGAAGATAACGTCGATAAAATTAAGGAAAGGGTGCTGGAAAACCGTCGTACCAGCTTGAGAGAGATAGCACATGATCTTAAGATATCCCACGAGTTCGCACGTACGATTTTGATTGATACTTTGGGCATGAGAAAGATGGCCGCACGACTCGTACCGAAAGACCTGAATTTTCTTCAAAAACGTCATCGCGAACAGGTTGCTTCAGACATGCTGGATCGCTGTAATTCCGATTCTTCATTCATAGAACGCATTATAACTGGTGATGAGACCTGGGTCTACGAGTACGATATGCAAACAAGCCAGCAATCATCGGAATGGGTGGCAAAAAATGAGCCGAAACCGAAAAAACCACGCCAAAGCCGCTCGAAAATGAAGGTGATGCTCATTGTTTTCTTCGATATCCGTGGCGTGGTGCACTACGAATTCGTTCCAGAGGGTCAGACGGTAAACAAGGAGTATTACCTAGGCGTTATGAAACGTTTGCGTGAGCGTATCCGTAAGAAGCGGTCAAATTTGTGGGCGAACAACACATGGATTTTGCATGACGATAACGCGCCTTCTCACCGAGCAACGATTGTGACTGACTTTCTCGCCAAAAACTCAACAAACGTGCTTCAGCAACCACCGTATTCGCCGGATTTGGCTCCCTGCGACTTTTTCCTCTTCCCAAAACTAAAATTGCCCCTTTGTGGCACCCGTTTTGAGTCGATTGAAGCCATAAAACAAAATCGGCGCGAGAGCTAAAGTCCATCCCGGAAAGCGCCTATAAAAAATGTTTCGATAATTGGAAGTGCCGTTGGCATAGATGTATTGGAGCAAATGGAGCCTATTTTGAAGGCGACCCAATAAATTTTGACGATTAAATGTGAAAATGATGTTTTAATTAAAAATTCCCGGTAGTTTCTTGACAGAGTAGTATATATATATATATATATATATATATATATATATATATATATATATATATATATATATATATATATATATATATATATATATTTATATAGTATTACAGTTAAATTAAATAATTATACGAATATATTATAGAAATGACTCACCGTTGAGTCGTTAGAGTTTAACCAAACCGAAATTAATTAAATAATATCCATTCCGATAGAAATATTAATAATTTAATTCATAAAAATAGAAGAAAGAGCATATTCAGAGCACATAACGACAAGTCGAGTGAAAATTCTTTGAACAGGGATCAGAAATCAGTATACTTGTTGACAATTTATAAACAGAATTCACAGGCAGATTTAAATACACAATTATTCAATGTAAAAAAGCCACAGTTGCATTAAATAGAAGTAATTTGAATTTAGATATGTAATTTGAAATCGATGAAGAAATTGTTGAAAAGATTTGTTACTTTCATGAATCACAGATGAACTTCAGTGAAATCATTGACAACGAACAAGGTAAATTAAATATAACTCACCAGAATTATGTAAACGGGACAAATTTGATCAAAATTCAATTAATTAAATGAAAGATACATCTACGTCAGATATTTTGAAATTATTAATGTCAGAGATATCCTTCAAGATGTTTAGGCATCAAAAGAATTATAATAGCACCTAAGATTTATGAATTTAATCAATTTCATAAGTAATAATGAGTAATTTATAAGTTATAAGCATCAGAACTTAATCTTTGTTAAATTTTGACACTTGAAATACTTTACTGATGAAAAGCAAGACTTTGATTGTTCTATTCAACATGAAACATACATCAAAATGTAGTTAACAAAATAGGATAATTTTCAACAGTGGTTTCAAACCAAGAAATATTGTAAATTTTGTAAAATAATCGAAAGCATCATTTTTCAATAATTTTGACAGAAGCTAGTAAGCTTTGAAATTCAATTTTTCGTGAAAACTATTAATAGGAAAGACACAGAAAAATTGGCAAGTCTTTAAAATACGAGAACAGAATTCACATCGGCCTGTCTCAAAATAGAACATTACTCTCTTCAATAGTCCAGGTCCAAAACCTAAAAATAATATTAAAAAATATTATTGTAAATGGAAATGTGATTAAAAAATTACGTTACCTGAGTGTAGTGAATGGAAATAAACCCAAATAGCAATCAAGAATACAACAATTTAAATCAAAAAGAGGAAATCAACCTAGTGGGCTGGGAGATCCGAACATTCTGGAAATATTCTTGAGAAACAAAAACAAAATCCTGAAATAGAGCAAAGCCAACATCAAATGAACACTGTCAATGGATGATTAAACTTACCAAAGGTAGAAATAAGTTTATACATGTAAAATTTTTCAATTTGAATTCAAAAACAAATCATTGCTAATATAGGTACAACTATTATAGGTGAGACAACAAAATTGTCTTTATGAAATATAAATGATTTGAAGTAAAACACTTTATTTCCGCTTATTTTTATTTTTCAACGACAATTGTTTCGTCAATTACATATTGACTTCTTCAGGTGAGTATGGCTACTAGAGTAACCATACTCACCTGACGTGAGCAAAAAATGTTACGGGAACTAAGCATTTTCCGCCTAGTAATAAAAAAAATTCTATTTCCACACAATTCTTAATGTTGGCTTAATCATATTCTACATTTGAACTGATACTGTATGAATACTTAATATTTTATACAGTGTCAGTTCAAACGTAGAATATTATTAAGCCACAATATGGCGAATAATTGTCGTTCAACAATAAAAAGCTTGTGTAAATTGAATTTCATTTATAAGTAATTCAAAATTACTTTTAATCTATTACAGACCGAATCCTTCCATTAAACCCTTTCCTTTTAGGAATTAATTTGCACTAAGTATAGGTATTTTTCACCTTCACTTATCAACAAAACGCATAGAAAATAATATTTTTCCGCAAATCATTCATCAGGTTTGCTTTTGTATACAAAATGGCAAATTATCATTGAAACCCTTTCAATTTCAAAATCGGGAGTATTTTCTATAAACTTTCGATATTTCTCAAGAAATGAATTTCGGGAAAGAACGAATTTTTATAACATGTTCATTGAAAAAGTTCCATTGTTTCGAAGGAGCATTCAAAATTCAATAATTTCTTTCGTTAACAAATAATATTATTGGTTAATATTCCGAAATGAAATATAATTCTAATGAAAATGATTCGAATAAGTTATCAACATTATCCCATATTTCATAGATTATTCCAAACTCATTATTTTAAAATTACCTACCAGCGTTCAGTGAAGTGCTAATGTATTTCTGAGTATATCTTAATATCATAACAGTAAAACTCTTGGGTTCTGTTAATTATGAAGTTTCATCAGTGATACATGATCGCGTAACACACATCTTTTGTATATTTATGCAAATTTATTTCAAGTAAGTTATTAATTTCAGGTAGAAAAATGACAAAATATTGAATAACCTAAACGACATATCTTTCTAAATTATCCGAAGAGGTCAAATTATTTGTATTTAGCTGCCAATCTTAACATCGGAATTTCCAAAAATATTTATTAGAGTAACAATCTTATTCTTCATCTATCGACATTTTAGTGCATGAGACATGGAAACTACCCAATTTTTATTCTCCCAATATTTACGAAATTACAGAATCTTAGTATATTTACCTGTTACAGAAACCATATAATTAAATCTTCCCTTACTCCGAGAAAGAACCAATTCGGTAATAAAAAACAAGAAATAATAAATGTTTTTACAGTTTGCCTGCAACAAAATTATTTCACGTTTAACGGCAAGATTCACATATGTTACTATCCGAAATGGATTTTATGGATTCTCTAGACAGCAGAATAATAAAAAGCCATTACTTTAAATGCTTCATTTATTGGTACAGATATGTAGATGATGTTTTATGTTTACTCAATGTCGCTGATAGATCATTTTGTTTGTTTGTGGAATTCTTGATTAAATTATCCACATCCATGCAATTCACTAATGCATTAGAAAAAAACAGTAGTACCAAATTTTGCTATACAGATTGATATCTGTACGATGGGTCGATTAAGAATGTTGGATTTTTTAAAATCTGTTATACAGGGGTGTTATACAGGGTGATTCAAAAATTATTGTATGCGACCTCGGACCGCGTCTGTAGTGTACATAGAGGGGTCATCCGAGAAGTAAAGTACGGTGGTCGTCCAAAATTTTCGTTTCGTCGGAAGAAAGGGCAAAATGACACCTGTCATAATTCTCCTAACTTTATTGAAATTAATTGTGATAACAATCACGCTGGAAATAATACCATTAGAAAATAATATACTACCCGTCCTAATAGGAAAAGCCTATATCACAAATAGATATTTATAATTGATCTATCACATTGATTTGAATAAAATAGAAGAAATAATTTTCAAATATCAGTAAGAAATTGAAGACCTCAAAAAGCAACAATTAGATTTCGCTCAGACAGCAAATTTAGAACATTCTAATGAAATAAATTTTAAAAAAAATTAAAATTGTAGAAGATAAACATATTTCAATTTGTTTTGATATTCAAATTTTGTTATATTTCTTCTATCAAGTAAAAAGCCTTTCTATTTTATTTTATAAATTTTAAAGCCCATGAAGAGATTCTTAATGAAAATATTGGAACTAAAAGAGGACTAGTTAATCTCGGTGGCAAGATTTCAAAATTATCATTCGGAACCTCAGGTTCTCATGATGAGGAATTGTATAGATATTATTTTCTATGAGGAATCAGAAGCAGATAGCTACTGTCGTAAATGATCTTTACAAGATTAATCTTTTACATGAATCTTCTTTACCCTATGCTAAATTTGCTGAATTGAGAACAAACGTCACAATTATACATGTTAATTATTTGAAAGATTATTATCAATTGTGATACGAAGATTATCTTCCAAAATACAATATTATTATTTTTGATATCAATTCCCACTATTTATGAAAAAGGATATAACTTATACATGTTTTACTTCCTACCCCAAAATAATTTGACCGTTTCCCATACCAATTCCTATATGCTCTCGCAAGAAGAATTACTAGAATGGTCAATAAACCAATTCCATCCAATTGAAGCAGATTTCTTATGTAATCCAAAGAGAATCCAATGATGAAGAAACCAAGAAAGATGACGTTCCTGATATAGTGTTAGAAGACTTAGATCAATGGAATGTTCGATATTTCAAAGTTTCTGTATTATTTATCACAATGCTCATTTTTGTAAAAATTATATTTGCTTTTGCTTTCAGACATTTTAGAAAAAATGTATTCTCTAAAGCTACACTTTCAGCTGATAACTTCCTCTATGAAGGGGATGAATTACATAATCTTAACCCTTATTAATTTAATGGATTTTTTCCAATACTCCATAAGACCTGTATATTAGCATGTATTTTTATTGTAATTCAAAATTTCTCCCCATGAATCATATCATAATTTAGATAAGGACACCTATAAATACCATTGTGATTGTTTATTCTTCAAGAGATTAGACGCATTCATCATTGTATTCAAATGAATATATATATATTTAGATATATATATTTTTTTTATATATTTATATATATATATAATATATATATATATATATATATATATATATATATATATTTATATATCTATACATATATATATATATATATATATAGTATATATATATATATATATATATTTATATATATATATATATATATATATATAAATATATGTATATATATATATACATATATTTATATATATATACTATATATATATATACACTATATATATACATTCTGTCAAGAAAGTACCGGGAATTATCGATTTAAATCTGGCGGGGTAATGAGGCAGGTAAAATTTTTTTTTCCTAGGTTGGTACCACCGTCCTTAATTACTATGCCAAGCTTGAGCAGAATCTGTCAACTAGTGTGTTTGCAACAGCTGATTAAGTCAGTCGATGTCAGAGTGCGTGCCGATTTTTACTATGGGTGATTACGTTGAGCAAAGAATTTGTTTAAAGTTTTGTGTTGCAAATGAATTTTCGTGTGCTGATGCATTGAGAATGTTGCAAAAGGCCTTTGGTGATAATGCTCTATCAAAAACTCGTGCATATCAGTGGTACAGAGCCTTGAAGGACGGTCGTGAAGTGGTCGAAGACTTGCCTCGTTCCGGACGCCCATCGACGGCTTCGATCGAAGATAACGTCGATAAAATTAAGGAAAGGGTGCTGGAAAACCGTCGTACCAGCTTGAGAGAGATAGCACATGATCTTAAGATATCCCACGAGTTCGCACGTACGATTTTGATTGATATTTTGGGCATGAGAAAGATGGCCGCACGACTCGTACCGAAAGACCTTAATTTTCTTCAAAAACGTCATCGCGAACAGGTTGCTTCAGACATGCTGGATCGCTGTAATTCCGATTCTTCATTCATGGAACGCATTATAACTTGTGATGAGACCTGGGTCTACGAGTACGATATGCAAACAAGCCAGCAATCATCGGAATGGGTGGCAAAAAATGAGCCGAAATCGAAAAAACCACGCTAAAGCCGCTCGAAAATGTAGGTGATGCTCATTGTTTTCTTCGATATCCGTGGCGTGGTGCACTACGAATTCGTTCCAGAGGGTCAGACGGTAAACAAGGAGTATTACCTAGGCGTTATGAAACGTTTGCATGAGCGTATCCGTAAGAAGCGGTCAAATTTGTGGGCGAACAACACATGGATTTTGCATGACGATAACGCGCCTTCTCACCGAGCTACGATTGTGACTGACTTTCTCGCCAAAAACTCAACAAACGTGATTCAGCAACCACCGTATTCGCCGGATTTAGCTCCCTGCGACTTTTTCCTCTTCCCAAAACTAAAATTGCCCCTTCGTGGCACCCGTTTTGAGTCGATTGAAGCCATAAAACAAAATTCGGCGCGAGAGCTAAAGTCCATCCCGGAAAACGCCTATAAAAAATGTTTCGATAATTGGAAGTGCCGTTGGCATAGATGTATTGGAGCAAATGGAGCCTATTTTGAAGGCGACCCAATAAATTTTGACGATTAAATGTGAAAATGATGTTTTAATTAAAAATTCCCGGTAGTTTCTTGACAGAGTAGTATATATATATATATATATATATATATATATATATATATATATATATATATATTTATATAGTATTACAGTTAACCAAACCGAAATTAATTAAATAATATCCATTCCGATAGAAATATTAATAATTTAATTCATAAAAATAGAAGAAAGAGCATATTCAGAGCACATAACGACAAGTCGAGTGAAAATTCTTTGAACAGGGATCAGAAATCAGTATACTTGTTGACAATTTATAAACAGAATTCACAGGCAGATTTAAATACACAATTATTCAATGTAAAAAAAGCCACAGTTGCATTAAATAGAAGTAATTTGAATTTAGATATGTAATTTGAAATCGATGAAGAAATTGTTGAAAAGATTTGTTACTTTCATGAATCACAGATGAACTTCAGTGAAATCATTGACAACGAACAAGCTAAATTAAATATAACTCACCAGAATTATGTAAACGGGACAAATTTGATCAAAATTCAATTAATTAAATGAAAGATACATCTACGTCACATATTTTTAAATTATTAATGTCAGAGATATCCTTCAAGATGTTTAGGCATCAAGAGAATTATAATAGCACCTAAGATTTATGAATTTAATCAATTTCATAAGTAATAATGAGTAATTTATAAGTTATAAGCATCAGAACTTGAACTTTGTTAAATTTTGACACTTGAAATACTTTACTGATGAAAAGCAAGACTTTGATTGTTCTATTCAACATGAAACATACATCAAAATGTAGCTAACAAAATAGGATAATTTTCAACAGTAGTTTCAAACCAACAAATATTGTAAATTTTGTAAAGTAATCGAAAGCATCATTTTTCAATAATTTTGACAGAAGCTAGTAAGCTTTGAAATTCAATTTTTCGTGAAAATTATTAATAGGAAAGACACAGAAAAATTGGCAAGTCTTTAAAATACGAGAACAGAATTCACATCGGCCTGTCTCAAAATAGAACATTACTCTCTTCAATAGTCCAGGTCCAAAACCTAAAAATAAATCAATAATATTATTGTAAATGGAAATGTGATAAAAAAATTACGTTACCTGAGTGTAGTGAATGGAAATAAACCCAAATAGCAATCAAGAATACAACAATTTAAATCAAAAAGAGGAAATCAACCTAGTGGGCTGGGAGATCGGAATATTCTGGAAATATTCTTGAGAAACAAAAACAAAATCCTGAAATAGAGCAAAGCCAACATCAAATGAACACTGTCAATGGATGATTAAACTTACCAAAGGTAGAAATAAGTTTATACATGTAAAATTTTTCAATTTGAATTCAAAAACAAATCATTGCTTGTTTACGTTAGAATTACGTTACGATATTTAAATAGTGTTAAGTTAGAACATAGAATTAGACATTTTTTAGATTATTAATCACTGATTATTATTATATTTCAAATTACTCAGTCATAATATATACTGTAAAAAAATTCAGCTTATTAAAAATTCAAATTGAACCCTCCCTAAAAGATCAAATCAAATTTAATAATATTTGAATTTCAATTATTCAACAACAAAATTTAAATCTTAAGCTGATTCAGTATACGGAAGAAGATTTTTTTCATCAACTGGGTGTCATGGTCTTCATGTAATTATTTGATCCACATTTTTAAGAGTTTGCCTAATCCGATTAAATGCAAATCATTTTAGATTAAGTCATCATTTCGGATTTGAAGCAGCAGCCTGATATTGACATTTTGTTGATGTTGTTTGATTATTCCTTTATCTTTCTATTTACTGATGAGGAGGCTATTTATATAGTATAAAAATTACAATTGATTTCCAATCAAAAAATCTATTATTAACTAGTATAAATAATTATAATAATTTTCTATTTAACTTTAATAACTATTGCTCTAGCAATATTTCTTACAATTATTTCTATATTAATTTCAAAAAAAACATTTATAGATCGAGAAAAAAGCTGGTAACATTGAATACAAGCAGCTAGATACAAGGGTTATCAAACCAGTATTCATTCTGAAATTATATATTTAAACCATATCGAATTGGCTCCACTATGTGCGGTAGAAAAAAGTAAAAGTAAATTAAAAATTTAAGTTGTTATTCCATAACAATATATATAATATATGACTAATGTTGACTGCCGGGACATTTTGTACATTTGAAAGAACAGTGTACAATTGATTGTATATAACTTCACTTCTTCATATATCTGTTTTTGTAAGCATCTGTAATTTCAGAAGTGCCTCATAATTATTACAATGACATATCTACTTTTATATGTAACGTTTATTTCAATTTTTATTTCAATTTTATTTCAATTTATCTTAATAGGTGCCGAAAATCTGAAAGCTCCTTCGATAGATATTTTTTTCTTCATTTAGTCCATAATTAAATTTCATTTATGATTCATACATGCTGCGAAAGCAGTCTTTTATTCAGATATCAACTTTATACTTGATTTTAAAACCTAGACATCAGGCTTTAAACCTTGAGTAATTAATCATTTTTCGTCAATAATTCATAGATCACTCAAATGAACTGTAAGAACATTTTCAAAAATTAACTTTTCGTCATGTCCATCCCTTCATTTATTCGTGATGAATACGGATTTTGATCTGATATTCATCAATATATATTCTTGTAATGACTACTTGCGTATTTCACTCCCAATATATGAAGAACAACTTTTACACAAAATAAATAATATTTTACATTAATTATCCCTGAGTAAAAAGTAGCAAATTTATAGTCCGGAGGAATTTCTAAAACATATGAATAATATTGTATCGATATCCTTACATATTACAGATTAAAGTTGCCCGCTGCGTCTGTCTGTATGTCTGTTCGCGATTAACTCGAAAAGTGATGAAAGCATTTTTATGCGGCTTCAACCAATTGATAGACTGATTTATGAGGAAGATTGGTACACAGTTTGACAAGGTTTTATGCGAATTGGTTGAGATATGATGATAAATGTCGAGTTTGGGAGCTTTCTTTGGAAAAGATGCCTAATCTCTTTGAGATATAACAAAACTATGCATGGTAGGATATTCCTCTTTTATAGGTCTCCAAAGAAGTCCGCGATGGCAATGGATCAGCTTACTATTTATCGATTTTAAATTCTGAAAAAAGTTTACCTACCAACAATGCGGCAATTGGAAAGCTATTCAAACGAATGCGGTATTAATAATGTGTTAATTATTATAGAAATACTTTACATTAGTAACCTCAAGAAATATATGCACGTCATTAAAATGTTTCACACTATATAATTTAAACGAATATCTAAGGAGTAGTCTTAAATAATTTGCACCTTGAATCAAAAAAATATAGAGTAAAAAAAATTAAATCAGTTTGGAAGACTCACAAAGTTCGTTTTGGTTTTATCATTCAATAAGTAGTTTTATAGATCTACTAAAAAATCCGCGATGGCATATATCTCTTTTAAGGATAGCTTATTTTAGCTTTTCTATATTCTGAAAATATTGTCACATACAATGCAGTAATTGAAAAACTATTTAGATGGAAACAGTAACTCAAACATGTTAGTTATCTTAAGCATTTTATGCGCATTATTTCGTTTTTATTTATCATTACGTGGGTATACATAAAATTTCATTTTTTTAATATGATACGTTGTTAAAACCATCTGGGAGCGAATATGAAGTTTAATGTAAGAAGCTAGATTGGATTCGAAAAAACACATGCTTCTTAAAATTTTACCGACTTCATCATGTCAATTGGTAAAAAACGGATGAAAATCGGTCGAAATATTCTTCAGTTCGTAAACTAGATAGAATCGGTAAGCAGTACGTTGATGACGAATCTACGAAAGCGTAGAAGGCCATGGTAGATTTTTATTGAATAATTCACTGAAAAATCTATGAATTCATACAATATTCCATAAATTCATACTAAAATGTATGTATACTAAAATGTATGAATTCATACAATAAAGTACGAATTCATACAAAAGTCTATGAATTCATTCAAAAATGTATGAATTCATTGAAAAATATATGAATTCATTGCAAAATGTATGAATTCATAGAACAATATATGAATTCATTGAAACTGTATGAATTCATTGAGAAATGTATGAATTCGTTGAAAAATGTAGGAATTTATTGAAAAAGGATGATTTCATTGAAAAATGTATGCTTAACAATTACCAATATAATGACAATATTCGAAAAGCGCTGACTTGAAGTCGGAAGATTTTATGCGCACAAACATAGCCAGAGCGGTAACTCATTCAATTATTGAACTCGATTAACGCTGCTCTGCTCAGTTTTTATTTTAATGTTTAATGTTCTAATTGAACGACGCCTATAAACTTCTACAACACAGCCAATTTTGCCCATTAGCGAACTCAACTGAAATATTCGGACTCTGAACCTACCTTGAAAATTCAAAGATTCGAGCTCTTTCCGTTAGGCTAACGGACCGGATGGGTGGACGGCCGGACAGTATTGAATTTGACCTCGGATTCTTCATCAGGAAATCGAATCCAGTCATTTGAGTACATTTTCGGCTCAAATTTCTAAATTTTCAGCCATTAGAGCGAAATGATAGCTCAATGTTCCCCTAGAACATGCGCGCAAAAAAGAACCTCTTCAGGTGCGTTGGTTGCAAAACATGCAAAACGTTGGTTGCCAACTCATGTAGTCACAATGTCATAGTTTTTGAAATTTTTGCCAGAAATTTGAAAGAACTCGAAATTTGTTTGTTAATTTTGGACTCAACTATGACATTAGTTCGTAAATCGGCTAAATCCGTCCAATAATTCGAAGTTTTTATTATAAATATTACATTATAAATATCTCCAAAAATTCAGATATAATCAAATTTTAATTTGTAGAGTGAATGTTGATAATCAACATTAATAATCGATCATGCAATTAGTGAGGAGCACTTCATTGTAATATTAAAAAAAGTCTGTTTTTGCAACTCAAAATAACTTGGAAACAGTTTTCTCTATTCAGTTTGGTTCATGCAGAAGTAAACATCAGCGCAAAGGAATGAAATAAGGAGATTCTCAAATCGATATCTCAATAACTGAATGGGTGAAATGCGGTATATATACCGCATTTCACCCGAGTATGTATACATAGGTATAACGTATCTACATAAATGCTCGAGCAAAATTTCTTAGAGATCAAGTCATAAGCTATTACTGAACGAAGGCGCAAAAATCGCTGATTTTACTCGACTTATTTTTTGGATGTCGGTTTACAGATTATTAGCCAATCACAAATACCATTACAATCAGTAGATTATTAATTTCGGATAATGTAACAATATTTCTCAACAATACACTAGCAAAAGTAAAGGTTTATACTAACAGAAAGCATGTCCGTACAATTCGATAAGACAAGATAATCTGAACCAGTGGTTGCTGGTGCACGAATTCATACATTTTTCAATGAATACAAACACTTTCCAATCAACTCATCTATTTTGCAGTGAATTCACACATTTTTCAATTAATTATATGCTATTGTATTCTCAATTCAATTTATTCATCAACAAATAATTACACTGGTACGCTGTATCTTATTCATTAGTAGTTACGCATTAATGACGCCGTCCGATGTGAAATATCGGTGTTTTCAATATTTCCATCAGATATCTCCGTATGTAACGAAGGTAACTACTGTAACTAACGCGCAAGAACTCAGGACCGATTATTTACTTTCGGATGATCGCTGGAATAAGTTTTTCTAGAGTTGAAACTAACAGTTCAGTAGAAGATTGGGAGTAAATTCCTGGTTTACTCAGTTTTAGGGTAACATGCCAATTTTAAGGGGTTAAATTTTTAACCCTTCAATCCTGACTTAAAATTCCGAAGCATTCGTGAATATGCGCAGAGAGAAGATGGATGGGGGAAAATTCCATATGAGGATTTTCTGGAATTTAACGTTAGTCGCTTTGATAGGAAACTTCTGGGTTATTATAGAGATAATCATTTTATAATCCAAGATGGATAAAGTAAAATCATCACTGAACAACCAGTCCTCAACGTTGAGAAATAATGACTTAGAAATTTTGTGCACTAAAGGAAGAAGAAGAATATCATAGAGTTTTATAGAGTTAATTTGTATATTACAGATGCGTTGAAGAGAATTTAATATAATTTACCCTGTTCTAAGGTTGAGATAATTCAAAATATAAAGTTTGATTACAACTATACAGAATAAAATTGTTGGTTAATTTTTGTGTACAATTATTTCAAGTAAGTATTCAAATTATACACATGAAAATTTTATTTTACATTTCAGTAATTGTTTTATTCTGTTATTCATTTTCGAATGTTAAGTTTAGAAAATATTTATTCTAATTTACATACAATTTATATAAGATTTCCATATCACATAAGTTGTGTTCACTATTTCTATTTTGTTTGGAACTAGCGTGAAGACTTAATAGGTAGTTTTTTCTTCTATAGATTTCATTTATTGAAAAATGAAGGCACGATGATATTTTTAAAATAGATCTGGTGAATTGTTATATAAAAGATCATTCGTGATAATATCATGTCGTTGGGAATTGGGAAAATATCTATACCATAAAAAATAAATTTTGAGGATAACTGAATGAGTATCATTATTTTAATTATTCTTATTATGGAATAAAACATATTTTTTCTATTTAATTTTTTCATAGCTTCTACTTCAAATGTGTAGATTTTTAGTCGCTTGACCATAAGCACTGGTTAATTTTCACTTTAAAGCAAAAGTTGGCGTTGAATAAATTACTATCGGTAAGCATTTGATGTTGGCAACGGATCAAATGTATGAATTAGTTTAGAGCATTGAATAATTTCATTCGTTTTGTACTCAAATGATTAGCCTACATATAGGTGGTATCATTTAAAAAAGGTTCATGTCATAAGAGTTAAGATCGAACACGAACGTGAGTAGATTGATTGAATGGTTAACACTAAGGTTAAGAAAGACTAAACCACAGGAAAGTGTTTCGTAGTTTACCTTTAGACATATACCAAATATACCCACTTATTTAAACAATGAAAAATTGAATGGTTAGGTGCTAACTAGAGTAACATTACCTCAATTAAAACAAATTGTAGAAATTGCTATGTTTTACTACCAATAAAAATATATATTTTTATTGGTAGTAAAATATAGTAATTTCTACAATTTGTTTTAATTATGATCAACTACCAAATAGTGACGGCTGAAACAATTCAGTAACATTACCTCACTTCATTACTGTTCGGTTATATAGATGGGAGTAATATTGATGTATTGTTGAATGAAAATGTAATAAGTATGTTGAGAATTATTCCATTAAGTAGTCAGCAAACTTTTAATTTGACTTAACAGTATGACATTCATTTCTATTTATTCATATTTTATATATTTACTTCATCTTCGTCGAGTTTCGTAGTGTTTACTACATTTTCAAACAGAATAAAAACAAATTTTATCTATACTATTTGTTAGTGCAGCATTCAAGTTTCCCTAATTTATTTCTGAAATTGCGCATATATGCACCACTCATCTTTCAGATGACACTGTGCGCATGCGAGAGACTTTTTCTTCGACCAGCTTCTGAATGATCACGGATCGACATTACGTTCGATATTTTTCCGGCTTATGAGTTTTTTAATTCTTTCAAAGCAAAAGTGTTCAGAATTTCTTATTACAAGAACGATAGTTCAACAAGGTGTTGGTGTCAGAGTTCCAGACAAGGGGATCCCCAACTAACCAGGAATTCAGTGGATGAGGGTGAGTGTCCATCTGAGATTTGTGGTGTATTTCTAATCATTATCAAATTTACACATACAGTCTGCTAATTTTCTACCGAAGTGCTAACATTTTGGTCCATTCGAACCGGTTGACTAGTGATTTCTTATTTTCTTTCTTTTCATTTCGAGATTTCCACGTGGGTCACCATCAAATTATTATTAATTTTCATTCATATCGATTGTAGGAAATCGATAAATCCGTACAAACAGTATACGCTTATCGCTTCATACAAAAAAACCATATGTTCAACTTAGGTTCACTTCAATCGATATAAACATATTCTTTCATTCCGCATATTTCTTCTTTCAATTCATATTGGAAAATAATTAAAACTCAAATACGATTACAACTTCCAAAGTTTTCGTTGACACCCTTTCTGTTCTAATAAACTTTCTTTATATTATCTTTTCTTCGCATAATTTGGTTCTTTACATATATCACTTTATATTTACATTCATTCAATAAAATATTTCACAAAAAATGAGTAACATCAAAAGATTTGAAAGCAAACGTAAAATATACGTTAGTCGAATTTCGGAATTTTACATTATTGCAAAGCAAAGCTTAACTGATACGTCGAAAAGAGGGCAATTAAAGGCTAGGTATGATGATATTAAAAAATTATTTGAGCGGTTTTCAGAATGTCATAATGAGATTATAATGCTGATTGAGGATGAGGCGGAATTTGATACACATGAGAAAATAAGAAGGGAGACTGAAAACTTTTATTATGAAGGTTTGTCTATTTATCATAACATGAGTAAAAATGATACTTCTAATTCGTCGTCGGTTAGTGTTGAAGCTTCTGCAAAACTCCCACCTCTTAATATACCCACTTTTGACGGTGATCCAAAAATTTGGTCAACTTTTCATGATCTGTTCGAGAAATTAATTCATGATAATTCCAATCTTTCAAATGTTGAAAAGTTCAGATATTTATTTTCCTTCCTAAAAGACGAGCCTTTGAAATTACTAAATGGTATCGCCATAAATAACGACAATTATAACACCGCTTTCAAAAAACTTATTGACAGATATCAAAATAAAAGACTTATAGCTTCGAATGCATTAGATTCAATTTTTTTCATTTCACTAAAAGGCAATACTGCAAGAGATTTTCGTATTCTACTCAATACCTTTTCCGAATCATTGGCAGTTCTTAATGCTTTAAATTTCAATACAGATCAGTGGGATTTTTTACTTTTCTATATACTTCTAGGGAAACTAGATATTGAGACTCGAACTAATTTTGAAATTCAAACTGATTCTAGCAAAATTCCAGAATATAAGGAACTTTATAATTTTGTTGAAATTAAATGCAAGGCCCTAGAATCCGTTCAACATTTGACTACTTCTAAAAATAAAGTATTTGCAGTAAGCAAAGAGAAGTGTAATAATAAATATAATTCCAAGACCAGCAATAGTTTTTCATTACAAACAAAAAATACTCATTATAATTCCAATGTTAAGTGTTACCTTTGCAAAGGTTCACATGGATTATCGAAATGCTCTGATTTCTTGTCAAAATCTCCGAATGATCGTTTTTCTTTCGTCAAACAAAATAAACTGTGTTTGAATTGCTTACATCATTCGCATAATCTAAATAATTGTCTTTCGTCGTACAAATGTCGCACTTGTAATAACCGTCATCACTCTCTGATCCATATTAATAGTTCAACTATCATAGAAAATATTCCACATTCTTCAACTGTATCAGGTAACACCTTTTCCGAACAAATTACAGTATTATTGGCTACTGCGGCGGTAGATATCCGTGATAGATATGGCACATTTCAACGTGTTCGCGTTCTTATTGATTCAGGAAGTCAATCAAATTTCATAAGCGAAAAATGTTTTCGTAATCTTGGGTTACAGAGACATCAATTTTCTACAACTATTTTTGGTTTGAACGAAATGACTTCATTTTCTTCAAAAGGTATTACTGCATGCGATATCAAACCTACAAATTCCGACAGCCCTGTACTTTCTTTCGATGCTATTGTTGTTCCAAAATTATGTTCTAATATACCTGCTTTTTCTATTAAAAAGGGACAATGGGACCATTTACAGGGTTTACCTCTCGCAGATGAAAATTATTTTCTCTCAAGTCCAATAGACATTCTGATTGGTGCTGAGCTTTTCACTCATATTTTACTCAATGGACGTATCGTTGGAAAATTAGGCCAGCCTACCGCCCTTGAAACTATTTTCGGTTGGGTTCTTTTGGGTAAAGTTAACAATCCGTCTACAAGTTCAGAAACAAAAACTTTTCTTCTTCAATCCGATGTTCGTGTCGACATCTGTATTCCTAAGTTCTGGGAATTAGAGCAAATTCCTGATAAGCATTTTTACTCCGTCGAAGATGAAAAGTGTGAGACCTTTTTCAAAGAAACGACCACTCGTGATTCCACCGGTCGATTCATAGTTTCGCTTCCTTTCAGAAATTCGAAACCATTTCTAGGAGATACTTATACTCAAGCTTATCGTAGATTTTTCTTACTTGAAAAACGTTTATTAAAAAATCCATCTTTGTATTCTTCTTATTCCGATTTCATGAAAGAATATCTTGACAGTGGACATATGTCTTTAGCCACATCGGAAGCTATACCCAATGATAATTTTTGTTACTTACCCCATCATTGTGTTCTGAAGCCTGAGAGCGTAAGCACAAAACTTCGTGTAGTTTGGGATGGATCGGCAAAAGGCTCGAGAGGTGTGAGCTTAAATGACACTTTACTTCCTGGTCCAAAATTACAAAAGGATATAGTTTCTTTACTTTTACTTTTCCGTTTAGACGCAGTGGTATTCATAGCTGATATAAAGCAAATGTTCAGACAAATTTTAATATCTCCTTCTGATAGAAATTTCCAAAGAATTCTATGGCGTTTTAATCCAAACGATTCACTTTCAGAGTATACCTTAAATACAGTTACTTTCGGACTCAATTGTAGCCCGTATTTGGCAATGCGTACCGTTCGTGAGCTAGCTCTCCTAGAGAGAGAAAACTTTCCAATGGCTAGTAAGATACTAGAGGATCAAACTCATATTGATGATGTGCTGGGTAGTGCATCATCTGATTCTGAAGCTTTGTCTCTTCAAAAGGATTTAATCGATCTGCTTAGTCGCGGAGGTTTTATGTTGAGGAAGTGGGCTAGTAATTCTCCAGCATTGCTTTCTTCCTTAGACCATTCTGACTGTCAGATTCCTTTGTCCTTTGATAAGGATGAACCACCATTTCTGAAGGTTCTAGGTCTTCAGTGGTACCCTTCTCTCGATATATTTTCTTACAAGTGCCAAAATATATCAAAAGACCTCACAAAACGAGGCATCTTGTCCGATATAGGTCGGATTTTCGATCCATTGGGTTTTCTGTGTCCCATTCTTTTAAAGGCAAAATACATTATGCAATGTATTTGGTCCTTGAAAAAGGATTGGGACGAAGAACTTCCCGAGTCCATTAAAAATTCATGGACACAATTGAAGTGTGAACTTTCAGAACTCTCTGGATTACGTCTCCCTAGGCGAATCACCTTTGATCAATATGAGAGATGTGAGTTACATGGATTTTGTGACGCTTCAAGCATAGGTTACGCAGCGGTAATTTACCTCAGATTACAGAGAGGCGATTCTATTCACGTATTTCTAATCTGTTCTAAAGGGAGAGTTGCCCCCTTAAAAACAATTACTCTTCCTAAACTTGAGCTGACTGCTGCAAAGCTTTTGGCTGATTTGGTCAAATTTGTGACTGACACATTTTCTAGTCGACTCTTATTCGATCAAATCACTTGCTGGACTGATTCACAGGTAGTTCTTTCTTGGCTCAATGCTTCACCGAGCCGTTGGAAAACTTTTGTTGCCAATCGAGTACACCATATTCAGGAACTGGTATCTCCCGATTCATGGATGTATATTCCTTCATCTCTAAATGCTGCCGATTGTGCATCTAGAGGAATGAACCCATTGCAATTGATTCGTTTCGAAATGTGGTGGAATGGACCGGAATTCCTATCCAGCCCAAAAACCGAGTGGCCAAATTTTTATGCTCAAACTTCAGAACTTAATAATGATGTAGTCTCTGCCGAAGAAAAAAGTATATCTTTATATGTAGATATTCCAATGGACGATTTAGATAACCTTTTAAATAAATTTTCCTCTCTTGAAAAAATAGAAAGAATTTTAAGTTACTGTTTACGATTTTCGAAAATTTCAAAACCCGGTTCCCTTAAACAAACAGGCATTTTAACAATTCATGAGTTGAATGAATCGTTGATGTGTTTAATAAAACATACGCAATATTCGGTATTTTCTGATATCATAGAAATTATTAACAAAAACAAAATTTTACCTAAACCCTTTCGGAAACTTTCACTCTTTCTAGATTCTCTAGGTTTTCTCAGGGTGGGCGGCCGCTTAAAGAAATCCAGTTATATTGAATATGCCGCAAAACACCCTCTTTTGATGCCTAGCTCACATAAATTAACGATTTTGATTGTAGAGTCGGTTCACAAGCAATATTTACATCCCGGTTCAAAAACGTTACATAATTTACTTCTTCAAAAATATTGGATACTATCAGCTCGTCGAACAATAAGAAAAGTTATTTCTAATTGTTTTCAATGTTTTCGTGCCCGTCCAAATACTTACAAACCACCTGAAATGGCTGATCTTCCAAGTTTCAGAATTTCTAAATTAAAGCCATTTTCTCACGTTGCTATTGATTTCTGCGGACCTTTCTTCGTAACTATGCATCGCATAAAGGGTGCAAAATATTTAAAATCTTATATATGCGTTTTTGTGTGCACTACAACCAAAGCTATTCACTTAGAATTAACGCAGGAGCTTTCTACGTGTAGTTTTATCGCGGCATTCCGTCGATTCATTTCTCGACGTGGCATGATTCATGCGTGCTACTCCGATAACGGTCGGAATTTCATTGGAGCTCAAAATGAATTTTTGAAGTTAGCTCAAGAAACTTCTGGAACTCTAAGTTTCCAGTGGCATTTCAATCCCCCTACGGGTGCACATTTTAATGGCCTTGCCGAAGCGGGTGTAAAAATGGTTAAATCTCATTTACTACGAGTGGTAGGAGATCAGCGACTATCCTATGAAGAATTTACAACTTTGATTTGTCAAATCGAAGCTGTTCTGAATTCGAGGCCATTATGTTCTCAGAGCTCAGATCCTAATGATTTAATTCCGCTCACACCAGGGCATTTTCTCACTTTAGAACCCTTGAATTCAACAATTCCTGATGTTGATGTTTCTCATTTGAAATTAAACAGACTGTCTAGATGGCAGCTTATACAGAAAATGCAGCGAGATTTTTGGAAAAGGTACTTCGCGGAATATGTTAATACACTTCAGCAGCGTTTCAAGTGGGCTGAGCCGGCCAAAGAAATTGAGCTCGACGACCTTGTTTTGATCAAAAGCGATGTCGTTTCGCCTTTTAAATGGCCGGTTGGTCGCATTGTGGAATTATTTCCGGGAGAGGATGGACACAATAGGGTAGCTGCGGTGAAAACAGCTAATGGTATTTTCCGTAGACCCGTTGTGAAGCTTTGTCCACTTCCGAGAAATTGATTTTCAAATTATTTTCCTTTATAAAAATAATGTATTTCTATATTTGTTATTATTTTTCTTTTCTATTATTTAAATTTAATTTTCTGGTGACTTACATGGTGTTCTTTTTAAAAGGAGGAAACTTTTTTTTTTCTGTTTTCATTAGAAAAACCCATAGGGGTTTTTGTGGGCGGCTATGTTAGTGCAGCATTCAAGTTTCCCTAATTTATTTCTGAAATTGCGCATATATGCACCACTCATCTTTCAGATGACACTGTGCGCATGCGAGAGACTTTTTCTTCGACCAGCTTCTGAATGATCACGGATCGACATTACGTTCGATATTTTTCCGGCTTATGAGTTTTTTAATTCTTTCAAAGCAAAAGTGTTCAGAATTTCTTATTACAAGAACGATAGTTCAACAAGGTGTTGGTGTCAGAGTTCCAGACAAGGGGATCCCCAACTAACCAGGAATTCAGTGGATGAGGGTGAGTGTCCATCTGAGATTTGTGGTGTATTTCTAATCATTATCAAATTTACACATACAGTCTGCTAATTTTCTACCGAAGTGCTAACACTATTATATACATTCGTTGAAGGCTTCCGCAAAACTTCGAAAAGTGGGTTACGGTTATGTAACGAATGCAAAAGGGCTCGAATAATACAAGTTATATGAAATTTCTTTGAATTGAAACTAATTTAGACATATGACCCAAAAACGAATAAATAATTCTAACCCATAGTAATTTAGCCAACACAGACATTCGATGTTGTGAAACACCATTGTTCTTAATTGAAATTTAACCAAAGTGTTTTTGACAGATTTACCGGAAAAATAACCAGACATTTGAAACTAGCCCTAATTCAAAATTTATCACTTCATTCTGTTTACAGATTCTTAACCATCTTTTGCAAGAAAGTATTTACATGTTGGATCGTATAATTTTGGCGTGCATAACTCTGGAAGAATTAGATATGGAATTGATATCGGCAGTAGAAAGGGGAGATGAGGATATGACACTGAGATTACTGAAAAGAGGAGTTAATCCCAACAGAGCAGATCACAAAGGATACTGTACTCTTCACCATGCAGTAAAGCAAGGCCACAATATTCTGATTAGGCATCTTGTAAAATACGGCGCTGACATCGAAAAGGAAGGAATATTATATGGATACAAACCCTTACACTTAATCGTGTCAACAAACAACCAAATGAAATGCTTGGAGGAACTGATGAGGTGTAATGTTGATTTAAAAAGCAAAGATTGTATTGGAAACACTTTATTACAACTAAGTGTAAAGAATAATCCAGATAATGACTACTTCATCAAAAAACTTATTTCTTTTGGTATGGATATAAATACGGTCGACATTGTAGGCAATAATTGTATGCACAATCTAGCTTCCAGTCGTGGTAAAGATCAAAATATTAAAATCGTGGCAAAACTTTTCATCAAAAAAGGTATCAATATAGACTGTCAGAATCGGACATTATTGGAAACACCCTTGCATATAGCTGCTAGACGTGGAAAATCATTTCTAATCGATATGCTCTTAGGCGAAGGGGCGGTTATAGATGTGATAGACAAAAATGGTCTTATTCCTTTCGACAACGTGCCAACGTCAGCGATAAATGTCTTTCGCGTATTCATCAAGCATCTGGCGTTAAAAATACACCGAGGAGAAATTGTAAACATGAATTTAGTGCATAAAATAAATTCGAATATCCAGCTGAAGCTATTATATGATAATATTGTTGAGGATTTGGAACGCCTAAAAGAACCAATAATAGAATCTCATAATGTCTCATATTACCATATATTGTGTGGGAAGAGTGAAAATGTGTTGAAGTATATGAGGAACCTTGTGATAAGGGACAATGTTTCAGGCTATACAAAGATCTCTACCATATATAAAAAGGAAATTCAACAGAAAATAGAGAAAGTGACAGAAATGATGAAAAACAAGGAAATTATTTACAACAAAGTGAATAAGATATTCGATTATAAACTACCACATTTGTGTGTAGAGAAAATCTGTAGTTATCTTCACCCAGAAGATATTGCAAGATGTTGAAATTCTGGATAAGAAAATAATATTGCTTTTGGAGATTAGTTATATGTGTATTATATTATCAAAATGTGTATATATATTGTAAAAACTATGTATAAATAATAAATATATGAATAATTGTTAAGATATTCAAGGGTTGTGATTTATTCTAGATTTGAAATGAACGATTCATACTTTTTTATGCAGTTCCAATGAAATATATATGAAATGAATGACTCTTGGTGAAACATTATAACAATTTTATTTAGAATCATTCTCGCAGTTTCTTTCCTAACTATTATGTCAAATACAGAGTACAAAACCAAAATAGAAGACTTAATGAAATCCGAAAATTTGAGAGAACTTAAATCAGACCTAAAAAATAGTTTTCGTAGATCAGTGAAGCAATAGTTTTATGATTGCAAGAATATTTTTATTGTTGAAAACCCAAAAACTCTAAATGTCATGAATCCTACAGAACCTGTTCTTTATGGAATGCCAAAATTACATAAAGACGACATTATTATTAGAACTGTTGTTTCATATATAAATGCTCCAGCTTATAAATTATGTGAATTTCAATAATTATAAATAATATTTATCGAGACATCTGCTGATAATTCAATCTCTTAAACTAATATAGGTGAGACAACAAAATTGTCTTTATGAAATATAAATGATTTGAAGTAAAACACTTTATTTCCGCTTATTTTTATTTTTCAACGACAATTGTTTCGTCAATTACATATTGACTTCTTCAGGTGAGTATGGCTACTAGAGTAACCATACTCACCTGACGTGAGCAAAAAATGTTACGGGAACTAAGCATTTTCCGCCTAGTAATAAAAAAAATTCTATTTCCACACAATTCTTAATGCTGGCTTAATAATATTCTACATTTGAACTGATACTGTATGAATACTTAATATTTTATACAGTGTCAGTTCAAACGTAGAATATTATTAAGCCACAATATGGCGAATAATTGTCGTTCAACAATAAAAAGCTTGTGTAAATTGAATTTCATTTATAAGTAATTCAAAATTACTTTTAATCTATTACAGATCGAATCCTTCCATTAAACCCTTTCCTTTTAGCGCGATTGTTCCATATGTAACAAAAATAATTTGCACTAAGTATAGGTATTTTTCACCTTCACTTATCAACAAAACGCATAGAAAATAATATTTTTCCGCAAATCATTCATCAGGTTTGCTTTTGTATACAAAATGGCAAATTATCATTCAAACCCTTTCAATTTCAAAATCGGGAGTATTTTCTATAAACTTTCGATATTTCTCAAGAAATGAATTTCGGGAAAGAACGAATTTTTATAACATGTTCATTGAAAAAGTTCCATTGTTGGGAAGGAGCATTCAAAATTCAATAATTTCTTTCGTTAACAAATAATATTATTGGTTAATATTCCGAAATGAAATATAATTCTAATGAAAATGATTCGAATAAGTTATCAACATTATCCCATATTTCATAGATTATTCCAAACTCATTATTTTAAAATTACCTACCAGCGTTCAGTGAAGTGCTAATGTATTTCTGAGTATATCTTAATATCATAACAGTAAAACTTTTGGGTTCTGTTAATTATGAAGTTTCATCAGTGATGAATGATCTTTTGTATATTTATGCAAATTTATTTCAGGTAAGTTATTAATTTCAGGTAGAAAAAAGACAAAATATTGAATAACCTAAACGACATATCTTTCTAAATTATCCGAAGAGGTCAAATTATTTGTATTTAGCTGCCAATCTTAACATCGGAATTTCCAAAAATATTTATTAGAGTAACAATCTTATTCTTCATCTATCGACATTTTAGTGCATGAGACATGGAAACTACCCAATTTTTATTCTCCCAATATTTACGAAATTACAGAATCTTAGTATATTTACCTGTTACAGAAACCATATAATTAAATATTCCCTTACTCCGAGAAAGAACCAATTCGGTAATAAAACAAGAAATAATAAATGTTTTGACAGTTTGCCTGCAACAAAATTATTTCACGTTTAACGGCAAGATTCACATATGTTACTATCCGAAATGGATTTTATGGATTCTCTAGACAGCAGAATAATAAAAAGCCATTACTTTAAATGCTTCATTTATTGGTACAGATATGTAGATGATGTTTTATGTTTACTCAATGTCGCTGATAGATCATTTTGTTTGTTTGTGGAATTCTTGATTAAATTATCCACATCCATGCAATTCACTAATGAATTAGAAAAAAACAGTAGTACCAAATTTTGCTATACAGATTGATATCTGTACGATGGGTCGATTAAGAATGTTGGATTTTTTAAAATCTGTTATACAGGGGTGTTATACAGGGTGATTCAAAAATTATTGTATGCGACCTCGGACCGCGTCTGTAGTGTACATAGAGGGGTCATCCGAGAAGTAAAGTACGGCGGTCGTCCGAAAATTTTCGTTTCGTCGGAAGAAAGGGCAAAATGACACCCGTCATAATTCTCCTAACTTTATTGAAATTAATTGTGATAACAATCACGCTGGAAATAATACCATTAGAAAATAATATACTACCCGTCCTAATAGGAAAAGCCTATATCACAAATAGATATTTATAATTGATCTATCACATTGATTTGAATAAAATAGAAGAAATAATTTTCAAATATCAGTAAGAAATTGAAGACCTCAAAAAGCAACAATTAGATTTCGCTCAAACAGCAAATTTAGAACATTCTAATGAAATAAATTTTAAAGCCCATGAAGAGATTCTTAATGAAAATATTGGAACTAAAAGAGGACTAGTTAATCTCGGTGGCAAGATTTCAAAATTATTATTCGGAACCTCAGGTTCTCATGATGAGGAATTGTATTGAAATTATTTTCTATGAGGAATCAGAAGCAGATAGCTACTGTCGTAAATGATCTTTACAAGATTAATCTTTTACATGAATCTACTTTACCCTATGCTAAATTTGCTGAATTGATAACAAACGTCACAATTATACATGTTAATTATTTGAAAGATTATTATTAATTGTGATACGAAGATTATCTTCCAAAATACAATATTATTATTTTTGATATCAATTCCCACTATTTATGAAAAAGGATATAACTTATACAAGTTTTACTTCCTACCCCAAAATAATTTGACCGTTTCCCATACCAATTCCTATATGCTCTCGCAAGAAGAATTACTAGAATGGTCAATAAACCAATCCCATCCAATTGAAGCAGATTTCTTATGTAATCCAAAGAGAATCCAATGATGAAGAAACCAAGAAAGATGACGTTCCTGATATAGTGTTAGAAGACTTAGATCAATGGAATGTTCGATATTTCAAAGTTTCTGTATTATTTATCACAATGCTCATTTTTGTAAAAATTATATTTGCTTTTGCTTTCAGACATTTTAGAAAAAATGTATTCTCTAAAGCTACACTTTCAGCTGATAACTTCCTCTATGAAGGGGATGAATTACATAATCTTAACCCTTATTAATTTAATGGATTTTTTCCAATACTCCATAAGACCTGTATATTAGCATGTATTTTTATTGTAATTCAAAATTTCTCCCCATGAATTATATCATAATTTAGATAAGGACACCTATAAATACCATTGTGATTGTTTATTCTTCAAGAGATTAGACGCATTCATCATTGTATTGAAATGAATATATATATATTTAGATATAAATATTTTTTTTATATATTTATATATATATATATAATATATATATATATATATATATATATATATATATTTATATATCTATACATATATATATATATATATAGTATATATATATAGTATATATATATTTTTATATATATATATATATATATATATATATATATATATATATATATATCTGCCGAACTAGCTGGCATCCGTACAAAAAGGGTATCGGCCTGCATCCTCGTGTATACTTCGTGTATATTCGGAGTTTTTTTTCCGCACAAGATGACTTCCGGTATAGATAGCGGTCGAGTTGGCATCCGTATACTTTTTTACCTATAATGGTACAAGTTGGCTGCCGTATACTTTAGTACCAGCCAAGGTGGCACACTGAGATGTTGCCATACTGCTGTATTTGTCTGGTGTAATGAATGGTAATACTCAAGCGGTAAATATTACACAAAACGATTGCTGGCACGAAAGGGATTTTTTCAGGGTTCGCTGTTATTCTGTTGCTTCGGATAAGTCATACGGTACGCGAGTTTTGATGGTTCATTATTGTGAATTATTGAATTGATTGATTAGTTGAATTTCTCGTGAATATTATTGAAGAATTGATATTTTTTTAGAATTTTATCATATAGTTTAATCTAATCTATTTCCTTATATGTTTTTCCATATTCTCATATTCAAAACTCTCTCTGTTTGAATAGATTTCATTTTTTTTTCCTCTCTGATTCTATGAACATAACGGGTTGTCGATTCGTCCAAATACCTGTAATTTTATAATTTTGAGCCGAGACTGGCCTCAAACGACGAGTTGGACCTACCGAAAGAATTCGTGGTCGAATTCAATTCTGTCTGACGGCTGGTCTCAAGCACGATAACTTTCTAAAAAAAAGACCTAGTGACTTCAAACTTGCAGATAGTTTTATAGTCTAAATGTCTCACTCGATTTCGATGATTCAGCAGAACTGCTGAACTGCACACCAGAGGTAAAAAAAAATATTTTTTTTGAAAAGTCAATATTTCGGAAGTTACTTACTGGAAGTTGCTCAAATTGTTTGTGGATGTAGAGGATGTTGGTGAAATGATTTGCAACATGTAGTACAGAAGACTCTTCCACGAAAAGGAAATGGCTTTTTTTTTCTCATCAGAATTTGGCAAAAAGTATATGTATAAAGTTTATTTCAATATATTCTTTTTCCAGTATGTCTTGTCAACATGTATTGATTAGAGGCGGAAAAGTGGAGCCTTTCAAGTGTGCATTCTCTATTTTGTTAAGACGAAGATGAATAATCCTTGGTCAAATAGAAATTTGTCGTGTTGGTGCACGAGCAATAAAAAACTCGAACGGAATAAATTGAATAGTGGAAATTTTAAGGGTACGTTTTAACGGAAAAGGTTTGTAGATATTTGTAGATACAAATATAAGAGGGAAATACCGATCTGATGAAACTGAGATTTTGAAATCCACTTCCACGTTATCGAATGAACGAGTCGTTTATTCTAGCAGAATTTCGGGATTATCATAAAAGTACCTATACAACAGTATGCTGTTTTATCTTACTATTTCATAGGTTAAATTTTTTGCGTAATGAGGAACCTGTACGTAGAATATGAATAAAAAATCATTAATCACGAGATAAAAACGTTCTACAAAAATTTCGAGTATAGGACTTAATATTTATGTTTTCTTGGAGAAACACTAATACCTTATACTGAAAAATTGATCATTTTCCTGAAATGTCATATTTCAATTAGTAAATTTTAACCATAGGTATCCAATCGTTATAAATTAAAAAAATTTTTTTTTATGTAACTTCTATTAGAATTCAACGATAAGTTAATGTCATTTCTATGCTAATGGCTATAAAATCGACCACCTGTAATATGGAAAACACAGAATTCTTCTTATTTTTTCATTATATCTCATCGAAAGTATCTAATTTCGTTTTTGTGTTTCGTTTTTTTCAATTGCCTCAAAAATGATTTCATTGAGCATGACTACGAGAAATATATGACCCAAAAGCAATATTAAAATTAGAACGAAGTGTTATTAACATTTCTACCACCGTTATTGCAAATAATAACCGAAAATTCAATTATTTAATTGTAATTAGATTTTGACATTAGCTACCAGAAACATTGAGTATGATTTAAAGAAAACACTTTATTTCCTCAAATTTTCATTGTTAATAAGGGGTATGAATAATGGTAATAGAAAGCTCTAGAAATCGAGACAGTGTAACATACATCTGTAAAACAATTCTATACTCAAATAAACTCGACAAGGTTTTGTGATTAACAAAACCTTGTGAATTAAGTGATTGATTATTACTGATTGTCCTTGTTGAATAAATTTTAAATATAAATTATATAACGAAAAATATTGTTCAGAAAGGCTTCACTCATGGTTACTAGACTTGATCGATCGCGCACGTGAAAAACTCACTTTTAGGACTGATAATGAAATAAACTATTAATGAGATTAATGGAGTCTGCGGTTGGCTCTAGGTGAAATGGTTAGGAGATCGGTTGTGGTCTGTGTGGGTCTTGTTACTGTTTCCTTGCGCCACTTAAGAAACAGCGTTGATTGTTTACCCAAAAGCGAAAAATTGGACGGATGTCGGTATAAAAAAATCAGAATTCAAACTTCTAATTAGATTTTTTCGATGATTAACATTTTTGCAAATTTAGAATTGTTTTTCTGGAAAAACGGAGAATCACATGAAAAAAAATACATGGTTAAGTTTTAATTCGATTCCTTGGCATTCCTGTCGACTCAAAGGTTTTTTCACATTAGGATATATTTCAGGTTTCAGATGAGATCAGTTGGAGGGAGATGGCACTGTTAATCATATGACCCTTTTTCAAGAAGTTACCTACTGACAGATTTGAAATTATTAGAGTAGATTTGAAGTGTAAATCGACAGATGAATAAGAAAGCGGTCAAAAGCTCCTAAAGTCACATCAGTGCTTACTAGAATTTTTCTCCAGAATTACTGAATTCGAGCTAAGTGTAATTCGTTGTTATTTACAAGAGAGCTGGTTCACAATATTTCAAATTAGAAATTACGTTTCATTTTAGATTTTTCAGTTAAAATTTAGGTGTCTTTTATTTGAGAGGGTCCGAAAATAAATAACCAGCAGTTTTTCTTATTGATTTTCCGCATAAATCTGATGAAGTAATCGAAAACTAGTGAGAATGTTTGATGCGTAACCCGGCACGTCAAATCTCAGACTTGGCCGTTATTGTCGAAAGGAGTCTACTCTGTATGAGATGTCCGGTGCGTGGTTTCGATGTACTTCGAATCGCAGACTAGGCGATATCGATATCGCCAGAAGATTATGATTTCTGGAAGATTTCCGAAACCGCTGTTGAGTAATCACAATTAGAAATTTAATTTTTTCGCGGTTTCCAACGTCACAGAACGTGTTATTTTTTCGTTCAAACTTTGTTAAATTTCGAATTCTGACGAAAAAATATTCTCGAAAAAAGGTGAATTCAAATAAGTCACATCTGTTGACGAATCTTCTTTGTGTGTTGTTAAGGGTTTGTTTTCTTTTTAACCTCTTTTTATCATCTGTTTCACCTGTACAAGCATAAATACTCTGTCCTGCTTGTTAAGTTTTCAGTTGTCTGAAGAAGGAATATTTATTTCTCGAAACTTGAGTTACAAAAAATGTGTAAAATATTAATTTATTGGTAGTAAAACAGTAATTTCTAATAACTTGTTTTTATGTATTTTATATCCAAATAAGAAATTTCAATTCGAATGCGCTGACGTGCCCTCACCCATGAAGGGGTAGCATTCGATTTTCTCTACTAACGTTGCTCTACTAACATAATATTTATTTTTTTATTTCATAATTATACGATTCTCACGAAATTCATCTGTACCCTATATCACATCGACCGGATCATTAGTTTTGAAAATACGGGAAAAATAAAGTTTCAAATGTCAATAACTCCTAACCCATTCGACGGGTGTTACCCAACGAACTCAGCCGAGATACATATTTATGCTTTGAAATTTTAAAAATCTGGGTTTTTTCATTCTTCAGTTGCTGTCTTTACATTCGGCAGGACATAATCACTTAACCACTAATTTTTCATGGGTACGTCCAACCTAGCCGTTTGAGACTCTCTTCAGCGGAACATTCCAAAATTCCAGATATTTGAACACAACATTGTTCCCTGAAATATGCGCGCAAAAACATTTTGAGTAAGCCATTTTAGTTGAGTAAATGTAAAATTTTATGCAGAATTTCATGTGGATCATAACATGAAAAAAAAATTGAAAAAGCCGTCATTCTTTAACTTCTTGTCAAACTTTAATTTGAGTGGATCTCTGTTTTTTGAGATATTGGAAAAATTACACCAGCCGTTTACCCGCCGTTTACGAATTTCTTCATGGATGAACAAGCGCATGGAAGCTAGTGATCTCACAACAGTGCTTTAAAAAAAAAATTATGTTCAGCACTATTTATTTTGACGCCGAATCAGAAAGGACATTCGATGTCATATGTGAAACATTATTGATTGCACAAAGGTTGGATGATTCGTTCAGATTGTATTAGGAGATAATCTAATTGAAATATGTAATAATGACTATTGACAAAATGACGATTTTTTCCGATAACCACTGAATTTTTACAGGAATTAAAAAAATTCAAATCGAAGCATCCATATTCTTGTAGATTTTTATTTTTTTTATGATTGACAATATTTTCCTTCGTGTTAATTCAATGAAAGAGTCGTTGGAAAATGGCAGTGCTGGAAGGCGTTTTTATCGAATGTGTATAGATAACTAAGTGAATAAATATTATTATTATTAGGAATTAGCTCAGAAATTTCAAATTTTCACGTAGATTTCAACTCTAAATGGGCAATGCAAAATCTGCAAATATTTTTGGAAATTATTCAAACATTTAATAGCAGATATTGAGCGAGTTGAAAATACTTTTTTGATGAAGTGATAGATTATATTATGAGTAGTCAGAAAAAATGATATGATCATTTATCTCCTCTGGTTAACTATTACTTTTCATCATTATCCCATTGTATGGAAATGAAATAAATTAAATCAGATAACAGGAGGGAAATATTACAATGGAAACTTACTACTCTTGTTCTTTCCATTGAATTCATTTTTACTTATTCACTTTTTTTTGACTAATCTACCAATATTATTTATTATTCGAGGAAATAATTTTTTTTGTATTTTTATTTTTCCATTTGATTGTGCGAGTTAGGAGATAGCGTGTGTTCTATGTTCGTTACTGTTTTCTTTATACCACTTTAGGAACTGCGCCCTTAATTGTTTACCCAATAGCGAATGGTCAGACAGTCCCCCGAAACCAGAAAATTTCTTTTCTGGCCCTGGGTTCGAACTTTCAACGTTACGGTATGAGTCCATTAGGCCAGGCGCTGGCAAGAATATTACGGAGAAAAGATATATATGAATTCATTTACTCAAATTTACTCAAACAAAAAGCTCATAGAATTGGGATACACAAAAAACTATGTGCAAGGATTGGCTATGAGATTCATGGTGACGCATGAAAATTGGAAGGAAAAGAGGATTTCTTTGTAGAAATGAATGTTTGTTCAAACTTGAAATATAGCTTCCAAATTTTCGAATCAAATTCTATAGTCGTGGCGAATAATAGTCATTACCAAGTTGGTACTATTCGAGAGAAACTTTTTTCTTCAGAAAAAGATATAAGGAGTCTGCGGAATAAAGAAAAATCTTAATATTGAATTGTTAAATAAATAAAGTACCTTTGGTGAAAAATACTCCTTTACTTCGAAGGTGAGACGTAATATAGCATTGATAGAATCAGTTTATTCAATCAAATTCAATCGCCGAGCTGCATGAACGAATAAAACTTTCGATAACAGCGATAATTATCTTCCACTTGACTTAAAGTCATCCGAATCACGTCAAACCACCATTTTACAGAAAAAATGAAGTATTCTATAAAACCGATACAAGACGATTGTTTTTATTCAAACGATGAATGAGAAAAAAAACTTCATGAATTTAAGGCAATCCAATATATTTCTAATTCGAATACCGCTCCAATCCCAAAAGTTCACGTATCAGCCGAGTGGATTATTTCTAAAGTTTCAATTACTAAGCTGCAAAAACGCATAAACCTTTCAACGAAATCAACGAAAATGTATAATCAGTTACACAAAATCGATATGAATTGATATGAAATATTAGGGGAAAACCTTGATTTGAATATATTTTTTTGAATTTTCAGATTATGTGACACGACGAAATTTTTCACAAACGTATGCGTTATAATTTTACTATTTTATACCACATTCCAATTCGAAAAGGTCTGCAGTTTCGAAAATATTGTAAAAAATAAGGAAAAATTTCGAATATCAATAACTTCGAAATCAAGAGAACTAAATTGCTTATTAATGAATCCAGTAAAAATATTTTGACTCCAAACCAACTTTGAAAATTCAAAGATAGCAAGATATTACCTAGAACATGCACGCAAAAAAGTCCATAATAAAATAATAATCCTCAACATCAATACGAATTAATGTCCAACGTAGCGCTAAATAACAATTCGCTCTTTCAGGAAGCCACAGCTGTTCACAGTCTGCTTACGTATCGATCGAACGGAAAAAAACCATCTTCACCTTCTACTCTTATGAATTCCAAGAACGAATGCAAGATAATTGCAAAGTAAACAAATCCACGTTGTCAAATGTACTGGATGCCAAGTGAACCGTTGTTTAGATAGCCCCATGATATACAAAGTATACACGAAATCGACCCCAGCGCCACCATGATAAAACTCGGTGAACCTAAAGTATCCACGGCAGTCGAGATAGGTCCAAAAAGGGTCAATTTGGCACCCTGCTGAAAATTAGCGCAAACGATAAAGGATGTTCCCTTATATCATTTACCGATGTCACTTCGAGTTGGTAAGTTGGCATCCGTATATTGGATGCCACCTTACCTCGGATGCCATCTATACCGGTAATTTTACATGGGGGGATGCAGCCTTGTACGCTGGATATATATATATATATATATATATATATATATATATATATATAAATATATGTATATAAATATATATATATATACATATATTTATATATATATACTATATATATATATATACAATATATATATATATATATATATATATATATACTATATATATACATTCTGTCAAGAAAGTACCGGGAATTATCGATTTAAATCTGGCGGGGTGATGAGGCAGGTAAAAATTTTTTTTCCTAGGTTGGTACCACCGTCCTTGATAACTATGCTAAGCTTGAGCAGGATCTGTCAACTAGTGTGTTTGCAACAGCTGATTAAGTCAGTCGATGTCAGAGTGCGTGCCGATTTTCACTATGGGTGATTACGTTGAGCAAAGAATTTGTTTAAAGTTTTGTGTTGCAAATGAATTTTCGTGTGCCGATGCATTGAGAATGTTGCAAAAGGCCTTTGGTGATAATGCTCTATCGAAAACTCGTGCATATCAGTGGTACAGAGCCTTGAAGGACGGTCGTGAAGTGGTCGAAGACTTGCCTCGTTCCGGACGCCCATCGACGGCTTCGATCGAAGATAACGTCGATAAAATTAAGGAAAGGGTGCTGGAAAACCGTCGTACCAGCTTGAAAGAGATAGCACATGATAAGATATCCCACGAGTTCGCAGGTATGATTTTGATTCATATTTTGGGCATGAGAAAGATGGCCGCACGACTCGTACCGAAAGACCTTAATTTTCTTCAAAAACGTCATCGCGAACAGGTTGCTTCAGACATGCTGGATCGCTGTAATTCCGATTCTTCATTCATGGAACGCATTATAACTGGTGATGAGACCTGGGTCTACGAGTACGATATGCAAACAAGCCAGCAATCATCGGAATGGGTGGCAAAAAATGAGCCGAAACCGAAAAAACCACGCCAAAGCCGCTCGAAAATGAAGGTGATGCTCATTGTTTTCTTCGATATCCGTGGCGTGGTGCACTACGAATTCGTTCCAGAGGGTCAGACGGTAAACAAGGAGTATTACCTAGGCGTTATGAAACGTTTGCGTGAGCGTATCCGTAAGAAGCGGTCAAATTTGTGGGCGAACAACACATGGATTTTGCATGACGATAACGCGCCTTCTCACCGAGCTACGATTGTGACTGACTTTCTCGCCAAAAACTCAACAAACGTGCTTCAGCAACCACCGTATTCGCCGGATTTGGCTCCCTGCGACTTTTTCCTCTTCCCAAAACTAAAATTGCCCCTTCGTGGCACCCGTTTTGAGTCGATTGAAGCCATAAAACAAAATTCGTCGCGAGAGCTAAAGTCCATCCCGGAAAGCGCCTATAAAAAATGTTTCGATAATTGGAAGTGCCGTTGGCATCGATGTATTGGAGCAAATGGAGCCTATTTTGAAGGCGACCCAATAAATTTTGACGATTAAGTGTGAAAATGATGTTTTAATTGAAAATTCCCGGTAGTTTCTTGACAGAGTAGTACATATATATATATATATATATATATATATATATATATATTTATATAGTATTACAGTTAAATTAAATAATTATACGAATATATTATAGAAATGACTCACCGTTGAGTCGTTAGAGTTTAACCAAACCGAAATTAATTAAATAATATCCATTCCGATAGAAATATCAATAATTTAATTCATAAAAATAGAAGAAAGAGCATATTCAGAGCACATAACGACAAGTCGAGTGAAAATTCTTTGAACAGGGATCAGAAATCAGTATACTTGTGGACAATTTATAAACAGAATTCACAGGCAGATTTAAATACACAATTATTCAATGTAAAAAAAGCCACAGTTGCATTAAATAGAAGTAATTTGAATTTAGATATGTAATTTGAAATCGATGAAGAAATTGTTGAAAAGATTTGTTACTTTCATGAATCACAGATGAACTTCAGTGAAATCATTGACAACGAACAAGCTAAATTAAATATAACTCACCAGAATTATGTAAACGGGACAAATTTGATCAAAATTCAATTAATTAAATGAAAGATACATCTACGTCAGATATTTTTAAATTATTAATGTCAGAGATATCCTTCAAGATGTTTAGGCATCAAAAGAATTATAATAGCACCTAAGATTTATGAATTTAATCAATTTCATAAGTAATAATGAGTAATTTATAAGTTATAAGCATCAGAACTTAAACTTTGTTAAATTTTGACACTTGAAATACTTTACTGATGAAAAGCAAGACTTTGATTGTTCTATTCAACATGAAACATACATGAAAATGTAGTTAACAAAATAGGATAATTTTCAACAGTAGTTTCAAACCAAGAAATATTGTAAATTTTGTAAAATAATCGAAAGCATCATTTTTCAATAATTTTGACAGAAGCTAGTAAGCTTTGAAATTCAATTTTTCGTGAAAACTATTAATAGGAAAGACACAGAAAAATTGGCAAGTCTTTAAAATACGAGAACAGAATTCACATCGGCCTGTCTCAAAATAGAACATTACTCTCTTCAATAGTCCAGGTCCAAAACCTAAAAATAAATCAATAATATTATTGTAAATGGAAATGTGATAAAAAAATTACGTTACCTGAGTGTAGTGAATGGAAATAAACCCAAATAGCAATCAAAAATACAACAATTTGAATCAAAAAGAGGAAATCAACCTAGTGGGCTGGGAGATCCGAACATTCTGGAAATATTCTTGAGAAACAAAAACAAAATCCTGAAATAGAGCAAAGCCAGCATCAAATGAACACTGTCAATGAATGATTAAACTTAACAACGGTAGAAATAAATTTATACATGTAAAATTTTTCAATTTGAATTCAAAAACAGATCATTGCTTGTTTACGTTAGAATTACGTTAGGATATTTAAATAGTGTTAAGTTAGAACATAGAATTAGACATTATTTAAATTATTAATCACTGATTATTATTATATTTCAAAATACTCAGTCATAATATATACTGTAAAAAAATTCAGCTTATTAAAAATTCAAATTGAACCCTCCCTAAAAGATCAAATCAAATTTAATAATATTTGAATTTCAATTATTCAACAACAAAATTAAAATCTTAAGAGCTAGCTGGTAACATTGAATACAAGCAGGTAGATACAAGGGTTATCAAACCAGTATTCATTCTGAAATTATATATTTAAACCATATCGAATTGGCTCCACTATGTGCGGTAGAAAAAAGTAAAAGTGAATTAAAAATTTAAGTTGTTATTCCATAACAATATATATAATATAAGACTAATGTTGACTGCCGGGACATTTTGTACATTTGAAAGAACAGTGTACAATTGATTGTATATAACTTCACTTCTTCATATATCTGTTTTTGTAAGCATCTGTAATTTCAGAAGTGCCTCATAATTATTACAATTACATATCTACTTTTGTATGTAACGTTTATTTCAATTTTTATTTCAATTTTTTTTCAATTTATCTTAATAGGTGCCGAAAATCTGAAAGCTCCTTCGATAGATATTTTTTTCTTCATTTAGTCCATAATTAAAATTCATTTATGATTCATACATGCTTCGAAAGCAGTCTTTTATTCAGATATCAACTTTATACTTGATTTTAAAATCTAGACATCAGGCTTTAAACCTTGAGTAATTAATCATTTCTCGTCAATAATTCATAGATCACTCAAATGAACTGTAAGAACATTTTCAAAAATGAACTTTTCGTCATGTCCATCCCTTCATTTATTCGTGATGAATACGGATTTTGATCTGATATTCATCAATATATATTCTTGTAATGACTACTTGCGTATTTCACTCCCAATATATGAAGAACAACTTTTACACAAAATAAATAATATTTTACATTAATTATCCCTGAGTAAAAAGTAGCAAATTTATAGTCCGGAGCAATTTCTAAAACATACGAATAATATTGTATCGATATCCTTACATATTACAGATTAAAGTTGCCCGCTGCGTCTGTCTGTATGTCTGTTCGCGATTAACTCGAAAAGTGATGAAAGCATTTTTATGCGGCTTTAACCAATTGATAGACATTTATGAGGAAGATTGGTACACAGTTTGACAAGGTTTTATGCGAATTGGTTGAGATATGATGATAAATGTAGAGTTTGGGTGCTCTCTTTGGAAAAGATGCCTAATCTCTTTGAGATTTAACAAAACTATGCATGGTAGGATATTCCTCTTTTATAGGTCTCCAAAGAAGTCCGCGATGGCAATGGATCAGCTTACTATTTATCGATTTTAAATTCTGAAAAAAGTTTACCTACCAACAATGCGGCAATTGGAAAGCTATTCAAACGAATGCAGTATTAATAATGTGTTAATTATTATAGAAATACTTTACATTAGTAACCTCAAGAAATATATGCACGTGATTAAAATGTTTCACACTATATAATTTAAACGAATATCTAAGGAGTAGTCTAAAATAATTTGCACCATGAATCAGAAAAATATAGAGTAAAAAAAATTAAATCAGTTTGGAAGACTCACAAAGTTCGTTTTGGTTTTATCATTCAATAAGTAGTTTTATAGGTCTACTAAAAAATCCGCGATGGCATATATCTCTTTTAAGGATAGCTTATTTTAGCTATTCTATATTCTGAAAATATTGTCACATACAATGCAGTAATTGAAAAACTATTTAGATGGAAACAGTAACTCAAACATGTTAGTTATCTTAAGCATTTCATGCGCATTATTTCGTTTTTATTTATCATTACGTGGGTATACATAAAATTTCATTTTTTTAATATGATACGTTGTTAAAACCATCTGGGAGCGAATATGAAGTTTAATGTAAGAAGCTAGATTGGATTCGAAAAACACATGCTTCTTAAAATTTTACCAACTTCATCATGTCAATTGGTAAAAAACGGATGAAAATCGGTCGAAATATTCTTCAGTTCGTAAACTAGATAAAATCGGTAAGCAGTACGTTGATGACGTATCTACGAAAGCGTAGAAGGCCATGGTAGATTTTTATTGAATAATTCACTGAAAAATCTATGAATTCATACAATATTCCATAAATTCATACTAAAATGTATGTATACTAAAATGTATGAATTCATACAAAAAGTACGAATTCATACAAAAGTATATGAATTCATTCAAAAATGTATGAATTCATTGAAAAATATATGAATTCATTGCAAAATGTATGAATTCATAGAACAATATATGAATTCATTGAAACTGTATGAATTCATTGAGAAATGTATGAATTCGTTGAAAAATGTAGGAATTTATTGAAAAAGGATGATTTCATTGAAAAATGTATGCAAACAATTACCAATATAATGACAATATTTGAAAAGCGCTGACGTGAAGTCGGAAGATTTGATGCGCACAAACATACCCAGAGCGGTAACTCATTCAATTATTGAACTCGATTAACGCTGCTCTGCTCAGTTTTTATTTTAATGTTTAATGTTCTAATTGAACGACGCCTATAAACTTCTACAACACAGCCAATTTTGCCCATTAGCGAACTCAACTGAAATATTCGGACTCTGAACCTACCTTGAAAATTCAAAGATTCGAGCTCTTTCCGTTAGGCTAACGGACCGGATGGGTGGACGGCCGGACAGTATTGAATTTGACCTCGGATTCTTCATCAGGAAATCGAATCCAGTCATTTGAGTACATTTTCGGCTCAAATTTCTAAATTTTCAGCCATTAGAGCGAAATGATAGCTCAATGTTCCCCTAGAACATGCGCGCAAAAAAGAACCTCTTCAGGTGCGTTGGTTGCAAAACATGCAAAACGTTGGTTGCCAACTCATGTAGTCACAATGTCATAGTTTTTGAAATTTTTGCCAGAAATTTGAAAGAACTCGAAATTTGTTTGTTAATTTTGGACTCAACTATGACATTAGTTCGTAAATCGGCTAAATCCGTCCAATAATTCGAAGTTTTTATTATAAATATTACATTATAAATATCTCCAAAAATTCAGATATAATCAAATTTTAATTTGTAGAGTGAATGTTGATAATCAACATTAATAATCGATCATGCAATTAGTGAGGAGCACTTCATTGTAATATTAAAAAAAGTCTGTTTTTGCAACTCAAAATAACTTGGAAACATTTTTCTCTATTCAGTTTGGTTCATGCAGCAGTAAACATCAGCGCAAAGGAATGAAATAAGGAGATTCTCAAATCGATATCTCAATAACTGAATGGGTGAAATGCGGTATATATATATACCGCATTTCACCCGAGTATGTATACATAGGTATAACGTATCTACATAAATGCTCGAGCAAAATTTCTTAGAGATCAAGTCATAAGCTATTACTGAACGAAGGCGCAAAAATCGCTGATTTTACTCGACTTATTTTTTGGATGTCGGTTTACAGATATCTTAGCAATTATTAGCCAATCACAAATACCATTACAATCAGTAGATTATTAATTTCGGATAATGTAACAATATTTCTCAACAATACACTAGCAAAAGTAAAGGTTTATACTAACAGAAAGCATGTCCGTACAATTCGATAAGACAAGATAATCTGAACCAGTGGTTTCTGGTGCACGAATTCATACATTTTTCAATGAATACAAACACTTTCCAATCAACTCATCTATTTTGCAGTGAATTCACACATTTTTCAATTAATTATATGCTATTGTATTCTCAATTCAATTTATTCATCAACAAATAATTACACTGGTACGCTGTATCTTATTCATTAGTAGTTACGCATTAATGACGCCGTCCGATGTGAAATATCGGTGTTTTCAATATTTCCATCAGATATCTCCGTATGTAACTAACGTAACTACTGTAACTAACGCGCAAGAACTCAGGACCGATTATTTACTTTCGGATGATCGCTGGAATAAGTTTTTCTAGAGTTGAAACTAACAGTTCAGTAGAAGATTGGGAGTAAATTCGTGGTTTACTCAGTTTTAGGGTAACATGCCAATTTTAAGGGGTTAAATTTTTAACCCTTCAATCCTGACTTAAAATTCCGAAGCATTCGTGAATATGCGCAGAGAGAAGATGGATGGGGGAAAATTCCATATGAGGATTTTCTGGAATTTAACGTTAGTCGCTTTGATAGGAAAATTCTGGGTTATTATAGAGATAATCATTTTACAATCCAAGATGGATAAAGTAAAATCATCACTAAACAACCAGTCCTCAACGTTGAGAAATAATGACTTAGAAATTTTGTGCACTAAAGGAAGAAGAAGAATATCATAGAGTTTTATAGAGTTAATTTGTATATTACAGATGCGTTGAAGAGAATTTAATCTAATTTACCCTGTTCTAAGGTTGAGATAATTCAAAATATAAAGTTTGATTACAACTATACAGAATAAAATTGTTGGTTAATTTTTGTGTACAATTATTTCAAGTAAGTATTCAAAATATACACATGAAAATTTTATTTTGCATTTCAGTAATTGTTTTATTATGTTATTCATTTTCGAATGTTAAGTTTAGAAAATATTTATTCCAATTTACATACAATTTATATAAGATTTCCATATCACATATGTTGTGTTCACTATTTCTATTTTGTTTGGAACTAGCGTGAAGACTTAATAGGTAGTTTTTTTTTCTATAGATTTCATTTATTGAAAAATGAAGGCACGATGATATTTTTAAAATAGATCTAGTGAATTGTTATATAAAAGATCATTCGTGATAATATCATGTCGTTGGGAATTGGGAAAATATCTATACCATAAAAAATAAATTTAGAGGATAACTGAATGAGTATCATTATTTTAATTATTCTTATTATGGAATGAAACATATTTTTTCTATTTAATTTTTTCATAGCTTCTACTTCAAATGTGTAGATTTTCAGTAGCTTGACCATAAGCACTGGTTAATTTTCACTTTAAAGCAAAAGTTGGCGTTGAATAAATTACTATCGGTAAGCATTTGATGTTGGAAACGGATCAAATGTATGAATTAGTTTAGAGCATTGAATAATTTCATTCGTTTTGTACTCAAATGATTAGCCTACATATAGGTGGTATCATTTAAAAAAGGTTCATGTCATAAGAGTTAAGATCGAACACGAACGTGAGTAGATTGATTGAATGGTTAACACTAAGGTTAAGAAAGACTAAACCACAGGAAAGTGTTTCGTAGTTTACCTTTAGACATATACCAAATATACTTATACTTATTTATACTTATTTAAAGAATGAAAAATTGAATGGTTAGGTGCTAACTAGAGTAACATTACCTCAATTAAAACAAATTGTAGAAATTGCTATGTTTTACTACCAATAAAAATATATATTTTTATTGGTAGTAAAATAGAGTAATTTCTACAATTTGTTTTAATTATGATCAACTACCAAATAGTGACGGCTGAAACAATTCAGTAACATTACCTCACTTCATTACTGTTCGGTTATATAGATGGGAGTAATATTGATGTATTGTTAAATGAAAATGTAATAAGTATGTTGAGAATTATTCCATTAAGTAGTCAGCAAACTTTTAATTTGGCTTAACAGTATGACATTCATTTCTATTTATTCATATTTTATATATTTACTTCATCTTCGTCGAGTTTCGTAGTGTTTACTACATTTTCAAACAGAATAAAAACAAATTTTATCTATACTATTATATACATTCGTTGAAGGCTTCCGCAAAACTTCGAAAAGTGGGTTACGGTTATGTAACGAATGCAAAATGGCTCGAATAATAGAAGTTATATGAAATTTCTTTGGATTGAAACTAATTTAGACATATGACCCAAAAACGAATAAATAATTCTAACCCATAGTAATTTAGCCAACACAGACATTCGATGTTGTGAAACACCATTGTTCTTAATTGAAATTTAACCAAAGTGTTTTTGACAGATTTACCGGAAAAATGACCAGACATTTGAAACTAGCCCTAATTCAAAATTTATCACTTCATTCTGTTTACAGATTCTTAACCATCTTTTGCAAGAAAGTATTTACATGTTGGATCGTATAATTTTGGCGTGCATAACTCTGGAAGAATTAGATATGGAATTGATATCGGCAGTAGAAAGGGGAGATGAGGATATGACACTGAGATTACTGAAAAGAGGAGTTAATCCCAACAGAGCAGATCACAAAGGATACTGTACTCTTCACCATGCAGTAAAGCAAGGCCACAATATTCTTATTAGGCATCTTGTAAAATACGGCGCTGACATCGAAAAGGAAGGAATATTATATGGATACAAACCCTTACACTTAATCGTGTCAACAAACAACCAAATGAAATGCTTGGAGGAACTGATGAGGTGTAATGTTGATTTAAAAAGCAAAGATTGTATTGGAAACACTTTATTACAACTAAGTGTAAAGAATAATCCAGATAATGACTACTTCATCAAAAAACTTATTTCTTTTGGTATGGATATAAATACGGTCGACATTGTAGGCAATAATTGTATGCACAATCTAGCTTCCAGTCGTGGTAAAGATCAAAATATTAAAATCGTGGCAAAACTTTTCATCAAAAAAGGTATCAATATAGACTGTCAGAATCGGACATTATTGGAAACACCCTTGCATATAGCTGCTAGACGTGGAAAATCATTTCTAATCGATATGCTCTTAGGCGAAGGGGCGGTTATAGATGTGATAGACAAAAATGGTCTTATTCCTTTCGACAACGTGCCAACGTCAGCGATAAATGTCTTTCGCGTATTCATCAAGCATCTGGCGTTAAAAATACACCGAGGAGAAATTGTAAACATGAATTTAGTGCATAAAATAAATTCGAATATCCAGCTGAAGCTATTATATGATAATATTGTTGAGGATTTGGAACGCCTAAAAGAACCAATAATAGAAACTCATAATGTCTCATATTACCATATATTGTGTGGGAAGAGTGAAAATGTGTTGAAGTACATGATGAACCTTGTGATAAGGGACAATGTTTCAGGCTATACAAAGATCTCTACCATATATAAAAAGGAAATTCAACAGAAAATAGAGAAAGTGACAGAAATGATGAAAAACAAGGAAATTATTTACAACAAAGTGAATAAGATATTCGATTATAAACTACCACATTTGTGTGTAGAGAAAATCTGTTGTTATCTTCACCCAGAAGATATTGCAAGATGTTGAAATTCTGGATAAGAAAATAATATTGCTTTTGGAGATTAGTTATATGTGTATTATTATTATTATTATTATTATTACTCAGTAAGTAGAGCAGAGGCAAAGCCTGTTTCAGCTCAAAATACAAATTAAATCGAAAATATTCTATAGGTACATGTAAAGTGAAACAAAAAACATAATGTGAAAAAATAACGATTAAGAAAACAATCCAGAAGCAAAGCATCGTTCAGTCAATGGGCGAAGGTCTCTCGTGTTGGTCGAATCGGTTCTTGAACATGTTAACGTTTGTGGCTTCAACCACATCCACAGGCAAGTTGTTCCAGGTGGAAAATATTCTATTGGATAAAAAGTGCTGCCGGGGGGTTGTTCTGAAGTTCTCCTTGCGCAATTTATATGCGTGGCCTCTCAAGTTAAGGGTGTTGTAGGCAAAGAGAGCTGATAAATCGGTTCCAAAGATCTCGTTCATTATCCTATAGCTCACGATTAAGTCGCCTCTCAATCGACGATCCTGAAAGGATGTTAGACCAAATATTTTCAATCTTTCCTCATAACTTGGACGCACTAACCCGTACGGTATACGAGTGGCCCATCTTTGAACCGCTTCCAGTTGCTCAATATCCGATCTAAGATTGGGGCACCAGGCAGGTCCGGCGAACTCAAGAATAGGGCGTATATAAGTCGAGTAGATCTTTGAACAAACAGCAGGTGAACAGCCACGAAAACATCTCGAAACCATGAAAACCAAACTCCTTGCTTTGGCCGTAATCTTTTTTACGTGCTTCGACCAGCTCAAGTCCGATGTGACAGTTAGACCAAGATCCTCATGACAATCGGTAGGGGCGAGTTTATGGCCACCTATAAAGTAGGTGTTACCCGGACTGCGCTTTCCAATGTGAAGAACGCAACACTTCTCCAGGTTCAACGGGATCAGCCATTCATCGGACCAATCATACACTGAATCAAGATCCGACTGAAGCAGCGCCGAATCAGAAGCATCGCCGTATAACTTAGTGTCGTCAGCAAACTGAGAACAGGACGAACGCAAAATGTGTGGTAGATCAGCAGTGTAAACCAAATAGAGCAAGGGCCCCAAAACCGACCCCTGAGGAACACCACTAGTAACGGGTCTGGGTGTCGAGGTGGCATTTGACACCCGAACAGAAAACTGCCTATTTTTCAAAAAAGCTTCAATCCAAAGTAGAAGATCTCCTCTCACTCCAAAGTGGTCCAGCTTAGAAAGAAGGCGACGGTGAGGGACTCGATCGAACGCTCTCGAATAGTCGAGGTAAATAACATCGGTAGGTATGTCCATGTCAAATGACTTCGTCCAATCGTCGACACACTTCAACAGGTTTGTGAGAACTGAACGACCGGGCAAAAATCCATGCTGAGTTGATGGGATTATACCGTTAGAAAGCAGAAACTTGATCATTTCGTCCAATACAATACGTTCACAAACTTTAGAGGCCACAGAAGTGAGGCTGATAGGGCGATAATTGCCAGGGCATAGTTTGTCTCCCTTTTTGAAGACTGGTGTCACTGATGCTTGTAACCACGAGAAAGGCAACTTGTGCGATCGGAAAGTTTCCGAAAATATCATAGCTAGGGGAACACATAATGAGGATGCACAGCTATTTAGAACTCTAGCGGACATCCCATCGGCACCAGGCGAGGAGTCAACCTTTAACGCCTCAAGCTGCCTCATCACTGTTTCGGGGGAAAACTGCACCTCATCCAACCCGACCGGACAACGCCGGCATCTGACTGTTGGTATTTGTCCATCAGACTCGACAGTAAATGCTGATGCGAATGACTCGGCCAGTGCCTCCGCCGACTCCAAGAAACTCCCACAGATGTCACCCGAGCTTCCCCTGACTAGCGGAGTGGACGCCCTCGTTTTAAGAAATGAACGTACATATTTAAAAAATTTCTTCTTGTTGTTAGTGGAAGCTATATTGGACTCGAACTGTTTCTTTGCATTATCAATTGCCATAGACAAACGGTTGGAGAAATTTCGATGCTCAGTGAAATCCTCATCTTGCCTGCGTCTGGTATATCTCTGCCATAGTCTGCGTTTGTGCCGTAACATACCACGTAGGTTCCCATCTATCCAAGGTTTGGTCGAGTTGACCTCGACAAATTTAAATCGTTTGTTCTCCCGGACTGCCGTCTCTATTACACTCACCAAACCACCCCACATTGCCTCCACATCCTGACCTTCAAAATAATCTGACCATTGAACACTGGAAAGCTTCTCATTGACTCTAGCATAGTTTATCACTTCGATTTTCTTACCAACAACATTCGATCTAGAGGCTGTGCAAAACTGAATCTTTGATTTCAAAGTGATGTGGTCCGACTTACCAAACGGCGGTAGATAGTCAATTTCGGCACATAGATCAGGATCGTTTGTCAAGAAGAGGTCGAGCAATGAGGGTGTCTGATTTGGACGATATCTTGTGGGTTTATCAATAAGTTGCAAGAGACTTGATTCCAACATCATACGAGCAAATGGCAGAGAAGGTGAAGTAGATAAAGGCATGTTCAGTACTGGCCAGGAAATGTCGGGCAAGTTGAAATCACCCGCAATGAATATGTTCTTCCTATCAGCCAGTTGTTGCAGACGACTAATAAGAACAGCATCGTGAACACACGCCCGGGGCCTATAGACACATCCAATGGTGAGTGAAAAATCATTGTATTTAATGTCTATGAATAAATTGTCGATACCAGGTGTACTAATGGATGAGATGGAAATGGTGGATGAGCCTACTATACTTTTCTTTATATAAATGCATACACCTCCGTGGCCTCGGGTGGTTACACTGTCGCTACGATAGAGAGCGTAATTTGAAATATGCACTACTGAATCTGGGATGCCTGGGTGGAGCCATGTCTCAGAGAGAAGAATAATACTAGGATTGAACACTTGGACAAAAGTTTGCAGCTCACGATGTTTTGAGCAGAGAGACTGAACGTTAGAGTATACAAGGGACCATTCGTTAAAGTTGGTTAGTTTTTTGAATTGGTAGCCTGATGTGAAGCAACAATGATGGGCTCCCCACGAACATACCTGATAGTGAGATCTTTTTCACCTGATGCCTCCCGCTCCTTCAATAATGCACGCTTTGAATCCAATAGTTTGAGTTGTTCTGGGGTTTTATCGTCCGTGAGTATGAAATTTTTGTACGATTCTTGGGTCAGCAAGGATTTCTTATTGCGTAATAAAGAACTTACAATAGTTGGGTTGGACATAGTTACCCTCAGCATACGAGGTCTAGGGGAGCGTATCTTTCCCAGACGTGCTGCTCTGACCATAAACTTCGGTGCCTCAGAATCTACCTGACCTAAAATGTTGGAAGCGACGACTGAATCTTCAGATGTAGATGATTCGGGGATGTTTTTTATAATTATGTTGAATGAGCGCTTAGTTCGCTCAATAATTTCGTTGGTATTCACTTGACCAGCGCATGAAGTATTAGCTCTTAAAACTTCGACATCTTTTATGACATCAGAAAAATCAGAAGCAAGAGTGGCGTGAGAAGTTTCCAAACTAGTTATCTTCTCCTCACAAGCTGCAATGGAGACCGAGTGGCCACTAAGGATTTGAGTGTGACTCTCAAGAGTTTCACGACACTTACTAAGCTCCGCAACAATGGTTGACTGATCATCCTTTACTGACTTGAGGTCAACTGCTATGGAGGAGATCTTACTCATAAGCAAGTTAAAATGTTCCATGGTAATATGTTCGCTACTGGATGACTGAGATTTACTACGTAGAGATCTCTTACGGGATTCACAACCGCTGCAGTTCCATTTGGCATTTGAATCTTTAATGAACTTTAGATCTTCAACAGATAGGTTAACGCACCCAAGATGGAAGACCCTGCGACATCCAACACATTGCGGTTGATCAGCATTCTCCACCGCTTTGTCACAAATAGCGCATTGGGTTGGCATAATTCGATAGAATAAATAAATAATGTGAAGTGAGGAAAAGCTATAGGTATTACACACTTCACTCCTGTGGACCTGTACAGGAGACTTCACAGACTAGGAAGGCCACGAATAACAGGAAGAATAGGAAAGCGGTACAAAATATCACAGGGACAAACAATATTCTACCAAAAGCGCGTATAGGTCATACGCGCACTGGATGAGTAAAGAACGCTCAACCCATTCCATTCATACGCGTACCGAAAACGCTGCTGCGTACGAATCGGCGGCAAGGAGCCAACAGATGTCCACCGCAGCAAGCGAAATTGTCCCTTAAGTGAGGTAAACAAAACAACTATACTCAGGTTAAAACGATCGAGATGGCAAAAATGAGATATGATCATACAACAATCCTTACTTAACTATGATTCCAGGACACCAATGCACCCGAAGAAAGCAAACTCACAAATTTTATCGAGTTTTATCACATAGAAATTATGTAAAAGCAATCACAAAGGAAGGATACTGCAATTTCCGATTTGTCTTCACTATGTTGTTACTCTCAATTATATTATCAAAATGTGTATATATATTGTAAAAACTATGTATAAATAATAAATATATGAATAATTGTTAAGATATTCAAGGGTTGTGATTTATTCTAGATTTGAAATGAACGATTCATACTTTTTTATGCAGTTCCAATGAAATATATATGAAATGAATGACTCTTGGTGAAACATTATAACAATTTTATTTAGAATCATTCTCGCAGTTTCTTTCCTAACTATTATGTCAAATACAGAGTACAAAACCAAAATAGAAGACTTAATGAAATCCGAAAATTTGAGAGAACTTAAATCAGACCTAAAAAATAGTTTTCGTAGATCAGTGAAGCAATAGTTTTATGATTACAAGAATATTTTTATTGTTGAAAACCCAAAAACTCTAAATGTCATGAATCCTACAGAACCTGTTCTCTATGGAATGCCAAAATTACATAAAGACGACATTATTATTAGAACTGTTGTTTCATATATAAATGCTCCAGCTTATAAATTATGTGAATTTCAATAATTATAAATAATATTTATCGAGACATCTGCTGACAATTCAATCTCTTAAACTAATATAGGTGAGACAACAAAATTGTCTTTATGAAATATAAATGATTTGAAGTAAAACACTTTATTTCCGCTTATTTTTATTTTTCAACGACAATTGTTTCGTCAATTACATATTGACTTCTTCAGGTGAGTATGGCTACTAGAGTAACCATACTCACCTGACGTGAGCAAATAATGTTACGGGAACTAAGCATTTTTCGCCTAGTAATAAAAAACATTCTATTTCCACACAATTCTTAATGTTGGCTTAATCATATTCTACATTTGAACTGATACTGTATGAATACTTAATATTTTATACAGTGTCAGTTCAAACGTAGAATATTATTAAGCCACAATATGGCGAATAATTGTCGTTCAACAATAAAAAGCTTGTGTAAATTGAATTTCATTTATAAGTAATTCAAAATTACTTTTAATCTATTACAGACCGAATCCTTCCATTAAACCCTTTCCTTTTAGCGCGATTGTTTCATATGTAACAAAAATAATTTGCACTAAGTATAGGTATTTTTCACCTTCACTTATCAACAAAACGCATAGAAAATAATATTTTTCCGCAAATCATTCATCAGGTTTGCTTTTGTATACAAAATGGCAAATTATCATTGAAACCCTTTCAATTTCAAAATCGGGAGTATTTTCTATAAACTTTCGATATCTCTCAAGAAATGAATTTCGGGAAAGAACGAATTTTTATAACATGTTCATTGAAAAAGTTCCATTGTTGGGAAGGAGCATTCAAAATTCAATAATTTCTTTCGTTAACAAATAATATTATTGGTTATTATTCCGAAATGAAATTTAATTCTAATGAAAATTATTCGAATAAGTTATCAACATTATCCCATATTTCATAGATTATTCCAAACTCATTATTTTAAAATTACCTACCAGCGTTCAGTGAAGTGCTAATGTATTTCTGAGTATATCTTAATATCATAACAGTAAAACTTTTGGGTTCTGTTAATTATGAAGTTTCATCAGTGATATATGATCTTTTGTATATTTATGCAAATTTATTTCAGGTAAGTTATTAATTTCAGGTAGAAAAATGACAAAATATTGAATAACCTAAACGACATATCTTTCTAAATTATCCGAAGAGGTCAAATTATTTGTATTTAGCTGCCAATCTTAACATCGGAATTTCCAAAAATATTTATTAGAGTAACAATCTTATTCTTCATCTATCGACATTTTAGTGCATGAGACATGGAAACTACCCAATTTTTATTCTCCCAATATTTACGAAATTACAGAATCTTAGTATATTTACCTGTTACAGAAACCATATAATTAAATCTTCCCTTACTCCGAGAAAGAACCAATTCGGTAATAAAACAAGAAATAATAAATGTTTTGACAGTTTGCCTGCAACAAAATTATTTCACGTTTAACGGCCAGATTCACATATGTTACTATCTGAAATGGATTTTATGGATTCTCTAGACAGCAGAATAATAAAAAGCCATTACTTTAAATGCTTCATTTATTGGTACAGATATGTAGATGATGTTTTATGTTTACTCAATGTCGCTGATAGATCATTTTGTTTGTTTGTGGAATTCTTGATTAAATTATCCACATCCATGCAATTCACTAATGAATTAGAAAAAAACAGTAGTACCAAATTTTGCTATACAGATTGATATCTGTACGATGGGTCGATTAAGAATGTTGGATTTTTTAAAATCTGTTATACAGGGGTGTTATACAGGGTGATTCAAAAATTATTGTATGCGACCTCGGACCGCGTCTGTAGTGTACATAGAGGGGTCATCCGAGAAGTAAAGTACGGCGGTCGTCCGACAATTTTCGTTTCGTCGGAAGAAAGGGCAAAATGACACCTGTCATAATTCTCCTAACTTTATTGAAATTAATTGTAATAACAATCACGCTGGAAATAATACCACTAGAAAATAATATACTACCCGTCCTAATAGGAAAAGCCTATATCACAAATAGATATTTATAATTGATCTATCACATTGATTTGAATAAGATAGAAGAAATAATTTTCAAATATCAGTAAGAAATTGAAGACCTCAAAAAGCAACAATTAGATTTCGCTCAAACAGCAAATTTAGAACATTCTAATGAAATAAATTTTAAAGCCCATGAAGAGATTCTTAATGAAAATATTGGAACTAAAAGAGGACTAGTTAATCTCGGTGGCAAGATTTCAAAATTATTATTCGGAACCTCAGGTTCACATGATGAGGAATTGTATAGAAATTATTTTCTATGAGGAATCAGAAGCAGATAGCTACTGTCGTAAATGATCTTTACAAGATTAATCTTTTACATGAATCTACTTTAACCTATGCTAAATTTGCTGAATTGATAAGAAACGTCGCAATTATACATATTAATTATTTGAAAGATTATTATCAATTGTGATACGAAGATTATCTTCCAAAATACAATATTATTATTTTTGATATCAATTCCCACTATTTATGAAAAAGGATATAACTTATACAAGTTTTACTTCCTACCCCGAAATAATTTGACCGTTTCCCATACCAATTCCTATATGCTCTCGCAAGAAGAATTACTAGAATGGTCAATAAACCATTTCCATCCAATTGAAGCAGATTTCTTATGTAATCGAAAGAGAATCCAATGATGAAGAAACCAAGAAAGATGACGTTTCTGATATAGTGTTAGAAGACTTAGATCAATGGAATGTTCGATATTTCAAAGTTTCTGTATTATTTATCACAATGCTCATTTTTGTAAAAATTATATTTGCTTTTGCTTTCAGACATTTTAGAAAAAATGTATTCTCTAAAGCTACACTTTCAGCTGATAACTTCCTCTATGAAGGGGATGAATTACATAATCTTAACCCTTATTAATTTAATGGATTTTTTCCAATACTCCATAAGACCTGTATATTAGCATGTATTTTTATTGTAATTCAAAATTTCTCCCCATGAATCATATCATAATTTAGATAAGGACACCTATAAATACCATTGTGATTGTTTATTCTTCAAGAGATTAGACGCATTCATCATTGTATTCAAATAAATATATATATATATTTTTTTTATATATTTATATATATATAATATATATATGTATATATATATATATATATATAGTATATATATATATATATATATATATATAAATATCTGACACCAACCCGCAGAGACCATCGTACGCCAACCTTCTGGCAAATAGAGTCAGGTGGCTTCTTGAAAGGGAAAAGTTCTCCACCACTGAACTTGACACCATTGCTCAAAGTTATATCCCGCGTGGTGCCCCTATAAATGCAGAGCCTGATGAAGAAACACGAATGGAAACCAGATCACATATCCGAATGAGCGTACAACCATCCAGGCTAGAACGTAATTATTACCGAAACCTCCAGAAATACTCAGGACTTTCTCCGAGTAAAAGGGCAAACATCCCAAGAATAAAGCAATCCAAAAAAATGCTAGAGTGTGTCGAAAAAATCAACAGGATAATGGAGAGATACATCGATGTAACCGCCACACTGAGAGAGGTGGTCGACTGCGTATACGCTGGAGCAATCACAGTATGCGAAGATCTCAAAATAAGCATAAGCGGGGCCCAACCAACTCGCCGTCAAGAAATGATACCACCATGGAAAATGAGGCTGGAAAAGAAAATTAGGATTATAAGAAAAAGAATTGGCACCTTACATACTTACCTCAATACAGAAATACCGTCCAACAGGATCATGAAGGGAGTACGGCAGATCGCATCAGAAGCACGTATTAGAACAAATGGCTCGAACCAACTTCTCGCAGAGCAGATGATGGTGGTCCTCGACAAGCTGAAACAGAAGGTGAAAGCGTTAGGAAACCGCATACAAAGGTACAACGAAAGAGTAAAGAGGTATAGGAACAACCAGCTGTACTACAAAAATCCTAAAGAGTTCTTCCGCAAGCTTGAGAACGCAAACAACACGGAAGGAGTGAACCCAGATGAGAGAGAAATGTTTGAAGTCTGGAAGGGAATTTGGGAGCGAAGGGAGACTCATGATGATGAGGCTTTCTGGATAAAAGACGCTGAGAAGGAGGCAGGAAACTACACCATGGAAGATCTCGAAATTATGGAGGAAGACATATCATCTGTCCTTAAGAACTCAAATAACTGGGCTGCTCCAGGATCTGACAAACTCCATAATTACTGGTGGAAAAACTACAAGGCCACTAACCATAAATTGGCCAAATTTTTTCAGAGAGCGTTGGCGGAACCCTCCATCATACCAGAGTTTTTCACTTTGGGGGTCACCCATATGCTTCCAAAAGGAAACACCAGTCCTGACCCCAAGGCTTATCGACCCATTACATGTCTTCCTACTGTCTATAAGATACTCACAGGAATAATCACCAAACATCTGTGGAAGCATGTAAGCAAGTACAAGATCCTTGCACGAGAGCAGAATGGCTGCAGAAGAGGTGCCCAGGGCTGCAAGGAGTTGTTAACCATCGATCATCTTATAACCAAACAGGCAAGGAAGAAGTTAAGGAATATCTCGGTCGCATGGGTCGACTACAAAAAGGCTTTCGACTCGGTCCCGCACTCCTGGCTTCTTAAAGTTCTGAAACTCTACGGTGTATCTGGAAACATTATAGGCCTACTAGAACATCTGATGACAACCTGGAGGACGAACTTAACATTCGGCAAAATAATAACACCAGAGATAAGAATCTTAACTGGCATCTTCCAAGGGGATAAACTCAGCACCCTCTGGTTTTGTCTAGCTTTAAACCTCCTCAGTAGGCTGCTCAACAACAACCGATACGGATACCTTGTGGACGACAGGTCAAACATCAAAATTACTCATCAACTGTATATAGATGACCTCAAGCTATATGCCGCGAATGAGGAGCAACTGAGGAGCCTTCTTGGGATAGTGACATCTTTCACACAAACCATCAGAATGGAGATGGGGCTGGACAAATGTGCCTCATTACACGTCAAGAGAGGAAAGTTGACACAAGGGGGAGAAATGCTTATTCAAGATGAGGTGACTATACAAGAACTAAGCCCAGAAGAATCATATAAGTACCTGGGTATACAACAAGCATTGGAGATAAGAACATCAAAACAGAAAGAAGATTTCAAAAATAAATTTTTTGCTAGAATAAAAAAAACCCTCCGCAGTAAACTGAACTCCAAGGCAATGTTTACGGCAATCAATACATGGGCAATTCCAAGTATAGCCTACTCTTTCGGCGTGATCAGGTGGTCAAGCACAGAGTTGAAGACGATTGACACACATGTGCGAGTCCTAATGTCTAAATACGGCATCCACCATCCCCATGCATCGGTGATCAGACTTTACATGCCTAGGCACCAAGGAGGAAGGGGTTTGCGAAATGTTGAAAAGGCCCACAATAAAGCGGTAACTGAACTCAGAGAATATTTCCACTCAAAAAACTTACCGTACTTTCAATCAATATGCCAGGAAGACCGCAACATCACGGCTTTAAATCTGGCAAGCAGAAATAACCCACCACAGACGCCATCATCTGAACAACTACTGGAGGAATGGCACGGCAAACCCTTACATGGCAGGTATCCGGAGGCACTGAAAGAAAATAGAGTTAATAGAGAGCAGTCACTAACTTACCTTAAATCCGGTTATTTATTCCCAGAAACCGAGGGACGTCTCATCGCAATCCAAGATCAGGTAGTGCCAACAAGAGCGTACCTGAAACATATAGCCAAAAAGAACATACCGACTGACAGATGCCGGAAATGCTGCCAAGCCTTGGAGTCTATACAACATGTGACATCCTCATGCCCCATTCTTGCACCCAGGGAGTACACCCAGCGGCATAATGCTATGGCAAAAATCTTTCACCAAGCCATTGCCATGAAAGTAGGACTTATACTTACCTCTCGAAGGGTACACGAATACTTACCCAAGCCGATACTTGAAAACAGTCAGTTCAAACTCTACTGGGACAACCCGATAATAACGGATAGATCGGTGCCGCACAACAGGCCCGACATCGTGATCTTTGATAAAGGAAACCGCAAAGCAACAATCATTGATATAACCGTCCCGGCAGATGATAACATAAGTAGAGCGTACACGGAGAAACTAACAAAGTACCACGACCTGGCATTTGAAATAAAAGAGATACACCAGCTAAGAACGGTAAAGATTCTGCCCCTGATAATCTCCACGAATGGATTGGTTGAGAGCCACCTGGCAGAAAATACGGAACTCCTTGAACTGGATCAGGAGTTGATAAGTAAAGCTCAGAAGGAGGTGATCCTCTGGACAACAAGAATTGTTAGAATGTTCCTTACAGCTGCCTAGAAGGTCCTTGGTCGTTAAGACCCGGACCTTCTAGAGGAAACTCCCAAAATGGTGATTATTAAAAAAAAAAAAAAAAAAAAAAAAAAAAAAAAAAAAAAAAAAAAAAAAAAATATCTGTATATATATATATATATATATATATATACTATATATACATTCTGTCAAGAAAGTACCGGGAATTATCGATTTAAATCTGGCGGGGTAATGAGGCAGGTAAAAATTTTTTTTCCTAGGTTGGTACCACCGTCCTTAATTACTATGCCAAGCTTGAGCAGGATCTGTCAACGAGTGTGTTTGCAACAGCTGATTAAGTCAGTCGATGTCAGAGTGCGTGCCGATTTTTACTATGGGTGATTACGTTGAGCAAAGAATTTGTTTAAAGTTTTGTGTTGCAAATGAATTTTCGTGTGCCGATGCATTGAGAATGTTGCAAAAGGCCTTTGGTGATAATGCTCCATCGAAAACTCGTGCATATCAGTGGTACAGAGCCTTGAAGGACGGTCGTGAAGTGGTCGAAACTTGCCTCGTTCCGGACGCCCATCGACGGCTTCGATCGAAGATAACGTCGATAAAATTAAGGAAAGGGTGCTGGAAAACCGTCGTACCAGCTTGAGAGAGATAGCACATGATCTAAAGATATCCCACGAGTTTGCACGTACGATTTTGATTGATATTTTGGGCATGAGAAAGATGGCCGCACGACTCGTACCGAAAGACCTGAATTTTCTTCAAAAACGTCATCGCGAACAGGTTGCTTCAGACATGCTGGATCGCTGTAATTCCGATTCTTCATTCATGGAACGCATTATAACTGGTGATGAGACCTGGGTCTACGAGTACGATATGCAAACAAGCCAGCAATCATCGGAATGGGTGGCAAAAAATGAGCCGAAACCGAAAAAACCACGCCAAAGCCGCTCGAAAATGAAGGCGATGCTCATTGTTTTCTTCGATATCCGTGGCGTGGTGCACTATGAATTCGTTCCAGAGGGTCAGACGGTAAACAAGGAGTATTACCTAGGCGTTATGAAACGTTTGCGTGAGCGTATCCGTAAGAAGCGGTCAAATTTGTGGGCGAACAACACATGGATTTTGCATGACGATAACGCGCCTTCTCACCGAGCTACGATTGTGACTGACTTTCTCGCCAAAAACTCAACAAACGTGCTTCAGCAACCACCGTATTCGCCGGATTTGGCTCCCTGCGACTTTTTCCTCTTCCCAAAACTAAAATTGCCCCTTCGTGGCACCCGTTTTGAGTCGATTGAAGCCATAAAACAAAATTCGGCGCAAGAGCTAAAGTCCATCCCGGAAAGCGCCTATAAAAAATGTTTCGATAATTGGAAGTGCCGTTGGCATAGATGTATTGGAGCAAATGGAGCCTATTTTGAAGGCGACCCAATAAATTTTGACGATTAAATGTGAAAATGATGTTTTAATTAAAAATTCCCGGTAGTTTCTTGACAGAGTAGTATATATATATATATATATATATATATATTTATATAGTACTACAGTTAAATTAAATAATTATACGAATATATTATAGAAATGACTCACCGTTGAGTCGTTAGAGTTTAACCAAACCGAAATTAATTAAATAATATCCATTCCGATAGAAATATTAATAATTTAATTCATAAAAATAGAAGAAAGAGCATATTCAGAGCACATAACGACAAGTCGAGTGAAAATTCTTTGAACAGGGATCAGAAATCAGTATACTTGTTGACAATTTATAAACAGAATTCACAGGCAGATTTAAATACACAATTATTCAATGTAAAAAAGCCACAGTTGCATTAAATAGAAGTAATTTGAATTTAGATATGTAATTTGAAATCGATGAAGAAATTGTTGAAAAGATTTGTTACTTTCATGAATCACAGATGAACTTCAGTGAAATCATTGACAACGAACAAGGTAAATTAAATATAACTCACCAGAATTATGTAAACGGGACAAATTTGATCAAAATTCAATTAATTAAATGAAAGATACATCTACGTCAGATATTTTGAAATTATTAATGTCAGAGATATCCTTCAAGATGTTTAGGCATCAAAAGAATTATAATAGCACCTAAGATGTATGAATTTAATCAATTTCATAAGTAATAATGAGTAATTTATAAGTTATAAGCATCAGAACTTAAACTTTGTTAAATTTTGACACTTGAAATACTTTACTGATGAAAAGCAAGACTTTGATTGTTCTATGTTCTTTGATTGTTAACTACATACATCAAAATGTAGTTAACAAAATAGGATAATTTTCAACAGTGGTTTCAAACCAAGAAATATTGTAAATTTTGTAAAATAATCGAAAGCATCATTTTTCAATAATTTTGACAGAAGCTAGTAAGCTTTGAAATTCAATTTTTCGTGAAAACTATTAATAGGAAAGACACAGAAAAATTGGCAAGTCTTTAAAATACGAGAACAGAATTCACATCGGCCTGTCTCAAAATAGAACATTACTCTCTTCAATAGTCCAGGTCCAAAACCTAAAAATAAATCAATAATATTATTGTAAATGGAAATGTGATAAAAAAATTACGTAACCTGAGTGTAGTGAATGGAAATAAACCCAAATAGCAATCAAGAATACAACAATTTAAATCAAAAAGAGGAAATCAACCTAGTGGGCTGGGAGATCCGAACATTCTGGAAATATTCTTGAGAAACAAAAACAAAATCCTGAAATAGAGCAAAGCCAACATCAAATGAACACTGTCAATGAATGATTAAACTCACCAAAGGTAGAAATAAGTTTATACACGTAAAAGTTTTCAATTTGAATTCAAAAACAAATCATTGCTTGTTTACGTTAGAATTACGTTACGATATTTAAATAGTGTTAAGTTAGAACATAGAATTAGACATTATTTAGATTATTAATCACTGATTATTATTATATTTCAAATTACTCAGTCATAATATATACTGTAAAAAAATTCAGCTTATTAAAAATTCAAATTGAACCCTCCCTAAAAGATCAAATCAAATTTAATAATATTTGAATTTCAATTATTCAACAACAAAATTATTCAGTATACGGAAGAAGATTTTTTTTATCAACTGGGTTTCATGGTCTTCATGTAATTATTGGATCCACATTTTTGAGAGTTTGCCTAATCCGATTGAATGCAAATCATTTTAGATTAAGTCATCATTTCGGATTTGAAGCAGCAGCCTGATATTGACATTTTGTTGATGTAGTTTGATTATTCCTTTATCTTTCTATTTACTGATGAGGAAGCTTTTTATATAGTATAAAAATTACAATTGATTTCCAATCAAAAAATCTATTATTAACTAGTATAAATAATTATAATAATTTTATTTTTAACTTTATTAACTATTGTTCTAGCAATATTTCATACAATTATTTCTATATTAATTTCAAAAAAAACATTTATAGATCGAGAAAAAAGCTGGTAACATTGAATACAAGCAGCTAGATACAAGGGTTATCAAACCAATATTCATTCTGAAATTATATATTTAAACCATATCGAATTGGCTCCACTATGTGCGGTTGAAAAAAGTAAAAGTAAATTAAAAATTTAAGTTGTTATTCCATAACAATATATATAATATATGACTAATGTTGACTGCCGGGACATTTTGTACATTTGAAAGAACAGTGTACAATTGATTGTATATAACTTCACTTCTTCATATATCTGTTTTTGTAAGCATCTGTAATTTCAGAAGTGCCTCATAATTATTACAATGACATATCTACTTTTGTGTGTAACGTTTATTTCAATTTTTATTTCAATTTTATTTCAATTTATCTTAATAGGTGCCGAAAATCTGAAAGCTCCTTCGATAGATATTTTTTTCTTCATTTAGTCCATAATTAAATTTCATTTATGATTCATACATGCTTCGAAAGCAGTCTTTTATTCAGATATCAACTTTATACTTGATTTTAAAACCTAGACATCAGGCTTTAAACCTTGAGTAATTAATCATTTTTCGTCAATAATTCATAGATCACTCAAATGAACTGTAAGAACATTTTCAAAAATGAACTTTTCGTCATGTCCATCCCTTCATTTATTCGTGATGAATACGGATTTTGATCTGATATTCATCAATATGTATTCTTGTAATGACTACTTGCGTTTTTCACTCCCAATATATGAAGAACAACTTTTTCACAAAATAAATAATATTTTACATTAATTATCCCTGAGTAAAAAGTAGCAAATTTATAGTCCGGAGCAATTTCTAAAACATACGAATAATATTGTATCGATATCCTTACATATTACAGATTAAAGTTGCCCGCTGCGTCTGTCTGTATGTCTGTATTGAGAAATGTATGAATTCGATGAAAAATGTAGGAATTTATTGAAAAAGGATGATTTCATTGAAAAATGTATGCTTAACAATTACCAATATAATGACAATATTTGAAAAGCGCTGACGTGAAGTCGGAGGATTTTATGCGTACAAACATAGCCAGAGCGGTAACTCATTCAATTATTGAACTCGATTAACGCTGCTCTGCTCAGTTTTTATTTTAATGTTTAATGTTCTAATTGAACGACGCCTATAAACTTCTACAACACAGCCAATTTTGCCCATTAGCGAACTCAACTGAAATATTCGGACTCTGAACCTACCTTGAAAATTCAAATTCGAGCTCTTTCCGTTAGGCTAACGGACCGGATGGGTGGACGGCCGGACAGTATTGAATTTGACCTCGGATTCTTCATCAGGAAATCGAATCCAGTCATTTGAGTACATTTTCGGCTCAAATTTCTAAATGTTCAGCCATTAGAGCGAAATGATAGCTCAATGTTCCCCTAGAACATGCGCGCAAAAAAGAACCTCTTCAGGTGCGTTGGTTGCAAAACATGCAAAACGTTGGTTGCCAACTCATGTAGTCACAATGTCATATTTTTTGAAATTTTTGCCAGAAATTTGAAAGAACTCGAAATTTGTTTGTTAATTTTGGACTTAACTATGACATTAGTTCGTAAATCGGCTAAATCCGTCCAATAATTCGAAGTTTTTATTATAAATATTACATTATAAATATCTCCAAAAATTCAGATATAATCAAATTTTAATTTGTAGAGTGAATGTTGATAATCAACATTAATAATCGATCATGCAATTAGTGAGGAGCACTTCATTGTAATATTAAAAAAAGTCTGTTTTTGCAACTCAAAATAACTTGGAAACAGTTTTCTCTATTCAGTTTGGTTCATGCAGAAGTAAACATCAGCGCAAAGGAATGAAATAAGGAGATTCTCAAATCGATATCTCAATAACTGAATGGGTGAAATGCGGTATATATACCGCATTTCACCCGAGTATGTATACATAGGTATAACGTATCTACATAAATGCTCGAGCAAAATTTCTTAGAGATCAAGTCATAAGCTATTACTGAACGAAGGCGCAAAAATCGCTGATTTTACTGATAAGACAAGATAATCTGAACCAGTGGTTGCTGGTGCACGAATTCATACATTTTTCAATGAATACAAACACTTTCCAATCAACTCATCTATTTTGCAGTGAATTCACACATTTTTCAATTAATTATATGCTATTGTATTCTCAATTCAATTTATTCATCAACAAATAATTACACTGGTACGCTGTATCTTATTCTTTAGTAGTTACGCATTAATGACGCCGTCCGATGTGAAATATCGGTGTTTTCAATATTTCCATCAGATATCTCCGTATGTAACGAACGTAACTACTGTAACTAACGCGCAAGAACTCAAGACCGATTATTTACTTTCGGATGATCGCTGGAATAAGTTTTTCTAGAGTTGAAACTAACAGTTCAGTAGAAGATTGGGAGTAAATTCGTGGTTTACTCAGTTTTAGGGTAACATGCCAATTTTAAGGGGTTAAATTTTTAACCCTTCAATCCTGACTTAAAATTCCGAAGCATTCGTGAATATGCGCAGAGAGAAGATGGATGGGGGAAAATTCCATATGAGGATTTTCTGGAATTTAACGTTAGTCGCTTTGATAGGAAAATTCTGGGTTATTATAGTGATAATCATTTTATAATCCAAGATGAATAAAGTAAAATTATCACTGAACAACCAGTCCTCAACGTTGAGAAATAATGACTTAGAAATTTTGTGCACTAAAGGAAGAAGAAGAATATCATAGAGTTTTATAGAGTTAATTTGTATATTACAGATGCGTTGAAGATAATTTAATCTAATTTACCCTGTTCTAAGGTTGAGATAATTCAAAATATAAAGTTTGATAACAACTATACAGAATAAAATTGTTGGTTAATTTTTGTGTACAATTATTTCAAGTAAGTATTCAAATTATACACATGAAAATTTTATTTTGCATTTCAGTAATTGTTTTATTATGTTATTCATTTTCGAATGTTAAGTTTAGAAAATATTTATTCTAATTTACATACAATTTATATAAGATTTCCATATCACATAAGTTGTGTTCACTATTTCTATTTTGTTTGGAACTAGCGTGAAGACTTAATAGGTAGTTTTTTTTTCTATAGATTTCATTTATTGAAAAATGAAGGCACGATGATATTTTTAAAATAGATCTAGTGAATTGTTATATAAAAGATCATTCGTGATAATATCATGTCGTTGGGAATTGGGAAAATATCTATACCATAAAAAATAAATTTAGAGGATAACTGAATGAGTATCATTATTTTAATTATTCTTATTATGGAATAAAACATATTTTTTCTATTTAATTTTTTCATAGCTTCTACTTCAAATGTGTAGATTTTTAGTCGCTTGACCATAAGCACTGGTTAATTTTCACTTTAAAGCAAAAGTTGGCGTTGAATAAATTACTATCGGTAAGCATTTGATGTTGGCAACGGATCAAATGTATGAATTAGTTTAGAGCATTGAATAATTTCATTCGTTTTGTACTCAAATGATTAGCCTACATATAGGTGGTATCATTTAAAAAAGGTTCATGTCATAAGAGTTAAGATCGAACACGAACGTGAGTAGATTGATTGAATGGTTAACACTAAGGTTAAGAAAGACTAAACCACAGGAAAGTGTTTCGTAGTTTACCTTTAAACATATACCAAATATACCCACTTATTTAAACAATGAAAAATTGAATGGTTAGGTGCTAACTAGAGTAACATTACCTTAAACTAGTGTTTACTACATTTTCAAATAGAATAAAAACAAATTTTATCTATACTATTATATACATTCGTTGAAGGCTTCCGAAAACTTCGAAAAGTGGGTTACGGTTATGTAACGAATGCAAAATGGCTCGAATAATAGAAGTTATATGAAATTTCTTTGGATTGAAACTAATTTAGACATATGACCCAAAAACGAATAAATAATTCTAACCCATAGTAATTTAGCCAACACAGACATTCGATGTTGTGAAACACCATTGTTCTTAATTGAAATTTAACCAAAGTGTTTTTGACAGATTTACCGGAAAAATAACCAGACATTTGAAACTAGCCCTAATTCAAAATTTATCACTTCATTCTGTTTACAGATTCTTAACCATCTTTTGCAAGAAAGTATTTACATGTTGGAGCGTATAATTTTGGCGTGCATAACTCTGGAAGAATTAGATATGGAATTGATATCGGCAGTAGAAAGGGGAGATGAGGATATGACACTGAGATTACTGAAAAGAGGAGTTAATCCCAACAGAGCAGATCACAAAGGATACTGTACTCTTCACCATGCAGTAAAGCAAGGCCACAATATTCTGATTAGGCATCTTGTAAAATACGGCGCTGACATCGAAAAGGAAGGAATATTATATGGATACAAACCCTTACACTTAATCGTGTCAACAAACAACCAAATGAAATGCTTGGAGGAACTGATGAGGTGTAATGTTGATTTAAAAAGCAAAGATTGTATTGGAAACACTTTATTACAACTAAGTGTAAAGAATAATCCAGATAATGTCTACTTCATCAAAAAACTTATTTCTTTTGGTATGGATATAAATACGGTCGACATTGTAGGCAATAATTGTATGCACAATCTAGCTTCCAGTCGTGGTAAAGATCAAAATATTAAAATCGTGGCAAAACTTTTCATCAAAAAAGGTATCAATATAGACTGTCAGAATCGGACATTATTGGAAACACCCTTGCATATAGCTGCTAGACGTGGAAAATCATTTCTAATCGATATGCTCTTAGGCGAAGGGGCGGTTATAGATGTGATAGACAAAAATGGTCTTATTCCTTTCGACAACGTGCCAACGTCAGCGATAAATGTCTTTCGCGTATTCATCAAGCATCTGGCGTTAAAAATACACCGAGGAGAAATTGTAAACATGAATTTAGTGCATAAAATAAATTCGAATATCCAGCTGAAGCTATTATATGATAATATTGTTGAGGATTTGGAACGCCTAAAAGAACCAATAATAGAATCTCATAATGTCTCATATTACCATATATTGTGTGGGAAGAGTGAAAATGTGTTGAAGTATATGAGGAACTTTGTGATAAGCGACAATGTTACAGGCTATACGAAGATCTCTACCATATATAAAAAGGAAATTCAACAGAAAATAGAGAAAGTGACAGAAATGATGAAAAACAAGGAAATTATTTACAACAAAGTGAATGAGATATTCGATTATAAACTACCACATTTGTGTGTAGAGAAAATCTGTAGTTATCTTCACCCAGAAGATATTGCAAGATGTTGAAATTCTGGATAAGAAAATAATATTGCTTTTGGAGATTAGTTATATGTGTATTATATTATCAAAATGTGTATATATATTGTAAAACTATGTATAAATAATAAATATATGAATAATTGTTAAGATATTCAAGGGTTGTGATTTATTCTAGATTTGAAATGAACGATTCATACTTTTTTATGCAGTTCCAATGAAATATAAATGAAATGAATGACTCTTGGTGAAACATTATAACAATTTTATTTAGAATCATTCTCGCAGATTCTTTCCTAACTATTATGTCAAATACAGAGTATAAGACCAAAATAGAAGACTTAATGAAATCCGAAAATTTGAGAGAACTTAAATCAGACCTAAAAAATAGTTTTCGTAGATCAGTGAAGCAATAGTTTTATGATTACAAGAATATTTTTATTGTTGAAAACCCAAAAACTCTAAATGTCATGAATCCTACAGAACCTGTTCTTTATGGAATGCCAAAATTACATAAAGACGACATTATTATTAGAACTGTTGTTTCATATATAAATGCTCCAGCTTATAAATTATGTGAATTTCAATAATTATAAATAATATTTATCGAGACATCTGCTGACAATTCAATCTCTTAAACTAATATAGGTGAGACAACAAAATTGTCTTTATGAAATATAAATGATTTGAAGTAAAACACTTTATTTCCGCTTATTTTTATTTTTCAACCACAATTGTTTCGTCAATTACATATTGACTTCTTCAGGTGCGTATGGCTACTAGAGTAACCATACTCACCTGACGTGAGCAAAAAATGTTACGGGAACTAAGCATTTTCCGCCTAGTAATAAAAAAAATTCTATTTCCACACAATTCTTAATGTTGGCTTAATCATATTCTACATTTGAACTGATACTGTATGAATACTATTAAGCCACAATATGGCGAATAATTGTCGTTCAACAATAAAAAGCTTGTGTAAATTGAATTTCATTTATAAGTAATTCAAAATTACTTTTAATCTATTACAGACCGAATCCTTCCATTAAACCCTTTCCTTTTAGCGCGATTGTTCCATATGTAACAAAAATAATTTGCACTAAGTATAGGTATTTTTCACCTTCACTTATCAACAAAACGCATAGAAAATAATATTTTTCCGCAAATCATTCATCAGGTTTGCTTTTGTATACAAAATGGCAAATTATCATTGAAACCCTTTCAATTTCAAAATCGGGAGTATTTTCTATAAACTTTCGATATTTCTCAAGAAATGAATTTCGGGAAAGAAGGAATTTTTATAACATGTTCATTGAAAAAGTTCCATTGTTGGGAAGGAGCATTCAAAATTCAATAATTTCTTTCGTTAACAAATAATATTATTGGTTAATATTCCGAAATGAAATATAATTCTAATGAAAATGATTCGAATAAGTTATCAACATTATCCCATATTTCATAGATTATTCCAAACTCATTATTTTAAAATTACCTACCAGCGTTCAGTGAAGTGCTAATGTATTTCTGAGTATATCTTAATATCATAACAGTAAAACTTTTGGGTTCTGTTAATTATGAAGTTTCATCAGTGATACATGATCGCGAAACACACATCTTTTGTATATTTATGCAAATTTATTTCAGGTAAGTTATTAATTTCAGGTAGAAAAATGAAAAAATATTGAATAACCTAAACGACATATCTTTCTAAATTATCCGAAGAGGTCAAATTATTTGTATTTAGCTGCCAATCTTAACATCGGAATTTCCAAAAATATTTATTAGAGTAACAATCTTATTCTTCATCTATCGACATTTTAGTGCATGAGACATGGAAACTACCCAATTTTTATTCTCCCAATATTTACGAAATTACAGAATCTTAGTATATTTACCTGTTACAGAAACCATATAATTAAATCTTCCCTTACTCCGAGAAAGAACCAATTCGGTAATAAAACAAGAAATAATAAATGTTTTGACAGTTTGCCTGCAACAAAATTATTTCACGTTTAACGGCAAGATTCACATATGTTACTATCCGAAATGGATTTTATGGATTCTCTAGACAGCAGAATAATAAAAAGCCACTACTTTAAATGCTTCATATATTGGTACAGATATATAGATGATGTTTTATGTTTATTCAATGTCGCTGATAGATCATTTTGTTTGTTTGTGGAATTCTTGATTAAATTATCCACATCCATGCAATTCACTAATGAATTAGAAAAAAACAGTAGTACCAAATTTTGCTATACAGATTGATATCTGTACGATGGGTCGATTAAGAATGTTGGATTTTTTAAAATCTGTTATACAGGGGTGTTATACAGGGTGATTCAAAAATTATTGTATGCGACCTCGGACCGCGTCTGTAGTGTACATAGAGGGGTCATCCGAGAAGTAAAGTACGGCGGTCGTCCGTACGAATATTTTCGTTTCGTCGGAAGAAAGGGCAAAATGACACCTGTCATAATTCTCCTAACTTTATTGAAATTAATTGTGATAACAATCACGCTGGAAATAATACCATTAGAAAATAATATACTACCCGTCCTAATAGGAAAAGCCTATATCACAAATAGATATTTATAATTGATCTATCACATTGATTTGAATAAGATAGAAAAAATAATTTTCAAATATCAGTAAGAAATTGAAGACCTCAAAACGCAACAATTAGATTTCGCTCAAACAGCAAATTTAGAACATTCAAATGAAATAAATTTTAAAGCCCATGAAGAGATTCCTAATGAAAATATTGGAACTAAAAGAGGACTAGTTAATCTCGGTGGCAAGATTTCAAAATTATTATTCGGAACCTCAGGTTCTCATGATGAGGAATTGTATAGAAATTATTTTCTATGAGGAATCAGAAGCAGATAGATACTGTCGTGAATGATCTTTACAAGATTAATCTTTTACATGAATCTACTTTACCCTATGCTAAATTTGCTGAATTGATAACAAACGTCACAATTATACATGTTAATTATTTGAAAGATTATTATCAATTGTGATACGAAGATTATCTTCCAAAATACAATATTATTATTTTTGATATCAATTCCCACTATTTATGAAAAAGGATATAACTTATACAAGTTTTACTTCCTACCCCAAAATAATTTGACCGTTTCCCATACCAATTCCTATATGCTCTCGCAAGAAGAATTACTAGAATGGTCAATAAACCAATCCCATCCAATTGAAGCAGATTTCTTATGTAATCCAAGGAGAATCCAATGATGAAGAAACCAAGAAAGATGACGTTCCTGATATAGTGTTAGAAGACTTAGAACAATGGAATGTTTGATATTTCAAAGTTTCTGTATTATTTATCACAATGCTCATTTTTGTAAAAATTATATTTGCTTTTGCTTTCAGACATTTTAGAAAAAATGTATTCTCTAAAGCTACACTTTCAGCTGATAACTTCCTCTATGAAGGGGATGAATTACATAATCTTAACCCTTATTAATTTAATGGATTTTTTCCAATACTCCATAAGACCTGTATATTAGCATGTATTTTTATTGTAATTCAAAATTTCTCCCCATGAATCATATCATAATTTAGATAAGGACACCTATAAATACCATTGTGATTGTTTATTCTTCAAGAGATTGGACGCATTCATCATTGTATTCAAATGAATATATATATATATATATATTTTTTTTTTTATATATTTATATATATAATATATATATATATATATATTTATATATCTATTTTTTTTTTTTTTTTTTTTTTTTTTAAATCACCATTATGGGAGTTTCCTCTAGAAGGTCCGGGTCTTAACGACCAAGGACCTTCTAGGCAGCTGTAAGGAACATTCTAACAATTCTTGTTGTCCAGAGGATCACCTCCTTCTGAGCTTTACTTATCAACTCCTGATCCAGTTCAAGGAGTTCCGTATTTTCTGCCAGGTGGCTCTCAACCAATCCATTCGTGGAGATTATCAGGGGCAGAATCTTTACCGTTCTTAGCTGGTGTATCTCTTTTATTTCAAAAGCCAGGTCGTGGTACTTTGTTAGTTTCTCCGTGTACGCTCTACTTATGTTATCATCTGCCGGGACGGTTATATCAATGATTGTTGCTTTGCGGTTTCCTTTATCAAAGATCACGATGTCGGGCCTGTTGTGCGGCACCGATCTATCCGTTATTATCGGGTTGTCCCAGTAGAGTTTGAACTGACTGTTTTCAAGTATCGGCTTGGGTAAGTATTCGTGTACCTTTCGAGAGGTAAGTATAAGTCCTACTTTCATGGCAATGGCTTGGTGAAAGATTTTTGCCATAGCATTATGTCGCTGGGTGTACTCCCTGGGTGCAAGAATGGGGCATGAGGATGTCACATGTTGTATAGACTCCAAGGCTTGGCAGCATTTCCGGCATCTGTCAGTCGGTATGTTCTTTTTGGCTATATGTTTCAGGTACGCTCTTGTTGGCACTACCTGATCTTGGATTGCGATGAGACGTCCCTCGGTTTCTGGGAATAAATAACCGGATTTAAGGTAAGTTAGTGACTGCTCTCTATTAACTCTATTTTCTTTCAGTGCCTCCGGATACCTGCCATGTAAGGGTTTGCCGTGCCATTCCTCCAATAGTTGTTCAGATGATGGCGTCTGTGGTGGGTTATTTCTGCTTGCCAGATTTAAAGCCGTGATGTTGCGGTCTTCCTGGCATATTGATTGAAAGAACGGTAAGTTTTTTGAGTGGAAATATTCTCTGAGTTCAGTTACCGCTTTATTGTGGGCCTTTTCAACATTTCGCAAACCCCTTCCTCCTTGGTGCCTAGGAATGTAAAGTCTGATCACCGATGCATGGGGATGGTGGATGCCGTATTTAGACATTAGGACTCGCACATGTGTGTCAATCGCCTTCAACTCTGTGCTTGACCACCTGATCACGCCGAAAGAGTAGGCTATACTTGGAATTGCCCATGTATTGATTGCCGTAAACATTGCCTTGGGGTTCAGTTTACTGCGGAGGGTTTTTTTTATTCTAGCAAAAAATTTATTTTTGAAATCTTCTTTCTGTTTTGATGTTCTTATCTCCAATGCTTGTTGTATACCCAGGTACTTATATGATTCTTCTGGGCTTAGTTCTTGTATAGCCACCTCATCTTGAATAAGCATTTCTCCCCCTTGTGTCAACTTTCCTCTCTTGACGTGTAATGAGGCACATTTGTCCAGCCCCATCTCCATTCTGATGGTTTGTGTGAAAGATGTCACTATCCCAAGAAGGCTCCTCAGTTGCTCCTCATTCGCGGCATATAGCTTGAGGTCATCTATATACAGTTGATGAGTAATTTTGATGTTTGACCTGTCGTCCACAAGGTATCCGTATCGGTTGTTGTTGAGCAGCCTACTGAGGAGGTTTAAAGCTAGACAAAACCAGAGGGTGCTGAGTTTATCCCCTTGGAAGATGCCAGTTAAGATTCTTATCTCTGGTGTTATTATTTTGCCGAATGTTAAGTTCGTCCTCCAGGTTGTCATCAGATGTTCTAGTAAGCCTATAATGTTTCCAGATACACCGTAGAGTTTCAGAACTTTAAGAAGCCAGGAGTGCGGGACCGAGTCGAAAGCCTTCTTGTAGTCGACCCATGCGACCGAGATGTTCCTTAACTTCTTCCTTGCCTGTTTGGTTATAAGATGATCGATGGTTAACAACTCCTTGCAGCCCTGGGCACCTCTTCTGCAGCCATTCTGCTCTCGTGCAAGGATCTTGTACTTGCTTACATGCTTCCACAGATGTTTGGTGATTATTCCTGTGAGTATCTTATAGACAGTAGGAAGACATGTAATGGGTCGATAAGCCTTGGGGTCAGGACTGGTGTTTCCTTTTGGAAGCATATGGGTGACCCCCAAAGTGAAAAACTCTGGTATGATGGAGGGTTCCGCCAACGCTCTCTGAAAAAATTTGGCCAATTTATGGTGAGTGGCCTTGAAGTTTTTCCACCAGTAATTATGGAGTTTGTCAGATCCTGGAGCAGCCCAGTTATTTGAGTTCTTAAGGACAGATGATATGTCTTCCTCCATAATTTCGAGATCTTCCATGGTGTAGTTTCCTGCCTCCTTCTCAGCGTCTTTTATCCAGAAAACCTCATCATCATGAGTCTCCCTTCGCTCCCAAATTCCCTTCCAGACTTCAAACATTTCTCTCTCATCTGGTTTCACTCCTTCCGTGTTGTTTGCGTTCTCAAGCTTGCGGAAGAACTCTTTAGGATTTTTGTAGTACAGCTGGTTGTTCCTATACCTCTTTACTCTTTCGTTGTACCTTTGTATGCGGTTTCCTAACGCTTTCACCTTCTGTTTCAGCTTGTCGAGGACCACCATCATCTGCTCTGCGAGAAGTTGGTTCGAGCCATTTGTTCTAATACGTGATTCTGATGCGATCTGCCGTACTCCCTTCATGATCCTGTTGGACGGTATTTCTGTATTGAGGTAAGTATGTAAGGTGCCAATTCTTTTTCTTATAATCCTAATTTTCTTTTCCAGCCTCATTTTCCATGGTGGTATCATTTCTTGACGGCGAGTTGGTTGGGCCCCGCTTATGCTTATTTTGAGATCTTCGCATACTGTGATTGCTCCAGCGTATACGCAGTCGACCACCTCTCTCAGTGTGGCGGTTACATCGATGTATCTCTCCATTATCCTGTTGATTTTTTGGACACACTCTAGCATTTCTTTGGATTGCTTCATTCTTGGGATGTTTGCCCTTTTACTCGGAGAAAGTCCTGAGTATTTCTGGAGGTTTCGGTAATAATTACGTTCTAGCCTGGATGGTTGTACGCATCTATCTATATATATATATATATATATATATATATATATATATATATATATATATATATATATATATATATATATATATATATATATTTATATATATATATATATATATTTATATATATATATATATAAATATCTGTATATATATATATATATATATATATATATACATATATTTATATATATATATATACTATATATATATATATACTATATATATATATATATACTATATATACGTTCTGTCAAGAAAGTACCGGGAATTATCGATTTAAATCTGGCGGGGTAATGAGGCAGGTAAAAAATTTTTTTCCTAGGTTGGTACCACCGTCCTTAATTACTATGCCAAGCTTTAGCAGGATCTGTCAACTAGTGTGTTTGCAACAGCTGATTAAGTCAGTCGATGTCAGAGTGCGTGCCGATTTTTACTATGGGTGATTACGTTGAGCAAAGAATTTGTTTAAAGTTTAGTGTTGCAAATGAATTTTCGTGTGCCGATGCATTGAGAATGTTGCAAAAGGCCTTTGGTGATAATGCTCTATCGAAAACTCGTGCATATCAGTGGTACAGAGCCTTGAAGGACGGTCGTGAAGTGGTCGAAGACTTGCCTCGTTCCGGACGCCCATCGACGGCTTCGATCGAAGATAACGTCGATAAAATTAAGGAAAGGGTGCTGGAAAACCGTCGTACCAGCTTGAGAGAGATAGCACATGATCTTAAGATATCCCACGAGTTCGCACGTACGATTTTGATTCATATTTTGGGCATGAGAAAGATGGCCGCACGACTCGTACCGAAAGACCTGAATTTTCTTCAAAAACGTCATCACGAACAGGTTGCTTCAGACATGCTGGATCGCTGTAATTCCGATTCTTCATTCATAGAACGCATTATAACTGGTGATGAGACCTGGGTCTACGCGTACGATATGCAAACAAGCCAGCAATCATCGGAATGGGTGGCAAAAACTGAGCCGAAACCGAAAAAACCACGCCAAAGCCGCTCGAAAATGAAGGTGATGCTCATTGTTTTCTTCGATATCCGTGGCGTGGTGCACTACGAATTCGTTCCAGAGGGTCAGACGGTAAACAAGGAGTATTACCTAGGCGTTATGAAACGTTTGCGTGAGCGTATCCGTAAGAAGCGGTCAAATTTGTGGGCGAACAACACATGGATTTTGCATGACGATAACGCGCCTTCTCACCGAGCTACGATTGTGACTGACTTTCTCGCCAAAAACTCAACAAACGTGCTTCAGCAACCACCGTATTCGCCGGATTTGGCTCCCTGCGACTTTTTCCTCTTCCCAAAACTAAAATTGCCCCTTCGTGGCACCCGTTTTGAGTCGATTGAAGCCATAAAACAAAATTCGGCGCGAGAGCTAAAGTCCATCCCGGAAAGCGCCTATAAAAAATGTTTCGATAATTGGAAGTGCCGTTGGCATAGATGTATTGGAGCAAATGGAGCCTATTTTGAAGGCGACCCAATAAATTTTGACGATTAAATGTGAAAATGATGTTTTAATTAAAAATTCCCGGTAGTTTCTTGACAGAGTAGTATATATATATATATATATATATATATATATATATTTATATAGTATTACAGTTAAATTAAATAATTATACGAATATATTATAGAAATGACTCACCGTTGAGTCGTTAGAGTTTAACCAAACCGAAATTAATTAAATAATATCCATTCCTATAGAAATATTAATAATTTAATTCATAAAAATAGAAGAAAGAGCATATTCAGAGCACATAACGACAAGTCGAGTGAAAATTCTTTGAACAGGGATCAGAAATCAGTATACTTGTTGACAATTTATAAACAGAATTCACAGGCAGATTTAAATACACAATTATTCAATGTAAAAAAGCCACAGTTGCATTAAATAGAAGTAATTTGAATTTAGATATGTAATTTGAAATCGATGAAGAAATTGTTGAAAAGATTTGTTACTTTAATGAATCACAGATGAACTTCAGTGAAATCATTGACAACGAACAAGGTAAATTAAATATAACTCACCAGAATTATGTAAACGGGACAAATTTGATCAAAATTCAATTAATTAAATGAAAGATACATCTACGTCAGATATTTTTAAATTATTAATGTCAGAGATATCCTTCAAGATGTTTAGGCATCAAAAGAATTATAATAGCACCTAAGATTTATGAATTTAATCAATTTCATAAGTAATAATGAGTAATTTATAAGTTATAAGCATCAGAACTTAAACTTTGTTAAATTTTGACACTTGAAATACTTTACTGATGAAAAGCAAGACTTTGATTGTTCTATTCAACATGAAACATACATCAAAATGTAGTTAACAAAATAGGATAATTTTCAACAGTGGTTTCAAACCAAGAAATATTGTAAATTTTGTAAAATAATCGAAAGCATCATTTTTCAATAATTTTGACAGAAGCTAGTAAGCTTTGAAATTCAATTTTTCGTGAAAACTATTAATAGGAAAGACACAGAAAAATTGGCAAGTCTTTAAAATACGAAAACAGAATTCACATCGGCCTGTCTCAAAATAGAACATTACTCTCTTCAATAGTCCAGGTCCAAAACCTAAAAATAAATCAATAATATTGTTGTAAATGGAAATGTGATAAAAAAATAACGTTACCTGAGTGTAGTGAATGGAAATAAACCCAAATAGCAATCAAGAATACAACAATTTAAATCAAAAAGAGGAAATCAACCTAGTGGGCTGGGAGATCCGAACATTCTGGAAATATTCTTGAGAAACAAAAACAAAATCCTGAAATAGAGCAAAGCCAACATCAAATGAACACTGTCAATGGATGATTAAACTTACCAAAGGTAGAAATAAGTTTATACATGTAAAAGTTTTCAATTTGAATTCAAAAACAAATCATTGCTTGTTTACGTTAGAATTACGTTACGATATTTAAATAGTGTTAAGTTAGAACATAGAATTAGACATTATTTAGATTATTGATCACTGATTATTATTATATTTCAAATTACTCAGTCATAATATATACTGTAAAAAAATTCAGCTTATTAAAAATTCAAATTGAACCCTCCCTAAAAGATCAAATCAAATTTAATAATATTTGAATTTCAATTATTCAACAACAAAATTAAAATCTTAAGCTGATTCAGTATACGGAAGAAGATTTTTTTTATCAACTGGGTTTCATGGTCTTCATGTAATTATTGGATCCACATTTTTGAGAGTTTGCCTAATCCGATTAAATGCAAATCATTTTAGATTAAGTCCTCATTTCGGATTTGAAGCAGCAGCCTGATTTTGACATTTTGTTGATGTTGTTTGATTATTCCTTTATCTTTCTATTTACTGATGAGGAAGCTATTTATATAGTATAAAAATTACAATTGATTTCCAATCAAAAAATCTATTATTAACTAGTATAAATAATTATAATAATTTTATTTTTAATTTTAATAACTATTGTTCTAGCAATATTTCATACAATTATTTCTATATTAATTTCAAAAAAAACATTTATAGATCGAGAAAAAAGCTGGTAACATTGAATACAAGCAGCTAGATACAAGGGTTATCAAACCAGTATTCATTCTGAAATTATATATTTAAACCATATCGAATTGGCTCCACTATGTGCGGTAGAAAAAAGTAAAAGTGAATTAAAAATTTAAGTTGTTATTCCATAACAATATATATAATATATGACTAATGTTGACTGCCGGGACATTTTGTACATTTGAAAGAACAGTGTACAATTGATTTTATATAACTTCACTTCTTCATATATCTGTTTTTGTAAGCATCTGTAATTTCAGAAGTGCCTCATAATTATTACAATGACATATCTACTTTTGTGTGTAACGTTTATTTCAATTTTTATTTCAATTTTATTTCAATTTATCTTAATAGGTGCCGAAAATCTGAAAGCTCCTTCGATAGATATTTTTTTCTTCATTTAGTCCATAATTAAATTTCATTTATGATTCATACATGCTTCGAAAGCAGTCTTTTATTCAGATATCAACTTTATACTTGATTTTAAAACCTAGACATCAGGCTTTAAACCTTGAGTAATTAATCATTTTTCGTCAATAATTCATAGATCACTCAAATGAACTGTAAGAACATTTTCAAAAATGAACTTTTCGTCATGTCCATCCCTTCATTTATTCGTGATGAATACGGATTTTGATCTGATATTCATCAATATGTATTCTTGTAATGACTACTTGCGTTTTTCACTCCCAATATATGAAGAACAACTTTTACACAAAATAAATAATATTTTACATTAATTATCCCTGAGTAAAAAGTAGCAAATTTATAGTCCGGAGCAATTTCTAAAACATATGAATAATATTGTATCAATATCCTTACATATTACAGATTAAAGTTGCCCGCTGCGTCTGTCTGTATGTCTGTTCGCGATTAACTCGAAAAGTGATGAAAGCATTTTTATGCGGCTTTAACCAATTGATAGACTGATTTATGAGGAAGATTGGTACACAGTTTGACAAGGTTTTATGCGAATTGGTTGAGATATGATGATAAATGTCGAGTTTGGGAGCTTTCTTTGGAAAAGATGCCTAATCTCTTTGAGATATAACAAAACTATGCATGGTAGGATATTCCTCTTTTATAGGTCTCCAAAGAAGTCCGCGATGGCAATGGATCAGCTTACTAATTATCGATTTTAAATTCTGGAAAAAGTTTACCTACCAACAATGCGGCAATTGGAAAGCTATTCAAACGAATGCAGTATTAATAATGTGTTAATTATTATAGAAATACTTTACATTAGTAACCTCAAGAAATATATGCACGTCATTAAAATGTTTCACACTATATAATTTAAACGAATATCTAAGGAGTAGTCTAAAATAATTTGCACCTTGAATCAGAAAAATATAGAGTAAAAAAAATTAAATCAGTTTGGAAGACTCACAAAGTTCGTTTTGGTTTTATCATTCAATAAGTAGTTTTATAGATCTACTAAAAAATCCGCGATGGCATATATCTCTTTTAAGGATAGCTTATTTTAGCTTTTCTATATTCTGAAAATATTGTCACATACAATGCAGTAATTGAAAAACTATTTAGATGGAAACAGTAACTCAAACATGTTAGTTATCTTAAGCATTTCATGCGCATTATTTCGTTTTTATTTATCATTACGTGGGTATACATAAAATTTCATTTTTTTAATATGATACGTTGTTAAAACCATCTGGGAGCGAATATGAAGTTTAATGTAAGAAGCTAGATTGGATTCGAAAAAACACATGCTTCTTAAAATTTTACCGACGTCATCATGTCAATTGGTAAAAAACGGATGAAAATCGGTCGAAATATTCTTCAGTTCGTAAACTAGATAGAATCGGTAAGCAGTACGTTGATGACGAATCTACGAATGCGTAGAAGGCCATGGTAGATTTTTATTGAATAATTCACTGAAAAATCTATGAATTCATACAATATTCCATAAATTCATACTAAAATGTATGTATACTAAAATGTATGAATTCATACAATAAAGTACGAATTCATACAAAAGTCTATGAATTCATTCAAAAATGTATGAATTCATTGAAAAATATATGAATTCATTGCAAAGTGTATGAATTCATAGAACAATATATGAATTCATTGAAACTGTATGAATTCATTGAGAAATGTATGAATTCGTTGAAAAATGTAGGAATTTATTGAAAAAGGATGATTTCATTGAAAAATGTATGCTTAACAATTACCAATATAATGACAATATTCGAAAAGCGCTGACGTGAAGTCGGAAGATTTTATGCGCACAAACATAGCCAGAGCGGTAACTCATTCAATTATTGAACTCGATTAACGCTGCTCTGCTCAGTTTTTATTTTAATGTTTAATGTTCTAATTGAACGACGCCTATAAACTTCTACAACACAGCCAATTTTGCCCATTAGCGAACTCAACTGAAATATTCGGACTCTGAACCTACCTTGAAAATTCAAAGATTCGAGCTCTTTCCGTTAGGCTAACGGACCGGATGGATGGACGGCCGGACAGTATTGAATTTGACCTCGGATTCTTCATCAGGAAATCGAATCCAGTCATTTGAGTACATTTCCGGCTCAAATTTCTAAATTTTCAGCCATTAGAGCGAAATGATAGCTCAATGTTCCCCTAGAACATGCGCGCAAAAAAGAACCTCTTCAGGTGCGTTGGTTGCAAAACATGCAAAACGTTGGTTGCCAACTCATGTAGTCACAATGTCATATTTTTTGAAATTTTTGCCAGAGATTTGAAAGAACTCGAAATTTGTTTGTTAATTTTGGACTCAACTATGACATTAGCTCGTAAATCGGCTAAATCCGTCCAATAATTCGAAGTTTTTATTATAAATATTACATTATAAATATCTCCAAAAATTCAGATATAATCAAATTTTAATTTGTAGAGTGAATGTTGATAATCAACATTAATAATCGATCATGCAATTAGTGAGGAGCACTTCATTGTAATATTAAAAAAAGTCTGTTTTTGCAACTCAAAATAACTTGGAAACAGTTTTCTCTATTCAGTTTGGTTCATGCAGAAGTAAACATCAGCGCAAAGGAATGAAATAAGGAGATTCTCAAATCGATATCTCAATAACTGAATGGGTGAAATGCGGTATATATACCGCATTTCACCCGAGTATGTATACATAGGTATAACGTATCTACATAAATGCTCGAGCAAAATTTCTTAGAGATCAAGTCATAAGCTATTACTGAACGAAGGCGCAAAAATCGCTGATTTTACTCGACTTATTTTTTGGATGTCGGTTTACAGATATCTTAGCGATTATTAGCCAATCACAAATACCATTACAATCAGTAGATTATTAATTTCGGATAATGTAACAATATTTCTCAACAATACACTAGCAAAAGTAAAGGTTTATTCTAACAGAAAGCATGTCCGTACAATTCGATAAGACAAGATAATCTGAACCAGTGGTTGCTGGTGCACGAATTCATACATTTTTCAATGAATACAAACACTTTCCAATCAACTCATCTATTTTGCAGTGAATTCACACATTTTTCAATTAATTATATGCTATTGTATTCTCAATTCAATTTATTCATCAACAAATAATTACACTGGTACGCTGTATCTTATACATTAGTAGTTACGCATTAATGACGCCGTCCGATGTGAAATATCGGTGTTTTCAATATTTCCATCAGATATCTCGGTATGTAACTAACGTAACTACTGTAACTAACGCGCAAGAACTCAGGACCGATTATTTACTTTCGGATGATCGCTGGAATAAGTTTTTCTAGAGTTGAAACTAACAGTTCAGTAGAAGATTGGGAGTAAATTCGTGGTTTACTCAGTTTTAGGGTAACATGCCAATTTTAAGGGGTTAAATTTTTAACCCTTCAATCCTGACTTAAAATTCCGAAGCATTCGTGAATATGCGCAGAGAGAAGATGGATGGGGGAAAATTCCATATGAGGATTTTCTGGAATTTAACGTTAGTCGCTTTGATAGGAAAATTCTGGGTTATTATAGAGATAATCATTTTATAATCCAAGATGAATAAAGTAAAATTATCCTGAACAACCAGTCCTCAACGTTGAGAAATAATGACTTAGAAATTTTGTGCACTAAAGGAAGAAGAAGAATATCATAGAGTTTTATAGAGTTAATTTGTATATTACAGATGCGTTGAAGATAATTTAATCTAATTTACCCTGTTCTAAGGTTGAGATAATTCAAAATATAAAGTTTGATTACAACTATACAGAATAAAATTGTTGGTTAATTTTTGTGTACAATTATTTCAAGTAAGTATTCAAATTATACACATGAAAATTTTATTTTGCATTTCAGTAATTGTTTTATTCTGTTATTCATTTTCGAATGTTAAGTTTAGAAAATATTTATTCTAATTTACATACAATTTATATAAGATTTCCATATCACATAAGTTGTGTTCACTATTTCTATTTTGTTTGGAACTAGCGTGAAGACTTAATAGGTAGTTTTTTTTTCTATAGATTTCATTTATTGAAAAATGAAGGCACGATGATATTTTTAAAATAGATCTAGTGAATTGTTATATAAAAGATCATTCGTGATAATATCATGTCGTTGGGAATTGGGAAAATAACTATACCATAAAAAATAAATTTAGAGGATAACTGAATGAGTATCATTATTTTAATTATTCTTATTATGGAATAAAACATATTTTTTCTATTTAATTTTTTCATAGCTTCTACTTCAAATGTGTAGATTTTTAGTCGCTTGACCATAAGCACTGGTTAATTTTCACTTTAAAGCAAAAGTTGGCGTTGAATAAATTACTATCGGTAAGCATTTGATGTTGGCAACGGATCAAATGTATGAATTAGTTTAGAGCATTGAATAATTTCATTCGTTTTGTACTCAAATGATTAGCCTACATATAGGTGGTATCATTTAAAAAAGGTTCATGTCATAAGAGTTAAGATCGAACACGAACGTGAGTAGATTGATTGAATGGTTAACACTAAGGTTAAGAAAGACTAAACCACAGGAAAGTGTTACGTAGTTTACCTTTAGACATATACCAAATATACCCACTTATTTAAACAATGAAAAATTGAATGGTTAGGTGCTAACTAGAGTAACATTACCTCAATTAAAACAAATTGTAGAAATTGCTATGTTTTACTACCAATAAAAATATATATTTTTATTGGTAGTAAAATATAGTAATTTCTACAATTTGTTTTAATTATGATCAACTACCAAATAGTGACGGCTGAAACAATTCAGTAAAATTACCTCACTTCATTACTGTTCTGTTATATAGATGGGAGTAATATTGATGTATTTTTGAATGAAAATGTAATAAGTATGTTGAGAATTATTCCATTAAGTAGTCAGCAAACTTTTAATTTGGCTTAACAGTATGACATTCATTTCTATTTATTCATATTTTATATATTTACTTCATCTTCGTCGAGTTTCGTAGTGTTTACTACATTTTCAAATAGAATAAAAACAAATTTTATCTATACTATTATATACATTCGTTGAAGGCTTCCGCAAAACTTCGAAAAGTAGGTTACGGTTATGTAACGAATGCAAAATGGCTCGAATAATAGAAGTTATATGAAATTTCTTTGGATTGAAACTAATTTAGACATATGACCCAAAAACGAATAAATAATTCTAACCCATAGTAATTTAGCCAACACAGACATTCGATGTTGTGAAACACCTTTGTTCTTAATTGAAATTTAACCAAAGTGTTTTTGACAGATTTACCGGAAAAATAACCAGACATTTGAAACTAGCCCTAATTCAAAATTTATCACTTCATTCTGTTTACAGATTCTTAACCATCTTTTGCAAGAAAGTATTTACATGTTGGATCGTATAATTTTGGCGTGCATAACTCTGGAAGAATTAGATATGGAATTGATATCGGCAGTAGAAAGGGGAGATGAGGATATGACACTGAGATTACTGAAAAGAGGAGTTAATCCCAACAGAGCAGATCACAAAGGATACTGTACTCTTCACCATGCAGTAAAGCAAGGCCACAATATTCTGATTAGGCATCTTGTAAAATACGGCGCTGACATCGAAAAGGAAGGAATATTATATGGATACAAACCCTTACACTTAATCGTGTCAACAAACAACCAAATGAAATGCTTGGAGGAACTGATGAGGTGTAATGTTGATTTAAAAAGCAAAGATTGTATTGGAAACACTTTATTACAACTAAGTGTAAAGAATAATCCAGATAATGTCTACTTCATCAAAAAACTTATTTCTTTTGGTATGGATATAAATACGGTCGACATTGTAGGCAATAATTGTATGCACAATCTAGCTTCCAGTCGTGGTAAAGATCAAAATATTAAAATCGTGGCAAAACTTTTCATCAAAAAAGGTATCAATATAGACTGTCAGAATCGGACATTATTGGAAACACCCTTGCATATAGCTGCTAGACGTGGAAAATCATTTCTAATCGATATGCTCTTAGGCGAAGGGGCGGTTATAGATGTGATAGACAAAAATGGTCTTATTTCTTTCGACAACGTGCCAACGTCAGCGATAAATGTCTTTCGCGTATTCATCAAGCATCTGGCGTTAAAAATACACCGAGGAGAAATTGTAAACATGAATTTAGTGCATAAAATAAATTCGAATATCCAGCTGAAGCTATTATATGATAATATTGTTGAGGATTTGGAACGCCTAAAAGAACCAATAATAGAATCTCATAATGTCTCATATTACCATATATTGTGTGGGAAGAGTGAAAATGTGTTGAAGTATATGAGGAACCTTGTGATAAGGGACAATGTTTCAGGCTATACAAAGATCTCTACCATATATAAAAAGGAAATTCAACAGAAAATAGAGAAAGTGACAGAAATTATGAAAAACAAGGAAATTATTTACAACAAAGTGAATAAGATATTCGATTATAAACTACCACATTTGTGTGTAGAGAAAATCTGTAGTTATCTTCACCCAGAAGATATTGCAAGATGTTGAAATTCTGGATAAGAAAATAATATTGCTTTTGGAGATTAGTTATATGTGTATTATATTATCAAAATGTGTATATATATAGTAAAAACTATGTATAAATAATAAATATATGAATAATTGTTAAGATATTCAAGGGTTGTGATTTATTCTAGATTTGAAATGAACGATTCATACTTTTTTATGCAGTTCCAATGAAATATATATGAAATGAATGACTCTTGGTGAAACATTATAACAATTTTATTTAGAATCATTCTCGCAGTTTCTTTCCTAACTATTATGTCAAATACAGAGTACAAAACCAAAATAGAAGACTTAATGAAATCCGAAAATTTGAGAGAACTGAAATCAGACCTAAAAAATAGTTTTCGTAGATCAGTGAAGCAATAGTTTTATGATTGCAAGAATATTTTTATTGTTGAAAACCCAAAAACTCTAAATGTCATGAATCCTACAGAACCTGTTCTTTATGGAATGCCAATATTACATAAAGACGACATTATTATTAGAATTGTTGTTTCATATATAAATGCTCCAGCTTATAAATTATGTGAATTTCAATAATTATAAATAATATTTATCGAGACATCTGCTGACAATTCAATCTCTTAAACTAATATAGGTGAGACAACAAAATTGTCTTTATGAAATATAAATGATTTGAAGTAAAACACTTTATTTCCGCTTATTTTTATTTTTCAACGACAATTGTTTCGTCAATTACATATTGACTTCTTCAGGTGAGTATGGCTACTAGAGTAACCATACTCACCTGACGTGAGCAAAAAATGTTACGGGAACTAAGCATTTTCCGCCTAGTAATAAAAAAAATTCTATTTCCACACAATTCTTAATGTTGGCTTAATCATATTCTACATTTGAACTGATACTGTATGAATACTTAATATTTTATACAGTGTCAGTTCAAACGTAGAATATTATTAAGCCACAATATGGCGAATAATTGTCGTTCAACAATAAAAAGCTTGTGTAAATTGAATTTCATTTATAAGTAATTCAAAATTACTTTTAATCTATTACAGACCGAATCCTTCCATTAAACCCTTTCCTTTTAGCGCGATTGTTCCATATGTAACAAAAATAATTTGCACTAAGTATAGGTATTTTTCACCTTCACTTATCAACAAAACGCATAGAAAATAATATTTTTCCGCAAATCATTCATCAGGTTTGCTTTTGTATACAAAATGGCAAATTATCATTGAAACCCTTTCAATTTCAAAATCGGGAGTATTTTCTATAAACTTTCGATATTTCTCAAGAAATGAATTTCGGGAAAGAACGAATTTTTATAACATGTTCATTGAAAAAGTTCCATTGTTTCGAAGGAGCATTCAAAATTCAATAATTTCTTTCGTTAACAAATAATATTATTGGTTAATATTCCGAAATGAAATATAATTCTAATGAAAATGATTCGAATAAGTTATCAACATTATCCCATATTTCATAAATTATTCCAAACTCATTATTTTAAAATTACCTACCAGCGTTCAGTGAAGTGCTAATGTATTTCTGAGTATATCTTAATATCATAACAGTAAAACTTTTGGGTTCTGTTAATTATGAAGTTTCATCAGTGATACATGATCGCGTAACACACATCTTTTGTATGTTTATGCAAATTTATTTCAGGTAAGTTATTAATTTCAGGTAGAAAAATGACAAAATATTGAATAACCTAAACGACATATCTTTCTAAATTATCCGAAGAGGTCAAATTATTTGTATTTAGCTGCCAATCTTAACATCGGAAATTCCAAAAATATTTATTAGAGTAACAATCTTATTCTTCATCTATCGACATTTTAGTGCATGAGACATGGAAACTACCCAATTTTTATTCTCCCAATATTTACGAAATTACAGAATCTTAGTATATTTACCTGTTACAGAAACCAAATAATTAAATCTTCCCTTACTCCGAGAAAGAACCAATTCGGTAATAAAACAAGAAATAATAAATGTTTTGACAGTTTGCCTGCAACAAAATTATTTCACGTTTAACGGCAAGATTTACATATGTTACTATCCGAAATGGATTTTATGGATTCTCTAGACAGCAGAATAATAAAAAGCCATTACTTTAAATGCTTCATTTATTGGTACAGATATGTAGATGATGTTTTATGTTTACTCAATGTCGCTGATAGATCATTTTGTTTCTTTGTGGAATTCTTGATTAAATTATCCACATCCATGCAATTCACTAATGAATTAGAAAAAAACAGTAGTACCAAATTTTTGGACTTAACCATCTCGAAAATTGATAACAAACATGATTTTTCAATATACCGAAAACCAATCAATACTGACAGAACAATTCATTTCACTTCAAATCACCTATTTCCCCGAAATTTAGCAGGATATAATAGTATGCTATATAGATTAACCAACTTACCTATGTAACTTGAGAATTTTGAAAAATAGTACAACACTATTGAACAGTTAGCGTTGAATAACGGTTTCAATGTTCCTACTATGTTCCTATATGTAACTATTGAAAATATTTTTGAAAAATACAAATAAGACTAGCTTAGTCATTAGTATTACCAGAGATACAATAATTTGATATATCATTAACATACTAAGGATCAAAAACAAAAAAGGTAGATAGATATTTGAAGATAAATCATAACCTCAACATCTTTTACAAAATATGCGTTAGGAAAGCTAAATAAAGAACAGTAAAGATAAAATAGACTAAGCTAACTAACTAGTATCGCTAACATGCGATACTTGTCAGTTTATATATATTGGACCAACAGAAAGATCCTTCCAGACAAGACTAAGGGAACATAAAAAATATTATTGCAACAACAAAAGGAATTCAACTTAAGCAGAACACATATTAGACACAGGACATATTTTTGATAGTCATTTCGAAATTTCAAACGTTGAAAACAAAAATATCAGACTAAACCTATTAGAAATGTTAGAAATTAATAGGTGTCAAGAAAAACAAACTTCTTGAATGACCAAACGGAACTAATCAGAACCTTCCTATTGAACATTTTTCGAAATATCTCGGAATTCCCAAAGAATTGTTAACCTTCTTTCACCCCCTCTGTTGTTTAAATTCTACTTAAATTTTTTTTTCAACAGTTCTCTTTGATTGAATTTTTCTTCCGACAAATTCATAAATCTAGGATAGGATAGATATATTAAAAAAGTGAGCGCCATGGTAACCAATCACAGATGTGTTTTCTTAAGGAAAAATTGTATTTTTAAAACATTCCAGGCGGGTCTGGGCGAGTGGCTCAGGGGTCCCGGCGTCCTCCGAGATCCGGAAATCTCCTTCGAAGTGGGCGAAATACGCGATTAAGTACGAAAAACCGTCTCGCGGTCTGTCGATAGTGTCCTTAACCGCAAGGTCTGCGAGCCGACCGTCGGTGCCTTTCTAACGTCAATGAATGGAGCTACTTAACGCAACCCTTCATATTCCGCCAGGATTTACCATTCGTTCGGTACGGACAAAGGAAAATTTGACTTTTCTCGATTTCGCCAAAATTCGCGAGTTGACAGATAACTGATTATTCGAATTACTCCATTTACCCCTATCGCTCCGAAATGAGCGTTTTTTCGCGAGTTACTCGGTGTTTCTATAACTATCCGTTTGCTTGGAACTAGAGAATTACGTCATTATATCCAATCGGATAAGCATTTTTTCGTGATGGCACTCGGCAATTTTTATTGAATAATATTGGATTTTTCAATGTTTGAGATACAGGGTGATATTCGTAGGATGGGTCGATTAAGAATGTTGGATATTTAAGAATCTGTTATACAGGCTGATTCGAAAATTATCGTATGCATTTTTGAGGAATATTGAATACTTTGAATTATTTAACTCGATATAGAGGGCGATAAAATTATTGTAAGGAGAATTTCTGTTTTTAATTTGATTGTCTTTTTCAAGGAAAATATCACTATGGTGTTTCAATGGATAATATTGGATTTTTTGAAGTTTGCTATACAGAGTGATATCTGTACGATGGGTCGATTAAGAATGTTGGATTTTTTAAAATCTGTTATACAGGGGTGTTATACAGGGTGATTCAAAAATTATTGTATGCGACCTCGGACCGCGCCTGTGGTGTACATAGAGGGGTCATCCAAGAAGTAAAGTACGGCGGTCGTCCGAAAATTTTCGTTTCGTCGGAAGAAAGGGCAAAATGACACCTGTCATAATTATCCTAACTTTATTGAAATTAATTGTGATAACAATCAAGCTGGAAATAATACCATTAGAAAATAATATACTACCCGTCCTAATAGGAAAAGCCTATATCACAAATAGAAATTTAGAACATTCTAATGAAATAAATTTTAAAGCCCATGAAGAGATTCTTAATGAAAATATTGGAACTAAAAGAGGACTAGTTAATCTCGGTGGCAAGATTTCAAAATTATTATTCGGAACCTCAGGTTCTCATGATGAGGAATTGTATAGAAATTATTTTCTATGAGGAATCAGAAGCAGATAGCTACTGTCGTAAATGATCTTTGCAAGATTAATCTTTTACATGAATCTACTTTACCCTATGCTAAATTTGCTGAATTGATAACAAACGTCACAATTATACATGTTCATTATTTGAAAGATTATTATCAATTGTGATACGACGATTATTTTCCAAAATACAATATTATTATTTTTGATATCAATTCCCACTATTTATGAAAAAGGATATAACTTATACAAGTTTTACTTCCTACCCCAAAATAATTTGACCGTTTCCCATACCAATTCCTATATGCTCTCGCAAGAAGAATTACTAGAATGATCAATAAACCAATCCCATCCAATTGAAGCAGATTTCTTATGTAATCCAAAGGAATCCAATGATGAAGAAATCAAGAAAGATGACGTTCCTGATATAGTGTTAGAAGACTTAGAACAATGTAATGTTCGATATTTCGAAGTTTTTGTATTATTTATCATAATGCTCATTTTTGTAAAAATTATATTTGCTTTTGCTTTCAGACATTTTAGAAAAAATGTATTCTCTAAAGCTACACTTTCAGCTGATAACTTCCTCTATGAAGGGGATGAATTACATAATCTTAACCCTTATTAATTTAATGGATTTTTTCCAATACTCCATAAGACCTCTATATTAGCATGCATTTTTATTGTAATTCAGAATTTCTCCCCATGAATCATATCATAATTTAGATAAGGACACCTATAAATACCATTGTGATTGTTTATTCTTCAAGAGATTAGACGCATTCATCATTGTATTCAAATGAATATATATATATTTAGATATATATATTTTTTTTATATATTTATATATATATAATATATATATATATATAATATATATATATATATATATAATATATATATATATATATTAATTTCAATTGACAGTTTATATTCGTTGGTTTTTCTTAATTCCATTTGATATTGTATGGTGAATTTTGACGTCTATTAAATATGAGCAGTGCTTATAAAGACATTAATTTAATTCTTAAAGTTTCTTCAAAGAATTTTTTGAAATTAAAATTGTAGAAGACAACAGATCAAATCTGTTTTGATATTCAAATTTCACAAAATTATTTTTCAGTCTTCTAATGATCCGATTGAAGCTTTTAATGATGCGGTGTTATAAAGGAGCTTTCAAACCTCTTAATTGTGGGAAGTAGACGTTTCGTTCCCTGAATTCATTAGATTGAAAATAGGATGCAAGCCTGTCGGTGACGCCTGTGACTTTGTTCCAGTCGGAACGCCGGTGTCGAATGCTCGCACTCTGCTCTATTTGAAGCCGGAGAGGACGGTGAATAAGGATTGGAGAAGCAGTCGCGTCTCTCTGCGAATCGCGGGAAAGCTGCAGCAGAACAGCTGGTTATGCTGGGTTATGCCGAAGGAGTTGGGCCCGTCGCCAGACGATCTTCACGAAATTGTGTATTAAATCTTGCCGTTATTTTACATGTAAATGTTAAATTTGAACTCGATCGTGGAAGTGTTGCTATGGTTCTTTAGCTTTCATCACTGTTCCGCTGAAAAAAAATTGTCTCTGTTTTGAATGTTCCAATTGTACGATCCTCAGGAAAATTTACAGCAACATGTGCGTTTTCATTGTCCTTCTAAACCTTAAATTTCAGATTAATCCTATCTGTAGTTTGGAGAATATTCATAAAAATAAGGGAAAATTTAAATACGAACCATTGGACTGATTTTGCCCAATAACGAACTCAATCGAAATATTCGGCCCCCAAATGTACCACGAGAGTTACAAGTTCCTATCTCTTTCCATTCGAAAGTGTTAAAGGTGGCGCTCAACGCTGATCTGCTCACTAATTTTTTTTAAACTCCTATTCCTAAGATCATCAAGAAATTTCACGTGAATATGCACGTTATTGATTTACTTCTAAATTCTGAATCTCAAATCGATCGAATCTGTAGTTAAGAAAGTATTGGGAAAAATATGAAAAGTTTTCACATGTGAATAACTTTGAAACTATTGAACCGATTTTGCTCATTAATGAACTTAGCCGGGACGCTGTTCCCTGAATCTTGCGCACAAAAAAATGGCATATATCCATTTATAATCTACTATGAGAAGGCTAAAATATTTATACTGAATTGTTTCAGCCGTTACTATTTGGATGTTGATCATAATTAAAACAAATTGTAGAAATTACTATCTTTTACTATCAAAAAAATCTATATTACACATTTTCTTGTGACTCGAGTTTCGGGAAATGAACTATCCCATCATCAGACAACTGAAGACCTAACAGTGGTACAGTGGTATTTAAACAAAAGTGATAAATATTTTGAATACTTCAACAGATTCTCGATAATACCTAATAGTCGTACAGAGGTTTACAATCGAAACGTGATAAAAAACCGGGTTAAAAAAGAGGGGCCTTCTAACAGATATCGGAATGTCGGCAATCGACCAAGAAGGTTGTTAAACAGATGGTACTCATTTAAATATCTCAAATAATATTTGGGGTTACATAGCTCCGTATTCATTCCTTATTTTTACATTATTTTGTTGTATATCTCAAATATTTGGATTTAGAAAGCTCCATACAGTCATTCATTATTTTTTACATTATTTTTATTGTGAACGAATTTGAAAATTTCAATAATCAAGTTTCTTTTCTTTTGAATCTACATGATTTTTTTTTTCCTTAAGACAAAAGACAGTCTTAAGGAAAAAAATTTTACATGTAGATTCAAAAGAAAAGAAACTTGATTATTGAAATTTTCAAATTCGTTCACATAAAAATAATGTAAAAAATAATGAATGACTGTATGGAGCTTTCTAAATCCAAATATTTGAGATATACAACAAAATAATGTAAAAATAAGAAATGACTACGGAGCTATGTAACCCCAAAAATGATTTGAGATATTCAAATGGGTACCATCTCTTTAACAACCTTCTTTGTCGATTGCCGACATTCCGATATCTGTTAGAAGGCCCCTCTTTTTTTATCAAGTTCCGATTGTAAACCTCTGTACGATTATTAAGTATTACCGAGAATCTGTTGAAGTATTCAAAATTTTTATCACTTTTGTTTAAATACCACTGTACCACTGTTAGGTCTTCAGTTGTCTGATGATGGGATAGTTCATTTCCCGAAACTCGAGTCACAAGAAAATGTGTAATATATATTTTTTTTGGTAGTAAAACATAGTTATTTCTACAATTTGTTTTAATTATAATATTTATATAAAACATTTTAAATAATTTAAGATACTCTGATTGTGGTTTGATTGGTGCTGTCAAGTTCCATAAGTGCATCAGGACAGATTTAAAGTCGACAGAAAAAAATTAGAACAGATGTTGAGCGGCGATAATGAGGCACTTATTCCAGCTGATGTATTTTTTGAAAAGGTTATGGAGGATACTGACACTTTCATAAGATGGCCCAACAAGTTGAAGATAGGAGCGAAATCGAAGAAGGATCCCCATGTTAGGATAGCAGGACGTCCAGACGATGTTGCAGCTGCTAAAGAGAGAATAATGACAATTCTGGATACGAGGTCGCATCACGATGAAAATGGATGTAAGCTACACATATCACTCCCATATAATTGGCAAGGGAGGTTACACAATCAAAAGAGTTATGGAGGAGACTCAATGTCACGTGCATTTTCCCGACTCTAATAAAAGTGCATAAAATTGACATAAGAATACTATTATTGGATCTCTTTTAAATTGATAATAGAAGTCAAGTGTGGCATCATATGCTGTCTAATAATATGCTGATCTAATTAATATTGCACTTGGTGAGCTCAGGTGCATCTTATTGTTGCATCAGTATTCACAGTATTCATATTTAAATGTGATATTGTTGCTTCTTATGTTTTTCTTTTTTTTTTTATTCGTTGTTTTGTATTATTAGGTATAAACCTATGCATGCTATTACCATCTTGGTGTTTTTGCAGTGAATATTCATTTATTTAATATAGAATAAGGCTTGAGTTCACTACAGATGATTAGGCATGTCTGAGTAAGAGGTACATAGGTCTGTTGAGCAACGCATTATTATACAGTTTTGTAATACACCACTTTATCTTTAACCCACTCAGGGTCGTTCCCCTTAATATATAAGTTTGTTTATCTCATTATAAAAAAGGTAATTTGTGTAAAACTTTTTATATATCCTACTTTTAATAAAAATAAAGTTAATTCAAATTTTTAAATAATGAAACAAGCAAAAAACGAAATAATACCTAATATAAACCTTTTTCTGACTATCAACCCTTACCATTGTCACCATTTACTATCTACATTCTACTCATTATTCCTGAATCTAGTTCCCAACTCTAAAATATATCAAAATATACTTACTTTACTGAACTCTCTTTTCGGAAAGAACTTGGGTTCGTGCTCGTCGCACGAAGGACAAGTCTTTTGTTTTAAAAGTATTTTCTGAGGAGATGGATAGAGCAAAAATAACACATTTAAATGAGATATCACTTATAATGAATTATTATGGTGTCAATCAATACAAATTTCAATATTTACAAATTTTCACAGCTTTTGAAAAGCAATTGATGTAAAATGATATACTAAAATCAAATCATAGTTAGTATTTAAATACATGTTGTGAAAGACTTCAGGACCCTGGACTGTCAATTTTAATAAGTTATACTCTCGTTTCCGCTTATGAGCAATTAATATTCAAAACTAATAAAAAGATTTTAGTGAAGTTACAAAAAAAAAAAAAGTCCTACCTTTTTCGGGACACCGATCCACAAAACCCGATATCATGTTCAATAGCTGAACCCTCTACACGGGGGTGTTGGCCTCAGCCCAAAGGCACAACACCCCTTCAATAACAAACACTATAATTTAGCCCTTTATTTTTCAACCTGAATTAAACTATCCCGACCACGAACCGATTAGTGACTGTCTGTCATCAATGCCTAACGACGACTACCCTCTTTTTTTTTTCGAACTTCCAAATCGTTGGCTTCTATCCTCCAACCGAAATTTTACTAAGTCGGCTTTTTCTAAGTTCCCATCGTTTCAACGCCTACACACGTCTAGACCATCCAGATCTTTTGACTTGTCGATTTCTTATCTTTACTGAGAATTCCCAATCTTAGCCTTGAAGTCCCTTTGTGTCGTCTGTACTAAAATCATAATCGCGACTTCCGTTCCCAAAAACTCCTCGTTGGAATTTAAATGAATCGATCTATTGATTAATACATTGTTGCTTTTAGAATTATCGCCCGTTGTTTAGGCTACATTTCTATCTCAAATAATTAACACCGCTTGTCGGTCCTCGAGCTTTATTATAATAGAATTCTTTGGATCAAAATTTATTTCCCTATTTCTAAGTAAAACATAAGCCCTTTATTACAATTTTTATCGCGGGAAGGCGTAAAACCTTCCGAAATTTTGCGTCGATTTACCTACATTTCGCTCAGAAGACATTCAAAAACTCAAGTCTATAAATGGTACAAAAATCTTTTAAATTGCAGTCGAAAATACGACTACATGCCTGCTGACCGAAAGCAACTAATAATAGTGATCCACGAGCTGATTGAAGATGACCGGCAACTTGTACTACACAAAATTGCTGCAGAAGTAGGAATATCAATCAATCATTTCTAATGAGTTGGATTATTGAAAACTGTTGGCAAGATGTGTTCCTCGCCTACTAACGGAAAATCAAAAAGCCGTATTGCTGTGTGTGAAAGGCTTTTGATGCAATATCGAGAAGAGGTTAACGATTCCTTAAATCATATTGTTACCTGTGATGAGACATGGGTGCATCATTTCACTCCAGAATCTAAGCAAGCATAGAGTGGAGACAACCTCGAGAAGCCCCACCTCAAAAGCCAAAACCAGTCTGTCTGCGGGAAAAGTTCTTGCAACTGTTTTTTTGGAATAGCAAAGGTGTACTGCTTATAGATTTCCTTCATGAGCATTTGATCAATGCTGAATATTATTACAAGCTTCTTGATGTGGTGAAGCTGGCTTTTCAAACAAAAATACAAGGCCATTTCATCTGAAGTGTGATTCTTCTTTATGACAACGTTCGACCACACCCGAAAAAAATTTGAAAAATTTTATTGGGAAATACTCGAACATCCGCTCTACAGTTCAGACTTATCAACGTGTGACTATTACATATTTGGTCCACTAAAAGTGTGAAAGCCGTTTTTCAAAAAACTTCCTATTCGTTGCGACAAAAGTATTGATATGAGCGGAGACTATGTAAAAAAATAAAATAAAACAAAATTTGTTTTAAATAATATACATATATAATATATTTATATATACATATATATATATATATATATTTATATATATATATATATATATATATATATATATATATATATATTTATATATATATATATATATATATTTATATATATATATATTTATTCCCAGAAACCGAGGGACGTCTCATCGCAATCCAAGATCAGGTAGTGCCAACAAGAGCGTACCTGAAACATATAGCCAAAAAGAACATACCGACTGACAGATGCCGGAAATGCTGCCAAGCCTTGGAGTCTATACAACATGTGACATCCTCATGCCCCATTCTTGCACCCAGGGAGTACACCCAGCGGCATAATGCTATGGCAAAAATCTTTCACCAAGCCATTGCCATGAAAGTAGGACTTATACTTACCTCTCGAAGGGTACACGAATACTTACCCAAGCCGATACTTGAAAACAGTCAGTTCAAACTCTACTGGAACAACCCGATAATAACGGATAGATCGGTGCCGCACAACAGGCCCGACATCGTGGTCTTTGATAAAGGAAACCGCAAAGCAACAATCATTGATATAACCGTCCCGGCAGATGATAACATAAGTAGAGCGTACACGGAGAAACTAACAAAGTACCACGACCTGGCTTTTGAAATAAAAGAGATACACCAGCTAAGAACGGTAAAGATTCTGCCCCTGATAATCTCCACGAATGGATTGGTTGAGAGCCACCTGGCAGAAAATACGGAACTCCTTGAACTGGATCAGGAGTTGATAAGTAAAGCTCAGAAGGAGGTGATCCTCTGGACAACAAGAATTGTTAGAATGTTCCTTACAGCTGCCTAGAAGGTCCTTGGTCGTTAAGACCCGGACCTTCTAGAGGAAACTCCCATAATGGTGATTATTAAAAAAAAAAAAAAAAAAAAAAAAAAAAAAAAAAAAAAAAAAAATATATATTTATATATATATATATATATATATATTTATATATACATATATAATATATATATATATTTATATATACATATATAATATATATATATATATATATATATATATATATATATATTATATATGTAAAAATAAAACTGTTATTTTTAGGGAAAACAACTTTGTAACTTCAATGTTCTATGATATATGTTCTATGTCTAAGATTTTAACCTAAAACTGTCACATGTCAAATTTAGTTAGCTGTTAGAAATGTGAATTGAGAAACCTGAAGAAATAGCATTGTTTTTGATTTCTTCCAGGTTAGTAAGCTATTTTTTTATTTCTTTGTATGTTATTATTTTATTTTGTGCATGTTATTCTGGTATATTTTAAACTAAAGAAAATAAATTCTTCCAGAATCATGACATCAAATCGTCTATTCCTTCAATTATAAAAATAAGAATTGATTACATTCTTATAAATCAAAAACGTAAGCTATAATGACGACATCCATGAAGATTTGCATCGCTTTGGAAGCACCCAATACTGATAAGAAGAAAAATACATACAAATTCAAAGGGATACAAACTGCGGGAACGGAAAATACATATTATGAAATACCAGAGGACAAACAGGCTATATCTGACCATCATGAACTTTTGGCTCTATCGAAAGTGAAGAATATCTTGAAATCGATTAAAGTAAGATGTTCATTTCGTACGTGTGTCATTTCATTAACTCCGGAATTGAAAGAAATATATTTTGATGCCGAAGAAGATGTGATGTTTAAGAATGAATATTTACAACTGATTTATTCACCCGCATACGTGAGAACAGTATTTGGACAAGAATCACCAAAACCAAAGGATACGGTAGAACTTTCAAGAAAAAGCAAGGATTTCAAGAGGATAAAGGAGGATTTTGTGCTGAATAATTTTTATGGTAAGAGTGTTTCAGTGAATTTATGGTTAGAAAAATTCGAGACGCGTTGTGAAGTAGAAGAAGATAGAGACAAAATTTTGATTTTACGGTTGTTTCTGGATGGAATAACGAAAGAATGGTTTGATTCTAAATTAATTTCATTAGGTTTAGACAAAAGTATTCAAATATGAAAAGATAACTGCTTAGAGAGTTTTTGTGAAACGAGTTGGCATAAATATAGAGAGGCCTATTCATTCAGGTACACAGGAGGAAGTTTAATTGAATACGCTTTCAGGAAAGAAAATTTGTTGTTAAATCTCCGAAATAATTTTCCAACTGACATATTAATTGTTTTAATTGTGACAAGTTTGCCAAATATTTTACAAGATGGAATTGATCGATCAAATGTAACAACTTTCGAGAAATTATTGGGTGAGTTGCGGAAGCTAGAAAGTTCAAAAAAATATGGCAACGATCGAAATAAAGAAAATCATAGAATGAATAAATCTGCCGATCAAATTCCTTCCTATTCACAAACAAATAGAAAACCAGTTAAGAAGGAACCATGCTCAATTTGTGAGAAGAATGGTTTTTCAGGTCGATTTCATCTGGAGACTTTATGTCGGCTCAAGAATAAATCCAATAATTTTGAACAAAAGAACGTACCCGGTAACATAAAAACTGTAAACAATGTTGGGGTACAGGATGAATTAAATCAGGCCATTTCAAACCAAAAAAACTAAGACTGCTGCCATTGATAAAATTGAAGGTGTGTATAAATAATAATGAATTATGTGGAATTCATTATTCGGGCTCAAATGTTAATCTTCTGAATTCCAAAGTAGCAGAAAAGTTATGTCTACGCATTCAAGATAATAGAAACACATTCAAAACAGTCAGTGGCAAGGCAAAATTTTCAGGAAAAATAATTACAAAAATGATAATCAATAATATCAAAAAAGAAGTTGTACTTTTTGTAGTTAATGAGAAAAATTTCGAGTATGATATTCTACTCGGACTAGATTCTATTTCCAATTTTCAATTAAAACAAGATTTTGATTTGAATATTTATCAAAGATTAGATATGAATGAAGAGAGAAAGATCGATTGTGTCCATAATAATAATAATGATAACAATGATTACACCATCAATTTCAATGAAGGGATACCAACAGAACTTTTCGAAGCAAAATTGGACCATTTGGAAACGAATCAGAGAAATAAAATTGAAGTTTTAATAATGACCATATTGTTGCAAAACACAAGTTTGATATTGGTCAGGTGCAAAAATATGAGGCACATATAAAACTTTTAAAACAAATTTATAGCAAAAAAACCATACAGATGCTCAATGGAGGATCAAAAAGAGATAGAATTCCAAATAGAAAGATTGTTGAAAGCGAATCTGATTGAAAGCGAATCTGAATCTTTTGCATCACCAGTCACTTTAGCATATAAGAGAGATGAAGGGTCTTAAACCAGATTATGTGTCGATTTTCGTGAACTCAATAAATTAATTGTTTCCGAACCACAGCCTTTCCCATTATTTGAATTTGATTGAATATACAGATTCTATCAATGCTATATTACGGCTCACCTTCGAAGTTAAGGAGTATTTTTCACCAAAGTTACTTTATTTATTTAACAATTCAATATTAAGATTTTTCTTCATTCCGCAGACTCCTAATATCTTCTTCTGAAAAAAAAAAGGTTCTCTTGAATAGTACCAACTTGGTAATGACTATTATTCGCCACGACTATAGAATTTGATTCGAAAATTTGAAAGCTATATTTCAAGTTTGAACAAACATTCATTTCTACAAAGAAATCCTCTTTTCGTTCCAATTTTCATGCGTCACCATGAATCTCATAGCCAATCCTTGCACATAGTTTTTTTTTGTGTATCCCAATTCTATGAGCTTTTTGTTTGAGTATATTTCAGTAAATGAATTCATATATATTGAAAATTATAAAAAATCATCGGTTCGACATGATATTCAGGATCTAAATGAGATGCCGAATCATCATTAATCATCAAATCAGACGATGTAGAAAAAGGTTAGGAAAAATTCAAAAATTTTCTCGTTAGTCAACTAACGAAGGATCGCCCAAGATATTCGAATGCAACCGTTAGGATTGGAAAGAGAGGTCGAGCTTTGTCTCCGTTAGTTTTGATATAAAAATATGCAGATTGAGTGTTAATAAATCAACATTTGATTATGTCAAACAGATCACGACAATCTCAAAAATAAATTAAGTATATTATGGCAAAATCAGTTGATGCCGAAAAAAATTACAAGCAATTCCAATCTTTTCTCCGTAGCATTCTTGCCAGCGCCTGGCCTAATGGACTCATACCGTAACGTTGAAAGTTCGAACCCAGGGCCAGGAAATAAATTTTCTGGTTTCGGGGGACCGTCTGACCATTCGCTATTGGGTAAGCAATTAAGGGCGCAGTTCCTAAAGTGGTATAAAGAAAAGTAACGAACATAGAACACACGCTATCTCCTAACTCGCACAATTAAATGGAAAAATAAAAATACAAAATAAAATATTTCCCCGAATAATAAATAATATTGGTAGATTAGTCAAAAAAAAAGTGAATAAGTAAAAATGAATTCAATGGAATGAACAAGAGTAGTAAGTTTCCACTCAAATATTTCCCTCCTGTTATCTGATTTAATTTATTTCGTTTCCATACAATGTGATAATGATAAAAAGTAATAGTTAACCAGAGGAGATAAATGATCATATCGTTTTTTCCGACTACTCATAATATAATCTATCACTACATCAAAAAAGTATTTTCAACTCACTCAATATCTCCTATTAACTGTTTGAATAATTTCCAAAAATATTTCCAGATTTTGCATTGTTCATTTAGACTTGAAATCTACGTGAAAATTTGAAATCTCTGAGCTAATTCCTAATAATAATAATATTTATTCTTATTTATCTATATACATTCGATAAAAACGCCTTCAAGGCTGCTATTTTCCAACGACTGTTTCATTGAATTAACACGAAGGAAAATATTGTCAATCATAAAAAAATTAAAAATCTACAAGAATATGAATGCTTCGATTTGAATTTTTTAATTCCTGGAAAAATTCAGTGGTTATCAGAAAAAATCGTCATTTTGTCAATAGTCATTATTATATATTTCAATTATATTCTCTCCTAATACAATCTGAACAAATCATCCAACCTTTGTGCAATCAATAATGTTTTCACATATGACATCGAATGTCCTTTCTGATTCGGCGTCAAAATAAATAGTGCTGAACATAATTTTTTTTTAAAAAGCACTGACGTGAGATCACTAGCTTCCACGCCCTTGTTCATCCATGAATAAATTCGTAAACGGCTGGTGTAATTTTTCCAATATCTCAAAAAGCAGAAACCCAATCAACTTGAAGTTTGACAAGAAGTTAAAGAATGACGGCTTTTTCAAAATTTTTTTCATGTTATGATCCACATGAAATTCTGCATAAAATTTTACATTTACTCAAATGGCTTACTCAAAATGTTTTTGCGCGCATGTTTCAGGGAACAATGTTGTGTTCAAATATCTGGAATTTTAGAATGTTCAGCTGAAAAGAGTCTCAAACGGCTAAGTTGGACGTACCCATGAGAAATTAAAGGTTAAAAGTGATTATGTCCTGCCGAATGTAAAGGCAGCAACTTAAGAATGAAAAAACCCAGATTTTTGAAATTTCAAGACATAAATATGTATCTCGGCTGAGTTCGTTGGGCAACACCCGTCGAATAGGTTAGGAGTTATTGACATTTGAAACTTTATTTTTCCCGTATTTTCAAAACTAATGATCCGGTCGATATGATATAGGGTACATACTCAGAATTGTACAAGTTAAAATATGAGCAGAGCTCTCTAATAACATTAATGTACCATTGTCATCATTGTTGTCCCGGGTTTCTGCTCAAGTTTTGACACTCCAGCAGACCCCCGAAAGCTGAAAGAGAAAGATAGGAGTTTTTGGAGAAAGGATTATAGAACACTCCGCGCCATGTCTAAGAGGATCGCCGTAGCGATCCCACCACTCAATCATTTGGGCAGAGTGCCTATGGATTATGAAAGACTGAAGCAACGAATTAACACAGATAACGGCCTGTCAGCATGGACCCCACGCGCCACAGGGTCGCTGTTGCTGTTCGCCGCCAAAAGCGAGGTTCCGAAGCATCATAGGATTGGGCCTTAGGATCAAAAGGGCGCTAGAGTTTGGGGGAGAGCAGAGCGTATCTTAAAGGACCCTCAAACCTTGTCGAAACGTCGTAGTCTCCCTTTTTCTCCAGCGGACCACTTCCGAACCCGCAGCGGAAAAAGTTGAGCTTTAGGATCCACGAATGGGGCCGGAGTTAGGAGAGAGCGCAGCGAATATCCCAAGGTCCCACACTTGTTCAAAACGTCGCAGTCTCCTCCAACGGACCAATCAGGACCCCGCAGCAAGAGCTTCAGGAACTAAAAATGGAGCCAAATTTGGGGGCGAGCAGAGCGAATCTCCCAAGGTCCCACACTTGTTCGAAACGTGTAGTCTCCCTTTTTCATTCAGCAACCATTTAAGATCCTTCAGCGGGCTAAGAGGACGAAGGTTGGAAACCCACGCTAAGGACTAGCGGGGATCGCCTTCGCCAATGAAAGGAAAACAGAACTCTAATCGATCGCAGGGTCGCAGATTCTGGTCGTCAATCAGAGCCAGCTTCCCCGTACGATTCCAAGTCCTGCGGTAGGAAAAGGTAGGTTTGGGACAACATGATGGAAAGGTATTATGCAAGAAAGAAACAAAGAAAGGAAATTAGGATTGCGAGTCTCTGCTTTAGGCATCATAACCATATCCTCCATCTCATAAATGAAACTAGGACACTCGCTATGACAAGCTCCCCCACCACGACAAGGTACAGAGACAGGGGGGGAGATGATATAGGGTACAGATGAATTTCGTGAGAATCGTATAATTATGAAATAAAAAATTAATATTATGTTAGTAGAGCAACGTTAGTAGAGAAAAAAAAATCGAACGCTACCAGAACCTTGATGGGTGAGGGCATGTTAGCGCCTTCGAATTGAAATTTCGTATTTGGATATAAAATACATAAAAACAAGTTATTAGAAATTACTGTTTTACTACCAATAAATTGATATTTTACACATTTTTTGTACCTCAAGTTTCGAGAAATAAATATTCCTTCTTCAGACAACTGAAAACTTAACAAGCAGGACAGAGTATTTATATATTATACTGAATTGTTTCAGCCGTTACTAATAGAGTATTTATGCTTGTACAGGTGAAACAGGTGATGAAAAGAGGTTAAAAAGAAAACAAACCCTTAACAACTATTTTAATGTCAACACGAAAAGAAGATTCGTCAACAGATGTGACTTATTTGAATTCACCTTTTTTCGAGAATATTTTTTCGTCAGAATTCGAAATTTAACAACGTTTGAACGAAAAAATAACACGTTCTGTGACTTTGGAAACCGCGAAAAAATTAAATTTCAAATTGTAACTACTTAACAGCGGTTTCGGAAATCTTCCAGAAATCATAATCTTCTGGCGATGTCGATATCGCCTAGTCTGCGATTCAAAGTGCATCGAAACCACGCACCGGACATCTCATACAGAGTAGACTCCTTTCGACAATAACGGCCAAGTCTGAGATTTGACGTGCGGGGTTACGCATCGAACATTCTCACTAGTTTTCGATTACTTCATCAGATTTCTGCGGAAAATCAATAAGAAAAACTGCTGGTTATTCATTTTCGGACCCTCTCAAATAAAAGACACCTAAATTTTAACTGAAAAATCTAAAATGAAACGTAATTTCTAATTTGAAATATTGTGAACCAGCTCTCTTGTAAATAACAACGAATTACACTTAGCTCGTATTCAGCAATTCTGGAGAAAAATTCTAGTAAGCACTGATGTGACTTTAGGAGCTTTTGACCGCTTTCTTATTCATCTGTCGATTTACACTTCAAATCTACTCTAACAATTTCAAATCTGTCAGTAACTTGAAAAAGGCTCATATGATTAACAGTGCCATCTCCCTCCAACTGATCTCATCCGAAACCTGAAATATATCATAATGTGAAAAAACCTTTGAGTCGACAGGAATGTCAAGGAATCGAATTAAAAGTTAACAGTGTATTTTATGTCATGTGATTCTCCGTTTTTTTCAGAAAAACAATTCTTAATTTGCAAAAATGTGAATCATCGAAAAAATCTAATTAGAAGTTTCAATTCTGATTTTTCTATACCATTTCACCTAGGGCCAACAGCAAACTCCATTCATCTCATTAATATTATATTTCATTATCAGTCCTAAAAGTGAGCTTTTCCCGTGCGCGATCGATCAAGTCTAGTCACCACGGGTGAAGCCTTTCTGATCAATATTTTTCGTTATATCATTCATATTTGAAATTTATTTAACAAGGAAAATCAGTAATAATCAATCACTTAATTCACAAGGTTTTGTTGATCACAAAACCTTGTCGAGATTATTTGAGTATAAAATTGTTATACGGATGTATGTTACACTGTCTCGATTTCTAGAGCTTTCTATTACCATTATTCATACTCCTTATTAACAATGAAGATTAGAGAAAATAAAGTGTTTTCTTTAAATCATATTCAATGTTTTTGGTAGCTTATGTCAAAACCTAATTACAATAAATAATTGAATTTTCGGTTATTATTTGCAATAACGGTGATAGAAATGTTAATAACACTTCGTTCTAATTTTAATATTGCTTTTGGATCATATATTTCTCCTAGTCATGCTCAATGAAATCATTTTTGAGGCAATTGAAAAGAACGGAACACAAGAACGAAATTAGATACTTTCGATGAGATATAATGAAAAAAAAAATAATAAGAATTCTGTGTCCATATAACAGATGGTCGATTTTATAGCCATTAGCATAGAAATGACATTAACTTATCGTTGAATTTTAATAAAAGTTATATAAAAAAACTTTTTTGAATTTATAACGATTGGATGCCTATGGTTAAAGTTTACTAATTGAAATATGACATTTCAGGAAAATGACCAATTTTTCAGTATAAGGTATTATTAGTATTTCTCCAAGAAAACATAAATTTTAAGTACTATACTAGAAATTTTTGTAGAACGTTTTTATCGCGTGATTAATGATATTTTTCTTCATATTCTACGCACAGTTTCCTCATTACGCAAAAAATTCAACCTATGAAATAGTAAGATACAACAGCATACTGTTGTATAGGTACTTTTATGGTAATCCCGAAATTCTGCTAGAATAAACGACTCGTTCATTTGATAACGTGGAAGTGGATTTCAAAATCTCAGTTTCATCAGATCGGTATTTCCCTCTTATATTTGTATCTACATATACCTACAAACCTTTTCCGTTAAAACGTACCCTTAAAATTTCCACTATTCAATTTATTCCTTTCGAGTTTTTTATTGCTCGTGCACCAACACGACAAATTTCTATTTGACCAAGGATTATTCATCTTCGTCTTGTGTTTATGATATTCTAATCGTTTGAGACCGTCTATCGGAGACTCGCGATATACATGCTGTCAAGAAAGTACCGGGAATTATCGATTTAAATCTGGCGGGGCAATGAGGCAGGTAAAATTTTTTTTTCCTAGGTTGGTACCACTGTCCTTAATTACTATGCCAAGCTTGAGCGGGATCTGTCAACTAGTGTGTTTGCAACAGCTGATTAAGTCAGTCGATGTCAGAGTGCGTGCCGATTTTTACTATGGGTGATTACGTTGAGCAAAAAATTTGTTTAAAGTTTTGTGTTGCAAATGAATTTTCGTGTGCCGATGCATTGAAAATGTTGCAAAAGGCCTTTGGTGATAAAACTCTATCGAAAGCTCGTGCATATCAGTGGTACAGAGCATTCAAGGACGGTCGTGAAGTGGTCGCCCATCGACGGCTTCGATCGAAGATAACGTCGATAAAATTAAGGAAAGGGTGCTGGAAAACCGTCGTACCAGCTTGAGAGAGATAGCACATGATCTTAAGATATCCCACGAGTCCGCACGTACGATTTTGATTGATATTTTGGGCATGAGAAAGGTGGCCGCACGACTCGTAGCGAAAGACCTGAATTTTCTTCAAAAACGTCATCGCGAACAGGTTGCTTCAGACATGCTGGATCGCTGTAATTCCGATTCTACATTCATGGAACGCATTATAACTGGTGATGAGACCTGGGTCTACGAGTACGATATGCAAACAAGCCAGCAATCATCGGAATGGGTGGCAAAAAATGAGCCGAAACCGAAAAAACCACGCCAAAGCCGCTCGAAAATGAAGGTGATGCTCATTGTTTTCTTCGATATCCGTGGCGTGGTGCACTACGAATTCGTTCCAGAGGGTCAGACGGTAAACAAGGAGTATTACTTAGGCGTTATGAAACGTTTGCGTGAGCGTATCCGTAAGAAGTGGCCAAATTTGTGGGCGAACAACTCATGGATTTTGCATGACGATAACGCGCCTTCTCACCGAGCTACGATTGTGACTGACTTTCTCGCCAAAAACTCAACAAACGTGCTTCAGCAACCACCGTATTCGCCGGATTTGGCTCCCTGCGACTTTTTCCTCTTCCCAAAACTAAAATTGCCCCTTCGTGGTACCCGTTTTGAGTCGATTGAAGCCATAAAACAAAATTCGGCGCGAGAGCTAAAGTCCATCCCGGAAAGCGCCTATAAAAAATGTTTCGATAATTGGAAGTGCCGTTCGCATAGATGTATTGGAGCAAATGGAGCCTATTTTGAAGGCGACCCAATAAATTTTGACGATTAAATGTAAAAATGTTGTTTTAATTGAAAATTCCCGGTACTTGACGGAGTAGTATAGACATTCGGCGCCTTGGAAGGTGCCTGCTAAACTACGTAATATTTAACACGTATGGAATGATACTTAATCGGTACTAGGACAATCTTCATTTCATAATGGATTCACAAAATAAAAATGAGTTCTTTTCATTTACTCAAAAATATTCATATTATGGTAGATCGGTATTATATATTTTTTTTATTCCTGGAATAAAAATGTTTGTTCGGGCGATCCAAAGTTATTTCGAAACATCCGTCTTATTGTAATTCGAAATGGAATAGTTTTCAAATGTGGAGCGATTAAACACAACGCAACAAAATTGCAGAATAGGATTGTGAATAATATATCAATATAATTTGATATATTCTTTAACTTTTTTATTTTTTTCTACATTGAATTGTTATTATTATGAATGATGTTAAGCTTCCAATTCTGCAATGAAAAATTAAAGTTTCCATTAGGATGGTATCGGTATTTCAATTCGAACACGGAAATATTCAGGATTTATACACAACCTTTGAAGTCGACTGAAAATAAGAAAGTTAAATTCTGAGGAGAAACTTTCATTTTTGATCAGTGTTACATTCATCTTGTCGTTACGAAAAAACTTTTTACTTCCTTAATAATGAAAGATGTGTTTAAAAACTAATCTCCTATTGGGAATATTGTTCATTTTGGAGAACGATCAACAAAAAATGTATCATCAGTAGATTTAAATTGAAAACACGTAATTTTTGCCAATTCTTGAACTCTTCTTGTAATGAAACATAAAATCTCAACAAAATAAAGAATGCACACTTGAAAGGCTCCACTTTTCCGCCTCTAATCAATACATATTGGCAAGGCATACTGGAAAAAGAATATATTGAACTAAACTTTATACATATACTTTTTGCCAAAATCTGATGAGAAAAAAAAGCCATTTTCTCTTCGTGGAAGAGTCTTCTGGACTATAGGTTGCAAATCATTTCATCAATATCCTCTACATCCACAAACAATTTGAGCAACTGAGTAATTTCCGAAATATTTACTTTTCAAAAAAAATATTTTTTTTTACCTCTGGTGTGCAGTTCAGCAGTTCTGCTGGATCATCGAAATCGAGTGAGACATTTAGACTATAAAACTATCTGCCAGTTTGAAGTCACTAGGTCTTTTTTTTAGAAAGTTATCGTGCTTGAGGCCAGCCGTCAGACAGAATTGAATTCGACCACGAATTCTTTCGGTAGGTCCAACTCAGTCGTTTGAGGCCAGTCTCGGCTCAAAATTATAAAATTACAGGTATTTGGACGAATCGACAACGCGTTATGTTCACAGAATAAGAGAAGAAAAAATATTGAAATTTATTCAAACATAGAGAGTTTTGAATATGAGAATATGGAAAAGCATATAAGGAAATAGATTAGATTAAACTATACGATAAAAATCTAAAAAAATATCAATTCTTCAATAATATTCACGAGAAATTCAATTAATTAATCAATTCAATAATTCACAATAATGAACCATCAAAACTCGCGTACCGTATGACTTATCCGAAGCAACATAATAACAGCGAACCCTGAAAAAATCCCCTTCATGCTAGCAATCGTTCTGTGTAATATTTATCGCTTGAATATTACCATTCATTACACCAGACAAATACAGCAGTATGGTAACATTTCAGTGTGCCACCTTGGCTGGTACTAAATTATACAGCAGCCAACTTGTACCATAATAGGTAAAAAAGTATACGGATGCCAACTCGACCGCTACCCTTTTGTACGGATGCCAGCTAGTTCGGCAGATGTATATATATATATATATATATATATATATATATATATATATATATATATATATATATATATATATATATATATATATATATATCCAGCGTACAAGGCTGCATCCCCCCATGTAAATTTACCGGTATAGATGGCATCCGAGGTAAGATGGCATCCAATATACGGATGCCAACTTACCAACACGAAATGACATCGGTAAATGACATAAGGGAACATCCTTTATCGTTTGCGCTAATTTTCAGCAGGATGCCAAATTGACCCTTTTTGGACCTATCTAGACTGCCGTGGATACTTTAGGTTCACCGAGTTTTATCATGGTGGCGCTCGGGTCGATTTCGTGTATACTTTGTATATCATGGGGCTATCCAAACAACGGTTCACTTGGCATCCAGTACATTTGACAACGTGGATTTGTTTACTTTGCAATTATCTTGCATTCGTTCTTGGAATTCATAAGAGCAGAAGGTGAAGATAGTTTTTTTCCGTTCGATCGATACGTAAGCAGACTGTGAACAGCTGTGGCTTCCTGAAAGAGCGCAGTGACTGTATTATGCTCGATACTGACGATATTGTTGAGCGCTGAATTGTTCTTTAGCGCTACGTTGGACATTAATTCGTATTGATGTTAAGGATTATTATTTTATTATGGATTTTTTTGCGTGTATGTTCTAAGTAATATCTTGCTATCTTTGAGTTTTCAAGGAAGGTTTGGAGTAAAAATATTTTTTCTGGATTCATTAATGAGCAATTTAGTTCTCTTGATTTCGAGGTTATTGATATTCGAAATTTTTTCTTATTTTTTACAATATTTTCGAAACTGCAGTTTTTTTCGAAATGGAATGTGGTATAAAATAGTAAAATTATAACGTATACGTTTGTGAAACATTTCGTGGGCTTCACATAATCTGAAAATTCAAAAAATATATTCAAATCAAGGTTTTCCCCTAATATTTCATATCAGTTCATATCGATTTTGTGTAACTGATTATACATTTTCGTTGATTTCGTTGAAAGGTTTATGCGTTTTTGCAGCTCAGTAATTGAAACTTTAGAAATAATCCACTCGGCTGATACGTAAACTTTTGGGATTGGAGCGGTATTCGAATTAGAAATATATTGGATTGCATTAAATTCATGAAGCTTTTTTTTCTCATTCATCGTTTGAATAAAAACAAGCGTTTTGTATCGGTTTTATAGAATACATAATTTTTTTCTGTAAAATGGCGGTTTAACGTGATTCGGATGACTTAAAGTCAAGTGGAAGATAATTATCGCTGTTATCGAAAGTTTTATTCGTTCATGCAGCTCGGCGATTGAATTTGATAGAATGAACAGATTCTATCAATGCTATATTACGCCTCACCTTCGAAGTTAAGGAGTATTTTTCACCAAAGTTACTTTATTTATTTAACAATTCAATATTGAGACTTTTCTTCATTCCGCAAACTCCTAATATCTTCTTCTGAAAAAAAAAGTTTCTCTCGCATAGTACCAACTTGGTAATGACTATTATCCGCCACCACTATAGAATTTGATTCGTAAATATGAAAATATGAAAGCTATATTTCAAGTTTGCACAAACATTAATTTCTACAAAGAAATCCTCTTTTCGTTCCAATTTTCATGCGTCACCATGAATCTAGCCAATCCTTGCACATAGTTTTTTTGTATATCCCAATTCTACGAGCCTTTTGTTCGAGTAAATTTGAGTAAATGAATTCATATATATTGAAAATTACAAAAAATCAGCGGTTCGACATGATATTCAGGATCTAAATAAGATGCCGAATTATCATTCATCATCAAATCAGACGATGTAGAAAAAGGTTAGGAAAAATTCAAAAATTTTCTCGTTAGTCAACTAACGAAGGATCGCCCAAGGTATTCGAATGCAACCCTTAGGATTGGAAAGAGAGTTCGAGCTTTCTCTCCGTTAGTTTTGATATAAAAATATGCAGATTGAGTATTAATAAATCAACATTTCATTATGTCAAACAAATCATAAAAATTTCAAAAATAAATTAAGTATATTATGGCAAAATCAGTTAATGCCGAAAAAAATTAAAAGCAATTCCAATCTTTTCTCCGTAGCATTCTTGCCAGCGCCTGGTCTAATGGACTTATACCGTAACGTTGAAAATTCGAACCCAGGGCCAGGAAAGAAATTTTCTGGTTTCGGGGGACCGTCTGACCATTCGCTATCGGGTAAACAATTAAGGGCGCAGTTTCTAAAGTGGTATAAAGAAAACAGTAACGAACATAGATTACACGCTATCTCCTAACTGGCACAATTAAATGGAAAAATAAAAATACAAAATAAAATATTTCCTCGACTAATAAATAATATTGGTAGATTAGTCAAAAAAGAGAATAAGTAAAAATGAATTCAATGGAATGAACAAGAGTAGTAAGTTTCCACTCAAATATTTCCCTCCTGTTATCTGATTTAATTTATTTTGTTTCCATACAATGTGATAATGATGAAAAGTAATAGTTAACCAGAGGAGATAAATATCATATCATTTTTTCTGTCTACTCATAATATAATCTGTCACTACATCAAAAAGTATTTTCAACTCGCTCCATATCTGCTATTAACTGTTTGAAATATTTTCCAAAAATATTTGCAGATTTTACATTGCTCATTTAGACTTGAAATCTACGTGATAATTTGAAATCTCTGAGCTAATTCCTAAAAATAATAATATTTATTCACTTAGTTATCTATTATATATACATTCGATAAAAATGCCTTCAAGTACTGCCATTTTCCAACGACTGTTTCATTGAATTAACACGAAGAAAAATATTGTCAATCATAAAAAAAATAAAAATCTACAAGAATATGGATGCTTCGATTTGAATTTTTTAATTCCTGGAAAAATTCAGTGGTTATCAGAAAAAATCGTCATTTTGTCAATAGTCATTATTACATATTTCAATTAGATTATCTCCTAATAAAATCTGAACTAATCATCCAACCTTTGTGCAATAAATAATGTTTTCACATATGACATCGAATGTCCTTTCTGATTCGGCGTCAAAATAAATAGTGCTGAACATAATTTTTTTTTTAAAAAGCACTGACGTGAGATCACTAGCTTCCACGCGCTTGTTCGTCCATGAAGAAATTCGTAAACGGCTGTTGTAATTTTTCCAATATCTCAAAAAACAGAGATCCAATCAAATTGAAGTTTGACAAGAAGTTAAAGAATGACGGCTTTTTCAAAAATTTTTTTATGTGAAATGAATTTCGTTAGAATCGTATAATTATGAAATAAAAAAATAATAATTATGTTAGAGCTACGTTACTAGAGAAAATCGAACGCTACCAGAACCTTGATGGGTGAAGGCACGTCAGCGCCTTCGAATTGAAATTTCGTATTTGGATATAAAATACATAAAAAGAAGCTATTAGAAATTACTGTCGTACTACCAATAAATTGATATTTTACACATTTTTTGTAACTCAAGTATCGAGAAATAAATATTCCTTCTTCAGACAACTGAAAACTTAACAAGCAGGACAGAGTATTTATGCTTGTACAGGTGAAACAGGTGATGAGAAGAGGTTAAAAAAAAACAAACCCTTAACAACTATTGTAATGTCATCACGAAAAGAAGATTCGTCAACAGATGTGACTTATTTGAATTCACCTTTTTTCGAGAATATTTTTTCGTCAGAATTCGAAATGTAACAACGTTTGAACGAAAAAATAACACGTTCTGTGACGTTGGAAACCGCGAAAAAATTAAATTTCTAATTGTAATTACTTAACAGCGGTTTCGGAAATCTTCCAGAAATTATAATCTTCTGGCGATATCGATATCGCCTAGTCTGCGATTCGAAGTGCATCGAAACCACGCACCGGACATCTCATACAGAGTAGACTCCTTTCGGCAATAACGGCCAAGTCTGAGATTTGATGTGCGGGGTTACGCATCAAAAATTCTCACTAGTTTTCGATTACTTCATCAGATTTCTGCGGAAAATCAATAAGAAAAACTGCTGGTTATTCATTTTCGGACCCTCTCAAATAAAAGACACCTAAATTTTAACTGAAAAATCTAAAATGAAACGTAATTTCTAATTTGAAATATTGTGAACCAGCTCTCTTGTAAATAACAACGAATTACACTTAGCTTGTATTCAGGAATTCTGGAGAAAAATTCTAGTAAGCACTGATGTGACTTTAGGAGCTTTTGACCGCTTTCTTATTCATCTGTCGATTCACACTTCAAATCTACTATAATAATTTCAAATCTGTCAGTAACTTCTTGAAAAAGGGTCATATGATTAACAGTGCCATCTCCATCCAACTGATCTCATCCGAAACCTGAAATATATCCTAATGTGAAAAAACCTTTGAGTCGACAGGGATATCATGGAATCGAATTGAAACTTAACCGTGTATTTTTTTTCATGTGATTCTCCGTTTTTTCAGAAAAACAATTCTAAATTTGCAAAAATGTTAATCATCGAAAAAATCTAACTAAAAGTTTCAATTCTGACTTTACTATACCGATATCCGTCCAATTATTCGCTTTTGGATAAACAGTCAACGCTGTTTCTGAAGTGGCGTAAGGAAACAGTAACAAGACCCACACAGACCACAACCGATCTCCTAACCATTTCACCTAGAGCCAACCGCAAACTCCATTCATCTCATTAATGGTTTATTTCATTATCAGTCCTAAAAGTGAGCTTTTCCCGTGCGCGATCGATCAAGTAACCATGAGTGAAGCCTTTCTGAACAATATTTTTCGTTATATCATTCATATTTAAAATTTATTTAACAAGGAAAATCAGTAATAATCAATCACTTAATTCACAAGGTTTTGTTAATCACAAAACCTTGTCGAGTTTATTTGAGTATAGAATTGTTTTACAGATGTATGTTACACTGTCTCGATTTCTAGAGCTTTCTATTACCATTATTCATACCCCTTATTAACAATGAAGATTAGAGGAAACAAAGTGTGTTCTTTAAATCATACTCAATGTTTCAAAATCTAATTACAATTAATAATTGAATTTTCGGTTATTATTTGCAATAACGGTGATAGAAATGTTAATAACACTTCGTTCTAATTTTAATATTGCTTTTGGGTAATATATTCCTTGCAGTCATGCTCAATGAAATCATTTTTGAGGCAATTGAAAGAAACGGAACACAAGAACGAAATTAGATACTTTCGATGAGATATAATGAAAAAAATAATAAGAATTCTGTGTTTTCCATATTACAGGTGGTCGATTTTATAGCCATTAGCATAGAAATGACATTAACTCATCGTTGAATTCTAATAGAAGTTACATAAAAAAAAAATTTTTATTTAAAACGATTGGATGCCTATGGTTAAAGTTTACTAATTGAAATATGACATTTCAGGAAAATGACCAATTTTTCAGTATAAGGTATTAGTGTTTCTCCAAGAAAACATAAATTTTAAGTCCTATACTCATAAAATATTCCATTAAACAAGAAATAGTTTTGTGCAATACATATGTTGAGGATATCCATTATTTCTTGTTTAATTACCGGGTTTGTGTGATTTTTCAATAGTAGCCTTTCTACTAATTTTATTGTTAGTTTTACAGGTACGCTAGGAAACAGGTTTTTCACGTCAAAAGACATTATTTTAGCATTGTCTGGGATATGAATATTCTTTATTTTATTTATTAGATCATATGAATTTTTTATGGATAATTTTGCCTGAAAATTGGTTTCTTTTTGAATAATATGAAGAAATAAAGTGTTTTACTTCAAATCATTTACGATGAATTTCCGTCAAGTAGAGACCGAAACAATCAAGAATTTGAATTAATTAATATACTTATATTAAACTGAATCAGTCAAAACAGATTTAATTTTGTTTATATGAATTTCTATACTGATTATTATATATTTAGTGTCAACTTATGGGTGGTCTAATCATTATATCACCGAAACATGTGTCAAGATTCTGAATAAATTGTGAAAAATAAAAACTAAGTGAATTATTTTGAATAAAATTGCTATAATGTTTCACCTAGAGCCAAACATATACTCCATTCATGTAATGAATGAAGTTAAATGTTAAATATGATATCACATAGATGTTTGAAATGTATTGGAAGTTCATATTACAAATTAATATGTACTTATAATTTTTGTAGAACGTTTTTATCGCGTGATTATTGATATTTTTCTTCATATTCTACGCACAGGTTCCTCATTACGCAAAAAATTAAACCTATGAAATAGTAAGATACAACAGCATACTGTTGAATAGGTACTTTTATGATAATCCTGAAATTCTGCTAGAATAAACGACTCGTTCATTTGATAACGTGGAAGTGGATTTCAAAATCTCAGTTTCATCAGATCGGTATTTCCCTCTTATATTTGTATCTACATATACCTACAAACCTTTTCCGTTAAAACGTACCCTTAAAATTTGCACTATTCATTTTATTCCGTTCCAGTTTTTTATTGCTCGTGCACCAACACGACAAATTTCTATTTGACCAAGGATTATTCATCTTCGTCTTGTGTTTATAATCTTCTAATCGTTTGAGACCGTCTATCGGAGACTCGCGATATATAGACATTCGGCGCCTTGGAAGGTGCCTGCTAAACTACGTAATATTTAACACATATGGAATGATACTTAATCGCTACTAGGACAATCTTCGTTTCATAATGGATTCACAAAACAAAAATGAGTTCTTTCCAATTACTCAAAAATATTCATATTATTGTAGATCGGTATTATATATTTTTTTTATTCCTGCAATAAAAATGTTTGTTCGGGCGATCCAAAGTTATTTCGAAACATCCGTCTTATTGGAATTCGAAATGGAATAGTTTTCAAATGTGGAGCGATTAAACACAACGCAACAAAATTGCGGAATAGGATTGTGAACAAAATATCAATATAACTTGATATATTCTTTAACTTTTTTCTCTTTTATCTTTTTCTACATTGAATGATGTTAAGGTTCCAATTCTGCAATGAAAAGTTAAAGTTTTCATTAGGATGGTATCGGTATTTCAATTCGAACACGGAAATATTCAGGATTTATACACAACTTAGCACAAAAAACCTTTGAAGTCGACTGAAAATAAGGAAGTTAAATTCTGAGGAGAAACTTTCATTTTTGATCAGTGTTACATTCATCTTGTCGTTACGAAAAAACTTTTCACTTCCTTAATAATGAAAGATGTGTTTGAAAAATAATCTCCTATTCGGAATATTGTTCATTTTGGAGAAGGATTAACAAAAAATGTATCATCAGTGGATTTAACTTGAAAACACGTAATTTTTGGAAAATTCTTGAACTCTTCTTGTAATGAAACATAAAATCTCAACAAAATAAAGAATGCATACTTGAAAGGCTCCACTTTTCCGCCTCTAATCAATACATATTGGTAAGACATACTGAAAAAAGAATATATTGAACTGAACTTTATACATTTACTTTTTGCCAAAATCTGATGAGAAAAAAAAGCCATTTTCTCTTCGTGGAAGAGTCTTCTGTACTACATATTGCAAATCATTTAACCAATATCCTCTACATCCACAAACAATTTGAGCAACTGCCGGTAAGTATTTTTCCGAAATATTGACTTTTCAAAAAAAATATTTTTTTTTACCTCTGGTGCGCAGTTCAGCAGTTCTACTGAATCATCGAAATCGAGTGAGACATTTAGACTATAGAACTATCTGCAAGTTTGAAGTCACTAGGTCTTTTTTTTTAAAGTTATCGTGCTTGAGACCAGCCGTCAGACAGAATTGAATTCAACCACGAATTCTTTCGGTAGGTCAAACTCGTCGTTTGAGGCCAGTCTCGGCTCAAAATTATAAAATTACAGGTATTTGGACGAATCGACAACGCGTTATTTTTATAGAATCAGAGAGGAAAAGATATTGAAATCTATTCAAACAGAGAGAGATTTTTGAATATGAGAATATGGAAAAACATATAAGGAAATAGATTAGATTAAACTTTATGATAAAATTCTAAAAAAATATCAATTCTTCAATAATATTCACGAGAAATTCAACTAATCAATCAATTCAATAATTCACAATAATGAACCATCAAAACTCGCGTACCGTATGACTTATCCGAAGCAACAGAATAACAGCGAACCCTGAAAAAATCCCCTTCATGCAAGCAATCGTTCTGTGTAATATTTACCGCTTGAGTATTACCATTCATTACACCAGACAAATACAGCAGTATGGCAACATCTCAGTGTGCCACCTTGGCTGGTACTAAAGTATACGGCAGCCAACTTGTACCATTATAGGTAAAAAAGTATACGGATGCCAACTCGACCGCTATCTATACCGGAAGTCATCTTGTGCGAAAAAAAAACTCCGAATATACACGAAGTATACACGAGGATGCAGACCGATACCCTTTTTGTACGGATGCCAGCTAGTTCGGCAGATGTATATATATATATATATATATATATATATATATATATATATATATATATATATGTATATATATATATACATCTTATATATATATATATGTATATATATATATATATATATATATATATATATATATATATATTTATATATATATATATATTTATATATATTGTAGTTTAATAAGAGTCCCAGGTGTATTATTTGAATTGAATAAGGGTTTGACGACTCAAAGGTGGAGAATAAGTTAATGAATACTATTTATTCTTTGCCAAGCTTTCGCATCTTTATTTAATGCATCCTCAGGGCTTCTATAAAAGGTACAATAATAATAACAGACAATAAAAATTATTTTCGTTTTGTTCCAAAACTTACCGAATGTTAGATTTTTCAAATAATCGACATTCAGCAATAAGTCATCCGTCATTCGTAAAATATTAGTAGAGACGTTACATTCCATTAAAAATTATACACATTAAAACATCAAAATTCATGAAAAACTTTTTCACCTTATCACGTTACCATATTTACATTTATAAATTATTAATTTCATTGTTTAGTTAGGAATCGTAGGTTATGTTTCTGTCGTCTATGATCTGTAGTTCCGATTTACTCCTTTGGGATCTTTCTGGGTGCATTACTCATCTACAGGGCCGTCGTAAAAGTGCTTATATTTCGACACATTCAACAGGTAACTATATATAGAGCTCAGATTGTTGGTATCAGTTTTTTCATTTAGCGTTTCTTCATTTTTGTTTATCTCTATCATCTCATGCACTAATCTCTTCATGTAATTATTTTCTGTCTTCAACACCGTGACACTGTCAAAGTCTACTGTATGATTCGACTGATGTGCATGCAATGCTAGGGCACATCTATGATGGTATTTAGTGACATCTGATTTATGAAGTGCTATTCTATTTTTTACCCATTGGGATGTTTGTCCAATGTAACTCCGCACACAATCCGCACACTCAATTTTGTAGACTACATTGCTTCTATATTGAGTTGGTATGGGGTCTTTTATTTTGCTATATAGGTTCTTGACTGTTTTTTTATTATATGTGGCAATTTTCACATTTTCTTCCTTGAATATATTTTTTAGCTTTGTAGTTAGGCCGTGAATATTTGGATATGATGCCATATGTACTCGACTTGTTGTATTTTGATTCTCGGTAATTGGGGGTGCTGCTTCATTATCTGCATATAAAAGTTTATTCAGCATATTGTTGGGATATGCATTCTGTTTCAAGATTTGATGTAATTTTCTTATTCCCTCCTGTCTGAATGAATGATGGCATATTTTATTTATTCTATTTTTCATCTGTTTTATAGTGTTTATTTTCACATTCAAGCTATGTTCGGAGTTGAAATGGATGATTTTATTCGAATGTGTATCCTTTCTGTACCATCCAAGTTGTATTTTGTTGTTATTTCTGTGTGCTTTGACATCTAAAAAAGGTACTGCTTGTTCATAATTTTCTGTCTCAAGGGTGAATTGAAGATTTTTTGAATGGGAATTGAAGCATGTTAGTATCGTTTGAATATGTTCTTCAGGTACTGCAGTTATAATATCGTCAACAAACTTTTTCATAAACAACACGTACGGTAATTTGATCAAGCAGGAATCTAACAGATGATCCATTGCGTATTGTGCTAGGATGGGGGATAGTTTTGAACCCATTGCACACCCAAATACTTGTAAATAAAATTTTTCTTTGAAGGTACAGTAGTTGTTATCCAGCACGAATTTAACAATCTCCATGAATAGCTCCATGCCCACAGTTGTATATTCTTTGATGGTGTTCCATTTTAGCTTCAGAATATCAACTATTTCACTTTTCTCCAAGTTTCCAAAAAGGTTTATGACATCAAGCGAAATGAGTCTATAGTTTTCAGGTATTTCTAAGTCATTAATTTCATGTGCTAACTGGAATGAGTCTTTGACATAATATTGGTTGTCTGTGTTGTAAGCGTTTTTCAAAATATCAGCAACAAACTCTGACAGTGAATTCACCGGGCTATTGATGCTGGACACGATCGGTCTAATTGGGTTTCCATCCTTATGAATCTTTGGGTTTCCATAAATTCGAGGTGCCACCGAATTGTACGTTTTCATTCGTTTAGCTTCTTCTTCTGATATATGATTTTGTTGTTGCAACTTTGATATAACCCTATTACATTTGTTTTGTATGGATTGAGTAGGATCCTTTAGTAATTTCTTGAATTCCTTAGAATCTAGCAATTGTTGTAATTTTTCTTCATATTCTTTTCGTTCCATTAGAACTGTTACAGCACCTTTATCACTATTTAACACAATTATATCTTGGTTGTCTTTCAAAAATCTTTCAGTTTCTTGGTACCACTCGTTGATATGCGAATTAGCTTTCGAATCCTTATGAATGTAATTTGTCAGTGCATTTGTGACTCTTGCTCTCTGTATATCTTTTCTTTCTTCCGGTACGCCTTGTAGGATGTATTCTTTATATATATATATATTTATATATATATATATATATTTATATATATATATATTTATATCTATATATATATTGACGTCACTACCGTTTGTAAACAATTGGATCTCTCTTAATACGTCTAGGGATAAAACATTAATGAATCATTAAATAGGAGCAGAACTGAAAATTATTTTTCTTGAAATTCAAGATGAAGTTCTTTCAAGTAGTGACGAGGTTAATGAAACCTAGAATTTTCCTCTAGATGATAGAAATAAATATACATACTTTATACCTTTTATTAATTTTTATATTTCTTGATAATTTTCCATTTTATATACAGACAAAAACTAATACCAGTAGGACTTTGGAGGAATTCGATCTTCTCTGATGCCCATTTTTTCCATTATATCCATTTCAAAAGTACACAGTTTTGGCTCAAACGTTATCTTATCAACTTCTGCAGAGAGTGTGTCCTTTGGTTGTTCCTTATATGTGTTTTTACTTTTATAATCCCTAGTTTCATCATTTGATGCGGGGATTGGTATGATTCTTCCAGTTCTTGTTGAAACCCTAACTCTTTGTCCCTCCTCTGTGTATCTCCATTCAAACGTTGTGGGTTTCAAGTCTGAGGGATCTACCAAAACTACTTCGGTTGTGACAAGAAGGGGTTGTTCTTTTTGAATATATATAGTATCATTTTTACTACCTGAAACATGAAAAACAATCAATACTCTCAATTTGAATATCAAATGTTTTCATAAATTTTTGAAAGGAGGTTACCAAACTTACTATGCTCGTGAACTCACTATCAAAAGAGGAACCTTACTTTCTGTGATATGTTCAAATACGAAATCTTTTTATTTTCCTAAGAAAAACTTGTGAATTCAGTAATTCATAAACAATAATAACACCAGCATGAGCATTTTCCCTTTGAATGAATAAATTTAATTGAACGCACCAACATCTTATTTTTTTAAATTGAATATTTGTAGATAAATTTTTTTACAAAGTCAATCAGAAACATCACTGAGTATGAGTCATTTCAAAAAGTAATGTTTCAAATGATAGTGAATTCTGAACTTTAGCCATAACAAATATTTGAAATTTTTTGTAAATCGTAACATATAATAGTATCGTTTCCGATTTATTTTGTATATGTCCCAAGTACATGATACGTGTTATCATGAATATGCTTCAAAACAGAAAATGAGAATACAAGGACAGATCTCATCCATGTATACTGCGGAACAAAGCTTACCACAGGGATCACTACTCTCGCCAGCAATATACAGCCTCTATTTCTCGTACATATACAGTAACAACCCTGAAGAATTCAACAAAGAGCAATACCTACTGCAGTACACTGATGACACCGCCATTGTTAGCCATGCCTCAAATCTAGATAACATTATGGAATTTATTCAGGATGCAGTAGATAAACAACACTCTGGTTCAACAAATGGAAACTTAAACCAAACCCAGACAAGAGCCACCTCATTACATTCAACCACGGAATAAGCGGCTTAAATTTACGAAAAAGGGCATTATATTCGAACTGAGTGACGAATGCCAAGCGAAATTTGAGAAACTTAAGACCACATTTAGTCAGGCGTTAATTTTGCATTGTCTGGATTCTGATACCGAATTTATTGAATAATTTTAAAACCTATCTGTGTTGGCAAAGGTGATATGATATGACTGTCCTATAGATCATGCATTAAACAAGACAGAAAAGGACTACCCTAAATAGGATCTTTAAGGTATAGTATAAATTACCCGTATTTGTACAGATGTCATTTTGATATATGTACATATATCACGCTTTGTACCTTTTTGCAAATGCATTGCACAAACAGTGAAAAATTTTCAAAAAACAAGCATCTCTAATTAGTCTGATATGATTGAACCATTTAAAGCAGAGATGTTTTTAAAAATTTTTATCTGTTTGTGCAATGCATTTGCAAAAAGGTACAAAGCAGATATGATATAGGTACATATATCAAAATGACATACTACTCTGTCAAGAAAGTTTCAATTAAAACATTTTTACATTTAATCGTCAAAATTTATTGGGTCGCCTTCAAAATAGGCTCCATTTGCACCAATACATCTATGCCAACGGCACTTCCAATTATCGAAACATTTTTTATAGGCGCTTTCCGGGATGGACTTTAGCTCTCGCGCCGAATTTTGTTTTATGGCTTCAATCGACTCAAAACGGGTGCCACGAAGGGGCAATTTTAGTTTTGGAAAGAGGAAAAAGTCGCAAGGAGCCAAATCCGGCGAATATGGTGGTTGCTGAAGCACGTTTGTTGAGTTTTTGGCGAGAAAGTCAGTCACAATCGTAGCTCGGTGAGAAGGCGCGTTATCGTCATGCAAAATCCATGAGTTGTTTGCCCACAAATTTGGCCGCTTCTTACGGATACGCTCACGCAAACGTTTCATAACGCCTAGGTAATACTCCTTGTTTACCGTCTGACCCTCTGGAACGAATTCGTAGTGCACCACGCCACGGATATCGAATAAAACAATGAGCATGACCTTCATTTTCGAGCGGCTTTGGCGTGGTTTTTTCGGTTTCGACTCATTTTTTGCCACCCATTCCGATGATTGCTGGCTTGTTTGCATATCGTACTCGTAGACCCAGGTCTCATCACCAGTTATAATGCGTTCCATGAATGTAGAATCGGAATTACAGCGATCCAGCATGTCTGAAGCAACCTGTTCGCGATGACGTTTTTGAAGAAAATTCAGGTCTTTCGATACGAGTCGTGCGGCCACCTTTCTCATGCCCAAAATATCAATCAAAATCGTACGTGCGGACTCGTGGGATATCTTAAGATCATGTGCTATCTCTCTCAAGCTGGTACGACGTTTTCCAGCACCCTTTCCTTAATTTTATCGACGAATTTTATCGGAACGAGGCAAGTCTTCGACCACTTCACGACCGTCCTTGAAGGCTCTGTACCACTGATATGCACGAGTTTTCGATAGAGCATTATCACCGAAGGCCTTTTGCAACACAAAACTTTAAACAAATTCTTTGCTCAACGTAATCACCCATAGTAAAAATCGGCACGCACTCTGACATCGACTGACTTAATCAGCTGTTGCAAACACACTAGTTGACAGATCCCGCTCAAGCTTGGCATAGTAATTAAGGACAGTGGTACCAACCTAGGAAAAAAAAATTTTACCTGCCTCATTGCCCCGCCAGATTTAAATCGATAATTCCCCGTACTTTCTTGACAGAATGTATGTACAAATAGGGGTAATTCATACCATGCCTTAAACATTCTTTCAAGTTAAGTTAAATGAAATTGGACATCCTTTGCCGGAACTAGTTAGGAACACGAGTCAATTTAATATCAAGAAATTTGTTCTCCATATATACAGATTTTCAGGATATTTACGAAAGCCATAATAACAATACATGTTTTGAGTCATTTATTGCCACTATTGAGAGCAACCCCAAGACAAAGACACAGCTTCCAACATAGGGAACTACAGACCTATTACACTTCTACCTACATTGGGAAAAAATTTGGAAAAAATATTGGGAGAGAAAATATGCAAAGAGATAGGAAAATATATACCACAATAAGAATTAGGATTCAAAAAGAAGACATCGACCATCCACTCTTTAATTGTACTCACTTCAAATATTCAGTGCAATAGAAAAATGACTAACAAATTAAATCTGTTTTGATATTCAAATGTTGTTATATTTCTTCTATCAAGTAAAAAGCCTTTTTCTATTTTATTTTATACATAATATATATTATAATTATGTTTAGGCTTCAATAAATCTCGTTATGGAATGTCAATGGTTTAAAGATAACCTTATAATACCTTACACTTTTCTGTGATTTTGTTAAGAATATAGACTATCTTGAATTTTAAAGTTAGTCTGTTTAAAGCAATTTATCCTGTTAACACGTGGAGGTAGGATATAGTGATAGTTATTTGATTTTGATATTTGGAATATTATCTAGGACCGAAGAAGAGATTACCTAGAATTATATTTGTTTTTTGAAGATATAGTGCATGTTTTGAGAGATTTCTGAATTAACTTATTCGAATATTTAAATATATTCAATATTTCAAATAAATTATATTCTTTGAGAAGTCCTTAAGTTGTGTTCATGTTTTTAAAAGGCAATTGGTGTTCTTAAAGGTAAGATCAGAAACAAAATTTTGTCTCCTTTAAATATTTATTTATTAATTTTAATGACTTTCTTATATCTGTTGGTCTATTTATTCCATTTAACATTATATATTGAGTTTTGATTATATACGTCTATTAAATATAAGCGGTGCTTATTGTAGACATTAATTCGATTCTAAAAGTTTTTTGCATAAATTTTTTTTTTAAATTAAAATTGTAAAAGACTAACAGATTAAATTTCTCTAATAATTTCTAATTGTAATATAAAAGTGTATATAACTAACTGGAAAACTGCGGTCGATGGCCATTTGATTGCAAAATCAATAAATTTAGTTTCTCTCTTTCTCTCTCTCTATTGAGAGCGCATTCGAATTATGTTGCCCTCTTATAAAATTGACCATCAACAACCACCAAACTAAAGGATGAATTACTCCTGAAGTAATTGTAGCAATGGCTATATACAAATCTGAAAAGTCAAAGGACCTTCATTCTGTATAAGAATGCGAAATCAATGTACAACACGCTGTTGAGAGAATGGAAATTAAAACTCTATAGTACACTAATATCTAGACATAGCAATAAAAACAGAACGGTTTGGAACGTGGTTAATTCTCTATCTGAACGGGGGAGAAGGAAAATGAAACAATCGAACTCAATATTGACGGAGTCTGCTATGACAATGCTGATAGTGGCTGAAATATTAGCCAATTAATTAAAACAAATTGTACAAATTACTATGTTTTACTACCAAAAAATATATATTACACGTTTTCTTGTGACTCGAGTTTCGGGAAATGAACTATCCCATCATCAGATAACTGAAGACCTAACAGTGGTACAGTGGTATTTAAACAAAAGTGATCAATATTTTGCATATTTCAACAGATTCTTGGTAACACCTAATAGTGGTACAGAGGTTTATAATCCGAACGTGATAAAAAACCGGGTTAAAAAAAGGGCCTTCTAACAGATATCGGAATGTCGGCAAATAACAAAGAAGGTTGTTTAACAGATGGTACCCATTTAAATATCTCAAATAATTTTTTGGGGTTACATAGCTCCGTACAGTCATTCATTATTTTTACATTATTTTGTTGTATATCTCAAATATTTGGATTTAGAAAGCTCCATACAGTCATTCATTATTTTTTACATTATTTTTATTGTGAACGAATTTGAAAATTTCAATAATCAAGTTTCTTTTCTTTTGAATCTACATGTAAAATTTTTCTTAAGATTTTCTTTTGTCGAAAGGAATTACTATTTTCTAAAGAATGAGTGGCAAAAGTTGAATTTTTGTTTACTTTTCATTAAATTCATTTTATGTTCGTTGAAAAAGGTTTTAAACAGATGTTACTTTTTAAATATCTCAAATATTTTCGATTTGCATAGCTCCGTACAGTCATTCATTATTTTTACATTATTGTTATTATAAACTAATTTGAAATTTTCAACAGATTCTAGATAATCGAGTTTCTTCCCTTTTGATTCTACATGTAAAATTTTAAGATTATCTATTGTGGGAAAGGAATGACCGTTTTCTAGACAATGAGTGGCAAAAGTAGAATTTTGTTCATTTTTCCTGAAACTCATTTTATGTTCGTTGAACCTCGTCTTGAAGGAACGTCCTGTTTGTCCTATGTATTTATTAATGCACGTAGAACAAGATAACTCATAAACTCCTGATTTTTGGATGTTTGGAGTAAGGTCCTTTGCGTTAAATAATACCGATGATAATTTGTTTTGCGTTTTAAAGGCAATATTGACATCTGATTTTGAAAAACTATTGGCTACTTTTTGACTTATGCTACCAAAGTACAACAGAGAAATGAAAAGGAAAAAAAAATTCATTTCTCTTTGGTCGCATAAGTCAAAAAGTAGCCAATAGTTTTTCAAAATCAGATGTCAATATTGCCTTCAAAACGCAAAACAAATTATCATCGGTATTATTTAATTAATTTAAAATAAGCAAAATTCTACTTTTGCCACTCATTGTCTAGAAAACGGTCATTCCTTTCCCACAATAGATAATCTTAAAATTTTACATGTAGAATCAAAAGGGAAGAAACTCGATTATCTAGAATCTGTTGAAAATTTCAAATTAGTTTATAATAACAATAATGTAAAAATAATGAATGACTGTACGGAGCTATGCAAATCGAAAATATTTGAGATATTTAAAAAGTAACATCTGTTTAAAACCTTTTTCAACGAACATAAAATGAATTTAATGAAAAGTAAACAAAAATTCAACTTTTACCACTCATTCTTTAGAAAACAGTAATTCCTTCGACAAAAGAAAATCTTAAGAAAATTTTACATGTAGATTCAAAAGAAAAGAAACTTGATTAATGAAATTTTCAAATTCGTCCACAATAAAAATAATGTAAAAAATAATGAACGACTGTACGGAGCTACGTAACCCCAAAAATTATGAGATATTTAAATGGGTACCATCTGTTTAACAACCTTCCTTGTCGATTGCCGACATTCTGATATCTGTTAGAAGGCCCCTCTTTTTTAACCCGGTTTTTTATCACATTCCGCTTGTAAATCTCTGTACCATTATAAGGTGTTACCGAGAATCTATTGAAATATTCAAAATATTTATGACTTTTGTTTAAATACCTCTGTACCACTGTTAGGTCTTCAGTTGTCTGATGATGGGATAGTTAATTTCCCGAAACTCGAGTCACAAGAAAATGTGTAATATATATTTTTATTGGTAGTAAAACATGGTAATTTCTACAATTTGTTTTAATTATGATCAACTACCAAGTAGAAAGGGCTGAAACAATTCAGAATTAATGGTAATTTGTCCACTAATGGTTTCCAAATTTATCATCGATATCCAAGTATTACACTTTATTCAACTTTTGCTAACTATACTGAAATCAATTATTATCACATCAATTTTCACTTGAAAAACGGAAATTCTTCAAACAAATGTCTGATGGGCCAACTAATTTCAGACATTTCAACTTCATGTACGATAATAAATCTAACAGTTTATATATTCTAGCAACAACCTACAAAAAAATATATATATATATACACTACACTATCAGTGAATTTGTGACATCGAGACAAGAAAGAACCCTCAGCAGAAGTTGCCCTTGGTCGCCAAAACAAATCCAGCAGAGTCGAAGCAAAAACAGAAGACTAATAAGGCTACCAATCAATGAGCAGAGAAAGTAAGAACCATATCAAACAGCGAAAAAAAAAATCTTTAAACTTTGTTGATTACTCATACTGCATGTGTGCGTGTATTACCTGTTTGAAGTGACTCAATGGTGATGTATCAGTTCGTTCAAAACTATGATTACAAGGAGCTTCCGAAGAAAACTTTGAAGGATGTAAACGAATACAATGACCGCAGTGTGAATAACTTCACCTTCAGAGTATTTCATCAAAATATCAGAAGCATTGCAAGGAATTTTGAATTGCTAGAAATCACCCTAGAACAGTTCGAAACGGAATTTCACTGCATTGTACTATCTGAAACAAAAAACGATTTTGACCACCACATGTTCCGGAAGAGAGGTTATGATTTGTTATTCAACAATGGAGAATGGAATCAGTGCGATGGAGCAGTTGTCTACATCAAAGGTTCAATATATTATACCACACAAGTAAAGTCAATTTCAGTGGTTAAAATATTGGTACTATAAGTAAAGAAGGGCAATGAAAATATAATTATATCAGCAATGTATAGACCACCCTCGAGCGATGCCAATGAATTCAATGATGGCTTATATCGGTATTTTATACGGATAAGGGACAGTTTGGGTGCACATATTGTGGTGGGGGATATCTACATAAATATTTTATCAGGTGACAGGGTTGGGAATAAATACTTGAATGTGATGAGCGAGTTTAGTTTTATTTCAGCCATCAATGAGCCTACTTGTATCCAAGGTATCTCAAAGACATGTCTGTATCACGTTTTCCCAAGGGCAAAGATGTGAGGGGTGGATTGTTGTTCCAGCTTCATTTCGGACACACATATGATGGATCACTGCGCTACAATATTGAATTTGAAGGTGTCACGAGAGAATCAACTTGGGAAGAGAGAAGGATATACGGAAAAAGTTGACTACATAGGCTTGAAGAGGGAATTGAGGAGTTACAATTGGAAGGTGCTACGCGATTGTGATGGTGTTCAGGAGGCAACTACTCTCTTCTATTTTGTTTTGCGGGACAATTTGGTGAAGAATACAAGCAAGATAAAGCAGAGACATGCTACATTGAAGCGACGTGAATGGATCACTAGGGGAATAATGAGGTCAATAAAGAGAAGAGACCAACTCTACAAGCAGTTCCAAAGAGATAAGGACAATAAGACTTTAAGAGACCAGCAAAATTGAATCACCACAGAAGCCAAATTGAGAGCAACAAAGGTAATTCACCAAATCCATGGAAAACTATAAATAAAATAACTAATAACAATCGAGAAACTTCAATTATAAAAGAGATTATATTGGATGGACGTTCAATAACTGATCACAAACATATAGCAGAAATATTTAATGATTACCTGGTAGATGTTGGACCCAATTTGGCAAGGAAGATTAGGAGACCAATAAAACAACCTAATAAAAGAAAGATTATTTCGGAATCGATATTTTTATCACCTACAAATGAAATGGAAATTGTTCAAACAATAGAATAGAATAGAATAGAAAACGTTTTTATTGCAAAGAGTCATTGCACATATCACAGTATGAAGGATAAGTGACAGCAAAACATACAACAGGTCAACAACAATATAAAGGTCTCATAGCCCTGACTGATTCCTACAGTATGTATAAAATTCCAATATACTATAGGGTTCACACGCAATAATAAAATTTCTCACCACACTTTTAAAATGTTTGCCCTCTCTCGCCTTCATAATACCTATAGGAAGTGAGTTCAACAATTTGATGCACATGTACTGCATTCCTTTCTGAGACAAGGTGAGGGAACGCATCGGACAATGATAGGGACACACCCGTCCAGTATTATTTTCATTTTTAAGGTTTTCAAAAAACTCTGGATGATCCTGAATAAAACAGATGCATCTATACACATACATCCCCGTCAATGTCATTAAGCCCATTCTTTTAAAGTGTCCTCTGCATGACTCCCGGTACTTTAGATTCAGCAGGATCCGCAAGGCGCATTTTTGAATAACGAATATTCTATCCACTTGAGATGAACTTCCCCAGAAAACAATTCCATATGTGAGTAACGGTTGGAAAAAGGAGTTATATATCATTTTCAATGTGTCCGTATTTAATTGATATCTTAAAATTTTCATACTGTATATAGTAGAGTTTAATCTCCCGGATAGAACATCGATGTGTTTGTGCCATTTCAAGCTGAAGTCAACATGAACCCCCAAAAACTTCGCGACTCCCCGAATAGACACAGGTCCATTTTCGGTCCGCAAACTGCCGGGTATCGGAAAGCCGCTCCTGTCAGTGCAGAAAGCAACGCACTCCGTTTTAGTGACATTAAGCTTCAACCCGTTCTGACAACACCACTCATCAGCACACCTAAGGGCATCCTGTGCCTCAGCCACAAGTTGTGTAACCCGATCAGATTTGACCATTATGTTCGAGTCATCTGCGTACAGGATAGCATCCCACAGATGCCCTTCAATATCTCTCGGAAAATCGTTGATGTAAAGGACAAAGAGGAGAGGTCCCATAATACTCCCTTGGGGAACCCCCATCCCAACGGTCCTCTCAGCCGAATGATATTTTTTCCCGTCTCTGTGTATGGTGACTGTTTGTTTTCTGTTATGTAGAAAGTTTCGAATAAGTTGCAGTTGTTTGTCTCTGATACCGTATCTTTCCAACTTCAACAGGAGTCGCTCATGGTTGACGTTGTCGAATGCTTTAGATAGGTCTAAGAATATACACAAGGGCACTTCTCCAGCTTCTATTGAATTCAGAATTGCGGTTGTAAACTTGTATATAGCTGTTTCTGTATTTCTACGTGCCATGAAACCATGTTGAGACTTATGAAATATTTTGAACTTATTGAAAAAACTAATCAAACGTGTGGCTAATATTTTTTCAAAAATTTTGGAAAATGAGCTGAGAAGGCTAATGGGACGGTAGCTCCCCAAGTCATCCGGGTTTCCACTCTTGTAAAGAGGTTTAACAACAGCTATTTTTAATCTTTCGGGAAAGACCCCCTCCGTGAAAGATTTATTTATTATGAAACTAAGAGGCTTCGCAATTATATGAGCCGAGTTCTTGATGACTCGCATAGGAATCTGGTCAAAACCTACAGATGGTTTATTCTGTAGGCCCCGTATACATGCCACAACCTCTTCCTCCGTTACCAGAAACACGTAAAAGGACCTCTCCAACTGCTTCATTTTGAAATCTGTAAGATTCTGGTGTTTGTTTTCACATGGTATATTTGTAAAGTGATTACTAAATTCTTCAACAATCGTTTTTAGGCTGCCCTTAGGTATTGTATTACCTCTAGAATTTTTGGGGTTTGGTTTTAGTTTATTAATAATATCCCAAGTGGTTTTAGATTTATTAATGGATTCTTTCACCATTGAGCTATAGTATGCTTGTTTGTCTTTCGTAATGGCTGTGTCATATTCTCTTTTGGACTTTCTATATAGTTCATTAAATTCCGAGTTAATTTGAGCCGTGACAAATAAACCATCTAGGCGCAGTTTTAAGCTTTTAATTTCAGGTGTTACTTTATATTGTTTTTTTAAAATTGGAACCTTTTTCGTTATTAATGGAAAATTATCGCAAAAGTTTTTTCCGAAGCAGTCGGAAAAAGCATCCCACATGTCATCCACACCGTGAGTGGGGTTGACCAGGTCTGCTTCACCAATGCCCCGCCGGAGAGAAGTCAAAAATGCACTGACCGAAGGTATGCTGTACTCCCTGAAACTTACTATCCTGTGCGACTGACGATTTATGGTTTCAAAGGTGGTTTTGAAGAGTTGTGCAGAGTGGTCGGACACATGTGCTTCGACAACATCTGTCTTACCTTGCTGTATATTCGTGAAAACATTATCCAAGCAGCTGCCCCCCTCCTCAGTTGTCCTTGTGATCTCCCTCACCGTGACCTTAACACTGAATGACTCCAGGATGGATGAAAATGTACGAACACTTGCATCCGCTGTGTCCAACAAATTTAAATTGAAATCACCCGCAATAATATATGTGGCATTTTCTCTAGTGAGTTTATCCAAAATGAAGTTGATTTTTTCAAAAAAAGCTTCTAGGTTACATTTCAAAAAACTGGGCGGCCTGTAAATGCATAATAGGACAATTTTCTTATTGTTTTTCATATAAATGTCACACGTGGAACACTCGAATACGTTAGCGACACTGATACATTTGATATCTCTTCTTTCTTTAGTTTCTGTCTGGTCGCAGCAGTAAATCGCTGAACCACCATGTTCGCCTTTCCCCCTACAGAAGGCACTTACTAGTCTGAAACCACTGAATACATGTTTTTCCATTTAATGAGTCTAAAACATGGTAAAGCTCCAGGTGGAGATGGAATTAAGGCGGAGACATTAAAGGAGATTGCATTTGAAATAGCGAATCCTTTGTGCTATCTGATAAAGAACAGAAAAGGTCCAGATAAATTTAAATGCTCTGTAGTCAATCCTATACACAAGAAAGGAGATAAATCTCAGCCATCAAATTACCGACCTGTCTCTCTCATGTGCAATATTGCTAAAATTTTCGAAAAAATAATAAAAAGTAGAGTCAAGACATTCTTTGAGAAATATGACGTGCTGTCTAAGAGTCCGTTCGGATTTCGCCATGGATTGTCAACAGAGGATGCCCTATCAGAAGTAACAGGAAAAATGTTTGAGTCTATAGGAGATGGTACTCCTGCCGTCGCCTTGTTCCTAGATCTCACAAAGGCGTTTGATACTGTAGATCACGAACACTTGCTAGAGGATTTGAAAGATGCTGGCATAAGTGGAAAGGCCCTCGCTTTGTTTCAGTCACGCATGTGTCAGGATTGGAGATGTTAAGAGCTCAGAAAAAGAAATATTCTGTGGGATACCTCAGGGAACCGGTTTAGGACCTATATTGTTTAATGTTTACCTGAACTCCTTGTTAACTATGGAGACCGATAGGAACATCTTGGGATTTGCAGATGATGTAGTGATTTTCTATTCCTCGGGGACATGGCATGGAATCAAACAGAGGATTGAGACAGATATGGAGGCAATAATAAGCTGGTTCAATTATGAATTATTAACAATAAATTTTGAAAAAACTATGTTATTACCCTTTACCAGTTATAAGAACAAATTGCTTCATTTTGATTGCCTGCAGATTAATAATCATGGAGAAATAATTTTGGTTAAATCCACTGAAAGGATGAAGTATCTCGGAGTCACGATTGATTCTCACTTAAGATTGCACGATCATGAGAGCAATGTTTGCAGTAGGGTGAAATCATTGATGGGTAGATTCAGATATTTGAAAAGCATATTACCCGTAGATATCTTGAAGTTTTTATATTTTGCACTGGTCGAGTCTAGGATTTCATATGGAATCATGGAATTGTTGCCTGAGGTGGAGTCGTGAAGGATCACTTGGAAGAACCACAGATTTGACAGAAGACAATTTTAAAAATAATATTAAATAAGAACATAATGTTCTCATCCGATCAGTTGTTCAGAGAGGATATCAGGCAAATCTGTTTCACCAGAATGATACTGTATACTCACAAAAAGGATACCACTAGACTAGAAAATTTGAATCATCAATACAAAAGGAGGGAGAGAGAATCAAGTAAAGTAAGAACGGATTTCACGAAGAAAACAATTGGTCAAAAATGTTTATCTTTTCTGAGACCTAGATTCATGAACTATTTACCAAGAGAAATGGTCCGTGGGTATATTTAAGAGGAAATTAAAAGAATTTTCTTGAGAAGAATAGAGAGGATATAATAGAGCTATTTGATTTTACACCTTGATTTGGTGCTGTGTTGTTGAGGTTGTGCGTTGTTGATTTTGAAATGTTTGTGTTTTGTATGGAATGAAAATCATACTAACAGACAGCTTCGGCTTTGTGAGGTTTATTTTTTCGAACTTTACGTTGAAATGCGAGAAATTCAAGCACATAATTTAATTCATATAATCGTATTATCATCATGTATACATTTTTTTCTTTATACTGCAATGTAATTTTTATGCTCGAATTAACTTATTATTAAATAAAATAATGTTTTGATTTTGATATTTGTAATATTGAAAACAAAGGGCTGATGACGGGATTATCTAGAACTATATTTGTTTTTTGAAGATATAGTGCACATTTTTTAGAGATTTTTGAAATAATTTGTTCGAATATTTAAATATATTAAATATTTCAAATAAATTATATTCTTTGGGAAGTCCTTTAAGTGTGTTCATGTTTTTATAAGGCAAGTAGTATTTTTTAAAGTTAAGACCAGAAACAAAATTTTGTCTCCTTTGAATATTTATTTATTAATTTTAATTACTTTCGTATATCTATTGGGTTATTTATTTCATTTGACATTGTATATTGAGTTTTGTTTATAAACGTCTATTAAATGTGAGCGGTGCTTGTTTTAGACATTAATTTAATTCTAAAAGTTTCTTGAATAAAAAATTCTTTTGGAAATTAAAATTGTAGAAGATAAACATATTTCAATTTGTTTTGATATTCAAACTTATTATTATTATATCATAAAATCAAGTTAATTTTAATTGACAATAGGTTGAGCAACTATATTACAGTTATTTTCAAATCATCTCATTTTATAGGAAAATTTATCAATGTGCATCAAAATTTTATATCTCCATTCATAGGAAAATTTATCAATATGCATCAAAATTTTTTATCTTACCTATCTTATCAAGTTTACAGTTTAGACCTTCTACTATAACCCAGTTTCTTTCCTGTATAATGGATGATACAAATCCTTGCTTTCCTTTATCTTTTCCTTCCAAAATTTCTACACGATCACCCCTAAAGTAACTCCATTCCTTCACAGGTTCAACCCAAATTTTAGCATGAGACCTTCCAGGAGCATTTTCTTGTTGAAATTGTAAGGACCACGGGCGATCTTCTGTATATTTGAATTTTTTTCTCTTCATTTCTGCATTGGGCTTGTACTGTGGTCCTTTCGGATTTTTCCAATATATTTGCTCTGTTGCACGTTTAATATATGATTCTGGTAAATTTGAATAATGATTTGACCAGTTTTTGGCCTTTGACAGAACGGCCGTTAATCTCATATTGTTCTAATTATGAATTTCGTGTAAGATTATAAGAAAGCTCTAATCACAGAATAAACCTATACTTAACCTTATATATTAAATTACAGATAATCAGAATCTCACTGCTGTGTGTTACATCTTATGGTCTTAGTAGTTTGTCCATGCAACCATAGATAACTATATTAATAGTTTGTGTATGTATGCAACCAAAATGATTAATAACAGTGGTAATATCCCTAGGACATTGATAATAGATCAGATAATTTTATGTTCAATTGACTAATTTACCTTAGTCCGTCCGTTATTCATCGAATACTGTTCGGATTCTGGTAGTTCATATTTAGAGATTATGACGGTTGACAGTTCATTATACTGTGTCATATGTATCATCTGGGCGGAGGCATGAATGAGTTGAAAGAGAGGTAAAGTTTACTTCCACAACACCTCCTTCCATGCCGACGTGTAAATTTCTTGTTTTGCATTTTCAACATCATTTATTCTCTTCTTGTTATTAACACTCATCTGACGAATAGTGTTAAATCAGTATAAATATAAGGAAACAGAAATCAATTTATGTATTAACCTCATTAGTTTTTGAGTTCAACTATTTAATTATTCATTGTATACAATCCTTGAATATCGCGTAGATATTTCTTTCAAGGGACAGTCATTTCATCACATAAAGTCATTTCAAGACAGTCCTGGAATATCGCGTAGATATTTATCAAAAATGACAATCATTTTATCATATAAATCATATTGGTATAGTCTTTGAATATCACGTAGATATTTATGAGGGCTTTCGGCTCTCACCAGTGCGGTGAAAAAAGTGTGTGAAAGGGTGGCTACACTTGGTGGGCAGCCGCCAATTTGTGGCCGAAATCCCGAAACACGTGTCTGCGGTTAAAACTATATGAGGGTTATGTCCATTAACTTTTTTCTATAAATATATAGAAATGCGGACTTGCGAGGGAGCTTCCACCTCTTGATTCGGGAGATGGCGTTTCGTTTCCGAGTCTGCGCATCTGAAACGCACCAGACAGGCGTGATGCGCAGCTCTGCCTGTGACGCCGGTGACCACGTGTTCCGCTTGGAACGGTGGTCGTCAAACGCTATATGCCTTACCCTATTTGTACTCGGCGGGGACGATTAGTCATGAATCACTAGACAGGTCGTGTTAACTATTGATACACTGGTCAAGCTGCGACAGAGCAAGGCAGGTTTCTAGACGAGGAGCGAAGAAGTTGTTCGCTACACACTCCCCTTCCAGTGAACGTCGATAAAGGTCACGGGATAGGGCGTTGGTAGCAGGCAAGAAGGCAGTCCGCCGCTGGGCTGGTCGCGTTGCCAACTCCAGCGGGGATCTGCAGAGCGAAAGGAAAGACTGTCTCGGAATGATGGATAGGGGACAATTAGGGCCTCCAAATGAATGGGTTGGTTCGCTCTTGAAGCAAACCCCCCCCAATCACGTCGGGGTCACCAATGAAGCTCTCGCGTGAAATGCGGTGTTGTGAGGGAGCTTCCAACTCTTAATTCGGGAGACGGCGTTTCGTTTCCGAGTCTTCGCATCTGAAACTCATCAGACAGGCGTGATGCGCAGATCTGCCTGTGACGCTAGTGACCATGTGTTCCGCTTGGAACGGTGGTCTTCAAACGCTGTGCCTTGCTCTACTTGAATTGAGGACATTCTCAATTTCATTAACATACAAATTAAAACTTTACAGTTATCTGACAAGTCTGTAAAAAGATATTGCAATAATAAGTATATAAAATAGAATAAAGAATTGATGTACCTGAGCAGAAAATTATTATATTTCCGAAGTCAAATACTAAAATAAAGATGTGTTTTCACTGGTATGCAGTATCGTCTATGTGTTAGTTATTATAATATAATGGCGTGAAATGTCGGTGTTTTCAATATTTCCGTCAGATATCTCCGTATGTGCTACAAAAGAAATCACCAGCAGTTACAGGTGGTCGCGAATACAATAAGTGATGATGAAAAATTTTTCCTTTCAAGGTTGTTAGATTTTAAGCATTTATCTTTATATGATGGTGTGATGAATCTGACTCAGATTCCTAATATCGGTTCTATCATTCATGGCATTTTTATTTATATATATCATCTCCTTTATTTTCCTTTTGTCACTATTAGTCTCGTATGCAAGAATCTTCGTATTTTTGAAATCTAGATTGTGGTTGTCTGTTATTATATGTTTATTTAGTGCGGTGGTCGAGTTTTTCATATATTTGTGTCCATTTAATATGTTGTTCAAAAGTTGTGAGGTGATTCCTATGTATACCTTCTCACAATCGTGGCATGGTATACTGTAAATTGAGTTGGATTGTTTCATAGGTGGTACTCACTTTTTAAGGGTGTAAAAAATGTCTTCAGTGTATTATTTGTTTTATGGCTTATTTGTAAACTATGTACTTGCAGAATTTTACCTATATTTTCAGATAAGTTTTGTAGTTTTGGAATTGAGATATATTTTTTTTCCTGAGTATCTTTCCTGTTTCTCATCGTGAGGTAAAACCTGTGTGTTCTTTGTTTGATGGTCTTGTTGACCAGATCTATCGGGTAGTTGTTATTGGTTAATCTTCTCCTAACTTTGTTGAGTGTTTCTATTCGTAAACATGGGCTAGTGAGGGTAATTGCACGGTCTGTTATGCCTATTATGACACTTCGTTTTTGGCAGAAAGAATGATCTGATAAAAATTTAAATATCTGCCCGACCAGGTTGTCTTTGTATACCATTGTGTGAGTATGATATTATTCTTTCTAATTAGGGTTATATCTAGGAAATTGATTTTGTTGTTATTTTTTTTTCTATTGTAAATTGTATATTCTCATGAAAACTAACTGAATTCACTTAATATGTCACCCATCTTGCCTTGGGGAACAGCCATGATGCAATCGTCTACGTATCTTCTGTAGAATAATAATTCAACCTTCAATTTCTCGATTATATGTTCTTCCACCAATTCCATCACCAGTTGTGCAATAGGGCTTGAGATTGGTGAGCCCATGGCACATCCATCTATTTGTTGGTAGAAATCAATTTTGTATTGAACATAATTTGTTGATAGTGCTAGTTCGACTGCACTGAAAAATTCTCCACAAGGTAGAGAAGTGTATTCTTGTAGTTCAGCCCACTTCCTGCTCAATGCATCCTTTACAAGATGGTTAGGGATGTTAGTATATAGGAAAACTACATCTAAGGAAATCAATAAATAATTATCAGGTATCGTAATTGTGTTGACAAATTCTTCGAAAGAAAAACTGTCCTTTATGTAAAACTCATTCTTTCCTGTTATTTTAGATATGATGTCGGCTAAATACTTAGATAGATTATAGAATGGGGACTGAATACAGGAAACTATTGGTCTCAGAGGAATATTCTCTTTATAGGTAGACCATAAATTTTAGGAGACGTAGCATTATTTATCTTTAATCGTTTTTCTGCGTCAATCGAAATATAATTTTTCTCTGCCACTTTTTTATCAGTTTGTTGTTTTGTAATTGGTATTTGTTGGTTGGATCTTGTTTAAGCTTTTCATAGAGCTTGTCATCCTGTAAGAGTTGCAACATTTTTTCTTCATAATCAACTTTATTCATAATAACAGTTTTATTGCTTTTATCAGGTTTTGAAACGACTAGCTGAGGATTAGCTTTAAGAAATGTCCTGGTCTTATTAAAATTTTTCACTATTACTTTTTTAGTATTATAAATGTGGTGTTTATTATTTTTGTTTTTTCTTTATGGCTATTTACAGCTTTTACTACTTTATTTCTTATTTCATTTTTGTCGTCTTCACACAAATTTTTTATAGTGACCTCAGTGCTGGCGATGATATCAATAACAGGAATTTTCTCCACCTTTGTGATTGGTATAGCATAATTTTCACCAAAGGTTAATTATATATATATATATATATATATATATATATATATATAATGTTATATATATGTTATGTTATATGTTATATATATATATATATATATATATATATATATAACAGAGCTGGCAGGCTAAAGCTCTGCAAGGTTTTTTACGCTAGTCTGCGTCAACCAAAAGTTGACTGGGCACAATCCCATACTAACCTAACACAGCGCTACCTGTATCCACAGACGGAGGGAACACTCTTCGCCATTCAGGATCAAGTTGTGCCGACCCGAACGTACAGCAAATACATAATGAAACTCAGCAGATAACACCAATTGCAGGTTATGCAATACCGCTGAGAAAGTTAAAGTTTACTGGGACATCAGAGTAAACACAGACATACCTGTAGAACATAACCGGCCAGATGTAGTGGTGTGGAATACAGCGGACAAAACCGTCGTGATAGTGGATTTTGCAGTGCCTCTGGACTGCAATTTGCAAAAGTCATTTGGGGAGAAGATTCAGAAATATGAGGCGTTTTCCCGATATATGAAGGACATGTAGAGGCTGAACAGGGTGGATATAATGCTGATGATAATCAGTACGAACGGGCTGGTTCACAAGAATATGAAGAAACATCTACAAGAATTGAAATTGCCTCTAAATGCCATCACGTGGATGCAAAAGGCGGTCATTCTAGGAACGATGAATATACTAAGGCAGGTTATATATCCGCATTGAAATGGCACTGACAGGAATATTTTTGGCGCACGCACCCGGTTATGTCCTAAGAAACACGCATACTGTACTACTGTGTGAATTAAAAAAAAATATATATATATATATATATATATATATATATATATATATATATATATATATATATATATATATATATATATATATTTATATATATATATATTTATATATATATATATATATATATTTATATATATATATATATATATATATATATATATTGTGATATGCAAAATGTGTTTTATTCACTCATAAAAAAATATTCAATACAGTATCAAAGTCAAGAGAAATTAATTTTCACAGAAACATATAAGCGTATCCACCAAAATTATCAATCAAAGTTCGAAAGCACGTACACGCTAATAAATAGTTGAAATATAATGTATTATTTCCACTTGGTGATTGAGAGAATATTATATCAATTCAGGAGGCTTCTCATAATGTGAAAATAATTACAAACTTGAATAAATATCTTGAATTTTAAAAATCAACTTCACATAGCATGAAAATTCAATATTCTTGTAAATTCTGATGATTGTTTTATGAAAAATCCTGTAATAAGTGAAATGAGACTTGAATAGCATTTTCAAAGTGAATGTATAGCTAGAAAAATGAAGAAAATGTAAATTTGTAGAAAGATTTAGTTAACGATCAATATTCATCAAAATTATGTACTCGTTATGGAATGTATGAAATCAAACTGCCCGTGATCTTCAAAAGAATGCTATATTTTATGTTTTAAAAACAGAATTTATGGAAAATGATTAGAAATTAAGGAATGCTAGCCATAATAAAGTGAAAATGTTGAAGATCTGTGAATTTAGAGTAAGAAACTGATGATTGTCTCAATTTAAAATTTAAGAACCTAGGCAAAATAGGTATCAAAATATAGAGAGGAAAGTTGCTGAATTTTCTATAGTAGTCTTAAACCTACCTTAAAGGTGAAGCTCTCGAAGGAAATGCGGTGTTGCGAGTGAGCTTCCACCTCTTAATTTGGGAGACTGCGTTTCGTTTTCAAGTCTGCGCATCTGAAACTCATCAGAGAGGAGTGATGTGCAGCTCTGCCCGTGACGCCGGTGACCATGTGTTCCGCTTGGAATGGTGATCGTCAAACGATGTGCCTTGCCTTATTTGAACTCGGCGAGGACGGTAAGTCACGAATCTTTAGACTAGTCGGGTCCTCTATTGGTACGCCGGTCCAGCTGCGACAGAGCAAAGCAGGTTTCTGGACGAGGAGCGAAGAAGATGCTCGCTACAAAGGATAAAATTGCGACAACATTTTCCTAAGAAAGTCTGACAGGCGTAGCTATCTAGTTTTTTTGGAAGGTCGAAGCTATAAATAGAAGTGGTACAGACACAGATCTCAGTCCGTTTACAACCATAGATTGACAATAATATTTAGATTGGACACTTCCCTACCCCCAACTAAAACTAAGTTTTTAGTTGATGCACCAGTCAATAGTTAGCGCTAACCATCAACTTATACTTTTTGATTTCGCCGCTAGGTACCGCTACCATCAGCCGCTAGCTATAGTTGTAATAATGGTCATATATTTCGAAAAGAGTGGTTTTGTTTACGTTTTGTTATGGCCCAACCTCGATTACATCTCATATTTTTATTTGATTAAATTTCGTAAGAGTTAAGTTCAAAACAGTTAAGTGCATCTAAACTAGTGTATTTTCAAATATAGAGTTCAATACAGTACTTGAAAATGGGATATACTATGAAATGTTGTGTACATAGGTGTCAAGATCTAACCAGCCCTAGACATCGTTTTCCCAAGAGATTGGCACAAATTATCAGATGATCAAATATTGAGAGGAATATAATTTCTTCAGGTTGGTTAATTTTCACTTACTATGTAGTCGTCGAGACTATTTTTATGTTTAGTTGGTTAGTTAAAAATATAAATCAATGCTATATAAACACACCAACAAATTGCTGTGGGTGATATAGTAATATTATTTTTTCTCTAGGTGATTTTCCAGAGGTAACCGATATTGAAATGTATGGCCCAGTTTCTGTATCAGTGCCAAATATTGATAGGAAAAGAACTTCTTCAGGTTGAGTGGTGTTATTTGTAAAATTATATCAAACGATTTATCTATTAGAAACCGTGTAATCTGTAGGATTAATTTACTTGGTCATAGTGAGTTGTTGAAAGATATACATTTTATTGAGTGTGGGAAATATCAATTTGGTAATTTGATGAAACCGAGGCATTATACTTACTTTTTATTTAATCACTGTTTTAATTATATCTTTCATTTAATTACAAGACTTTGTGTGAGAAGAAAAAATTCAATATGTTTTGAAAATATCATATTGAAGAATTTAAATGATCAAATTATGAAGTGTGCATCACATAATCTTCATCAAATATTATGTTTGACTCTTCAGTTGTTCTTTATTCTGGTGGTGAAAGCAAGTGAATAAAATAGCAACCAGAAATGATTCAAAATTTTTATTCAGTCATCCAGAGAAGGAATTTATTGACCCGATTAAGGACCAAGCTGAAAGACATTTGAATCTTAAATGAGATTTCATAAATAAATGTTCTCAAGGTTCAATTTTTGTCTTAACACCTAGGAATACTTTAAACATGTTAATTTCATCTCTTTTCTTTATTTAATAGTTTTTATTTTTTATAACCAATGAATAATTACTGTTCAAACATATTTCTGTTACTCAAATAGTGAGTTTGAACTTTGAAACAAGTTTGTGGAAATTACTATGTTGTACTACAGAAAAAGTAAATGTAAATATTGTAAATTCATATATTAATTTCATCTCTTTTTTATTTAATAGTTTCTATTTCTTATAATGAATAAATAATTATAGTTCAAACATATATCTGTTATTCAAATAGTGAGTTTGAAGATTGAAACGAATATTTGAATCTTCTTTCAGTTTTTCCTAGGGTTAAAATTAAAACAAGTGTTCAGAAATTATTATGTTTTACTACCAAAAAAGTGAAATGTGTTTGTTGTAGAGTTGTGTGAATGTAAGCATTTCAATGTTTTGGTAGTAAAACATAGTAATTTCTGAACACTTGTTTTAATTTTAACCCTAGGAAAAACTGAAAGAAGATTCAAATATTGGCGCCAAGCGTCGATAACGCAATATGCTAAAAGCAGAGGTAATGCAGTTCTCTTGAGAGTTGGTAATACAGTTTTCTTTAGTTGGATTTGTTTCATGTTTTTTGCAATTGTAAATTTAGATAAGATATTTTGAAATAGCAGTCGCTACAAAAAAGCGACAAACTTGATTCAGACTTTTTACAGTGAGTGTCCCATCTATATAGTCTTGTTTATCTATGCACAGATCTCAAATCGTTTCCAACCATCGTATAGTGCGTATCGTCTCCAGCAAGAAATATTCCCAAACATCAAAGTATCCATGGAAATATTATAATATGAAAAATTGACACATCTGAAGCAGAGTTGAGAACTACAAGAAATCAAGCGATTAATGTTTAACTCATATGGTATGAATGATTAGAAAGATAGCACCTTACCTAATATTGAATTAACTTTTCTAAGAAGTTATTCATTTGTTTGTATTTGTCAATGATTTTGAGTACCCGCCTGGCTATGTATTGGTTAGTTTGGACGTGGGTTCCCTGTTCTCTTATATACCATGTGAACTGGTTACACATTGTAAAGCATTGGAATAGCATTGTAAAGCATTGGAATGAAATTTCACTTCACACTCAGATGACACAGGATGAATTGATAGAGTTACTTGTTTTTCTTTTTGATAACACATATTTCACATTTGAACATCAGTATTATAGACTTAGGTCTTACGCACTCCAATGGGGGCAAAAAGTTCACCAATTTTGGTCCAATATATGATGGATGATGTGATCACTGCGGTACTACCTATGTTACCATTTATTGTTCCTTTGCTGAAAAAGATTGTTGATGATATAATCTGCATGATACCTGAAGGATCAATTGATTTAGTTCTTAACTGTTTTAATGGTTACAGTGCCCATTTACTGTTCACAGTAGAAGTGAAAAGTAATAAGAGCCTACACTTCTCAGACATGAGAGTATTGAGATCTGATACAGCATCGATGACGAAGTGGTATAGAAAACCTATGAGTTTCGGTAGATACCTCCATTACAAATCTTGCCATCCATATAATATGAAGTTAAATATAGTTGTAGGAATGAAGAACAGAGTGTTACATCTGACACACTCCATGTATCAAAGGGAATGGATCTTTGAATTAAAGAAACTGTTTTTATTCAGTGGGTACCCTGGTAAACTTCTTAATCGTTTGCTATTTATTTAATGTGACGTCTACATTAATCACTTGTGCTGTAACTGTGAATGCCGATGTAATAGAACAGTCAGTGAACACTGTTTATATCACCCTGACTTATATACCAACCTTCTCAAATAAGATTTCTGCAGTTTTCAGGGAATACAAAACGTAAAAGTGGTAAATGTGATGAGACACACGCTGCACACATGGTCTTCAGCAGACTCAAAGACAAAGAAAAGGAGGATTGTGAATCTGGAGTTGTCTACAGCATACCCGGAAGTTGTGAGAGAACCTACGTAGGACAGAATTCACGATGTATTAAATCAAGAATTACTTCCCATAAGAGCGATACAAAAATAAATTTTAGAACTTGCTTTGTCTATACATGCTAACAATAATGACCATGTAATAAATTACTCAGGCACAAAGATACTGTTTGAAGAACCCCACTATAACAAGGGACTTTTCTTGTAAATTTTGTCTATAGCAGTGTCTGATAATACAATTAAGTTGAAACCCAATACAAACAACTTAAACACGATCTACTCCTATTTAATGGAGCTATCTAAGAGATCGCATCCACCACTTCGTGGTTTAACAACACAGGATGTGATCGATGAAGAGTAAGAATATGATTAATAAGGATTAAAAAAATGTATATGAGGCAGTAATTTATTTCAGCAAAAATGTTTGTACTACTACAAAAATTGTTTCACCACGATGTGACTTCTTCAGGTATTACATTGTAGTGTCTGACGATATTCAGTGTAACCGAGTTTAAATACATTGTTAGGTACGTGACCAAATAATGGAAGCACAAGTCATACAAACTCTAGGTGTTTATTGGAGTTTGCCGCTAAAAATGCCATTAAGGAAAGATATTCAGTAATGGAGACTTATCAACATCTGTTTGTTCGTTCAAAAGGATTTTACGGGTATTATACCTGTTGATTTCAAGAAATTCTAAAAGTGTTAATCTAGAACTTTTGCTTTCAACGTGGATAATTTCATAATTATTGTTGAAATTATGCATGAATTCCTTAAGAGGATTAGCATATGTCGAATGTACAGAATTGGATATATAACCCCTTTGGTATTCTTGGACACGTTTCTTGAATGATCTACCAGTCTGGCCAATGTATACTAAAGGGCAATCTTTGCAAGTCAACTTGTAGACTCCGGATTTATTTTCTTTATTTGTTCGATCTTTATTGTTTTTTATGTAGGTACTAAGGTTATTAATTGTCTTAAAAACCGCGTTAAAATTGGAAGAACTTTTGAAATATGTAGCAATATTTTCAGATAATCCATTGACATAATATAACGAAAAATATTTCTGTGTATTGTCCTCTTTTATGATTGGGTACGCGAGATTTAACGCCATTTTCTTTTGTTTATTGGATACCATTTTGTCTATAAGAAAGGGATTGTAACCGTTGTTTGACGCTATTTGTTTAATAATATTTAATTCTTTCAAAAAGTTGTCTGAATTCAAAGGGACATTCAATAGTCTATGAATAAAACTATTATATGCTGACATCTTTTGGTTGGTGGGGTTTTGTGAAAAATACTAAAATCATGAAAATTTATACTTTGATTCTTTTCTTCTTCGATTGTGAATTTGATTTTTGGGTGGAATTTGTTAATGAAATTCGTGAAGATATGTAGTTGTCGGTCGGTGCCTTTAAAACAACAAAAAATGTCACTTACATATCTATACCAATAAAGGAAATATTTGCTTATTGGATTCAGGTGTATTTTTGATTCTAGATCGTCCATGAATCCACTCAGATCAATTTTAGCTGAAATATTCATGGACGATCTAGAATCAAAAATACACCTGACTCCAATAAGCGAATATTTCCTTTATTGTTATAGGTATGTAGGTGACATTTTTTGTTGTTTCAAAGGCACCGACCGACAACTACATATCTTGACGAATTTCATTAACAAATTCCACCCAAAAATCAAATTCACGATCGAAGAAGAAAGTATTAATTTTCTTGACCTCACAATAACAAGACTAAATAATTTACATGATTTTAGTATTTTTCACAAACCCCACCAACCAAAAGATGTCAGCATATAATAGTTTTATTCATAGACTATTGAATGTCCCTTTGAATTCAGACAACTTTTTGAAAGAATTAAATATTATTAAACAAATAGCGTCAAACAACGGTTACAATCCCTTTCTTATAGACAAAATGGTATCCAATAAACAAAAGAAAATGGCGTTAAATCTCGCGTACCCAATCATAAAAGAGGACAATACACAGAAATATTTTTCGTTATATTATGTCAATGGATTATCTGAAAATATTGCTACATATTTCAAAAGTTCTTCCAATTTTAACGCGGTTTTTAAGACAATTAATAACCTTAGTACCTACATAAAAAACAATAAAGATCGAACAAATAAAGAAAATAAATCCGGAGTCTACAAGTTGACTTGCAAAGATTGCCCTTTAGTATACATTGGCCAGACTGGTAGATCATTCAAGAAACGTGTCCAAGAACACCAAAGGGGTTATATATCCAATTCTGTACATTCGACATATGCTAATCCTCTTAAGGAATTCATGCATAATTTCAACAATAATTATGAAATTATCCACGTTGAAAGCAAAAGTTCTAGATTAACACTTTTAGAATTTCTTGAAATCAACAGGTATAATACCCGTAAAATCCTTTTGAACGAACAAACAGATGTTGATAAGTCTCCATTACTGAATATCTTTCCTTAATGGCATTTTTAGCGGCAAACTCCAATAAACACCTAGAGTTTGTATGACTTGTGCTTCCATTATTTGGTCACGTACCTAACAATGTATTTAAACTCGGTTACACTGAATATCGTCAGACAGTACAATGTAATACCTGAAGAAGTCACATCGTGGTGAAACAATTTTTGTAGTAGTACAAACATTTTTGTTGAAATAAATTACTGCCTCATATACATTTTTTTAATCCTTATTAATCATATTCTTACTCTTCATCGATCAAATCCTGTGTTGTTAAACCACTAAGTGGTGGATGCGATCTCTTAGATAGCTCTATTAAATAGGAGTAGATCGTGTTTAAGTTGTTTGTATTGGGTTTCAACTTAATTGTATTATCAGACACTGCTATAGACAAAATTTCCAAGAAAAGTCCCTTGTTATAGTGGGGTTCTTCAAACAGTATCTTTGTGCCTGAGTAATTTATTACATGGTTATTATTGTTAGCATGTATAGACAAAGCAAGTTCTAAAATTTATTTTTGTATCGCTTTTATGGGAAGTAATTCTTGATTTAATACATCGTGAATTCTGTCCTACGTAGGTTCTCTCACAACTTCCGGGTATGCTGTAGACAACTCCAGATTCACAATCCTCCTTTTCTTTGTCTTTGAGTCTGCTGAAGACCATGTGTGCAGCGTGTGTCTCATCACATTTACCACTTTTACGTTTTGTATTCCCTGAAAACTGCAGAAATCTTATTTGAGAAGGTTGGTATATAAGTCAGGGTGATTTAAACAGTGTTCACTGGCTGTTCTATTACATCGGCATTCACAGTTACAGCACAAGTGATTAATGTAGACGTCACATTAAATAAATAGCAAACGAGTAAGAAGTTTACCAGGGTACCCACTGAATAAAAACAGTTTCTTTAATTCAAAGATGCATTCCCTTTGATACATGGAGTGTGTCAGAAGTAACACTCTGTTTTTCATTCCTACAACTATATTTAACTTCATATTATATGGATGGCAAGATTTGTAATGGAGGTATCTACCGAAACTCATAGGTTTTCTATACCACTTCGTCATCGATGCTGTATCAGATCTCAATACTCTCATGTCTGAGAAGTGTAGGCTCTTATTACGTTTCACTTCTACTGTGAACAGTAAATGGGCACTGTAACCATTAAAACAGTTGCAGATTATATCATCAACAAACTTTTTCAGCAAAGGAACAATAAATGGTAAAATAGGTAGCACCGCAGTGATCAGATCATCCATCATATATTGGACCAAAATTGGTGAACTTTTTGCCCCCATTGGAGTGCGTAAGACCTAAGTCTATAATACTGATGTTCAAATGTAAAATATGTGTTATCAAAAAGAAAAACAGCTAACTCTATTAATTCATCCTGTGTATCTGAGTGTGAAGCGAAATTTCATTCCAATGCTTTACAATGCTCTGTGTAACCAGTTCACATGGTATATTAGAGAACAGGGAAACCACGTCCAAACTAACCAATAAATAGCCAGGCGGATACTCAAAATCATTGACGAATACAAGCAATTGAATAACTTCTTAGAAAAGTTAATTCAATATTAGGTAAGGTGCTATCTTTCTAATCATTCATACCATATAAGTTAAACATTAATCGCTTGATTTCTTGTAGTTTTCAACTCTGCTTCAAATGTGTTAAATTTTCATATTATAATATTTCCATGGATACTTCGATGTTTGGAAATATTTCTTGCTGGAGACGATACGTACTGTACGATGGTTGGAAACATAGATCTACAAGACTATATAGATGGGACACTCACTGTAAAAAGTCCGAATCAAGTTTGTCCCTTTTTTTGTAGCGACGGGTGCATGAAACAAATCCATCTTAAGAAAACTGTATTACCGACTCTCAAAAGAACTGCATTACCTCTGCTTTTAGAATACTGCATTATCGACGCTTGGCGCGAATATTTGAATCCTCTTTCAGTTTTTCCTAGGGCTAAAATTAAACAAGTGTTCAGAAATTACTATGTTTTACTACCAAAACATTGAAATGCTTACATTCACACAACTCTACAACAAATACACCTGGATCCAATAAGCAAATATTTCCTTTATTGGTATAGATATGTAGATGACATTTTTTGTTGTTCCAAAGACACCGACCGACAACTACATATCTTCACGAATTTCACGAATGCATGCTAGTGACTCAAAATCTGCTCAGTATCTATATTCGCCATACACAAGACTTCAAAGATATAACTGATACACAAGCGCCATCTATAGTATGCAAAATGCATACAAGACATAACTTTGCGTGTTAATTCAAGTACTTGTATGTATTTTGCATACTCTAGATAGCGGTAGTGTATTATTAATATCTTAGAGTCTCTGTGTATGTATTTTGCATACTATAGATGGCACCCTGAAAGTTTCTTTCAAGTTCTTCCGTTCGAAATCTAACGTCTTTACGAACCGGGCAGGCGAGCCGGACAGAATTACTTTTGAGGTCGGATTCTTCCTCAATGAGTCCATAGATTAACAATAATATATAGATTGGACACTTCCCTACCCCCACCTAAAACTAAGTTTTTAGTTGATCCAGCAGCCAATAGTTAGCGCTAACCATCAACTTATACTTTTTGATTTCGCCGCTAGGTACCGCTACCATTAGCCGTTAGCCATAGTTGTAATAATGCTCATATATTTCGAAAAGAGTGGTTTTGTTTACATTTTGTTATGGCCCAACCTCGATTACATCTCATATTTATTTTTGATTAAATTTCGTAAGAGTTAAGTTTAAAACAGTTTAGTGCATCTAAACTAGTGTATTTTCAAATATAGAGTTCAATACAGTACTTGAAAATGGGATATACTATGAAATGTTGTGTACATAGGTGTCAAGATCTAACCAGCCCTAGACATCGTTTTCCCAAGAGAGATCCTAAGTTATTTAAGCGGTGGATTGAAATTATACAGCCAACTGATTGGCACAAATTATCAGATGATCAAATATTGAGAGGAATATAATTTCTTCAGGTTGGTAAATTTTCATTTACTGTGTAGTCGTCTAGACTATTTTTATGTTTAGTTGGTAAGTTTAAAATATAAATCAATGCTATGTAACACACCAACAAATTGCTGTGGGTGATCTAATAATATTATTTTTTCTCTAGGTGATTTTCCTGAGGTAACAGATATTGAAATGGTATGGGCCAGTTTCTGGATCAGTGCCAAATGATGATAGGACAAGAACTTCTTCAGGTTGAGTGGTGCAATTTGTAAAATTATATTATATCAAACGATTTATCTATTAGAAACTGTGTAATTTGTAGGATTAATTTACTTGGTCATAGTGAGTTGTTGAAAGATTTACATTTTATTCAGTGTAAGAAATATCAATTTGGTAATTTGATGAAACCGGGACACTATACTTACTTTTTATTTAATCACTGTTTTAATTATCTCTTTCATTTAATTACAAGACTTTGTGTGAGAAGAAAAATCTCAAAATGTTTTGAACATATCATATTGAAGAATTTAAATTTTCAAATCATGAAGTGTGCATCACATAATCTTTATCAAATATTATGCTTGACTCTTCAGGTGTTCTTTATTCTGGTGGTGAAAGCTAGTGAATAAAATAGCAACCAGAACTGATTCAACATTTTTATTCAGTAATCCAGAGAAGGAATTTATTGACCCGATTAACCAGACCAAGCTGAAAGACATTTTTAATCTTGAAGATCTGATAAATTAATGTTCTCAAGGTTCAGTTTTTGACTTAACACCTAGGAATACTTCAAATATGTTAATTTTATCTCTTTTTTTTTATTTAATAGTTTTTATTTTTTATAACCAATGAATAATAATTGTTCAAACATATTCCTGTTATTCAAATAGTGAGTTTGAACTTTGAAACAAGTTTTTGGAAATTACTATGTTGTACTACAGGAAAAAAATGTAAATATTGTAAATACATATGTTAATTTCATCTCTTTTTTTATTTAATAGTTTCTATTTTTGATAATGAATAAATAATTATAGTTCAAATAAGTATCTGTTATTCAAATAGTGAGTTTGAAGATTGAAACAGTTTTTCCTAGGGTTAAAATTATAACAAGTGTTCAGAAATTACTATGTTTCACTATCAAAAAATTGAAATGTAGTTGTTGAATAGTTGTGTGAATGTAAGCATTTCAATGTTTTGGTAGTAAAACATAGTAATTTCTGAACACTTGTTTAATTTTAGCCCAAAGAAAAACTGAAAGAAGATTCAAATATTCGCGCCAAGCGTCGATAATGCAGTATTCTAAAAGCAGAGGTAATGCAGTTCTTTTGAGAGTCGGTAATACAGTTTTCTTAAGATGGATTTGTTTCATGCACCCGTCGCTACAAAAAAAGGGACAAACTTGAATCGGACTTTTTACAGTGAGTGTCCCATCTATATAGTCTTGTTGATCTATGAATGGGTCCAACTCAATCGATTAAGATAATTTACGGCTCAAAATTCGAAAATAACGGACATTTGGGCGAAACGATAGCTCCCTGTTTCCTGCAGTACCCGCCGGTACTCTAATTAATTGGGTGTAATTCATTGGACCCTTGTCATATTAACAAAAGTAAAAGTTCTCAAGAATTCATGATAGAATCTGAAAATTTCAGAGGAAAAAATTTGCTACCATTGACACGAAAATGGCACAGAGAACAAGAAAAGGGCACGCATTTAGACGCTAATTCATATGACCCACGATACTCACAAAATATTTTTTTGTCTTCTAATTACACGATCTTCACGAAATTTTGCATTAGTATTCTGTGGTTGATTTACATCTGAATTCTAAATTTGAACTCGATAATGTCATATTTGCTATGGTTCCTTTGGGTCACAAAATTTTTCTCTTTGTTTTGAATCTTTGAATCATACGATCCTCATGAAATTTCTCAGGAGCACGAGCGTTATCATTATACTTCTGAATCTCAAATTTCAGATCAATCTGATCTGCAACTTAAAAAATATCAGTCAAAATAACAGGAAATTTCAAATAACTGGGAAACGATTAAGCTGATTTTGCCCTGTTATGAACTCAACGACATATTCAGGCCCCAAACCCATCCCAAATGTTTCAAGATTTTTTCTGTCTCCGTTCGAAAGTTATATTGTTTGGGGCAACGCTGGTCCTTACCAAATTTCGCACAAACATGCGCATTGCTATTTTTTTCTAAATGTTGAACATCTGATCGATAGGATATATAGTTTCGAAAACATTGCGTAAAATATGAAACATTCTCAAACCTGAATAACTGCGAAACTATTGGTGAATCTATTTTATCTATTAACGAATACAGCCGAGATATTTAGGTACCAAACCTTCCCTGAAAGTTTTCAAGACTCTAGTCTTTTCCGTTCAAAAGTTTGCGTGTTTACGGGCGGCCCGACATAATTTCTTTTGAGCTCGAATTCTTCATCAGTGAATTTCGAAAATAACACACATTTGAGCGAAACGATAGCACGCAGTTTTCTGGAACGAGAGCGCAAAAATGAGGATAAAAAAACACAGTTGGACTCCTAGCACATGCTATATAAAGCTACTGAGAGATATTCACAAACGATCAAGGAGTATCAGAATAATATCTAGTCTAATCTAATCTCTCGATGCAAGTCGGTAGATTCTCATTATGCCTAAAAACCTCCGCACAAGTCTGGGGACAAACGTACTATTGGGAAGTATCGCCCCATACCTCTGATGTTCTAACCTATTTAACATTATCGAAAAAATAGTTTACATAATACTTATTGGGTATTTGAAGGCCTATGGTAATAATTTTTTGGATATTTGAAGGCCCATTGTATTTATTTATTGGATATTTGAAGGCCCATAGTATATTGAGTTCTCAGCAGGATGCACGGCTGATTTGATTTCTTGCGTGTGCTTGGACAGATTTAAGTCTTTGCTTTTTTTCTGTCAATGCATTCGATTCAGTGAACTCAGTTGACGTTAAAGGACTATGGAATTTCTAGAGCCACAATGAATTGGCTGAGGAGTACATTCGTTCCAGTTCTTTTAGGGGTGCCCAAAGGTATAATACTTAGACCCCTACTGTATAGTGTTCACACTAACTCGGTGTCTCTACTCTCGATTAGAAACAGGACAATTTGATTTGCTGATCATACTGCAACTTTTCCTGAGTAACAACAAGTACTAAAGATTGTAGGGTATTTTCGGTCGAAAAATTTTACCTTCAACTATAGAAAGACATTATTTGTTTCGTTTTTTAATTCTAAGATCTTGTCTTTCATTCGCATTACTTAAATTGGATGAGCAGAGTTCACTGTGAGCAGAAGATTCTGTGAAGTATTTTGGGTTTAATTTCAGACAAGCATCTCAGGTAGAATTTATTATCTTGAGATAGTCAAGAAACTGCTGATGATCGTAGGGAATTTCAAGAGTCTCAAAAGTTTCTGTGACCCCTAACTCCTAGGGACACATTATATGGTGCTGACAGCCTCATGTAGCATAAGGTTTATTTGCCTAGGGAGGTGTTGGCAAATCCGACTTATACAAGTTGTAAATTGTTCACAAATAGATTTAGAAAATCATATATAGTAGATATCCGTCTGATGATTCCTTCAATTTGATTGAAAATATGGTTTTAAGACAGTTGTTTTTCTTAGTTTGGCTGTTCATCAGAAGAAAAATTTGAGTTTTATATATTTCAACGAGCATGTATATGGTATCAGATCAGGATTAGAGGTCAATTAATTGTAATGTGGAGTCAGTGGTCATTTCTAAAGATCTCAAGTTGTCAGGTACCAGGAGAGATTTAAAGACGTAGCTGAAAGCTGGGATAGTAAATAACATTTAAATAAGGTTATTTCACCAAGTAAGGACTGATTCAATTCAAAATGCTTGGATAGTAAGTCAACTTAGTCAGTACATAGTGAACACAGTGATATTTCAACATAAAATTTAAATATCAAAACAGATTTATTCTGTTAGCCTCCTATAAATTTTAATTTCATAAAAGTGTATCCAAAAATTTTTAGAATTGAATTAATGTTTTATAAACACTGCTTCAATTTAGTAGACATATAAAATCAAAACTCATTATATAATATCAAATTTTTAATTAGGATTAGTAAATAAATATTTGAAGCAGATAAAATTTGGATTCTGATCTTATATTTATGAAAAGTAAATTTTTTTCAAAAATGCAAAACAATATTAAGAACTTTTCCAAAACTAATTTATTTGAAATATTTGATATATTTAAATAATTTAATAAGTTACTTCAAAAATCTCTCAAAACATGTAGCAGATCCTCAAAAAACTATAAGAAATCCAATTTTTCTTTGTATATATATAATATATAATTATATTTAGGTTTCAATCTCATTATATAAATATCATTTGGTTTCAACTAATACCATAAAATAGCTGATTTTTGTGATGAGCATAGAATACGTTGGATTTTTTGAACGTTTTAGTTTAGTGTTTTTTCAACAAGGATACCATGGGGTCTTACGGGTAAATCATTTATTGTTAATTGATTTTATTTTTTAAATGTGATGTCTGACTGACGAAGACCTTATTAGATTTCTAATTGTTTTTTGAGGATGTGCTAGATGTTTTAAGAGATTTTTGAAGTAACTTATTTAAATATATTAAATATTTCAAATGAATTAGTTTTGGAGAAGTTCTTAAAATTATGTTTTGCATTTTTGAATAATATTTAGTTTTTATAAATATAAGATCAGAAACGTAATTTTGTCCTCTTCAAATATTTATTTATTAATTTTTATTGATTATTTATATTTGTTGGGTTTCTGATTCCATTTTATATTATATAATGAGTTTTGATTTTAAATGTCTACTAAATTTAAGCAGTGTTTATAAGACATTAATTTAATTCCAAAAGTTTTTGGATAAACTTTTATGAAATTAAAATTCATGGGAGGCTGTTTTGATATTTAAATTTTGTAATAATCCTTCTATCAAGTAAAAAACTTTTCATTATTTTATTTTAAAATAACTTTAAATAAGAGTTTTTTCCTATTAGATTATATATTTCAGAATCACTTCGTATACCACAAGTTATAACCATACAAATTCACGAAATAGTTTATGTTTGAACCTAATTTTTCTTATAGAAGGTTGACTCTTTCAGGAAGTTACTTTCGAGAAAATTCTGTTTATTCTGTGAATGATGTTTTTGTTATTTTTATTTCAAGAGAACTAATTTTCATTATTTAAATATTTAATTTCTTGTATTTTATGGAAATAAAATTATTCTTATTTTTATTATCACTTATCATTGAGTTTCTCCAAAAAACTCCGTCATTAGTTGAAAGAACAATATTTCAGTTTACAAACGAGATTTATAGTTCTTTGATGAAATATTTTCAACAACAGTTACGGATAATGCAAAATGGAAAGGCTGAAAATTCGATCAGATTCGTTAAGGAATAATCTACAGAAAAAGGATGGAATGCTCAAGATGAAAGACTTAATTACTGAGAATTCATTCTATGGAACGAAAATGGATTTTTGCGCGCTTGTACCCGAGTGCTCGTGATTTTATCTGAATGCTGTCATTTAAGAATTCAAGGGCGAAAGCGGCATTGAACATTAGAACTACAAATGAATGATTCTGTCCAACCATTTGTAAATACGATAAATTTCGGAAGAAACAATTCAGAAACTTAAAATTTGCCAAGTAGATGAACTTTTTTTAACAACCATGAATTATTGCTTAGAATCCATACATGCTTTGCAAATACATGAATGAGAATATTTCCAATATCTAAAATATCATCCCACCAACCATCAATCAAAAGAGGAAAATTATTTGACTATTAGTTTCAAATTTCGTAAGTATCAGAGTTGTAGCAGCATGGCAAAACGTATTTAACCAAGTATTGCACATCTCGATTACAATTCATTATAGATTCTGTTGAAAATTTACACATATATAATATGACACATCGGCTGGTAAAGTCACGGTTTCATGAAGAAAACCATTTTTTTCATTAAATTTGAATTTATTCATCTATATATCACCTACAAGAGTGGTACGATCGTTCCAGCCCTTTGATACCTTATTTGAGGAACGATTTTCTTCATCTTCAAAATAGGCGTTTGTTTCGGCGATTCCAGCCAAATCTCTTTCCAGTGAGCATTTTTTTAAGTCTGCGGAAAGACAAAAGACACTGGGGGGGCAAACCTGGTAAGTAAGATGGAACGAAAGCAAGTGTTTCATATAATTTTACAATCGTAGTCAACTACTTACTACTCTGTCAAGAAAGTACCGGGAATTTTCAATTAAAACAACATTTTTACATTTAATCGTCAAAATTTATTGGGTCGCCTTCAAAATAGGCTCCATTTGCTCCAATACATCTATGCCAACGGCACTTCCAATTATCGAAACATTTTTTATAGGCGCTTTCCGGGATGGACTTTAGTTCTCGCGCCGAATTTTGTTTTATGGCTTCAATCGACTCAAAACGGGTGCCACGAAGGGGCAATTTTAGTTTTGGGAAGAGGAAAAAGTCGCAGGGAGCCAAATCCGGCGAATACGGTGGTTGCTGAAGCACGTTTGTTGAGTTTTTGGCGAGAAAGTCAGTCACAATCGTAGCTCGGTGAGAAGGCGCGTTATCGTCATGCAAAATCCATGAGTTGTTCGCCCACAAATTTGGCCGCTTCTTACGGATACGCTCACGCAAACGTTTCATAACGCCTAGGTAATACTCCTGGTTTACCGTCTGACCCTCTGGAACGAATTCGTAGTGCACCACGCCACAGATATCGAGGAAAACAATGAGCATCACCTTCATTTTCGAGCGGCTTTGGCGTGGTTTTTTCGGTTTCGGCTCATTTTTTGCCACCCATTCCGATGATTGCTGGCTTGTTTGCATATCGTACTCGTAGACCCAGGTCTCATCACTAGTTATAATGCGTTCCATTAATGTAGAATAGGAATTACAGCGATCCAGCATGTCTGAAGCAACCTGTTCGCGATGACGTTTTTGCCACCTTTCTCATGCCCAAAATATCAATCAAAATCGTACGTGCGGACTCGTGGGATATCTTAAGATCATGTGCTATCTCTCTCAAGCTGGTACGACGGTTTTCCAGCACCCTTTTCTTAATTTTATCGACGTTATCTTCGATCGAAGCCGTCGATAGGCGACCACTTCACGACCGTCCTTGAAGGCTCTGTACCACTGATATGCACGAGTTTTCGATAGAGCATTATCACCAAAGGCCTTTTGCAACATTTTCAATGCATCGGCACACGAAAATTCATTTGCAACACAAAACTTTAAACAAATTCTTTGCTCAACGTAATCACCCATAGTAAAAATCGGCACGCACTCTGACATCGACTGACTTAATCAGCTGTTGCAAACACACTAGTTGACAGATCCCGCTCAAGCTTGGCATAGTTATTTAGGACAGTGGTACCAACCTAGGAAAAAAAATTTTACTTGCCTCATTGCCCCGCCAGATTTGAATCGATAATTCCCGGTACTTTCTTGACAGAATGTATATCAGGTGGGTTGTCTTGGTGAAATATCACTTTTTTGTTAAAGCGGCGTTCTTTCGAAATTCTCTTGTTTAATCGATCCAGTTGAGCCATGTAGTGATCGCTATTGACTGTCTTGCTCTATTCAAGGTAGTCGATAAACAAAATAATATAGGCATCCCAAAATAAGGACACATAATTAAAAATATATATATGAGACAGTAATTTATTTCCAGAAAATGTTTGTACTACTACAACAATTGTTTCACCAAGATGTGGCTTCTTCAGGTATTATATTGTACTGTCTGATGGTATTAAGTGTAACCGAGTTTAAATACATTGTTAGGTACGTGACGTTGGAGGTATACTGGGAAATAAATGTTATACATCAAAAGAAATTAATCTAAAATTTTTGGGCAATTGGACGGATTACATATTGTCTAAAAGTTGGATGCTATTTTTAATAGCGTATTTAGCTACAAAATTTGTTTCGGTTTGAATAATAGAAATTAAAACTCTAGATACTTTTATGCTTAGTGATGTGATGAATAAAACTACTGGTCTAATTGGATTATTGAATGATATCCAAGATGGCGACGATGTCGAAAGCACAGTTAGCGAGTGAGCTGAATACAGGCCCCTCTTCCCCACTGGGCACTATGGGCACGTGCCCAGGGCCCCGCGATCGAATGGGGCCCCCTAGTTCCTGCCAGATTACCAAATGATAACCGATATTTAGGTATTACCGAAGGGTACCTTTGCAATCAACATAGAATTAATCTGAAGATTTTAAGTTAAGCGAGACAGCGAGTTACTTTAGTAGATTATTTTTTATATTTCCTATTAAATAACGTAAATAGAGGTCATTCTTGATAGAAGGTATATAAAATAATATAAATATTTTAAAAAATTTTAAACAATTTTAAAAAATTAGCCTTCTACATATTTAATTCCAAAAGATTATATTCAATGATTATAACTTCTGAAAATAAATTAAAATAATGTCGTATAAGTACCACTTATATCATGACATAAAATAAACATTCATTATAAGACATCCAAATGGTATAACAAAATCCAATAAATAAAAATTATTAACTAAAATCCTATAAATTAAACATTTTGAATAGACAAAATTTTGTTTCTGCTTATCAATCCTATGAAAACCAATATCTTTCAAGAATATCCAACATAATCTTAAGATAAAATAGAAAGGCCTTTTACTTGATAGAAGAAATATAATAAAGTTTGAATATTGAAACAAATTAATATATGTTTATCTTCTACAGTTTTAATTTAAAAAATTTTTATTCAAAAAAACTTTTAGAATTAAATTAATGTCTAAAACAAGCACCGCTTATATTTAATAGACGTATATAATCTAAACTCAATATACAATGTCAAATGGAATAAATAAACCAAAAGATACACGAAAGTCCCTAAAATTAATAAATAAATATTTAAAGGAGACAAATTTTGTTTCTGGTCTTGCTCTTAAAACGCCATTTGTACCTTGAAAACATGAACACACTTAAAGGACCTCTCAAAGAATATAATTTATTTGAAATATTTAATATATTTAAATATTCGAATAAGTAAATTCAGAAATCTCTCAAAGCAAAGGGACTTTCGTGTATCTTTTGGTTTATTTATTCCATTTGACATTGTATATTGAGTTTAGATTATATACGTCTATTAAATATAAGCGGTGCTTGTTTTAGACATTAATTTAATTCTAAAAGTTTTTTTGAATAAAAATTTTTTAAATTAAAACTGTAGAAGATAAACATATATTAATTTGTTTCAATATTCAAACTTTATAATCTTAAGAATTTTATCACAAAACTATCTTACTTAGACTATTCAATATTATTGGATATCTAACCAAGGTACTTTATACAAAAACTCAAGATATGCAAAACATTACTGAAAAACAAGTTTTAAAATCGACTTTGCTCATCAGTATTCAAATATTCATATTCAATAAATATAAAATCAATTAATAACACATATTCAAACTCCGTTATACCATTTTGTTATACCATTTGGATGTCTTATAATGAATGTTTATTTTATGTCATGATATAAGTGGTACTTATACGACATTATTTTAATTTATTTTCAGAAGTTATAATCATTGAATATAATCTTTTGGAATTAAATATGTAGAAGGCTAATTTTTTAAAATTGTTTAAAATTTTTTAAAATATTTATATTATTTTATATACCTTCTATCAAGAATGACCTCTATTTACGTTATTTTATTTATAATATATAATTATATGGTTTCCCCAAACATTCATACAGATAGTCTTTGTGTTATAGCAAAGGCCGTTAAATTTGTCTTTCAATCTTCTAGATCAGGTTAAACCACAGAGATATTTCTGTGTGTAGTGGATACCTATTTAAGGTTCTCATTTTTAAATAGAACTTTTTCTCGAAGACGAAGGGTGAGTTTGAATATGTGTTATTAATTGATTTTATATTTATTGAATATGAATATTTGAATACTGATGAGCAAAGTCGATTTTAAAACTTGTTTTTCAGTAATGTTTTGCATATCTTGAGTTTTTGTATAAAGTACCTTGGTTAGATATCCAATAATATTGAATAGTCTAAGTAAGATAGTTTTGTGATAAAATTCTTAAGATTATGTTGGATATTCTTGAAAGATATTGGTTTTCATAGGATTGATAAGCAGAAACAAAATTTTGTCTATTCAAAATGTTTAATTTATAGGATTTTAGTTAATAATTTTTATTTATTGGATTTTGTTATACCATTTGGATGTCTTATAATGAATGTTTATTTTATGTCATGATATAAGTGGTACTTATACGACATTATTTTAATTTATTTTCAGAAGTTATAATCATTGAATATAATCTTTTGGAATTAAATATGTAGAAGGCTAATTTTTTAAAATTGTTTAAAATTTTTTAAAATATTTATATTATATTTCCTATTTTTTATAGTTAGTATTTAAATAAAAATAAATTTAGAACCTTGTTTGTCTTTCTTTATCTATTGTAACTAAATAGTGTTTTCTCAAGGTCATAGGGGCCCCATGATCCTAATGTGCCCAGGGCCTCAAATAGTTTAAAGACGGCCTGGCTGAATAAGTGGAAAAAGGATGAACTCATTGAGTGTATAGTCAATAAAAAGTTGACAAATGGTGTAAAAACAAATAGCGCTTTAAGTGCAGCACTCGATTTAGAAAAGTAAAAGAGGTATGTGAAGAACTAGCGGCAGAAGGTGATTGGACGAATAAACAATGTCGAAAATATCAGGTGGGGTCTATTGAATTGATGGAAAAACTACAACATCAGCTGGAAAAGAGAACAGGAGAACAGGAATTGTTGGTTAGTATTCTTAAAAATGAAACAGTCTACAAACCAATAATGTCAAAAAGAGGGGCTATCATAAACAAAACAGAAGCAGAAAATGACGCGTAAACATCAGATGACCTCATTGACGTCGACATAGGTGACAGCAGATACACAAAGAGAGTTCGTAGTAGGTCCAAGTCCACATCAAACGCTGGAACAACACAAGTCACTCAGTTAGGGCTAAAACCAGTGGCGGAGATGAAAAGAGATGAGAAAACTCTAAATGGTAATAATGGTACTGAAAGTCAACGAATGTTAGCATCAAAGAGAGGAAATGGTATCACAATAGGCAAAGCGAAGATAAGTAATGATGGTATTTTTAAGGGCGCATCTAGAAATGCATGGTTTTATATTGGTAGAGCCTCAAATCCTACAAAAGTGAGTAAATATTTAGAATCTTTATTTCCAAGTGAAAAATTTTAAGTGGAAGAATTACAAAAACATGAATCTAACACAAACAAAAATAAATCTTTCAAGCTGGGATGTGCTTATTCCATGCTTAATAGAAGTAACGATCCCGAGATTTGGCCTGAAAATATAATCGTGCGGCCTTTTCGATTCTTTCATCGCACAAAAACAGGTGCAAACTAATTCTAATTTTGATAACAACAAGGTGTTCTCCATATTAAACTATAATATACAATCTGTACAAAATAAAGTTCAACAATTAAATTTGCAGGTGTACGACCATAAAATAGATATAATTTGCTTAACAGAAACTTGGCTACATGGAGAACAGTTACAGTATATTAATTTAGATAATTACAACATAGTATCACATTATTGTAGAGGCAAAAATGAACACGGAGGCATATTAATAGCAGTAAGAGAAAACTGGAAGGCAATTTAATTGGAAATAGTAAAAGAGTTAGCTATTGAAAGAGAAGCTGAATTTACAGGTATATTCTTAGGAAACATTAATACTGTTGTCGTGGTAGTATACAGATCACCATTGGGCTCAGTGGACTTATTTGTAGATGGTTTATGAGAAGTTTTGCGGTACTTGACAGAAAACTACGGTGAAAAGAAAATATTGATATCCGGAGATTTTAACATCAATTTCAACATAAATAGTAAGTAAACAAAAACAATGATCAATTTATTCAAGGCCTTCGGTTTCAACAGAAGTTTTTATGAGGGATCTAGAAAAAGTAATATAGCGGAAACATGCATCGACAATATATTTATCAACACAATTTATCATGACACTACAACACTGGAACTTCACATGTCTGATCATCTGGCACAAGTACTAACTTTTCCTGCTTCGGATAATGAACCTGAAAATAATGCAAATCACATAAAAAGGAGGGATATAACAGAAGAAGGTACTTACCTATTAAAGAAGGACATATCTGATATATCGTGGGAAAATTTGTTACACCAAAAAAATGCAGAGGAAGCATTCTCAGTTTTCCATAAGTACATCATGAAGGTGCTAGATCAAAGAATTCCATTAAAAGAGAAGAAGGTGAAAAACTCTTTCGACAGAAAAATGTTATGGAAAACCCAAAAAATCATTGAAATGAAAAATACCCTTGAGGAATTATACACAGTAGCAAAAGTAAAAGGAGACGACTCATCATTTAGAGCTTATAAATCGTATAAAAAACAATATTGTATTGAAATAGAAAAAACAATAAAAGAAAAAAATGAAGACTACTTGAACAAGGCGGAAAATAAGCAGAAAGCACTATGGGAAATTATAAGAAGCAACAACTCGAAAACAACAAAGGAAAATGCAAGCACAGACTTTCATGCTGATTCACAACCATTTTGCAAGTGTTGGCCAAAAAATTTGTGAAGAGTTAGGAACTAAAAGTTATGAATCTAGTAAGATACCAGAATATAAATTTTTGAATAATGAAAAAAAATGTATATGACAGTAATAAATAGTACTACTACTGTAGTAGTACAAACATTTTTGTGGAAATAAATTACTGTCTCATATACATTTTTTTAATTAAAATGAGTTTCCACCAAGTAAAGACCGAATCTATCAAATATTTTTTGAATAATGAAAAATCGTGCTTTTTCTTTGAGTTTTCTGTAAATGAAGAAAAAAAAATAATAACATCCTTTAAACCCAAATCAACATTACCGTAGACATTCTGAAAAATATTAGTGAAGGAATTGCCAATCCCATGATAAATAAATATTTCCGAGAAGGTTATTTTCCAGAAGAACTTAAAATTGCAAAAGTTATTCCAATCTACAAAGGAAAAGGAGACAAAAACGACTGTAATAATTATCGACCCATCGCAATTCTTCCCTGTATATCGAAAATATTTGAGACTGTGATTAAAAACAGAATGTTGAAGTGGATGGAGAAGAAAAATATTTTAAACAAAAACCAGCATGGATACAGAAAAGGTCGAAGTACAACTATTGCACTAATGGAATTGTTGAATAATGTGATAGAAACTATGGATGAATGAGATTTTGTAAAGAGAATTTTGACTTAAGTAAAGCTTCCGATGCAGTCTCACATGTGACCCTGCTTAAGAAACTGAACGCCTGTGGTTTCAGAGGAAACATCCTAAAACTGTTGGAATCGTACATAGAAAAAAGATTTCAGAAAGTACACTGGAATGACGTTATGTCAACAGAAAAAAAAATTAAGGTATGAAGTACCTCAGGGTTCGATACTGGGACCTGTATTGTTTTTGGTGTATTTGAATGATATCATTATCGAAAATTGTAACTGTCTATGCTTGTACTGCGATGACGCCTCCATAATAGTAAAATCGAAGGATGGAAAAGATTTCACAGTCAGGTTAAAGCTCGCACTGATTGAAGTTGAAAATTGGTTCTCCTTGAATGGGCTCAATTGAATACAGAGAAAACAGTTGAGTTAGCATTTGGAAGTAGAGGGAACCCAGCGAACGCCAGATTTTTGGGTGTAATCCTAGATAATAAATTGAGTTGGGCCGCTCATATTGATTACACTTGCAACAAATTGTCCAGTGTGCTGTATCTTCTTAGGAGATTGAAAAAATATGGTACTCTCGAAATGAGCAGAACTGCATATTTTGGGAACTTTCAAAGTTGGCTATTATATGGGATACTTCTGTGGGGAAACGCGTCTGATGCTACCAGGATTTTTCTTCTACAAAAAAAGCTCTCCGAATTATTTATGGAATAAGTCTCCGAGAATCCTGCAAGCCGACTTTCATGAATAGTGAGATACTTACCTTTCCATCCCTTTATATAAAGGAGTGTCTCAAAAACGTGCACTACAACAGATCCAACATACCAAAAAATGGGACACATAACTTATTTAACACTAGATATAAGAATGATTTTATTACACCATTGCACAGGAAGAAAAATACGCAAAATTTCTCGCACTACTGGGGTATCAAAATGTTCAATAAATTACCTACAGACGTGGAAGATTTACCAGAACGTGTTTTTAAAAAGAGGATTCATAATATTTTGCTTAAAAATGCATTTTATTCAGTAGAAGAATTTTTGAGTTTTTCACTTTAAATGATTTATTATTGACGAACCATGTAAAATTGATGGCAATAAATTGGTTTATTATATTTTTTATTTGTTTTTGGAAATGTTCAGTGGAATATTTAGTAACGGTTTATATTTATCTGAAATAAAAAAAAAAACAGTAGTTTCGTTGAAATATTCATGTTCTGGACTAGCAGCGATACTGCTTCCTTTATCGGCTCGAGTGAATATTAAATCATTGGTGTTTCTTTTTTCAATGATTGATTTAACTAAATTCTGTTTTATCGAAGAAGAGCAAATTTCAGTTTTATTTTTGTCTTTAATTATGTCAGCAATAATATATTTATTCTTATTTGAATTGGTTTGATTTTTGAGTGATTGAATAGATTTAATGGCAAGTTCTGAATCTATTGCTAAATAATCTAAAGATTTTTGTGAATTATTATTTTCTAGGTTGAAATTGAATCCCTTTTCTAAAAGGTTGGATTCTCTACTGTTGAATTTTACCTCAGATAGTTTGGCAAATCTAGGGTAAAATTGATGTCCAGAGATGATGTCCTTCATTCCATGTATTCGTCCATAAGTGGCTGCAGGACTGTTGTTCCTTGTTTTGAAGTTGATGTATTTCGGGAACATTTTCAAATGTATGCATTAAAAACAAATAAAAATAAAAAAACAAATATTTTGGGTATTCTTCTCACTTCTTAACAGAAGCTTGAAATACCATAAGACCAAAAAGCTGGTTTCAGCTTTTAATAAATATTTGATTGATTCGGTCTTTACTTGGTGGAAAATCATTTTAACTGAAAAAATATATATGAGACAGTAATTTATTTTCACAAAAATTTTTGTACTACTACAACAATTGTTTCACCACGATGTGGCTTCTTCAGGTATTACATTGTACTGTCTGATGGTATTCAGTGTAACCGAGTTTAAATACATTGTTAGGTACGTAACCAAATAATTGAAGCTCAAGTCATAGAAACTCTAGGTGTTTATTGAAGTTTGCCGCTAAAAATGCCATTAAGGAAAGATATTCAGTAATGGAGAATTATCAACATCTGTTTGTTCGTTCAGAAGGATTTTACGAGCATTATTCCTGTTGATTTCAAGAAATTCTAAAAGTGTTAATCTAGAACTTTCAACGTGGATAATTTCATAATTATTGTTGAAATTATGCCTGAATTCCTTAATATGATTAGCATATGTCGAATGTACAGAATCGGATATATAACCCCTTTGGTGTTCTTGGACACGTTTCTTGAATGATCTTCCAGTCTGGCCAATGTATACTAAAGGGCAATCTTTGCAAGTCAACTTGTAGACTCCGGATTTATTTTCTTTATTTGTTCGATCTTTATTGTTTCTTATGTAGGTACTAAGTACTAAGGTCATTAATTGTCTTAAAAGCCGCGTTATAATTGAAACAACTTTTGAAAGATTTAGCAATATTTTCAGATAATCCATTGACATAAGTTAACGAAAAATATTTCTGCGTATTGTCCTCTTTTATGATTGGGTGGGTACACGAGATTTAATGCAAATTTCTTTTGTTTATTGGATACCATTTTGTCTATAAAAAAGGGGTTATAACCGTTGTTTGACGCTATTTGTTTGATAATATTTAATTCTTTCAAAAAGTTATCTGAATTCAAAGGGACATTCAATAATCTATGAATAAAACTACTATATGTGAGTGTGGATAGCTCAGCGGGAGAGCATCGGACTCGTGACCGGGAGGTCCAGGTTCGAGTCCTGTTCAGGTAGAAAAGAAATTTTCTAGTTGGACGGGTATCTGCCACCATTTCACTGTTGGGTCAAAAATTAACAGTGCTGTGACCTAAAGTGGCGCAAGATCGCAGTAACAAAGCCTACACAGAACACAACTGAACTCCTAACTCGCACAAGCTGAAAAAGCTTCTGAGGGATCTTCACAGAAGATCTAGGAGTATCAGGATAATAATAATAATAATAATAATAATAATAATAATATGCTGACATCTTTTGGGTTTTGGGGTGATTTGAAGTTTTATGTATTGTGATGTCTGTACGTGTGGGTTTGTGAAAAATACTAAAATCAAGTACCTCACAATAACAAGACTAGATAATTTACATGATTTTAGTATTTTTCACAAACCCACACATACAGACATCACAATACATAAATCTTCAGATCACCCCACCAACCAGAAGATGTCAGCATATTATAGTTTTATTTATAGGTTATTGAATGTCCCTTTGAATTCAGATAACTTTTTGAAAGAATTAAATATTATTATAGACTTTCTTATAGACAAAATGGTATCCAATAAAGAAAAGAAAATTGCATTAAATTTCGTGTATCCAACACAATACACAGAAATATGTTTCGTTATCTTATGTCAATGGATTATCTGAAAATATTGCTAAATATTTCAAAAATGGTTTCAATTATAACGCGGCTTTTAAGACAAATAATAACCTTAGTACCTACATAAAAAACAATAAAGACCGAACAAATAAAGAAAATAAATCCGGAGTCTACAAGTTGACTTGCAAAGATTGCCCTTTAGTATACATTGGCCAGACTGGAAGATCATTCAAGAAACGTGTCCAAGAACACCAAAGAGGTTATATATCCGATTCTATACATTCGACATATGCTAATCATGTTAAGGAATTCAGGCATAATTTCAACAATAATTATGAAATTATCCACGTTGAAAGTTCTGGATTAACACTTTTAGAATTTCTTGAAATCAACAGGAATAATGCTCGTAAAATCCTTCTGAACGAAAAAACAGATGTTGATAATTCTCCATTACTGAATATCTTTCCTTAATGGCATTTTTAGCGGCAAAATCCAATAAACACCTAGACTTTTTATGACTTGTGCTTCAATTATTTGGTTACGTACATAACAATGTATTTAAACTCGGTTACACTGAATACCATTAGACAGTACAATGTAACACCTGAAGAAGCCACATCGTGGTGAAACAATAGTTGTAGTAGTACAAAGATTTTTGTGGAAATAAATTACTGTCTCATATATATTTGTTTAATTAAAATGAGTTTCTATCAAGTAAAGACCGAATCAATCAAATACAGATGCTATTATCTTGCGCTTTACGCTGCTTTGGGCGAGATTAACTAGCTGTAGTCTACTCAGCTGACGATATTTTTGATTCGTATACTAGTGTTTAATTCATTGCATCCGATCGATGCAAAACATTTTGTTTATTCTGCTTCAACCGATTCTGACAGGGTTTGCTGTTTTTGATCCACTGTTAGAAGCAAACGTGGCTTCCACTTCGAAATTAGCTTTTCTATAAATAGATATCCATGAAAAATGGAGTCCACATGTTCCTTTCATATTTTCCTTTTAAAGTTTTCCAAAACGATTTTGTGAACTTTTGTGATCTTTTTCGGTTTAACCACTTTTTTGGCGCACAGAGCGCAGTCATTAGCGGTGCTCGTATGATCACGTTTTAATTAATCAACAAACTCGATTTTTCTGGTACAGAGTCCAAATAGCAGTTATCAAGCCAAGCTTTCGTTTCACCCGTGTGTTTCCCGTGAAGAGGTAAGTTTTTTCAATATTTTGAAAACCCAAAAATTGTTTCACTTAAAGCACTGCAACTGTTGAATCAAACGTCAGATCATGAAGAAATTTCACAACCATTTTGTGAAGGTTTATAACGAAAATATTGATTTTTGCGCGCGAGTTTCAGCGAATTAGCGTATTATCTGTAATTTTCGAATTTTGGACCAAAATGGTCTTAAAAGACTACGTTGGACTCATTGATGAAGAATTGGAGGTCGAAAGTAGTTCAGTACGGCCGATCCGTTCAGCCTTAAGCACGCTAACTTTCGAAATGGTTTGAGGTTTGAATATTTCCGATGAGTGCGTCAATGGCAAAATCCGTTGTCAAATTTATTTATTTCCGTATGCTCGGTCATTTGTTAGAATATTGCTATTACGGTTTTTGTTAGTTGCTAAGTGACCTTCCCCTACCATTGGGCCAACGGTCACTACCCATGGACAGATACCTGCAACCTTAGATTAACAATAATATATAGATTGGACACTTCCCTACCCCCACCTAAAACTAAGTTTTTAGTTGATGCACCATCAACTTATATTGGATGGAGTAGTCCGTTACTTTGTGATAGTTCATTTTAATGGAATGAAATAAGGAATTACTTTGTTTTCTATCACTTTTTATTATAACTGATATACAGTGACTCGAGTTTCGTAGTGTTTACTACATTTTCAAACTGAATGAACAAATTAGATCTCAACTATTATATATGCTGATTGTAGGCTTCGGCAGAGCTTCGAAGAGAGGGGTTTTCCAAAGTTCCGTCTGTTCGTTAAGTAGTTTTATTATTGGTACGTGCTTTTTATATTTTTCAATTTCTATGGATTCCAGGATGTCAAGTTTTTTCCCTTTCGCTTCCACGTGCAAGATAACAAGGTTGTTCAATTCTGGGAACGTGTGATCTGTAGTGAAGAAATGGTTCGCAAAATTGGAATTATTCTTCCGGTTCCTAAAAGCAGATTCGTGCTCTTTGTACCTTTTATCGAAAGGTCGGCCCGTTTGTCCTATATACAGAAATACAAATTTTCTGGACATAACTTTAATTAACAGTAATAATGAAATTTCCTTTGATATATATAGAAAACCCACATCAACTGATACAACAATACCAAATTTTTCAAACCATCCGATCAATCATAAACTAGCTGCTTATAGATCAATGGTACATAGAGAATTTTCAATTCCTTTGGATAATATTACGTTAAAGAGGGAATTGAATACAATCAGACAAATAGCCACAAAAAATCAGTTCGAAACCAAAACTATAAATTCCATCATAAACAAAAAACAAAAGCAACTAATTCGTAAACAAATTTACCCCATCTCCAAATCAGATCATAATAACAATAAATTCATAAAACTAACATATTTTGGACCAATTTCACAAAAAATAGCTCAAATTTTATCAAAAATTAACATAGTAACAGCTTTCACACCCTCCCATAAAATTTCTAATCTCTTTTTTAATCCGAAAGACAAAGAGAACCGACTGAATAATTCTGGAGTCTATAAATTAAGTTGTCAAGAGTGTAATAGTGTGTATATAGGACAAACGGGCCGACCTTTCCATAAAAGGTACAAAGAGCACGAATCTGCTTTTAGGAACCGGAAGAATAATTCCAATTTTGCGAACCATTTCTTCACTACAGATCACACGTTCCCAGAATTGAACAACCTTGTTATCTTGCACGTGGAAGCGAAAGGGAAAAAACTTGACATCCTGGAATCCATAGAAATTGAAAAATATAAAAAGCACGTACCAATAATAAAACTACTTAACGAACAGACGGAACTTTGGAAAACCCCTCTCTTCGAAGCTCTGCCGAAGCCTACAATCAGCATATATAATAGTTGAGATCTAATTTGTTCATTCAGTTTGAAAATGTAGTAAACACTACGAAACTCGAGTCACTGTATATCAGTTATAATAAAAAGTGATAGAAAACAAAGTAATTCCTTATTTCATTCCATCAACTTATACTTTTTGATTTCGCTGCTAGGCACCGTTAGCCATCGTATAATGGTCATATATTTCGAAAAGAGTGGTTTTGTTTACGTTTTGTTATGGCCCAACCTCGATTACATCTCATATTTCTTTTTGATTAAATTTGGTAAGAGTTAAGTTTAAAACAGTTTAGTGCATCTAAACTAGTGTATTTTCAAATATTGAGTTCAATACAGTACTTGAAAATGGGATATACTAAGAAATGTTGTGTACATGGTTGTCAAGATCTAACCAGCCCTAGACATCGTTTTCCCAAGAGAGATCCCAAGTTATTTAAGAAGTGGATTGAAATTATACAGCCAACTGATTGGCACAAATTATCAGATGATCAAATATTGAGAGGAATATAATTTCTTCAGGTTGGTTAATTTTCATTTACGATGTAATCGTCTAGACTATTTTTATGTTTAGTTGGTTAGTTTAAAATATAAATCAATGCTATGTAACACCAACAAATTGCTCTGGGTGATCTAATAATATAATTTTTTTCTCTTGGTGATTTTCCTGGGGTAACAGATATTGAAATGGTAGGGGCCAGTTTCTGAATCAGTGCCAAATGTTGATAAGAAAAGAACTTCTTCAGGTTGAGTGGTGCAATTTGTAAAATTATATCAAACGATTTATCTATTAGAAACTGTGTAATCTATAGGACTAATTTACTTAGTCATAGTGAATTGTTGAAAGATTTACATATTATTGAGTGTAGGAAATATCAATTTGGTAATTTGATGAAACCGGGACACTATACTTACTTTTTATTTAATCAGTGTTTTAATTATCTCTTTCATTTCATTCCAAGACTTTGTGAGAGAAGAAAAATCCTAAAATGTTTCGAAAATATCATATTTAAGAATTTAAATTTTCAAATTATGAAGTGTGCATCACATAATCTTTATCAAATATTATACTTGACTCTTCAGGTGTTCTTTATTCTGGTGGTGAAAGCAAGTGAATAAAATAGCAACCAGAACTGATTCAAAATTTTTATTCAATCATCCAAAGAAGGAATTCATTGACCCGATTAAGGACCAAGCAAAAAGAAATTTTGAATGTTAAAGAAGATCTCATAAATTAATGTTCTCAAGGTTCAATTTTTGTCTTAACACCTAGGAATACTTCAAATTTGTTAATTTTACCTTTTTTTTTATTTAATAGTTTTATTTTTTATAACCAATGAATAATTATTGTTCAAACAAATTTCTGTTATTCAAATAGTGAGTTTGAACATTGAAACAAGTTTTTGGAAACTACTATGTTGTACTACATAAAAATTAAATGTAAATATTGTAAATACATATGTGAATTTCTTCTCTTTTTTTATTTAAACGTTTCTTTTTTTTATAATGAATAAATAATTATAGTTCAAACATGTATCTGTTATTCAAATAGTGAGTTTGAACATTGAAACAATTTTTGGAAATTACTATGGTGTACTACAGAAAAATTAAATGTAAATATTGTAAATATAATACATATGTTAAGTTCATTCTTTTTTATTTAATAGTTTCTGTTTTTTATAATGAATAAATAATTTTAGTTCAAATATGTATCTGTTATTCAAATAGTGAGTTCGAAGATTGAAACGAATATTTGAATCTTCTTTCAGTTTTTCCTAAGGTTAAATTTAAAACAAGTGTTCAGAAATTACTATGTTTAACTACCAAACAATTGAAATGTATTTGGTGTAGAGTTGTGTGAATGTAAGCATTTCAATGTTTTGGTAGTAAAACATAGTAATTTCTGAACACTGGTTTAATTTTGGCCCAAAGAAATACTGAAAAAAGATTCGCGCCAAGCGTCGATAATGCAGTATTCTAAAAGCAGAGGTAATGCAGTTCTCTTGAGAGTTGGTAATACAGTTTTCTTTAGTTAGATTTGTTTCATGCACCAGTCGCTACAAAAAAAGCGACAAACTTGATTCAGACTTTTTACAGTGAGTATCCCATCTATATAGTCTTGTTGGTCTATGCCTGCAACTGGGTAGCACCACGTCAGTTTTACGGGTTACTTCCCTGTATTGTAACGTCACCTGGTATTCGTAAGCACAATAACTTTAGAAAGAAACGATTTGAAGACTTGCAATTGTTGAATTTAAAGATCAAGTTTCTTAACGAGAGTGTCTGTGATCGCCGCTAATTTGTCCATAACCAACCTTTTTCTGTTCATATTTAACAGTTCTATGCCTAAGGTGGCGTAAGGACACAATAACAAAATTTAACCACAACACCACTGAACGCCTGACTCGCACAAACTATCTAAAGCTTCTGAGGGATCTTCACAGAAGATCTAGGAGTAGCAGGATAATTTCCAATATCAAATACCTCGTAAAATATAAATCCATTCAAGTTGAAGTCCATAAATTCGATGTAAAACAATAATGGTTCTTCAATCTCTCTTCCGAAGTATATAAAGTTCAGAAATCGAATATTCACCTTTTTCCCTCCACCTTCTGTTGTTTGTTTTAACTATTGAATATGAATTCAAGGAATTTTGAACTGTGTCGGAGTCTCAACCTGATTGTTCTTTAGAAATTTGAAATTAATATAATACTCTGGATGATGTTATAATCTATGGCAGTTGAAATATCAGTGATACAATAGAAAAAAGCTAATGGACATAACCCTCATAAGGACTCAACCGTAGACACGTGTTTCGCGCTTTCGGCCCTCATCAGTACGGTGAAAGAAGTGTGAAAGATGGGCTACACTTAATGGAAAAAAGAAAAACCAACGGAGTCAATAACAGAAGCCAGCCGCTAATTTGTGGTTTCAGTAAGGAGACCCCGTGATCTCAGGGCAACAGCTAAACTTCGCACACGGAAGAAGCTATAGGTACCTGCGTGACATTTGAGTCCAGGGACATAACACAAAAAGGAATAAGAAGGGAATAGCTTGGAACAATAGAAAAAAATTAATGGACATAACCCTCATAATGACTCAAAAAAGTGTGAAAGATGTGCTACACTTGGTGGGAAGAAAAAAAAAAAGAAGACCTAACAGTGGTACAGAGGTTATTTAAACAAAAGTGACAAATATTTTGAATATTCTAGATAACACCATAATAGTGGTACAGAGGTTTACAAGCGGAACGCGATAAAAAACCGGGTTAAAAAAGAGGGGCCTTCTAACAGATATCGGAATGTCGGCAATCGACAAAGAAGGTTGTTAAACAGATGGTACCCATTTAAATATCTCAAATAATTTTTGGGGTTACATAGCTCCGTACAGTGATTCATTATTTTTACGTTATTTTGTTGTACATCTCAAATATTTGGATTCACATAGCTCCATACAGTCATTCATTATTTTTTAAATTATTTTTATTGTGAACGAATTTGAAAATTTCAATAATCAAGTTTCTTTTCATTTGAATCTACATGTAAAATTTTCTTGAGATTTTCTATTGTCGAAAGGAATTACTGTTTTCTAAAGAATGAGTGGCGAAAGTTAAATTTTTGTTTACTTTTCATTAAATTCATTTTATGTTCGTTGAAAAAGGTTTTAAACAGATGTTACTTTTTGAATATCTCGAATATTATCGATTTACATAGCTCCGTATAGTCATTCATTATTTTTACATTATTGTTATTGTGAACTAATTTGAAAATTTCATCAGATTCTAGATAATCGAGTTTCTTCCCTTTTGATTCTACATGTAAAATTTTAAGATTATCTATTTTGGGAAAGGAATAACCGTTTTCTAGACAATGAGTGACAAAAGTAGAATTTTGTTTATTTTTTATGAAACTCATTTTATGTTCGTTGAACCTCGTCTTGAAGGAACGTCCTGTTTGTCCTATATATTTATTACTGCACGTAGAACAACATAACTTATAAACTCCTGATTTGTGTATGTTTGGCGTAGGGTCCTTTGAGTTAAATAATACCGATGATAATTTGTTTTGCGTTTTGAAGGCAATATTGACATCTGATTTTGAAAAACTATTGGCCACTTTTTGACTTATGATACCAAAGTACGATAGAGAAATGAATTTTTCATTTTCTTCAGTTTTTATGATGGGATAAATTTGGCTCATAGCTATTTTAGATAGTTTCTATTATATCTGGGTTGAAACCGTTGTTCGCGGCTATTGATTCAATAGTTTGGACTTCAGCTTCGCGGTCATTTTTTCATAGGGGTTTTGATAAGGGCTGAAGTCCAAACTATAAAATCAATAGCCGCGAACAACGGTTTCAACCCCAATATAATAGATAATCTAATTCGACAGAAGCTATCTAAAATAGCTATGAGCCAAATTTATCCCATCATAAAAACTGAATAAAATAAAAAATTCATTTCTCTATCGTACTTTGGTATCATAAGTCAAAAAGTGGCCAATGGTTTTTCAAAATCAGATGTCTTTATTGCCTTCAAAACGCAAAACAAATTATCATCGGTATTATTTAACGCAAAGGACCCTACGCCAAACATACACAAATCAGGAGTTTATGACTTATCTTGTTCTACGTGCAGTAATAAATATATAGGACCAACAGGACGTTCCTTCAAGACGACGTTCAACGAACATAAAATGAGTTTCATAAAAAATAAACAAAATTCTACTTTTGCCACTCATTGTCTAGAAAACAGTCATTCCTTTCCCACAATAGATAATCTTGAAATTTTACATGTAGAATCAAAAGGGAAGAAACTCGATTATCTAGAATCTGTTGAAATTTTCAAATTAGTTCACAATAACAATAATGTAAAAATAATGAATGACTGTACGGAGCTATGTAAATCGAAAATATTTGAGATATTCCAAAAGGAACATCTGTTTAAAACCTTTTTCAACGAACATAAAATGAATTTAATGAAAAGAAAACAAAAATTTAACTTTTGCCACTCATTCTTTAGAAAACAGTAATTCCTTTCGACAAAAGAAAATCTTAAAGAAATTTTACATGTAGATTCAATGAAAAGAAACTTGATTATTGAAATTTTCAAATTCGTTCACAATAAAAATAATTTAAAAAATAATGAATGACTGTATGGAGCTATGTAAATCCAAATATTTGAGATGTACAACAAAATAACGTAAAAATAATGAATGACTGTACGGAGCTATGTAACCCCAAAAATTATTTGAGATACTTAAATGGGTACCATCTGTTTAACAACCTTCTTTGTCGATTGCCGACATTCCGATATCTGTTAGAAGGCCCCTCTTTTTTAACCCGGTTTTTTATCACGTTCCCCTTGTAAACCTCTGTACCACTATTAGGTATTATCTAGAATATTCAAAATATTTATCACTTTTGTTTAAATACCTCTGTACCACTGTTAGGTCTTCAGTTGTCTGATGGGATAGTTCATTTCCCGAAACTCGAGTCACAAAAAAATGTGTAATATATGTTTTTATTGGTAGTAAAACATAGTAATTTCTACAATTTGTTTCAAATTACTTAAGCTTCATAACCTAATCATTTCAATCTAAGCTCATGAGAAAATTGTTTTCGCATTGTAAAAATTTTCTCTGCACCTTATTTTGCCCCATATAATTGGTTATGAACATAATATTTATTTGAATTCATTGTAAATGTGGTAGTTTTTTTAAATAGAACAAAGAGGCCTCCACACATTTACGATATTTTGTTTCAATCTGATTACAATTCAGAATCCAACATTATACTGAAAAGTGATTCATAGGATGAATCCAATTTTTTCGATTAAAGAATTTTCCAAGTAATAAATTTTTTCGTATCGTGTTGGCCTTATTTGATAGAAATCCATTGTAAACTTTAGTTTAAATGATACATATATATATATATATATATATATATGTATATATATATATATATATATATATATATATATATATATATATATATATATTGTTATGGAATAAATAAATAAATTTTGTAATTTACTTTAACCCACTTTAATTGTGCCAATTTAATATGGTTTCAATCATAGACTTATTATCCTAAGCAGACGGAACATCTATCTATTGAAATCTTATTTGTTGTGAAGTCAAGATTGGGACTCTTTCAATAAAGACGAAGATAGCATAACTAACGAGTGCGACAAGGATGAACAAATCTGGCTGGTCATAGCAGGCAATACTGTAAGGAATAAAACAATCTTCAAACTTATAACACCATGGGCGTGCGATTTTATATTTCCGGATTTATCGAATTCAGAACAAGATATTCTATTTATTATTAATTCACCAAAATTCAAATATTACGCATAGCTACTTCAAATGCTTTTAAACAATTATTCAAAGATTTGGTATTATATGATATTTAAATGAATTCAGTGTTTTGATATAGGGGTATAATAAAATTTTTAGTACTTTTGGACAAACCGCCAAATTCCTACGAGGATAGTACCAATAGAGGCGACCTCAATAACTGTATTTGGTCATTTCGTAAATTCCGAACATTTCTTAATCCGTTTGCCTCTAAGCATTCAGCATCAGGCCATTATTTTCCTAATGCAAAAATCTTACAACTTTCATCAAAATCATGCTTTTCTGTTACTAAATGTTCTGCATACATAGTATCCAACTTATTATCAAAGATTAATCGCCAAGTTTATGTATTGAATGAATGGAGTATGCGGTTGGCTCTAAGTGAAATATTATAACAAAAAGATTAATTTATTCTATTACTAAAGGATCTTCCAGTTTGTCCAATATAAGTTTTTGGGCAGATAACACATGATAATTGGTAAACACCTTAACATGATTTATTTATTTTAGTATGGTATTTTTCATTTTTTTCCCAAGTTATTGCATCAGAAGGATATGTTAATGTCTATGTTATTAAGGAGCTTCTTTATTCGCAGAAATGGTATCTCATAGTAGCTGAGAGAATTGAATGTTTGTCAGTTTTCAAGTTGGAATAGATATATTTCATAATAGCATTTTAATACTGTTTTCTGGTGATGATACAGTCTATTGTTGATGGGGAATACATTATTCGGAATATTTCTAAATAGCATTTTTATAGTTTTCTCGCAATAATACTGTCTATAATTGATGGGTAATACATTATTCGACATAAAAAAATTTAATATCACAAACAACTTTATTTTTCACAAAATTAAACATTTTACATAATGTAACATTCACAGACAACTAATGACATAAAAGATCCACAATTTGAAACAGTTCTTCAGTTTTTAATACGTCTATGGTTTAAATATTTAATTTCAGAATGAAAACTAGTTAGATCACCCTTGTATCTAGTTGCTTGTATTCAATGTTGCCAGCTAGCCTTTAAGATCATAATTTTGTTGTTGAATTCTTGAAATTTCAATATTATTAAATTTGATTTGATCTTTTAGGGAGGGTTCAATTTGAATTTTTAATAGGTTGAATTTTTTTTAAATATATTATATCAAAGTAATTTGAAATATAAGTGATTAATAATTTAAATGTTTTATTCTATGTTCTAACCTAACCCTAACCCCTAACGTAATTCTAACGTAAACAAGCAATGATTTGTTTTTGAATTTTAAATTGGAAAACTTTACATAAATAAACTTATTTCTACTATTGGTAAGTTTAATTTTCCATTAACAATGTTCCTTTGATGTTGGCTTTGCTCTATTTCAGAATTTTTTTGTTTCCTGAAGAATATTTCCGGAATGTTCGGATCAATTAGCCCACTTAGTTGATTGCTTCTTATGGATTTAAATTGTTGAATTATTGATTGCTATTTGCTATGTTTCCATTCACAATACTTAGGTAACGAAATTTTTATTACATTTATATTCACAATGATAATATTAATTTATTTTAAGTTTTTGGAACTGGATTATTGAAGAGAGAAATGTTCTATTTTGAGACAGACCGATATGAATGCTGCCCTCCTTATTTTAAAACTGATTCAATTTTTCTGCGTCTTCCCTATTTATAGTTTTCACGAAAAATAGAATTTCAATGCTTACTGTGAAAATTATTGAAAAGCTATGCTTTCGATGATTTTACAAAATTTACAATATTTCTTGGTTTGAAATTAATGTTGAAAATTAGCCTATTTTTTAAACTACATTTTGATGTATGTTTCATGTTAAACAGATCAATGAAAGTCTTGCTTTTCATCCGTAAAGTATACTGAATTGTTTCAGCCGTTACTATTTGGTAGTTGATCATAATTAAAACAAATTGTAGAAATTACTATGTTTTACTACCAATAAAAATATATATCACCCATTTTCTTGTGACCCGAGTTTCGGGAAATGAACTATCCCATCATCAGACAACTGAAGACCTAACAGTGGTACAGAGGTATTTAAACAAAAGTGATAAATATTTTGAATCTTTCAATAGATAACACCTAATAGTGGTACAGAGGTTTACAAGCGGAACGTGATAAAAACCCCGGTTAAAAAATAGGGGCCTTCTAACAGATATTGGAATGTCGGCAATCGACAAAGAAGGTTGTTAAACAGATGGTACCCATTTAAGTATCTCAAATAATTTTTGGGGTTACATAGCTCCGTACAGTCATTCATTATTTTTACGTTATTTTGTTGTACATCTCAACTATTTGGATTTACATAGCTCCATACAGTCATTCATTATTTTTTAAATTATTTTTATTGTGAACGAAAAAATAATGAATAACTGTACGGAGCTATGTAACCCCAAAAAATTATTTGAGATATTTGGGTACCATCTGTTTAATAACCTTATTTGTCGATTGCCGACATTCCGATATCTGTTAGAAGGCCCCTCTTTTTTAACCGGGGTTTTTATCACGTTCCGCTTGTAAACCTCTGTACCACTATTGGGTGTTATCTATTGAAATATTCAAAATATTTATCACTTTTGTTTAAATACCTCTGTACCACTGTTAGGTCTTCAGTTGTCTGATGATGGGAAAGTTCATTTCCCGAAACTCGAGTCACAAGAAAATGTGTAAAATATATTTTTATTGGTAGTAAAACATAGTAATTTGTTTTAATCCGTAAAGTATTTCAAGTATCAAAATTTAACATAGTTCAACTTCTTATGCTTATAACTTATAAATTACTTAATATTACTTATGAAATTGATTGAATTTCTTTAGCTTAGATGCTATTACAATTCTATTGATGCCTAAACATCTTGAAGGATATCTCTTACATTAATAATTTCAGAATATCTGACGTAGATGATATCTTTCATTGAATTAATTGAATTTTAAAATAGAAAAAGGCTTTTTACTTGATAGAAGAAATATAACACAATTTGAATATCAAAACAGATTTAATCTCTTAGTCTTCTACAATTTTAAATAAAAAAAAATTTTATTCAAAAAAATTTTAGAATTAAATTAATGTCTACAATAAGCACCGCTTATATTTAATAGACGTATATAATCAAAACTCAATATATAATGTCAAATGGAATAAATAAACCAACAGATATAAAAAAGTCATTAAAATTAATAAATAAATATTTAAAGGAGACAAAATTTTGTTTCTGATCTTACCATTAAGAACACCAATTGCCTTTCAAAAACATAACACAACTTAAGGACTTATCAAAAAATATAATTTATTTGAAATATTTAATATATTTAAATATTCAAATAAGTTAATTCAGAAATCTCTCAAAACATGCACTATATTTTCAAAAAACAATTATAATTGTGGTTATCTCTTCATCTGCCCTAAATAATATTCCAAATATCAAAATCAAATAACTATCACTATATCTCACCTCCAACGTGTTTAACAGGATGAATCGCTTCAAACAGACTAACATTAAAAATCAAGATAGTCTATGTTCTTAACAAAATCGCAGAAAAGTGTAAGGTGTTATAAGGTTACATTTAAACCATTGACATTTCATAATGAGATTTATTAAAGCCTACATATAATTATATATTATATATAAAATAAAATAGAAAACGGCTTTTTACTTGATAGAAGAAATACAACAAAATTTGAATATCAAAACGGATTTAATCTGTTAGTTTCTACAATTTTAATTTCAAAAAAATTTTTATTCAAAAAACAGACATTAATTTAATTCTAAAAGTTTTTTGAATAAAATTTTTTCGAAATTAAAAGTGTAGAAGACTTACATATTAAATCTGTTTTGATATTCAAATAATTGAATTTTGATCAAATTTGTCCTATTTACATTACTATTTGTCCCGTTGACATAATTCTGGTGAGTTATATTTAATTCAGCTTGTTCTTTGTCAATAATTTCACTAAAGTTTATATATGATTCATTATAGTAACAAATCTTTTCAACAATTTCTTCATCAATTTCAAACCAGATATCTAAATTGAAATTACTTCTATTTCTTGCAACTTTGGCAGTTTTTACATTGAATAATTGTGAATTGAAATCTTCCTGTGAATTTTATTTATAAATTGTCAAAAATTTTACTGATTTTTAATCACCGTTCAGAGAATTTTCACTGGACTAGTCGTTATGTACTCTGAATATGCTTTTCCTTCATAATTTCTAGCTTGTGAGTATTAACTTCTTCAAGTGCTTACGAACAACCAGTCTGAAATTTGGTAACATACTCTTTTTCCATATTTTCTATTTTGAGATAAGGGTACAATAAAAAGTTTTTATTCATTTGGTAAAACCACTTACTTTTTATTGTACTCTTATCTCAAAATAGAAAATATTTAAATAGAGTATATTACCAAATTTCAAACTGGTTGTTTCTAAACATTTGAACTATGTGAGCGAAACGCGTTATGTAAGCAAGTCACAATAATAAATAGAAATCAACATATATATGTGTATCTTTTTAACTAATACATTTTTTGTAGAGCATAGTCTAAAAAATGTATAAATTTTGATTCTGTCTGTAATATGCACAGTTAATAATTATTGTTATAAAAATTTTATTGAACCATTAAAAATTTTGGAATTCTCATAAAAAATTACCAGGACAAAATTCATAATGTCAATAAATCTGGATTTTACAAGTTGACTTGTAATGATGACTTCATGGTATATATTGGTCAATCGGGTAAATCCTTAAAGAAAAGAATTCATGAACTCCAGAGGAGTTCATGACATCTCAGACTCGACATACTGCCAGTCATTCGAAAGAATTTGGACATAGTTAACAACATTTATGAAATAATCCATAATGAAATCAAAACCATCAGATTCACACTGCTGTAAGCGCTCGAAATCAACGGGTTTTAAAAACCTCAAAATTTTTCTTAATGAGCAAAAAGATGTCAACAGATCTTCCTTGTTGAATATTTTTAGTGAGGTATTTCAGAAAAATATATTGGGTCCAACAATGGTTATTTGTATCTTTTTTTCTGAATATTCAATTTAATAATTCAAAAGATCGCGAAATATTATGTTTACATTGTTAACAGTTTATAATTAAACAAAAAAAACCTGTCATAGCTAACTGTACATACTTAGATTGTTCCGAAAACCCTCCGGACTTAAGTTTTTAGTCTTGTTATTTTGTTTAGTTTAATTATCTGAAGATTAATTATAATTAATAATAATTTTAATTGAAGTATAATTAATAATAATAACGTTTATTGTGCACATACAACACAAATAAAACAAATAAATTTTATACACTAAGGGAAAAAAGGGTTAGCCGTAAGCTATCTTCCACCGCTCCCAAAACTTGACATGTATTTTTCATTAATCCACTAACTACTGGATAATATAGAAACAAAAATATTCACCCAAAAGTTGTCTGAAAATGTTTGAACTGTGAACAGATAATAGTATAGAAAACGCAAAAAAAAGAAAAAAAAATCATCAAGAAATAATCAGTTGTGACTAATGTTTTTTTAAATTGAAAAGTCGAAAAATCAAGCCTTTGTGAAAGTTATTTGAAAAATATTTCAAAATTGGATATATATAGTTTGAGAAGGATCGAACTGCTTGTATGGCCTCTGATCTATTTGGCTGAGCCTTAAAATATAAAGTTTTAGATTTCTTGTTCTGAAAGTTTGATCATTCAAATTACTTGTCCAGCTACACAGCTTCTAGTTTGAATTAAGTATTTTGTTATTTTTGCAGCCTTTTTGGGTTTTATTTTTGTTATACGTTTGTAGATAAATTTACATAGGCATATATGTAAACATTATCATGAAATAAAACAAATATTAAACAAGTATTAGTTTTATTATTTTCCTATATATCTTTTTGATTTATATAGTAAAAGCTTCATCAGAATACTGTTTTTAATTATAATTTCAATTTAGAACTTTAACCAAGTAGACTCATAATTCATAATTTATATAATAATGGGCAGTTTGCTGAATAAATATTATTATTTTAATTAATTTTGAATGATAGGGTCATCTGAAGATTGAGAATAATCATGAAATACGTATAATGTTTTATATTTTGAACAAGGAAAGTTATTATTTCTATAGTTTTTTGGGTCCTATTTTACTTTCATATAAAATTTTTCAGATATATAATGAAAGTTTTTTCGCATTATTGATTTAAACTTTACATTCAAATTAGAACTTTTATCAAGTGGACCCAAAATGCATAATTCATATAATTATTTGACTTCGTGTGTATTCGCCGTCTGAGTCATTATCCACTCAGTAAAATTGTGGGCGCTTTGTTCGATCCACCAAATCACTTATCATAGCTAACTCTACTTGGATTGTTCCAGAAACTTTTTCTACTTGGTAAGTATTTGACATTCTCATTTCATTTAATTCTAAATGTTAGTCATCCGAGGTTTGAGAATAATCATGAAATACGTTTAATAACTTATATTTTGAATTGAGTTTTTGATTATTTCTGTAACGTTTTTCGGTTTTAGTCTAGTTATACAACAGTAAATTAATTTATGTATTCATGTATTAATACAATACAACAAATTGAAAAAAGAATTTTCTAGACAAGTATTAAATTTATAATAATTTCATATTCATTTTTAATACACATTGTGAAAATTTTACTAGAATAATGATTTTAATTTTAATTTTCAATTTTAAATCAGAACTTTCATCAAGTAGACTCAAAATTCGTAATTTATATGATAATGAGCAATTTGTTGAATATATAAGTTATCCGGATTAAATATTACAATATTTCAGGACGTGATTCTAGAGGTCAAAATATAGAACAGATACATACTTAATACAGTATGTGGTTGATTTAGAACGAATCAAATTATTTGGTGGCAGTAAAAAATACTTCTGCCACAGGTGACGATGATGGGGGGTTCTAATTAATGTAAAAAAAAATTCATTTCTCTATAGTACTTTGGTAGCATAAGTCAAAAAGTGGCCAATAGTTTTTCAAAATCAGGTGTCAATATTGCCTTCAAAACGCATAACAAATTATCATCGGTATTATTTATCGCAAAGGACCCTACTCCAAACATACACAAATCAGGAGTTTATGAGTTATCTTTTTCTTCTAGCAGTAATAAATATATAGGACAAACAGGACGTTCCTTCAAGACGAGATACAACGAACATAAAATGAGTTTCATGAAAAATAAACAAAATTCTACTTTTGCTTCTCATTGTCTAGAAAACGGTCATTCATTTCCCACAATAGATAATCTTAAAATTTCACATGTAGAATCAAAAGGGAAGAAACTCGATTATCTAGAATCTGTTGAAATTTTCAAATTAGTTCACAATAAAAATAATGTAAAAATAATGAATGACTTTACGGAGTTATGTAAATCGAAAATATTTGAGATATTTAAAACTAACATCTGTTTAAAACCTTTTTCAACGAACATAAAATGAATTTAATGAAAAGTAAACGAAAATTCAACTTTTACCACACATTCTTTAGAAAACAGTAATTCCTTTCGACAACAGAAAATCTTAAGAAAATTTTACATGTAGATTCAAAAGATAAGAAACTTGATTATTGAAATTTTCAAATTCGTTCACAATAAAAATGATGTAAAAAATAATGAATGACTGCACGGAGCTATGTAAATCCAAATATCTGAGATATACAACAAAATAATGTGAAAATAATGAAAGACCGTACGGAGCTATGTAACCCCAAAAATTATTTGAGATATTTAAATGGGTACTATCTGTTTAACAACCTTTTTCAACGAACATAAAATGAATTTAATGAAAAGTAAACGAAAATTCAACTTTTGCCACTCATTCTTTAGAAAACAGTAATTCCTTTCGACAAAAGAAAATCTTAAGAAAATTTTACATGTAGATTCAAAAGATAAGAAACTTGATTATTGAAATTTTCAAATTCGTTCACAATAAAAACAATGTAAAAAATAATGAATGACTTTACGGAGCTATGTAAATCCAAATATTTGAGATATACAACAAAATAATGTGAAAATAATGAATGACTGTACGGAGCTGTGTAAATCGAAAATATTTGAGATATTTAAAAGTAACATCTGTTTAAAACCTTTTTCAACGAACATAAAATGAATTTAATGAAAAGTAAACGAAAATTCAAAGAAAAGTTTACATGTAGATTCAAAAGATAAGAAACTTGATTATTGAAATTTTCATATTCGTTCACAATAAAAATAATGAAAAAAATAATGAATGACTGTACGGAGCTATGTAACCCTAAAAATCATTGGGGATATTTAAATCTGTTTAACAACCTTCTTTGTCGATTGCCGACATTCAGATTTCTGTTAGAAGGCCCCTCTTTTTTAACCCGGTTTTTTATCACGTTCCGCTTGTAAACCTCTGTACCACTATAAGGTGTAAGGTTCGTAGGTTCGTAGAATCTATCGAAATATTCAAAATATTTATCACTTTTGTCTAAATACCTCTGTACCTTTTTTAGGTCTTCAATTGTCTGACGATGGGATAGTTCATTTCCCGAAACTAGGGTCACAAGAAAATGGGTGATATATATTTTTATTGGTAGTAAAACATAGTAATTTCTACAATTTGTTTAAATTATGATCAACTACCAAATAGTAACGGCTGAAACAATTCAGTATAAAATAGGGAAGCTATCTCAATGAATTAGAAAAAGTGTAAAAACTGCAGTTTTCTTTGGTACGTTCGAAATCATACAAGTGGTATATATGTATGCCAGCATCTCGTCCATTGACCGTGCTTGCTGGAATAGAGTAATCCGACTACGATAGAAAATAATGCCGCCTTACCTTGTCGTGATAATTCATTTCGTACGACGGAATCCCCTCTAGGTAGCAACATCGTGACTTGGTGGCCTTTCTGTTTTCCGATCCCTTCTCGGTTTGATATTTCTTGTTATATACCAGTATACCAGTTTACATTCACCGCTCTGCTGTCTCGTACAGTTACAACATCGTATAAGAAACGGGACAGCCGAGGAAGCACAAAACCGCCGTCTTCGGTTCAGTGTACCCCGTGTATAAAACCCATTATTGTCCAATCATTCATCGCGCTGTTGTTTTCGCTATGACGTAATTCGTGTTGTGCCAAAGTTTGTGTTTTGTGCATTTTTAGTTTTCCTAGTGGTTCTGTGCGATTGGATAAGTGTTATCTGTCTCCATTTCTATTGCGACAACTGCATAGTTCATCCAGGTTCATCGACAAGCTAACATCTCGGACAGGTGCGTTTCTTTGTTGGTAAAGATGGATTATGAAACTTGCACTTTGAATTCTGCTAAAGGAGTTTTTGGAATTGAAAAAATAAACAGTAATTGAAATAGAGAAAAAATTGCAAATTTATTTTAAATATGTTTATACATAGAAATAAAAATTTGTACCGTCCGCTTTAATCCTAATTCAATTTCAATAACAGTTCATCTGAAAATCATCCTCTAAATATTTCTTTTTGCTTAATCAATTGCGAAATTCTTAATTTCGACAGCAAAACCATAACCGAGATAGTACAAGAATTTTCCCCAATATTTAGTTATTTTCTTTGTTGAGGTACAAAAATCTTACTATCATGTGTTGCTTAGTGGTATCATAATTAGAATTTCAAAATTTGAAATATAGATTTTTTGCATTCCCATTTTAAGAATAAAAGATATACGGAAATACACATCTTAAATTTTCTGAATACTGGAAAAAGAAAACTCTCCGTTAAAAACTCGAAAATATTTCATTATACTTATACTTGAATTTGAGAATTATTATAATGAAATAATTTTCTGCCATCCAATTTGAAAAACCTTAACTGATTTTTACTGACAAAACAATAAAACCGTCAAATTCATATAATGACACTATAGTTATTACTCAAAATATCAAAAAAAGTGTATGACTAACATTAATACAACAACCTTTTTGAAAACTTACCAGAGATATAACTCATAAAGCATATAAGTTTATAAGCATACTTGATTTCAGAATCATTTGCTCATAGTTTAGGAATAAAATTTCATTGAACCTATTAATTTATAACGCTGTGTTCATCAATACATAAAAATTTATTCTTTCTAGCTAAGTGTTATGGAACTATTTCTCATTTTCAATTGGTACACTAAAATTTTCGGTTTCTACTATGCACGAAATGACGAAAAGCACAGACGTGAAGTAAGCAACTTTTGTACGCTTATTCAACACACCAAAAATTCAAATCTCCGAATTACTTCTGAAAGACGCTATATATTACGAATAAGAACACAGAATACAGACAAATAAACGTCATTTCCTAAATAAAATAGAAAAAGCCTTTTTACTTGATAGAAGAAATATAACAAAATTTGAATATCATAACAGTTTTATTCAAAAAACTTTAAGAATTAAATTAATGTCTACAATAAGCACCGCTTATATTTAATAGACGTATATAATCAAAACTCAATATACAATGTCAAATGGAATAAATAAACCAACCAATATAAAAAAGCAATTAAAATTAATAAATAAATATTTGAAGGAGACAAAATTTTTGTTTTTGATCTTACCATAATGAAACCAATTCCTTTTCAAAAACATCGAACACAACTTGAGGATTTCTCAAAAAATATAATTTATTTGAAATATTTGATATATTTAAATATTCAAATAAGTTAATTAAAAAATCTCTCAAAACATGCACTATATCTTAAAAAAACAATTAGAATTCGGATCTAGATAATATCGGCCCTAGATAATATTTAAAATATCAAAATCAACTAACAATCAGTATATCATACCTTTGAGTGTAACCGGCACTTGTTTAAAACAGACTTACTTTAAAAATCCAGGTAGTCAGTTCGTCACAAAATCACAGAAAACTTGTAAGGTACTATAAGGTTTTCTTTAAACCATTGACATTCCAGAATGAGATTTATTCAAGCCTAAATATAATTATATATTATGTATAAAATAAAATAGAAAAATGCTTTTTACTTGATAGAAGAAATATAACAAAATTTGAATATCAAAACAGATTTAATCTGTTAGTCTTCTACAATTTTGATTAAAAAAAAAAAATTTATTCAAAAAACTTTTAGAATTAAATTAATGTCTACAATAAGCACCGCTTATATTTAATAGACGTATATAATCAAAACTCAATATAATATGTCAAATGGAATAAATAAACCAATACCTTACAGTTTTCTGTGATTTTGTGACGAATTGACTACCTGGATTTTTAAAGTAAGTCTGTTTTAAACAAGTGCCGGTTACACTCTAAGGTATGATATACTGATTGTTAGTTGATTTCGATATTTCAAATATTATCTAGGGCCGATGAAGAGATTATCCGAATTCTAATTGTTTTTTGAAGATATAGTGCATGTTTTGAGAGATTTTGAATGAACTTATTCCAATATTTAAATATATTAAATATTTCAAATAAATTATATTTTTTGAGAAATCCTTAAGTTGTATTTTATGTTTTTGAAAAGGAATCGGTTTCATTATGGTAAGATCAGAAACAAAAATTTTGTCTCCTTCAAATATTTATTTATTAATTTTGATTGCCTTTTTTATATTTGTTGGTTTATTTATTCCAATTGACATTGTATATTGAGTTTTGATTATATACGTCTATTAAATATAAACGGCGCTTATTGTAGACAATTGAATTCTAAAAGTTTTTTGAATAAAAATTATTTTGAAATTAAAATTGTAGAAGACTAACAGATTAAATCTGTTTTGATCTTCAAATTTTGTTATATTTCTTCTATCAAGTAAAAAGCCTTTTTCTATTTTATTTAATACATAATATATAATTATATTTAGGCTTGAATAAATCTCATTCTGGAATGTCAATGGTTTAAAGAAAACCTTATAATAACTTACAGTTTTCTGTGATTTTTTGAATTTTTTTTTTGAAATTAAAATTGTAGAAAACTAATAGATTAAATCTCTTTTGATATTCAAATTCATTTCTTAAAATTTTAGAACTGTTCTACTGAAGAACTGGAAAATTTCGTGGAAATGAAACATACATAATTAAAGGTTCCGTCCTACTTTCTTCTGTCTCCGTTGTTAATAGTAGTGAAAATAAAATATTGAACAAAATTTCATATATTTTTCACACTTTTTTCCAAAATTAGATTAGAAGAAAATTCAAAAAGATAAATCAAGCTACGCCTGGATTCGAACAGAAGTTCGAAATTTTTAAGTACGACGTGCTAACCATCTATCTATCTGAGCTATTAAAATATGTGAGTTTCTTTATAGATATATTTACAGATTTCAAACGTCTATTTTTAAAATTTTTCAAATTCAATGTTAAAATTAATTTATCTTCGCGAAATCATACATGTTTCTTTATGTTACTATTTTCGTCCTGAAATCAAGAAATACTAAATTTGAACTCGATCAGAATTGTACTTTCGAAGCACAAACTTTCAACTAAGAATAAATCAGGAACCGCTAAGTCGATTCTGTTCACCTTTAAACATAACGGATATATGAACACCAAACCTACCCTGAACATTTTAAGTCAGGAAATTTTTTCTTTTGGAACAGCTGATCGTCACGAAATTCGGCATACACCTTGGTGTCGTCGTTATACACTTAAATATCAAACTTGATTTCCTTCAAGTTAGTAGTCTTCGAACTATTGGGAAAATAAGAAAAATTCAAATGGGAGTAATTATGGAGCCATTGCCTAAGAACTTAGCTGAGGTATTTATGTCCCAAAACTATCCTGGATACTTTAAGTTTCTAGCTATTTCTGTTCGAAAGTTACTTGGGCAAAATGATAGCACGTTGTTCCCCAGAAAAAGCGCGTAAAAACAAAACCACAATGAAAGTAACTGCGTTAAGAGAAAATAAAAGCTTATAATGGGAATTCTTGAAGCTCAAGTATTTCCTTGGTAGTCATCATCATTCAAGATTTTTGTAATATACATTCACCATTCGATTAGTTGTTAGTGTTGGTATTAGTATGTTCAAGTGCAACATTGAAATTCTAAGAAAAATATTTATTGAAAATAGTTTTTCGATAAATTTGAATACTATTTATTCGAAAAATGATTTTATATTGGAAAATAAACAAACAACTTATTGAAAAGTACATTTATTACATGCTGATCCATTCTAATATAATACGCTTTTCAAATGAATTATTGATATATACTTTGAATATCATTATAAATTCATAAACCACTTCGGTCAATCAGTTACCGGTTTTATGAAAAAATTACAATTTTTTTGATCGAATATGACTTTACTCATCAATATAGTCTACTTCAAAAGTGATTGAACCATTTCGGCAGACATAAACATTCCAACAACGCCTCTTAAATTTCGATTTGAAGATCTTTGGCGTCAAAGTAAGCGGTAGTTTCTGTGATCACCTCTTCTTTGCGCTAAATCTTTTTCCGGCTAACATTTTTACAGGTCTGCGAAATAAAAGTCACTGGAGGCCAAATCTGGAGAATATGAAGAGTACGAAAGCAATTCGAAATGTAATTCGTGTAATTTTGCCATCGTAGCCAACGACTTATGACATCGTGCATTGTTTTGGTGAAAGATTACTCTTTTAATGCATATGGTGGGCCGTTTCAATCGAAATTATCTGCTTTAATCGATCCAAATGGGTCATTTACCGATAGTTATTGACTGTTTTGCCTTTTCAAGGAAGTCGATAAACAAAAAAACGTACGTAAAATACAGACAACATAACCTTGACAGAAGTTTGTCGTGCTTTAGGCCACTTTGGACGAGATGCATCGATTGCTATTCATTCAGCTGACTGATTCAGACTTATAACAATGAATTCATATTTCAACCATTGTCACATATCGATGCAAAACATCCTATTTATTTCGCTTAAACATCTCTGAAAAGTGCTACTATTTCCTGCATCTTCACTTCACGTTTTGCCGATGCGATTTTGTGGATTTTTTTTTTGTTTTAAATATTTCGATGTTATCACCATTCTCTGGCAATCAGAGCACCAAACAGTGATACGTTGAGAACGGAGAGACTTTTCAACAATCCCTCTTTGATTTTACAAGTCCCAAATGGGAAAATTCTGCTTAAGAACGTAGCCTCCGATGTGAAAATGGACCTTATCACTGAAAATGATTTTTCGATGAAAATCCGGATCATTTTGATGTGTCTCAGTCGAGATATTCAGGCTCCAAACTTAACGAAAGTTTCAAGTTTCTATCTAGTTCTGTTCGAAAATTACAGTGTTTAAAAAAGCGCTCAACGCTGATCCGCTCATAAAATATTTTTCTTGAAACTTCACACCAACCGATCCTCATGAAATTTGTCACGCACTTGTGCGTTGTTTTTCTACATACTGAATTTCAAATCGATATAATCTGTAGTTTCAAAAATATTGGCAAAAATATGAAAAATTTTCGGATGTGAATAATTGAAAAACTATTAAACCACACTTGCCTTTTAAAAAAATTCAGCCGGTACATTTAGGTCCAAAACGTTTCAAGGCTCTACCTCTTTCGGTTCGAAAATTAGGCAGAATTACTTTTGACCCCGGATCTTTATTACTGAGTCAAACCTAGTCATTTCAAACCATTTTAGCGCGAAATTAGAAAATTACAAACATTTGGTCGAAATAAAAGCACGATATTTCCTGGAACTAGCGCGTCAAATGTAATTATAGGTTAGATAAGTAAGACAACTGGCAAAGCGCATCCACCAGAATTTCTGACCTACAACTTCTGAAAGTGGTATGATTCGAGTAAAGGAGCTATGGATTGAGTTGTCTTTCTCACAAATAGGGAGTGCCAATCTCTTAAACCAATCATAAATATCCGTGAAGGCTGTGTTGTCCACTCTGACTTGGCTATAAAATTTATCTGGAACGAAATAAATGAATGTGATTCTACTGCGTTAATTGAAATTCTTTTTTGGATCCAGAAAAAAATTTAAATCACCAACTCAAAACAGTGCTTCTGCCCTTTTGGGCGTAATTTTTCTTACCTCTATGAAATTGGTTGGTTAATCCGAAAAGTATTTCTTAGATTTATTTATTCTACAACAGGCATATACTCCAAGAGCAAGATGTATAAATATTCTGAAGATTTAAGGACTTACACATCAGTTGATAAGTTCCCGGTTTCATGAATAAGACTAACCTTTTGATAACTTTCTGGAAAAATGATTTTTTTGCCTCAAAATGGACGTCTTTTCGGCGACCGCCTCCTGATTCGAGCCAAATATGTTTCTGGCGATCATTTTTTTAGATCTCTGAACTGGAGGGTCGAATCTGGAGAGTAAGGTGGGCGCTGAAGCAATTCGAAGTGTAATTAGTTCAATTTTGCCATATTAGAGACCGACATTTTTTTCGTAAAAAATCACTCATTCCTTTCTCCAGCTGACGATTGAGGCGTATATTCATGGATCCAGGTTTCATCCAATATCACATATCGACGCCCAATATTTTGTTTATTTCGCTTAAACATCTCCAAACGGCGCTCAGTATCAACGACAACGTCGTTTTTAGTTAACTGTTAATAAACGCGGCACCCACTTTGAAACTATTTCATAGAAAATGCTCATGCAAAATGAATCCTACACGATCCCTTGATATACGTAGAGTGTCAGCGATATTCTTGCTTATTTACTTGAGGTTTGCTTAAACTATTTTGTGACCTTTTTTCATGTTTTCCGGCGTAACTTCTTCTTTCTTAAACTAACAGAGCGTGGTGCATTATCTTGTTCGTACGACTACTTTTAAATTCAGCAAACCAATCAATAATGGTGGGTTTTCCTGGTGCAGAGTGAGGATAATATTTATCCAGCCAAGCTTTCGTTTCAACAGTGCTTTTCCAATCGGAAAGTAGTGTTTCATCAGCACACGGAATATTTTTTCACGTTGTTTTGAAAATTACAGAAGATATTTCACTAAAACTACTATGATTTCTGCAGTAAATGTCGTCAGGAAATTTTCTAAGCTATCTACTGAAGTACTGAAGGTTAGTACTTTCAAATAATTTTGTATTTGTTGCTCCATATGTGTGTCAGACCGGAAACTCATCAGTTTCATTAGTTCATATATATATATATAATATGATATAATGTGATGTGATGTGGTGTCATGTAATGTATATTGTAAATTTGTATATATATATATATATATACAGGGTGTTTCAAGTTCGACGGCCTAGTAGGAATTTCTTGAGAACTGGGATTATTTGAAATCTGAAAATTATGATTATGAAATTGTTCCATATTCTCTATTCAGTTAAAATATTTTCAAAGCCGTATAATATTTTTTATATATTCTTCTCAAATATCATTAAGTATTCAATTCTTAATAACTTTCTGTTCGAATTGTTCCGTTTGAATTGATAGTTCCTAAAATATTAAGAGAAAAAGGAGAAATATGGGTAGTTACACTTATGTTTATCATTCGAATTCTCAATATCCTGAACGCAAACTGTTTTCAGATTTTGAAAGTAGAAGAATGTGGGAATGCTATGAGGCTTTCGAATTTTTGATATTTCATCACAAGGTGTTCCAAATATTGTGTCGAAAATTGCGGGCAAAATTCGACCACAACTTTCGTTTTTCAAATCAAAACCCTACTCTTTTATGATTGCATTGGATTCTACAATGAAAAATAATGATAGTGTTCTAACATGATAATTGCATCTAAATTCAATAATTAGAGAGTTATTTGAGATTTCGTTGATTTTTGTTATACGTAGAGACAATTTCCTTCAATCTGTTATCAAACCAAACAACATAATAATATTCTGTGATCATAGAAAATAAATTATCTAATAATTGACAGGTCTTATTATTACAATTCCATTTCGTGAAATGAGTTCTCTTTTTCTTGATTTATTTCAAATTCACGGAGATTGCAACAGAAATGTTACTAGAACTTAAAATAATAAGGAACGGTTTTTTTAATTTGATAGAAGGATTATTACAAAATTTGTACATCAAAACAGATTTAATCTGTTAGTCTTCTACACTTTTAATTTCAACAAATTTATTAAAAAACTTTAAGAATTAAATTAATGTCTTCATAAGCACTGCTTATATTTAATAGACGTATAAAATCGAAATTCATCATACAATATCAAATGGAATTAAGAAAAACCAACGAATATAAATTGTCAATTAAAATTAATAAATAAATAAACACTTTTTGTTTCGTTCCAGGCATGCGTACTGAACTCTTCAGACAAATGTTCGAAGCCCTGTTTGTTACAAAATGTATTATTTTCTGATCTTATATTTATGAAAACTAACTCCCTCTCAAAAATATAAAACATAATTTTAAGAACTTCTCAAAAACTTATTTATTTGAAATATTTAATATATTTAAATAAATTACTTCAAAAAAAATCTCAAAACATGTAGCACATCCTCAAAATATAATTAAAATTCAGATAAGACCAGTTCAACATTACATATAAAGAATATTGAAATCAATTAACTCAGTGGCGGATTAAAGGTCCAGAGCGCCCTAGGCAATAACTTTGTCGGCGCCCCTGTACCGGCCATAAATGGCCATCTTAATTAAAAATTCTGAGCTCGCGCGCCCCTTGTAACTACGCGCCCCTAGGCACGTGCCTAGTTTGCCTTACGGATAATCCGCCACTGAATTAACTATAAATAGACTTACACTTATATGTGATTTTCAGGAACATTCACATAGGTACATTTAATATCCAAGGTACTCTATGTTCTATGCTCAGAACAAAATCACAGAAAGTTTATAAGGCACCTTAATGGTCTTAGTTAAATACATTCAACACTGTTATTATTAATGTATTAGTTATGATTATTATTTTAATCAATAGGAGGGTGAAAAGAAAAGTAGCCAAGAGTAAAAATTGTATGTGGGAAGAAAAATGCGATAAACTAGATAGGTGTACGGGAGTACCAAAAGTATCAGAAGCTTGTAAAATGGTCAAGAGCCTTAGGAGAGAAGGAAAACGCAAGTGTAGTCTAAAGCTCATCCCCCTGGAACAATGGAAAAAGTATTACACCGAATTACATTCGGGAACACGGAACAAATTCGAGTGGAACGAAAGGAACTTCGACCTAAACAGTGCTGAAATAAAGCCAATCTCAGTAGATGAATTGAAAATCGCTTTGTAAAATTAAAAAAATCGTAAAGCGGCAGGATCTGCAAACTTCTCTATTGAATTGGTTAAGAGCGGTCTTGATGTGCTCTTGGAAGAAATTATAAATGTCATAAATAAAAACGTATGCTAGAGGAAGAGGATATTCCGGAAGACTGGAATATTGGTTATATGAGTTTCATCCACAAAAAGGAAGTAAAACGCAATGTAGAAACTGTCGTATGATCGGATAATAAAAACAAGAAGTTAAAAATACATCGTGGATAGTGAAAAACAAAGTAGCTTTCGAAGTGGAAGATCGTGTTTAGACAATACTTTTACCGTAAAACAGGTTATCGAGAAGAGAATGGCAAGGAATATGGACATCCATTTCTTTGACTTGGAAAAACCTTATGACTCGGTTCCTTTGAACAAACTATTTGAAGTGTTGGCATCAATGCGTTGTGAAAAATGGTTCAACGATAGAAAAAAATAACGAAAGCACTTAAACAAGATTGGAGCATGTCACCAACATTAGATGAAATATATGTGCAAGAATCCCTCAAAGAATGGAATGAAAAATGTTTAGGACTGAGAAGACTCTTCGAGTCTTATCTCGTTGGGCGCTCGCAATTTGTGAAACTGGGCTGTAGATTTTCTAGGTCCAAACTCGTAGCCAGTGGAGTTCCTCAGGGTTCAATTCTTGGGCTTTACTGTTCATTGTTTATACCAACCAATTCATAAAGTTTATTCATCGCTGCAAAGTGCATATGTATGCCGATGACTTGCAACTCTTCTTGGATTTCTCTATTGATGAGTTGAACGATGCGGAAATTAGACTAAACTAGGACTTGAGTAGTTTATGTGATATAGCGAGGAAGCATGGTTTGATTTTGAATGCGAGGAAATCATTTGCTCTTGCTTTCGGCTTCAGAAGCGATAAGCAACTTGTCAAGAATAATCTCAAACCTTCTGTTTCTGGTTGTGTTATCGATTTCGTTGAAAGTGCGCGTGATTTAGGCTTGATTTTTGACGATTCACTGCGGTTCCGGGGACATATTGAGAGGAAAATTTGTGGTGCTTATGGGGCTCTTAGAGTGATGTTCCCTCCTAGATCCTACTTGCCGGTCGATACAAAGAGACTGCTTTGTGGGTCTTTGGTCCTGTCAAAGTTTAATTATTGCTCTTCTGTTTATGCGTTTTGCCTGGACCAGGAGTCACTCAGCAGAATTCAATGTGTTCAGAACAGTTGCGCGAGGTTCATCTTTGGGATCCGAAAATTTGATCACGTGTCTCACAAGCTGAAAGAGTTGGGTTGGCTGCCAATGAAGTTTCGATTCGAATGTAATGCTGTCTTTACCTATCATAGAATAAGAGTCAACAGATGTCCACCTTATCTCTTTAGTGAGTTAAGGTATAGAGCTGATGTTAATAGTGTCAACATAAGATATAGGAATTTACTGTCATGTCCCCATCACAGAACATCTACTTTTCAAAGAAGTTTTAGATATAACATTTATAGACTCTACAATAATATACCTGAAAATCTGAAACAGCTCACTCAAAATCGATTCAGGATAGACATAAAAAATTACTTCCTTACCCGTCTCTAATGTATTTTCAATTTTGTTTGTTATTTTATCTTTATTATTAGATCATGCCCAATTCGTTTAGTTTTTACAAGGGATAAATGGTGAACACCTCTGGGTGAACTTCCCCTTGGGATTTCTATTTCATGGAAATAAAGGCCTCAATTATTATTATTATTAATAGAAACGGGAGAGATGCATCTTAACACGATACTCTTTGCAGACGACCAGCTGATAACTGCGGATAACGCTGCTTATATGACGGATGAATTGCTGAAGGAAATGGCAAAGTGGGGATTAAAAGTGCATATGCATAAGAATGAATATCTTTGCGTTGAAGCACCGGAGGTAGACATGAAAATCCTCGACCAGACAACAAAAAAAAATTCAAATACCTAGGGAGTCTCATTTCAAAAGAAGGTAAAGATGACCAGGACATTGAGTTGAGAATAAATCAGAAGAAGACGGTTATACAGCAATTAAATGCTTTACTGTGGTTCAAAAAAAATCAGGCAAGAAACAAAAAAGCTACTATATAATTTTATAGTGGAACCGATAACAACTTAAAGAGCGGAAAGATAGCGGCTAACAAAAAGGAAAAAGCAGAAATTCGAAACCGTCGACATGGACTTTTTAAGACGATATGCCGAATTTCAAGTCAGGAATATACACCAAATGAAACAATCAGACGTCGAACAAAGGTAATCGACACAATAACAGATGACAACTAATCTGGTACGGACACGTCATGCGAATGGAACAAGAAAGATTAACGGGTAGCAATGGACTATTAGCCACTAAATAAGAAAAAGAGGAGTTAAAGGATGCTATGATGAGAAGAGACTTGAGGCAAAACGACTGGCTTGATAGAAAGCTACCCACGTCATGAAAAATCCGCGTCAAATTCTAGTAGGGGCCGAAATTCGCTATCTGATTGGTGGACCTTGACATCAGATTTTTCTAGAACGCGATCAAAAGAATTTATTAAAACCGGCCTCCCATCAATTTCTTGTCCCTTTTTTTACCTAATCAACAAACCCAAAAAGGGGCGCAAAAACTACAGATAGCATTATCGTATCTGCGGAATATAACATTTTCGCGACTTCTTTTATACGTAAAATATACGTCTAAAAGAAGACTAAGATAAAACTCTGAGTAACATGATTTCAATCTAACCGATCGAAAACAATTAAGGCGTATGGGGTACGCAAGAAAATGAACCCGCCTCGACTTTTCCCGTGCGCCTACCTGCATTGGTAAATACCGGTCACTCGATCGGAATAAGCGATCTTTCCGGGGAAAAGAGATCTTAGGCGTAACGGGTGCGCTCGAAAAATTACGAACTTCATCACAATTTAGAAGACCAGTAGTGTTCTGCTTAGGCTTTATTACTGTGTCCTTAGGCCTACTTGGGCGTTAATTTTTGACCCATTAATGAAATAGAAGCTGACCATTTTATCGAGACATATATGTATACATAAATCATTTACCGAAGTGTATCTAGAGTAAAACCCAAAAAAAAATGATAAAATACCTCATTCACATCATAAGTCATTATACTAGTGTTTCATGATTATTCTTAACCTCAGATTAAAAACTTATTGAGTCGTAACAGTTTTTGGAAAAAATCCAATTGCAATAATAACATGACACGTAGTCTGCTCACTGAGTATAATTGCTGAGGCCTTTCAGAGATAATTGAGAAAATCTTTTGAATTTACATAGAGATAGTGGGGCAGAAGAATTCAACTGCTTCTAAGGTTTTTGGTTTGTTTGGTTATAACCTCAGAATTCAAACCTTCCCAGATAAAGAGCCGCTATCTGAGAAATAATTCGTCTGAGAAAGAGAAGAAGAAGAAGAATTACCTCAGAATAAGAGAATACCAGTGATTGTGGGTCTCGAATTCAGTTGCACCTATGGGTGTGTTGTGTATGTTGGAACGAATGAGAGCGATGAAGATTAAAAACATTGAGTTTATCGGAATAGCTGAAAGAAAATGAAGAGAATACGAATGAATAATCACAAAATATGAATATTTAACATTGTTTATTTGTCGGTGAGCAAACCACGTGTCATATTTGGATTTTATTCCGATAACTGTGTGTGATCTTATTATTATGCTTAATTCTAAGTTTAACAGTCATCTGAAGATGAAGAATAATCTTGAAATAATAGTAAAATAGCTTATATTTTGTTAAATATTTTATCATTTAGGTTATTTTTGTGCGTTTGTTCCGGGGAACAGCGTTCTATCGTTTTGACTAAATGTCATTAAGTTTCGATTTTTGAACCGAAAATGGTCCTAAACAGCAGGGTTCAACTTACTGGTGATCCGAGGTCTAAAGTAATTCGTCCGGCCAGTCGGCTAGCTGTCCGTAAACACGCTCACTTTCGAACAGAAAGAGCTTTGAAACTATCAGAGAAATTTTGGAATCTAGATTTCTCGACTGAGTTCGTTAATGCACAAAGTCAGTTCAATATTTTCACAGTTGGCCACGTTTGAAAATTCTCATAAGTTTTCCATTATTTTCAAAATAACAGATTCGATCGATCTGAATGTCGTTACCTAGAAGAAGGCATTAAATGTTTGAAAAAAATTTTTGTTAGCTGGGTGGTGTCTTAAACACTATACCTATCGAACGGAAAGAGATACAGACTTTCGGGTTCGGTTTGAGTCCTGAATATCTCGACAGAGTTCGTTATTTAGCAGAATCAGTCATACAGTTTCGCAGTTATTCACATTAAACATTTTTTCTTATTTTTATCAATATTTTCCAAACTACAGATACTATTGATCTGAAATTTGAGGTTTAGAAGTTTAATAACAACGCACATGCTTCTGCAGAATTTCATGAGGATCGTATTATCAGAAGATTCAAATCAAAGAAAAAAATGTGGTGCAGCGTTAAGCGCTAAATAAACCATAGCTGCAGTCATACGATCGAGTTTAAATTTAGCTCTTCAATGTAAAATAACTGTAAGAAGGCTAATACAAACTTTTGTGAAGACTCCTAACATCACATCTGTGTTTTTAACTTTTTTCGGTTTCATTCTAGTCTTAAATTAATGTATATGTATAATACCTAACATGTCATAAAATGAAAATTTAAGTTTTTCTAAACAAGTTTCAATTTGATATCAATCTCATATGTATTTATCAAATCATATAGAGGGATTGAAAATCGAGCAAAGCTCCTCCTCAAATCAAGTAACTTTATTTTGCGAATTTTGAGTTGAATATAGTCGAGGATGGAACTACAAATGAGAAGTTCCTCGCGATAGTTATTTGTGTATCAAGAGCGTAAAATGATATATTGTCATTAAAAAAATGTATATGAGACAGTAATTCATTTCAACAAAAATCTTTGTATTACCACAACAATTGTTTCACCACGATGTGGCTTCTTCAGGAAATAAATTACTGTCTCATATACATTTTTTTAATTAAAATGAGTTTCCACCAAGTAGAGACCGAATCAATCAAAAATGATATATTGTCGATTGAAAAATGATATCTCCTTCCTCGCGCGGCAATCTTTTGAAAGCGACAAAGAATTTGCGCTCGAATTACACACAATATTTTTTGTACAATCGAGCAGTTCACGTATTTCCAAAAATTCATTTAATTTGATGAATGAAAATTAAAAGTACAGTTTTTACTCAAATGAAAGATGTCATTTACTCGTTGTCATTGAATACTCTGAGCAGTGCAAATTTGATTTATGATTAATAATTGAGAGAGCAAGCGTTTTTTTATTTAGTCGTGATGTTTGTTGTCAAATACGAGCGCAAATGACTACTTTGGATATCGATTGTAGAAAATAGCTATTTGTGTATTAAGAGCGCAAAATTATTAATTATCGATTTAAAGAGACAGTTGCCGCGCCAAGAAGGAGCGGTTCACATTTTTCCAAAAATTTATTCAATTTGATTAATGAAAATTAAAAGTACCTTTTTTCATTCAAATGAAAGATGTCATTTACTCGTTGTCATTGAGCAATGCATATTTGATTTATTAATAGAGTAAATAAAAACAAAATAATAAGGAACGGTTTTTTAGTTGATAGAAGGATTATTACAAAATTTGAATATCAAAACAGATTTAACATTTTTTGTTACGTTACTTTCGAAACAAAAAATGTTTGTTTATTTATTTATTAATTTCAATTGACAATTTATATTCGTTGGTTTTTCTTAATCCCATTTGATATTGTATGAGGAATTTCGATTTTATACGTCTATTAAATATGAGCAGTGCTTATAAAGATATTTATTTAATTCTTAAAGTTTCTTAAATAAATTTTTTGAAATTAAATTGTAGAATTAAAACAAATTGTACAAATTACTATGTTATAAATATATTTTTAATGGTAGTAATACATAGTAATTTCTACAATTTGTTTTAATTATGATCAACTACCAAATAGTAACTGCTGAAACAATTCAGTATCTAAATTGTAGAAGACTAACAAATTGAATCTGCTTTGATATTCAAATTTGAAATAAAAACAACTTGGCCTAAGTTTCACTGTTTATTTGATGACTGTTGACATATATGTTCCTGGTTTTCAGCTCATTTTCAAAACTGAAGAGAACAAAACTTAAAATCCTGTTTATAATGGTAGGGTATATCACAGGTACAATTTTAAACAGTGTAAAAATATGGTGTTTGTTGGGTCCTAATCTTTTACAGATAAGAGCAGGGGTGATAAATTAAATTGAAGTTGTTCATTTGTAATTGGTAGCTTCTTACCATGTACTAAACAAATTTCCAAACTTTCTTAAAGTTCCATTCTTCTGCTTTTATTACCTACGTGTAAAACCTCAGTTCTACCGAAATCTATGAAATGATTGTTATTTATACAATGTTCCGAAAAACCAGATGTTATTTTATTATGTAATATACTTTTTTTATGTTATTCTACCCATATGCTTATAGATCTTCCTGTCTGACTTATGTAAAATTTATTACAATATAATTTGTATATACCGCTATTTTCACACGTTTCACGACAGTCTTTGCTATTGACTAAGAGTGAACCTGAGTTTTTCTTATTCGTACAAAAAATATTAATATTATTCTGTTTTAGTCTATTGTAAATTTTGTTACTTATTTGTTATATGAAATTATGCTATGGAATTTCTCTTTTTCTTTGTCCTGAAGAATAGAGTAAAGAGAAGCTAGAGTTTTTTATGCTGTTTTCTAAAAAAACAGCATAAAAAAGCTGAGTGCTGGCAGCTCAGTAGTAGAGCATCGGAAGGTCTGGGTTCGAATCCTGTTGAGGTGGAAAAAAAATTTTCTAGTTGAACGGGTGTCGGCCACTGTTGGGTCAAAAATTAACAGTGCTGTGCCCTAAAGTGGAGCAAGATTGCAAAGCCTACCCAGAACACCATTGAACTCCTAACTCGCACAAGCTGAATTCCTAACTCGAAAAAGCTTCTGAGAGATCTTCACAGAAGATCTAGAAGTATCAGGATAATAATAATAATAAAATAACATCTGGTTTTTCTGAACATTGTATAAATAATCACCATTTCATAGATTTCAGTAGAACGGAGATTTTACACGTAGGTAATAAAAACAGAAGAATGGACCTTTTATAAAGTTGGAAATTTGTTTAGCACATGGTAAGAAGCTACCAATTACAAAGGAACAACTTCAATTTAATTTATCACCATTGCTCTTATGTATAAAAGATAAGGAGCCAACTAACACCATATTTTTACACTGTTCAAAATTGTACATGTGATCTACTCTACCATTATAAATAGGATTTTAAGTTTTGTTCTCTTCAGTTTTGAAAATAGGCTAAAAACCAGGAACATATATGCCAACAGACATCAAATAAACAGTGAAACTTAAGCCAAGTTGTTTTTATTTACTTTATTAATTTAAAAATGTTTCACCAAGTGATATGCGAGAAATCAATATCAGTTGATTTATAGTTATTGATTGGGAGAGCAAGCATTTTTTTTATTTAGTCGCTTATCAGCGAAAAGTGGCATTTCTCGAAAAAGATGACGATTGCATTGTCAAATACGTGCGCAAATTCCTACTTTAGATATCGATTGTAAAAGAACAATATTTGAAAGCTAATTTTCAAAACCAAATGGTAGGATCAAGATCATGAATGAGAAAAATTCACCCTTTGGTTCCGGAAATATACCACTCTGAAATATTTGTTTATTCAATGTTGAAACATACAGATCTAATCAATTTGAAATGTCGAATAACCATATTGTACGTAAAGAACATAGTGAGGTTATTTCAAAATATTTTGAAATACTAGGTATATGATAATTCGCTTGACTTAGCTGTAAATTTTGTTTACATCTTGAAAGAGACAGCAAAATTAAATATTCAAAAACTCAGCATTAATAAGAAAAAAATATGTTTTTTTGGCAACTGCACGATTCGATGGATTTTGAGATGGTATAAAAAAATACATCCGTATACTGTTTATTATGGATATATTGTTGATAGATTTATTACACCGATAATTTTTCCTGGAATGTGTAACATTTAGTATTCGCCAGTCAGTTTGTTGTATCGATTTTTCAATCGATGGCGACATATGAGCCAGATGCGGATATGATTCATGATATGATTCATATCAACATAGTATATTGCTTTATAAACTCTAAAAAAGCTGATGCCATACACGTGTTATCTAATTAATTTTTCTGGTGGAAAATCCATGTTTTTACGATAAGGACAACTGCTATAATCCAAAAATATGTAGCCGTTTCAGTTGATTATGAAGGCAATGTACTTTACCCATCTAGTTAAAAAAAAGTGATTTTGAAGACCGTCCAAAAACAAATACTTTTTCCCATTTGTTTCTTTTTTCTCATTTTGCTTTCTTTTTTCCTTGTTGGTACTTCCAATATAACCTTTGAATTTCTACATGTGCGAAATTTTTCAAGATGAGAGAGAGTTTAAGACGTTCTGACAAATCAGGTCAGTTTGAGATCATTAAGAAAATTTAGTGGTAGGCACAACTAGAATAATATCGATAATGCAATCAACTTTATTATTTCGAATGAAATACTCTCTGGATAATATTATTATTTGACTCCCTTTAATATTCCTATCCAATATCTATTTGTCATCATATACGAAATAAAGACTAATTTTTATTTTCTATTCGACTATCAGATTCTGAGAGTGATATTTTCATTTGCATTTCAGGTGGTTGATTGAAAATTGCAGAAGACAAATTTACTGGAATTCAAGTTTTGTACCATGGATGTACCAATGTATATTAGTACAGTTTCGAATCTACTTTAAATATGAGGATGACTTTCTTCAGGGTCTCCTAATTACGAGATAAAGCATTTCAAACAATTCGACGCGATTTCCTCTTATACAACTCATGTTTTTGAGACTACTGTCATAAAAATCATTAATATCAGATCTTCAGATAAAAATATCAACGAATGTCATTTTCCTATTCAACAAAGTATTAACTCTACTGAATTGTTTCAGCCGTTACTATTTGGTAGTTGATCATAATTAAAACAAATTGTAGAAATTACTATGTTTTACTACCAAAAAAAATATATATTACACATTTTCTTGTGACTCGAGTTTCAGGAAATGAACTATCCCATCATCAGGCAACTGAAGACCATGGTACAGTGGTATTCAAACAAAAGTGATAAATATTTTGAATATTTCAATATATTCTAGGTACCACCTAAGAGTGGTACAGAGGTGTACAATCGGAACGTGATAAAAAACCGGGTTAAAAAAGAGGGGCCTCTAACAGATATCGGAATGTCGGCAATTGACAAAGAAGGTTGTTAAACAGATGCTACCCATTTAAATATCTTTAATAATTTTTGGGGTTACATAGCTCCGTACAGTAATTCATTATTTTTACATTATTTTCTTGTATATCTCAAATATTTGGATTTACAAAGCTCCATACTGTCATTCATTATTTTTTACATTATTGTTATTGTCAACTAATTTGAAAATTTCGACAGATTCTAGATAATCGAGTTTCTTCCCTTATGATTCTACATGTAAAATTTTAAGATTATCTATTGTGGGAAAGGAATGACCGTTTTCTAGACAATGAGTAGCAAAAGTAGAATTCTGTTTATTTTTCATGAAACTCATTTTATGTTCATTGAACCGCGTCTTGAAGGAACGTCCTGTTTGTGACATATATTTATTACTGCACGTAGAACAAGATAACTCATAAATTCCTGATTTGTGTATGTTTGGAGTAGGGTCCTTTGCGTTAAATAATACCGATAATAATTTGTTTTGCGTTTTGAAGGCAATGTTGACATCTGATTTTAAAAAACCATTGGCCACTTTTTGACTTATGCTACCAAAATACGATAGAGAAATGAATTTTTTATTTTCTTCAGTTTTTATTTTTCTCTATCGTATTTTGGTAGCATAAGTCAAAAAGTGGCCAATAGTTTTTCAAAATCAGATGTCAATATTGCCTTCAAAACACAAAACAAATTAACATCGGTATTATTTAACGCAAAGTATCCTACTCCCAACAAACACAAATCGGGAGTTTATGAGTTATCTTGTTCTACGTGCAGTAATGAATATATAGGACAAACAGGACGTTCCTTCAAGACGAGGTTCAACGAACGTAAAATGAGTTTCGTGAAAAATAAACAAAATTCTGCTTTTTCCACTTATTGTCTAGAAAACGGTCATTCCTTTCCCACAATAGATAATCTTGAAATTTTACATGTAGAATCATTCTATGGAGCTTTGTAAATCCAAATATTTGAGATATACAACAAAATAATGTGAAAATAATGAATGACTGTACGGAGCTATGTAACCCTAAAAATTATTTGAGATGTTTAAATGGGTACCATCTGTTTAACAACCTTCTTTGTCTATTGCCGACATTCAGATATCTGTTAGAAGGCTCTTTTTAACCCGGTTTTTTATCACGTTCAGCTTGTAAACCTCTGTACCACTATTAGGTGTTACCTAGAATCTATCGAAATATTCAAAATATTTATCACTTTTCTTCCCGAAACTCGAGTCACAAGAAAATTTGTAATATATCTTTTTTGGTAGTAAAACATAGTAATTTCTTCAATTTGTTTTAATTTTAAAGTATTTACTGTCGGTCACCGTAAAAACTACGCTTCATTGTTTATGAATATTGGAAATTAAAATCCAATATAGGAAGGACTAAATTTTCTGAAACCCTCTCAAGAATCTTTAATGGCAATAGGACACATCATTCTGAAAGTTTAGCAATTCTGTATTTTAAAAAGTTTCTGTTGGCGTTCGTCCCGATGTAAAAACTCATAGGAAATGTTATACTTGGTGCATTAAGACGAGTTTCTGAAAGAATTTTGTTCGATAAGATTTTCAAATTGGCTATCGTTCATTTTTAAACAGTAACACTATCATCTGGCAGAGAAATAGGTGTCGTAAACACAAAAGATTACAGTACAAAAACAAGTCTAGAGGTGTCAGATCAGTAGATATTGGAGGCCGCTTGATAGGACCGTTCCTTCCAACCTACTTCTCAGGACAACTATGAATCATAAAGTCACGTATTGGGGGCTGCATATTATGATTGAACACCATCTTATTGGAAAAATACGTTTTCTATGTGATCATCATTTCTATAATCTCCACAATGCCTGGGTAGATGATGTCTTCGAAAAAATTGAAAAGATTTACCTCTCAAATTATCAAGGAGGAAAAAGGGACCCACGATGATATTTTCTGAAATTACAGATTAAACATTCAACTTTTCTGGATAATGTGTGCTGTTCTCTCAGAATTATAGGATTCGAATCACTACAGTATCTACAGTTATGTCTGTTGACATTCCAACTCAGAAAAAATGAGCATTCACGAGAGAAGCATATTGAATATAAAAAAGTGAAAAGCACTGACGTGAAGTCAGAAGATTTTACGCGCTAGTTCTCATCACTCACGATCCTCATAAAGTATCTTTTTGGTCTTCTAATTATATGACCTTCACAAAATTTTGTATTAGTCTTCTTGCCGTTATTCTACATCTACATATAAGCTAAATTTAAATTCGGTCGTGGAACTGTTGCTATGGTTTTTATAGCGCTCAACGCTGCCCCGCTTGCGAAATTTGTGCCTTTGTTTTGGATCTTCTAATCATATGATCCTCATTAATAAATGGCATTATCTTTCTGAACTCCAAATTTCACATCAATCGGATCTGTACTTCAGAAAATATTGATAAAGATAAGAGAAAATTTCAGATGTGAATAACTGTACTGATTACGTACAATAACAAACTCAGCCCAGATATTGAGGCCCCTAACCTACCCCGAAAGATTCACGTTTCTATCTCTTTCCATTCGAAGTACATCAGAAAAGTATTCAAACTGAGGATACAATTGCGAAAATATTTTTTCATTACTTTCATTACAAAAGATATAGGGGGTAGATTAAAATGTAGAAGGGTGGCAGAAAGAAGTTTACAATCATCAAGGAAACTTTAAAATGTTAATCAAAAATATTCAGAATAGGGGATTTTTTGAGTCAATTCAAAGGATAAAAAATAAGTTTTTTAAAACGATCAATCATACCTAGACAAATCCTCAGTACTCAATATTTTTGAGTCACATTTTAAAATTCCCTTGATGATTGTAAATTTTTTTCTTGCACCTTCCTTTTTTGTTACTCTTCCCTCTATATCTTTTCTAGAAGAGTTTAATGGTTAAAAAAATTTGAATATTAAAACAAATTGAAATATTTTTATCGTCTACAATTTTAATTTCAAAAAAATTTTATTCAAAAAACTTTTACAAATAAATTTATGTCTAACAAGCACCGCTTACATTTAATAGACGTATATAATCAAATTTCAATATACTACTCTGTCAAGAAATTATTTCAAAAATCTCTAAAAAAATGTGTTCAAAAAACAAATATAATTCTAGACAATCCCGTCTTCAGTCCTCTTTTAATATTCCAAATATCAAAATCAAAAACATAACCTATATCACTCACGTGTTAAAAGACTTAAGCTTCGAACTACAGATCAACTATATAATTCAAGATTGATCTATGTTCTAACAAAATCAAAGAACAGTGTGAGTTATTTTAAGGTTTATTTAAATTCATTGACATTCTATAATGAGATTTATTGAAGCCAAAATATAATTATATATTATATATAAAATAAAATAGAAAGGCCTTTTACTTGATAGAAGAAATATAACAAAATTTGAATATTAAAACAAATTGAAATATGTTTATCTTCTACAATTTTAATTTCAAAAAAAAGTAAAAGGTCTTTCTATTTTATTTTATATATAATATATAATTATATTTTGGCTTCAATAAATCTCATTATAGAATGTCAATGAATTTAAATAAACCTTAAAATAACTCACACTGTTCTTTGATTTTGTTAGAACATAGATCAATCTTGAATTATATAGTTGATCTGCAGTTCGAAGCTTAAGTCTTTTAACACGTGAGTGATATAGGTTATGTTCTTGATTTTGATATTTGGAATATTAAAAGAGGACTGAAGACGGGATTGTCTAGAATTATATTTGTTTTTTGAAGATATAAAGCACATTTTTGTGGAGATTTTTGAAATAATTTATTCGAATATTTAAATATATTAAATATTTCAGATAAATTATATACTTTGAGAATTCCTTTAAGTGTATTCATGTTTTTAAAAGGCAAGTGGTGTTTCTTAAAGGTAAGACCAGAAACAAAATTTTGTCTCCTCTGAATATTTATTTATTAATTTTAATTACTTTCGTATATCTGTTGGGTTATTTATTCCATTTGACATTATATATTGAGTTTTGATTATATACGTCTATTAAATGTAAGCGGTGCTTGTTAGACATAAATTTATTTCAAAAAGTATTTTGAATACAATTTTTTTTGAAATTAAAATTGTAGAAGATAAACATATTTCAATTTGTTTTAATATTCAAATTTTGTTATATTTCTTCTATCAAGTAAAAGTCCTTTCTATTTTATTTTATATATAATATATAATTATATTTTGGCTTCAATAAATCTCATTATAGAATGTCAATGAATTAAAATAAACCTTAAAATAACTCACACTGTTCCTTGATTTTGTTAGAACATAGATCAATCTTGAATTACATAGTTGATCTGTATCTCGAAGCTTAAGTCTTTTAACACGTGAGTGATATAGGTTATGTTTTTGATTTTGATATTTGGAATGTTAAAAGAGGACTGAAGACGGGATTGTCTAGAATTATATTTGTTTTTTGAAGATATAGTGCACATTTTTTAGAGATTTTTGAAATAATTTATTCGAATATTTAAATATATTAAATATTTCAAATAAATTATATTCTTTGAGAAGTCCTTTAAGTGTGTTCATGTTTTTAAAGGCAAGTGGTGTTTCTTAAAGGTAAGACCACAAACAAAATTTTGTCTCCTTTGAATATTTATTTATTAATTTCAATTACTTTCGTATATCTGTTGGGTTATTTATTCCATTTGACATTATATATTGAGTTTTGATTATATACGTCCATTAAATGTAAGCGGTGCTTGTTAGACATAAATTTATTTCTAAAAGTTTTTTGAATAAAATTTTTTTGAAATTAAAATTGTAGAAGATAAACATATTTCAATTTGTTTTAATATTCAAATTTTGTTATATTTCTTCTATCAAGTAAAAGGCCTTTCTATTTTATATTAGTGGTTAAGTACTCAAGGGACATTTCTGTATTTGCATTCTCAGTTTGAATAGTCACCGAAAACAAGTCAAGAAATAACGAAACAACTGTTGTGTGAACAATAGAATGTGGCGGAAGTTAAAATTCTTTTTTATTTCTGAATTTCGAACAAGTTGTACTCGCATTCCCATCGAGCGTCATGACTATCAGGCCCCTCTTCCCCACTGGGCACTATGGGCACGTGCCCAGGGCCCCGCCATCGAATGGGGCCCCCTAGTTCCTGCCAGATTACCAAATGATAACCGATATTTAGGTATTACCGAAAAACATTAATTTTGAAAAATCTGATGATAATGACTTACTACAATACCTGCGCTTATTATATTACCTTTAGTTTGCCGCATGCGGATAGCTATACCTTGTACAACATAGCTTGAACTTTTTGACAGATGGGTCAGTGATGGGAAACAGAAAATATCTATTCATGTAAAAAATGTGTTGGCTAAATATGTGGCTGTATGTATTTTTTAAACTATCCCTACTATCCCTACTTCCCTACTAATCATCCCTACTATAATATATAATATCCCTATAATATTATAAATGCGAATGTAAGTTTGTTTGTTACGCTTTCACGCAAAAACTACTGAACCGATCATCATGAAACTTTGTACATATACTCTTGAAGGTATTAGAAGTAACATAGGGTACTTTATATTTAAAAAAAAGAAATTTTTTTACGAAAGATAAAACAATTGTTTGTCAAAAAATCGCCAAATTTAACTACTTCAGTAATGAAGTTTTACTATTATTATACCCTTACCCTTTATCTTTCATACTTATTTAATGACTCCACTGCGGGCGAAGCCGCGGGTAAAAAGCTAGTCCCTACTAATATTATAAATGCGAATGTAAGTTTGTTTGTTACGCTTTCACGCAAAAACTACTGAACCGATCATCATGAAACTTTGTACATATACTCTTGAAGGTATTAGAAGTAACATAGGGTACTTTATATTAAAAAAAAAAATTTTTTTTACGAAAGATAAAACAATTGTTTGTCAAAAAATCGTCAAATTTAGCTACTTCAGTAATGAAGTTTTACTATTATTATACCCTTACCCTTTATCTTTCATACTTATTTAATGACTCCACTGCGGGCGAAGCCGCGGGTAAAAAGCTAGTTCAAAATAAATAAATTCATTCGTCAATCAATTTTATTGCACTAGACATAAAAACATTGGGTAGGTAAGAGACCATTGGTTTCAGTTTTTCTATTTAAATTTTACTTCGAAGCAATAAAAACCACTTAAGACTTTCGGAAAATGCTTGAGTCCTTAACAGGTACTTTTATGTTGTGTGTCTATTCTTATGATTATTATCAATTTTTAATATTATTAAAATAAGAAAATATTGTTCGTCGTTGCAAAGTTATATCGATTTCAGATTTGACATCCGTCAAAAAGAAAGATCAAACTAATAAATAAACAGGGTATCCGTATAAGTACTCCACTCTCTCTTAAAAATGAGTTTTTCCGATATTAGTATGTTTAGGTTAATTTAAATACCTATATGTAAGTATAAGAATACAATTAAAAGAAAAATTATTAAATTAAAAAAAGAAGAATTATTTGATGCGGTGTGGTTTATGTCTTAAAGAAACCTATTCGAAAGTCATTCGTAATACCAAAGACAAAAAAGGGGAATTCCCGACTCCCGATCGCCGTTTGACTTGACGAACGGGGGAATTCCCTTCAATTATTTGTCTGCGATGTTGTGGCGTTTGTTTTGTTTGTAGTTGTTAGTTTGTTACTGACTGTGCTCGAGCTCTGATAAAAAAAATAGTATTGTTTGATTAAATCGTCGTTTGTCTGTTTTGTGTTAGCGAATATTTTCGTTATAAAATTAATTAAATACTGAATTATAATATAAAATGTCGAAACGGTCATATCCTAGTAGATCTGAAAAAAGGAAAAAAGCTCTACATCAGAAAGAAGTAATTGAAAAGTTACCAAAATTAACATCATATTTTACTACTACTACTGGAGAAACTTCTGTAAGTAGCAATCAACTCATAAATGTTCCACATGATGACTCAGCTCAATTACAAATTGCGGGAATTTCTAAACCTTCATGTTCCAATTTTGAAAAAGAGATTTAATCAGAAAGCGACTATTCCTACGACGAAAGTGCAACGACTTCAGTGACTTCACTAAAACCGATAACTCCAACTGTGTCAATTGAACAGCAGTTTTCCAACACAGAAGAATTAATATCGCACGATCCCGCCGATTATTTTCACGAAAAGTTTGTTGAAATAAATCGCGAAATTTTAATTCGTAAGGGACCAGTATATTTTCAAAATAAAGATTCTGACTTTTCCGAGGCATCCAGAACCTACAAAGATGGTAATAAATTAGTAACGAGATATTTCAACAAAGCATTATTTATTCGCAAATTAAAGAACAATGAAAGCGTCGAAAGAAAATGGTTGCTGTATTCGCCTTCCAAATGCTCTGTATTTTGTTTTTCATGCTGCTTATTTAACCCAACTGATGTTAATCTTTGCTCTCGAAATGGATGTAATGATTGGAAGCATATTAATCACATAATTTTAACACATGAAAATAGCCCAGCGCATAAGCAATCTATGATGACTTATCTGGCACGAAGTAAAGCGGTTGGTAGAGTAGATATAGACTTATTATCTCAACATCAAAAGGAAGTGGATTACTGGAGAAACGTACTTAACGGATTGTAGCTGTTGTAAAATTTTTGGCATCGAGAGGGCTTCCATTTCGCGGCGACAATCAAATCCTAGGATCTCCAAACAATGGAAATTATTTGGGTTGTGCGGAATTATTGAGTGAATTTGATCCATTTCTTGCAGATCACTTAAAAAAATTTGGGAATCCTGGAAAGGGTAACATTTATTATTTATCAGCAAATATCTGTAATGAGTTTATTGAAGTAATGGGAAAACAGGTTCTAAAAAAAATTATAAATGAAGTTAAATCAGCAAAATATTTTTCCATAAACGTTGACAGTACGCCCGATCTGTCTCATATTGACCAGCTAACTTTCACCATTCGATACGTAAAAGACTGTGTTCCTGTTGAAAGGTTTTTGAAATTTATACCTATTAAAGAGCATATATCTAAGTATTTAGCGGAGACCATCTTAAATTTTTTAGAGATACATGATATTCCCATAAAAGATTGCAGAGGCCAAAGCTACGACAATGCTTCAAATATGTATAGTGGTCTACAAACAAGAATCAAGGAAAAATGTGAATTTGCCACCTTTATACCATGTGCAGGACATTCACTAAACTTGGTAGGTGTCCATGCTGCTGGGTGTGTACCGGAGGCATCACAGTTTTTGAAATAGTTCAGAAAGTGTACAACTTTTTTTCGGGCTCTACCCACAGATGGAATATGTTAACAGAACATTTAGGTTCAAAAAAAGTTGTTAAGAGTCTTTCACAAACCAGATGGTCAGCCCGAGCTGATGCAATAAGTGCTTTGCATGGGTGTTATAAAAGAATATTAGAAGCTTTAATCACCATCGCAAACGATACTGAACAGGCACAAGAAACAAGAGACGCAGCCCTTAGTCTGTCTAGAAAAATGGGAAATCTAGAATTTATTATACTGACGGAAATCTGGAGCACTATATTGGAAAGAATAGACAAAACAAGTAATTATCTTCAGAAAGAAACAATAACACTGGACGTTGCAACCAATTTGTTGACTTCACTTTATGATTTTATTACTAACCTCAGGGATAAATTTGATAATTTCGAATCATCTGCCAAAGAAAATAACCCAGAATCTGACTACAAGGATCTATCTCAAAGAACAAGACATAGAAGCTCACGGCAGAGTTTTTTTGATGGCTCTACGCCATCAGTCCAATTGAATGGAAAAGAGCGATTCAACGTAGAAACCTTTCTGCCAATAATCGATACCTTGAGTGTTCATCTAAAACAGCGACAAAGTTCATATGAGACCGTCAGTCAACGTTTTAGTTTATTTTTTCACTTAAAAACTCTGAATTCCGAAGAGATACGACAAGGATGCAAAAAATTTTCTCAAATCTATCACGAAGATGTAAATGAAAAAGAGTTAGAAATAGAATGTCAACATTTAAAAGAATACTTAAAAAATGTTCGGAGTGAAAATGAAGCATCTAACAGTGTACAGGAAGTATATAATCTATTAAAGCAAAACAAAATTGAAGACACATTTCCTAACGTAGAAATTGCATTGAGAATATTTTTAAGCATGATGGTAACTAACTGCAGCGGAGAACGCTCCTTCTCCAAATTGAAACGAATAAAAAATGAATTAAGAAGTACAATGCTTCAAGAGAGATTAACTAGTTTGTCGCTGATGTCCATAGAATGTGATATTCTTAATTCATCTTAAATCTAGAAGGGTACCTTTGCAATCAACATAGAATTAATCTAAGGGTTTGAAGTTAAGCGAGACAGCGAGTTACTTTAGTAGATTATTTTTTATATTTCCTATTTTTTTATAGTTAGTAATTAAATAAAAATAAATTTAGAACCTTGTTTGTCTTTCTTTATCTATTGTAACTAAATAGTGTTTTCTCAAGGTCATAGGGGCCCCATGATCCTAATGTGCCCAGGGCCTCAAATAGTTTAAAGACGGCCCTGATGACTATTATACAGGATAACCCAGAATTAATGGATAATCCTGAATACTTTATATAAGAGCTATTGAGCGTTCAGCAAAGATGGTTTCGAAGTGGATGCCGCGTTTATTAACAGTGCTCTGAAAACAACACGTCGATGATTCTAAGCGTTGGTTAGAGCTGTTTAAGTGGAATAAGCAGGACTTTTGAGTCCAAATGTAATAAAGGATGACACATGGATGGTCTTCTATACACCATAATTAAAAAGATCGTCAACTGACTGGACAGCATCCGGTGAACCTCGGCCATAGCGGCTTTAATTGCGACATACTACTAGCAACGTATGGTGTCCATATTTTGGGATGCATGATTTGTTTATCCATTACACTTCGAAATGCTTCTGCACTCACCCTACTGATTTTTCTCCTACAAATTTGTAGACTTGAAAAATGCTCGCCGGAAAGAGATTTGTCCCGAATTAGTAGGAGCTCGCAGAAAAAACGCCTATTTTGGGGCTTAAGGTAAATCGTTCTTCAATAAAATTATCGAAAGATTAGAGAAGCATTGGAATTATTGTGTCGCTCTTGAAGGAGTCTATATTGATGAGTGAAGTAAAATATGATGTGTAAGTCCCATTCAACCGGCGACTTAGTTGCCCATAGCACACATCAACCAACATGCATATCCTATAACACTAACGGCCAGTTTCATAAACAACATCAGAAGGCTCCTTTATGATGAAGTCCCTTTATGAAAAAGGATCCTTTAAATGGGAGCATCAGTTTCATAAACGTACATCGACCGTCCTTTACTTAAAGCTTCCTTTAATGCGCCGGTCATATGTTTCCGACTGTTGGCTATCCTGAGAACTAGTGATTTTACGAATATAGTTGGTGATATTCTGTAGAAATTGTGAGTTATGCGTCGGAACTTGTAAACAGAAAAAGAGAAGAAGCATAAATCGATCTTTGCATAAACATGGTTATGTGCAGAAGACAGTATATTGAAATTTATATCATTATTACGTGCGAATTGCTATATTTTAGTACGTGGGTTATATGAATGAATATGGAAGAAAAGAGAAAAGAAGTATTACTTCAAAACCTGAGGAGGAACTATGCCTCTTGGAATTGATTGAAAAAGAGAATTTTAATATTATAGGTTTTATAAAATAGAAAAACCTTTTACTTGATAAAAGAAATATAACAAAATTTGAATATTAAAACAAATTGAAATATGCTTATCTTCTACAATTTTAATTTCAAAAAAATTTTCTTGTAACAAGAAAATCTGTAATATATATTTTTTGGTAGTAAAACATAGTAATTTGTTTTAATTATGATCAACTAGCAAATAGTAAGGGCTGAAACAATTCAGTATCTAATACTAGAAGGTGGTAGCTGCTCAACGCAGTCCTATTAAAGGGACTGGTGGTGGGGCTCCATTGAAATTGAGGGAGCCAATTTACAAACAGTTGAGCCCAACTGTTACGAACCCACTTGCCGAAGCGAAAGAGATGTATTATGAAAAAAACAGTTCTAGTAGAAGCTCATATAGTGGCTATCAACAAAGAGAATAGAAGAAAAGAAGAGGAGCATTCGAAGCTCAAAATATTAGATTTGCAAATTATGGAGATGAAGAATAATAATAATTAAATCCAAGTAACAAATACCGCCCAAATTTACCACTCTCAAATTGTCCCTTCAAGACACTGTTATTAAAGATGTTTTGATCATATATTTCCAGTTCCATAGAATCTCAATGTCAAAAGTACTTGTTTCATCGGTTCAATACAGCTGCCTCTGAAAATTGTCAATTTAATGATTTGGTAATAAAATGATTTGGTATAAAATTATATCAAGAAAATAATAAATCGAAATTTGTTTACCTGTTAAATGGGAAGTACAATTGATCTGCAATTTTTGAAGCAATGATTAAACAGTTGGTTTTGTCAGGCGAAAACGATAGAATAAATTTAGATCATCTAACGTGGAAAAATGTCTCTCCTTCTGTAAATTTTTGGTCTTCTCACAATTATTTCTTCATCATTTGATGAAGAAGTGGAACTAAAATCAGCATTCAACATTTGGTGCAACATATTTGGTAGTACGCTAAAATTAAACAAAATGGGTAAATGTGACAGAGGAAGGTTATGCCCACTGTTTTCGTGTTTATCGAGCACCTGGGCAGTGTCGAGCTTCTCGTTTAAGGATCCTTCTCCAGCCGTAAAGGGCCGATTTTCTCACTTTAAGATAAAGGACGCTGTTAAGTTCCCTTTAACCTTAAAATTTCCGTATGAAACACGTTTTATCATTAAAGGAGACTTTTTGGGAAAAAGGAGGCTTTAATTTCGTTTATGACACTGGCCGTAATACTTACAGCGGCAATATCCTCATGCATTTTTGCATGTTATTGTCTTGTTGGTGTTCTTTTTTCGTATGAAGTGAAATTTGTTACGTATTTTCCAACAATCTGATCAACAGTAAGCACAGAAAGCAAATATGTGACCATAATTTTCACACTTGTATGAATAAAGAAAAGAATATTTCCATAAATAACTGACATAATTACCTTTCTTTTTTGAAACGTGAATTACCATGGTCTAACTAATATGAATATCAATGTCAGCAAGTGATATATGAAAGATTGGGAAAAAATAAATCCATCATTTTTTCGGTAGATAGCTCTAATGATCGATATCTCGTAAAGTATCGATCGAACCATTTCAGATTTATAACTTTTATTTATTTATTACCCATTTAAGATACAGACAGTAAAGTGAATTACCAACAAAGTATCCACTTGTTATAAAGTAAAATAGAAAAAGGCTTTTTACTTGATAGAAGAAATATAACAAAATTTGAATATCAAAACAGATTTAAAATTTGAATATCAAAACAAATTGCCTTTCTATTTTATTTTATATATAATATATAATTATATTTTGGCTTCAATAAATCTCATTATAGAATGTCAATGAATTTAAGTAAACCTTAAAATAACTCACTTTGTTCTTTGATTTTGTTAGAACATAGATCAATCTTGAATATATAGTTGATCTGTAGACGAAGCTTAAGTCTTTTAACACGTGAGTGAGGTAGGTTATGTTTTCGATTTTGATATTTGGAATATTGAAAAAGGGCTGAAGACGGGATTATCTAGAATTATATTTGTTTTTTGAAGATATAGTGCACATTTTTTAGAGATTTTTGAAATAATTTGTTCGAATATTTAAATATATTAAATATTTCAAATAAATTATATTCTTTGGGAAGTCCTTTAAGTGTGTTCATGATTTTATAAGGCAAGTAGTATACATTGAAAATAAAACCAGAAACAAAATTTTGTCTCCTTTGAATATTTATTTATTAATTTTAATTACTTTCGTATATCTGTTGGGTTATTTATTTCATTTGACATTGTATATTGAGTTTTGATTATATACGTCTATTAAATGTGAGCGGTGCTTGCTTTAGACATTAATTTAATTCTAAAAGTTTTTTGAATAAAAAATTCTTTTGAAATTAAAGTTGTAGAAGATAAACATATTTCAATTTGTTTTGATATTCAAATTTTGTTATATTTCTTCTATCAAGTAAAAAGCCTTTCTATTTTATTTAAAACAGATTCAATCTGTAAGTCTTCTATAATTTTAATTTCAAAAAAATTTTTATTCAAAAAACTTTAGAATTAAATTAATGTCTACAATAAGCACCGCTTATATTTAATAGACGTATATATATTCAAAACTCAATATACAATGTCAAATTGAATAAATAAACCAACCAATATAAAAAAGGCAATTAAAATTAATAAATAAATATTTGAAGGAGACAAAATTTTGTTTCTGATCTTACCATAGTGAAACCAATTTCTTTTCAAAAACATAAAACACAACTTAAGGATTTCTCAAAAAATATAATTTTTTTGAAATATTTACTATATTTAGATATTCAAATAAGTTAATTCAAAAATCTCTCAAAACATGTAATATATCTTCAAAAAACAATTAGAATATGGATAATCTCTTCATCGGCCCTAGATAGTTAAATTCTAAGGTATGATATAGTGATGGTTAGTTGATTTTGATATTTAAATGTTATCTAGGGCCGATGAAGAGATTATCCGTATCCTAATTGTTTTTTGAAGATATATTACATGTTTTGAGAGATTTTTGAATTAACTTATTTGAATATCTAAATATAGTAAATATTTCAAAAAAATTATATTTTTTGAGAAATCCTTAAGTTGTGTTTTATGTTTTTGAAAAGAAATTGGTTTCACTATGGTAAGATCAGAAACAAAATTTTGTCTCCTTCAAATATTTATTCATTAATTTTAGTTGCCTTTTTTATATTGGTTGGTTTATTTATTCCATTTGATATTGTATATTGAGTTTAGATTATTTACGTCTATTAAATATAAGTGGTGCTTATTGAAGACATTAATTTAATTTTAAAAGTTCTTTGAATAAAAATTTTTTTGAAATTAAAATTGTAGAAGACTAACAGATTAAATCTGTTTTGATATTCAAATTTCACTTGTTATAATTATAAATCTGTGACTGTAAACCATCTCATCGAAATGAAGGGAAAACAAAAATTGACGTTACATTGACAGAAAAAAGTTTCTTAGAAAATGTTTGAACCTCACAAAAATGTCCGAGAAAATGTCTATGGCACTATTTAATTCCAAGGTGGTTAAATGTAGCTTGAAGGCGACGCATCGGAGAGTGCTGTCCTGTGTTTGCCCTGCGATATGTGATGTTGAAGAGAGTTCTATCTCGCAGATCTCGTACTGGTGTATTAAAATTAATCAGAAGAAAAGGCGAATCATCAAGAGAATTCAGGATCCTATAAAGCATACAAAGGCCCTGCACAGTCCTGCTATCTTTCAGTGCAAGGATGCGAAATCTTACTCTCAGAGGGTTATAATCCCTATTTTCTACAATAGTGCGAGTTTTGAATGCTAGAAATTCTAGGAATTTGTTCTGAACACTTTGAATCCTGCTTATATGGACTTCGTTTTGGGGACTCCAAATAACGGACGCGCAAGATAACTTACTTTGAATAAAAGCGTAATACAAACCGATGAAAACTCTGGGATCTCTAAATTCTTTGCAACTTCTGTTTATAAATCCGACCATTCTATTCGGTGCATCAATAATTTTTTCAATGTGTAATCGAAATGACCACTTCTCATCGAGCGTCACGCCCAAATCAACTATTTCACTAACGTATCTCAGCAATTAATTATCGATTTATATTCATATACAACCTTTTGGACCTTCTTAGTGAATGAAATATGAAAGCACTTCGGGGGATTCAATACTATATTATTATTTTTACAATATTGGGCCAAAATATCGAGGTCCTCTTGTAATCTCAAACAATCCTCTGTAGATCGTACACTTCGGAAGATCTTTAAGTTATCCGCGTAAAGGAGTAAAGCAGTATCGGAAGTAACTCTTGATGTCGTTATACATATAGTAGACAAAAAAAAGAGGACCCAAGTGGCTCCCCTGAGGAACGCCAGATGTCATAAAAACGGTTCAGATGTGTGGCCACTTATCGAAACAAAGCCGGGTAAGCCAGCCTCGGCAAGTTTTTTACTAGTTTATTATGACTGATTTTATCGAATGCTTTACTAAAGTCAGTATATATCGTAACTATTTCACTCTAGGTATCTATGTGTTCTGTTATTTGATCAGAGAATGAAACAAGAATAGTCTCAACAGATCGTCCAGGAAAGAAGCCATCTTGTTCTTCTATTATAATATTCTTTATGGAGGGTAATTTGCGATTGTATACGTTTTTTTCGAATAATTCATAAAATTCATAGTTTGCTAATTTGGCTTCGTCCATTTCGTTCAGGTATTTTTGATGTTAAAGATTCACCTCGCACAGACGGACCCGTCGTCGAAGTTGACCGGCATGTTACTAGTCGTAACATCCCCTAAGAGCTGAAGATCGACCATAAAACAGTTTAAAAGTATTTGCACAAAGCTGGATTCAATGTAATTTTAATTTTAATTAACATGAAAACATGATGGATCGGAATTCCATCTGCGAAATCTTGACCAAGTGGAATAAAATCGACCCATTTCTTGAACGGATGGTAACTGGGGATGAGAAATGTGTCACATAAGACAACATTGTGCGAAAACTATCATGGTCAAAGCGCGGTGAAGCATCTCAAACGGTGGTTAAACCAGAACTAACGATCAGGAAAGTTCTACTGTACTTTTGGTAGGATTGGAAATGAATAATTTATTATGAGTTGCATCCATACGGCTAAACACTAAATTCGTATCTCTACTGTCAACAACTGAACCATTTGAAAGTAGTAATTGACCAGAAACGGCAAGAACTGAGAAACAGAAGAGATGTTGTGTTCCATCAGGACAACACCAGACCACACACGTCTGTAGTGACTCGCCGGAAACTCCTGGTGCTGGTTAGGAGGATCTAATGCATCCACCACATAGTCCTGACCTGGCACCAAGCAATTACCATCTTTTTTTCGCATTGCATAACTTCTTGACTGATAAGAAATTGGCATAAAAAAAGATTGGAAAAAACAATTACTGAAGTTTTAAGCCAATAAAGACCCAGACTTCCAAGAGAGAGGCATTATGAAGTTACATTTAAAATGACAACAAATTATAGAACGAAACGCTTAACCCAAATCGGACAATCCGAAACAAGTTAAATAAAGTCTTGAAGTTCGCGCAAAAATAATGGACATTTTCTCCACAACCTATGATGTTTTAAAACTGGAATTTTTCCCGATGCATTAAAGATAACTTTATTGAAACCCTGTTATAAGAAAGGCAACCCCGATGATCCTTCCAATTACAGACCGATAAGCTTGATTACATCATTTGCTAAAACTTTCGGGAAGGTTCTTTTGAACCGAATGCTGAAGTTCTTTCACGAATTTAACATCTTATCCAACAGTCAGCACGAATTCACTAGAGGTAAAAGTACGGAAACAGCAGTGTTCGAATTTACACAGCGGGTTTTTTCTTCTCTTGAGGATGACAAAATACCAGCAGAATTATTTGTCGATCTTTCGAAGGCGTTCGACTGTGTTGATCACGAAATTCTACTAAAGAAACTGGGGGAGAAAGGAATTAGGGGTGTTCCGTTAAAGCTAATTTCAAGTTACTTGAAGAACAGGTTTTAGATGTTGGGGATGAAAGGACCCTTTCATATGCATTAACAATCTGCAGGAATACCACAAGGTATTATACTATTATATGTCCAGTTTTATTTATCGTCTATGATAACGACCTTCCAGGTAGCTTTGAACAAATGCTTATTACCAATCAAAAAAGACCTTAGAGGATTTGAAAATGGATACCTTCTTATATGCTGATGACTCTAACGTGATGGTTTCATCCTACAACGTTGAATAGATGACAGTTGGATTACAAGCTGCGTTTTCAAAAATTAAGGATTGGTGTTTTGGCAATGCATTGGCCCCAAATTCTCATAAAACAAATATAGTGTTCTTCTCCAAGACTGGATCCAACAAGGCTTACCCTGAAAACATCAGGATGGACGATAACAACAAAATCAAGTGCAAGACTTCTGGGAATACCTGTTGACAGATATTTGAACTGAGGGCAACATTGTGAAACACTAGTACCAAAATTAAACACGGTAATTTTTATACGGGTTTATGTTTTAAAAATAATTTCCGGCATATGTCCACCACGACTAGCTCTGAGGAACCGCATTCGACCAGACCAATTTTGGACCACTTTTTCGAGTAATTCAGGCCTTATTTCATCAATAACACGAGTTATGTAGGCTTCCAAAGCGTCTATTATTTCTGGTTTATCAGCATAAACCAATGACTTGACATAACCCCAAAGAAAATAATCCAATGGAGTTATATCGCATGATTTTGGAGACCATTTCATTGGACCATTTCTGGAAATAATGTTATCACCAAATATTTCTTTCAATAAATCAATTGTTACGGTAGCAGCATGAGGTGTAGCACTATCTTGTTGGCACCAAAACACTTCTGGGTCGATACCATTCAAATTTTGAAACAACTAATCATTGATCATCGATCTGTAACGAGCACCATTCACCGTAACATTAGCTCCAGTATCTTTTTTAAATAAATATAGACCGATGATTCCTCCAGCGTGTGTAGCACACCATACAGTGCATTTTTCAGGATGCAATGGAACCTGCAGAGCTTCTTGAGAATTGTTTTCACTCCATATACGGCAGTTTTGCTTGTTTACATAGCCGTTCAACCAGAAATGAGCTTCATCACTAAACACAATTTTACGATAAAAAAGTGTATCAACTTCAAGCTGTTCTAGGGCCCAATCAGCAAACAAACGACGCTTATTATGGTCAAGTGGCTTTAGTTCTTGAACCAGTTGGATCTTGTATGGATGTAGACCAAGATATTTACGCAAAATTTTCCATGTGGTGGATGCACAGAGTACAACTTGTTGTGAACGTCGACAAATAGACAAATCTGGATCATCATTATTATTAACACTATGACTTACAGCAGCGATATTTTCTTCTGTACGTACAGTTCTTTGTCTTGCTGTTGTTGCATCGAGTAGAGAAAATGTTGTCCGAAATCTATCGATAGTTTGACGAATAAGCTGCTCTGATGGACGATTATGTAAACTATAAATTTCACGAAGTGCTCTATAAGTTTGGCGAATAGAACACCGATTTTGAAAATAAATTTCAACAATTTGTAAACGCTGTTGCGGTGTGAGTCTTTCTATGATAATTTGTCAATGCTTATTGAACAGAAATGTCAAAACAACATGGCTTTTTCCTTCTGTTAAATCACAGTTATCCCTATCGAAAGTTCTATCACTCTAAAAAAAAACACCCGATATGAAAGTTATCAAAAACCTTGTTGATATGAATATTTTGAAGACCATTTATTTTGCAAACTTTCAGTCGCTCTTATCCTACGGTGTTATTTTCTGTGGTTCTAGTTCACGAGCTCAACATGTTTTTATAACTCAAAAACATGCAGTAAGAACTATGTTTAATATTAAATTCAGGTCATCTTGCAGAAGCATCTTCAAAGCAAATAATATTTTAGCTTTACCAGGTTTGTATATCTATAGAGTAAAATGGTTTGTTTTGTTAATATTACCATTATTTAGAAATGTATAATATAAAAACTCAAATACAAAAAAGGAGAATTTATGAATATTTCGACCTAATTCATTAGTACTCGAATACTGAACGTAGCACTCTATATCCATCGATAATGAAATAACAGCAAACATAGTGAAAGAGGCAATGTGAAATTTATCTCGGGAATATTATTCGTATCCGACACATTTCAAAGGTATTTAGTAGTTATGTTGTCCAAAAAAAGTATTAATTTCTTGTCCAAAAAAGTAGACGGACCACGTTTTTGATTTACCTTAGTCTATCGTGAATTTTTTAAAAAGTTACAAGTGTGTCAAAGCGATTGTAAATTTGTAGTATAATTAAAATGGTGTAATCCGTAGAAGAAAGGGTGGACATGATAAAATTATTTCTTAGAAATAACGACTCTGCGCGAATAACAGCGGCTTTATTTAACGAACGACATCCTGGAAAAAATGTATCCGCTGCTTACGTTGTGCAACTGGTTGCCAAATTTGACGCTTCTAGTGCAGTCGGAAACAAAAAGAGGTTGCATGAAAAGGCGAAGCGAGGAACGTGGCTGTCTTAGGTTATGTAGCATATGGATTCGACCTTGAGTACTAGGAAATTGTCCGATGTATCTGGTGTTTCTTAAGAATAGTCTGGAGTTGCCGCACGGCTTCAAATAGGCTCGGTATGTATAACGAAGTCACTCTGGTTTGGATACCGAGCCACTCAAAATATTTGGGTAACGAGAAGGCAGATCGACTGGCGTTTGCTGGAGCTGCTGCCTCTGGTAGGACCGGAACCATTCCTGGGAATACCAGATGACGTCGCTAACGAGGCGATAACAGGCAGAATGAACTGAAGGCTAGAGTCTTTCTGGCGGAGCCATTCTAGCCTGAAACATTCGAAGTTGTTCCTTGGAACAGCTTCGGACAAAAAGATGGCGAACTTAGCGCTAGGTCTGGATAGGGCCAAACTAACAACACTTGTCGGAATTATGACAGGTTACTGCAGACTGAAAGCGCATTTGCACAAAATCGGTCTGGCTGAAGACGATGAATGCAGGCTGTGTCTTGAGGACACTGAAACAGCCATGCACATCGTCTCAGAGTGCCCAGCTGTGAGCCGCATCAGATTCGAGGTCTTTGGCCAGGCTTTTATAGCCCACAGCGAACTGAAAAAATGACCCCTGAATAAGATTATCGGTTTTATCCAAAAACTGGATCTCGTCGGGGAGATATAAATTAGGGGTGAACCACAATAGTCCGTGCGGACGCAGTGGTAGGGTGGACAGACGCCCGCTCGCCATAAATAACATAACATAGCATCTGGTGTTTCACGCACAACAATCATGATAATCCTGAAACAACATATCCTTATAAGATACGATTGGTTCAGAAACTGAATGAAGATGATCTCCAGTTCTGTGAAGTGGTCAGTGAAATGATTAACGGTAATCAAAACTACATGTTCAGTATCTGATTTTTGAACGAGTGTTCATTTTTACCTTAACGGCATTGTAAACCGGCATAACTGTCACTATAGGTCAGATGAAAATCGGAGATTATTTCGTGAGGTGCATACTCAGTGTCTCCAAAAAAATGCTTGGGCGGGTATTTATGGAAATCACACAATCTGGCCTTTTTATACCCGGTGAAATTTATTCAGATATATTGGATATTGGCTATTTATCTAGCCCTTGTGCAAGTAATGGAGAATGCAGAAGACCATCAAACGATCATTTTACAACAAGATGGCGTACCACCTCATTCCGTTCAACCAGTGCATCAATTCTTAGATGAAAATTTTCCTCACTGTCCAAATTTATTCAGATCTATTGGATATTGGCTATTTATCCAGCCCTCGTGCAAGTATTGGAGAATGCAGAAGACCATCAAACGATCATTTTACAACAAGATGGCGCACCACCTCATTCCATTCAACCGGTGCATCAATTCTTAGATGAAAATTTTCCTCACGCCTGGATTGGAAGAAGGGGACATATTGAGTGGCCGCCCAGATCACCCGATCTGGCTCCACTGGACTTTTTTCTATGGGGGTCACTTGGAATCCAATATTTACGCTACCCAGCTTGAGTCACTGGATGATTTGCGAACTCGGATCATTTATGAATGCCGTCAAATTACACCAGAAATCTCGAGTAACGTACCTGAACGTGTTCACCAAAACTTACATCACTGCATGGAAGTGAATGGTGTCCATTTCCATCATTTAATAAACTTATCACAAAAGTAAGTACTCTTCCACTATTTTACCTGTTGTTTCGTTATCGATGGAAAATTTGAAGCGAAATTTCAGGATCAGAGAGTACTCGATAAGATCTTCAAAACGAGGGCAACACTTCTCATCCCTATTCGAAATCAAGGGGTTGTACTCACGCCCGTTAGGTGGTTGCAGTTACGGGGATGCGAAGAACGGAAAAGTTGTTCCCCCTCAAATCAGAAATTGACGGAAATTTTTCTTCCTAATACCATAAGAAATATATCAGAGTATAACTCATACCGTAGGGCAATTTATTTATTTGTATTGAACTGTTAACCATATTCATTCACAGAATTCAAAGATACATGTACTGTAAATGTGTAGTGGTTGAATACTGATTTTTGTGACTTGTTTTCATTTTGTTATCATGTGTTATGATAATTCTGAAAATAAAGATTATTATTAATATTATCATTGTTCCGTCTCATTAGAGACGGCCCTGTCTCTAATGATACTTGGGTCTTTTACGTTGATATGCGATCTAGCAGTTTTGAGATTTGTTTCGAACTGTTTAGTTTTAAAAAATTTGAATATCAAACAGATTTAATCTGTTGTCTTCTACAATTTTAATTTCAAAAAATTATTTGAAGAAACTTTAAGAATTAAATTAATGTCTTTATAAGCACTGCTCATATTTAATAGACGTATAAAGTCAAAATTCATCATACAATATCAAATGGAATTAAGAAAAACCAACGAATATAAATTGTCAATTGAAATTAAAATATAAATAAGCAAAACAGATTAAATCTGTTTGATATTCAAATTTTGTAATAATCCTTCTATCAAGTAAAATACCGTTCCTTCTTATTTTATTTTATATATAATATATAATTATATTAGGTTTTTTAAATAAAGAAATTCATTATACAGTTTTGAATGGTTTTAACTAAGGCCAAGTGCCTTATAAGCTTTGTATGATTTTCTGTGAACATGGAACATAGAGTACCTTGGATATAAAGGTACCTACTTATATGTTTGTTGAGGATCATGTATTTCTAAGATGGCACTGGGTAAGTCTATACATTGTTTAATTGATTTTATTATTTTTTATATGTAAAGTTGAACTGATCTTATCGTAACTTTAATTATTTCTTGAGGATGTGCTACATGTTTTGAGATTTTTTGAAGTAATTTATTTAAATATATTGAATATTTCAAATAAATTAGATTTTGAGAAGTTCTTGAAATTATATTTTATATTTTTGAGAAAGAGTTATTTTTCATTAATATAGGATCAGAAAACAATACATTTTGTAACAAACAGGGCTTCGTAAGTTTGTCTGAAGAGTTCATTACGCATGCCTGGAACGAAAAAAAAATGTTTGCTTATTTATATTTTAATTTCAAGTACAAGTGCCCTTGAAGTAAATCTCTTCGTCATCTACATCAAAAATAGAGTCCATTCAAACCATTGTAATTAATTAACATAAATAGAGGTTAATACTTGATAGAAGGTATATAAAAGTATTTAATTTTATATACCTTTTATATACCCTTAATTATTTCTACATATTTTATTTCAAAAAATTATATTTAATAATTATAACTTCAGGAATTAAATTAAAATAATGTCACATAAGTACCACTTATATCAAACGACATATAAAATAAACATTCATTATAAGACATCCAAATGATATAACAAAATCCAATAAATAAAAATTGTTAACCAAAATTCTATAAATTAAATATTTTGAATAGACAAAATTTTGTTTCTGCTGATCAATCTTATGAAAACAAATATCTTTCAAAAATGTTTAACATAATCTTTAGAATTTCATGATAAAACTATGTTACTTAGAATATTCAATATTATTGGATATCTAAGTTACATTCATTCAAAAAAATGTATATGAGACAGTAAGTTATTTCCACAAAAATGTTTGTACTACTACAACAATTGTTTCACCACAATGTAGCTTCTTCAGGTATTACATTGTACTGTCTGATGGTATTCAGTGTAACCGAGTTTAAATACATTTTTAGGTACGTGACCGAATAATGGATTTCCCATTATTAAACCATTGTCAGACAATGTCAGACAATGGTTTAATAATGGAAAGTCCACTCAGTTCAATTTTAGCTGAAATATTCATGGACGATCTGGAATCAAAAATACACTTGAATCCGTTAAGCAAATATTTTCCTTATTGGTATAAATATGTAGATGACATTTTTTGTTGTTTCAAAGGCACCGACCGACAACTACATATCTTCAAGAATTTCATTAATAAACTCCAACCAAAAATCAAATTCACAATCGAAGAAGAAAAGAATCAAAGTATTGATTTTCTTGACCTCACTATAACAAGAATAAATAATTCACATGATTTTAGTATTTTTCACAAACCAACACATACAGACATCACAATACATAAAATTTCAAACCACCCCACCAACCAAAAGATGTCAGCATATAATTGTTTAATTCATAGATTATTGAATTTCCCGTTGAATTCAGAAAAGTTTTTGAAAGAATTAAATATTATTAAACAAATAGCGCCAAACAACGGTTACAATCCCTTTCTTATAGACAAAATGGTATCCAATAAACAAAATAAAATGGCATTAAATCTCGTGTACTCAATCATAAAAGAGGACAGAAATATTTCTCGTTATCTTATGTCAATGGATTATCTGAAAATATTGCTAAATATTTCAAAAGTTGTTTCAATTTTAACGCGGCTTTTAAGACAATTAATAACCTTAGTACCTACATAAAAAACAATAAAGATCGAACAAATAGAGAAAATAAATCCGGAGTCTACAAGTTGACTTGCAAAGATTATATAATTATGAAATTATCTACGTTGAAAGCAAAAGTTCTAGATTAACACTTTTAGAATTTCTTGAAATCAACAGGTATAATGTCCGTAAAATCCTTTTGAACGAACAAACAGATGTTGATAAGTCTCCATTATTGAACATTTTTCCTTAATGGCATTTTTAGCGGCAAACTCTAATGAACACCTAGAGTTTTTTGACTTGTGCTTCCATTATTTGGTCACGTACCTAAAAATGTATTTAAACTCGGTTACACTGAATACCATCAGACAAAACAATGTAATAACTGAAGAAGCCACATCGTGGTGAAACAATTGTTGTACAAACATTTTTGTGGAAATAAATTACTGTCTCATATACATTTTTTTAATTAAAATGAGTTTCCACCAAGTAAAGACCGAATCAATCAAATATAAGTTACTTTCTATAAAATCTCAAGATATGTAAAAACATTACTGAAAAAACAAGTTTTAAGAAAGACATTGCATCGTTAGTATTCGAATAATTCATATTCAATAAAATATAACATCAATCAACTACAAATATTTACTCACCCTTCAACAATTTAGAAAACTTCTGGTAAATGAATACTGAAAAATTTAAATGCAGTGTAAGGTTGAGTTATAAATAAATAATTCTGTGGTTTACCCTTGATCTAAAAGATTTGAAAGATAATTTAACGGCCTCTGTTATAGCACAAGGACTATCTGTATAAAGAATGTTCAGGAATCCAAATAATTATATATTATGAATAAAATAATATAAATAGAGGTTAATACTTGATAGAAGGTATATAAAATTATTCAAATATTTTAATATTAGCCTTCTACATATTTAATTTCAAAAAATTATATTTAATAATGATAACTTCAAGAATTAAATTAAATAAAATAGAATAGAAAGGCTTTTTACTTGATAGAAGAAATATAACAAAATTTGAATATCAAAACAAATTGAAATATGTTTATCTTCTACAATTTTAATTTCCAAAAGAATTTTTTTTTATTCAAAAACTTTTAGAATTAAATTAATGTCTAAAACAAGCACCGCTTACATTTAATAGACGTATATAATCAAAACTCAATATACAATGTCAAATGAAATAGATAACCCAGCAGATATACGAAAGTAATTAAAATTAATAAATAAATATTCAAACGAGACAAAATTTTGTTTCTGGTCTTATCTTAAGAAATACTACTTGCCTTATAAAAACATGAACACACTTGAAGGACTTCCCAAAGAATATAATTTATTTGAAATATTTAATAAATTTAAATATTCGAACAAATTATTTCAAAAAACTCTAAAAAATGTGCACTATATTTTCAAAAAACAAATATACTTCTAGATAATCCCTTCATCAGCCGTTATTAATACTCCAAATATCAAAATCAAAAACATAACCTACATCACTCACGTGTTAAAAGACTTAAGCTTCGAACTACAGATCAACTATATATTCAAGATTGATCTATGTTCTAACAAAATCAAAGAACAAAATGAGTTATTTTAAGGTTTACCTAAATCCATTGACACCGTATAAAGAAATTTATTGAAGCCAAAATATAATTATATATTATATATAAAATAAAATAGAAAGGCTTTTTACTTGATAGAAGAAATATAACAAAATTTGAATATCAAAACAAATTGAAATATGTTTATCTTCTACAATTTTAATTTCCAAAAGAATTTTTTATTCAAAAACTTTTAGAATTAAATTAATGTCTAAAACAAGCACCGCTTACATTTAATAGACGTATATAATCAAAACTCAATATACAATGTCAAATGAAATAGATAACCCAGCAGATATACGAAAGTAATTAAAATTAATAAATAAATATTCAAACGAGACAAAATTTTGTTTCTGGTCTTATCTTAAGAAATACTACTTGCCTTATAAAAACATGAACACACTTGAAGGACTTCCCAAAGAATATAATTTATTTGAAATATTTAATAAATTTAAATATTCGAACAAATTATTTCAAAAAACTCTAAAAAATGTGCACTATATTTTCAAAAAACAAATATACTTCTAGATAATCCCTTCATCAGCCGTTATTAATACTCCAAATATCAAAATCAAAAACATAACCTACATCACTCACGTGTTAAAAGACTTAAGCTTCGAACTACAGATCAACTATATATTCAAGATTGATCTATGTTCTAACAAAATCAAAGAACAAAATGAGTTATTTTAAGGTTTACCTAAATCCATTGACACCGTATAAAGAAATTTATTGAAGCCAAAATATAATTATATATTATATATAAAATAAAATAGAAAGGCTTTTTACTTGATAGAAGAAATATAACAAAATTTGAATATCAAAACAAATTGAAATATGTTTATCTTCTACAATTTTAATTTCCAAAAGAATTTTTTATTCAAAAACTTTTAGAATTAAATTAATGTCTAAAACAAGCACCGCTTACATTTAATAGACGTATATAATCAAAACTCAATATACAATGTCAAATGAAATAGATAACCCAGCAGATATACGAAAGTAATTAAAATTAATAAATAAATATTCAAACGAGACAAAATTTTGTTTCTGGTCTTATCTTAAGAAAAACTACTTGCCTTATAAAAACATGAACACACTTGAAGGACTTCCCAAAGAATATAATTTATTTGAAATATTTAATAAATTTAAATATTCGAACAAATTATTTCAAAAAACTCTAAAAAATGTGCACTATATTTTCAAAAAACAAATATACTTCTAGATAATCCCTTCATCAGCCGTTATTAATACTCCAAATATCAAAATCAAAAACATAACCTACATCACTCACGTGTTAAAAGACTTAAGCTTCGAACTACAGATCAACTATATATTCAAGATTGATCTATGTTCTAACAAAATCAAAGAACAAAATGAGTTATTTTAAGGTTTACCTAAATCCATTGACACCGTATAAAGAAATTTATTGAAGCCAAAATATAATTATATATTATATATAAAATAAAATAGAAAGGCTTTTTACTTGATAGAAGAAATATAACAAAATTTGAATATCAAAACAAATTGAAATATGTTTATCTTCTACAATTTTAATTTCCAAAAGAATTTTTTATTCAAAAACTTTTAGAATTAAATTAATGTCTAAAACAAGCACCGCTTACATTTAATAGACGTATATAATCAAAACTCAATATACAATGTCAAATGAAATAGATAACCCAGCAGATATACGAAAGTAATTAAAATTAATAAATAAATATTCAAACGAGACAAAATTTTGTTTCTGGTCTTATCTTAAGAAATACTACTTGCCTTATAAAAACATGAACACACTTGAAGGACTTCCCAAAGAATATAATTTATTTGAAATATTTAATAAATTTAAATATTCGAACAAATTATTTCAAAAAACTCTAAAAAATGTGCACTATATTTTCAAAAAACAAATATACTTCTAGATAATCCCTTCATCAGCCGTTATTAATACTCCAAATATCAAAATCAAAAACATAACCTACATCACTCACGTGTTAAAAGACTTAAGCTTCGAACTACAGATCAACTATATATTCAAGATTGATCTATGTTCTAACAAAATCAAAGAACAAAATGAGTTATTTTAAGGTTTACCTAAATCCATTGACACCGTATAAAGAAATTTATTGAAGCCAAAATATAATTATATATTATATATAAAATAAAATAGAAAGGCTTTTTACTTGATAGAAGAAATATAACAAAATTTGAATATCAAAACAAATTGAAATATGTTTATCTTCTACAATTTTAATTTCCAAAAGAATTTTTTATTCAAAAACTTTTAGAATTAAATTAATGTCTAAAACAAGCACCGCTTACATTTAATAGACGTATATAATCAAAACTCAATATACAATGTCAAATGAAATAGATAACCCAGCAGATATACGAAAGTAATTAAAATTAATAAATAAATATTCAAACGAGACAAAATTTTGTTTCTGGTCTTATCTTAAGAAATACTACTTGCCTTATAAAAACATGAACACACTTGAAGGACTTCCCAAAGAATATAATTTATTTGAAATATTTAATAAATTTAAATATTCGAACAAATTATTTCAAAAAACTCTAAAAAATGTGCACTATATTTTCAAAAAACAAATATACTTCTAGATAATCCCTTCATCAGCCGTTATTAATACTCCAAATATCAAAATCAAAAACATAACCTACATCACTCACGTGTTAAAAGACTTAAGCTTCGAACTACAGATCAACTATATATTCAAGATTGATCTATGTTCTAACAAAATCAAAGAACAAAATGAGTTATTTTAAGGTTTACCTAAATCCATTGACACCGTATAAAGAAATTTATTGAAGCCAAAATATAATTATATATTATATATAAAATAAAATAGAAAGGCTTTTTACTTGATAGAAGAAATATAACAAAATTTGAATATCAAAACAAATTGAAATATGTTTATCTTCTACAATTTTAATTTCCAAAAGAATTTTTTATTCAAAAACTTTTAGAATTAAATTAATGTCTAAAACAAGCACCGCTTACATTTAATAGACGTATATAATCAAAACTCAATATACAATGTCAAATGAAATAGATAACCCAGCAGATATACGAAAGTAATTAAAATTAATAAATAAATATTCAAACGAGACAAAATTTTGTTTCTGGTCTTATCTTAAGAAATACTACTTGCCTTATAAAAACATGAACACACTTGAAGGACTTCCCAAAGAATATAATTTATTTGAAATATTTAATAAATTTAAATATTCGAACAAATTATTTCAAAAAACTCTAAAAAATGTGCACTATATTTTCAAAAAACAAATATACTTCTAGATAATCCCTTCATCAGCCGTTATTAATACTCCAAATATCAAAATCAAAAACATAACCTACATCACTCACGTGTTAAAAGACTTAAGCTTCGAACTACAGATCAACTATATATTCAAGATTGATCTATGTTCTAACAAAATCAAAGAACAAAATGAGTTATTTTAAGGTTTACCTAAATCCATTGACACCGTATAAAGAAATTTATTGAAGCCAAAATATAATTATATATTATATATAAAATAAAATAGAAAGGCTTTTTACTTGATAGAAGAAATATAACAAAATTTGAATATCAAAACAAATTGAAATATGTTTATCTTCTACAATTTTAATTTCCAAAAGAATTTTTTATTCAAAAACTTTTAGAATTAAATTAATGTCTAAAACAAGCACCGCTTACATTTAATAGACGTATATAATCAAAACTCAATATACAATGTCAAATGAAATAGATAACCCAGCAGATATACGAAAGTAATTAAAATTAATAAATAAATATTCAAACGAGACAAAATTTTGTTTCTGGTCTTATCTTAAGAAATACTACTTGCCTTATAAAAACATGAACACACTTGAAGGACTTCCCAAAGAATATAATTTATTTGAAATATTTAATAAATTTAAATATTCGAACAAATTATTTCAAAAAACTCTAAAAAATGTGCACTATATTTTCAAAAAACAAATATACTTCTAGATAATCCCTTCATCAGCCGTTATTAATACTCCAAATATCAAAATCAATCAATCAATTAATTAAAAAAAAAATTTTTTTAATTAAATTAAAATAATGTCATATAAGTACCACTTATATCAAACGACATATAAAATAAACATTCATTATAAGACATCCAAATGATATAACAAAATCCAATAAATAAAAATTGTTAACTAAAATCCTATAAGTTAAATATTTTCTATAGACAGAATTTTGTTTCTGCTGATCAATCTTATGAAAACAAATATCTTTCAAAAATGTTTAACATAATCTTAAGAATTTCATCATAAAACTATCTTACTTAGAATATTCAATATTATTGGATATCTAACTAAGTTACTTTGTATAAAATCTCAAGATATGTAAAAACATTACTGAAAAACAAGTTTTAAGAGAGACTTTGCTTCGTCAGTATTCCTGAAGTTATAATTATTAAATATAATTTTTTGAAATTGAATATGTAGAAGGCTAATATTAAAATATTTAAATAACATCGTAATTAATCATCGAGATTAATAAATATGCAATTGCCTGTCAAAATACTGAAATAATAGGCAAAATACTGCGGTAAACTAACCGTGGTACGTTACAATTATTATAGTTTCGAATATGGTTGTCGTAAAGGTTCAAAAACAGGTAGTCCACATCGAAAAACTTTTATTATAAAGCAGGGCGGTACAATTTTTCAAATGAATCCATTTCAAAATGGGATTTATATTTGACAATCTGTGTTGCAATGTTTCTCATGTTGGAGTAGTGGTAAGGTCCAATAATAAAATATGGTTACGAAAAAAGAATGAACAGAGTTCGTGCAATCCGCAATCACACGTTAGCAACGGTGCCGGTAGTGAGACCGGAAATGAAACTGTTCGAGATAAAAGGTAGAGTATTTACGGTGAGAGGGATAATCGAAGTTGGAAATGGAAAAGCACATAAAATATTGAAGGGTTCAAAAGAGTAAATTCAGTTTCTTAGTCCGGATTCTGGATGCTATTTCCCACCTTCTACAATAAGAATCGTTCTCAATAAAACTTGTTCTTCATTCTTAAAACATTGACTACAGCTCCAATTCTTCTGTAAACTTTATAAAAGGATTCATTTGATATTCTTTCAGACTGATAGGTTTTCAAATCATGAAACTTAAAATATTTTGGTGAAAATCACTAGCGTGAAATCAGTAGTTGCTGCGCGCTTTAACAGACTATTTCCCTAAAAATTTCGAATCTTTGATATCTTGATAGGATTGAAAGTTTCGGAACAATTGGAAAAATTAGGAAAAGGTTCATCTGTGATTAACTTCGGTAACATTGAACCGATTTTGTCCATTAACGAAGTCAACTGAGCTATCCCGTGCTATACTCTAAAAGATCCGGGATTTTACGGAGTACTCTAAGATCTGGGGGTTTACGGAGTACTCTAAACGATCTAGGCGTTTACGGAGTACTCTTAAAGATCTAGGGGTTTACGGAGTACTCTTAAAGATCTGGAATTATACGGAGTAATCTAAAGAGCGCTAACCTTTTTATCGTGATCGTCTAGTGGCGGGCGAATAGGACAATACGTTGTATAGACAACCCAAATTACACCTAACAAGAGCAAGGAAACAGTTCATTCGAAACACAGTAATACCAGAATAATATATTTCTATTAGTATTATTCAAAAGCAACAACCCTCAATAAATGGAAATACATTTATCAGCCTGTGGTTAAATCTACTCTACGCAGTGGTTAACAAAGCGCCCCAGTGAACCTAATAGCGCCCCGGGTTTAAATGACTTATTACTACATATCGTTAGGTCGGTAACTCGCTCAAATCAGATATCATTCTTATGCAGCGGAAGGGGTTAGAGTTATGCAGGAAAAGGGGATACAGTCAGCATTCGCACCTTCAGCTGTACTTCCGGTAACCAGTGCTGAACCTTTCATTACAAGGTGTAAGTTAAAATGGACAGTAAGGTAAGGGTAATTGTGGCATGCCCAGGAGATCTCCTTGAAGAGGGGATCTAACATAATTCGAGTCGACCGGAAAAGTTACTATCAAAGGAACTGTATCTGGCCTTCTCGGGGTAACAAGGCCCAGGAAGGCTCAGATATTACTGAAGAACGAACCGAACACTACCTGAAGGGTTACGCAAACTAATCCCTGGGGATATCACAATACCTCGGAACAATTATCTAGCAATCACTATTCTCACAGTAGCGTTGAATATCCGGAGCTATTTACTGACTCTATACGATATGTTGTCCTCTACCAGGACTACTCAGCAATTTACCCTAAAGAACGCCACTGGTTCACATGGAATTCAATCTCTCAAAGTAAGTGGGCACGTGCATATGGCAAATAGGTAACACAACTGATTAGGACCTTATAAAATAGATATAGTACCCCATCACCTAGACGTATTAATGAACGTTACAATAAGAACAAACAAAGAAATAGGTAACTGTGGGATCACACAAGAGTACATACAAATCAGTTACATATCAAACACAGCAATTAGTAAGAAGAGATAATAAAATCCCTATTAGCAAGTATTACGCAGATAAAGAACCACAATTTACAAATACAGCAAAAAGCAACCAGGCACCGAGAGAAAGTATACAATACAAACAGATAACTTGTGAGGGTCGCTTTAGTTATATACAAAGGCAATGAATGCCTTTTAGTTGAACCATTACGGTCGGGTTAAATAACAGTGAAGCAAAAATACAAGAATGAAAAGCGATGAATGGTAGCGGTAGCAACAATAATTGCCCTTATGGTCGTTAACTTAACGCTCATTCCTTTAGAAAGTATAGGAAAATGACGCTTCTAAACTCCATACTTTCTCTCCACCACATTTCTAGTTCGTATAATTGACTGCTTATATAAATTTTCAGCTGTAGTTATAGCTTCCGGTAACTTTGTCATAAGATAAGTCTGCAAACTATAACCACTACCACCAAGTTACAAATACCGTCCAAATTTACCACTTTCAAATTGTCTCTTCAAGACACTGTTATTAAAGATGGTTTGATCATATATTTCCAGTTCCATAGAATCTCAACGTCAAAAGTAGTTGGTTCATCGGTTCAATACAGCTGCCTCTGAAAATTGTCAATTTAATGATTTGGTATACATAAAATTATATCAAGAAAATAATACATCGAAATTTGTTTACCTGTTAAATGGGAAGTACAATTGATCTGCAATTTTTTGAAGCAAAGATTAAACAGTTGGTTTTGTCAGGCAAAAACGATAGAAGAAATCTAGATCATCTAACGTGGAAAAATGTCTCTCCTGTAAATTTTTGGTCTTTGCACAATTATTTCTTCATCATTTGATGAAGAAGTAGAACTAAAATCAGCATTCAACATTTGGTGCAACATTTTTCGTAGTCCGCTAAAATTAAATAAAATGGGATGTAACAGAACAAGGTTATGTCCGCTGTTTTCGTGTTTATCGAGCACCTGCGCAGTGTCGAGCTTCTCGTTAAAGGATCCTTTTCCAGCCGTAAAGGGCCGATTTTCTCACTTTAAGATAAAGGACGCTTTTAACCCCAAAATTTGTTTATGAAACACGTTTTATCATTAAAGGAGACTTTTTGGGAAAAAGGAGGCATCAATTTCGTTTATGAAACCGGCCGTTAGACCCCACACCTACGTTGAAAATTTCATTCAATTATCTATGTGTGTCCGTTAGAAAATTAGAGTGTTTATAAACGGCCGGTTCTGACCGTCCTTTGTGCAAAACGATAGCACCCTGTTCTCTGAATAAACGCACACAAGTAACTGTTTTTCCGAAGGAACGAAAAATCTCATGAAAATGAAGGAAATGAAGAAATTCATCCGTCTCCTTTCGATCGATTTGCATCGATACAAATCAACAAAGGAAGGAAAAAAATTGAATAAAACTTCATATACTTTTCATTCTTCCAAATCAGAAAAGAGAAAATTTGAAAAATTTTAATGAAGTATATTAAAAAGATTATGAATCAGTCTTCGTGCCGTTATTTCATATAAATACAAACTTTATTGGATTTATATTTTCTGAAATAAGAGTAATAAAATTTCAATTAATAATACCTCAGGAACCAGCATAGCATATATTCAGACTCGGATAATATTCTTAAAATTTCAAGTTTTCAGGTTTTTTCAAATAAATAATATCTGATAATAATATTTTCGTTCGGGCCTAAGAATATTTTCTAGTCGTCCGTACGGACAACTAATCTTCACGAAATCAAGCATGAATACCCATTTCGTTATTACTTAAACACCGAATTTGATTTCGATAGGATCAGTAGTTTTCAAAAAAACCTACGTATACTAACTGACAAAAAAACTGCAACATCCAGAAGGAGCTGTATAAATTTAAAATTTTTTTTGATAAAATATAGATAGTATAGCAAGGAGTAAATGATTAAAATTTGGAGAAAAAAATCGTGAAGGTCTTTTCATGTAAAAATTTTTTGTTACTTAAAAATGTAGTCGTTTTTTGTGAATTTTTCAAATTTTACAACAAACCAGCTGTTCGAGGAGATCCAAAGTCGATGTTTAGTTGTTGTTAAAATGCCTAGAGCACGTGTACGCGGAATTTATCGCCAGCTAAGTGAATTTAAAAGAGGTCTACGGGAGGCGGGGTTGTCATTTCGAAAAATCGCTAACCGTACGAACAGAAATCCAACTACTGTTATGAGATGTTGTCAAGCGTGGTTTGATAGTGCCCAAAATCGTAGAAGAGTAGGCACCGGACGTCAAAGAGGCACAAATGAAGTTCAAGATAGACGTCTAAGATTAATGGCTAGTAGAGACCGATTTGCGACAACTCGATCTTTGGCTGAACAAGGCCATCCTGTAACTGTTCGAACGGTCTACCGCCGGATAAAGTCTTTTGGACTGCAGCATTATCGACCCCATCTTGTGTTACCTCTGACAGTTGAGCATCGACGGCAACGATTATAGTGGTGCAGAGAATGTCAACATTGGAATGTGGAATGGTATCAGGTCATCTTCTGATTAATCTCGATTCTCCTTGAGTGCACATGATGGCCAGTGAAGGGTTAGACGACGTCGTGGAGAAAGACGTGAACCTCAGTTTGATACTGAGCGTCATGTACACCGGATAATAGGCGTTATGGTATGGGGTGCTATTGCACATGTAAGTAGGTCACCTTCAGTCTTTATTCGAGGTAACATGACAGCGCTGCGTTACCTTCAAGAAATAGTGGAGCTATATGTTCTCCCTTTCCTTAACCGGCTCGAGAATCCAATATTTCAGCAAGATAATGCTCGATGTCATGTTGCCAGAGTTAGTTTAAACTTTTTTGAAGCGACCCATGTGAATCTTTTGCCATGGCCGCCCAGATCCCCTGATCTTTCGCCCATGTCACACCCCGTTTGTGACATCATGGGTAGAAGGCTTGGAAATTTACCCCAGCCCCCACGAACTTTGGCGGCTCTGAGACATGAACTACAGGTAGCTTGGGATAGTATCCCTCAAAAAAAAAATAGATCATCTTATTGCATCAATGCCAAGACGTGTTGGGGAGTGTATAGATAATCGCGGTGGACAAACACATTATCAACAAATTTATTAAAAATAAATTGTAAAACCTTCGTTTTTGGAGTTTACTCCTTAAGAATCGATTTACATATATAGGCCCGGGGTATGAAAATTATGGGGACCAAAATCGTACTAGAGAGTATAGCATGTCACACGAAATGCGTTATGCGCTATAGTCTGACCATTCCCCACCACACGGTATGCTCGGCTCCATGTACTTGTATATGTTTAGTATATATCTGTGTGTGTATAATAGCATACACATTATACATGTACAGTGTAGCGCCTGCATAACTATATCAATACATTTCTAAACATTTATTTATTCGATATTAACCTACAAACACTTTGAACTTGCGGAGATATTGTTTTAAATTTTATAATTTATTTATAATCGATATAAATATAAATTTGTGTCAGTTGAATACAGTAAAATATGGAAGTTACGTATTCTAGTGAGAATGATCCGGGAGTTGCGGAACACGTGGATGCGGTAATTAAGTAAGTCTATATAATTCACTTTTACAATTAATATATAAGTTGTCCATTCACTGATAGAAGGAATTGTTTATATTTAATAAACTTTATTAATAAATGATTTTTTAACGTCAAAGAATTTAATAAGTATTTATTAACAGTTAATAAATTATTTATGAAATGCAATTTATCAAATGTATGAATAAATATTTGTTAGCTACTAAAAAAAGGTTTATTAAAAGTTAATCCATGTTTATTAAAAATAATTTATGAAGTACAAATCAAATACAAATCAACGTAATATTTATTAGTTGTTAAAAAATATTTATTAACTGTTAATAAGTATTTGTTAATTATTAATAAATACTTATTAAATGTTAATAAATATATTTTCCTTCTAAATAAATGTTAATTAAATGTAGAAAAATATTTATTAAAATTAAACAATTGCTTTCAAATAATTTAAATTATTAAATAGTTAATGAATCTTTTTATCAGTGTATATCTATACTTTTTATGTTGTGCTTTTATATTTAATTACATGCTATTAAAATAGCTATTTATTTTTTTTCTTATTAAATGTGCTTGAATTTGTTTATTCACAGTCCTGAAACCTGTCCATCAACAACAACCGGTCATAAAAAAACTCAAGCAATTCGACAACAAGAATACAGACTTCGGATGAAAGAAAAATCTGGGCCTAAAAAACAGAAAGAGGACAGACCAGCCAAAAAGTCCGCAGCGGAGCGTCAACGGGAATGCAGGTTGAGAAAAAAACTCCGAGCGAATCAAAACATCAACGCAGAGTCAAACTCAGACGTTACTGAAATTTTACCGAGGCAAGATGCAGGACCTTCCAACTACTTGACATCGGTAACTACAGCACAGGTGGTACCTTCAAGTCCTGACGATGGACCTGTCATTACACACCACGAAGTAGTTATTGAGACTGCACCGGTATCAACAAAAAAACGTCAAAACGTACAACAGCACGAAAGTGTTAGTGATGTGTACAAAAAAAAAGGAAACCAAATCAAACCAGAAACCTTAATTTTGATGAGATTTGTCAGCTTCCCAGCCAACCTATACTGACTCCTCGTTTGCTAACTAATGAAATGGAAATTTTACAACCAGCCGAGAATGAATTCATTGAAAATGAAGACAATATCAACATGTCTGAAGAGTCAACATCGGAGCCAAATTCTAGCCTGCCATACCGTAGCTATCAAACTCATAAATCAGCACATAAGCTATTTAAAAAAAAGATCCTACAGAATTCCTTTGGTCACGCCTGTAATGTTTGTGATCGTTTATGGTTTTTAGAAGATCTTAAATGTGGATCAGCAGATGAAGAAATCTTACTTAAACGAATTACGGTAAAGTAGTCCCTTATAATTTACAATTATCTAATATCTTACCAACTCTAATTATATGATATTTTTCAGAATTTTACGGATGTCACTCAAGTCATGATGTGCAAAACTTGCAGAGCCAGTATCTTAAAAGGCAATATTCCCTTTTTAGCTACGTATAATGGTTTTAAATATCCACAAAGACCAGTGGATTTGCCGGAATTGGATATTATTGCTGAGAGACTTATTTCACCAAGGCTTCCGTTTATGCAAATACGTAGATTACGCCATTTCAATGGTCAATTTGCTATAACTGGCCAAATAATTAATGTGCCTGTCTCGGTTGATAATATGATAAAACTTTTACCAAGGCCGCTTGATGGAAATGAAGAAGACTATTGTATTAATGTTCATATTAAGAAGAAACTTATTCATAAAACAAGTTACCTTCACGGATTGGTTAAAGGTATTGTCATTAAAAAATGGTTGACGTATTTAATTGAAACACCTCTGTATAAGCACTTCCAAATTAAAGTGGATGATGCTTGGTTTACATCCAATGGTGAGAAAGTCATAATTGATTACACGGATACAGGAGGATCGAGTAGACAAGATGATGTGCAAGAGCTTCCATCCTCTGAAACAGCAAATCACACTCACTCTGTGGATTCTGACTCCATAGAAAAACGAATACACATCGATGATTTAATTTCATGGCTTCCTTATGTATGTCAAAAAATTTATTGTATAATTAATAGAATAAAAATCTACCGTGCATAATCTAAGTATCATCAAAAATGCATTCATTTATACCCGTATTCCCTTATCTATTTATTTATTTTATAATCGTTCTTGAGGAGTAAACTCCAGTCGTGCGTCGGAGCGGACACACACACTTTTTTTTTTCTTCAACTTTCAATCATTTACTCCTTGCTATACTATTTATGTTTTACCGAAAAAAAAATTGAAATTTAAACAGCTCCTTCTGGGTGTTGCAGTTTCTTTGTCAGTTAGTATACAAGGAGGTAGAGCAAATATAAACCAGTTTTTTTTTACCAATCGCTGCGTGAAGTGACGGCCGTGTTGCTAAACTAGTCGTTGAAAGGGATCTAGAGTAGGGAAGAGCAACGCTTCGGTTCATTATAGTTGTTTGGGCGTTAGTAGCCTGTCTGAACAGAAGTTTTTAGAACCGGGACAGTGCAACATATATCTGTGTTACAGTTCGAATTTATATACAGCCGAATAGGTTTTGTTGATCGTCATGCATAAGCAGCAGACATACATGTTTCATATTTTTTTGACTGTTCCTCAGTGCAATACTCCAATGCCGACGAATGCAATACTGTCACGCATCTATTCGCCCTGAATAGCGACACTACTGTTTTGCCGACCAACAGCGCCATCTAATGATCGCGAATACACATTTACAGCATAGCTATAGAATAAGTAGTTGAGGAAAAACGCTTAAGGAAATTCTTATGAAGACAGCACTGCTTCTGAAGTTTAATCATATAAAGTAGGATGATATTGATAACTAATACCACTATTGCAAAAGAACCTTGCATTTAATTATGTGTTAGGATATTTCTATAATACTTTTCATTATTATATTGATTATGTTATTGACAGTTTAATTTTATTTTTGTAGATAAAAAATGTGCCATGAAAAAATCAGAAACTCATCACTTATATCGATAATGGGAACAGGATTGCATTTGTATTATGGTTAAAGAAAACTATTTCTGCTTCGCGTACAATGCATCTGTATCAATACCGAAAAAAAGGAAATGTAGAACAATTAAGAATCCGAAAAAACATGTTGAAAGAACTAAATTCATTGAGCAGAATGAGGCAACAACTGAAGCTTTTTTTTAATTGAGTTACAGTATTGCACAAAAGTGGAATACTTTTTCTCATGGAGAATATATCAGGCAAAATATTCGACCGAGTATCGAATTTATTGTTTGCGCATATCAAAAAAATGAATTAAATCAAAAACACTATTTATGGTTTACAGCTATCTAGAAATAGTGTGATCTACTGAATAGAAACAATAAGTGAAACGTAAGCGAACAACTGCAAAAACATATCGTCCCCAGCTATGCTTTATCACTATAAGCTAAATCGACAGATACTACTGAAATAACACAATTAGTTATTTTTATTTGACTGATTTTTCCAAAGATTTCCTCAATAAAAATAAAGTAGAAAAATGTGTTTCATTAATGAATCAATTATAAATAATTGATACCAAGCTTTGATCAAATCAATCCAAAATTTAAAACACATATTAATAAGATTGACCTACCTTTGTTTCAACTCTGATGAAGATTTTGTATAATAATAAAATCGAGACTATTTGGCCGTTTTCTTAAAAAGTTGGTGTTACTATAACCCTGGACCTAGAACCTGTTAAAGAATTATTGAATTGTTGTATACATAGGTCTTATCTTAATTGATTATATCGAAGAGATTAAACGAAAAACATGTAATGAATATTTCTTTCAGAATTGTGAATTCCATAAAACAAAAATCTCTTTAGAGAAAACCCTTTAAGCAATAATTGGATGAGGCCAACAGTTCAGAGATTTACCTAAAGATTCAATATATTTGGTTTGGTCTAAATGCATTTATGCCAAAATATGTTTTAATGTGAGCTTAATCTTCCATATGGAATCTCTTCAGTAATAAACTTTTTATTTTCTCTTACTTTTCTATATCTTCTTAACAAATTAATACATCATTAACACACAGTGAATATCACCTTTTTCTTTCGATAAATATAAATAATTATCATTCACGCTTCTCTCAGAGTTTATGTTTCTTGAATACTGATCAAAACAATCATACCATGCTTTCGGGTTTTCCTTCGAACCGTATAAGTTTTATCCATTTTCAATACTTTATCTGTTTCATTCTCAAACCCTTAAGGTTGTTTAACATACACCTTCAAATTGCCCTTTGAGAAGGCTGTATCAACATCCATTTAATATATAACCAAAACATTATTACAACAATATGATGAAAAAAATTATCGCATTTCTGCAACTGGCAAATAAATGTCATCAATAAGGTCATTCTGCTGATATCAGCTAACTACTAATTTTGTTTTGTACATGTAATCATATTAGATTAGAAATTTGTTGTATTTTGGTTCCTCAAAGGATATCCATGTTTTATTTTTCACTAAACAACATAATATTATAGTCATAGCTTCTGCCAGTTTCTCATAATTTTCACTGCTCAAGGACTCATTATAAGAAGAAGGAATGTTAACATTTACATAATCTGCATTAACTATGCAAGTATATTATAGACGTAATTGTCATCGTTCCTATTTGCTGGTTTTCTTTTTTTCCCTAGTTGATCGTATTAAATAGTTTTCCCTATCAGTACTTAATATCATCTCAGGTTTCACTTCCGTTCAATGAAATTTCACAAATAGTTTCAAAATTATCATCAAGAGGAGCTATGGTAATAGAAAGTTGTACAAATCGAGATAGTGTTATATATATATATATATATATATATATATATATATATATATATATATATATATAGTATAGTATAGTATAGTATAGTATAAAGTTGTACAAATCGAGATAGTGTTATATATATATATATATATATATATATATAACACTATCTCGATTTGTACAACTTTCTATTACCATAGCTCCTATTGATGATAATTTTGAAACTATTTGTAAAATTTCATTGAACGGAAGTGAAACCTGAGATGATATTAAGTACTGATAGGGAAAACTATTTAATACGATCAACTAGGGAAAAAAAGAAAACCAGCAAATAGGAACGATGACAATTACGTCTATAATATACTTGCATAGTTAATGCAGATTATGTAAATGTTAACATTCCTTCTTCTTATAATGAGATATATATATATATATATATATATATATATATATATATATATCTATAACAATTCTATACTCAAACTCGATAAGGTTTGCTGATCACAGGGGCAATTTGCAGATATATGCATGTTTCAAACTTGTTGGTTTTCATCAATGCGATGAATGCCGCCGACTTAAATCTGTCAAGTATATATATTCACTCTACACAGAAGTTTTATGTTTTATTGAAATCCTATTTTTCAAATCAGCTGCAGTTTTAATTAAATCTGCGCAAAAACGATTATGTACTTTTGCCTCATCTTGATAGCATTTTAATCATATGAATCAAATGAGAATACTTTCGGGATCTTGTGATAGTGATAATTATTAACATTAAGAGAGAAAAATAAACCAACGCCATGAGAGTTGATACTGAGATAAAAAAACCTTAACAATTTGTAAACATTAAGAATTGTATGGAAAATATCCAACTGACAGTTCCTTTCCTGAGAAGTATACGACTGAGATTAACGAAGTAGTATCAGGCTTCGAAACTTAAGCTTAATCGATTTAGAGAAAGAATGGATTTGATTGAGTTATCCATTTAAAAATTTCATTAATCATAGTGATATCTCTAAATTGACAAAAAAATTTGAGAATACTTTCCAGATACTGAATTGTTTCAGCGGTTACTATTTGGTAGTTGATCATAATTAAAACAAATTCTAGAAATTACTATGTTTTACTACCAATAAAAAGATATATTACACATTTTCTTGTGACTCGAGTTTCGGGAATTGAACTATCCCATCATCAGACAACTGAAGACCTAACAGTGGTACAGAGGTATTTAAACAAAAGTGATAACTATTTTGAATATTTCAATAGATTCTACCACTGTTATGTCTTCAGTTGTCTGATGATGGGATAGTTCATTTCCTGAAACTCGAGTCACAAGAAAATGTGTAATATATCTTTTTATTGGTAATAAAACATAGTAATTTCTACAGTTTGTTTTAAGAATACTTTCCATATGGTCCACATGATACTTCGAAAAGATTTTTCTTATACAAATTTATGGGCATTGATATGCAAGAAAAATTATCCAAATTTGAAGAAAGGTGTTGAACAATTGCATTAGTATTTGGTTCAACATAAGGAGGCTTTCTTAAATAAAATTCAAACGAATAAATAATTAACAAGTGTTTTTAATTTCAATCAATAATGTACTCACCTTCTTAATCAACAACCTTTTGCGATCTAGTTTGCAAATTTTCAATGCCGGACCAATAAAAATCAATTGGTTTTTGAATGAAATATCTCAAAATGGCATTTTGGACATAATTAAATTTTTTAAATTTTTTGCCACTAAGAAAATGTAGCGATCGGAATAAATGAGAATGTGAGGGTGCAATATAGGGTGAGTAGGGTTGGTGAGGCAGTACCTCCCACCCCAATTCATTAATTTTCGTCTTGCACACAGCAGTCTTGCATTGTCGTGGTGCAGAATAACGCCTTTTCTGTTGGCAATAGCCGTATACATTTAGATTAAAATTGGTTCACTCGATCCAATTGTTCACGACACAGATCTGCATTAACAGTTTGTCCAGATTTTAGCACTCAAAAATTCTGCCTTTACTCCAGCAAACACACAGAAGCGCCTTTTTGGGATGTAAACCCGGTTTCGCAGTACTTCGTCGTGATTCATTTGGAGAGTTACTTTTGCGTTTTGAATTATTATCTAGGACCCAGTTTTCGTCTCCAGTGATCAAGCGATCAAAAATCGGTTCTGTAGGGTACTGTTGGAGCAATGCGTTGCATGGATCAGTTGGATTTGCCCTCTTAAGGGGGACCCAAACACCTGCTCTGATTATTTTTGCAGTCTGCAGCAAATGTTCTTGGATCGTCGACCAAGGTTGTTTAAGGGTGTTTGAGAGTTCCTCGAGTGTCTTCGATTGTGAGCTGACAAATGACAATCAAATATAGACATGCGCAGAAACGACATTACTTTCCAGTGCACCTATTAATTATGTGGATTAGCATTTTTATAATTGAAACAAATAGAAATAAACAGAGTTCTTGATTGCTGCTCAACATTGAATTATTTGAGGCTGGCAATTTCGAACAAGAAACTTGACATCGATGGTTTGGAAGAAGACGCTGAAGCACAGTGCTCATATTTAATGAGTATTCACTGAGAATAGTAATAAGTTTTATATTTTTCCTTTCAATAAAATGAAAATACCAAATACTGTTATATTGTTTCATTTGTAATTTCCAAAATTATATAATTGGTAGATCGCATAGAGTTTCATCAGTAAATGAAGTCTCATTATATTGGCCACTCTCACTAGAGTGTCAGCTCACGTTTAAATTCAACAAACCAGTCAAGAATGGTTGATTTTTCTGGTGCAGAGTCTGGATAATACTCACCAAGTCAATATTTTGTTTGAATCGTGTTTTTTCTAACAAAAATCCTTCTTCAGGTCACAAAATTGTTCCTTCCATAATTCTGAAATTCACAGAAGTTATTTCACTAAAACCATGACAACTTTTGAACTAAACGTTAAGTCGTCAGACAATTTTGATAGCTATCTTTCGAAGGCTTGTACTATCTAACAATAGTGATGGGAGGCTGAGGACTGCTGGACGAGGTTTTAACGAACAGTATCCTTTCGATGCCCTCGTATCTAATGTCAAAAGTCAAGAGCCAAGAACGTAATTTCAATGTAATCGTCCCCAGTCGGGACGAATGGACCAAGCATACTGAGGTTCTATTGAGAACCGACCTTGGCTTGTTCACAGACGGCTCGCGAACGACGAACGGAGCAGGAGCGGGAGACTATGGGAGCAAACCGAGAATTAACATCTCATTGAGTCTTCCCTACCCTAGATCCCTTTCAACAAATAGTTTATCAACACGCCTGTCATTTCACGCAGCGATTGGTAAAAAAAAACTGGTTTATATTTGCTCTACCTCCTACAAGCATTAAATATACTAACTGACAAAGAAACTGCAACACTCAGAAGGAGCTGTTTAAATTTAAATTTTTTTTTGTAAAACACAGATAGTATAGCAAGGAGTAAATGATTGAAATTTGAAGAAAAAAATCGAAGGGTTTACAATTTTTTTGATAAATTTGTTAATAATGTGTTTGTCTACCGCGATTATCTATACACTCCCCAACACGTCTTGGCATTAATGCAATAAGATGGTCTATTTCTTCTTGAGGGATACTATACCAAGCTACCTGTAGTTCATGTCTCAGAGCCGCTAAAGTCCGTGGGGGCTGGGGTAAATTTCCAAGCCTTTCACCCATGATGTCAGAAACATGCTCTATAGGCGAAAGATCGGGCGATCTGGGCGGCCATGGCAAAAGATTCACATGGGTCGCTTCGACAAAAGTTTAAATTAACTATGGCAACATGAGGTCGAGCATTATCTTGCTGAAATATTGGATTCTCGAGCCGGTTAAGGTAAGGGGGAACATATGGCTTCACTATTTCTTGAAGGTGTTATGTTACCTCCAATAAAGACTAACTTGCATGTGCAATAGCACCCCATACCATAACGCCCACTGTCCGGTGTACATGACGTTCAATATCAAACTGAGGTTCACGTTTTTCTCCCCGATGTCGTCTAACCCTTCTTCGGCCATCATGTGCACCCAAGGAGAATCGAGATTCATCAGAAAAGACGACCTGATGCTATTCCACATTCCAATGTTGACGTTCTCTGCACCACTGTAATCGTTGCCGGCGATACTGAACCGTCAGAGGTAACACAAGATGGGGTCGATAATGCTGCAGTCCAGAAGACCTTATCCGGAGGTAAACCGTTCGGACAGTTAAAGGATGGCCGCTCCCTAGGCATAAGATCTTTTCGTGATGGGGATGCTTGCCTTGAGTAGGACCCTAGTTTCGTCCCGGCGAAATGGAGGATTAAGTCTTGGTGTGTAACGTAATGCCATTTTGCGCCAGTCACTGGACTTGTAAGGTGGAAGATCTCCGAATGGGGCCCTAGTTTTGCCGTTCTGGTGAAATGGAGGGCTGAGTCAGTTGATTAACTCAGTGACAGGGAGTCTGTCGCAGCACAGGGCTTCTTCCTTTAAACTGGCGTACTCTACCCTATCGCAGTATAAATCTCCGGATTCTGTGTAATGGCCGAGTGCATTATGTAGCATACAGCGTTACCTCGGGGGGGTATCACCTGGCTACCACATTGGTGTTGGACTCGAGGGGTAAGTGGTTGAAAGTCTGCATGCTGGACTAGAGAGGTAATTCATTTATCTGTTCGCAGACCCCCATGTTCGTGATATTCTCATGAAATGAATCGGGGTTTAACGGGACTTGTCGGTTCGACCGGCTTGTCCTGGCCCCGGATCAATGCGTAACTATTTAGGGTTTCTGGATCTCGAGGAAATGTCTTAGCCGTTAGTGCTTAACGCCAGGATCAATCGAATGACTTCACATGGGTTCGGTGGGTCAGGACATACAGGCCGTTAGACGAATCTCGTACCAGGATCAATAGAAGTCATCAATCTTGAGATTATCTTAGTTCATGGGACTGCGTTCGGGTACTTGGATAAGAATTTCTTCCGGCGGGTGAGTTGCGTCACAAACCAACTCGGGTATTGACCTGCAGAGCCAGTAGAGGTTGAATAGTGCTTCGCTGCTACCAGTCAGACGGTTCTGGCTTTCAAGTCGGGGCCCAAACTGGAAGCTGGTGGGTTCAACTCTTCAGAGGGGTTCTCGCTTCCCCTGATGATATGGCGTAGTCCTTATCACACTTTCTACCTCTAGGGGTGGACTGTGAAGACTGCTGAGTAGTCACTTGGTGAAAGACCTATGCCAATACGAAAACCTGGTAGAATTCACGTTACAGGATGGCCTTGTTCTCCTAACCACTCATCAGCCAAAGATCGGTCTCTAATAGCCATAAGTCTTAGACGTCGATTTTGATCTTAACTTGTGCCCCTTCGACGTCCGGTGCCTTCTCTTCTTCGATTTTGGGCATTAGCAAACCACGCTTGACAACATCTCATAACAGTAGTTGGATTTCTGTTAGTACGGTTAGTGATTTCTCTTAATGACAACCCCGCCTCCCGTAGACCAATAATTCGACCTCTTACAAATTCACTTAGCTGGCGATAAATTCCGTGCTCTAGGCATTTTAACAACAACTAAACATCGACTTTGGATCTCCTCGAACAGCTGGTTTGTTGTAAAATTTAAAAAATTAGCAAAAATTGACTACATTTTTAAGTTACAAAAAATGTTTACATGAAAAGACCTTCACGTTTTTTTCTCCAAATTTTACTCATTTACTCCTTGCTATACTATCTATAATATGTTTTACCAAAAAAAAATTTAAAATTCAAACAGCTCCTTCTGGGTGTTCCAGTTTTTTCGTCAGTTAGTATATTTAATGCTTGTGAATTTTATTTAAATATTAAATAATAAGCGTATCGTAAACCCAGAAAGGAATTAAGCGCTTTAAATGAGTATAAGTTATGGTATATTGAAACAAAATATTAACCGTTTTATTCATTCGCATTAACAAATGATTGAATTTAAAAAGTTTTGAAAACCCACGCTACTTTCTCTTATATAATTCTGATTCCGACTAAGTTAGATTCGAAAGTCACGTTCCATCCTTTCGATTGTTACATTCCGTAAACTTTCCTTCAAATTTTTATCCACTTAGTGTCCCATTTCAGTCTAGTAATAACACACATCTGCCGTTATAATACTTTTATGAAACTTTCCATGCACGAGGGTGTAGGAGGATGTTTGTATTTCGGTTCGGATCCAATCTAGTCGACGGGGATCGTCTGTCTTGGTTCCCGGAAAACTTATATAAAAAACGTAGAAAGGCTGCTCATATATTTTGCCATTTCGCATTCAGATCTTGTTCTTAACTTGTTCTAGGTAGATATTTGATACGGATCATGTCCTACTTTCGAAATAAGGGGAGAATGTACTCGCAGAAAAAGATTACTTGCAATAAAACTCGATTTTTCACACATATATTCTTAAAGTAAGAGAATATTGATTGATTTTAAGAATAATTATACTCTGAGCCATTTGACATTTCAGTTTCATATTATAACAATTATTCTTTTGGAAATACTCGTTTCCCAGGCCGATTGGTTAACCACACATTTTTTTAATTTACCGGTATTTTAAATCAATAAACGACAGCAAATTCATTAATCTTAATGATTAATTATAATGTGTTGCTGAGGAATGAATCGAAGTATTGTTAAGTGTTCAAGATTGAAATACTTTGTAAGTGGTCATCGTTATGAATAACTCGTTTGTTTATTTTGAAATCCGAGAAACTATGAAGATGATGAGGAAAACTCAAACATTTTAACGACAATGAACTATACTTCTTGAATCAACGTATTTGTCAAGGTACAAGTTTAATCATTCCACAAAACAATAAAGATGAATTTGCCAAAACTTTATCAATCGGCAATCTATGAAGTTAATTTCTATATTACTTCAATAATAATTGTAGCGTTTACTTTTCAGAATACTCGAGTCTGATTTTTGGGTTGCCTATATTTCTATCTTTTATCTTTTATAAATAATATTTTCACTTATCGATACGAACATGTGGTTAATAAGATATTTAATTTTTCATTCCATTCTGGTGAACGAAATATATAGAAATTATTTTCAAAATCTTTCTGGTGAAAAATCCAATTTTTGGGATAAGAATAATTTCTATAATTGAAGTTATATTACTGATTTGCTTGTTATTTTAGAATAACATAAATACAACTTAATACTTGATAGAAGGTATATAAAATTATTCAAATATTTTAATATTAGGCTTCTACATTTTTAATTTCAAAAAATTATTTTTAATAATGATAACTTCAGGAATTAAATCAAATTAATGTCATATAAGTACCACTTATATCAAACGACATATAAAATAAATATTCATTATAAGACATCCAAATAATATAACAAAATCCAATAAATAGAAATTGTTAACCAAAATCCTATAAATTAAATATTTTGAGTAGACAAACTATTATTTATGTTATTTTATTCATAATATATAATTATTTGGTTTCCCTAACATTCTTTATACAGATAGTCCTTGTGCTATAACAGAGGCCGTTAAATTGTCTTTCAATCTTTTAGATCAAGGGTAAACCACAGAATTATTTATTTATAGTTTACATTACACTCCATTTAAAATTTTCAGTATTCATTTACCAGAAGTTTTCTTAATTGTTGAAGAGTGAGTAAATATTTGTTGTTGATTGATGTTATATTTTATTGAATATAAATGATTTGAGTACTGACGAAGGAAAGTCTTGCTTAAAACTTGTTTTTCAGTAATGTTTTTACATATCTCGAGATTTTATAGAAAGTAACTTAGTTAGATATCCAATAATATTGAATATTCTAAGTAAGATAGTTTTTTGATGAAATCCTTAAGATTATGTTAAACATTTTTGAAAGATATTTGTTTTCATAAGATTGATCAGCAGAAACAAAATTTTGTATACTCAAAATACTTAATTTATAGGATTTTGGTTAACAATTTGTATTTATTGGATTTTGTTACATCATTTGGATGTCTTATAATGAATGTTTATTCTATATGTCGTTTGATATGAGTGGTACTTATATGACATTGATTTAATTCAATTCCTGAAGTTATAATTATTGAAAATAATTTTTTGAAATTAAATATGTAGAAGGCTAATATTAAAATATTTAAATAATGTTATTTTGGAAGTGATATATAGACCAATTTGGCGAGTAATAAGCATTTGATTAAGAATAAAGGCCGCCCAACATCAGAGTAAGTCGATAAAAGTTATCTTTCTCCCTAAACTTATTTTTAATCCTTTTTTCTATGTTTTTAGAGCCTTCTTTTTCCTATTATTTTGTGCTGTATTCATTGCTGCAACTGCTTGGCAATTCAATTAATTTCTACTTTTTTTTGTGGCCAAAAATCTGCATTCTGATCAAAGCTGATACTAGTTTTTCACGATATTTGACCATCCAAAGTATTTGGGCGTATTTATTTGAAGCTCAGGATAAAGATGATAGATTTGACCATTTAGTCGAAAATTGGGAATATTGGATATCTTGGACTTTTCAGTATGCAGAAGATCTTTTTTTTATCTTGACCATTCAAGTCAAATTGTCATCTCTGGACTCCATTTTGATTTAGTTGCAGTCTCTGGAGTCTGCTCCGTTCAACATACATACGTCACACAGATCATTTAAACTTCAAATTTAACTACTTAATTATATTTTGAAACTTACGTTACTCTTTTTCATAATGATTGTTAAACTGGAGTTTCTCATTTTTCTAAATTAAAATTATAAATTGTCTTACATAAAAACTGTTGTTAGATTTCATTTTCTCAAATAACTTATAACCTTTCTTCGAAAAAAATAAACATAAAGATCCATTATTTTCATTCTAAATAAATTTTAAATTGTCTTCCATAAAATAAATAAAACAGGTAAAATTCATATAGTTAAGGTTTATAACAATATTTCTGTAGTATACAGTCTGAAAACTAAACTTGATCAGGCATAGTGGGAAATAAATTTGATTGTGTATAAGGTTGATTTTCAATTTTAATATAGCAGTATTCAGTTGTAATAAAATTTCAATTTCGCTGTATTTAATTGATAATAGAAGTTTAAAAATTCATTTTTTTATTATTTATTTGTAATTATTTTCTGCTGTTTTCGGAATTTACGTATTTTGCTGGAGCAGTTTTCTCAGGTAAATTACTATTTCAATTTTCTAGTTTTTAAAATTTTTTTTTGTTCTGATTCGCAAGGGTAAAATACGTTAGCGCCCTATTGTAATAACTTGAACCCACCCCATCTCCACTGCAAGCAAATCGGGGTGATCCTAGCGTTCCTTATTTTTTTTGGTTTTGTATATTTTTGATCCAAGTCAATTTTTTTCTATAAAATTGAGAATTTGATAATTGGCGCTATATAATAGCGATAATTCTTTGATCAGGGGCCATGAGCGACAAAGGTGATTGCTAAATGAATATGAACGCGACAAGTCATGAGCTGCAAGGGACATATTGATTATTACGGAATAATAATAATTTTTAAAACTAAAAGAGGGTCTTTTTTTTTGAATATCAAAACAGATTTAATCTGTTGCCTTCTACAATTTTAATTTCAAAAAATTCTTTGAAGAAACTTTAAGAATTAAATTAATGTCTTTATAAGCACTGCTCATATTTAATAGACGTTTAAAGTCAAAATTCATCATACAATATCAAATGGAATTAAGAAAAACCAACGAATATAAACTGTCAACTGAAATTAAAATATAAATAAGCAAACATTTTTTGTTTCGTTCCAGGCATACGTAATGAACTCTTCAGACAAACTTACAAAGCCCTGTTTGTTACAAAATGTATTGTTTTCTGATCCCACATTAATGAAAAATAACTCTTTCTCAAACATATAAAACATAATTTCAAGAACTTCTCAAAAACTAATTTATTTGAAATATTCAATATATTTAAATAAATTACTTCAAAAAATCTCAAAAACATGTAGCACATCCTCAAGAAATAATTAAAGTTACGATAAGATCAGTTCAACTTTACATATAAAAAAAAATATAATAAAATCAATTAAACAATGTATAGACTTACCAAGCGTCATTTTAGAAATGCATGATCCTCAACAAAGTAGTTCTTGAAATTATGTTTTATATGTTTGAGAAAGAGTTATTTTTCATTAATGTGGGATCAGAAAACAATACATTTTGTAACAAACAGGGCTTCGTAAGTTTGTCTGAAGAGTTCATTACGTATGCCTGGAACGAAACAAAAAATGTTTGCTTATTTATATTTTAATTTCAGTTGACAGTTTATATTCGTTGGTTTTTCTTAATTCCATTTGATATTGTATGATGAATTTTGACTTTATACATCTATTAAATATGAGCAGTGCTTATAAAGACATTAATTTAATTCTTAAAGTTTCTTCAAAGAATTTTTTGAAATTGAAATTGTAGAAGGCAACAGATTAAATCTGTTTTGATATTCAAATTTTGTAATAATCCTTCTATCAAGTAAAAAACCGTTCCTTCTTACTTTAATAGAGGGTCGTTAAAATCTAAGAGTGGGTTGAAATGAACTCATCATCAAGACAAATTAAATGGCAAAAAGCACTTGTTTTTCTGCGCTTTTGTCCAAAAATCAATTTTTCCTGAAAACTTCAAAGCTGAGAATTAATTCTTACAGGAGCATATATGATGAATAAAAACACAAAATTCTGTGTTCTGTCATCAGAAAGTCAAACAAACGTGATTTTCTGCAATTTTCGAACTGTTCTGAAGACCCCCTACCCCTCTTTGATCTATGATGTTACATATTGACAAAGAAGAGTGGAAAAAAATATCTTGGACAAAATTCATATAGATGTCATAATTTTTGCTAAAGTCAGATTAGAAAAAAACTTAAAAATCACTCTGCGCCTGGGCTATTGGAATTTGTCGACTTTTTATAGATATAATTGCAGATTTCAAACTTCCATTTTTTAGCGTTCTTTTTAACGTGGAAAATATTCTCGTGATTTATCTTGACGAAACTATATATAAGCTTTCGTGTTTTTTCACATCTAAATAATAACTTTGAACCGATTCTGTAAATTTTTTAACGCATCTATATTCTCACACTTTTTAGGTCTCTAGGTCTATTCTTTTGAAAATTAACACTTTTAGCTCCAGTTGACGGCCTGGATAGCCGATCCTTATGATATTTGGCATAAATATTATTATCATTATTATATACCTCGGTACCATATTTATTTTTAATTGCATCAGTATAGATAGTTACTGCGTAACCCTTGAATCGAGTTTGACAATTGACGAAAACCGAATCGAGACATTAATGCCTCAAACTTACCTTGAAAATTTTTAATCTCTAGTTCTTTCCGTTCGAAAGTCACAGTGTTTACGGGCTGATCGGACAACAGCGGATTGGCTGTAACGCTCTGTACAGACAGAATCTGATTTGTCATAAGTGATTCCAACCTAGTTATTCGAGAGCATTTTCGGCTCAAAATTTAGAAATTACACACATTGGGGTGAAACTATAGCTCGCTGTTTCCTAGACCAAGCGCGCAAAAAGAGGAAGTATATCGAAATTGATTAGGAATAAAATTTATGATTCGATTAAATATGAAAAACAAAGTTCTCAGTGATTAAAGTTTTTCTAAAGTAGGAATTTCAGGTGTAATCTTGAAAAGCTGCTGATTGAGGAGAAGGAATTGAGGGATGGTATATTTTACAATTATTTCTCTTTTGAACATAACAGTATTGCGATTAATCTGTCAATTTATGCTTTTTAATTTATTCTACGTTTTGTGAAAGACTTATACGCATGTGGTTATTAGTGAGAATGCATAAGCTAAGTGTTGAAAAATGATAATTGTTTATAATTCGACAGGGAGAGGTTGAAAATGTCACATTACATGGAAACCCGAAATATTTATCTATTTATGGGCTCCAGAGCCACAGAACAGAGCCATTAATTATTTTCTAACACAAACAAAGAAATATCACTATAGAGCTTGAATTTTTTCAATTCCGTGTACAAAACTTTTGTTATTTCTATCATCTTTATGTTTTATATATTTATTATATAATATATTATCGTTAAATATTTTTTTCCTTGGAATGAAGATTGTGGTTGGTATTATATATTTTCACTCAGTTATATTTATTCGTGTTGAATTGACATTTTCAATTTTAATTAAGACGTATTTACAACACAATGTACAATTCACTTCATTTCAGAATCTATAATTTTTGATTTCACTAATAAATTTAGGATCATAGGATTGAAATATTATTTATATATTGCATTTGAATATAGCGAAAAAATTCAATAACATTCAGAATGTGAGCATATACTATAATTTTGTGAAGACGATAAGAAAGGATACTTTCTCGACAAAATATTTGGAAAACCATGAGTGTTTGTTGCTTTATAAGGGGTGGCCCATTTAAAATTTTGCATTTTTTATCGGTTATAAATGACTGCTGCGTTTGCTTACATTGGACCAAAAACAACAAGTCTATAATTCTGAGCGCTGTTTGAAGGTGTTCAAGGCGAATAAAGAGGACTTTTTGCGTCGATATGTTCCAATGGATAGAACATGGAGAAACCAGTAAATCTCGTCTAGAGCTGCCAAAAATGCAACACAATGGTGTTAAGGGTATGTCTGCGTTGTTGGAATGCATATGGCATTTCGTTTATCAACAACCCTGAAATGTTTAAGACAATCAAAAGCAACATGGTCTAACTGGATCGATTCAAGAAAAAAATTTCGAAATACAGCTCTACTTGTGAAAAAGAAAGTGAACAGTAGCAAGGAACCTCGATCGAAGTCCATATTTTGGAATGCGTACGATATATTACCTCGAAAATGGCAAATGGTAATTGTCACATGGCCCAACTGTATCGATTGAAGGAAAGAATCTTTAGGGTGGCACGTGTGATGAACAAAAATCAAAATTGTAATAATCATAATAACATTATTACGAATAAACTAGTTATATATAATGATGAACACTCCTAATTGGAATTTTCAGTGAGCAATGAATAACAGTTGCAGAAATATCTTACGAAAACAACGATAGGCTAAACAATTAGTTGTTCTTGTAGCCCCATTCAAAGGATTATTATAAAAGTAATAACGATAATTGAGGACAATCATGAATTGACCTCCTAAGCGCAAATTCAGTCTTACTCAACCATCTCAACTTCTCAATTATACGTATCGGTATATCACAAAATAATGAATAATCCACATTTACAAATCATTCACAATTAAGAAAAATTTTGTACATCTATCATATATTATTGGTGATATTAGTTTTCTGAAGATTGAATAAGTACTGAACTAGCACACGTAAAATCGTCAACAACAATTTGGATTTCACGCTTCTCACTCCTCTCTCTACATTCTCACTCTTTAATGGATGTATTAGATTAGGGACATAGTTTACAACTACTCGTCCATTCTGAAATTTAAAAACCTCTTAAAAAACGTATTTGAATAATAGATATATCTCGAAACTCCAGTACCTAAAATGTATGATTTTTAATTTGAGAATTTTATATGTCTACTGGAATAAAAGCATAGTTTTGCTATAACATTTTGATTCAATTTTTTTTCGATTCTATCTTGTATGTCATATATTATGAATTATCCCTTTACAAGATTAAATTGAAAAAAAAATTGAATCAAAATGTTATAGGAAAACTATGTTTCTATTTTCTACTTCAGTAGACATATAAAATTCTCAAATATATTATACTACTCCAAAATATAAAGGAATCTATAGAAAATAAAGAAAATTGACATAAGATGAATAACATACAGCTAATACGGTGAAATTTCATATAAAACTATAAATAAAAAATTGTATATATATATATATATATAGATATATATATATATATATATATATATATATATATATATATATATAGATATATATATATATATATATATATATATATATATATATATTTATATATATATATATATATATATTTATATATATATATATATATATATATATATCTATGGCGCAAACCCAGAACAACTAAGAAGAATGCTGGAGTTGGTCACAGCTTTTAGCGAGTCAATAGGGATGGAGTTGGGGATCAATAAGTGCGCCGTATTGGATGTCCGAAGGGGTAAGATCGAGGACAATAAGGAGGGGACAACACTGAGCAATAACATAACCATACCAGCTCTGAGTAAGGAAGTCCCATATAAATACTTGGGAATCAAGCAGGCATTGGAAATAAAAACCCCTGAAATGAAACAATGCTTCAAAGAAAAGCTGCTGCCCAGAGTTTCCCTGCTCCTTAAGGCAAATCTTAACTCAAAGTCCCTCTTTACGGCCATTAACATCTGGGCAATCCCAAGCATGACGTATTCGTTCGGAATCCTCAGTTGGTCAACAACTTACCTCCGCGCGCTGGATAAAGATATCAGGTCAATGCTGACAAAATATGGAGTTCACCATCCCCACTCCTCTACAATCAGGCTTTACCTTCCGCGACATCAAGGAGGAAGAGGACTAACGAGCTTAGAGGAAGCTCATGGAAAAAACGTCAGTGATCTAAGAGAACACTTCCTGAGGGACAACTCACCTTTCTTCAGAGCGATCTGTGAGGCTGATGATAAAATGTCCGCGCTAAAGCTCGCTGAACCGACATATCAGCTCTCCTGGCCCTCTGTGGAGGAACGTATCCAAGAGTGGAGCACCAAGGCCTTGCACGGCAGATACCCTACTCACCTGCAAAGTAGAGAGGTAGAAAAAACAGAGTCGATAACTTACCTGCGTGCGGGCTATCTATACCCGGAAACGGAAGGAAGGCTTTTGGCGATTCAAGATCAAGTGATGCCCACCAGGATGTACATGAAGCATATCGCCAAACAAGCGATTTCATCAGATCGGTGTCGGAGGTGCGCCCAGGGCGCGGAGTCTATACAGCATGTCACCTCCTCGTGCCCCATACTCGCTCCTAGGGAATATCTTGATAGGCACAACGCGATGGGAAAGATATACCACCAGCAGATTGCCCTGAGGTTAGGATTGCTTCAGAATGAGGTGGAACAACATTTATACTCACCTAAAGTCCTCCTGGAGAATCAGCGCTATAAGGTGTATTGGGACGCAACGCTGGTGACCGACAGAGGAGTGGCTCACAACAGACCAGATATTGCCATCTTCGACAATGAAAAGGAAACATGTTTGCTGCTGGACTTCACTATACCCGCAGATGATAGTTTGGCGAGGGCATACTCGGAGAAGATAACAAAATACTCTGATCTCGCCTTCCAACTCCGTGAAATGCACCGGTTGAAATCTGTAAACGTGCTCCCGCTGATTATATCGGTGAATGGGTTGATAGAAAAGCACTTACCTGAGAATACTCGGAGACTCTGCCTGGATCAGCGCGTGATTTCCGGTTCGCAAAAACAAATAATTCTGAGTACGACAAGAATAGTAAGAAAATTTTTCCAAGGCCCGTAGCGGCGGTGCACGGCTTGGTAAATAACCCGGCGTGCATAGCATAAGACCCGTAAAAGACACGGTGGTTAAAAAAATATATATATATATATATATATATATATATATATATATATATATATTTATATATATATATATATATATATATATATATATATATATATATTTATATATATATATATATATATATTTGAATAATTTAGAATAAATTTAATTTAAGAATTTTTCTGAAACTTCTACAATATATACCAAAAAACATATTTCAACTTACTAAGATAGTAATACTATACATAAATGTTTAAATACAAACTATAGTCCGTCTAGAAAGTATCCGGAAAAAACAAAGCTCAATTGTAATTATTTATAATATATTTTCAATTCTTGAATTGGAAAATTATAACAGAATATTCATCTTATTTACTTAGATAACCTCCATTTAACTGTAATAACAGAATATTCATCTTATTTACTTATACAACCTACATTTAACTGTGAACACGTAGACATGGATGCTTCGGAGAGAGGAAATGTAGCTGTGGTATTGTTTTTGGATCTCTCTAAGGCTTTTGATTGTGTTGACCATGAGCAGCTCTTATTGAAACTGGAAAGTGTGGCATTAGAGATAAACAACTTAATTTTATGAGAAATTACCTGCAGAACAGAAAACAGAGAGTAAGAATATCATTACGTGGAGAAGAATTTACATCAGAAGATGGAGACATAACCACGAGCATTCCACAAGGTAGCATACTAGGACCATTACTATTTCTTATTTATATTAACGAAGTCGACTCTTTTTTGCCAGCAAATTGTACATCATTAAATTTTGCGGATGATGCAAATGTTTTGATTGGATGTGATAATGTCCCTTCATCGATTGAGTGCCTCAAATTAGTAGTAAAAGACCTATTCAACTGGAGCTGTGATGACAAACTTGTTCTGAATCGATAAAAAACTGTGTGTAATTATCTCTTTACGGATAGATCAAAGCAAATTTTCCCAAAAGGTATTAACTATGAAGATCATGAAATTATAGTAAAGAATGATGTTGCATTTTTAGGAGTTTCAATTGATGAAAATTTGAATTGGAAAAATCATGTCGAACAACTAAGAAAAAATTAAACTCTGTAATATATTTTTGAATGTAGTAAAAAACAAGTCGATGTAAATATATTGAGGACCATTTACTTTGCAAATTTTCAATCTTCAATATATTAGGGTATAATTTTTTTGGGGTGGTTCCTCATGTATTGGTAGAATATTCGTTACTCAAAAATTGGCAATAAGAACAATGCTGGGCTTAAAATATAGAGAAACCTTTAGAACTTTGTTCAAGAAAAATAAATTATTGACAGTTTATGGGCTTTATATATATCGCTTATTGGTATTCTTCCACAAACATAATACAGTCGACTCTCGTTAATTCGAAACTCGAGGGACTCTTGAAATATTACGAATTATCGAGTGTTTGAAATATCAAATGGTTTGAAATTTGTGAGAGAAAATAAATAAAACTTCGAATTATTAAGTGTTGGTTAATTTTTATTTATTAATATAAAAATGACAAGAATTAAGAGGTACATTCGTGTACATACATGTATTCGTAATGTGAATTAATTAATCTTTCGAAAGAACTTTGTTATACTGGTTTGCTTTAAAGCACAATTCTGCTGCTCACACTGCTCAATAACTTTTTTAAGAGAAAAAGAGCCTGAAATGCTTTTTCATCACTTTCGTTTTGTAGACAGAAGCTTTGTAAGGTATCAAATGAGGATCTTGCTTCCTTAACTGACACCTCCGCCAAAGGTTCCGATGTATCGTCCTCATCTTCATCGTTACTTTGCGTATCTGTCGCAGATAAATTTTCGCCATCGGTTAGTGAACCTGAGACAGCAACATTTTCATCCACTTGAACAAAATCAGAAAAACTCACACCGCTGATGTTAACTAATGGTTCTATTGCTGGTTCTTCATCATCTATAAGTATTGGAAGATTTTCTTGATTTTCTTTTAAGAAACCGGATTTTTGAAGCAGTTGGGAATCGTTAGGGGTGTTACAGCTCTCCATGCTTTGTCAATTAGTAAAATAGCTGTCAGAACCGTGATATTTGCAGTTAGCTGTTTGTCGAGAGATTCTAAAACGATCTTAACAATTTCTTTGCGATAGAATGTCTTAAAATTATGGATAATCCCTTGGTCCAATGGTTGCAATTTGGAAGTTGTATTTGGCGGAAAGAAGTAGAGTTCCACGTTAGACAATGTAGGAGGACTGTTGTGGACAGTGCAGTTGTCTAAAAATAGTAAAATTTTCCGCTTTTGTCGTTTCATGTCCCCATTAACTGTTAAAAGCCAATTGTTAAAAAGTTCTGTCGTCATTCAAGCTTTTTTGTTAGCACGATAATCAGTTGGAAACGATTTCACTCCTTTGAAACATCGCGGTTTCATTGCTTTTCCTATCACTAAGGGTTTAAGTTTTTCCGATCCATCCATATTTACTGCAAGTAAAACTGTCAACCTCTCTTTACTATGTTTTCCTCCGTGACATTTTTCATCTTTAAAAGTAAGCGTCTTGTCCGGTAAACATTTAAAAAATAGGCCAGTTTCATCAGTATTAAAAATGTCTCGGGCATCATAGTTTTCAATCAAGGTCTTCAATTTACCGTGCCAATCTAAACAAACTGCATCATCAACACTTCCACTTTCCTCACAAACTTTTTTAAAAACAACTCCATTTCTCTTTTTGAAATTTGTAAGCCACCCTTCACTTGCCGCAAAGTTTTGGATGCTTAGAGTAGACGCGAACTCTTTTGCTTTTTCCTTCAACAAGTTCCCGCTAATAAACACTTTTTGTCCTCTACACTGTCTTAGCCAAATGACCAGGCTTTCTTCCAGACGAGGAAATTCACCTTTAGTAGTTCGTTTCCGTACTCCAGCAGTTTGAGCAGCATTAATTTTCTCCTTGTGCTTTATTATTGTTGAGAGAGTACTCAGAGGAATCTTAAATTCTTTTGCAACATCACTCTTCTTCTCACCTTCTTCTACTTTTTCGATTAACTTTTTTTTTTTCAGCAATCGTCAAACATCTATACTTTCTAGGGCTCATAACTAACACTAACTTTCAATCTGCATACCAACGAAAGAGTAACAGTAACTGAATAACTAAACAAACCAATTCGTAAGAAGTGTGTGCGTCAAATAGTCAAACTAATCATAACAAAAACAAAGGCTCGTGTATCTTGATACAAGTTTGAACTTGTCGCAAAATGTACTTACAATCTTTCCGCCTCTTCTCTCTGCAACTTTGAATTGTTGAGTGTTGGACGCTGATGAGTTCGAATTAACGCGTCGTTTTGTTAAATAGCAATGATTTTTTCGTTCGAATTACCAAGTGTATGAAAATGTATTGATTTAGTTCGAAATATAAAGAGATTTAGTAGGGAACTCGTGATAACTTTGAATTATAGAGAGGTTCGAATTATCGCAGGTTTGAATTAACAAGAGTCGACTGTAACTACTTTTTGCATTATAAAAATGTAAATATACTAGACTCATGTACCCACTCTTATTTTCTAGCCACTCAGTTACGAAAAGCATCCTCTCTATCCCAAAGATTATAGAATATAAGAGTTTTAAAAAAGAAGTCCATAAGTGCTTGATAGACTGTGAACCTTATGACATTAAAGAGTATGTGAATTTTTGTGATTGAGAATATTGTAATTTTGACTTGTTTCAAATTTGTAGTTCACTATAATTGCTGAAATAAATATTTACTTACAAGATTACTTACTTAAACACTTGACTTAACGTCGAGATACACCCGAAACTAGATCACCTCCATAATTTTCGGTGATGGTAGTCTAGGACTATAAAACTGATTGAATTAAATCATCTATATTTCATGGCGCTGGTGTTCTTGCATCCAAGCTTGAGTATAAGCTGAAGTATGGCATCTTGCATCATTCTGCTGAAAACGCCACCCTTCTGGATATAAAGCATGCGCCGTTTCAAATAGAAAATCGCCATAAAAAACATTTTACACAAATATTCTACTTATTTTCTCTCTTCTAGTTGTGACATTATTTCATAAATTGTGTATCTGTTGAAAATCAACAATATTTGACAAATAGTGTTGCCATCTAACTTTGGCCATAACCGACTATCTGTACAACCTATTTTATATATTACTTTTGTCTTAGAATGTTACAAAAAAAAGTATACTCAAGTTATGAAAAATAACAAATTTCGGATACTTTCTACACGGGCTATATATATATAAATGTATGCTTATGTAAGCACATATAAAAATAATATATTATATATGTATACACATATATAATATATGTAAGCACATATATATATATATATATATATATATATATATATATATATATATATATATGTGCTTACATAAGCATACATAAACAAAAAAAAATAAAAGAAAAATCTACTATTCCAAAATTATATACAAACTTATAATAAAGGATAGAATAAAAAAATAGTTAAACCAGAACTTCAACAAAGGATAATAGTTTCAACTTGAGAAAGTTTTTTAAGGCATTAAAAAATATTTTGTATCAATTGTTTTGTGATACCTTCTTAGTTTCTTGATATATTGTAGAAGTTTCCAGAAAGATTTATGAATTTTATTTAAATATTTCTATCAAGTAGATGTTAATTCATTTTTTCAATTATGGATTAATTTCATATAGAATTATTTCTGTCTTTATCATTGGACATTGTTCGGGAAGAATAAGATCTGTTTTGCGTTTACTGTGTTTGAGTATGCTTGGATTTGAATTATTGCAAGTCATTTCTCTAGCGTCTTCAATACATCAGACAAGTGTGGTAGGTTTTTTTATTACCGAATTTAATCTGTTTAATTGCTAAGTTATGAAAAAAAGGACATTTTGAACAGCGTAACAAAAAACGTGTTGTCTGAAACTCAAAACAATTCGATCTAGATGTTATCGACAGATGTTCAATGGCAATTGGCAATCAGCTGTTACAATTTAAAAATTTAATGATTTGGAGCCTTTTTTTGAAAACGAGTATCTGTCAATTTGTATTTCTAATTTATTGTAAAAGTTTCAAGAAAGAATTCTGAATATAAATTTCTTCAAGTACTTCTATCAAGTGAGTATCACCTCAAATGTTACCTTATATATTAGAATCATAATATTTCATATTAATTATTCATATCATGATACTAGTTCAATATACATACTATAGAAGTTTACAGAAATCCGTGTCGCCCTTACGCCCCATTCGCGCCGGATATTTATATATTATTCCCGCCGTTTCGTGTTTAATGTCCGCAACCCACATAAAGGCAATGTTTTTTCGTTCTATTATCGTGAGAATTATCATGTATTAGCAAATGGTCTTTTATTTATATAACTGTAAAGTGCAAATTATATCGGAAGAAAAAAAGAAGAGGCGGCAGTATTGTGTAGAGTATAGAGTGGGCCATCTAGAGTTTGCATTTCGAAATAGTAGTTATTCCGAGTCTGGGAACACTTCTATCATTCGTATTTTGACAGGAAGTTATTATTATTATTTGACATTAACGAAATGGGGTTGACTAAAACTGGAGAACATGGAAAACCTATTAGCAAAATGGTGAATATTCTATCAAAACTAATAGAAATTAACGTGGAAAATTCAGTAGAAATGACACGGCAGTTTGTAGATCAATTAGTGCGGTAAGTTCATCAAACTGGGTCGTTATATAATTAAAAGAAAAACCATTTACGTTCTCCTCCAGTGAGCTCATCTGAAAATATTGCTGCTAGAGCTCAGATTGTGGCTGAATATCCATCAGGATCTACACGTCATCGTGCTCAAGAATTGAACATTTCTCGCACTTCCCTGAGGATAATTTTGCATGAAGACCTCATTATGGAGACTCACAAAATTCAGCTAGTGCAAGAGATGAAGCCTCGTTACCATTCAAAGCATTTCCACTTCGTTCAAGGGACTAACGATCGCATGGCCGAAGAAGCGCATTTTTCCAGAAAAATCATCCTTAGATGATCTTATTTTGAAAAAAATTTACACAGTTTTTATGTTTCACAGTTTACTCAGACTCCTGATACGTGTTTCGGTCTTTCGACAATCTTCAACGGAGTTGAAAAAGTAACTAAACTTAAATATTGAATTGTATCAGTCCTTACTTGGTGAAATTCCATATTAAATAATTTGAAATAAGGTTATTCTGATTTTCACAAATTTTTATTGTTAAACTCACAACAATTGTTTCGCTATCACAGTAGCATCATCAGGTAAGATCACATTTTAAATAACTAAGCTTGTTTCCGAAATCCGTGGCTATTTATATTACAGTAACTACAATAAATTTTTATTAGGCACTAAAACCCAAAAAACGGTCCCTGCAAATTCCAGCTTATCTGAATATATTTAACAGAGGTGAGCTATTTAAATCTATTTGTTCGTTAAGTAATATTCCAATTTTATTATGTTTATTTATCTCTAGGGATTCTAACAGATTTAAGGCATAACTTTTGCTTTCTATATGTAGAATTTCAAAGTTATGGTTGAAATTATGTCCTGTTTCTAACAAATGGTTGGAATATGTGGAATTGCTTTTATTATTGAGGAAACTCTTCAAATGTTCACACATCCTATGACGGAACGTTCTTCCAGTTTGACCTATGTAAATTTTAGGGCAATCACCGCAGGTTAACTTATAAACCCCAGATTTATCATCCTTATGTGTGTAGTCTTTATTATTTTTGATAAATTTACTCAAGTTTAAATTAGTTTTGAATGAAGTTCTCAAATTATATTTATTTTTGAGGTATGTAGCAATTTTCTCAGAAATACCTTTAGTGTAATTTAAGGAAATGTATGTTATTTCTGAGAAAATTGCTACATACCTCAAAAATAAATATAATTTGAGAAGTTCATTCAAAACTAATTTAAACTTGAGTAAATTTATCAAAAATAATAAAGACTACACACATAAGGATGATAAATCTGGGGTTTATAAGTTAACCTGCGGTGATTGCCCTAAAATTTACATAGGTCAAACTGGAAGAACGTTCCGTCATAGGATGTGTGAACATTTGAAGAGTTTCCTCAATAATAAAAGCAATTCCACATATTCCAACCATTTGTTAGAAACAGGACATAATTTCAACCATAACTTTGAAATTCTACATATAGAAAGCAAAAGTTATGCCTTAAATCTGTTAGAATCCCTAGAGATAAATAAACATAATAAAATTGGAATATTACTTAACGAACAAATAGATTTAAATAGCTCACCTCTGTTAAATATATTCAGATAAGCTGGAATTTGCAGGGACCGTTTTTTTGGGTTTTAGTGCCTAATAAAAATTTATTGTAGTTACTGTAATATAAATAGCCACGGATTTCGGAAACAAGCTTAGTTATTTAAAATGTGATCTTACCTGATGATGCTACTGTGATAGCGAAACAATTGTTGTGAGTTTAACAATAAAAATTTGTGAAAATCAGAATAACCTTATTTCAAATTATTTAACTAAACTTAAAATTGAAAAGGTTCTCTTATTACACTTAAGACATCTGTGTATTTTTATGGCGCATGGAAATAACAGCATCCAATATAAGGGAGTTCCCAAAGAGTATCTGGGAATTTTTTAAATTCTTCTTTTTCTCAATGCCTTTTTTGATTGAAAGAATCTCCAAATAGTCCATCAATTTACCCTTTTCAACAATATATAGTAAAGTAACATCTTTCTCATTAAAAACATTATTATTTTCTGTACACTGTTCTACAAAATCGGTTTATTTCTGGTTTTTTTAAATAGGCATCCTATGTTCTTTGATTCTATGTTGTAAACATCGACTTGTCTATCCTATATATGTACATTCATCACATTTAATTTGATAAATCTCCAATTCTGAAAAATTGGGGTTCCTTTCTTTATTGTTTACCAACATCTTAGGTAAATTATTTCTATATACTGCTAAAGAATTAATTCCCATTTTATGAAGACCATAAGATCCGTTTGCTGAAATCTGAAATAATTTAGCTTAGATGTTGGTGAACAATAAAGAAAGGAACCCCAACTTTTCCGAATCGGGGATTTATCAAATTAAATGTAATGATTGTAATACTACATACATTCTGTCAAGAAAGTACCGGGAATTATCGATTTAAATCTGGCGGGGCAATGAGGCAGGTAAAAATTTTTTTCCTAGGTTGGTACCACTGTCCTTAATTACTATGCCAAGCTTGAGCGGGATCTGTCAACTAGTGTGTTTGCAACAGCTGATTAAGTCAGTCGATGTCAGAGTGCGTGCCGATTTTTACTATGGGTGATTACGTAGAGCAAAGAATTTGTTTAAAGTTTTGTGTTGCAAATGGATTTTCGTGTGCCGATGCATTGAAAATGTTGCAAAAGGCCTTTGGTGATAATGCTCTTTCGAAAACTCGTGCATATCAGTGGTACAGAGCCTTCAAGGACGGTCGTGAAGTGGTCGAAGACTTGCCTCGTTCCGGACGCCCATCGACGGCTTCGATCGAAGATAACGTCGATAAAATTAAGGAAAAGGTGCTGGAAAACCGTCGTACCAGCTTGAGAGAGATAGCACATGATCTTAAGATATCCCACGAGTCCGCACGTACGATTTTGATTGATATTTTGGGCATGAGAAAGGTGGCCGCACGACTCGTACCGAAAGACCTGAATTTTCTTCAAAAACGTCATCGCGAACAGGTTGCTTCAGACATGCTGGATCGCTGTAATTCCGATTCTACATTCATGGAACGCATTAAAACTGGTGATGAGACCTGGGTCTACGAGTACGATATGCAAACAAGCCAGCAATCATCGGAATGGGTGGCAAAAAATGAGCCGAAACCGAAAAAACCACGCCAAAGCCGCTCGAAAATGAAGGTGATGCTCATTGTTTTCTTCGATATCCGTGGCGTGGTGCACAACGAATTCGTTCCAGAGGGTCAGACGGTAAACAAGGAGTATTACCTAGGCGTTATGAAACATTTGCGTGAGCGTTACCGTAAGAAACGGCCCAATTTGTGGGCGAACGACTCATGGATTTTGCATGACGATAACGCGCCTTCTCACCGAGCTACGATTGTGACTGACTTTCTCGCCAAAAACTCAACAAACGTGCTTCAGCAACCACCGTATTCGCCGGATTTGGCTCCCTGCGACATTTTCCTCTCCCCAAAACTAAAATTGCCCCTTCGTGGCACCCGTTTTGAGTCGATTGAAGCCATAAAACAAAATTCGGCGCGAGAGCTAAAGTCCATCCCGGAAAGCGCCTATAAAAAATGTTTCGATAATTGGAAGTGCCGTTGGCATAGATGTATTGGAGCAAATGGAGCCTATTTTGAAGGCGACCCAATAAATTTTGACGATTAAATGTAAAAATGTTGTTTTAATTGAAAATTCCCGGTACTTTCTTGACAGAGTAGTACATGGGACAGACAGGCCGATGTTCACAACGTAAAATCAAAGAATCTAGGATGCCTATTTTGAAAAACCAGAAATCAACCTGTTTTGCAGAACATTGTATACAAAATAATAATTTTTTTAATGAGAAAGATGTTACTTTACTACATAATGTTGAATGGGTAAATTGATGGACTATTTGGAGAATCCTACAAAAAGCCAGTAAAAAAAGCGAATTTAACAAACTCCAAAATACTCTTTGGGAACCAACTTATATTGGATGCTGTTATTTCCATGCGCCATAAAAATACACATATGTCCTAAGTGTAACAGAAGAACCTTTTTAATTTCAAGTTTGGTTACTTTTGTACTCTTTTGAAGCACGTGTCAGGATTATGCATAAACTGTGAAACACAAAAACTGTGTGAAGTTTTCAAATCAAATTGTTATAATGTTTCACCTAGAGCCAACCGCATACTCCATTCATTGAATCTTCAGATGAAGCTCATTTTCAACCCAGAGAACTAATTTTTGTGGGGATCCGTTGAGGATAACCCCGAAATGATTAATGCCTTGACACATGCCATTCATGAGATTGAGCCCCAAATAATTGGGAATGTACTAAAAAACTTGGTTGATCGGATGGGGTACAGTAGCCGGTGGAGGCGGTTATTTGAATGAAGTTAATTTTTATTCGTAAATGTTGAGGTTCAACCTTTCTAATAACTTTGAAAGAATACTCATTCATTTTTTAGTTATAGCCGATCAAAAATGCAAATGTAAAATTTCACCCCTTATATTAAATATGGATTTTTTAGGCATCATTGTAAACTATTTGTGGAATTAAACGTTTTAAAATGAAACGATAAAGTCTTCTACCAGCAGAAAAGAAATTATAACCACTGTGCTCTATAAACCAGCTGCAGATATTATTCGAAAAATTCCTTGGAGTAATATTTGTGTGCAAAGACTAATCGATTAGATGGCTAAACGTTTGCAGACTTGTCCATTTTCAATTCAGGTCGATGAATACACTTTAACCATCAATGAGAAGCATTATTATTATTTTTCGTGAGATTTATTAAGGATGAGATAATATGTCAGGAACTTTGCTACAAATTTGGAAACAGATACAAAGGAAGAAACTATGTTCAATACTTTGGAAAAGTTTTGTGCCAAAAAAATATTTTTGATGAGAGTATTTTATCAGTTGCTACGGAATGCGTGCCGGCGTCAAAAATATTTCAGAACGTGCTTACAAAATAAAGTTCCTGACGTGCTTGCTGTGCATTGTGGTCATCACCAGCACTTAGTTCCGAAAAATCTGAGAACCACATTCATACAGCACTACAATATGTTGTCAAATAAATTTAAAAAATCAGAAGTAACTCGTTGATTGACAGATAATTTAGTCAGCTTTGCTTTGGTAATGATGAAGATTTCAAACTATTCCTGCTTCTAACAGAGGTACACTTGTTGTTAGGTATCTTTGGTTAAAATAGAATTGAATGTCATTTTCGAAAAACGTACTAGTTGTGATCCAAAATGCGCAATAAAATACTTAGAAGGTTTTACTTTACCTATGAATTCTTACTTGGTGTGCCTGGATATAGATAATATGTCTCTAAGTATGGCGACAATAGGCATAAGGCTCCCAAAATCCTTGATCCATCTTATGTGAATCCTTTTTTGATTTTATTACACTTCTAGAACAATGGTTGCAGAAAAGCACTTTCAATTTAATGATTAAATATATAAATAATAAATCAGCCTAGCCATGGACTCACGAAATAATCCAATATCTTGCAGATATTTTTATGTCCGATATAAAAAACAGAATTCAAAATATACATTATCAGTGAGTATAAATTTTTGGTACGGATACGTGGATGATATACTTACTTGCATGTTCGGAACATTCAGACAACTAGGGCAATTTAAAAATTACTTAAACTGAATTCGCCTTAAAATTAAATTCAAATTCGAAAACAAATAAATAAGATTTTTGCACCTCCCAATTTCACATTGCAGTTATGGAATTGAATTCAACGTGTTTCGAAAATCCACATCCACTCATATACAGGGTGTTTCACGCATGATTGTACAGAGTTTCAGGGCAGATGCAGGACATTTTGGTGAGTTTGAATCATTGGTCGAAATATGTCCTAAATATATTAGTTCAAGAGATACACAATGTTTTATTTATTTTATCAAAAACTTTCAATCGGCATAACTCTTGAACGCCTGAATGGATCTTCATGATAATTTGAGGGAATGAGTATAGGCCAATGCTTAATATTTGCACGTAATCAATTGTCGATAGTGCAGGTCCGGACTGAGAAAATTATATTCTTTATCCCACATCTTTCAAAACACCCTGTACATCGAATTTTCGAAAAGTGAAATTCTTCTCAGAATCTGCAATGAATACTCTTTCAAAGAAGCTCATTTGAAATAATGACGCAGTTCGCATCAATATTTTATGAGCTATTGAATATCTGGAATTTTCGATTCATAGACACACGCATGTAAAACGAAATATTTTTCGACATCTTATTTACACTTTCGCAAATAAAGTATTTTATACCCCTTCCCCTATAAAATTTCGTATGTGATTTGTTTTCGAAAATTTCCCTATTTCTTTTTGACCCCTGCTAGCTCTTGTATTGAATGTTCTGGAGCTTTCATTAGCCTTTTTTTCTGGTCCACTATTTATCTTCTCACATGCTGCTTGAATCGATCTGAAGCTTAAGATATCATTTATTTTCAATGCTATGTGAAAGATCACAGAAGAAATTCGTTTACTCTGAATTCAACCCATTACAAAATCTAAGTGGCTCATGCTGAAAATTTTGACATTTCAAACCATTGTCGGGATATTATTAAAATATTAGGAGTACAAATAAGTTTCCGCCGTTTTATTGTAGATGGTGCGGCACGGAGTTTCGGTTAGCTTTCGCAGATGATAACTGGCTTAAAAAATAGTTTGGACATTCAAGAACAACATAACCTATTAATATCATTGATTTTATATTGGTCAAATATAATTTTTATAAGTTGAAAATGTCAAAATTTGAGCCAAGTAAGCGTCATTTGCGGGAAATATTAGTTTACTTCTTTAATTTAAAGAAATCTGCTGCTGAGGCGCATCAATTGCTCGTAGAAGCATATGGTGAGGGTGCTTTGAGGGAGAGAACGTGTCGAGAGTGGTTTAAAAAGTTTAAAAACGGTGATTTCGACGTAGAAGACAAAGATCGCAGTGGAAGGCAAAAAAATTTACGAGGATGCAGAATTGGAGGAATTATTGTGGGAAGATTCATCTCAAACACAAAAAGAACTTGCTCTAACGTTAGAAGTCACTCAGCAAGCAGTCTCACATCGTTTAAAATCATTCAAATTATTCTTCTGCATGACAATGCTCGTCCACATGTTGCGGCTCCCGTGAAAAAGTACTTGGAAACACTTGATTCGGAAGTGTTACCCCACCCGCCGTATTCACCAAACATTGCACCGTCCGATTATCACCTGTTCTGGTCCATGGCACATCTGACGGCTCTGACGGCGCAGCGGTTCACATCTTATGAGGATACCAAAAATTGGGTTGATTCGTGGATAGCCTCAAAAGACATGGAGTTCTTCAGACGTGGGATTCGAATGCTGCCTGAGAGATGGGAAAAAGTGGTTGTAAGTAATGGGCAATATTTTAAATAAATTCATATTACCGTTCTTCTATAATAAATATTTAATTTGTGTTAAAAAACGGCGGAAACTTATTTGTACTCCTAATAGAAAAATACGCAAGTGGTAGATTGTTGTACCAGGACTCTTGAATGATGGAAACAATATTCCAAGAGAAATTTACTTTCCATATGATGGAACTCCGGCACATTTTACCCGTGAAATTGTAGCGTATTTGAATTAAGTTCATCCAGATCATTGGTTTGGTAGAGGGAGACCTCATGACTGGCCTGCAAGATCCCCATATCTTACATGCTGGGATTACTTTCTCTGGGGGCACTTAAAAAATGAAGTTTACTCTGAAGAAATCATAGACAGGGAGCATATGATTAATCGTATTCAAGCTGCATGTGAAGCAATACGAAATCGACCGGAAATTTTGAAGAAAGCTGTAGCTCATTTGATCACAAGAGCTAGAAAATATTTAGAAGAGAGAGGGGGTGTTTTCGAAAACAAGTTATAGTTTTTTCTTATATTTATTGTCAATTTTTTTCAGTTCCACACATGTTTATAAGATACATTTTATATTTTAATTAATAAGTCCATTTTATAATAATAAATAAAAATAAAAAAAAGAAAAATAAATAAAATAATTAATAGTCCAATTAAATGTTCAATGTTAACTCGAGTTTTCGGTTTAATTTAGTTTTAGAAAAAATATTTGATGTTGCCCCTACATTCATGTATTGGATGGAATAAGATGCAGCACAATACCTAAGTCTTGTTACTGAGAATTTCAATCGATTCAATATGAATAGACGCATTATTCGGAGATTCACAGGTTCGTGTTTACTATAAATTGAAAATTCCTGATATTCAATGGTTCATAAAATGATGATGCGAAGTGGGCCATTGATCCTAATAGGCTTGTTTGAAGAGTATTTATTGTAGATTCTGAAGAGAATTTCGCTTTTTGAAAATTGGATGTACAGGGTATTTTACAAGATGTGGGAAAAAAGTGTAATTTTCTCAGTCTGGACCTATGCTATCGATAAGTCATTATGGGCAAATATTTGGCATTGGCTTATACTCATTCCCTCAAATTTTCATGAGGATCCATGCAGGCGTTCAAGAGGTATGCCGATTGAAAGTATTTGATAAAATACATAAAACATCCTGTAATTCTTAAACGAATATAGTTAGGACATATTTCGAGCACTGATTCAGACTCACCAAAATGTCCTGCATCTGCCTTGAAAGCCTGTATAATCATTCGTGAAACATTCTGTATATTATGTACAACAGCGATTCGATGATTCCGAGTGCTATTTGGAGCTGTTTAAGCGGAATGAACAGAATTTTTTGAGTCATTTCACAATAGATCTATTACTGCACGTCTGAAGCAAAAGATCGTTAGCGGAGTAGACATCAGTGGGTGAACTCATCCAAAGCGCAGCAAACTACCGGCAAGGTTATAACATTTTTGATATGTTCATCAGCTACCTTGAAAAGAGCAAGACACTTAACAAAGATTGCTACATAGCCCAACTGGAATGATCGAACCAGGAAATTTCACCTTATATGCAAAGGAAAAGTTCAAAATGTATACCTGAAGAAGCCACAGTGTTGGCAAAATAATTGTTGCGAAATAATTGATTGTATAAAAATTCTTTGTTATTCTACTCAATGTAAAGAAAGAAGAAATCTCTCAAGGCAGTGCACCGTAACACAAGTCGTTGCCTACGATTGTAAAATTACACGAATTAAAGTTCCGCACCCTACGAGTATTCTACAGATTCGATATCCAGTTACTTTCATCTGTTTCTTTGGAGGTCGGAGCGCTGGTTCTTGATTGAAATTCTGTCGATTAGCAATCAAATTTGATCGAGCAAATTTTGTTTTCTTAATTAAAACGGGAATTTATCAGCCGATATACTACAATCCTACCAAAACCGTACCCGTTTCATAGTAATCATGAATTGTGCGATTATCGAAAAAATTTAAGGAATTTTAAAACCCTAATATTTTTATATAGTTCGTTTTATTGAACTGTGGCGGTGTCGTGAAAATGAATCGGTGTCATTATTCTTCTCCTTTCCGTTTCGAAGTTACTTTGACAGATATTGAGAAACTTCAACATTAGAGAAGGATATTACAGCGTGTACTTTATTTCACAACAGAAATTCGACAAGTAATTTCGATACTAGAGACTTCCGGCTACCGACTGAAGCAAAATCTGAGTTCCCGGTAAATCATTGGATATGAAAGTAAGCTCTACTTTAACAAATGAAATTTCTTTGAATTCAAAGCGTATTTATTGCCCTGGTGGTGAAAGATTTCAGTGAGAATATTGATTTCTTACCTTGATTATAACTCAACGAGACCTCAAATATCAAAAATTCAAAGTTGTCCATTAAAATTTTAAAAGATTACATGCAGGCAAGGAATCTTCATTTCATGTGAAAATTTTTACATCAAATTTAATCGTTTTTCACGATCAACACAACAGCTGATAAGTGACGAGTTGAACTTTTTTGGTTAAATTTTGATTAATTCATCAACAAAGTTTCCTTCAAGTGCGATACAATCATTCCAGCGCTTCCCTGAACTGTTGATACCTTTCTTGAAGAATGACTTATCTTTGGCCTCAAAATAGGTGTTTGTTTCGGCTATCATCTCCTCATTCGAGTTAAATCTATTTCCGCCGAGCATTTGTTTTAGGTTTTTGATTGTCTAGGTCTTTACTTGACGGAAATTTATTTTCAATATAAGAAAAACAAATATTAACTTCCGCTATTTTATTGATATACACGACAATTGTTTCGTCAAACCATGACTTCATCAGGTGAGTATTTAAACTGAGGTATACAATGTAATACATGACCTTAAATATAACTGAAATAATATCAATCAAAAATCTTTAGAACATGTAGCTATCGATTCAGAAATTGCATTGAGAAATTGTCAAAATTCAAATATAGACAAGTGTATTTTTATCAATATAATAAAACAAGAAACATCAAATTATCAGTACAATAATAATAATCAAACAGTCAAATAAATCAGAAATAAAATTATAGAAAATTACCTAATATTTACTCGCGCAGACAAAGGAAATACAATCATAACATTAAACAAAATAGAATACATACAGAAAACAACTTCATTTTTAGACCAAAATAAATATAAAACTATCAAAAAAGACCCAACAGAAAAAAATCAAAAACAAATCAAATCAGTTATCCTTCAATCAAAAGCACTATTTGAAAATATTCCAAATTATGAATTAATTTTAATGAACCAATCAACACCCATTTTGTATTCTTTAATTAAGTTGCCCAAAGAGAATAATCCCATCAGACGCGTTGTTTCATTTGTCACAGCCCCGTCATATAAACTTTCAAAATCATTAATCAAAATTATACTAACAGAAACTAACTTTGAAGCCAAATTTGCAATAAAAAACTCTTATCAACTTATACAAAAAATTAAGCATACATATCCCAAGCAATGCCAAATTTGTTTCCTTTGATGTAAAAAACTTATTTCCTAGTATACCGGTCAGTGAAACCATAAAATTAGTTGATGATTTATTAATCCAAAAACGAACTAATCTTGTTGTAAAAACAGAAATATTAGACGCCTTAAACGTTTGCCTAGATCAAAATTATTTTATGTTCAACGGCACGTTTTATCTAGACGAAGAAAGTCTAACAATGGGAAACCCATTAAGCCCCTTGTTATCAGAAATATTCATGGATCACGTAGAAACCAATATCCAAAAACTCCCATATTTTAAAGATTTCGTTTATTGGTACCGCTATGTAGATGACATAATTTGTTTATTTAATGGCACAATTAGACAACTTGGTTCATTTTTGGAATCTATCAATAAATTATATGCAACAATTGAATTCAAACAGGAAGATGAAGCAAATAATAGCATCAATTTCTTAGATTTAAAAATCACCAAAATTAATAATAGACATGACTTTTTATATACAGAAAACCTACACATATAGATGGTACGATTCATTATACTTTAAACCATCCATTTTCACAAAAATTGTCAGCTTATAATAGTATGCTTTATAGATTGATTAACATACCCATGACGAAAGAAAATTTTTGACAAAGAGTATAAAACCATTAAACAAATAGCTTTCAATAATGATTTTAATCCGTTAATTGTAGACAATTTACTTGATTAAATAAATTACAAGAAAGCAATATCACTTGTATATCCAAAATTTCAAAATTCAAACGAAACCAAATTTATTTCATTAACTAACATAGGCCAAAAATCTGAAAAGATTGCTAGATATTTAAAGAAAAAAGAAAAATATAACATCTCTTTTAAAACTATTAATTCTTTAGGCAGCTTAATAAAAAATAATAAAGACGTCATTCGAAATTTTACTGGACTGTCACACTATCACAATTACTGTACGAGGAATTCTGATATATTGTGTCTGCCTCAGCATAGGACATCCAAATTTGAACTCTCCCCATCTTATAAGGGCATAATACTTTACAATAATTTGCCGGATGAAATTAAGAGATTGAACGATTTGAAATTTAAAACCAGCATAACACGAATACTGGCTGGAAAATGTTACTATAGTATGGCTGAATATTTAGGCGATGGGCATTTTGCATGATTTTTCTTACACTTAATTTTGTGTTTTTTTTTGTACTTATGATTATGTTCATTTTCACTGGACCTGTCCTATACATTCTTATGTAATGTCAAATGGATTAATAAACAATTAATTAATTAATTAAATTCCTAAAAACAAAAAATCAGGAGTTTACAAGTTAACATGTAATGATTACCCATGTGTATATGTGGGACAGACAGGCAGTTCATTCCAAAAAGGATACGAGAACATGAAAAATGTTACATTAATAATAAACCGAATTCAACTTATGCCACCCATTTGTTAGAGACTGGCCATAATTTCAATATGAACTATGAAATATTACACATAGAAAACAAAAGTCAGAAACTAAATTTGTTAGAAACTTTATAGGTCAATAGATAATTATATCTATTGACCTATAAAGTTTCTAACAAATTTAGTTTATTAAAAAGACAAATTTTATTGAATGATCAAATAGATTTAAACAGATCCCCCTACTTAATATTTTTCATTAATTGTATACCATCTCTTTCCACCCCTCTATTTTTTGTACCAGAGCTGTGAATTTAAGGTCATGTTTTGCATTGTATACCTCAGTTGAAATACTCAGTTGATGGAGTCATGGTATGACGAATCAATTTTCGTGTAAATCAATAAAATAGCGGAAGTTAACATTTGTTTTTCTTAATTTGTTTTAGGTCTACAAACAGGTGAAACTCCACATCTAGTGAATATGGTGGGTGCAGAAGCAATTCGGAGTGTAATTTCACTATCGTAGTCAATGTTTCTTACACGGTGCATTGTCTTGATGAAAAATCACATTTAGAGGTGCTTCTTCGGAATTTTCTCCTTCAGTCGATCCAGTTGGGCTATGTTACGATTGCTATTCACCATCTCGGTCTTTTAAAGATAGTTTATAGACAAAATACCATACTATTCTCAAAATACGAATGCAGTAGTCTTTTGCGCTTTTGACTACCTTAGGCGAAGTTCGTCGGATGCGATCTATTCAACTGACTTTTTTATTAAAACGTAGAGTCCAGACTGTCAAATATCGACGCAATGAAATTTATTTATTCCGCTTGAACAGCACCATACATCGATCGAAACTATTGACTCATTGTTGTTTTTGATGCACTGTTAACAAAGGTATCATCCACTTCAAAACCAGCTTTCTCGTAGACCTGCAAAACTAAGCCCTCACAGTACCTAGGAACAATAAACGTAAAGCATGCAATTAATAGAAAAAATTTAAAAGAAGTTTATCTACTGAGAGTAACCAAGGGTGAATGAAGGTACGATTATCTCGAATAACTGTTGAAGTCGCTCAGGAGGTCTATTTCAAAGAACCCCTCTCTCTTCTGCTTCAAATAGAGACACGATAAGGGCTTCTCTCTTATTTTTTATAGTCACAGAGCGCATGCATCAAGTTCCAGTGCCATAGAATGTGTAACAATTCGGCTACAATTATAATTTCAAAATGCCCGAGCCCAGTCGGTTTAATGGGTCGTGAGCCTGACCTCACAATTCCACAAAATGAAAAGATACAACTCCCAGACAAACAAGTCACTCGTTTTATTTACCACAAGTAATTTTTCTTACAAATTAGATATATAAATTTAGAGGAAATATACAATTTACTCTCTGACACTAGAGTAAATTTGAACAATATCATTACCGATAGAAGTTGAAAAATATACAGAAAATGAGTGTTTCTCAATATTACTATTAATATATACAAAATTTAGAGTTTCTCAATGTTACTTTCCTGGTCGGTTTAGAATGCAGGCTGATATTTTGCCAATCAGAACACGTGGTGGTTTTGTAGGTCGTTTCAAGCAGGCCGATGTTATGTGGTTCTTTGAACTCAATAGCTTCAACGTCTTCAGGCAACCAGTGCACTTGCACACAAGAAAACTTCCAAACTCCAGGAACAAATAACAGGAAAAATAATCCAAGAGATCTCCAGGAAAAATAATACAAAAGAAAAAATCTAGGAATAGATAATCCAAAAAAACTGTTAAACAGAGAATAAAAATGAGAAGAACGCCACATTGAAATTTTGAATATTTCTGTCTCTGAAACTATTTCTATTCTTCAAAGTTAGAAAAAACATTTGTGTATTTGTTTCGCCATTTTTGATTAAAAAAAGATGTAGGAACTTTCTAGGCAATGATATGCCAAACTTTTCAGGACAGAATTGTATTTTAATAATGAAGAAATAAATAAAATAATTAAAATAAAGCGACATTTGAAACGTACATCAAGTAGAAAATTTGAAATAATCAAATTTAAAAAAATTTGACAGTGGCATTCCAAAAAGAGAAATATAATATGACGAATAACATGCTTTAAATGCAGTTGAAGCATAAAAACGAATTATTCTTTGAGGGTTTTCACTTCTAATTTTCAAGAAAAATTGATTTACGAGAAAATAAATTTTATGAAATTCAGATTGTAAACAATTTTACTCTGCAATCGTAAACCGGAAAAAAAATGTCTTCATATCAACGCGCACATGACGACATATTGACGAACAGATATCTCAATTTCTCCATTCACCGGTCTTCTCGATAAAACTGAGATACCAGTGAATAAGCTCGACGTATAGATCGCTACAAATGTTTTACACAGAAATAGGCGGGTAAATAGCGTGATATAATCTGTATAATCTATGAGGGATTCTCTTACTAGTATGATTATATACTACTCTATCAAGAAAGTACCGGGAATTTTCAATTAAAACAACATTTTTACATTTAATCGTCAAAATTTATTGGGTCGCCTTCAAAATAGGCTCCATTTGCTCCAATACATCTATGCCAACGACACTTCCAATTATCGAAACATTTTTTATAGGCGCTTTCCGGGATGGACTTTAGCTCTCGCGCCGAATTTTGTTTTATGGCTTCAATCGACTCAAAACGGATGCCACGAAGGGGCAATTTTAGTTTTGGGAAGAGGAAAAAGTCGCAGGGAGCCAAATCCGGCGAATACGGTGGTTGCTGAAGCACGTTTGTTGAGTTTTTGGCGAGAAAGTCAGTCACAATCGTAGCTCGGTGAGAAGGCGCGTTATCGTCATGCAAAATCCATGAGTTGTTCGCCCACAAATTTGGCCGCTTCTTACGGATACGCTCACGCAAACGTTTTATAACGCCTAGGTAATACTCCTTGTTTACCGTCTGACCCTCTGGAACGAATTCGTAGTGCACCACGCCACGGATATCGAAGAAAACAATGAGCATCACCTTCATTTTCGAGCGGCTTTGGCGTGGTTTTTTCGGTTTCGGCTCATTTTTTGCCACCCATTCCGATGATTGCTGGCTTGTTTGCATATCGTACTCGTAGACCCAGGTCTCGTCACCAGTTATAATGCGTTCCATGAATGTAGAATCGGAAATACAGCGATCCAGCATGTCTGAAGCAACCTGTTCGCGATGACGTTTTTGAAGAAAATTCAGGTCTTTCGGTACGAGTCGTGCGGCCACCTTTCTCATGCCCAAAATATCAATCAAAATCGTACGTGCGGACTCGTGGGATATCTTAAGATCATGTGCTATCTCTCTCAAGCTGGTACGACGGTTTTCCAGCAGCAGTTTTGATAATTCCCGGTACTTTCTTGACAGAATGTATTATAGTATCCTAATACTCTCTGACCTTCTCTAAAGAGCCCCCCATAGCGTTAGAGCTTGGCGTGATGGGGGAGCTTGTCAAGACTAGGACCCTAGTTTCATCCCTGTGAAATGGAGGGTTAAGTCTTGGTGCCTAACGTAATGCCACTTTGCGCCAGTCACTGGACAAGATCTTCCGAATGGGGCCCTAGTTTTGCCGTTATGGTGGAATGGAGGGCTGAGCCGGTTGATTAACTCAGTGACAGGGAGTCCGTCGCAGCACAAGTCGCTCGTTTTAAGGGAGAGGTCCTGTGCTGCGACGGACTCCCTGTCACTGAGTTAATCAACCGGCTCAGCCCTCCATTCCTCTTTTATATGCTAAAGTGACTGGTGATGCAAAAGGTGAGGAGGACTCCTCAATCAGATTCGCTTTCAACAATCTTCCTATTTGGAATTCTATCTCTGTGTGATCCTCCATTGAGCATCTATCTGTTTGGTTTTTTGCTATAAATTTGTGTTCTAAAAGTTTTATATGTGCCTCACTATTTTGCACCTGACCAATATCAAACTTGTGTCTTGAAAAATATGGTCATATTCATTTATTAAAACTTCAATTTTATTTCTCTGATTCGTTTTCAAATGGTCTAATTTTGCTTCGAAAAGTACTGTTGATATCCCTTCATTGAAAATGATGGTGTAATCATTGTTATCATTATTATTATTATAATGGACACAATCGATCTTTCTTTCTTCATTCATATCTAATCTTTTGATAAATATTCAAATCAAAATCTTGTTTTAATTGAAAATTGGAAATATAATCTAGTCCGAGTAGAATATCATACTCGAAATTTTTCTCATTGACTACAAAAAGTACAACTTCTTTTTTGATATTATTGATTCTCATTTTTGTAATTATTTTTGCTGAAAAATTTGCCCTGCCACTGATTGTTTTGAATGTGTTTCTATTATCTTGAATGCGTAGACACAACTGTTTTGCTACTTTGGAATACAGAAGACTAACATTTGAGCCCGAAGCATAAATTCCACATAATTCATTATTATTTACAAACACCTTCAATTTTATCAATGGCAGCAGTCTTAGTTTTTTTTGTTTGAAATGGCCTGATTTAATTCATCCTGTACCCCAACATTGTTTACAGTTTTTATGTTACCGGGTACGTTCTTTTATTCAAAATTATTGGTATTTTAAATATTTTTGATCTCCGTATGTATTTCAAAGGAAAACATTGGTGGTTACAGAGGATGGTTGCGAACATAACGATTGGTGATTGAATATTTTTTAAAAAATGTTAGGTCTTGTATTTGATTTTAGAATTTTTCTCTATAGGATGGTGTGATAGATCTGGCTCAGGTTTCTTATATCAGTTCTGTTATTCATGGCGTTTTCGTTTTTTTTATATAAATCATTTCCTTTATGCCCCTTTTATCATTATTAGTTTGAAAAGCAAGGAACTTCGTATTTTTGAAGTCTGGGTTGTGGTCATCTGTTAAATATGTTTGTTAAGTACTGAGCTTGAGTTTTTCATGTATTTGTGTCCATTCAGTTTATTGTTCAATAATTGTGATGTCAAGCCTATATATACTTTCGCACAATCGTTTAATCGTTTAATTTGTGTACGAATAAAATTGAGAATGTCCTCAACCTAGGACGAAACGTCTTTTTAATATTCATAGTACTTTTTTGTTTTACTAGTGGAATCCAATATCCTAGGAAAAACCACGACATACCCTAGCGAGCCAATTCAAGTAAAGAACTGTATTGTATTGAATACAGCATCTGAAGGGTAATTACCCCGTCCCTCAGGAGAGGATATGCGACTTGAAATTGAAACATGTTTTGTCAACCTAAAATTTCAGAAAGTGCACCAATTTTCAGCTATGTATCTCCATGGTTCTGGAAATTATGTCAACCCTCAACCCATAGGAGGATGAAGTATACAAAATCTCCATTAATAGGAGATGACCGTATTGAAATTCAGTTGCAACATTTGAACTAACCAAATATACAAACATTTCAATTCAAATAGAGATTTGTGAACATTTGCACAATTAGAATTCATTCAAAAATACCACGTTTCGTCGAAAGAAAAATTTTCAACGCATCAATTATTCTCAATTTCCATACATAAACAAACAAACAAAACACGTTGGAAATCCAATTCCATCAGATCTATCGCCGTTAATAAATTCATCATCAATTTCCAATTCGTAAAGTAACTCTGGGATAGAATACGTGTGCTAAAGGCATAGCACTGAATTATACGAACGTTTCCTTTATTTATCCACGTCTCGCTACTGACTGTACACACTGTTCATCTCGTATTGCGATAAATCCGGGCATATATTACTGAACGTGTAGTAAGCCTTAGGGAAATGGTAGGGATTTATCAGGATGCTACTAAAAGAAAAGACTATTGATAACTACAGGGTGTTTTTGAAGCTGACTCTTTTCAGATACTGAACTGTTTCAGCCGTTACTATTTGGTAGTTGATTAAAACAAGTTGTAGAAATTACTATGTTTCACTACCAATAAATTGATATTGGATGGCGTAGTCCGTTACTTTGTGATAGGGCATTTTAATTGGAATGAAATGAGAAATTACTTTTTTTGATAGATTCGGTCTTTACTTGGTGGAAACTCATTTTAATTAAAAAAATGTATATTAGACAGTAATTTATTTCCACAAAAATGTTTGTACTAATACAACAATTGTTTCACCACGATGTAATACCTGAAGAAGTCACATCGTGGTGAAACAACTGTTGTATTAGTACAAACATTTTTGTGGAAATAAATTACTGTCTTATATACATTTTTTTAAGAAATTACTTTGTTTTCTATCATATCTTTCTTGATGGCTTCGGCCAAACTTCAAAAAGTGGGTTTTGCCATAGTTCCGTCTGCTCATTTTATAGTTTAATTGTCGGTACGTGCTTTTTGTATTTGTGAATTTGTATGGATTCTGGGATATCGTATTTTTAATCCTTTTTCTTCCACGTGCCATATTTCGAGATTATCCAATTCTGGAAAGGTATGGTCGGTTACGAAAAAATGTTTCCCAAAATTGGAGTTATATTTCCGGTTCTTAAAGGCAGACTGATGTTTTTTGTACCTTTCGTAGAAAGATCTACCGGTTTGTCCTATATATACGCTACTGCACTGTTGACAACTTCATTTATAGACTCCAGAATTATTCAACCGGTTGTTTTTGTTTTTTGCATTGAAAAAGAGGTTGGAAATTTTATATGAGGGTGTGAAAGCTGTTATTATGTTAATCTTTGATAAAATTTGAGCAATTTTTGTGGGACTGGTCCAAAATATGTTAATTTTATTAATTTCTTGTCTGTATTATCTGATATAGAAATTGGGTATATTTGCTTACGAATTAGTTGTTTGTTATGTATGAGAGAATTTATTATTTTAGTTTCGAAATCATTTCTAATTCTGGATGTGTTCAGCAAAAGCAAGCCAATATATCGTCTACATACCTGTACCAAAAAGCGATATGCTTTGCGTGTGTGGATTTTAGAATTTTTCTTTCGAAAAAGGACATAAAAATTTCAGCGAAAAGTGGGCTGAGAGGTGACCCCATGGCAAGTCCATTTTTCTGTTTGTAAAATTCCCTATTGTATTGAAAGTAATTTTCTTCCACGCAAAGTTCGAAAAGGGTAAAAATTTCATTTTTCATGACAGGATTGGTGTTTTTTTTTGTTAGGATATATTCGATTATATTAATACATTCACCATTTGGTAGATTCGGGAACATATTAACTACATGAAACGATACTAGAATACTGTTAAGTGGAGGGGTAAAATTTTCCAGTTTTTTTGTGAGCTCAATTGAATTTTTTATTTAATAGGGTGAGTTGAAGTGTGTTGGTTCTTTAAAAATTTGGTTTAATTTGGAGGCTAGTTTCGGAAGGGGGCTATTAATGTATGATACAACAAGGCATATAGGTGAATATTCTTTCTGGATTTTAATAAGGCCATATAGTTTGGGAAGGGTAAGATTCATATTAGTTGGTTTGAATTTATCATAGTCTGATAAAGTAATTTCGATATCTTTGGGGTTGCTTTTAGTTTGAGTTGAATTTTTACGGTGGGACTTCTTTTTAGTTGTATAGGGGATGCTTTCTCTAAAAAATTGTTTATTTTCTGAATAGAATACCGACGAAAAAAACTCTATTCTTATTATATCCAAAGAAGAATATGATCAGAAAATAAACAATTTTTTAGAGAAAAATTCCCCTATACTACTAAAAAGAGATCTCAGCCTAAAAATTCAACTAAAAGCAACTCTCAAAGATATCCAAATTACTTTATCAGACTATGATAAATTCAAACTTACTAATATGAATCCTACCCCTCCCAAACTATATGACCTCATTAAAATCTATAAAGAATATTCACCAATACGCCTTGTTGCATCATACATTAATAGCCCCCTTGCAAAACTAGCCTCCAAATTGAAACAAATTTTTAAAGAAATAACACACTTCAACTCACCTAATTCAACAAAAAATTCAATTGAGCTCACAAAAAAAAAAACTGGAAAATTTTACCTCTGCACAGTACTCTAGTATCGTTTGATGTAGTTATAATAATATGTTCATATACCAAGAATATACCAAATGCTGAATGTATGAATATAATCGAATATATCCTAACAAAAAATAACATTAATCCTGTCATGAAAAATGAAATTTTCACCCTTTTCGAACTTTGCGAGGAAGAAAATTTTAATAGAATAGTAAATTTTACAAACAGAAAGATGGACTTGCCATGGGGTCACCACTCAGCCCAGTTCTCGCTGAAATTTTTAGGTCTTTTTTCGAAAGAAAAATTCTAAAATCCACACACGCAAAGCATATCACTTTTTGGTATGGATATGTAGACGATTGGCTTGCTTTTGCGGAACACAGAATTAGAAAACACACTAGAATATCTTAATAGTTTGCACCATATGGTAAAATTCACTATGGAAACACAATGTGAAAACAGAATAAATTTTCTGGACATAACTTCAACTAAAAATAGTGATAAAATTCTCTTTTATATATTTAGAAAACCTACATCGACAGAGACGACTATACCCAAATTTTAAAACCACCCGAACACTCATAAACTCGCTGCATACAGATCAATGATACATAAAGCATTTTGAATTCCTTTAAATAATATTGCGTTAAAAAAATAACTGAATACAATCAAACAAATAGCCACAAATAATCATTTCGAAACTAAAATAATAAATTTTCTCATAAATAAAAAACAAAAACAACTAATTCGATAGCAAATATACCCCATTTCCATATCAGATAATATAGACAGGAAATTCATAAAATTAACATATTTTAGACCAGTTTCACAAAAAATAGCTCAAGTTTCATCAAAAATTAACATAATAACACCTTTCACACACTCAAATAAAATTACAAAATTTGAATATTAAAACGAATTGAAATATATTTATCTTCTACAATTTTAATTTCAAAAAAATTTTTTATTCAAAAAACTTTTAGAAATAAATTTATGTCTAACAAGCACCGCTTACATTTAATAGACGTCTATAATCAAAACTCAATATATAATGTCAAATGGAATAAATAACACAACAGATATACGAAAGTAATTAAAATTAATAAATAAATATTTAAAGGAGACAAAATTTTGTTTCTGGTCTTACCTTTAAGAACACAGTTGCCTTTTAAAAACATGAACACACTTAAAGGACTTCTCAAAGAATATAATTTATTTGAAATATTTAATATATTTAAATATTCGAATAAATTATTTCAAAAATCTCTAAAAATAAACCTTAAAATAACTCACGCTGTTCTTTGATTTTGTTAGAACATAGATCAATCTTGAATTATATAGTTGATCTGTATTTCGAAGCTTAAGTCTTTCAACACGTGAGTGATATAGGTTATGTTTTTGATTTTGATATTTGGAATATTAAAAGAGGACTGAAGACGGGTTTGTCTAGAATTATATTTGTTTTTTGAAGATATAGTGCACATTTTTTTAGAGATTTTTCAAATAATTTATTCGAATATTTAAATATATTAAATATTTCAAATAAATTATATTCTTCAAGAAGTCCTTTAAGTGTGTTCATGTTTTTAAAAGGCAACTGGTGTTCTTAAAGGTAAGATCAGAAACAAAATTTTGTCTCCTTTAAATATTTATTTATTAATTTTAATTACTTTCGTATATCTGTTGGGTTATTTATTCCATTTGACATTATATATTGAGTTTTGATTATATACGTCTATTAAATGTAAGCGGTGCTTGTTAGACATAAATTTATTTCTAAAAGTTTTTTGAATAAAAAATTTTTTTGAAATTAAAATTGTAGAAGATAAACATATTTCAATTTGTTTTAATATTCAAATTTTGTTATATTTCTTCTATCAAGTAAAAGGCCTTTCTATTTTATCAAATAAAATTTCCAACCTCTTTTTTAATGCAAAAGACAAAAACAACCGGCTGAATAATTCTGGAGTCTATAAATTAAGTTGTCAAAGATGCAGTAGCGTATATAGATCTTTCCAAAAAAGGTACAAAAAACATCAGTCTGCCTTTAGGAACCGGAAAGATAACTCCAATTTTGCGAAACATTTTATCGCAACCGACCATACCTTCCTAGAATTGGATAATCTCGAAATATTGTACGTGGAAGCGAAAGGAAAAAAACAAGACGTCCTGGAATCCATAGAAAATCAGAATACAAAAATCACGTACCGACAATTAAACGATTAAATGAGCAGACGGACCTGTGGCAAACCCCACTTTTTGAAGTTTTGCCGAAGCCATCAAGAACTACATATACATATATAATACAGTACCATACTTACCTGACGAAGTCATGTTGTCATGACGTAACAATTGTTGTGAAATTAAATAAATTAGCAGAAATTAAGTTGTTTTACTTTAATCATCGAGATGTATTTCCGAAAAGTAGAGACCGATACAACCAAACATTACACATATAATAGTTGAGATATAATTTGTTTATTCAGTTTGAAAATGTATCACTACGAAACTCGAGTCACTGTATAATCGTAAATAAAGTGATAGGAAACAAAGTAATTTCTCATTTTATTCCAATAAATTGATATTTTACACATTTAATTGTGACTCAAGTTTCGGGAATTCGGAACAATTAAATGTGTAAAATATCAATTTATTGGTAGTAAAACATAGTCATTTCTACTACTTGTTTTAATTGTGACTCTTTCCATTTCGAATGTGCAAATGATCAAAATGATTTTAATTAAAACAAGTTGTAGAAATTAATATGCTTTACTACCAATAAATTGATATTTTACACATAACACATTTTACAATTTATTGGTAGTAAAACAGTAATTTCTACAACTTGTTTTAATTATGACCAACTACCAAATAGTAACGGCTGAAACCGTTCAGTATCCAAAATGGTCTTCTTCATAAAACAAATACTTATAAAGATAATTCTTCTTTATCAGAAGGTAGAATGTATCAGAATGAATCATTTCATCAAAACTGCTTGTACAAAATATTCAAAGGATTCAAAGACGAATTCGCTGCCATTAAATTTCGAGTCCGGAACTGTAACTTAAATCTCTTCGCGCGGGGCATATTGGACCGAAAGCCAGATGTCAGTAGTAAAACATATTTCAGAGTAGTAGAGCTAAGTAAGTATAATCAATTAGTTGAGTGTCCTCGGTTAAAATCTGTTTGTTAAGTGCTGTGCTTGAGTTTTTCAAGTATTTGTGCACAAATTTTGGGCACAAATACTTGAAAAACTCAAGCACAGCACTTAACAAACATATTTTAACAGATGACCACAACCCAGACTTCCAAAATACGAAGATCCTTGCTTTTGAAACTAATAACGATAAGAGAAGCATAAAGGAAATGATTTACATATAAAAAAACAAAAACGTCATGAATTACAGAACAGATATAAGAAACCTTAGCCAGATATATCACACCATCCTATAGAGAAAAATTCTAAACGTAGATACAAGACCTAACATTTAAAAAAAAATATTCCATCAACAATCGTTATGTTCGCGACCATCCTCTATAACCAATGATGTTTTCCTTTGAAATACATACGAGATATCCAGCGAAAATATTAAAAACACCTGATATTTCACGGCAGACCGCGTCATTCAAGAATTATTGTGAACCAATACGTAGACGATGCTGCATACCAGTGGAAGGTAGATAGTTTCTGAATGTTGAGCTACTAAATAATATTAATTTTCTTCTTGGGTACGTCACCTCATAGTCCTATTTCATATATTTTTATGATTGTAATACCTCTTTTCAGAACGGTCACACGATTTTAATTTGTATACTAATAAAATTGAGAATGTCCTCAACCGAGGACGAAACGTCTTTTTAATATTCATAGTACTTTTTATTTTATTTGTGGAATCCAAAATCCTAAGAAAGACCAATTTTACTTTAAATAACAGGGTTCAAGAAATTCTAATTTGTATGCTTATATAATCATAAGATCCCCACGAAAATGCGCGTTACTTCTATATATCAAATTTCAGAACGATCGGATTAGTAATTTAGAAAATATCAAAGAAGAAAAGAGAAAATTTAAAATATAAATAACTGTGGAATCATTACATTGATTTTGCCTAGTAACGAATTTGGCCGAGATATTCAGACTCCAACTCTAACCTGGAAGTTTCAAGTTTTTTACTCTTTATTTTGGAAAGTAACAGTGTTTAAGGTAGAGCTCAACGATGCGTCGTTCACAAAGTTTTTTTTTATTTTCTAATCACACGATCCTCACGTAATTTGGCATCAACATGCGCGTTTTTATTCTACGAAAATATCGGGAAAATATGAAAATTGTCAAACGCGAATAACTGAAATTATCGAACTGATTTTGTCCATTAACGAAATCAGTCAAGATATTTAGATTTCAAACCTCCCCTTGAAGTTTCAAGGCTCTAGCTGTTTTCGTTCGAAAGTTAGCGTATTTATGAACGGCCGGACAGAATTACTTTTGACACCGGATTCCTCATTAGTAACTCCAATGGTTTGAGACCACTTCTGACTCAAAATTTGAAAATAATCGACATTTAGGCGAAACATTACATGCTGTTCCCTAATGGTTCACACCAAATGGTTTAGGTATGAATGAAGCTAAGACTCATAACATGATTATGACACTGAGATCATTGGATGATAGAAGCGGCACACGTGAATTCTATCAGTTACTTGTATTGGCATGTGAGCGTAGCTCTTTCACCAAGTGACCACTCAGCAGTCTCCACAGTCTAGCATGCGGACTTTCAACCATTACCCCCTCGAATCCAACACCAATCGGGAGGCTGAGGTAACGCAGTATTGTACATAACAAACTCGGCCATTGGACAGAAAATTTTGGAGATTTACTGCAATAGGGTGAAGTACGTCAGTTTTAAGGGAGAGGCCCTGTGCTGCGACAGACTCCCTTGTCACTGAATTGATCAACGCGGCTCAGCCTTCCATTCCACCTTACGGTGAAACTAGGGCCCCATTCGGTCGATCTTCCATCAGACGGGTCCAGTGGCAGTGGCATTATGTTAGGCACCAAGACTTAACGCTACATTTCACCGGGATGAAACTAGGGTCCTAGTCTTGACAAGCGCCCCTCAGCGCCCCAGGCTATAATGTCATGGTGGGCGATAGAAGCGGCACAGTCGAATCAGTCAAAGTTTCTTGGTGTTCATGTGGACGCTGCAGTCATATGATCGTTACACATTAACAATCTCCTTACCAATTTCAACCGAAATGTTTTTGCCCTGAGAACATTCTCCTTTTCTCGATCACCGGGTGTTTTGCTCTCTGTGTATTTTGCTCTGGTAGATTCCCAATTGATGTATGGCATTTTGCTGTGAGGTGGCTTGGCCGATCGTGAGGCAGGACTGCAGACTGCAGAGACGAGTAGTAAGGATTTTGAGGGGTTTGAGCTATTCTGACTGCTGCAACTACACCACTCTTTGAATATTCTCACATCTCCATCTTTATTCATTTTGGGTTGTGTAATTTATATACATAAAAATAGTGGCGACTATCTGTTAACAATCAGACATGGATGGATACGATACACGGAATAACTCACTTATGAAAGACTTCCTAAGACTGGATAAATTCCAGCAGGCTCCTGGATCCCGTGCAGTGTCTCTGTATAATAAACTTTCTGGTAGGAGGAAAAATCTGTCAATGAATGCGTTAAAAACGAAATTAAAAGAAAGTTGGCATATTCAATTGCAAATTTTGTGATTTGATGAAATAAATTTATGTGAACCTGTTTTAGACCTGTTCTTTCGGTTATTTACGTGTGAAAATAGGTTGAAACCCTGGTAGTGTTTTTAAATTTTGTATTATTATTATCCTGATACTCCTGGATCTTCTGCGAAGATCCCTCAGAAGCCTTTTCAGCTTGTGTGAGTAAGGAGTAAGGAGTAAGGAGTTGTGAGGAGCAGTTGTGTTCTGGGTAGGCTTTGTTACTGCGATCTTGCGTCACTTTAGGTCACAGCACTTTCAATTTTTTACCCAACAACGAATTGGTGGCCGACATCCGTCCAACTAGAAAATTTCTTTTCCACCTGAACAGGATCCGAACCTCGACCTTCCAGTCACGAGTCCGATGCTCTACAATTCAGCTGTCCACACTCATGAAATGAATAAATAAATGATACATAGAACTCAACAAGTCAATGCACATTTTATTCACTGAATTGAAAATAATCAAAAAGAATAGTGTTACAAACGTAATACCATCTAAGAAGAAATTTTTTTTTGTGAATCCTTACTTATCCTGATAAAGTCCATTGCACCCTAGGAAGAGATCATTTTTCTATGATACAATAATTTATTAGTCGGAATCTCTATATCAGACCTCAAGTAGAGATTCTTTTAGTATACGTCTAGAAATTTTCCTTGAATAGCGACTGAAAGCAACGACAATCCTGCCAAATTTCCTTCAAACTTAACGTTTCTCAGCTGAAATTTAAAACTGAATCCACAAATATTCCTTTAGTTCAGGATCAAGAGAAATCAGTTTGTCTATGGCTCAGTTCTCGTGAACATATTATTTATTTTATTATTTATTATTACAAAATTTGAATATCAAAACAGATTTAACTTAGTCTGCTACAATTTTAATTTAAAAAAAAAATTTTATTAAAAAAAAACTTTTAGAATGAAATTAATGTCTTATATTTAAGCTCTGTTTATATTTATTAGTCGTATAAAATCGAAACTCATTATACACTATCAAATGGAATTAAAAAACCCAACAAATATAAATTGTCACTTAAAATTAATAAATAAATAAAAGTTTGTATGTTTCGTTCCAAGCATGCGCACTGAACTCTCCACACAAATGTAGGCAATGCTCTGCTTGTGACAAAATATTTTGTTTGAATATACATCATAAGTTTAAGAACTTCTCAAAAACTAATTTATTTGAAATATTTAATATATTTAAATAAGTTACTTCAAAAACTCTCAAAACATGTAGCACATCTTCAAAAAATAATTAGAATTCAGAAACCAATTCAACTTCACATTTAAAAGATAAAATCGATCAACAATAAATAAACTTACCCATTCGACCTCTAAGAATATCTGTCTGTTGAACATTCAAACTAAGGTATATTTAATATCTAAGGTACTCTATGTTCTATGCTCACAACAAAATCACACAAAGTTTGTAGGGTACTTTATGGTCTTGGTTTAACCACTCGACACTGCATAATGAATTTCTTTATTTCAAAACCTAATATAATCATATATTATATACATTCTGTCAAGAAAGTACCGGGAATTGTCGATTTAAATCTGGCGGGGCAATGAGGCAGGTAAAAATTTTTTTGTACCACTATCCTTAATTACTATGTCAAGCTTGAGCGGGATCTGTCAACTAGTGTGTTTGCAACAGCTGATTAAGTCAGTCGATGTCAGAGTGCGTGCCGATTTTTACTATGGGTAATTACGTTGAGCAAAGAATTTGTTTAAAGTTTTGTGTTGCAAATGAATTTTCGTGTGCCGATGCATTGAAAATGTTGCAAAAGGCCTTTGGTGATAATGCTCTATCGAAAACTCGTGCATATCAGTGGTACAGAGCCTTCAAGGACGGTCGTGAAGTGGTCGCCCATCGACGGCTTCGATCGAAGATAACGTCGATAAAATTAAGGAAAGGGTGCTGGAAAACCGTCGTACCAGCTTGAGAGAGATAGCACATGATCTTTAGATATCCCACGAGTCCGCACGTACGATTTTGATTGATATTTTGGGCATGAGAAAGGTGGCCGCACGACTCGTACCGAAAGACCTGAATTTTCTTCAAAAACGTCATCGCGAACAGGTTGCTTCAGACATGCTGGATCGCTGTAATTCCGATTATACATTCATGGAACGCATTATAACTGGTGATGAGACCTGGGTCTACGAGTACGATATGCAAAGAAGCCAGCAATCATCGGAATGGGTGGCAAAAATGAGCCGAAACCGAAAAAACCACGCCAAAGCCGCTCGAAAATGAAGGTGATGCTCATTGTTTTCTTCGATATCCGTGGCGTGGTGCACTACAAATTCGTTCCAGAGGGTCAGACGGTAAACAAGGAGTATTACCTAGGCGTTATGAAACGTTTGAGTGAGCGTATCCGTAAGAAGCGGCCAAATTTGTGGGCGAACAACTCATGGATTTTCCATGACGATAACGCGCCTTCTCACCGAGCTACGATTGTGACTGACTTTCTCGCCAAAAACTCAACAAACGTGCTTCAGCAACCACCGTATTCGCCGGATTTTGCTCCCTGCGACTTTTTCCTCTTCCCAAAACTAAAATTGCCCGTTCGTGGCACCCGTTTTTAGTCGATTGAAGCCATAAAATAAAATTCGGCGCGAGAGCTAAAGTCTATCCCGGAAAGCGCCTATAAAAAATGTTTCGATAATTGGAAGTGCCGTTGGCATAGATGTATTGGAGCAAATGGAGCCTATTTTGAAAGCGACCCAATAAATTTTGACGATTAAATGTAAAAATGTTGTTTTAATTGAAAATTTCCGGTACTTTCTTGACAGAGTAGTATACAATAAAATGATAAGAAGCGGTTTTTCACTTGAGAGAAGGGTTATCACATATATTTATTTATTTATTAATTTTGATTGACAATTTATATTTGAAAAAATTTAAATATCAAAACAGATTTAATCTGTTAGTCTTCTTCAATTTTAATTTCAAAAAAAAATTTTTACTCAAAAAACTTTTTGAATTAAATTAATGTCTACAATAAGCACCGCTCATATTTAATAGAGGTATATAATCAAAACTCAATATATAATGTCAAATGGAATAAATAGACCAACAGATGTAAAAAAGTCATGTAAGTTAATACATAAATATTTAAAGGAGACAAAATTTTGTTTCTGATCTTACCATTAAGAACACTAATTGCTTTTCAAAAACATGAACACAACTTGAAGACTTCTCAAAAAATATGATTTTTTTGAAATATTTAATATATTTAAATATTTACATAAGTTAATTCGAAAATCTCTCAAAAAATGCACTATATCTTCAAAAAACAATTATATTTCTGGTAATCTCTTCATCGGCCCTAAATAATATTCAAAATATCAAAATCAAATAACTATCACTATATCTCACCTCCACGTGTTTAACAGGATAAATTGCTTTAAACAGACTAACTTTAAAATTCAAGATAGTCTATGTTCTTAACAAAATCACAGAAAAGTGTAAGGTATTATAAGGTTATCTTTAAACCATTGACATTCCATAATGATATTTATTAAAGCCTAAATATAATTATACATTCTGTCAAGAAAGTACCGGGAATTATCGATTTAAATCTGGCGGGGCAGTGAGGCAGGTAAAAAATTTTTTTCCTAGGTTGGTACCACTGTCCTCAATTACTATGCCAAGCTTGAGCGGGATCTGTCGACTAGTATGTTTGCAACAGCTGATTAAGTCAGTCGATGTCAGAGTGCGTGCCGATTTTTACTATGGGTGATTACGTTGAGCAAAGAATTTGTTTAAAGTTTTGTGTTGCAAATGAATTTTCGTGTGCCGATGCATTGAAAATGTAGCAAAAGGCCTTTGGTGATAATGCTCTATCGAAAACTCGTGCATATCAGTGGTACAGAGCCTTCAAGGACGGTCGTGAAGTGGTCGCCATTGACGGCTTCGATCGAAGATAACGTCGATAAAATTAAGGAAAGGGTGCCGGAAAACCGTCGTACCAGCTTGAGAGAGATAGCACATGATCTTAAGATATCCCACGAGTCCGCACGTACGATTTTGATTGATATTTTGGGCATGAGAAAGGTGGCCGCACGACTCGTACCGAAAGACCTGAATTTTCTTCAAAAACGTCATCGCGAACAGGTTGCTTCAGACATGCTGGATCGCTGTAATTCCGATTCTACATTCATGGAACGCATTATAACTGGTGATGAATCCTGGGTCTACAAGTACGATATGCAAACAAACCAGCAATCATCGGAATGGGTGGCAAAAAATGAGCCGAAACCGAAAAACCACTCCAAAGCCGCTCGAAAATGAAGGTGACGCTCATTGTTTTCTTCGATATCCGTGGCGTGGTGCACTACGAATTCGTTCCAGAGGGTCAGACGGTAAACAAGGAGTATTACCTAGGCGTTATGAAACGTTTGCGTGAGCGTATCCGTAAGAAGCGGCCAAATTTGTGGGCGAACAATTCATGGATTTTGCATGACGATAACGCGCCAACTCACCGAGCTACGATTGTGACTGACTTTCTCGCCAAAAACTCAACAAACGTGCTTCAGCAACCACCGTATTAGCCAGATTTGGCTCCCTGCGACTTTTTCCTCTTCCCAAAACTAAAATTGCCCCTTCGTGGCGCCTGTTTTGATTCGATTGAAGCCATAAAACAAAATTCGGCGCGAGAGCTAAAGTCCATCCCGGAAAGCGCCTATAAAAAATGTTTCGATAATTGGAAGTGCCGTTGGCATAGATGTATTGGAGCAAATGGAGCCTGTTTTGAAGGCGACCTAATAAATTTTGACGATCAAATGTAAAAATGTTGTTTTAATTGAAAATTCCCGGTACTTTCTTGACAGAGTAGTATATTATATATAAAATAAAATAGAAAAGGGCTTTTTACTTGATAGAAGAAATATAACAAAATGTGAATATCAAAACAGATTTAATCTGTTAGTCTTCTACAATTTTAATCAAAAAAAAATTTTTTATTAAAAAAATTTTTAGAATTAAATTAATGTCTACAATAAGCACTGCTCATATTTAATGGACGTATATAATAAAAACTCAATATATAATGTCAACTGGAATAATTAGACCAACAATGACTTTTTTTATATCTGTGGGCCTATTTATTCCATTTGACATTATATATTGAGTTTTGATTATACAATGACTTTTTTTATATCTGTAGGTCTATTTATTCCATTTGACATTATATATTGAGTTTTGATTTTATACGTCTATTAAATATGAGCCGTGCTTATTGTACACATTAATTTAATTCTAAAAGTTTTTTGAATAAAATTTTTTTTTTGAAATTAAAATTGTGGAAGACTAACAGATTGAATCTGTTTTGATTTTCAAATTTTGTTATATTTCTTCTATCAAGTAAAAAGCCTTTTTCTATTTTATTCAATTTATATTTTTAGGTTTTTTCGTAATTCCATTTGATATTGTATAATGAGTTTCGATTTTATATGTCTATTCAATATAAGCAGTGCTTATAAGACATTAATATAATTCTAAAAGTTTTTTTTTTTTGAATAAAAATTTGTTTAAAATTAAAATTGTAGAAGACACAGATTTGTTCTGATATTCACATTTTGTAATAATCCTTCTATGAAGCAAAAAACCGCTTCTTATTATTTTATTTCTTATTATCCTGAGACTCCTAGATCTTTTTACAGTTGAGTGGCTATCCTATCTAGAACATTTTCTTCGCCAACCGCAGATATCTCTCAGTAGGTTAAGCCGCCTGAACTTAAGACATAATATATTCATAAATACATACAGAAAATGCCATTATTTTTCAAATTTACGGACTTTCAATCGAAAAACCATAGAGAATCCTGGAAATAAAAAGAACTGACTGAAATGTTTCTTTAATGGGATATTTTCCATTGAACATTCATATTTCGAAAATATTAAGCAGGTTTCTCCATTGCAAGCGATTCCACGGTACTTATCAAGTCACTAAGGTGGTAACAAACATTTCTTGAGATTATTTCTTTCATTTTATTTCACAGGATTTGGAAGATAATCATTATGTTGAGCTGCTTGCTGCAGGTCTGTAGAATACTCTATGGCTTAGTAACATATATATTATTCAATAAACTTGAGTACTGATAGTACTACGGTGAGGGTTATTAGATATTGTTTGGGCTCTACAAACGGACATGTATGTAAGCCTGCTCATTGATGAACTGGAATTTGTAGAATTTAATATTCACTCAATGAAACAACATATGAAGAGTATCAAGCTCAAATAATGTAGTATTGGTCTGAGTTTGCTTATTTTTATTTATTGGTTCGGCCTCCGGATACTTTCTAATGATATAAGTACAGTTTACCTTGGATTCTTCATCAGTGAGTCCAACCTAGTCGTTTGATAGGTTTTAGACGCAAAATTCGAAAATTAGATATATGGGTCGAATGATAGCACGCTATTCCGTAAAAAAGTCGCGCAGAAACAGTACATCTAAAGGTTGTGGAGATATGGTGGAAAATTTGCCTCCTTTTTTCCATTAACGTCTTCAACTAAATAAGTACAGCTAATGTAAAGGAAATGGTAACTGAAAATCTAACAGAGATGGCCACTGAAATTTATTTTTTCACGGATACTTTCGTACCATTTTAACTGGTTGCTTGGGTATAAAACGCATTGCCGCTCGACTGTTGTCGAAAGACCTGCGCTACAAAGCTATTTTTGTTAACGAAAACTCAATAAAACTTATTCACCTGATATGCACCCGGCCGGCTCTTTCTCTTCTCTAAACTCAAATTACCACTTCGAATCACCAGAAGATCGATAGAAGACATAAAAATTGTTGCTTGTAATGAAATCTATTCCTGAAGTTGTGTTCAGAAAATGTTTTGATCATTCGTAGGTGTTAGTGGGTTTATTTTAGGGGTGGGGAGACCACATTGAAGGCGATGCAATGAAATTACATGAATAATTGATATTTTTCAGTTCATTAACTGATTCTAGGCAGTTTTTGACATTGTACTATGTCTGTAGCTCGTGATACTTGTCTGGCATTGCACCTGGGATTGATGAGAACCCAAAAATTTTTCAACCATGTCTACTTACTACAAATCATATGATATCAATTGATCATAGTATACTTGATTTTAATTGCAAAGAGGGCATAACTGTTCTATTATTTCTATTCAAAAATGATCTCCAACCATTGTTCTCCTCTAATAATTGATTTTTTTGTTTCAGATTATATGAGGCAACTCTAAAATAAAAAATCAAGAGTAAGTTGTTCGTTATTTCAGGTTATGAGAAAAAATATAAATATGGATGAGTTGAGCTCCCATCGGAGAATGTTCAGCCGATCAGAAAATGAAGCTAAATTGTCGCATTATTAAGTAATCCCTGCCCAAAATCTCACAAAAATATATTCATTCGAGATTTCTCCGCTTGGGTACTATTCTTCGTCATCGGGGCTTTGGTATCCTTCGAAGAAGTCCTCATTTGATAAAACCACAAACTTCAGCGGTGCTTCCACATCTTAAAGCTTTCTTGGAACCTAGATTTTGGAATAACATTCAGCTCGCACATTACTCTGAATCATCTTGATATCGTCGAAGCGCTCTTCTTCGAGCGCCATTCTGTGTTATGCCAATGCTTTCGTGTCCAAAGGCCAAAGGCGTCAGGCTAGTAACTACAACATTTTGGGAGTTCGTGAGGAAATACTGGTTAAGTTCATTCCTCACTGAGGCTTCTCGAGCGCTCTGGGGTGACTGTATGAACTAAGTTCGGATACCCACCTCGTATATATAAGATAAATATAACAAAATTTGAATATCAAAACAAATCGAAATATGTTTATCTTCTACAATTTTAATTTCCAAAAGAATTTTTTTATTCAAAAAACTTTTAGAATTAAATTAATGTCTAAAACAAGCACCGCTTACATTTAATAGACGTATATAATCAAAACTCAATATACAATGTCAAATGAAATAAATAACCCAACAGATATACGAAAGTAATTAAAATTAATAAATAAATATTCAATTCAATATTTTTTAGATATTTTTGAAATAATTTGTTCGAATATTTAAATGTATTAAATATTTCAAATAAATTATATTCTTTGGGAAGTCCTTCAAGTGTGTTCATGTTTTTATAAGGCAAGTAGTATTTCTTAAGATAAAACCAGAAACAAAATTTTGTCTCCTTTGAATATTTATTTATTAATTTTAATTACTTTCGTATATCTGTTGGGTTATTTATTTCATTTGACATTGTATATTGAGTTTTGATTATATACGTCTATTAAATGTAAGCGGTGCTTGTTTTAGACATTAATTTAATTCTAAAAGTTTTTTGAATAAAAAACTTCTTTTGGAAATTAAAATTGTAGAAGATAAACATATTTCAATTTGTTTTGATATTCAAATTTTGTTATATTTCTTCTATCAAGTAAAAAGCCTTTCTATTTTATTTTATATATAATATATAATTATATTTTGGCTTCAATAAATCTCATTATAGAATGTCAATGAATTTAAGTAAACCTTAAAATAACTCACTTTGTTCTTTGATTTTGTTAGAACATAGATCAATCTTGAATATATAGTTGATCTGTAGTTCGAAGCTTAAGTCTTTTAACACGTGAGTGATGTAGGTTATGTTTTTGATTTTGATATTTGGAATATTGAAAAAGGGCTGATGAAGGGATTATCTAGAATTATATTTTTTTTTTGAAGATATAGTGCACATTTTTTAGAGATTTTCGAAATAATTTGTTCGAATATTTAAATGTATTAAATATTTCAATTGAATTATATTCTTTGGGAAGTCCTTCAAGTGTGTTCATGTTTTTATAAGGCAAGTAGTAATTCTTAAGATAAAACCAGAAACAAAATTTTGTCTCCTTTGAATATTTATTTATTAATTTTAATTACTTTCGTATATCTGTTGGGTTATTTATTTCATTTGACATTGTATATTGAGTTTTGATTATATACGTCTATTAAATGTAAGCGGTGCTTGTTTTAGACATTAATTTAATTCTAAAAGTTTTTTGAATAAAAAAATTCTTTTGGAAATTAAAATTGTAGAAGATAAACATATTTCAATTTGTTTTGATATTCAAATTTTGTTATATTTCTTCTATCAAGTAAAAAGCCTTTCTATTTTATTTTATATATAATATATAATTATATTTTGGCTTCAATAAATCTCATTATAGAATGTCAATGAATTTAAGTAAACCTTAAAATAACTCACTTTGTTCTTTGATTTTGTTAGAACATAGATCAATCTTGAATATATAGTTGATCTGTAGTTCGAAGCTTAAGTCTTTTAACACGTGAGTGATGTAGGTTATGTTTTTGATTTTGATATTTGGAATATTGAAAAAGGGCTGATGAAGGGATTATCTAGAATTATATTTGTTTTTTGAAGATATAGTGCACATTTTTTAGAGATTTTTGAAATAATTTGTTCGAATATTTAAATGTATTAAATATTTCAATTGAATTATATTCTTTGGGAAGTCCTTCAAGTGTGTTCATGTTTTTATAAGGCAAGTAGTATTTCTTAAGATAAAACCAGAAACAAAATTTTGTCTCCTTTGAATATTTATTTATTAATTTTAATTACTTTCGTATATCTGTTGGGTTATTTATTTCATTTGACATTGTATATTGAGTTTTGATTATATACGTCTATTAAATGTAAGCGGTGCTTGTTTTAGACATTAATTTAATTCTAAAAGTTTTTTGAATAAAAAAATTCTTTTGGAAATTAAAATTGTAGAAGATAAACATATTTCAATTTGTTTTGATATTCAAATTTTGTTATATTTCTTCTATCAAGTAAAAAGCCTTTCTATTTTATTTTATATATAATATATAATTATATTTTGGCTTCAATAAATCTCATTATAGAATGTCAATGAATTTAAGTAAACCTTAAAATAACTCACTTTGTTCTTTGATTTTGTTAGAACATAGATCAATCTTGAATATATAGTTGATCTGTAGTTCGAAGCTTAAGTCTTTTAACACGTGAGTGATGTAGGTTATGTTTTTGATTTTGATATTTGGAATATTGAAAAAGGGCTGATGAAGGGATTATCTAGAATTATATTTGTTTTTTGAAGATATAGTGCACATTTTTTAGAGATTTTTGAAACAATTTGTGCGAATATTTAAATGTATTAAATATTTCAAATAAATTATTCTTTGGGAAGTCCTTCAAGTGTGTTCATGTTTTTATAAGGCAAGTAGTATTTCTTAAGATAAAACCAGAAACAAAATTTTGTCTCCTTTGAATATTTATTTATTAATTTTAATTACTTTCGTATATCTGTTGGGTTATTTATTTCATTTGACATTGTATATTGAGTTTTGATTATATACGTCTATTAAATGTAAGCGATGCTTGTTTTAGACATTAATTTAATTCTAAAAGTTTTTTGAATAAAAAAATTCTTTTGGAAATTAAAATTGTAGAAGATAAACATATTTCAATTTGTTTTGATATTCAAATTTTGTTATATTTCTTCTATCAAGTAAAAAGCCTTTCTATTTTATTAGATAAATATAAGTTTATATAAGATATTAACAAATTTCAGTCGATTCATGCTCCAACCTGGTTTTCCTGAACTCATTATAATACTCAGATGAATGTCAAATGCAAAATTCGCACTAAACAAAGGCCAGTAACATCGATTAAAATACGGAATAATATTGTTTCACGTACCACCAAAATACTCATTTTCTGATTGTTTTACTCCAATGTGTGAAAAAGGGGTATTTTTTGGTGATTATCAGTGGACAATGAGGAATAATATGCAAAAAATTTATATCGGAAATGCGAATCATTCTATATTTAGAGTCTATTGTTTATTTTATTTCTAGTAATCATAAGTAGATGCTGAATCAGTAGTATTATAAGTACTTCAGATGCAATTGCTATTGCATTTTTGAAACTAAATGCTAATTCTACATATCTACCCTCTATAGACAAAAATTAGCGCATGACCACATGATCTCAAATATCTATAGAAATTGAACATAAAAGGAATTTTGTTGAAACTGCAGGAAATTAATTATATTTGGCATAAATGAAATCTTAATTCAAACTTATTTAAATATTTTAATATTAACCTTCTACATATTTAATTTCAAAAAATTATATTTAATAATTATAACCTCAAGAATTGAATTAAAATAATGTCATCTAAGTACCACTTATATCAAACGACATATAAAATGAACATTCATTATAAGACGTCCAAATGATATAACAAAATCCAATAAATAAAAATTGTGAACCGAAATCCTATAAATTAAATATTTTGTATAGACAAAATTTTGTTTCTGCTGATCAATCTTATGAAAACAAATATCTTTCAGAAATGTTTAACATAATCTTAAGAATTTCATCATAAAACTATCTTACATAGAATATTCAATATTATTGGATCTTTAACTAAGTTACTTTCTATAAAATCTCAAGATATGTAAAAACATTACTGAAAAATAAGTTTTAAGAGAGACTTTGCTTCGTCAGTATTCAAATAATTCCTATTCAATAAAATATAACATCAATCAACAAACAATATTTACTAACCCTTCAACAATTTAGAAAACTTCTGCTAAAAAAAAACTGAAAAATTTAAATATAATGTAAGGTTGAGTTACACATAAATAATTCTGTAGTTTACCTTTGATTTAAAAGATTGAAAGACAATTTAACGGACTCTGTTATAGCACAAGGACTATCTGTATGAAGAATGTTAAGGAAACCAAATAATTATATATTATGAATTTGAAATAACCTAAATAGAGGTTAATACTTGATAGAAGGTATATAAAATTATTTAAATATTTTAATATTAGCCTTTTGTTGATTGATGTTATATTTTATTGAATATGAATTATTGGAATACTGACGAAGCAAAGTCTCTCTTAAAACTTGTTTTTCAGTAATGTTTTTACATATCTTGAGATTTTATAGAAAGTAACTCAGTTAGATATCCAATAATACTGAATATTCTAAGTAAGATACTTTTATGATGAAATTTTCAAGATTATGTTCAACATTTTTGAAAGATATTTGTTTTCATAAGATTGATCAGCAGAAACAAAATTTTGTCTATACAAAATATTTAATTTATAGGATTTGGATTAACAATTTTTATTTATTGGATTTTGTTATATCATTTGGATGTCTTATAATGAATGTTTATGTTATATGTTGTTTGATGTAAGTGGTACTTATATGACATTATTTTAATTTAATTCTTGAAGTTATCATCATTGAATATAATTTTTTGAAATCAAATATGTAGAAGGCTAATATTAAAATATTTAAATAATTTTATATACCTTCTATCAAGTATTAACCTCTATTTATATTTATTCATACTTATTAAGATTTTATACGAAATAAGAAATCTTTATTCTTTTATTCGATTGTTTCTATCATCAGATTCAAATAATTTTGACCATATCTTTAGATGCTTAATCATTGAGAGATTCGTAGATCGGGATGGCCATGGCAGCAAATTGATTTGGTGTATTCAGGATAATCCAAGGTTATCCTTGCGGGTCGGGATTTAGAACATATGGTATAATGTAACAACACTTAACATTAGGCGGTCATATTACCCTTTATTGGAAGCAAGGGGGAGTTTTTCTTATAACCAATTATCTTCCATACCCCACAACCCACTGCTAACAGTCCAGTACATATATAACCACATCGTTTCCTTACCCTTAACCGACCATCATGCATCTTGGAACAGAATCTGACACTTCGAAATGAAGCTGTTGCCAGATGAAACAACGAAATAATAAACTAGTAGCGACATCTGTTATCAAAGCCTCACGAACCTATTTCTAGTCATAATACTAATAACGAACTCAACCGAGATATTCAAACCTACCCATTTCCGTTCGAAAGTTATAGTGTTACAGTAGCGCACATATCCGCACATATTTTTTTGAACTTTCTTAAGATACGATCTTCATGAAATTCCGGACAAATATTCGCGTCATTATTCTACCCATTCATGCTGAATTTCGGATTAATCTAATCTATAGTTTCGAAATTTGTGGGAAAAATATGAAACATTTGTGAGTAAGTCTAACCTAGTCATTTGAGACCACTTGCAACTTAAAATTCGGATGCACAAGGTTTCCTGGAACTAGCGTGCAAACATTGTGAAAAACACTGATATGAAGTCAGGCGCTTGTTCATATTACTCACGATCCTTACGGAATTCTGCATTAGCCGTGATGTCGTTATTTTACATCTGAATGTTAAATATGAACTCACTCGTTGGACTGTTGTTTTCGGTATTTAACACTCAACGCTGCCCTGCTCACAAAATATATCCTTTTTAATTTCCTAATTTACTCCTCAGGAAATTTTGAAATAGCCTTTGCGACGTTATTCTTTATCGATTTGCTTAATTTGAACTCGATCGTTGGACTGTTGCTATGGTTTCGGTAGCGCTCAGCGCTATTCTGCTCATGATTTTTTTTAAATATTCTTATCACACTATCTTCTGGAAATATGTGTCGTTATTATACTAAATTTTAAATGAATACGATTTTTAGTTTCGAAAATATTGGAAAAAATGGAAATTTTCAAATGCGAATAACTGCAGAACCATTGGACCGATTCGGCCTGCTAACGAATTTAACCGAGATATTCAGGACCCAAACCTACCCTGAAAATTTCAAGTCTCTTTCCTTTCGAAAGTTAGAGTGTTCACGAAAAGATCGGCCGGTCGGACAAAAATATTTTTGACCTCGGATTCTGTAGCAGCGAAACATATCTAGCCATTTGAGATAATTTTCAGCTCAAAATGCGCAAATTACAGGCACAAATATTCCTTATCTCAATATTGATGTGAATAAATAGCAGGATTGGAACTCAGCAAATTGATGCAGATGCATTTTATTATCTTTTCAAATTATTTTGGTTCAGAATCATACTAATGCATATAATTATATAGTCCTTCTACGTTTGCAGGGGCCGCAGTTGTCCAATTTCAGCAATTAGTGTTTTAAAATGCGAATCAGGAAATAAAGGGATAATTATTCGGAATGGCACTCAAACAGAACTTATTCGGACTCCATAAGCTCGTGAAATTAACCTGGATGATTAACCAAATGAAAAACGGAAATGCTGCGGATTTGTGTTGATTCCCTCTTCAATCGTTCCACAAAATCCCGAAAGTGCTATTGATATGAAAATGATTCCACTGTTCTAAGGCTTGGTAGGTGAAGCTATAGAGCTTAAACATTTTAAATTTAGATAAATAGGTTCCTGTGTTTTTGATGGAATACATTTCAATTGACTGAAAAAACTCAAATTGATTTAGGAGCATTAATTACGATCGTCAATCAGAATTTACGAGATAGTTAAAGTTGAAATTTTTTTTTTCAAACTTATCATATAATCCATACGAAATTTCTTACACATCATTATACTGCTTCTAAATACTAAATTCCAGATCGATTAGATTTGTTAATTGGATAATATCAAGAAAAATAAGATGAATTCTCAAATAAGGATGAATATGAAATTATTCGACCGATTTAATCCAATAGGTACATTAATCGAGATAATTGGGCCTTTAACATCTACTGAAATTTTCAAGGCTCTTTCCGTTCGTAAGTAAACGTGTTTACAGAACGACCAATCAATTGGAAAGAATTACTTTTGACCTCTGATTCTTCATCAGTCCAGTATTTAATTTTTTTGTGAACAGTCATTCATTATTTTTACATTATTTTTATTATGAACTAATTTGAAATGTCAAATTTTTTCACAATAAAAATAATGAATGACGGTACGGATCTATGTAAATCCAAAATATTTGAGATATTTAAATAAGTAACATCTGTTTACCAATCTTCTTTGGCGTGCCAGGATTATATCACACGCAATAAAAAGAAAGTTATCGTAACCAATGCATTCAACAAGAATGAAGGTCCAAGATCCAATAATTTTCTGAACTCATTTGTATCTAGTTCCCTAGCAAAGAGCAGATATTCCTCGGATTCACTTTCAAAATGAGGTAAAACGCTCGAGAAGTTGTTAAAAAGTCAACCTCGTGAAAAAGTTGTCAAATATTTTATGGTGGTGTTTAAATGCTTCTGTGCAAGATTATGTCTGTAATTACCCGTACTATCCTGATTCAGGTCTGAGTATTCGATATTTTAATCCTCTTATGGTCTGTACATTATCCCAAATGCCAAATTTTAATAGATTGTAGACTACCTTAATGATTTTATTTATTGATATTATATTTATGTGATGTATTTTATTCCCAATGGTTGTGTGATTTTTTCCACTTCCAACTGATTTTTTTTTATACTCTGTGTAATTTATTGAAAAATATCTCCGATGTTTGAATGTTCGCTTAAATTTTTGTTGATTTCTCTTTGTATTCTATAAGATCAATTTTTTATATACACATCTGTGAAGTTTCAGAGAATTTTCGAATATTTCAGTGATTTTATTTCTACCTCAAGTGATTTATTTTATCTATACACGTCTACGAGGTTTTTTCATCGTTTGACTTCTGAATGACTTCATTTAAGCCCCATTTGATTTATTTTATTTCTGAGACATCTCCAATGCTTTGATTATTCTGTATACAAGTATGGAAAAGACAGTTGGAAACAGGAAATGGAATGTAAATCTTTAAACAACCTCGGTCCGGTGTAGTCTAGAAGAATCGAAACCTTAGCGCGATGCGATGACGAATAAACCACTGTTCTCTATCAATGCCATTGTGAAGAAGAGTTACTGCGATCGAAAGTGCGAATGATTTCAATGGTGCTGAAATCAGACTGCACAGCCTTTCGATTGACAAATCCCCACTTCACGATGGCATTGAGAGAGAACATTTGTTTATTCGTCATCGCATCTCGCTGAGGTTATGATTCTTCCACTGCTCCACTGCATTCTTGATTAACACTGAATTTCCTATGTTTTCGACTGCCTTTTTCATACCTACATATAGTATGTAGTTTATATTTCTATTTCTTTTACTAAAAACTGAACATTCTGTCATCAATAGAAGTATTTAAGTGCAAGCACGTTCCAGAAATAAAACTGTTGAATGAGCAGACGGACCTTTTGCACATCCTAATTTTCGAAATTTTGCAAAATCTCTTCAATCAATATAAAAAATTTTTGAGATTCAATTTGTTTTATTCAGTTTGAAAATGTAGTCAACATTACGAAACTTGTGTTACTGTAAATTCAGTAATAAAAAGTGATAGAAAACGAATTACCCTCTTTTTTGATTCCATTTTAATTGAATTTTATATTTACGAATCGTTCACTTTCTGTGAGATAAACTTTTTAAATTTTCATACATAAATTTATTTTTCTAACTCAATAATTGCAGTATTTTCATTATTTGATTATTGAATCGATTACCAACTTTCCACCACATTCAAGGAGTATTGTTGCTTCTGTAGATTTCTTCATGCTTATTTACATAATATTAACATGTTTTGTTAATTGTAATATTTTGTGTAAATAAACAATGATGATGATGTCATAAATATCACATTTAGAAGAAATAATTTCTTTAACTCGATTATTTGTGGAAAAATCCGCTTAGGGAGCTACACGGTACAAATATTTTGAATTATCACGCCTTCGTCTACTACTGTTAACTGTAACAAAATGCTTCGCGTTCAAAAACGTCAAAAAAATCCCTATTTTAGCGATTTTGATAGTAAAAGAATTGGTGCCCTCCAAGATGCTGTTTTATCCTAACGCGAAATTGGGGTCATCGTGTTAGTTAAAATGCAATGACGCTAAGGCATTTTTCACGTAATTAGACAAAAAAGACAGTGAAACACGAAGAAAATCTGCTGGTTAACCGGGACACACCACAGAACATCAAGATCTTTGGATAATAAGGTCTACAAAGCCGTTCAGCTATAACTCGTTAAATCGTTGATCAATGATTAGAAGAAGGTAGACAGACCCTTTGTGTCCTAAAATACACACGCCACAAAATTGTCAACAGTATGTTACGCTTATGAGCCACTTTGAGCCAAGTTCACCGGTTGCTGTCCAGTTAGTTGACGATCCATTTAATTCAAACGTATAGTAAAGGGTTCATGTTCACATATCGACCAAAAAATCATGTTTATTTTCTCTTAACCAGCTTCAAGCACTTCTCAAAATAATCAACCTGTTCTTATTTTTGGTGCACTTAGCAAACGCGGCACTCACTTGGAAACTAGTTTTCTCATGGAAAATGAAGCCTACCTACACGTTCCTACATCTTTATTGTTGCAGCTCTCTGTTGCATCATCAGTACACGGTTCACCAAAAAAAGATTATGGACTGTTTGTATGTTTTCTGTATTAACCTCTTCTTTTGGGCCACTAGGGCGTAATGTGGTTATTCTTATAAAAAAACGTTCTATCAACAACCACATTTTTTCACTGTCTTGAAAATAAAATAGTTTTTTCAATTAAAACCACTGTAACATATGAGCCAAACGTCAGATCGTCGATAAGTTTTCACAGTTATCTTTTGAAAGTTAGTACTTTCTGTCAAAATTTCATATTTATATTTGTGGTGTCATCGTCGTGTCAGACGATGTTCAACTAAATAAAGAATACTGACAGATTTTACAACATGTTGAATCTACCAAAAGTATTTTTAGTCCTTCAATTTTACACGCTGCTGCTGTGAGGACACTTTTCCTTTTTCATTGTGGTAAATTTGCAATGAGTTTATTGCAAATTGAATTTCTGTGTGATCGAAATTGCCTAAGACTTGTAGCTGATGAGAAATATTGCTAGTATATCAAAATAGCCTGCGTATTTCGAAATCAACGTAGGATTTGAATCCCTAAGATATACTCAATATAAGTAGTCTGTGTGTAGAATTTGTGTTGGAATTATTATTAGATATAACTAACAATATAGAGCAACAAACTAGCTGAGAGATAAGTGGACTGTATTAAATGTTGAGCCTGGTTTCAGGGATTGAAAGAATACTACAAGTATAGAAAATATATTGAAGTATAAAATGTTTAAGTATAAAATATGTGTCATAAAATGATAATGTATACAAAATTAACTTACTGTACTTCTTCTGTGTGTGCTATGTCCCATAGATTCTGGGAGACTGTGTGTGTTGGAAGCCACCGGTGTAGTGTAACCGTTTTGGAATACTGAATACTCAATAGTGTAGCGTGAATAGTGAATAATGAATGTTGGTTGACTTGGTACATCAAGAATTACACGAAATTTCGTCTATGGTTTCTGTGGTTATTCTTCTTTCATAGAGAAATTAAGTTAAATTGGAAGCAACCACGGTAGAAAGATTATGCTTCATACAACAATATTGAAATACTATAAAATGTACATGCGCAAACACACATGTTGTGGCGGCAGTGTGACTGTGTTCTATTATGGGTTCTTGCTTGATCTCAATATTGATACATAAAGAATGGATGGAAAGTGTGAGTTTACCTGTTGTATTGATATGTATTGCTGTGAAATGCTTGGATCTAATGTGCCCAATAGTGTCAATTATGACTAGGCGGGCAGCCTGATCCTAGTATCACTAACATAGTATAGGGTGAAATCTAATCACTTTTATGTTTATCACGAGAGTCGTGTAATACATTTTTTATGGAAATAATGTATGTCAATAAATTTAATAAAAATATCTGGAACTGTCGTGTGAAATAAAGCAATATTTCATACAAGAACATACTTTGAAATATTTTACAAAAAGTTCAATGTAGGAATTCAACCCATATTGCATGGCTTTTCTGTACCTATAACCTAATTCAAATATTCATAAATTTAGTTGGAAACACTTTTGCATCTTCCGGTCAGCAGATAGTGAACAGAAACTAAGTTTACCTTCCTCTCCCACCAACGCCCTTGATGTTGTCTTCTTTCTTTCTCTGTGCTCCGCACCAGTCGGTTGGCAAGTTGGCTTCCGAATCCGAATCTGTTCAGTCGAGGGTTGGTCTTTGTAACGTAACGTTGTCCTGTATATTCACACTGTAATTTCTAGAGCGATAGGACGATCTCTAAATAATGAACGTGTCTTGTTTGTTATTTTGATCTATTAGGAAGTGCTTTTCAAAAACCGTTTGATACTTGCCGGTAAGATATAGAGTGTTTAACAATGAATATCTGTAGTATAGAATAAGGTATAGATTGTTTCGTGAATCATCTAGTTCTTTCCTGAGCTTTCTTGAGTGGTAGGTTTGTACCATTGGAAAAATAAGTATGGCAGTAGTGTTATTTCATGAGCTTTGAGAATTTATCAGAAATTTTTCATCCCCTAACTCCTTGAAAATAATACCTTCGTATGGCGTATATTAAATTTTTTTACAGGTAAACTTAATAAATTCTGGTATTTCAGATACGTATGCACACCTAGAATTGAATATCACCATAACGATTTCCTTACAGCACGTTAGTACGACAACTTGAAAAATAATTGTGTTACCTAATCGCGAATAACATTTGAATAATCTTTTCATAACTTGGCCTTCGATTTCTCGATAAGATAAGTACAGCATTCTTGTTAGTTTCTGCAATTTTATTGAATAACAATTTATTACTTTTATTACCTATTCTTGTTACATTGTCACGACGTCGGTATTTGCAAATGTTGACAAGCCGAAAATGGTCTAAGACGATTGAACTGGACTTCCTGATGAATTATTCATACTCAACTTCGATTTTTTCCGTCTCTCCGCGTGCACAATATTTTCGACAGAGACGATTTAGAGACTGGAAATTCTTTGGGGAGTTTGAAGCTCAAATTAGTTGATAACTTCATGAATATGCAAGACTTGCGGGTGGATTGCGAAAGTATATTAGCAAGAAATTCCGATCTTGGAAAAATCAAAAAAAAATAAATATAGAGAAGGAAGAAACAGGATATATCGAGATTTATCTTTGTGTTTTCGCAGATAACGGCATTTATCAGGATACCTCCGAAACTAACATTTTTCGTTCATGTCAATCAGATAGTGGAAAATAATATAGTTTCAATGTGAAAATTATTGTTGCCCCTGATAGGTCCCATGCTACGCAGAATAAACTCTTTTCAAAGTAAATAAAAACAACTTGGGTTAAGTTTCACTGTGTATTTCATGTCTGTTGACATATATATTTCGGGTTTTTAGTACAAATTATATTCTAATGAATTTTACATAGGTCAGACATGACGATCTATAAACATAAGTGTAGAAAAACACAAAAAACCGATATTGCACAATGAAATAGAATCTGTATTTTCGGAACATTGTAAAAATAACAACCATTTTATAGATAAGAGTAGAACTGACATCTTACAAGAAGGTAGTCAAAGCAGAAGAATGGACCTTTCAGAAAGTTTGGAAGTTTGTTTAGCATATGGAAGGAAGCTATCAATCACAAATGAACACCTTGAATTTAATTTATCATCATTGTTCTTATCTGCAAAATATTAAGACCGAATCAATATCTTATTCTTAAACTCATCAAAATTCTACCTGTTATCTACCCTACTATTACAAATAGGATTTTAAGTTCTGTTCACTTCAGTTTTGAAAATGGGCTAAAAACCCGAAACATATATGTCAACAGACATGAAATACACAGTGAAACTTAACCCAAGTTGTTTTCATTTATATTAGTAATTTAAAAATGTTTCACCAAGTGATATTTGAGAAATCAATATCAAGCTTTTCAGTTTTTACTTCGTTTGGACCAAAAGGAAACTTCCGAAAAACATCAAATTATAAGCAATGACATAATAACCACAAGTATTTTTATGGATTTACATAATAAAACATTTACATTGTAAATAATATCAGTGATTGGTTAACAAAAAATAATTAATTACAAAAAACCTACATTTTAATAATTCACAATTAAAATGATATTGATTTATACAGAACAATTTAGAATCCAACTCAAAAAAGGAACTGCAAATCAAATTTGCTTTAACTGTTCCATTCGACAATCAGTCATTCATAAGAAACATTTTTAAAACTTGAGGAATTGACATGAGAATTTCACAAGAAAGCTTGAGTAAAAGTTGAGAAAAGAGTATGATGAAATATAAATAAATGTATAAATATGACATGATGTGGAGTTCGTTTACTTTTGTATGAGTGATTCATAACAACAAGTCCATGTGCGGATTAATTTCCTTGTGGAGCCTATTTATTATTCATATTTTAAATTAATACTTCCATAATGCATTAGAATTTATAAGTGTTCGACGTTTCGTTGGAGCCATTATCAAGAAAAATAGTTGAACTTAGTGATTCAATGCCGGAGCCTCAATCTGCCTACTCCCCAGGATTCATCACCAGTAGTCTCGTAGATCATAGTGTCTCCACCTCTCCCAAGAATTGGTCTGTAGAGCAACGAGTGCAGGTATTTAAACGTGGTGAAGGTGGGACTGAAGTGGGAGTGGAAGCGGTGGGGGAAATCCTATGTGGGGGGGACTGTTGCTATGGGAAGACGATATATTAAAGGTTTCCATGTGACGGGCAGGCGTTTGATGTCATCGCGTTGTTGAGGCAGTTTGATCTCTTCTGAATTTCGAGGGCATCACAAGTAATGCGACTTGATAGCATTTTTTCGGTTGCAATAGTTTTGTAACTATCAAAGCCAATTTTGTGACCTGTATCTGCGTGATGTGTGATTAGGACTGAGGATGGATCAGATCAATTTCACGATGGAATTTGAGACTAATAATACCATTCCTATTCTAGACGTACTTATCAACAAATCAGGCACATCTTTCACCCACACTGTCTGTAGAACCCACTCATACGAACAGATATCTACATGCTAATTTTCACCACCATCCAGCACAACTCAATTCCGTTCTGAACTCCCTCGCCTACAGATCCATCCATCTCATCGACAGTAAACATATCAAACATGAATTCAATGACCTCAAATCTGATCAAAATGGATACAGCAACTATCAAATTCAGAAATCCTTCCGACGGAACCAGATACACCCTCAAGATTCCCAAGGGCCCCCGAGAGAATAACTCTCACAAGGCGTTTCTTCCTTTCATGCGAGGTGTTATTGATAAAATAAGTCGTATCTTACGGAAACATGATACACAGACGATCTTCACAACAAGCGATAAAAGATCCACCTTTCTTCGATCTCCCAAAGCTCGGTTTGCCCTAGGTCATACATAGGTCAAACTAATAGACGAGTGACTAACAATATATGAATACCAACTTGCTGTCCGTTAAGCTGATCCATCCTTCACCCTGATAATTGCAAAACTATTGCTACCGAAAAAATGCTAACAAGTCGCATTATTCGTGAAGTCCTCGAAATTGAGAATAGACCAAACTGCCTTAACAAACGCGATGGCAGCAAACGCCTGCCCGCCACATGGAAACCTTTAATATGTCATCTTCCCAAAGCAACATAGGAAAGTTCTTTGAATCGGGACAGTCAATTTTCATATATGTAACAGTTCACAACTCAAATACAGCCGAATAGGTTTCACTACAAACGTAGAAACATTTCTAATGCTCAAATCATATTCTATTATCGACATCAAACATATTTACATCCCTTCATTACTAGAACTATAGGTCAAAAAAGCTACACATATCTTCCCCCGAAGCTTCACAACTTCTTACCTGAAATGATAACCAATATTATGTCCCCATATATTTTCAAAATAGAACTGATTAAACAAGTACCCCCCATGTCAACTTTGTATACAATTGTTTTAAACTTAAACTGGAATTTTATATTAAATTTTGTTTGAATTGTTAATCTTATAAGTATATTTATTATTTGTATTCATTATTTGTATTTACACGCTCCATACAAGTTTAGACTCTCGGAGTGAACACATGTTTATTGAAAATGTATTATTTACCATCTTCGTTTTTGCTAATGAATAATGTTTATCTTAAAATTGCAACAAATACTGATTCTTAATATAATAAGGAGTATGAGCTATGGTAAACAGAAAATTCTTCGAATCGGGACAGTGCAATTTGTATCTGCCTAAGAGTTTGAAATCAAATACAGCCAAATAGATTTGTTGTTCTAAATAAATATATAAAAATGTAATCAATTCTTATTTTTATAATTGAAGAAATAGACGATTTGATGTCATGATTCTGGAAGAAATCAAAAACAATGCTATTTCTTCTGGTCTCTCGATTCACATTTCTAACGACTAACTAAATATGACATGTGACACTTTTAGGTTAAAATCTTAGACACAGAACATAGATCATAGAACATAGAAGTTACAAAGTTGTTTTCCTTAAAAATAACAGTTTTATTTTTACATCCTCCCACACAAAGTATGCACCCCTCATTATATGTTTGCGTTTTCCCATGGGAGCAAACATGAAAATAGTTATTGTCCTTTCTTCAATATTCAATATCTATCTTATATATAGTGTTAGAAAATTTTCCCAGTATTGGAAAAGGTCCTATTCTTATTTCATCAAGTTTTTCTCTTTTTGATTTATTTTCAACATAAACATAGTCTCCAATTTAAAAATCCTAATGTTTTCTATTCTTGTCGATCAGTCTTTTATTGTATTCATGATAGCGTAAAGAATTTTTATATGCTATTTCCTTATCTTTTGGTGAATTTCTCTCTTCAATAAGTTCGTATGGAGCAATGGGATCAGTTCTGCCACAAAGTAAATATTCTGGGCTATATCCAGTTGTAGAATGTTCTGTTCTATTGTATTCTTCAATACATTCATCGGCTATTTTCGTCCATGCCCTAGTTTTCTTTTCGTTTTTATTTCCACCAAATTAACTGTTCTTATACATTAGTCCATATTCTCCGTTTCTTCCAGAACTGGGTTTCTAGAAAGGCAATCTGCTTCTACATTTCCTTTTCCTGGTTCATATCTAATCTCAAAATCGAATTGTAATAAAAAATTCATCATGTCACCCAGCTCTTCATCTGGTTTTGTACGAAATTCTTTCCCTTCTAATAGCTTATGGTCAGTAACAATAATAAATTTATGTCCTATTAGTCAATATTTCCAAAATTTAATTGCCAGACATTCTAGGAATATTGCTTTCTTGTTCTTTTGATATTTATATAGTTTTTTAGAAAAATACGCTACGGGTTTCATTTCACCATTAATCTGTTTTTGTTTAAGAACAGCTCCTATTCCTTGAATACTGTCATCAGTATATACATTCTGTCAAGAAAGTACCGAGAATTATCGATTTAAATCTGGCGGGGCAATGAGGCAGGTAAAAATTTTTTTTCCTAGGTTGGTACCACTGTCCTCAATTACTATGCCAAGCTTGAGCGGGATCTGTCAACTAGTGTGTTTGCAACAGCTGATTAAGTCAGTCGATGTCAGAGTGCGTGCCGATTTTTACTATGGGTGATTACGTTGAGCAAAGAATTTGTTTAAAGTTTTGTGTTGCAAATGAATTTTCGTGTGCCGATGCAGTGAAAATGTTGCAAAAGGCCTTTGGTGATAATGCTCTATCGAAAACTCGTGCATATCAGTGGTACAGAGCCTTCAAGGACGGTCGTGAAGTGGACGCCCATCGACGGCTTCGATCGAAGATAACGTCAACAAAATTAAGGAAAGGGTGCTGGAAAACCGTCGTACCAGCTTGAGAGAGATAGCACATGATCTTAGGATATCCCACGAGTCCGCATGTACGATTTTGATTGATATTTTGGGAAAGGTGGCCGCACGACTCGTACCGAAAGACCTGAATTTTCTTCAAAAACGTAATCGCGAACAGGTTGCTTCAGACATGCTCGATCGCTGTAATTCCGATTCTACATTCATGGAACGCATTATAACTGGTGATGAGACCTGGGTCTACTAGTACGATATGCAAACAAGCCAGCAATCATCGGAATGGGTGGCAAAAAATGAGCCGAAACCGAAAAAACCACGCCAAAGCCGCTCGAAAATGAAGGTGATGCTCATTGTTTTCTTCGATATCCGTGGCGTGGTGCACTACGAATTCGTTCCAGAGGGTCAGACGGTAAACAAGGAGTATTACCTAGGCGTTATGAAACGTTTGCGTGAGCGTATCCGTAAGAAGCGACCAAATTTGTAGGCGAACAACTCATGGATTTTGCATGACGATAACGCGCCTTCTCACCGAGCTACGATTGTGAATGACTTTCTCGCCAAAAACTCAACAAAGGTGCTTCAGCAACTACCGTATTCGCCGGATTTGGCTCCCTGTGACTTTTTCCTCTTCCCAAAACTAAAATTGCCCCTTCGTGGCACCCGTTTTGAGTCGATTGAAGCCATAAAACAAAATTCGGCGCGAGAGCTAAAGTCCATCCCGGAAAGCGCCTATAAAAAATGTTTCGATAATTGGAAGTGCCGTTGGCATAGATGTATTGGAGCAAATGGAGCCTATTTTGAAGGCGACCCAATAAATTTTGACGATTAAATGTAAAAATGTCGTCTTAATTGAAAATTCCCGGTACTTTCTTGACAGAGTAGTAAAGTAGTGTAGGCACTGGGATCGAAAATTGCAAGAATTGGCTCAGAACAAAGGATGTCCTTAATCTTATTGAAAGCTTCCTGAGAAGCCAATGATCAATTGAATTTTACATCTTTTCTCAGTAAATTATGGAACGGTTCTAATAATCTAGCTGAATCTTTTATGCATTTGTGATAAAAATTAACTTCACCCAAAAATTTCCTTATCTTTTTCCGAGTATCTGGTGGAGAAAAATTCCTAATGGAAATTAAATTGTCATTTATAGGTCGTACTGTATTGTTTCCTACAATATGTCCTAAATATTTTTGACTTCTTCTGCAAAATTACACTTGATAAATTTAAGTCTGAATCCTTCATTACATATTGCTTTCAAGAGATTTTCCAAATGTTCTATATGTTGGTTAAATGTTGAAGAAAATATTAGAATATCATCAATATAATTTAGGCAGAATAAATTCAGGTTATATTTTTTGATATATTATTCAATATACGTTGAAATATGGCCGGGGATGTTTTAAGTCTAAAAGGTAAACATTTCCATTGCCAGTGACCATTCTGTGTTACAAAAGCAGTCTTATATCTATCTTTGATACGAATAGGAATCAACCAAAAGGCAGAATTTACATCTAATGTAAAGAATTTTGCATTTCGCGTCTTTGCTAAGATTTCATCAATTAATGGGAAAGGTGGTTCGGGAACAATTAATTTATTGAGTTCACGAGAATCGACACATAATCTGGTTTTAGACCCTTCATCTTTCTTATATGCTAAAGTGACTGGTGATGCAAACGGTGAGGATGACTCCTCAATCAGATTCGTTTTCAATAATCTTCCTCATTGGAATTCTATCAATGGAGGATCCATTGAGCATCTGTATGGTTTTTTTGCTATAAATTTGTGTTCTAAAAGTTTTAGATGTGCCTCATTATTTTGCACCTGACCAATATCAAACTTGTGTTTTGCAAAAATATGGTCATATTTATTTATCCCAACTTCAATTTTATTTCTCTGATTCGTTTCCAAATGATCTAATTTTGCTTTGAAAAGTTCTGTTGGTATCCCTTCATTGAAATTGATGGTGTAATCATTGTTATCATTATTATTATTATTATGGACACAATCGATCTTTATCTCTTCATTCATATCTAATCTTTGATAAATATTCAAATCAAAATCTTGTTTTAATTGAAAATTGGAAATAGAATCTAGTCCGAGTAGAAATCATACTCGAAATTTTTCTCATTAACTACAAAAAGTACAACTTCTTTTTTGATATTATTGATTCTCATTTTTGTAATTATTTTTCCTAAAAATTTTGCCCTGCCACTGATTGTTTTGAATATATTGATATTATCTTGAATGCGTAGACATAACTTTTCTGCTACTTTGGAATTCAGAAGAGTAACATACAGAACAGAATCATAAATTCCACATAATTCATTATTATTTATAAACAGTTTCAATTTTATCAATGGCAACAGTCTTAGTTTTTTTGGTTTGAAAGGGCTGATTTAATTCATCCTGTACCCCAACATGGTTTACAGTTATTATGTTACCGGGTACGTTCTTTTGTTCAAAATTATTGGATTTATTCTTAAGCCGACATAAAGTCTACGGATGAAATCTACCTGAAAAACCTTCTCACAAATTGAGCATGGTTCTTTTTTAACTGGTTTTCTATTTGTTTTTGAATAGGAAGGAATTTGTTCGGCAGATTTATTCATTCTATGATTTTCTTTATTTCGATCGTTGTCATATTTTTTTGAACCTTCTAGCTTTCGCAACTCACCCAATAATTTCTCGAAAGTTGTTACATTTAATCGATCAATTTTATCTTGTTAAATATTTGGCAAACTTGTCACAATTAAATCAATTAATATGTTAGTTGGAAATTTATTTCTGAGATTTAACAACAAATTTTCTTTCCTAAAAGCGTAGTCAACTAAACTTCCTCCTATGTACCTAAATGAATAGGCCTCTCTATATTTATGCCAACTCGTTTTACAAAAACTCTCTAAGCAGTTATCTTTCCATATTTGAAAACTTTTGTCTAAACCTCATGTAATTAATTTAGAATCAAACCATTCTGTCGCTATTCCATCCAGAAACAACCGTAAAATCAAAATTTTGTCTCTATCTTCTTCTACTTCACAACGCGTGCATTCCGTCTCGAATTTTTCTAACCGTAATTTCACTGAAACACAATTTTCTTTCCTAAAAGCGTAGTTAACTAAACTTCCTTCTATGTACCTAAATGAAAAGGCCTCTCTATATTTATGTCAACTCTTTTCACAAAAACTCTCTAAGCACTTATCTTTCCATATTTGAAAACTTTTGTCTAAACCTAATGTAATCAATTTAGAATCAAACCATTCTTTCGCTATTCCCTCCAGAAACAACCGTAAAATCAAAATCTTGTCTCTATCTTCTTCTACTTCACAAGGCGTTTATTCCGTCTCGAATTTTTCGAACCATAAATTCACGGAAACACTCTTACCATCAAAATTATTCAGCACAAAATCCTCCTTTATCCTCTTGAAATCCTTGCTTTTTCTTGAAAGTTCTACCGTATCTTGTGGTTTTTGGTGATTCTTGTCCAAATACTGTTCTCACGTATGCGGGTGAATAAATCAGTTGTAAATATTCATTCTTAAACATCACATCTTCTTCGGCATCAAAATATATTTCTTTCAATTCCGGAGTTAATGAAATTACATACGTACGAAATGAAGCTCTTACTTTAATCGATTTCAAGATATTCTTCACCTTCGGTAGAGCCAAAAGTTCATGATGGTCAGATATACCCTGTTTGTCCTCTGGTATTTCATAATATTTATTTTCCGTTCCCGTAGTTTGGATCCATTTGAATTCGTATAATATGTATTTTTCTTATCAGTATTGGATGCTTCCAACGCGATGCAAATCTTCATGGATATCGTCTTTATAGCTTTGTTTTTGATTTATAAGAATGTAATCAATTCTTATTTTTATAATTGAAGAAATAGATGATTTGATGTCATGATTCTGGAAGAAATCAAAAACTATGCTATTTCTTCGGGTTTCTCGATTCACATTTCTAACAACTAACTAAATATAACATGTGACACTTTTAGGTTAAAATCTTAGACATAGAACATAGAACATAGAAGTTACAAAGTTGTTTTCCTTAAAAATAACAGTTTTATTTTTACAAATATTCACCGAATTGATTCATTCCTTTATATAAAATTTACTTATTTGGGTTTAGCTCTAGAAACTGTCGAGATCAATTTTATTGTTATTTGTAATTCAATCTGTATCAATGAAGAATCACAGGATAGGTTTTTCGAATTTGTTTGCCCTGAATTACTTAATCCCCAGTTAGCGATTAAAGTTCAACTTAAGGAAATTGTTAATTTGAAAACTTTTCATCTGGAAATTCCAGGAAGTTGCTCATTTTGAACGGTTACCGAATATTGTTCGCCAAAAGTTGGTTAGTTAACATATTGTTAAAGTTTTGAATTCATACAGGGTGGGACAACGAAAACTCCACCCCGATTTCACGGCTTTAAAATGAAAATGTGGGAAATTGCACGGGTCCGTAATTTCTGATTCGAGGGAGATTTTTTCATTTCCACTTCCTCTATTCCTATTAGGGCTTGCGGGGTGAAGGCTGTTGAGACATCTCTTCTGGACGAATTCCTCTAATATTATTCGGCGCTAATATATCGGTGAAATTCTCAATCTTTAGTAAAAAACAGATGGAATCATAAAAGAAATAATAAAACTACCACACATTTTTTTAATTAAATTCATTCAGTTAAATAAGTCTTCCTTGAAATTACACATCATTTTGGGAAATTTGACGGTATTTACTAATCACTCGATTTTTTGAAATCATCCTGATCACTCCGTAGAAAATAATCCAGTTGATGCAGATCAGGTGACCTGTTTGGCCACAGAATATGTCTTCTTCTATTTCAGCCTATTTACTCAAGATTTAAACCTATTTTGCAAATTTCAAGGCTCTAAGTTGATTTTTTTTAAAGTTGTCGTGATGATAGAAATGAAACGAATTTGATATCGAATTAATCATTTGTACGTCTAAATGAGAATGTTGAAGACTATTGTCAGACATCACAACAAGAAGACTGTGCTTTGGAAATAATGCGCGATGAGTATGAAAGTGGCATCATTTTTCTGTCCACGGTTTTTAGCACCACGGATCCATAACTGGTGCTCCTGGTAAGAAAGAATATATAGGATGGTCCAACAAAAACTTAACACCTCGATTTTCCGGCTTTAAATTGAAAATGTGGAAAATCGCTCGGACCCGACAATTTTTCATTCGTGGGGGAGCAGCTTTTCCGCTTTTTTCATCCCCGTAACTTCAACCCCCTTTCGGGGGTGAGCACAACCCCACAACCTCCTAACGGGAGTAAGCACAACACCCAATAGGTATGAGGGGTGTTACGATAACTAATTTTGAAGATCGTATCGAGTACTATATGACCGTAAAATTTCGTTTCAAAATATCCATCGATAATGAAATAACAGGAAAATAACGAAAGAGGCAATGTGGTTATTTCGAGAATATTATTCGTATTCGACACATTTCGAAGGTATTTAGTAGTTGTGTTGTTAATTTTTCGTCCAAAAAAGTATTAATTTCTTGTCCAAAAAAGTAGACGAACCATGTTTCTGATTTACCTTAGCCTATCGTAAATTTTCAAGAACGTTACAAGTGTGTCAAAGCGATTGTAAATTTGCGGTAGAATTGAAATGGTGTATTCCGTAGAAGCAATGGTGGAAATGATAAAATTATTTCTTAGGAAATAAGGATTCTGCGCGAACAACAGTGGCTTTATTTAACGAACGACATCCTGAAAAAATGTATCCGCTGCTTACGTTGTGCAACTGGTTGCCTAATTTGAAGCAACTGGTTCAGTCTCAGGAAACAAAAAGAGGGTGCATGAAGAGACGAAGCGAGGGACGTATCTGTCTTAGGTCAAGTAGCAATGGATCCGACCTTGAGTACTAGGAAAATTTTGATTGTCTCGGTCTTTACTTGACGGAAATTCATCTTCAATATAAGAAAAACAAATGTTAACTTCCGCTATTTTATTGATTTACACGACAATTGTTTCGTCATACCATGACTTCATCAGGTGAGTATTTAAACTGAGGTATACAATGCAAAACATGACTTTAAATACACAGCTCTGGTACAAAAAATAGAGGGGTGGAAAGAGATGGTAGATCAAATAGATTTGAATAGATCTCCCCTACTTAATATTTCTCATTAATTGTATACCATCTTTTTCCACCCCTCTATTTTTTGTACCAGAGCTGTGTATTTAAGGTCATGTTTTGCATTGTATACCTCAGTTTGAATACTCACCCGATGAAGTCATGGTATGACGAAACAATTGTCGTGTAAATCAATAAAATAGCGGAAGTTAACATTTGTTTTTCTTATATTACTAGGAAATTGTCCGATGTATCTGGTGTTTCACGTACAACAATCATGAGAAACCTGAAACAACATAAATTCCATCCTTATAAGATAGTATTGGTTCAGGAACTGAATGAGGATGATCCCGATCGCCGACTCCAGTTCTGTGAAGTGGTCAGTGAAATGATTAACGGTAATCAAAACTTGGATCTGTTTTTCAGACGAGTGTTCATTTTACCTTAACGGAATTGTAAACCGGCATAACTGTCGGTATTGGTCAGATGAAAATCCAAGATTATTTCGTGCGGTGTTACTTAGCGTCCCCAAAAATTAAATGTTTGGGCGGGTATTTATGGAAATCATATGATCCGCCTTTTTCATTCCCGGTAATCTCACTGGCCAAATTTATTGGAGAACGCATTTATCCAGCTCTCATGCAAGTATTGGAGATTGCGGAAGACCATCAAACGATTATTTTCCAACAAGATGAATGCCGTCAAATTACACCAGAAATCTTGAGTAACGTACGTGAACGTGTTCAGCAAAACTTACATTACTGCATGGAAGTGAATGGTGCCCATTTGCAGCATTTAATAAACTAATAACAAAAGTAAGTACTCTTCCACAATTTTATCTGTCATTTCGTTATCAATGGAAATATTGAAGCGAAATTACAGAATCAGATAGTACTCGATAAGATCTTCAAAATGAGGTATAACAGCACTCCTCATCTCTATTCAAAATCAAGGGGTTGTATTCACCCCCGTTAGGGGGTTGCAGTTACGGGGATGCGCAGAGCGGAAAAGTTGTTCCCCCTCGAATCAGAAATTGACGGGTCCGAGCGATTTTCCACATTTTCATTTTAAAGCCGGAAAATCGAGGTGTTAAGTTTTCGTTGGACCAGACTGCATTTATATTATAGAATAAATAATTTGGTCTTGAATGAGGGTTACGATTAGGTTAAATTAGATGACGAATTGAATTTTGCGAATGATATTCGAACAATTAGGTATAAAATAAATTAATGGTTTTGATAACATATGTCGCTATCAGTTTATTATTCCATTGTATGATCTTGCAACACCTTAATATTGAAGGGTCATCATAAGGATTTCTTTTTGTACAGAATAATGTGTTTTTGCGGGGAGTTTCACTTTATTGCTTCAATATGAAGAAAAAGGCGGCATTAAGTATTTTGATGAATGTTTATGGTGACCAGGCTCTAGCTGAACGAACGTGTCCGAAGTGGTTTTCCGGATTTAAAAGGGCAATTTTGATTTGAAAGATAGAGAACAAGCCGCAGCGTCACCAAAGTTCAAGGATGAAGAATTACAGGCAAGGCTCGATTAAAATCCAATATAAACGACGAACTCGCAAAAACACATGAAGTAACTCAACCAGTTATTCACCATCTTTTAAAAGCAATGGGAATTATCCGAAAGGTAGGAAATTAGGTGACGTATGAATTGAAGCCAAGATACGTCGAACACCTTTTTTTCACATGTAAACAGCTTCAACGGCAAAAAATAAAGGGTTTTTTGCATTGAATTGTGACTAACGATGAGAAATGGGTCCATTACGATTATCCAAAATGTCGGACAACGCATCATCAACTGTCAAGCCGAAAATGGTGTGATGTATTATAGACCGGTCAATTTAGACATAAAAATAGTGATCAAATAAAGAAAATTCCGACAGAGCCAAATCTTCGTAGAGACCTTAGGTGCACTAAGGGACTTATTTGGGGCTCAAGGTCAAAATTTTAGGTTTTTTGGATTTTTTTTGAAAACGGTAAGTTTTATCGAAAAAATACCTCAGAGCAAAGTTGCAGATCTTGAAATTCTCTATAAAAATGGTCATTATGATTTTTTCTCTAAGACCCACTATTTCCCAGATATTCGCTTGTAAGAATCACGTTCTACATAATATGCACACATTTCCACACCATCTCTGAGGTAGTGTACTCGGCGCGTTTTTTTTAACGTTGTATCCCCTATTCTACGAACCTTTATGACGTTATTTTTAGGAACAATAATTATTTAATAGTACGAAGATTTTTGATGCAAACTAACTTTAAATGATCCAAATTATGACGCTTGTTTTTAAGAATGATTTGTTCCAAAAAAAAGATAATGATTCGGGAATATCGTTATTTATATCTTCAAACATTCTACCTGGTGGCGGGTACATAGTATTATCAAACACACAAGATTGAATATCTTCTCGAATAATTTCTGCCGCAACTTTTAAAGTTTTCCACCGTTTCTCCTTTTCATTCAAGTTTTTGTTATCAGACCAGGCTTGACTTAAAATGTCTTCGTAATTGTCTACAAAACAAATAAATGTTAATTTTTCAGGCTTCTCTGTAATAATAATTCTACTACCATACTTAATTTCAATCGTATTTTTATAATCTCCTTTTCTACAGCTACATTTTGGCAAACATTCTTCAGTTCATCTAACGAAAACTGGCAGTCATCGCTACTTTCAATGAAATTGAAAATTTCCTCCCCATAAAGTTCACCTTGTTCAAGAGCTCAACGCGAATAACTTCGGCAAAAAGTCTGAGTTTTGCGAAAAATTTAGGGAATATTCTAACGTTGACCCCTTCTCTGCAAATAATTTTTTGACGAAGTCACTTTTATACTCAACAGTTTCGTAAATATGTGAACCTGCAAATTCTCCTCGTCTATTGATAATACTCAGTGGATAGAGAAAGTACATACCCAGCGCCTTGAAAGGAAAGCATTATTGGCCCTAATGTAATACGACCTTTCTTCGTAGAGGAAGATTTAAATTCAGAAAAATACTCCTAGTTTGAATGCGTTGTATCCATATAGGGATAGGGATATTTGGTTTCAGCAGCGCAGTTAGTGTACAAATGCGGCAATTTCTCGATGAAGAGTTTCTACTCGTACGTTGGTGGATAGGACGGCGAGGTAAAATTTAATGGCAAGAAAGATCCCAGGACTTCACCCCCTTGAATTTTTTTCTGTGGAGTTATTTAAAAACATAATTATGCGAGGGTAGACCAATAGATCTTTATGGCCTTAGGAATAGAATACAGGATGAAATTTGAACTATTCCAGGCTAAATCTTCAGAAATGTAATCTGGGAGTTCAAGCATGGATTAGGTTATTGTTAAGCTAATAATGGAGCTTATTTTGAACATTTGTCGTAATTGTTTTCAATAAAAATAACACTAAACAGTTCAAATCAGTTCGTTTACTCATTAAGTCATTTTGTTAGATAAGATAACTCATGTTAATGAATGACATACAGGATGGGTATTTGAAATAAAGAAATTGGCTATCTTGTTAACCCTTTTTAGTTGCTTACATAAGTGTACCTGAAGCATCCGGAGTTATTCGTAATAGAAGTATTGATACTATTATTAGTTTTACTATTTTATAGTGAGCGGGCGTCTGTCCACCCTACCACTGCGTCCGCACTGACTATTGTGGTTCACCCCTAATGCATTTTTTCCGACGAGATCCAGTTTTTGGATAAAACCGATATTCTTGTTCGGGGGTAATTTCTTTAGTTCGCAGTGGGCTATAAAAGCCTGACCAAAGACCTTGAATCTGATGCGATTCACCGCTGTCAGTGTCCTCAACAGACGACCTGCATTCATCGTCTTCATCTAGACCTATTTGGTGCAAATGCGCTTTCGGCCTTCAGTGACCTGTCATAATTCCGACAAGTGTTCTTAGTTCGGCCCTATCCAGACCTAGCGCTAGGTTAGCCATCTTTTTGTTCGAAGCTGTTCCAAGGAAGACCTCCGAATGTTTCAGGCCAGAAAGACTCTAGGCTTGAGTTCATTCTGCCTGTTATCGTCTGCTTAGCCACGTCGTGTGGTTCTCAGGAGTGGTTCAGGTCCTACCAAAGGCAGCGCAGCTACAGAAAATGCCAGCCGATCTGCCTCTTCGTTACCCAAATAGTTTGAGTGGCTCGGTATTCAAACAAGAGTGATTCTGTTATACATATCGAGCCTGTTTAAAGCCGTGTGGCAACTCCAGACTGTTTTCGATGTACAACAGCTGGATTCCAGAACTTTTAGTACTGACTGACTATCAGTAAATAATTTTATTTTGCCGTGGCGGATGTGCCGTTTTATCAGCAGATCTGCCGCGGTCTCAATGGCAAATAGTTCTGCCTGGAATATGGTTGCGTATTGACCGAGACTCAATGAGATGTTGATTCTCGGTTTGCTCTCATAAACTCCCGCTCCCGTTCCGTTCGTCGTTGGCCTAGTGAATAAGCCAAGGTCAGTCTTCAATAGAACCTCAGCTTGCGTCCCGGCTAGGGACGATAACATTGAAATGCCGTTCTTTGCTCGTAACTTTTGACATTAGATCTGAGGGCATCGATAGCGTGCTGTTCGTTAAAAGTTCGTCCAGCAGTTCAACTGAGAGATTTGTCCCGGACAATTCCCAGGTATTTTGCCTCATAAGAGAATTGTATTGTTTCACCATGGATAGTCGGCGGTTCTAAACCATCCAACTTCCGTTTCTTGGTGAATGGTACTATAACTATTTTTTGTGGGTTAAGAGACATATCTTTCCTTGTACACCATTTGTGGATAGTGTCCAGTATCTCTTGAAAGACAGCCGATATCGTTACCTCCGATTTATCTTTTACTATGATTGCCAGGTCATCAGCAAATGGTTGAATGTCGACTTCCTACAGCAGGTCAACAACGAGAAGGATCCACAGTAAGGGTGAGAGAATACCCCCCTGCGGAAAGTCCTTCGCAGCGATAGAAAGCATCGACGTGAAGTGAGAAAGCTTTTGCGCGCTTGTTCAACAATCCATTTCGCCTAGAAATTTCAAATACTTAAATGATTTTTCATAGGAGCTACTACATATGATGAATAAAACTAGTAATTCTATGTTTCCATACTCAAAAACGTGATTTTTCACGATATTAAAATTGCTCTTAGAAAAAAAAATCTTATATACTCATATATTTATTCACCATATTATTTGAAGAGATCAGATAAGGAAAATTCCAAAAAATTCTCGTAATCCATTCCCTAGAAATTATTTGTTAATTACCACTCAAATACTGAAATTGAACCCGATCGGATTTGCACTTTCGAAAATATTTGTGAAATAAAATTTCAAATGAAAATAGTTCAGGAACCATTGAGCTGATTCTGTCCATTCTTGATATACGAGGGTGGATCAAATATAAAGTAGAACTTTTCGAATTACCGGTCGCTGCATGAAGTAAACCGCTTAGTTGTATGATGCTATGTGTCAAGAAGGATTGTCTAGGGTAGGGAAGGACAACACTCCAGTTCACCACTATTAATTGGGAATCAGTAGCATCATGTCAAAACGTACATACGTCTGTTGAGCAACGCATTATTATAACAAAATTTTATCGCAGAAAGACGTAAGACCTTTCGCAGTTTTCCGTTAAATTGTAACTATATATTAAAATAGTAAAAGTAAACCACAGATGTGCGTGACGTCACGCAGTGCTAACTTCCAGACGGGCAGGATCCCGACGGGCGAAGCCCGTCGCCTGGATATCGTTGCGGACCAAAGGTCCGCACTTCCCTCTAGACCGGTTTACCGTTCCCGTTCCGGGATGACCCTCCGTTCCCGAGATACAGGCGGATAAAGTTCGGGAATTTTCCCGCGCACTCCAACAAGCCCCGCCCACCGTAACCTCGACCCGTTTCTGTGGTGTACGTATAGGGGCGATCCGCGAAGTCAAGTACGGAGACCGTCCGAAAATTTTCGGACCGTCGGAAAAAACGGATATATCTAGCGACGGGCGAAGCCCGTCGCGAAAATACCCATTCGGACCGAAGGTCCGATAGACCCGCTACCCGTTAAAGCCCCTATATTTCGCGGATTACTTTCCGTCGCTACGATACGAGCGGATGATAATTTCCGGACTTTTCCCGCCCTCACCAAACGGGTACCGCCTTACGCGTATGCCGCGTAGGGATGACCAAAGACGGAATTTCAACGAAAAGTAGATCCCACCTAAAATTATAGAAAATTATTAAAAAAAATTGGTTTTTTCGAGGTGGATCGATCGAAAAATATAGATCAATCGACTCTACTCGTATACGTTAACCGTATAATAATTTTTTAGTGGCCGCGCAGCAGTACAGAATGTGAGTCATGCTCTCCGATCGCGAACGAGTTTTGAAACCAAATCGCTAACCCACCAGAGCGAAGGCAATGATGAAAAGATAAAAAGAAGTGAAACTAAAACGCTCTAACTTGCGCTAGCGATTTTGTCCGTTCGCACACCTACTTTGTAAAATGCCTCATAGTGCGCCAATGAAAAGATAAATAAAACTCTTTCCGGAATGAATCCCGAATTGTCAATCTGATAGTGAAAATGCAAACTCTTATTCCCTATCATTTTATTTAATCTTTACATTGAAAATAGTGACTCTTATTTACATTTATTTGATAGATTCGGTCTTCACTTGGTGGAAACTCATTTTAATTAAAAAAATGTATATATGACAGTAATTTATTTCCACAAAAATGTTTGTACTGATACAACAATTGTTTCACCACGATGTGGCTTCTTCAGGTATTACATTGTACTGTCTGATGGTATTGAGTGTAACCGAGTTTATATACATTTTTAGGTACGTGACCAAATAATAGAACCACCAGTCATAAAAACTCTAGGTGTTTATTGGAGTTTGCCGCTAAAAATGCCATTAAGGAAAAATATTCAGTAATGGAGAATGATCAACATCTGCTTGTTCGTTCAAAAGGATTTTACGGGCATTATACCTGTTGATTTCAAGAAATTCTAAAAGTGTTAATCTAGAACTTTTGCTTTCAACGTGGATAATTTCATAATTATTGTTGAAATTATGCCTAAATTCCTTAAGATGATTAGCATATGTCGAATGTACAGAATTGTATATATAACCCCTTTGGTGTTCTTGGATACGTTTCTTGAATGGTCTACCAGTTTGGCCAATGTATACTAAAGGGCAATCTTTGCAAGTTAACTTGTAGACTCCGGATTTATTTTATTTTTATTTAAAAAAAAAAATAAATCCGGAGTCTTATTTAAAAAAAAAAAAATAAATCCGGAGTCTACAAGTTAACTTGCAAAGATTGCTGCCCTTTAGTATACATTGGCCAAACTGGTAGACCATTCAAGAAACGTATCCAAGAACACCAAAGGGGTTATATATACAATTCTGTACATTCGACATATGCTAATCATCTTAATATGTCAATGGATTATCTGAAAATATTGCTAAATATTTCAAAAGTTGTTTCAATTATAACGCGGCTTTTAAGACAATTAATAACCTTAGTACCTACATAAAAAACAATAAAGATCGTACAAATAAAGAAAATAAATCCGGAGTCTACAAGTTAACTTGCAAAGATTGCCCTTTAGTATACATTGGCCAAACTGGTAGACCATTCAAGAAACGTATCCAAGAACACCAAAGGGGTTATATATACAATTCTGTACATTCGACATATGCTAATCATCTTAAGGAATTTAGGCATAATTTCAACAATAATTATGAAATTATCCACGTTGAAAGCAAAAGTTCTAGATTAACACTTTCAGAATTTCTTGAAATCAACAGGTATAATGCCCGTAAAATCCTTTTGAACGAACAAGCAGATGTTGATCATTCTCCGTTACTGAATATTTTTCCTTAATGGCATTTTTAGCGGCAAACTCCAATAAACACCTAGAGTTTTTATGACTGGTGGTTCTATTATTTGGTCACGTACCTAAAAATGTATATAAACTCGGTTACACTCAATACCATCAGACAGTACAATGTAATACCTGAAGAAGCCACATCGTGGTGAAACAATTGTTGTATCAGTACAAACATTTTTGTGGAAATAAACTCTTATTTACAATATAATACAATTTTACAGTTAGCTTGAGATACGAGATTTACATAAGGACTTATCTTTGAGGTTCTCCTAGAATATTGTTTTCCAAGGTGTCGGAGTGATAGTGTTTTCTCAAACGATAGTTACTATTCTGCATATAATCAGTAGTTTCAATTTGTTTCAAATGACCAGTAGAGCATCCGGAATTAAGATGTTTCGGTAATAAGATACTCTAAATCTGGCACAATGAAGATTGTCTAGTATTAAGATAATTCAACCAAAAAGGCACTATAGCAAGATTTTTCACTTCTAAGATCATCCGGTTCTGAGATCATCCGTTACTAAGAAGCCTTCTGATTCGACGTCTTATAAGAAACAATAAAAATTCAATATTTCACGATATTGATGGATTAGCTACAAATACTACACGGTGTGGTATCTTCATGCAACCTCACTGTACGGAAAGAAAGAAATCTGGGAAATTTTACACTTCTTGAAAACAATGCGACTCTACAGCGCATGCGATAACAAGGTCGACTTTCATTGCGGAAACTTCAAACTTCTTAATCAAATTATTGGAGCGCTGTTTAGCGATTGAAATTCAAATCAAGGGTGGAGCGTTTTTTAACGTTACAGTTTTACTGACACGAACATTCGTGTGATCCGTGAGCTGTTTAAAAGCTGACGGACGACCTTGTCAACGAAATTGCTGCAAAATGAGGAATATCATAAGGGGGTAATTAATCGATCATTTCTTATTAGTTGAGTTATTGAAAACTATCGACAAGATAGTTATAACTGCATATAACTGAAAATCATTATGCGCACCATCTTGCTGTGTGTAACCCGATATCGACAAGAGGATCACATTATCAGCTATGATGAGACATGGGTGCATCATTACATTCCAGAGTCTAAACAGGTGAGCATGGAGTGGAGACAAACTGCAGAAGTTCTACCTAAAAAAGCGCACTGTATATCGATTTACTTTATGAACAACGTACGATAAATACTGAATATTACTGCAAGCTCTTTGAAGGGGTAAAGCTGGCTTATCGAAGAAAGAAACGAGGCACATCCTTCTGAAATGTGAATCTTTCTTATAACAACGCTGGAAATGTCATTGAGGAATACTCGAGTTCCCGCTCTACAGCCCAGACTTGTCCCCGTATGACTCTAATATATCTGGTCCACAAAGAAAAGTTGGGAGTAGACCTTTCACAATGACCAAGGAATGGAATTATTAGTGAGCAATTGGCTGAAGATAGGACCGACTGCACAAGTCGATAATGGCACCAAAAACTTCCTTTCCCTTGGAAAAAATTGAGTGGTAGGAGCGGAGACTATGCAAAAAATAAAATACATTGAATTATTTCAAAATGAAACATGTATTTTTCTATCTGAGTCTGAGACTCCAATCCTATCCTGAAAAAGGCTTTAGTTCTTTTCATTCAAAATTTATAGCCGGTACCAGCCAGACATTATTATTTTTGACCTCGGATTCTTCATCACTCGTTTGAGACCGTTTTTTGTTTGAAATTCGAAAGATACAGACATTTGAGCAAAAGGATATCATGCTGTTTCCAAAAGATTACTAATATTCCAGGAAATTTTGAGATCTATAACTATGATCCGAGAACATGAATAGAGGTTAATACTTGATAGAAGGCATATAAAATCATTTAAATATTTTAATATTAGCCTTCTACATATTTAATTTCAAAAAATTATATTTAATAATTATAACTCCAGGAATTGAATTGAAATAATGTCATATAAGTACCACTTATATCAAACGACATATAAAATAAACATTCATTATAAGATATCCAAATGATATAACAAAATCCAATAAATAAAAATTGTTAACCAAAATTATATAATTTAAATATTTTGAATAGACGAAATTTTGTTTCTGCTGATGCAATCTTATGAAAACAAATATCTTTCAAAAATGTTTAACATAATCTTAAGAATTTCATCATAAAACTATCTTACTTAGAATATTCAATATTATTGGATATCTAACTAAGTTACTTTCTATAAAATCTCAAGATATGTAAAAACATTACTGAAAAACAACTTTTAAGAGAGACTTTGCTCCGTCAGTATTCAAATAATTCATATTCAATGAAATATAACATCAATCAAAAACAAATATTAACTCACCCTTCAACAATTTAGAAAACTTCTGGTAAATGAGTAGAAAAATTTAAATGTTGTGTAAGGTTATCTTACAAATAACTAATTCTGTGGTTTACCCTTGATCTAAAAGATTGAAAGACAATTTAACGGCCTCTGTTATAGCATAAAGACTATCTGTATAAAGAATATTAAGGAAACCAAATAATTATATATTATGAATAAAATAACATAAATAGAGGTTAATACTTGATAGAAGGTATATAAAATTATTTAAATATTTTGATATAAGTCTTCTACATATTTAATTCCAAAAAATTATTTATTATTTATTTGTAAGATAAAGTTACACTACATTTAAATTTTTCAGTACTCATCTACCAGAAGTTTTCTAAATTGTTGAAGGGTGAGTAAATATTTGTTGTTGATTGATATTATATTTTATTGAGTATGAATTATTTGAATACTGACGAGGCAAAGTCTCTCTTAAAACTTGTTTTTCAGTAATGTTTTTACATATCTTGAGATTTTATACAAAGTAACTTAGTTAGATATCCAATAATATCGAATGTTCTAAGTAAGATAGTTTTATGATGAAATTCTTAAGATTATGTTAAACATTTTTGAAAGATATTTGTTTTCATAAGATTGATCAGCAGAAACAAAATTTTGTCTATTCAAAATATTTAATTTATAGAATTTTGGTTAACAATTGTTATTTATTGAATTTTGTGATATCATTTGGATGTCTTATAATGAATGTTTATTTTATATGTCATTTGATATAAGTGGTACTTATACATTCTGTCAAGAAAGTACCGGGAATTATCGATTTAAATCTGGCGGGGCAATAAGGCAGGAAAAATTTTTTTTTCCTAGGTTGGTACTACTGTCCTTAATTACTATGCCAAGCTTGAGCGGGATCTGTCAACTAGTGTGTTTGCAACAGCTGATTAAGTCAGTCGATGTCAGAGGGCGTGCCGATTTTTACTATGGGTGATTACGTTGAGCAAAGAATTTGTTTAAAGTTTTGTGTTGCAAATGAATTTTCGTGTGCCGATGCATTGAAAATGTTGCAAAAGGCCTTTGGTTATAATGCTCTATCGAAAACTCGTGCATATCAGTGGTACAGAGCCTTCAAGGACGATCGTGAAGTGGACGCCCATCGACGGCTTCGATCGAAGATAACGTCGATAAAATTAAGGAAAGGGTGCTGGAAAATGTCGTACCAGCTTGAGAGAGATAGCACATGATCTTAAGATATCCCACGAGTCCGCACGTACGATTTTGATTGATATTTTGGGCATGAGAAAGGTGGCCGCACGACTCGTACCGAAAGACCTGAATTTTCTTCAAAAACGTCATCGCGAACAGGTTGCTTCAGACATGCTGGATTGCTGTAATTCCGATTCTACATTCATGGAACGCATTATAACTGGTGATGAGACCTGGGTCTACGAGTACGATATGCAAACAAGCCAGCAATCATCGGAATGGGTGGCAAAAAATGAGCCGAAACCGAAAAAACCACGCCAAAGCCGCTCGAAAATGAAGGTGATGCTCATTGTTTTCTTCGATATCCGTGGCGTGGTGCACTACGAATTCGTTCCAGAGGGTCAGACGGTAAACAAGGAGTATTACCTAGGTGTTATGAAACGTTCGCGTGAGCGTATCCGTAAGAAGCGGCCAAATTTGTGGGCGAACCACTCATGGATTTTGCATGACGATAACGCGCCTTCTCACCGAGCTACGATTGTGACTGACTTTCTCGCCAAAAACTCAACAAACGTGCTTCAGCAACCACCGTATTCGTCGGTTTTGGCTCCCTGCGACTTTTTCCTCTTCCCAAAACTAAAAATGCCCCTTCGTGGCACCCGTTTTGAGTCGATTGAAGCCATAAAACAAAATTCGGCGCGAGAGCTAAAGTCCATCCCGGAAAGCGCCTATAAAAAATGTTTCGATAATTGGAAGTGCCATTGGCATAGATATATTGGAGCAAATGGAGCCTATTTTGAATGCGATCCAATAAATTTTGACGATTAAATGTAAAAATGTTGTTTTAATTGAAAATTCCCGGTACTTTCTTGACAGAGTAGTAAGTGGTACTTATATGACATTATTTCAATTTAATTCCGGAAGTTATGATTATTAAATATAATTTTTTGAAATTAAATATGTAGAATGCTAATATTAAAATATTTAAATAATGATCCGATCTTAGGATATCGGATTTTTTGTACTAATTGCTGTAATGACTCAGCGTTTATTTACATACATTTTTTTCATCCTAATGAATGTTCAAGTTGACCGACAAGTTCAAGTTCTACTTCGACATATGATGAAATATGATCCCTCTCATAGTGTTTGATAGCGGAAACGTTACTTTTAACGGGTCCGATATCCCTTATAGGATTATCAGTTTTTTACTTCCATGATTCATTGTTTGCTAAATCTGTAGGATTATGTGTGTTGAATCATCTGTGCTAATATTAGCACTTTTAAATATTTTCGTAATGAAAGTGGAATCGGGAGACAGAACAAAAAGAGAGTTCAGTAAAACGTATTGGACGAATAACGGAAAGTGTTGGAATACGACCATCACGTTCTGCATGTCGCGTACAAACGAGAAAATTTCTGACTATCTACTCTGACGGGGACTTCTGCCGGATATCACGGATAGATACAGCCGGGTTACTTCCTATACACCCCGAAAAGTTCACTCGTTATGCTGATTCGCCCGAGGTGCCCGAGATCCGCTCTTAGCAGACAACGGATTTGGTTTTTTATAAATCTAACGAGAAACCTTAAGCGTCATGCTCAGGATTGTTTTTATTCGACTTTTCAAAGAGAAAATCGAAAACCATCTCTAGAAATCGCTATATCCTTCAAATTCTCTGCAAAAGGGGCAATATCAACTTATTTGATTTTAAATAATAAACCTCTGGATGTTAAAGAGCCATGAAGGATCAGCTTCTCCTAACATTCGTGTTCCGGAGTACCTCAGACCTAGAATATAAATTCATATTATCAGACGTTTTAGCACTTCTATTCGAACAATCAAAAGAAACTTTTTAAAAAATTTGAATATCAAAACAGATTTAATCCTTCTACAATTTTAATTTCGAAAAATTTTTTTGAAGAAACTTTAAGAATTGAATTAATGTCTTTATAAGCACTGCTCATATTTAATAGACGTATAAAATCAAAATTCATCATACAATATCAAATGGAATTGAGAACAACCAACGAATATAAATTTTCAATTGAAATTAAAATATGAATAAGCAAACATTTTTTGTTTCATTACAGGCATGCGTACTGAACTCTTCAAAAATTTTTTGAAATTAAAATTTTAGAAGGCTAACAGATTAAATCTGTTTTTTTTTTTTTTTTTTTTTATTAAGTTAAGCATCAACCACTAAGGGTTATTAGCTGAAGACGATCGTGGCATGATTAACATAATATCTTACGTTAATTGACACATACAGAATGATTGGTATATTGCACTTTATATTTCACAAAGAATGTCTATGTCGTTGAGGAAACTGAGTAGGTTTTCATGGTTTGATGTTTCACCAAGTATTTGCTTGAGGTCGTTTCCAAGATGATATTTACCCCTCTCGTTATCGTATAGCGGACACTCAATCAAGAAATGTTTTACGCTTAGGTTTTCATCACATACACTACACTTTGGTACATCCTCTTGAGACATTATGTAACTGTGGGTTAACCGTGTATGTCCAAGTCTTAATCGTGAAAGAACCGTTTGAATTTTCCGTTTCGATGGGAATGATTTCCATGGAAGAACGTATGGTTTCACCTCCCTCAGCTTTGATGTAGAGTTGTCCCATTGTGCTTGCCATTTGGATGTAATTTTGTTTCTTAGGATTTCCTTCAGATCTGTGTGGACAATTCCTGTTAGTCTTCTTGCCTGTGTACACGATACAGCTTCTTTGGCTAAACTATCGGCTTTCTCATTTCCTTCTATGCCTACGTGTGATGGTGCCCACATCAGCTGAATTTTTATGTTCTTTTCATGGATGGTGTTGAGTGTGGTTTTAATTCTTATGAGAATTGGATGACTGGGGTAGAGTTGGGACAATGCAGTTATGGCACTCAAGGAATCGGTTATAATGAGACACCGTGGAATGTTTTGTTGGTCGACATATTTTAGGGCTTCATGGATTGCCGTCAGTTCGGCGGTGTAGGCTGAAGTAAGGAGAGGGAGTTTGAATTTGGCATTTTTTTGACCTGTTGTGAATGCTGCACCAACGCCACTAATGGAACGAGACGCGTCGGTATAGATAAGCTGATAATTTTGAAAAGGTTCTATGTTCTCTAAGAAAAGTTTTCTTAATATGAATGGATGGATTTCGGATTTTTTCTTGCTGCACAGATTTGTAATGATTGGTGGAAGAGGAATTGTCCATGGGGGTGGGGAATCGATTTCGGACTTATGAATCGTTGTGGGTATTTTGAAATTCAGGTTGGCCTGGGTACGATTCAGCCTTTCATAGAATGGAAGATCAATTCTTTTTCTATGATTGAAAGTTTCTTGAAATCGGGTTGCAAAGACATTCCGATGCGCTGGATTGGATGGATGCGCTGATATCCTTGTGGCATACAGCAGTGTGAGATAACGTCTACGTTCCGTTAGGGATGGTTCTCCAGCTTCACAATTAAGGCTCTCAATGGGACTGGTGTAGTATGCTCCCAATGCTAAACACATTGCTGTGTTGTGAATTACATCGAGTTCTTTCAGTGTGTTTTTTTGTGCTGAATTGTATACTATGGAGCCGTAGTCGAGCTTAGAGCGAATAAGGGATTTGTATATCATCATTAATGTGAAAAAGTCTGCTCCCCACAACGTATGGGATACGGATTTCATGATATTCAGACCAGCTTGGCATGATTGGCGGAGAGAGTGGATGTGAGATTTCCATGAAAGTTTACAGTCGAATACCATTCCGAGGAAGCGTTTGCTATCTATATACTCAAGAGGTTCATCGTTCAGTTTCAGTACTGGGTGCTGTGTTGTTCTTTTTTTGGAAAAGTATACAATTTTTGTTTTATTGGCGGAAAATTGTAATCCTGTTGTGTTTGACCAATCCCCAAGGTAAAAATGTGGAACGCTTCACGATTTTGCGTGTCATCCTTGCGCAGGGGCCATGCTAATCTTCTCTGTTTTGATATTCAAATTTTGTAATAATCCTTCTATCAACTAAAAAACCGTTTTTTCTTATTTTATTTTATATATAATATATAATTATATTAGGTTTTTAAATAAAGAAATTCATTATACAGTGTTGAATGGTTTTAACTAAGACCAAGTGCCTTATAAGCTTTGTATGATTTTTTGTGAACATGGAACATAGAGTACCTTGGATAAAAATGTACCTATGTACATGTTTTTAAGATCATATTTTTGAAGTTTGCACTCGGTAAGTGTATACATTGTTTAATTGATTTTATTATTTTTTATATGTAAAGTTGAACTGATCTTATCGTAATTTTAATTATTTCTTGAGGATGTGCTACATGTTTTGAGATTTTTTGAAGTCATTTATTTAAATATATTGAATAGTTCAAATAAATTAGTTTTTGAGAAGTTCTTGAAATTGTGTTTTATATTTTTGAGAAAGAGTTATTTTTCATTAATAGAGGATCAGAAAACAATACATTTTGTAACAAACTGGGCTTCGTACGTTTGTCTGAAGAGTTCAGTACGCATGCCTGGAACGAAACAAAAAATGTTTGCTTATTTATATTTTAATTTCAATTGACAATTTATATTCGTTGGTTGTTCTTAATTCCATTCGATATTGTATGATGAATTTTGATTTTATACGTCTATTAAATATGAGCAGTGCTTATAAAAACATTAATTTAATTCTTAAAGTTTCTTTAAAAAAAATTTTTGAAATTAAAATTGTAGAAGGCTAACAGATTGAATCTGTTTTGATATTCAAATTTTGTAATAAACTTTTTGAACTTGTTAGAAAGACAAAGTATCATGAGGCATTTTGCTTCCAATCTTGTGATGGATATATGTGGGGAAATGAGAAATGAATGTTTTTCAACAAATATTCCTCGTACAAGGAGTACAGAGAATCAATGGAAATTGAGAAAGCCTCGCATTATGGAATCTTAATAATAATAATAATAATACTTCTTTATTTCAAATAGGGCTTACAGATAAGATGCTCACCTGAAGTGAAATAGGTTCTAAATGAAATTAATTGGGTAGCTCTCTAATGTGACATTAAAAAAATCTCCTAGCTCATAAGGCTCAAGTTTTATAATCAAAGATTTCACTCTGTTTTTGAAGACTCTCAAATTATTTCTGTTCTTAATGTTATTTGGCAATTGATTAAATATTCTTATACAACTATAGGTCGCGTGTTTTCCACTTAAAGTCAATCTATGAATTGGAAAATTTAAATTTTATGTTCTTGTGTTGTAACTATTACTGTGATTATATTGAATAAATTTTTCTTTGTTCTTATGTAAGAATACAGCACATTTGTAAATGTATAACCCATAGACTGTGAAGATGTTATTTTTCTCAAACAATTTTCTACAAGTTTCATTATATTTCAGCTTAAAAATTACCCTTACTGTTATTTTTTGTATTTTAAACATTTCTCCTAAATTTCTTTTAGTTCCCCAAAAAATAATCCCATATCTAAGTCTAGATTCAAAGTTTGCATAATATAAAATTTTTATTGATTTATCATTCAGGTATTTTCTAGATATTCTAATTGCAAAATTAATCTGAATCAATTTCTGACTTAAATTTTCCACATGTGCTCTAAAATTCATGAACGTGTCCATGAATACACCCAAAAATTTAGTACTGTTTACAATATTTATAACCTTATTTTCTGAAGTAATGCTGGTTGGTTTGCTTTTATTACTTCTGTTAGTACTGAAAACTACAAGGTTGGTTTTTTCAACATTAAGGGTCAATTCGTTCTTCTGTAGCCATTTATGTGTCCTATCGAAGAAGTTGGTACCTGCACGAATCAATGTATACTAATCTTTTGCTCCTACCAATAGGTTGGTGTCGTCCAGATTAGTTTTTCATCTTCCTCTGCTATATCTTCCAAATCATTCAGGAATATTAGGAATAGAAGCGGTCCCAGTACACCTCCTTGTACTATCTCTCTTTTATTTATCAGCTCAGTGGATTCAGCATTTTCTCCTTCCTTGATGATTTTCACTTTTTGTTTTCGTTTGCATATATATATGATTCAATCCACTTGTATGCATTTCCTCTTATTCCATAAGCCTGAAGTTTCTTGAGCAGGTGTTCCTGGTTTATTGAATCATATGCTTTTGACATATCCAAAAATATGGTCAGTGCTAAGTTGTCTCCTTCCAACAGTTCCAATATGTTCTTTGTTAATCCTAATATGGCTGTTTGGGTAGATTTTCCTTTCAGAAATCCGTGTTGCGTGTTACTGAAAAAATCACAACTATTCAGGAATTCTGTGATTCTGGAGCACATTATCAGTTAAAATATTTTTGAAAAACTTGGCAGAAGACTGATAGGTCTGTAGTTTCCTAGCTCTTGAGGATTTCCTTTTTTTAATATGGGTTTGATAATCTTACATAACACCAAAGACAGTGCAACAGGAGCAGATAACATACCATGAAGTGTCGTCAAAAAATTGCATCAATTCACACATAACACATAATGAAGATGTACGAATGGTGTTTGAATATTCAAATCTTTCAAGAAATATGAAAAAGTGGTATTATCGTTCTCATAGCAAAACCTTACAAATGAAATTAACTATCACAAAGTAACATAAATAGAGATTAATACTCGATAGAAAGTGTATAAAATTATTCAAAAATTTTAATATTAGCCTTCTACATATTTAATTTCAAAAAATTATATTTAATAACTTCAGGAATTAAATTGAAATAATGTCATATAAGTACCACTTATATCAAACGACATACATTCTGTCAAGAAAGTACCGGGAATTATCGATTTAAATCTGGCGGGGCAATGAGGCAGGTAAAATTTTCTTTCCTAGGTTGGTACCACTGTCCTTAATTACTATGCCAAGCTTGAGCGGGATCTGTCAACTAGTGTGTTTGCAACAGCTGATTAAGTCAGTCGATGTCAGAGTGCATGCCGATTTTTACTATGGGTTTTGTGTTGCAAATGAATTTTCGTGTGCCGATGCATTGAAAATGTTGCAAAAGGCTCTATCGAAAACTCGTGCATATCAGTGGTACAGAGCCTTCAAGGACGGTCGTGAAGTGGTCGCCCATCGACGACTTCGATCGAAGATAACGTCGATAAAATTAAGGGAAGGGTGCTGGAAAACAGTCGTACTAGCTTGAGAGAGATAGCACATGATCTTAAGATATCCCACGAGTCCGCACGTACGATTTTGATTGATATTTTGGGCATGAGAAAGGTGGCCGCACGACTCGTACCGAAAGACCTGAATTTTCTTCAAAAACGTCACCGCGAACAGGTTGCTTCAGACATGCTGGATCGCTGTAATTCCGATTCTACATTCATGGAACGCATTATAACTGGTTATGAGACTTGGGTCTACGAGTACGATATGCAAACAAGCCAGCAATCATCGGAATGGGTGGCAAAAAATGTGCCGAAACCGAAAAAACCACGCCAAAGCCGCTCGAAAACGAAGGTGATGCTCATTGTTTTCTTCGATATCCGTGGCGTGGTGCACTACGAATTCGTTCCAGAGGGTTAGACGGTAAACAAGGAGTATTACCTAGGCGTTATGAAACGTTTGCGTGAGCGTATCTGTAAGAAGCGGCCAAATTTGTGGGCGAACAACTCATGGATTTTGCATGACGATAACGCGCCTTCTCACCGAGCTACGATTGTGACTGACTTTCTCGCCAAAAACTCAACAAACGTGCTTCAGCAACCACCGTATTCGCCGGATTTGGCTCCCTGCGACTTTTTCCTCTTCCCAAAACTAAAATTGCCCCTTCGTGGCACCCGTTTTGAGTCGATTGAAGCCATAAAACAAAATTCGGCGCGAGAGCTAAAGTCCATCCCGGAAAGCGCCTATAAAAAATGTTTCGATAATTGGAAGTGCCGTTGGCATAGATGTATTGGAGCAAATGGAGCCTATTTTGAAGGCGACCCAATAAATTCCCGGTACTTTCTTGACAGAGTAGTATAAAATAAACATTCATTATAAGACATCCAAATGATATAACAAAATCCAATAAATAAAAATTGTTAACCAAAATTCTATAAATTAAATATTTTGAATAAACAAAATTTTGTTTCTGCTGATCAATCTTATGAAAACAAATATCTTTCAAAAATGTTTAACATGATCTTGAGAACTTCATCATAAAACTATCTCACTTAGAATATTCAATATTATTGGATATCTACCTAAGTTAGTTTGTATAAAATCTCAAGATATGTGAAAACATTACTGAAAAACAAGTTTTAAGAGAAACTTTGCTTCGTCAGTATTCAAATAATTCATATTCAATAAAATATAACATCAATCAACAACAAATATTTACTCACCCTTCAATAGTTTAGAAACTTCCGGCAAATGAGCTGCTAAGAAATTTAAATGTAATATAAGGATATCTTACACGTGAATCAATAGCTCTGTGGTTTACCCTTGATCTAAAAGATTGAAAGACAATTAATAGCACAAGGACTTTTATCTGTATAAAGAATGTTAAGGAGGTGTTAAGGAGATTTTATATAAAGTAACTTAGTTAGATATCCAATAATATAGAATATTCTAAGTAAGATAGTTTTATGATGAAATTCTTAAGATCATGTTAAACATTTTTGGAAGATATTTGTTTTCATAAGATTGGAAAGAGAATGCATCCCTATCTTATGGAAGGGCAACGCACCATTGCAACCCCCTGTATACTCATTTATTGGAGATAAAGTCAGTGCATTACTTCACAGCATAGCCTTTTTTCTCGAGATTGATGCTTTGCATACTTTTCCACCAAGTGTTACTTTTTTCTCGAAAATCTTTAATTTTTTGACTGAAAATCCGATCAAATCAGCAGCTGAGGAATAATATGTAATTTCATTAAATTTCCCCCAAATAATCTCCTTCACTGTACAAACTAATATTTTCCAGAAATAATCATTTGGCTTTGATAGAAAGTTCGGCATACTGAATACCGTTTCCTACTACGAAATTTTGATAAAATTTTCGCAAAAATACAGGTTTTTGGTGTTCATGTGGCGTTTTAGGACGTAGTTTGATATAAAGTATTTTTTCCATTTCGAAATGAAATCACTTCCTGAAATATATAAACACAAAATCCAGATATTATGTTTACATGGAAATTTATGATGAAATTATAAAAATAACTCAGTTATCGAGTATATGGTTGAAGAACGAAAATGGAAAAATGATATCGGCTACATATTTCTCACATCTAGGTTTTAAATTTCAGTTTGTGGTCTTTCGGCCTTCCACTTTACCATAGTGCACACATTATAAAATACCTGTTTTTCTCAAGCAAATTAGTCAACTAAAATTTTATAACTTTTTCATATTGATTCTCATAGAAAATATCATTTGCAACTTCACAATTTTGATGTTCAAATTCAGTTTCTACCATTATGATCTTCCAAATTTCAGAAGTTGAAAGAAAATGAAATGCTAATTTTCTTGGTGTCATTGAGTGTTCATTAGAATCTGATGAGTATACCCAAGTTTTTATTATGGGACTGATGCATAATTACCTGCCGTTTATCTTGATCGTATTCACAACCGACGTTCCCACTATTAGCGAAGGCCTGACAATTCTAATAATGGCTGCAAACTTCAATGTTAATCACTCAACGAAAGTGGGTTGACTGAAAAATCTTAGGGAGGTTTCAGAATTGCCTGGATCTCCAACAAAAAAGCAGATCGTTTCCAAATTTCTTGTCACCTTGTCAATGACTATAAAGCTAGGTTACTTTAAAATAACCTGAGATTTCAGATTTTGCTGTTCGGCTCTATTCCTGGAATGAACTGTCTGCTAAGCAAGTATCTTTGATGATTGAATAAAAATGGCTAGTCTAATAACTGTTTCAGATCATAAATCCCAAATGAAGAAAAAAAACAGCTCAAAAATGTCTCATTCTTCAATAATTCTTGATATATCTTTAAATTGAAAAATTCGAAATTTTCATTTTATAACATTCACGCGATTCCTTGAAAAAAAATTAACTAACTCAAAATTTCAGGTTGCTGCTAAATGTTGAGAAATGATTCTTGATACCAAAAGATTATAAACCGTTGCTCAGTCTGAAAGAGAGTTTAGAATTTAATCATAATATCAGATAAATTCGGGAAAAACTCCAGCAAACGCCGACCCAGTTCATCCGTTTACGTAACTGCTGTTCACCTTGTTTATTTCCCTTGCTTCAGATCAATGATCCTAAGCCAGTGAGTGACGCCTTCAGTTGATATGACATTTACCCTCTGATATTCGAGATGAATGTTTCCAGGATGTTTCTCTTTATTTTTGGAATTTGTCGATAGTTCTTGGTTGATCATAATTGAAACAAGTCCTTCGAAATTACTATATTTTACCAACAAAAATTATAGATGCATACATTTTTTGTGACTTGAGTTTGAGGTATCACCCCAACATCAGACGAGTGAAAACCCAACAAAAGGTACAGATATAGAAAAATCATAGTGTGTTATAGAATGTCGTCGTTGTAATGAAAAGTGATAAAAATATGTTATTCAAATATTTGAATATTTTAAATATAAAAGATATGAATCTATTTGCCGCGTCGTATCATTTGTTGATATTTATACTTATTAAATAGAAAAGGAATTGAATGTACTTTTTCAAAAACCCACTTATTTCAATACAAAAGACACAATGAAGAACTCCAATGAACAAATCAAAAATTAGATGAGTTTATTTCAATAAGAAACAAAGGGGGAATATTAATATCATGTAAATATCACAAAAAATACAAGATTTGTAGAACAAGTCCGTCAGAACTATATATCAATTAATTCACCAACAGTCCAGCTCTATGAAAAAACTTAAATATTTAACATTGAAGACTTTTTTGAACAGGTAAAATCAATTGACATTGTCAAACAAGACGTAGATAATAAATATATATGAGGATGATATAACTTACTTGCATTTCCAGAAAAAATCAAACAACTAAGTTTTAAATCACCCTAAAATCAAATTCAAATACGACAAGTAATCAAAAAAAAAATAATATTTTCAGAGAATCTCGCATTTAAGTAATATAATTAAATTCAACATGTTCAAAAAACCCACATGCACATATATTTGTATTTACATATACCTTAACCATACTTATTCACAAAAAATTCTGGATCTTTAAATCATAGGACTTTCTCATTACCCTAATCAACAGCCAAGACATTGGCTGTTTTAGTCCGGTCAAATTAGACCAAAAATAAGAGTAAAAGTTACATAAATTACCACCAAGCTGAAAATCAGTAAGATTGTTTAAAATATCATTAAAAACAAAATTTGGAAGTTCCCCATCTTTCCCCTGTAAGGAAAAAATTTTATGGAAGGTCAAAGGTCAAAAAAATGAGTTTTTCGCGATTTTCAGTTTTATCATTAAAATACCTCAGACAAAAATTGTAGACCATAAAATTATCTACAAAAAATTTATTAATACTTTTTTTTTTCTATGAGCCACCGTTATTGAGATATAACGATTCAAAAAGTTGTAATCGTCATAATATGCATGAGTACTTGATTCCTATAATTACTGTACGAGAAATACCAAAACTGCCGAACAGCGTCGTTGAACTTTAGAAACATCTTCATCAATTGATATTTTATTTGATGAAAATATGACAGTTCCAACTAGCCAACAAAAATTTCTTTCGAATACTCACAAGTCTCGGTTCATTTCAATGTTGAAAGAAAGATTTACTACGGAAAATATATTGGTAAGACAAGCTAATAATGATGCTGACGTATTGATAATTGAAACAGCAATTCAATTTGACAAATACAACTATTGTTGTTGGTGAAGATATAGACTTACTCGTATTAGTGACTGCTCGAACTCCAAAAAAACTATTTTCTTCTTAAAAAACTTTTTTCTTCTTAAAACCAGGAAAAGCTCAACATCAATCGGAAATGTATTCATCAAAAAGTTTATCTACTTTTGCAAAGTGTCAAAATCATGTACTATTTTTACACGCAATAACTGGCTGAAACAAAATTTAATTGAATGTGCTGAAGTTTTTAAAAATAGTAATTCTATTCGACAAGAAATGACAACTAACGGCATTGGCTTTCTCTTTTCTATGTACGGAGCTCCTAACCTGCTTAGATAAGTATAGATATGCATGTTTCGTTAAAAACACCAATAGTAAAAAACAAGTACAATTAGCTTGTCTTCCTCCAACCTCAGTTACTGCTCATCAACATCTTTTTGGGGTATATTACCAAGTTCAAGTGTGGCTTGGTTATCAGCTAGACCCTACAGACTGGGGTTGGAAGTTGGTCAACAATTAATTAAATAATATTGATATAAGGTTATTCTGATTTTCAAATTTCAAATTTTTATTGTTATATTCACAACAATTGTTTCGCTGGATTTTCACGAAGTAAGGACTGATACAATTCAACAATTCATTAGAACCAATGCCCACTTTACTTCCACCTGCCCCGGAAATTTAGTCATTTACAGTTTCTCCATAAGTGAAATATAGTAAGCAACCTTGATATTATACACTTTCGGTTAATTGAATTATCTAAGTTTTTATTTTCCACTATGAAAGAGATGTATTTATAAAGTTGAATTATTCACACAGGATTTATTTCTACACAGATTTGATCTCTACTCGAGTTTCGTAGTGTTTACTTTCGTTTTCAAACTGAATAAAACAAATTGTATCTTTACTATTATATATACGTTGAAGGCTTTGGCTGGAGCAAAACTTCGAGAAGTGGGGTGTGCCAATTTGTCCGCTCATTTAATGGTTTTATTTTTGAAACGTGCTGTTTGTGTTCAAATATTTCGATGGATTCCAGAATGTCTAGTTTTTTCCTTTAGTTTCCAGGTGTAATATTTCAAGATTATCCAATTCTGGGAAGATATGATTGGTTTCGAAAAAATGTTTCGCAAAATTAGAGTTATCTTTATGGTTGCTACAGGAAGATTGATGTTCTTTGAATCTTTTTTGGAAAGATCTCCCAGTTTGTCCTATGAATACGCTTAAATGACCAACCATTTCACCGGCCTTTCCACGACCCAAAGCCATCTTGAAAGGACAATATATCCAAAAAAAATTAAATTAGTGCGTACATGCTGGTTTTAGAGATTCTGTGTAATATTTATGTTTTTTATTTTATTATAATACAGTATTCTATACACATATGTAAAATTCCACCTTTGGTCCAAAATTTTCCAAACGAATCTATAGAAATGATGAAAAACTTAATTCGAAATAAGAGCAATTATACGTATTCTATGAGTAGTCGCAATCTTAAAATGACTCTCATGTTTAGAATTTAACGTTAACAATTTTTTTCATTTCAACTTGCTGTCAGTTTCATAGCATTGTCTTCGGATTTTCCTTCAGAACTTTCTGTTTTTCTGTGACCTTGTTATTGTTTTTAATTCTGAAGTTAGTGTCATTATGCTATATTGAAGTATCGGATGTTTTTTTAGAGTGATAAAACTTTAAATTGAAATAAAAGACATTGAAATTAAGATTGAAGTCAATTTTTTTTATTTGAAAGATGACTTTCTGACATTTATGTTTTAAAATAATTTCCGGCATATGTCCACCACGACTAGCCCTGAGGAACCGCATTCTACCAGAACAATTTTGGACCGCTTTTTCGAGTAACTCAGGCCTTATTTCATCAATAACACGAGTTATGTTGGCTTCCAAAGCGTCTATCGTTTCTGTTTTATCAGCATAAACCAAAATGACTTGACATAACCGCAAAGAAAATAATCCAGTGGAATTATGTCGCATGATCTTGGAGGCCAATTAATTGGACCATTTCTAGGAATAATGTTATCGCCAAATCTTTCTTTCAATAAATCAATTGTTACGGTAACAGCATGAGGTGTAGCACCATCCTGATGGAACCAAAGCACTTCTGGGTCGATACTTTTCAAATTTTGAAACAAATAATCATTGATAACCGATCTGTAACGAGCACCATTCACTGTAACATTAGCTTCAGCACCTTTTTTAAAGAAATATGGACCGATGATGCCTCCAGCGTATAAAGCACACCATACAGTGCAATTTTCAGGATGCAATGGAAGCTGCAGAACTTCTTGAGGATTATTTTCATTCCATATACGGCAATTTTGCTTGTTTACATAGCCATCCAACCAGAAATGAGCTTCATCACTAAACACAATTTTAAGATAAAAAAGTGGATCAACTTCAAGCTGGGCCCAATCAGCAAACAAACAACGCTTACTATTGTCTTTAGTTCTTGAACCATTTGGATCTAGTATGAGTGTAGACCGCAAAATTTTCCATGTGGTAGATGCACAGACTCCAACTTGTTGTGAACGTCAACGAATAGACAAATCTGAATCATCATTATTAACACTATGACTTACTGCAGCGATATTTTCTTCTATAAGTACAGTTCTTTGTCAACAAATGTTGTCCGAAATCTATCGATAATTCGACGAATAAGCTGCTCTGATGGACGATTATGTAAACCATAAATTTCACGAAGTGTAAGTTTGGCGAATAGAACACTGATTTTGAAAATGAATTTCAACAATTTGTAAACGTTATTGCGGCGTGAGTCTTTCCGTGATAATTTGTCAATGAACAGAAATATCAAAACAACCTGGCTTGTACCTTCTGTCAAATCACAGTTATCCCTATCGAAAGTTCTATCACTCTAAAAGTAACACCCGATATTTTATCATTTTTGTGGTCTTTTTTGCACGAATGAATAAATTTTCGTATATCATTTTATAATGAATTAATACATTTTTTTTTCATATAAAGTGAAAGGTTTTTCATAATTTTGAATTTTAATTTTATATGAGAACTTCCACGAAGTTGATTCATAATTTATATAATTACTTATTAAAGGTCTTAATGTCTTAAACGATTTGACATACGAAAGTTTTGTTGAGTTGAAGTTCAAAAAGGCTCTCTCAAAGAGATACTCAATCTTTCAAAAGTGAGGTTTCACGTTGTTTGTGAAGAGAATAAAATTTGAATCACCTTCAGATAATCTCCCATGATCGTTTGAGCGACTAATATTCAAGCTCATGTTATTATAACATTTCACAATATAATTTTTAGAATAAAGTATGATACCTAGTAAGGAGTTAGGTCTGCACGTCCTCGGGGATATCATCAGCAAAGACTCGAATATATTAACCCCTCATACTTCGCAGAAATAGACCTAGAAATTTATTAAGACAAACTCCACTTCGACATTAATAGGATTTTCTATCTGCCTCACAATATGACTTCCATGACAGTATCTATTTGGCCCCTGGCCAAGTCGTTTCGACAGTCTCCCGTTGTGCTTCGACCAAACTATCACGCAAAATTCACAGTTTATGTTGTTTATTCCTCGAACAATTAAGTTCAATTGGCAGTCTCTGGTTACACATTCACTCAGTACAATCACTTTTTACTTTTTGAACAATCTACTGATACACTCTCTTTGCCCTTAAACAACTTTACATTCACTTAAGCTACAGTCTGTTTTTACCATCCTCCCATCACACAACCGAACGGTCTCTAGTTACGATTCAAGAAAGTATTCAATTCGCATTCACCGCTAATTTATCCAGAGACACCCTCTCGTGATAACACAATATCGCAATGAAAGTCCTGGAAGTGAATAATTATCTACCTCATTCACTTATAATTAGTGTAAAGTGAACCCAAAAGTGAACCAAGTGAAAGTGAACAACGGTAAAAATGCCTATCGAGTTTCTCCTTTAAAAGCAAGATAATATTTTCACCGCAATTGCATATAAAAACTACATCGAAACAATTCTCTCAATTTTGGTTGAAATAACTCAAAATTGTACACTGATATATATATGTATTTCGAAGATTAATGAACGAATTATAGTTTCTACTATATCTCTCTCAAAGTATACTTAATATCCTAGAATTTGTATACCAATTGATTAACGTTTAATCAATTGCAACGAAAAATTTAAAAATGAACTTTTTTTGAAAGCAGGAGTTCTAGATTAACACTTTTAGTCCTTTTGAATGAACAAACAGATGTTGACAGATCCCCATTACTGAATATCCTTGCCTAGTGGCATTTTTAGCGGCCAAAAATAAACACCCTAAACTTTTATGACTTGTTTTTACCATTATTTTGTCACGTATTTAACTGTATTTAAACTCTCCTACACTAGACACCATCCGTCAGTAGAATGTTGATACCTGAAGAAGCCACATCGTGGTGAAACAATTGTTGTATTGTAAACATTTTTGTGGGAATTAAAATACTGTCTCTTATATATTTTTTCAATTAGAAAGAGATGTCTATAAATAGAAGCAATATAAGTGCTATGTGGAATTGTTCTAATGTTTTAATTGTGTATCTCTATCATTGACAACATAAGCAATTATTAATGATGAAAAAACGAAATCGCAAGTAAAATAATTGTGCCGCAATAACAGTAATATAAAATAGGTGGTGATAGATTGTTGATATTATGAAACCAATAATTGTGCTGTTTTTTGTCAAGGGACTGTTTCAAACCAGCGTAGTGATGATGTTTCCATTATAGTTTTCAACGATACGTATAAAGCGAATACAACGTCGATTAATTGTCTCTACATAAATTAATTGCACCAGCAATTGTTCCAGTCAAATCGGCTGTGATCAGTCAGATAATACTAGATTCACATACCTCTTTCAGAAGATAATCATATTAACCCATGATTCATTTTGGGAATTCTGCCATTTTACTTCTTGACGTTCTCTAATGAACTTCTGTTCGTTCGTGTATGCATGGAATTTCGTCGTTTTTTTGTATACGTAAGAGAAATCAGTTTACGTATGAACAACTCCGCTGAAAGGTAGTGGAACAATGTGGGATCCCGGACCTTTTGTTTGGCGTTGTCTCCTGGGCTCCCAAATAAGATGGCGAATATCAACTAAAACTCCTGTCTTAGGGCATTCCGAGTCGGAGATTTCTTTTGGTTCTGCTATAGTAATAGAAATAATGGTGATTAGAAAGAAAAAGTACAGATAATCGATCTCCCTTCTACATTTTTTGGTTAAATTTGATATAATTAAGCACCAAGAAAATTTTTTCACTATGATGATTTCAGCGCTGTTATCTAGTACTAGTCAGTTAACATTATTCTGACTTTCGTTGAAAATGTAGAATCTCCTCTTAGCAAATAAGTTAACTTGGCCGCTTCAAAGCTGATGGAAAATGTGTTATTGTTAAGCGGAGAGTATCCTGTCGAGGGTACAATCCTTTAGTTTAAATGATAAACATATAGATTTTGATTTCTATTTATTATTGTGAGTTGATTACATGTCGCGTTTCGTTTACATAGTAACTTCTTCAAATGCTTAAAAACAACTAGTCTCAAATTTAGTAGCAACTCTATTTAAATATTTTACGTTTTGAGATAAGGGTATAATAAAAAGTGTAATATCGTGGGTAAAACAATATAAGTATGTTTAACTCAGATAATAATAAAATAAAAATGTACACAACTCGAGTTACAACAGAAAAATAGAAATAGTTTTTAAATATTTGATAGATTCGGTCTTTACTTGGTGGAAACTCATTTTAATTAAAAAAATGTATATGAGACAGTAATTTATTTCCACAAAAATGTTTATACTACTACAACAATTGTTTCACCACGATGTGGCTTCTTCAGGTATTACATTGTACTGTCTGTCAGTACAATGTAACCACATCGTGGTGAAACAATTGATGTAGTAGTACAAACATTTTTGTGGAAATAAATTACTGTCTCATATAAATTTTTTTAATTAAAGAGTTTTTAGGTTACCAAGCGTACCTAACTTAAACCATAGAATGCAATTAACATAGAAAGTATTTTCTTCATTTATTTTACGATTACTACTTTTATTTATATACATGATATTACAAAAAGTTTTTATTACTTTGGTAAAACCTCTGGTTCCTTAGTAGAATAGATAAATAGATCCAGTGGTTTTACCCAAAAAATAACATTTTTTTATTGTACCCTTATCTCAAAATGAAAAATATTTCAATAGAGTTGCTACCAAATTTCAGACTAGTTGTTTATAAGCATTTGAAGAAGTCACTATGTAAACGAAACGCGTCATATAAGCAACTCACAATAATAAATAGAAATCATCATATGTATGTGTATCATTTAAACTAAAGTGTACAATGGATTTCTATCAAGTAAAAGCCAATACGATACAAATTTTGAAATGTTATGTATGAAAATGAAAAATATTTTGATTTTCAAAAATTTTTATTGTTATGTTTACAATAATCGTTTCGCTATTACAGTAGCATTATCAGGCAGGTTTACATTTTGAATAACTCAAAATTTTATTAAAATGTTGTAACTCAAAAATTAAAAATATATACTGAATAATTACAATTGGGCTTTGTTTTTTCCGGATACTTTCTAGTCGGACTATACATACTTTGGATCGCTATTGAATGACCAATGGAATCACTCGCAGGAAATAAGGTGTCGAAAAGAAATATCAAGGGTAGTGTTTGTCAGGATGTCATTTATCTTTAAGAGTCGTTCCTTGCCCATGACAACAAGATTGTGTCTCTTTGGGTGTTACGTATTTTCCGTATTTCTGTATAGAGCGGAATACTGGACATTAACTGAAGACTCAATGAAGAGACTCACAGCAGTGTGACTGAATAGAAGAATTCTTAGGATCTCATGAGTGGATCATATAATCAACGAAGAGGTTCTTCGTAGGATGAATAAATCGACGGAGATAATGATGACAATTAAATCTCGCAAACTGGAGTAACAGTCATACAATGCGAAATCATGGAAGGTACGGTCTACTATAGATGATTCTGCAAAGAAAAATACTGTAAAAATGCGGCCCAGGTCGGAGAAGAATTTTATGGCTGAAAAACTTGAAAATTTGGTATTCTGCAACGGCCACAACACAATTTCGATCGACACTTCGATAAAATTAAAATGATTGCCAACATCCGGACCGAATAGACACTGGAAGAAAAATATGGCGCTGTTCAGAGCGAATAGCGAATATAGGTGCGAGACAGATTTGCAGTCGTTGTACATTACTGGGCACAGACGAGCACCAACAAGTTCGAAAGGTGCGCATGTCTGCTATTTATGTCCCAACGATCAACAATACCTGATATTTAGTTTAGAATTGTTATTCAGATGTATGTTACACTGTCTTACGCTGTCACCACAGCTCATACACTCCTCATTAATGAAAGTAGTTTTTATTGTATGAAAATTTCAAAATTTCTGCAGTGAAGCAAGAATGGCTTGACCAGGAAAGTAAGTTATATTTTCTATCAATTCCATCATTTCCATAGAGTTCTCCATTTTTCTGAATTTTGTGCAATATTCCATATTATGAGTGTGGATAGCTCAGCGGGAGAGCATCGGACTCGTGACCGGGAGGTCCAGGTTCGAATCCTGTTCAGGTAGAAAAGAAATTTTCTAGTTGGGCGGGTATCTGCCACCATTTCACTGTTGGGTCAAAAATTAACAGTGCTGTGACCTAAAGTGGCGCAAGATCGCAGTAAAAAAGCCTACACAGAACACAACTGAACTCCTAACTCGCACAAGCTGAAAAAGCTTCTGAGGGATCTTCACAGAAGATCTAGGAGTATCAGGATAATAATAATAATAATATGTCTACCAAAATGGGACTGAGATTCTCTGAAACATTTATAATTCAATTCAATGAATCAATTCTTTTAACTATCTTTACTTATTTATTTACTTATTCTGTATAACCGGTGACCAGTGGCGTACTACAGGGCTCCGTTTTGGGACCCCTACTTTTTCTCCTGTACATCTCCGACTTACCTTCCTGTATTGCTGCTCTCAGTTTGCTGATGACTTGAAGTTGTATGATGTTCCTGGGGATCAAACATTGCAGCGTGACTTGGACTCTATAGCACTCTGGTGCGAGGACTGGCAGCTTCCTTTCAATATCGAGAAGTGTGTAGTTTTGCACATGGGTGCCAATAACCCTCGTCTCCGGTACAATCTCTGTGGCCAAGGAATTTCCTCTACAAGTAGCCATTGTGATCTCGGTGTTGTTATAACAGACGATTTGTCCTGGTCGACCTACTGTCTATTGTCGGCAAGGCCAGAAGGTCTCTCTTTTTAATAGAGAAGGCATTTGGTGGGTGCGATCCAACTAGGTGTAGTGCTCTTTATAAGACTTATATTCGTCCTATCTTGGAGTTCGCCGGACCAGTTTGGAGTCCAGTGTTGTGTCGCGACGCTGCGGTACTTGAGAGATTGCAGAGGCAGGTTACGCGGTTGCCCTACGGTATACGTCGACTCGATTACGACGCGAGGCTCGTGATAATAGACCTGACGTCGTTTGCTGATCGTAGAGTGCGCGGGGATCTTATTGTTACATTCCGGGCCGTTCGTGGAATGTTTGATGTTGAAATGCGTCATCTGTTCGTGATCAACCGGGACAAACGTTTGCGTGGTCACTCTTTCAAACTCAAGAAAGAGAATTTTTCAACGGTTCGTAGGCAACATTTTCTCTCTAACCGATTCCTGGAATGGTTTGCCTGAAAGTGTTGGTTGTTCCGGTTCGGTGAACGTGTTCAAAAATTTCTACGATGGATCGCTGAGGCAGCAGTGTTGTGATCGCGACGGTCGGTCACTTTTTTACCACTTGTGAATAACACCTTTTTTGACGTGATAACGTCTTATAAATTGGTTTGCCGGGTGACACTTCAAGAAACTGCGTTACGCTCCGCTCACGTTATGCGCTCACAATGAGAGCGAGTGAGAGGCACGCGTCCCTTCCACTCGGGCATGGTTAGCCCGCCTAAGAGCGAGAGAGACAGACATTAAAAGTGAAAGGCACGCGTCCCTTCCACTCGAGCACAGTTAGCCCGCCTAAGAGCAAGAGAGACAGAGCGAGAGAGAGAGAGAGAGAGAGAGAGAGTGAGAGAGATAGGCATACACACCGGTTCATGTCTTGCGCTTCTATTTCGCTTAGGCGCCTGCATACAAGTTTACACGTTGCCAGTTAATTGTAAAACGATTGTGTAGTGATAATGTGAAGGTAGTTTCGTCCATCGCAACAATTCAAACAGCAAAGCTAAATAATTTCAGACTGATAATATAACATGATGAAATAAATGACTAAGACATAAGTGAATAGGTTATGTTGTAGTAATCACAATGTTGTGGTAGTTTTCAATCAAAAAAGTAGTAGAAATCGTTTCTCAACCAATAATAATTTGTTTAACTTGAAAAAATGAGCGCGACTTGCTATGTAAAAAATTGAAATAACAATGTTTAACCTCCAACCTGTCAAATCGAAACTTTCAAACATTCAAACCGAGACGACTAATCACTGCGCAAGGTCGTAAGCGCGCGATTTACAAATTCAAAGATCAAATGTGAATTAGTTTTCTCCTTTTAGAAAATACACTTTGAATTAAAATCGATTGATATTAACAATTAATGTGATTTAAATAAATGTTCTAACTTTTAAATTTAGTTTTTATATTTATAACAATGTAAAACAAGTTAAATTTATTAATAACTTATAACAACTGATTGATAAATAAAATTTTGTTAATATGAAATTCAGTGCGAGATTCTTTGTATAAATTAATGTTTTAAATATAATTCTTTGTATAAATAAATGTTTCAAATTGTTACTATTATTTCATCCTTCTTCCTACTATACGAATGAATATTCACATTAAAATTATTTTACCACTCAAAGTCGTTGTCACGTAAAACTTTCGCCCGTATACCGACTTTACAGGCAACAAATTTTTTTTTGTTTTTTTTCTCTTCGAAGCACTTTGTTTTTCAATATCTTGTAAATTTTTTTGTGAGTTTATAGGCTTTGCCTCAACTCTCGTCATGGTATAATAATAATAATAATAATAATAACTAAAATATAATTTTCGCCAAAGATTATCAAATATAAAGTTGGACATTTTTACTTACTCATTTACTCATTACTTATTCATCTGGTTTCTTCAGGAAAAAGTGAGAACTAAAATATTATTTTTGCAAAACATTATCAAATATTATCAAATATAAAAAGTTGGACATTGCTTTCAATAAAGTTATCTTGCTTTTAAAACATCCTGTTAAAGACACCTTTCCTTCCAAGACATTTCCCTTTGAACTTTTTATGTCACTGAGTCATATTTGAAATTGAAAGTCGAAAGGAATATCATATAAAGTTTATGGTACAGTATTCAGTATTCAAAGGAATTTTTCCTACATCACGCAATCATTACTCAACAAGTACCAAATTTATGTAATGCTTCGAAGTGTAAGACATCATTGTCAACACTTTTTATTCCCAGCCTCAGCACTCTGAATTGAATATATTAAAAGTGAAAGGAAAGAACTGAACTGATCATAAACGAATCGTGCGAATTTTATCTTCACACTACATTAAATTTGTTTCCGGTTCACATAAGAATATGAAATTTATCACGAATTATGAATGAAGAGTAGAAATCTTTAAATTTTTACCGTATTCCTTTTGGGCTGAAATCGAACTGGTTTAGATTTTAAATTTTATTGGACAGTATTCTTATATAAAACTAAACAGTGTAAGCTCGTTAGTTCGAACAAAAAAAATAGGCTTGTTACTATTATAGAAACTGTTCGTATTTGCGGAAGTCGGTAAATATGAATTTTCCACATGTCTTCTTATGTTCTTTTAATGAATAAACACAAAAATACCAATACAAATGATGCATAAAGATACAACAAGTTTATTATGCGATAAGTAAAAAATTGAACATGAGAATATCAACAGAAAACACCAAATCCATAGTAATAAGCAAGGAGCCTTCAAGATGCAAATAACTGCCAGTTTCATAAAAGAAATTAAAGTCTCCTTTTTCTCAAGAAGTCTCCATTAATGATAAAACGTGTTTCATAATCAAATTTTAAGGTTAAAGGGAACTTAAAAGCGTCCTTTATCTTAAAGTGAGAAAATCGGGCCTTTGGGCCTGGAAAAGGATCCTTTAACGAGAAGCTCGACACTGCACAGGTGCTCGATGAACACGAAAACAGTGGACATAACATCCCGCTATCACATTGGCCATTTTGTTTGATTTTAGCGTACTACGAATATGTTGCACCAAATGTTGAATGCTGATTCAAGCTCTAGTTCTTCATCAAATGATGAAGAAATAATTGTGAGAAGACCAAAACTTTACAGAAGGAGAGACATTTTTTGCACGTTAGATGATCTAGATTTCTTCGATCGTTTTTGCCTGACAAAATCAACTGTTTTATCTTTGCTTCAAAAAATTGGAAATCAATTGTACTTCCCATCTAAAAGGTAAACAAATTTCGAGTGATTATTTTGTTGATATAATTTTCTGTATACCAAATCATTAAATTCACAATTTTCAGAGGAAGTCCTTTCTAGAGAAATGAGTGTTAAATTAACGACCATAAGGGCAATTATTATTGCTAGCGCTGTTTGCACAATATAGCTGTAGATATGAAGGAAATATTTCCAACATGAATGATTGCAGGAGGAAGAACTCTTTCAAAAAAATTCAACTAATGTTAGTGCAGCTCGTCAAGTGAGATGGTCTATTATTAATGAACATTTTGCTAATTTACAATTTATATTTGTGTGATAATTGAAAATAAATTTGCTTGTCACTTGTGTTACTTTTCTTCATATTCAATTTGTGTCTTCAACATGACAAGATTTCATATAATTTTTAAAGGATTTGACAAGGTATGTTTTAAGATAGGTTTCTATATTTTTATTTCTGATTTATCATTTCACATTAGGTAACATCTGAAAAAGTTTCAACTGAGATTAAAGAAATAAAAATATTATGTGTTATTGAAATGTCTGTTTTGAGTTCAAATTTGAGGGTATTTCATAGTCAGCAGCAGTTCTGATAGAATTCTAATACCGCGTTTCCCAGAAAGTGCATTCAAAATAAAAAAGATTCATTTATGGTTATTTAATTTTCTTTTGATCTCCATAGTTTGAAAATCTAATATTTCAAGCTTCGAATGCTCCTCTTCTTTTCTTCTATTCTCTTCCTTGATAGCCACTATCTGAACTTCTATTAGTGCTGTTTTTATATGATACATCTCTTTCGCTTCAGCAAGTGGGTGCCTAACAGTTGGGCTCAACTGTTTGTAAATTGGCTCCCTCAATTTCAATGGAGTCCCACCACCGGTCCCGTTAATATGACTGCGTTGAGCAGCTACCACCTTTCTAGTTCAAGTTTTCATATTGTCATATTTGGATTTGAGCTGGTCCCCATTTCTCCAATGGAGAACTGTTGCATTGAAAGCAGTTTCTATTCTCTGCCAGACTTTAACCTATAATATTAAAATTCTCTTTTTCAATCAATTCCAAGAGACGTAATTCTTCCTCAGGTTTTAAAGTAAAACTTTCTTCTCTTTTCTTCTATATTCATTCATATAACTCACGTTTACTAAAATACCGCAATTCGCACGTAATAATGATATAAATTCCAATATACTGTCTTCTGCACATAACCATGTTTATGCAAAGACTGATTTATGCTTCTTTTTTTTTCTTTTAACAAGTTCCGACGCATAACTCACAATTTTTACAGAATATCACCAACTATATTCAAAATCACTAGTTCTCAGGATAGCCAACAGTCGGAATTATATGACCGGCGCATTAAAGGAAGCTTTAAGTAAAGGACGGTTGATGTGCGTTTATGAAACTGATGGTCCAATTTAAAGGATCCTTTTTCATAAAGGGACTTTATCATAAAGGAGCCTTTTGATGTTGTTTATGAAACTGGCCGTAAGTGGTGGACGACAAATCCATAGAGCAAGTTATCGTCTTTAATTACCTTGGAGTCGCACATCAAGAAAGAACCAGAGAAGCGAGAAAGAAGCCAAGTGAACAAGTCGAATAGAATTTCAGTATGCTTAGCGTATGTAATCTGGAACAACAAACCTATTAGCAAGGAAACAGAAGTAAAAATCTATAAAAGCTGTATTAGATCGATGATGACATATACAATAGAGACTAGAGCTGACAATAGTAGGACGAAGTCAATTCTGAGAACTGCCGAAATGAGAATGCTTAGAAGAATATCAGGATACACACTCAGAGATCGTATATGTAATTCGAAAATACGAGAGGAACACAGAGCACCTGACATCGTGAGATGAGGAAGAATACGAAGAAGAGCCTAGAACGAATAAATGGAAAGAATGTCCTATAAGAGAATAGCGAGAATTGCGAGGGATTGGCATCCCGGAAATCAGAAGACCTATGGGTAGATCATCTGAAAGATAGAGAGAGTTCTGGATTTCAACATCTCACGAAACGGATGATAAAGTTGGAAAACACGGACTAGTAGCCTATAACAAGAGGAAGAAGAAGAAAATGTTTATTATGGTGAGAAAGGTTTTTAAATCTTTGAAAATTAATAAAAATTAATTACAATGAATTATCTTTTGTGGAGGTAAATTATGTAATTTTGAACTCCATCTTCTTCGAAGCAAATTTCCCCATTATAGCTTTTTTCATGCATGTTTTCTATGGTTAGTATTTCCCTCAGATCCAGAGTATTCTGGTTACCCATTTTATTGCTATGCTTCGAACCATCTCTGTTTAGGGAATTTTAACAGCCAATTTCTTCACTTTCCTTCTACTCTACTGGATTTACATGTTCAATCATAACTTTGTTATTGTTGCATCAATATTCGAAATAAATAATAAACACAATTTTTTCATACTTGAGGGAACGTTTTTGCAATATGTTAAATATCAAACAGAGCAATTCTGAAATACTTTACTATACACATTTTAATTTTATAAAATTTCTTGAAATCTTTTAAAATCATATAAAATAAATGTCCTAGAGACCACTGTTAACTTTTTAATAGATATATAGAATTAACAGTAATCACACTGTATCAAATGGAGATAAAATAATCTAAAGAAAATATAGAATATTGATCGAACGTACTCAACAAACATTTAATGAAGGCAGCGCTGTCTCATATCGATATTATGAAAAAACAAATTCCACTCTAAAAATGTTCAACATAAAATTGAGAAATTCTTAGAAACAACCTCTCTTCAAAAGAGCTCTTTCGAAAAACTCTTCAAAACTATGTAACATATCTTCAAAAAGGCATTTGAAAAAACTCACCGGTAATCCTCAGTCCACTTATCGAAATGGGAAATTTCGAAGGATCTGGCCACAGGAGATTGAAGTAAAAGAGGGAAAAACAAATATTCTAGTGAGTTGGAGAAACACTCGTATTTAAATTTCAATAGGATCTGAGAGTAAAGCAAATCAAGATTCGTATAGTGAATGTTGAGGTTATAGCCGGAGCAGAATATAATTGACGTAACATTCATTCATCAACACAATGCATCTTAATGCAGTAGGTACTCTCGAAATGACTACTAATAAAATAAGCTAATATATATCTCAGTTTCTTACCAGTAAATGAAATAGAGTATCCTGACATATATATAGACGCCCGTTTGAAATGGGATTGACTATTTGGTGAGAAAATTAGGTAGTTTTTCATATAGACTGACATCCTAACTACATATAACTCAGATGGGCATGCCATACTGTACTTTAATCAAATAGAATAAAGAAAGTATTTCCACAATTTATTAATTTAGATCAATTGGTTCGCCAGTAATGTGTCTTCTTCAGGTTTACAGTTTGATAGCTAAATGTAAATCTGAAGAAGTCACAGTGTCGGCGAAACAATTGTAAATTAAAATAGATTGATTGGACTTATCTGTATGATTCAACTCAATCACAGATTTATCTACTGTTAACCAGAATTACTTATATGTAAGAACTTGAATGTCAAATGGACTTTGTCAAATAAGGTGCATGTGTACTTGAAAGATAAACGAATAAATCAAGCTCAATCCTGTTAAATCCTATCATATTCTGATGATATTTCCACAATGGTTCAACTTCAATCATTTCAGACATTGTGATATTTAACCCTGAGATTTTCCATACCTACATTCAGGTTAGTTTGAACGCCAACCATTACTAATTTGTACGTGCTTTTCCTATTGTAACTTTCCAATTAATTTAGTTCAAATGGAATTTCAATGAGATCGAAATTGCCTAGAGATTAGAGAACTGGTTAGAAATATTGCCAATAGATCAAAATAACATATGTATTTTGGAATCAACGTTGCATTGCATTCTTTAAGATATAACCAATGTAAATAGTCTATGTGCGAAGACATAGTGTCAGGGTTTATTATTATTATTATTAGGTATAATTAATATGAATAGTGTAATGTGTGTAACATGGTGTTAAGGATTAGAGATAAGTCAACTGTATTAAAATGTATATGTACCTGGTGTCAGAGATTAAACGAACTACTATACTATGTTGAACAGGTATAGAAAATATATTTGTTCTACAAAAATATGTGTCGCAAAATGATTGAAGATCAACTAAACTTACTGACTACTGCTGTGTGGTGCTGTCGAGGAGACTCGGAAGGTGTGTGTTTGATACTTTTGAGAGTAGTGTAGAGTAGAGACTCGTGTGTTGAGTGTTTTGAAGTAGACTGAATGCTATAGATTTCTGCTGTGTCATAGGCAAATAGAATGGTTCAGTCTATGATTTCTGTGGTTACTTTTCTTTCATAGAGAAACTCAGTTCTTTTGGAAGCAACTACGATATATAGATTATACAATAATACTTCAATATTCTACTACGGTGTACGTGCGCTAGTGACCAGCGCATGAGATAACATAGAACTGCGGGGGTTTTGGGCCTCAATATCTATCCATTCCTCATTGTCCTCTTCTGATTGCATGTGTCAATTTGAGTGTTTCAACTGGGACTCTCTAATACAATTTGAATTTATATTATGGTGTTGAAATCTTTGTTCAGCATCCAGTGCGGTGAATATTCAAATCTTTAGTGCCGTTTCATAAATGAGGGAGGAATATTCGAGCGAAAAGTGTTTACCCAAGAATATAGTGGGGCTTCGCTGTTTATTCGTGGGATTCTTCTGTAATTATTTTTGCACCGCGTAAAACCGTCTGCATAAAACCTCCGGAGCTTCGGAATTCCACAAGTTTGGAAACCAACAAAAAGTGTGTTATCTATTTCATATTTCTGTTTCTATAGGAAAATATTATTTCCAGTAGTGAAGCTGTATTGAAATATACTATTATTTAATATAAACGTACACTGCCGAGCACAATAAAATTCCGTTATTTGTATTCCTTCAGGAAATCTTTCGCGTTTTTGGATTTTTTCTGTTGTGACGCAGTTTATCACTTTCGTTCAATGATTTTGTCTTGAGTGCTTGAATAAAAAAGATTTGATTGTTTTGGGAAATGTTTATTGAAATAACGAAAACAGAAGTTTGATATGGTTTTAGATTATACAAAGGAAAAATTTTAAATTTCAGTAGTGAGCATTCTATTCTGGAGCAATGATAGTAGCTTGCATTATCAGATTTTGGATAATATTGTGGGGATTATTGCCCCATTTCTGCCTAAGAGTATCTTGAAACTCACTAAAATTTGGGGGAGCCGTCACATATCTCTGTAAATATCTTTCCATCGCATACCAAACATATTCTATCGGATTTAAATCTAGATTTCGATCAGACTAAACAAATTTTGTGATTTGAACGTCGTCAAAATAAGCAGTTTGAGAATTTGAGTCCATACGTTGTCTTGCATAAAGATTGTATTTTCCCCAAGAAAAACCATAAATCGTACAAAATGGTCCCATAGGACCTCTGTCAGTTGCCTATGAGCTATCAAAGTTCCATTCTGGATTAAGACTAACTCAAGCATTAAAAGATATGCCTCCCTATGTTGTAACTCAGCCTTCACCAAGTAGAAGTCGCTTGGCATATTTCTCGATTGGTCGACGCCACACTTCCTACATGTCTGCCTGAATCCAGAAGATAAAATCGTGATTTTGGAAAACAATACGTGAAAGCGTCGAGTAGAAGATAGTCCAGCAGCATGAAATCATCTTCTACTTGTCCACTCACTTAGGTTTACATTTCTCACTTCTTGCACATGATTTCGAAGACGATTCCTTCTTAATCCTGAATCGGATCTCCTAGTGAGTAGACCAGTGTCTTCGTAACGTTGAAATACTCGTTGCCTACTGGAGAGACTTATACCAAAGTTCTATCTTCTGTCGCCTTTTGAACTCTTACAGAGGCAACACAGCTCAACTAAACAATTTGTAATAGAAGAATAAAACTTCAGAAATCAATGCTGATAATATTTTATAGGAATTTAGGCGGAATACCGTTTTTTATCAAATACTTACCGAAACAACAACAATTTTATGCAAGCAATCACAATAAATTAACAGGATATTTGATCCTGATACTCCTAGATCTTCTGCGAAGATCCCTCAGGAGCTTATTCAGCTTGTAGGAGTTGGGAGTTCAGTTGTGTTCTGGTTAGGCTTTGTTACTGCGACCTTACTCCACTTCAGGTCACAGCCCTGTAAGTTTCGACTCAACAGTGAAATAGTGGCCGAACCTAGAAAACTAGAAAATTTGTTTCCTACTTGAACAGGATTTGAACCTATCGGTTCCAAGCCCAATACACTTACCACTAAGCTATCGACTCCGTGCATACAGATATTGAAATGTGCAATAATCAAGAAAACGACAGATTTTTGAAAATGTAAATTACAGGTTGACTTTGATTTTAAACTCGGTAGTGTATTTATTACGTGGTTTTCATGAATTTTCCATTATTGAATCATAAAATTTTCAGTACAAATTCAACGAATATCCTTTTCTTTCTTTTCGTTGTTTTTTATTCAAGCCTTTTATTTTGAATTCAGAGCCTAATGAGAATTTTTTACTTTGCAGCTGTGCATATGTAGACATCAACATTGAAAATGTGAGTATATTGATATTTACTAGCAAAAAAATGAGAAACAATAAATGGTACAAAAGATTACTTCTCTAAATGCATTTTTTGTTTTTCTTGTCAATAGTTGCAATTGCATCGTTGATAATCTTAAACTACGCTTCTTCCTGCCGCGTTTAGTTCACCTCGGTATTTTGTTGTTCGATAATTTTGAAATAATGAACAGCCTTATTTTTCCTGCTATCTTTTGCAATATTTATTGCTGCAACTGCTTGGCAATTCAATTAATTTTCACTTTTTTGTGGCCAAAAATCTGCACTCTGATCAAATCTGATACTAGTTTTTTACGATATTTGATCATCCGAAGTATTTGGCGTATTTATTTGAAACTCAGGATAAAGATGATAGATGTGACCATTTAGTGGAAAATTCGAAATATTGGTGGATAACTTGGAATTTTTAGTATGTAGAAGACCTTTTTTTTGTCTTGGCCATTAACGTCAAATTGTCATCTCTGGAGTCCATTTTGATTTAGTTGCAGTCTTCGGAGTTTGCTCAGTTCAACATAAATATGTCACACAAATCATTTTATCTTCATATTCAACTACAAACAAATTGTAGAAATTACTATGTTTTACTGCCAAAAAAGATATATTAGACATTTTCTTGTGACTCGAGTTTTGGGAAATGTGTAATATATCTTTTCTGGTAGTAAAACAGTAATTTATACAATTTGTTTTAATTATGATCAACTACCAAATAGTAACGGCTGAAACAATTCAGTATACTTAATTATATTTTGAATTTTACCTTACTGTTTTCATAATAATTGGAGTTTCTCATTTTTCTAAATTAAAATCATAAATTGTCTTGCATAAAAACTGTTTTTAGATTTCATTTTCTCAAGTAACTTATAATCTTTCTTTGAAAAAAAATAAACATAAATATCCATTATTCTCTTCTAAATAAATTCTAAATTGTCTTTCATCAAATGAATAAAATAGGTGAAATTCTTATAGTTAAGGTTTGTAACAGTATTTCTGTAGTATACAGTGTGAAAACAAAGCTTGATCACGCATAGTGGGAAATAAATTTGTATTTGTATAAGGTTGATTTTCAATTTTAATATAGCAGTTGTAAAAAACTGAAAAAATGGATCCATTTTCAAAAAAATTGTCAGCTTATAATAGTATGCTTTATAGAGTGGTTAACATACTCATGACGAAAGAAAATTTTGACAAAGAGTATAAAACGATTAAACAAATAGCTTTAAATAATGATTTCAATCCGTTAATTGTAGACAATTTACTTGATAAAATAAATTACAAGAGAGCAATATCAATTGTATATCCAAAATTTCAAAATTCAAGCGAAACCAAATTTATTTCATTAACTTACATAGGCCAAAAATCTGAAAAGATTGCTAGATATTTAAAGAAAAAAGAAAAATATAACATCTCTTTTAAAACTATTAATTCTTTAGGCAGCTTAATAAAAAATAATATAGACGTCATTCCTAAAAACAAAAAATCAGGAGTTTACAAGTTAACATGTAGTGATTGCCCATGTGTATATGTGGGACAGACAGGCCGTTCATTCCAGACAAGGATACGAGAACATGAAAAATGTTACATTAATAGTAAACCGAATTCAACTTATGCCAACCATTTGTTAGAGACTGGCCATAATTTTAATATGAACTATGAAATATTACATATTGAAAACAAAAGTCTAAACTAAATCTATTTAAATATTTTAAAAATTTTTTAAAAAGTTTTCAAAAAATTAGCCTTCTACATATTTAATTCCAAAAGATTATATTTAATGATTATAACTTCTGAAAATAAATTAAAATAATGTCGTATAAGTACCACATATATCATGACATATAAAATGAACATTCATTATAAGACATCCGAATGGTATAACAAAATCCAATAAATAAAAATTATTAAACAAAATCCTATTAATTAAACATTTTGAATAGACAAAATTTTGTTGGATATTCTTGAAAGATATTGGTTTTCATAAGATTGATCAGCAGAAACAAAATTTTGTCTATTCAAAATGTTTAATTTATAGGATTTTGGTTAATAATTTTTATTTATTGGATTTTGTTATACCATTCGGATGTCTTATAATGAATGTTTATTTTATATGTCATGATATAAGTGGTACTTATACGACATTATTTTAATTTATTTTCAGAAGTTATAATCATTAAATATAATCTTTTGGAATTAAATATGTAGAAGGCTAATTTTTTTAAATTTTTTTAAAAATTTTTAAAATATTTAAATAATTTTATATACCTTCTATCAAGAATTAACCTCTCTTTATGTTATTAGAAACTAAATCTGTTAGAAACTTTAGAAATCAATAGATATAATAAAAGACAAATTTTATTGAATGATCAAATAGATTTAAATAGATCCCCCCTTACTTAATATTTTTCATTGATTGTATACCTCTCTTTCCACCCCTCTATTTTTTGTACCGGAGCTGTGTATTTAAGGTCATGTTTTGCATTGTATACCTCAGTTTAAATACTCACCTGATGAAGTCATGGTATGACGAAACAATTGTTGTGAAAATCAATAAAATAGCGGAAGTTAACATTATATTGAAGATGAATTTCCGCCAAGTAAAAACCGAGACAATCAAAAAAGAATTTTTAATCGTATAAGATTGAATTCAAAAACTTGAAATTTCAAATAATTTGAAATTCGGTTTTGTTAACTTGGGTGCTTCCATGGTCATATGGAAAATTACAATTGAATTAAGTGTTAATATAAACACTGCACTGGTTTTCACATACGACTGAAATTTTTTTGTTTAGTGTGTTTATTGGAAGATGTCGATGATTTTTTCAAAATTTGATATTTGGAGTTCCGGGAAAATGCAAGAGAAATATATTCTTTGAGCCCTGATATCCGCGAATGTTCAATTCCGTGAATGCACAGATGTAAAGTAATAAACAGTTGAAACAACTTCTCTGAATAAATTGTATCAATTTTATTGGTGAATATTCATACTTCATTATTTGCAATTTTTTTATAGGAGGAATCTCAGAGGATATGCTCATCAGAATAATTTCGGAAATAATCGCGTAGTCAAAATATATGGAAATTTAAATTTGCCAACAATTTTGATTCCTAGTCAAAGATCGGACTGCCAACCAATATTCTAAACGAATATTTGATTGATTTCGGTCTCTACTTAGTGGAAACTAATTTTAATTAAAAAATATATAGAAGACATTATTTTGTTTCCACAAAAAAGGAAATCTCTCCTATTTTTAATTCTAAACGAAACCTAATGGCGAATTTATTTTTCACGGGATGAAGAGAATGACTTACTCCCGACTTTACATAGACACATCTACAGGGTCATACTAGGAACTACTTTTTCGATGACTTTTTCCAAAAAGGCTTGCATGTACACGTATAAACAATTTTTTTTCGGGATTCTGAAAGTAGACTTGTGGAAAAAATTTCGGGAAAATTGTTGATAGTTTTTTAACTGAAATTTTAAAAGCACTTTCTTCATGCCAAATGGCCAAATGGAACTTCTTCATTAATATTAGTAGTTTTGATTATCCATTTCTGCATTTTCTTCTGGGACGAAAAATTTCAGATTGAAAAGGTTGGTTGAATCTGTTACATATGAGTATCTACCCACGCAAAATATGTAATTTTGTGTCTAAAACAATTTGTTTTGTCAACAGAACAACAACTCATTATACTTTATGTATTAAACATCGAATTTTATAGAAATTATCTTTACTTGAATTATCAGTGATATTAATTACGGCTGTTTTACTACTCTGTCAAGAAAGTACCGGGAATTTTCAATTAAAACAACATTTTTACATTTAATCGTCAAAATTTATTGGGTCGCCTTCAAAATAGGCTCCATTTGCTCCAATACATCTATGCCAACGGCACTTCCAATTATCGAAACATTTTTTATAGGCGCTTTCCGGGATGGACTTTAGCTCTCGCGCCGAATCTTGTTTTATGGCTTCAATCGACTCAAAACGGGTGCCACGAAGGGGCAATTTTAGTTTTGGGAAGAGGAAAAAGTCGCAGGGAGCCAAATTCGGCGAATACGGTGGTTGCTGAAGCACGTTTGTTGAGTTTTTGGCGAGAAAGTCAGTCACAATCGTAGCTCGGTGAGAAGGCGCGTTATCGTCATGCAAAATCCATGAGTTGTTCGCCCACAAATTTGGCCGCTTCTTACGGATACGCTCACGCAAACGTTTCATAACGCCTAGGTAATACTCCTTGTTTACCGTCTGACCCTCTGGAACGAATTCGTAGTGCACCACGCCACGGATATCGAAGAAAACAATGAGCATCACCTTCATTTTCGAGCGGCTTTGGCGTGGTTTTTTCGGTTTCGGCTCATTTTTTGCCACCCATTCCGATGATTGCTGGCTTGTTTGCATATCGTACTCGTAGACCCAGGTCTCATCACCAGTTATAATGCGTTCCATGAATGTAGAATCGGAATTACAGCGATCCAGCATGTCTGAAGCAACCTGTTCGCGATGACGTTTTTGAAGAAAATTCAGGTCTTTCGGTACGAGCCGTGCGGCCACCTTTCTCATGCCCAAAATATCAATCAAAATCGTACGTGCGGACTCGTGGGATATCTTAAGATCATGTGCTATCTCTCTCAAGCTGGTACGACGGTTTTCCAGCACCCTTTCCTTAATTTTATCGACGTTATCTTCGATCGAAGCCGTCGATGGGCGACCACTTCACGACCGTCCTTGAAGGCTCTGTACCACTGACATGCACGAGTTTTCGATAGAGCATTATCACCAAAGGCCTTTTGCAACATTTTCAATGCATCGGCACACGAAAATTCATTTGCAACACAAAACTTTAAACAAATTCTTTGCTCAACGTAATCACCCATAGTAAAAATCGGCACGCACTCTGACATCGACCGACTTAATCAGCTGTTGCAAACACACTAGTTGACAGATCCCGCTCAAGCTTGGCATAGTAATTAAGGACAGTAGTGGTAGCAACCTAGGAAAAAAAATTTTTTTCTGCCTCATTGCCCCGCCAGATTTAAATCGATAATTCCTGGTACTTTCTTGACAGAATGTATATCAGTGTTTAGGGGTATTGATAAATAAAGCAGCCTATCTCTTCCTTAGTGTAAAATAAACAAAGACTACTATATTCAGTTTATTTAAAAGTTTGAATTTATACTCGAACGTCCTAAAAATACAATATTAACAATCAATAAAAAAACAGTAACTGAGTTTCTGAAGTTATTCGTTTTTTTCTCGTTTTCTAATATTCGTCTAAATGTATTGCTTCTCGACTAAGTACTCCATCTCAATTTTATTTGCGAACTATCTTCTCGTCCCAGTTTTTTTCGCGACCTCGACTCTCCTCGAAACTGCTGAGAACCCAACTGTTCTCGAACTTTCTTCTTCCTTGACGGTCGTGAACCAACTGCTTTCCTGAGGGTCGTGAAATAACTGCATAGATCAACAAGACTATATAGATGGGACACTCATTGGAAAAAGTCTGAATCAAGTTTGTCGCTTTTTTGTAGCGACTGGTGCATGAAACAAATTCAACTAGAGAAAACTGTGCATTTAGAATACTGCATTATCGACGCTTGGCGCGAATACTTGAATCTTCTTTCAGTTTTTCCTAGGGCTAAATTTAAACAAGTGTAAGCAAGTGAATAAATTAGCAACCAGAACTGATTCAAAATTTTTATTCAGTAATCCAGAGAAGGAATTTATTGAACCGATTGAGGTCCAAGCTGAAAGACATTTTGAGACTCAAAAAAGATCTCATAAATTAATGTTCTCAAGGTTCAATTTTTGTCTTACACCTAGGAATACTGTAAATTTTTTTCTTTTTTCATTTAATAGTTTTTATTTTTTATAACCAATAAATAATTATTGTTCAAACATATTTCTGTTATTCAAATAGTGAGTTTGAACATTGAAACAAGTTTTGGAAATTACTATGTTGTACTACAAAAAAAATGAATGTAAATATTGTAAATATATATGTTAATTCCATCTCTTTTTTTATTTAATAGTTTCTATTTTTTATAATGAATAAATAATTATAGTTCAAACATGTATCTGTTATTCAAATAGTGAGTTTGAAGATTGAAACGAATATTTGAATCTTCTTTCAGTTTTTCCCAGAGCTAAAATTAAAAGAAGTGTTCAGAAATTACTATATTTTACTACCAAAACATTGAAATGCTTACATTCACAAAACATTACAACAAATACTTTTCAATTTTTTGGTAGTACAACCTAGTAATTTCTGAACACTTCTTTTAATTTTAGCTCTAAGAAAAACTGAAAGAAGATTCAAATATTCGTTTCAATCTTCAAACTCACTATTTGAATAACAGATATATGTTTGAACTATAATTATTTATTCATTATAAAAAATAGACCAACTCCTTTTCCTTCCTATATTTCTGCAAAGTATAAAAGTTGTTTCACTAAAACCAACTTTTCAACCAAACATCAGATTATCGGAAAATGTTCGCTAACTTGTTAAGATTATAATTTCTTATATTTGATGTGTTATCTGTGTATCAGACTGAAAACTCATCAGCCGACATAATATTTCAATGAATCAGGCTCCTTTTCAATCAATTTGTGTCGATAGCTACGTATTAGTTAGTATCTAAAGCTTATTAGAAAATATTCGGTCGTTCTGAAAATAATATCGTTTTTTTTAGCGAAAATTAAAGACAATTGTCGTAAGGTATAAATAGTTTATTGAATTATATATCGGCTATTCTAGTCCAACACCTTTTGCCATCTTTCTGGCAAAAAACTGATCCATGTGATTTTTTGACCTCTTCTTTTGAAGGGAAGGTTTTACTGTCCAAAAAGTATTGCAATGACCGGAACAAATAGTAATCCGAAAGCGCCAGATCTGGAGAATATGGTGGGTATGGCAGTGTATTCCATTCAAGCTGTCAAAGCTGGCGAGTGAGCGAACTTGTATGAGGTCTTCCTTGGTAGAACACTACACCTTTTCTGTTGATTAATTCTGGCCTTTTCTGTTGAAGTGCCATCATTCAGTTTATCCAGTTGATAACAGTAGACTTCCGAATTAATTGTTGTATTATCCGGTAGAAGCTCAAAAAAACGATTTCTTTAAAATCTCACCAAAAAGACAGCATCACCTTTTTTTGATGGATATTGGCTTTCGAAATGCTTTGATCCGGTTCATCTTTATGCTTCAGGATCTCTTGCGTTTGACATTGTTATATACAACCCGTTTTTCGTCCCCAGTAATGATGCGCTTCAAAAATGAATCATTTTCGTGACGCTTAAGAAGCGAATCGCAGACGTCAACGCGTTGACACTAATTTCTTCCCGTGAGAACATGGGGAACCCATATTTCGAGCTTCCAGGTTGAACCTAGACCATTCAAGTGGTCATAAACAGTTGAATTCGATCTCATATGTTTTTATTCGCCGATTTGCATCAACTAATGCCTTTATTGTGTCTGTATCAGCTTCAACCGATCTTCCGGAACGTGGTGCATTTTCGATATCAAAATTGCCGGATCAAAATTTTGCAAACCAATTCTGGCACTGGTGTACTGTCAACACATCTTCTCCATACACATCGGTTAAATTATTTCTGACTTGAACAGCATTTTTATCTTTTCTATAATAAAAAAGTAAAATATGACGAAAATGCTGCTTATTGCTCTCCATACTTAAAAGGGTACAAACCTAAAATTACTCCGTAGAATTAATTGAACTTTTCCGCACTCAAGCCTTGCTAAATCAGCTCTCAAAACATATCATGACTATGCGACTTAGGTGTGAAGTTGGGTTCGAAAAAATACAATTAAATCCCCTGTCGGGAAAAACTAAATTACGTACCGAACAACCTTTTAGAACGAAAATCACACGTCAGTTTAAATCATCCGGTCAGATTGTTAGTGGTCCTTTCTAAATGAAAATCCACATGTTTTAGCATTTCTTTGAAATATGTGAAATAATGACAGAAATATTTTTTTTCTTGAAGTATTCTCTATATAATAAATTAAAAATTCAGAAAAATACGACCGTTTCCGTTTGAATAATGAATAAATGAATGATCCCTATGTGGAAATAAACCTTATAGGCCCATTAATGAACTTATATGAAAAATAGTCTTCAAATTTTCTGTTCGGAGATAAATTGATATTTCCCCAAGTATGGCATCATACGAAACCATGAGTCGGCTTTCATCGACCGCTCACTGGCCGAGAATCTGCACGGACCGGACTCGAACACTTGTTCCACAAGGCAGGTGATTAATGAACGTTTCCCTAGCGAGCCCGTCTTGAATTCATCACTTCACTCTTTCAGAGGGGGAACCCAATAAAATTAAATTGTTGTTTTTGCTCTACTCGTCTAATTTCCAATTAGTCTTTGGCTACTGCTTGTCATCATTGAGTCGTTAAGTGGAGAACGCTTGATCAATTCCTTTTTTTTAAGGACAATTATATGTCTTCTTTCACCCCTGTGCAGCTTTTTGAACAAATATCTTTCATCTTATGAAACATAAATAAAGTGGAAGCTAGTTAAGATAAACACAAAAAATTCTAGCTTGTTCATATTACAAGAACTGTTCATATTTCTGAAGATCTGAAAATATGAATTTTTCAGATGTTTTTATTATTATTTAAATATTTTAAAAAACTATATTTAATAATTATAACTACAGAAAATAAATTAAAATGATGTCATATAAGTACCACTTATATCAAATGACATATAAAATAAACATTCATTATAAGACATCCAATTAGTATAACAAAATCCAATAAATAAAATTTTTTAACTAAAATCCTATAAATTAAATATTTTGAATAGACAAAATTTTGTTTCTGCTGATCAATCTTATGAAAACAAATATCTTTCCAAAATGTCTAACATAATCTTGAGAATTTCATCATAAAACTATCTTACTTAGAATATTCAATATTATTGGATATCTAAGTTACCTTATATAAAAACTCAAGATATGTAAAAACATTACTGAAAAACAAGTTTTAAGAGAGACTTTGCTTCGTCAGTATTCAAATAATTCATATTCAATAAATATAACATCAATCAACAACAAATATTTACTCACCCTTCAACAATTTAGAAAACTTCTGGTAAACTGAAAAATTTTCAAATGTAGTGTAATGGTTAACTGTAGATAAATATTTCTGTGGTTTACCCTTGATCTAAAAGATTGAAAGACAATTTAACGGCCTCTGTTATAGCACAATGACTATCTGCATAAAGAATGTTAAGGAAACCAAATAATCATATATTATGAATAAAATAACATAAATAGAGGCTAATTCTTGATAGGAGGTATATAAAATTATTTAAATATTTTAATATTAGCCTTCTACATATTTAATTTCAAAAAATTATATTCAATAATTATAACTTCTGAAAATAAATTAAAATAATGTCATATAAGTACCACTTATATATAATGACATATAAAATAAACATTCACTATAAGACATCCAAATGGTATAACAAAATCCAATAAATAAAAGTTGTTAACCAAAATCCTATAAATTAAATATTTTGAATAGACAAAATTTTGTTTCTGCTGATCAATCTTATGAAAACAAATATTTTTCAAAAATGTCTAACATAATCTTAAGAATTTCATCAAAAATTTATCTTACTTAGAATATTCAATATTATTGGATATCTTACTAAGTTACTTCATATAAAAACTCAAGATATGTAAAAACATTACTGAAAAACAAGTTTTAAGAGAGACTTTGTTTCGTCAGTATTCAAATAATTCATATTCAATAAATATAACATCAATCAACAACAACATCATCAACAACATTTAAAAATTTTTCAGTTTACCAGAAGTTTTCTAAATTGTTGAAGGGTGAGTAAATATTTGTTGTTGATTGATGTTATATTTATTGAATATGAATTATTTGAATACTGACGAAGCAAAGTCTCTCTTGAAACTTGTTTTTCAGTAATGTTTTTACATATCTCGAGTTTTTATATGAAGTAACTTAGTTAGATATCCAATAATATTGAATATTCTAAGTAAGATAGTTTTATGATGAAATTCTCAAGATTATGTTAGACATTTTGGAAAGATATTTGTTTTCATAAGATTGATCAGCAGAAACAAAATTTTGTCTATTCAAAATATTCAATTTATAGGATTTTGGTTAACAATTTTTATTTATTGGATTCTGTTATATCATTTGGATATCTTATAATGAATGTTTATTTTATATGTCATTTGATATAAGTGGTACTTATATGACATTATTTTAATTTATTTTCAGAAGTTATTATTATTAAATATAATTTTTTGAAATTAAATATGTAGACGGCTAATATTAAAATATTTAAACAATTTTATATACCTTCTATTAAGAATTAACCTCTATTTATGTTGTTTTTATTATGTTATATTTCTCAAGCCATACATGAATTAAAGGATAATTATAATCATAAAGATACAAAAACGTCATTTTAATGAAAAAGCCATAATATATTTAAAAATGAATAAAAATTGATTAAAATAATTAAAATAAAATAAGAAGGAACGGTGTTTTACTTGATAGAAGGATTATTACAAAATTTGAATATCAAAACAGATTTAATCTGTTGTCTTCTACAATTTTAATTTCAAAAAATTTTTTTGAAGAAACTTTAAGAATGAAATTAATGTCTTTATAAGCACTGCTCATATTTAATAGACGTATAAAATCAAAATTCATCATACAATATCAAATGGAATTAAGAAAAACCGAAGTTGCACTCGGTAAGCCTATACATTATTTAATTGATTTTATTATTTTTTATATGTAAAGTTGAACTGATCTTATTGTAATTTATGTATTGTAATTTATTTCTTGAGGATGTGCTACATGTTTTGAGATTTTTTGAAGTAATTTATTTAAATATATTGAATATTTCAAATAAATTAGTTTTTGAGAAGTTCTTGAAATTATGTTTTATATTTTTGAGAAAGAGTTATTTTTCATGGATATAGGATCAGAAAACAATACATTTTGTAACAAACAGGGCTTCGTACGTTTGTCTGAAGAGTTCAGTTCGCATGCCTGGAACGAAACAAAAAATGTTTGCTTATTTATATTTTAATTTCAATTGACAATTTATATTCGTTGGTTTTTCTTGATTCCATTTGATATTGTATGATGAATTTTGATTTTATACGTCTATTAAATATAAGCAGTGCTTATAAAGACATTATTTAATTCTTAAAGTTTCTTCAAAAAAAATTTTTGAAATTAAAATTCTAGAAGACAACAGATTAAATCTGTTTTGATATTCAAATTTTTTAAAATAATTAATATTTTTGGGGAAAACGTATGTTTTCCGGACTGCCTCTCCTTTGAAGCAAATTTTGCTAGCACATACTATGTATATGTTCCTCAGGAAACTCTCATTCATTTCCATAGAGTTTCGTGTTGCTCATTTGATTGCTATGTTTAAAGCTTGAACTCCTTCACCTGTGAAACTTTAACTGATCCAGCAGAAATCTTATAGTCCCTTTTTTGAATTCGATACACTCTACTGGATTTGTATTTTCAAACATACTTTTATCTTTTTCAATTCATCTACGCCTTGTGCTGTGTATTCCATAAATTATAAAGCTTAAACAAGGAAAACTGTTCCTCCAATAACAGTATTTAGCTGACGTATTAGCTTTTCTTCTGTTATTTTCAAGAATCTTACACAATAACGTTCTTTGAAGGGTTAGATACGTTGTTTGTTGAATCCAGAGATATTCAAGCTTCCATATAAATTCAAGGATTTTTGAATGATCATTTCTTCAAAGGACTGACACTTTTTTTGCGATAGTTAGGGGACCATCCATGAAGCTGAATTTCTATTTCTGGCATTTCGGATTACCTTTCTTTTGCTTTTTATGGCACAGACCTTTGACTTGGCAATCCTATATTTCTTCAGTCAGTAGAGTAACATTTAGGCCTTTATCGATATCTTTCAGGAGTTCAGCTTACTCATGTAGAGATAAAATCTTGATTTCCGAATAACTCACACCATTTCGAAAAGTTTTAGTCTATAGTGCCTCTAGGAATGAAATAGGATGCGCTCTTATGTATTCCAGAGGGCCAACTAACACTATAATTATTAACGATAAGTTCGAAAATTTGATTTATTCCTCCGAACGAAATGGAAAAGTTTCAACAAGTTTATATCTATTAGTGGTATAATACTATGTTCATATTACAGAGTTGTCAATGAAAAAACTAGGTGTTTACATTATCGAGTAGTTCTCACTAGCGCGTGTTCATAGTTATGCGATTGTACTGTCTGTCGTACAATTAGATGAAAGAATATGGTTAAATAGCATGACAAAGCTTAAATCTGGTGATGGTCGTTTAGGCCTTGGCTGCTTTGGGCGAGTTTCGCCGGTTGCTGTTCGCTTAGGTGATGATCTTTTCGGTTCATACGTACAGTGATGTTTTATATATTATCATACATCAAAACATTTTTATTATTTATCACTAACGGCGCTCGGAATCATTGAATAGTTGTTGTTTTTTTGGTTCACTGTTAGCGCACGTGACAGGCACTTCAAAACCGGATCTTTCATAAATAAATTTAAAGCCAAAATAAAGTCTACGAGTTTCTTTTATATCTATATTTTTTCAACTTTCTCCTGCGTCTTCACTTTACGTTTTATCAACATGACCTTGTAGACTTTTTTATGTTTTCCGGTGCAGTAGCCTATTTCGGGCAACTAGCGTGATACAATAACGGTATTCTTACGATCATGTTCAAGGTTACCAAGCCAATAATGATCGATTTTCCTCCTAGTCTAGATAACACTCTTAAAGCTAATCTTCCGTTTCAACGGTATTTTTTCTATCAAAAATCAATATTTCATCAATCCTCGAAATACTTTTTTTCCATAGTTTTGAAAATCACGAAGAATGTTTACTTAAACCTTTGTATATTTTGAAAAAAATCACACACATTCATTTATTTCTTCATAATTTTTTGAATATTTGATTGATTCGGTCTTTACTTGGTGTAAACTCATTTTAATTAAAAATATGTATATGAGACAGTAATTTATTTCCACAAAAATGTTTGTACTACTACAACAATTGTTTCACCACGATGTGGCTTTTTCAGGTATGGTATTCAGTGTAACCGAGTTTAAATACATTGTTAGGTATGTGACCAAATAATGGAAGCGCAAGTCATAAAAACTCTAGGTATTTATTGCAGTTTGTCCCTAAAAATGCCATTAAGGAAAAATATTCAGTAATGGAGACTCATCAACATGTGTTTCTTCGTTCAAAAGGATTTTACGGGCATTATACCTATTGATTTCAAGAAATTCTAAAAATGTTAATCTAGAATTTTTGCTTTCAACGTGGATAATTTCATAATTATTGTTGAAATTATGCTTGAATTCCTCAAGATGATTAGCATAAGTTGAATGTACAGAATTGGATATATAACCCCTTTGGTGTTCTTGGACACGTTTCTTGAATGATGTACAGTCTGGCCAATGTATACTAAAGGGCAGCCTTTGCAAGTCAACTTGTAGACTCCGGATTTATTTTCTTTATTTGTTCGATCTTTATTGTTTTTTATGTAGGTACTAAGAATATTAATAGTCTTAAAAGCCGCGTTATAATTGAAACAACTTTTGAAATATTTAGCAATATTTTTATTTAATCCATTGACATAAGATAACGAAAAATATTTCTGTGTATTGTCCTCTTTTATGATTGGGTACATGAGATTCAATGCCATTTTCTTTTGTTTATTGGATACTATATATATATATCTTAAGGAATTCAGGCATAATTTCAATTATGAAATTATCCACGTTGAAAGCAAAAGTTCTAGATTAACACTTTTAGAATTTCTTGAAATCAACAGGTATAATGCCCGTAAAATTTTTTTGAAAGAACAAACAGATAAGTCTCCATTACTAAATATCTTTCCTTAATGGCATTTTTAGCGGCAAACTCTAATAAACACCTTTTTTTTATGACTTGTGCTTCTATTATTTGGTCACGTACCTAACAATGTATTTAAACTCGGTTACACTAAATACCATCAGACAGTACAATGTTATACCTGAAAAAGCCACATCGAGGTGAAACAATTGATGTAGTAGTACAAACATTTTTGTGGAAATAAATTACTGTCTCATATACATTTTTTTAAATTTCGTAATTTGAGAGACAAGCAGGAAAAACTTCCACGTTAGCATCTTCTAATACAATGTATCAAAAAACCCGAATAAATCCACCTGGTGCTCAAATTCAACAGAAGGAAACAAAAAATCACTATCTAAAGCTTAGAATAGAATATACTCAAAATTAAATGAAATAAATTTTCTAATTCACCTTTCAAATGACAAGAACGTTAAGGAAAATGAGCCCATTTTCCTGGGATATTTATTGAACATATCACATATTTTCAAGATTGGAGAATTTCTACTCAGATGAGTGTTACACGTAGGACCATCCAGTAACCAGACTATATAGTATGTCTTGAAGGGACATGATACAAAATCCGATGAATCATAACTATTTTATATATTAGAATTTTATATATGAAAACTGAATCATTATTCTACCTTCCGTGTTCTATTGTCTTAAATCCGTAGCGACAGTAACAGTCACTAATTCCAACATTTATACCTTGGTTTTTTATATTGTGAAAACCTAGTGAATCTAGTTGCCTCTGCAGTCTGGTCTAATGAACATTGGACAGTGGATTCTATGTAACACTGGAGAAGTTTTTCTTTACATATTTTACAAAGGAAAGCCTGCAGTGTACTGCAAGAATTGGTGAGGTTATCTACACGGATACTGAAAGATATTTTCGTGTCAAAAATTACACTTAGATCCTGTACTCGATTCAGTCGGTTTATTTTGATATTCAATGATATCCCAAATTCATGGGTGCATTCTTCCTACACAAGGAGATGCAAATACATTTCTCTATATTGAATTTCAATCCGTTAGCGTAGCAATATTTTGTAAACCCATCGAAATCTCGATGTACTAGCAAACAGGATCTGAATGTTACAATATCCAGGATTATTTTTAAATCATCAGCATACAAAATTTTATGAAAATGTCTAAAATAAGCTTTTCAATCTTTAATAAATGCCAGAATTGACATTGGACCAAGATGTTAGCCCTGCGGAACGACGGACGTTACCATAAATAGTGCAAAGTTGTTACCATTGACACTAACTAATTGACTCCGATTGTAGAGATAGGAAGTCAACCATCTCAAGAGATCTCCCTGATCACCGGTTCCAGCAAGTTTTCACACAAGGAGATTGTTATCCATCCTATCAAACACCACACTGATATCGGTGTAGAGCGATTCAGCCTGTATGCACCTATTCCTCAACATACTCTGAATATATGACCATGTTTGTCTCAGTGGCAAAAGAGAAATTATGTCGACACTCCACAATTGGAGACTTAATACTGTGGAAGATGGTGGCAAGAACGATACACTCGACGAATTTACCTAAAATTGATATTTAGTTAACCCTCCGGTAGATATGGACCAAACCTCTGCACAATTCTTATAAATAGAAACGAGCAGACGAACTTTCCAGTCATCCTGAAAAACATTAGATTTGTTAAAAATAATGCAAAGTGGATAGCACATAGTCAAGAAATATTTAGATCTATCGTTTCAACAAAAATATCAATTTTGTACATGTAGTGCCATCTTTATTTTAGACCCGAAATTTAACAACTGACGCATTATATTAAGATTCTTAAAAGAAAGACGTTTTACTGTGCCTTGGCAGGTACATTTTGAATAATAAGAATAGCAGTAGTCAGTAGCTTTGATTTGTGTAACGCTTGTCTGTGCTTTAACAGCGTTCATTATCCAATAAAGTCCAGTAGCTTTGATTTGTGTAACGCTTGTCGGTGCTTTAACAATGTTCATCATCCAATAATGTCCTAAGAATCATCATTCTTGCGGTCAAACTGAACTGGGTTTTCGAAAAGTTTTATATAAAAAAATATTTTTCCCGGAAAACACTGGGAGAAGACAATTATTATCTGAACTCTTAATTGGAAATTCGTTGGTGTATGGTCGTCCTAAGCAATGTGGCAAGCCCAAAAAATTCAAATAGTAATAGGGGTCGAGTGACACATCATTTTGAAGGTTTTGCAATTATTATTTTTATGAGTATGCTGAAAATTTGTGTTCGGCGTTCGTTTCGGTGTGAAGCCATAGGTAAAGTGCCTTAAATTGTCAAGTGTCTGAACGAATTTCAATTAATAAGATGTACAAATTGCATAACATTCCTTTCTTAATAGAAACAGTGTCTTAATTCAACATTTTCTCTTACATTATGTAGGATTCTGTTCTTCAAACAGAATTGTTTTACTTTTGCTATATTAGCGAAAATAAAGTGTTTTACTTTAAACCATATACGATGAATTTCGGTCAAGTAAAGACCGAAACAATCAAATATTATTGCTAACATGCTAACATGCTAACATTATTTCTTGGCGAAGGTCTTCCAGAGAAAAGAGGTAGTATCTCAAACACTACACTCTTCAAATAACCCCAAAAAAAGTCTAGAAGTGTGGAATCTTGGAGGTCATTCAATGACACCTCTTCTCTTAATCCAATTTTGGTGAAAATTTTGATTAGTGCTGCTTAGTGTAGCGGAGCATCATCTTGTTGGAAAAATTTACTCAACTTTTCTAGATATTATGTGAACTATTTCCAGAGTTCTATGATTTGAATCACTTAAGTGTCTACAGTTAAGTCTATTGATGTCACCATTCAGAAAAAAGGAGCATTCAACAGAGAGAAGCATACTGAATACAATAAATTATTATCATTCAAAATCTTTCTACTTGTCTGTACACATTATTTTAATCGCCGATTGGACAAGGTGAATCTTATAAGGATGAAAATTATGTTTCGTTAAGATCCTCTGAATATTTATTTGCGCAATTCCTGAAGTTTCTGGTACTTGACGATGAATACAGTTCGATATGTGATATATGAACACTGTGGTTCATTTAACGTGATTTGTTAGCAATGGACTCAGTGTTCATGAATTTGGAAATTAAATTAATCACAACTGAATGATTGAGAATCCTGCCAATTCTCGCTGCCTAGCATTCTCATTATTTTTGGAACAGAGAGCAACTCTTTCTACTCTTCCTGCGGTCTTTTAAACCATGCTTCTTCAATTGTTCGAAAAGAGCCGAAAATTTCACTACACAACAAACTATCGTTAACATTTTCAAAATCTGATGATTATTCAATTAATTGAAACACAAGTTTTGTGGAAATTACTATGTGTCAGTATAAAAAAATATTGTTGAATGATCATATTACTGCAGCTTCAAACTTTCGTTCATCGTGTCCACTCTGTAAGACGATGAACGAGATTTCGAAACTGCAAAAATATGTAATCATTCATCAACAATTTTTTGTAACAAATACTCAATAACATAATAATTTCCACAAAACTCGTGTTCCAATTATGATCATATCACTATTAGGAAATAGTAACTGCTGAATCAGACAAATAATAATACTGAAATAGACCTTGTAAAGTCTCAAGAACATATTGGAGGTCATCAAGAATTCAATTAAGAAAAACAATTATTTCATTTAGTAAGTTCGTTGTTATTGTTGACCTTTGGTCACATCTGAAGTACCACAAAATTTTGATGAAAACATTGAAAAAGGAATTCATTACTGCCTTGAAACTAATGACCAACAACTTCAACCTACCAGAAACCTAAATACATAGTGCACTCCACCCATCACTTCCAACAAGTCTTTTACATCTAAATGAACGCCAAAGAGAAAATTTTCAGCCTTTTCATAAATTGAAATTCAAAATATTCAAAATGATGTGCCACTCGACTCCTATTGCTATTTAAGATCTTTTGGGGTTGTCTCGCTGTTAAGGAGGATGAACACGAATTTACAATCAAAAGAAATCTTCAGATAAACATTGACTTGTCTCGGCGTTCTCGGGAAAGACTGAAACTTACAGAAATATCCGGCTGGAATGTTTAATACGGAGCACCTTGCACAATGAGTTTACTGAATTGAACATTTTTGTATAGTTTTCATACACCTTACGAAAATATTACAAAAAAAACGAATTTATTGAATATTTTAATGAATTTCAACTGGAGGTATGTTCTAGAAGAAATCATCATAGTCAAAATTTCATTGCAGGACGTGTGAAGTATAAAAAATTATCCTACATATATGTTTGAACCGATAGTGAATTCGGGAAAACTGATTTCGACACATCAGCTAGACAACATTTTACTATAATGTAGTTTCATATAATCTACTGCTGATAATGGACTTGCAATTATTTAGATGACGTTATACCAAATATCACATATTATTCATTATTTAATTATTTAAATATTTTAAAATTAGCCTTCTACATATTTAATTTCAAAAAATTATATTTAATAATTATAACTTCAGGAATTAAATTGAATTAATGTCATATAAGTACCACTTATATCAAACGACATATAAAATGAACATTCATTATAAGAAATCCAAATGAAATAACAAAATCCAATAAATGAAAATTGTTAACCAAAATCCTATAAATTGAATATTTTGAGTAGACAAAATTTTGTTTCTGCTCATCAATCTAATGAAAACAGATATCTTTCAAAAATGTTTAACATAATCTTAAGAATTTCATCATAAAACTATCTTACTTAGAATATTCAATATTATTGGATATTTAACTAAGGTACTTTTTATAAAATCTCAGATATGTAAAAAAATTACTAAAAAACAAGTTTTAAGAGAGACTTTGCTTCGTCAGTACTCAATTATATTCATATTCAATAATATATAACATCAATCAACAAAAATATTTTCTTACCTTTTAACCATTCAGAAAGCTTCTGGCAAATGAATACTGAAAATTTAAATGGAGTGTAGTTTTAACTCAAATAGATAATTCTGTGGATTACCATTGATCTAAAAGATTGAAAGGCAATTTAACGGCCTCTGTTATAGCACAAGGACTAACTGTAAAGAATGTTAAGGAAACCAAATAATTATATATTATGAATAAAATAAAATAAATAGAGATTTATATACTTGATAGGAGGTATACAAAGTTATTTAAATATTTTAATATTAGCCTTCTACATATTTAATTTCAAAAAATTATATTCAATAATTATAACATCAGGAATTAATATGAAAATCAAAACAGATTTAATCTGTTGTCTTCTACAATTTTAATTTCAAAAAATTCTTTGAAGAGACTTTAAGAATTAAAAAAAACAATACATTTTGTATTATTTTGTAACAAACAGGGCTTCGTAAAGTTTGTCTGAAGAGTTCATTACGCATGCCTGGAACGAAACAAAAAATATTTGCTTATTTATATTTTAATTTTAATTGACAGTTTGTATTCGTTGGTTTTTCTTAATTCCGTTTGATATTGTATGATGAATTTTGACGTCTATTAAATATGAGCAGTGCTTATAAAGACATTAATTTAATTCTTAAAGTCTCTTCAAAGAATTTTTTGAAATTAAAATTGTAGAAGACAACAGATTAAATCTGTTTTGATTTTCATATTTGTAATAACCCTTCTACCAAGTAAAAAACCATTCCTTTTTATTTTATCAGGAATTAAATTGAATTAATGTCATATAAGTACCACTTATATCAAACGACATTCGTTATAAGACCTTTCAATCTTTTAGATCAATGGTGAACCACGGAATTATTTATTTGAGTTAAAATTACACTCCATTTAAAGTTTCAGTATTCAAATTTTTGATTGTCTCGGTCTTTACTTGACGGAAATTGATCTTCAATATACGAAAAACAAATGTTAACTGATGAAGTCATGGTATGACGAAACAATTATTGTGAAAATCAATAAAATAGCGGAAGTTAACATTTGTTTTTCTTATATTGTTTCAGTATTCATTTACCAGAAGCTTTCTGAATGGTTAAATGGTGAGAAAATATTTTTGTTGATTGATGTTATATATTATTGAATATGAATATAATTGAGCACTGACGAAGCAAAGTCTCTCTTAAAACTTGTTTTTTAGTAATGTTTCTACATATCTTGAGATTTTATAAAAAGTAACTTAGTTGGATATCCAATAATATTGAATATTCTAAGTAAGATAGTTTTGTGATGGAATTCTTAAGATGTTAAACATTTTCGAAAGATGTTTCTATAAGATTGATGAGCAGAAATGAAACTTTCTCTACTCAAAATATTTAATTTATAGGATTTTGGTTAAAAATTTCTATTTATTGGATTTTGTGATATCATTTGGATGTCTTATAATAAATGTTCATTTTATATGTCGTTTAATAAAGTGGTACTTATATGACATTAATTTAATTGAATTCCTGAAGTTATAATTATTAAATATAACTTTTTGAAATTAAATATGTAGAAGGCTAATATTAAAATATTTAAATATCACATAGAACTGCAATCGATTTGTTTGATGAGCCCCGGTCTATATGGTTAAAATATTTGAAGCACCACGTTCGGTCGCATGCTGTGAAGAATGAGTTATGAATATTATGTAAATTCTACATATGGTACCAGCACTTTTAAGAAACATTTGAAATATCAAGAAATATGATGCTTCAAAACTTATTTATTCATTCATTTATACAGGGTGTTAAAAACTATAGCAAAATTCCGAAGTACGATCCATAAGCATGTGTGCAGGTTTCAGACGTTCATATTCAAAAACGTAAAAATTAAAAAAATTATTCGTTATATATCTTCAGAAAAAAATGCAATAGATTTCCTGTCAGTTTTTTACATCTTATCCTAAAGTTGAACTCAATTGGATTAGCACGTGAGAAAATATTAAAAAATGAAAGTAACTCAGGTACTTTTGAGTTGATTTTTCCCATTTTTTAATATAATTCATCATTTGAAATCCAAACCTACCTTGAAAATTTAGTCTGTAGGAAATTTTTCATACAATCGTCCAGCCGATTCCCTGTGAGTTTGAGAAAAAAATCTTCATATGGCTATTTTATACTCAATTACTAAATTCGATTTTGATCGGATACGTAGTATCTGGACTGTCGGAGAAATAAGAAAAAGTTTCAAATGTGAATGACTGCGGATGAATTGAGATGGTTTTGTCGGTCTGTTTTTCAGTAACATATACCAAAGCACTATGGCAAGTTACACGATTGAGCATCACATACAAAAAATAAAACTTTATGATCAAAATAAGTTGAATGTTAGTGGATTTTACTTGATGTGAATCCATATCAAATAAAATGAAAAACAATAATTGTTGATTCACATTTTGTATTGGGTAACCGAGTCTTCTGTATGATTTGAAGATGTTACAATGTAAAACGTAACGCGCCATCCGTTACTCAATAAAACGTGTAAATCAACAATTATTGTTTTTCATTTAATCAAAATAAGTGTTCTTTGGTGCAAACGTTCCACGTGTACGCCCATGTTACAGCAGATGGTCCGTGAAGTCAATTTTGGTTTGGTAGCTAAATTGGAGACGATTGGTCAGGTAGATAATCAGCCAACACCCGTATGTCGAAGGAACGCCTGATCGTCTAAAAACATTTCCGCGGTGTGTAAAAGTGTGCACGAGAGCCCGAGGCAGTTAATTCGTCGGCGTGCATAAAAACTCGCCCTATCGCATTCTTCAACTTGGTGGAATAAAGGGCCAACCCACACCTAGTTTAACAGGTAGTTATGCACTCAGAAAAAGTAAGTAAGTAGTTTGATGCAGATTTTGGGCTGGCGGCGTCATTGCTCCACCTTTTCTGGAAAATGACATTGATTAGGCCATAACCATCATCAACCAACAGACAACATTTACAATTGACGTTCTGCATGAACAATTTCAGGTTATTGTCATCTCTTGCAGAGGTAACATGAATTGGCCACCAAAAGTGTGCGATTGGACCCCGCAAAACTTCTGCTTGTGACCCTCAAAATCAACGTGGCTGAATTCAGCTGAATCTATGAGGCATCATTAAAAATTGGACTAATAGGATCCGTACCATTGTGAGAAGTCGTGACCATGTTATATTCCATTTATATTAGCATACACGTATCTATCAAGTAAAAAAACAATTTCGTTTAAACCTCACAAACAGCTTGTTTTATTTCATTTCAATATTTTCCTATTTTTATCGCAAAACTCTGTATTATCTGTACTATTTTATTGAAATTAAGCACTCGAATCTATCGAAATATTGTTATTGGCTTCAATAGAAGAAAGAAAAATGGTTCCATATTCAGGAGGCATGATCGAAGGGCTCTCTTCCTGTTCGTTTTTCACCTTTGAATTCATTGATGCAGCCACCTTAATCATTCCCCTTCTGTTCCCGACACTGCCCTCCCTAAATTCTTCAGCCGTATATCAATTGGGGTATATTATTCAGGATAGCCTTCCTGTCAAATCCAGTATGGAATTAATCTTGTAAAATTTGCCTTTCGTGAACTGCTGGGAAATCGGATATTTCTTATATAAAATATTCACCTGGAAACAATTGATTTCTAGCGGAGAAATAAATAGATTCCTGTTTTTTTATTATAAGCCTGTGTTGAAGGTAATTAATCAATGTGAAATTAAAGTGTCTCGGTGGGATATAATTAAACATATTACTTGTTCGAGAAGTAATAAGAATTTATTGTTCTAACTCTCAGTGACTGAATTATTACCAGGTAAATTCGTTTATTATGGGTAATACTTCATTCCACAGGGTGCTATCAGAATTCGTGAATTTCAATTTTTATGACAGTCTGAAAATTAGCATAATCGGTTTAATACCTCATTTAATGAATATTCTTCATATAGTAATGATATCCCTTCTGACTGATACATTTAAACTTCGACAATACCTATTTTCTTCTGTACTCGCATGACATAAAAACAAAGTGGCTACTAAATACTATACATATAAAAAATCTTATGTGGAATCATCCGCAGAAATATATTGGAAGAAGTGTTGTAACTAGAAGGAATAACCTCTTCAATTACATTTTTTGGAAACAAAATTACTATATTTGAAGCATGCTACGGTAAGAATATCAAAGTTTTATCTTTGACATCACTTAATAGAATAAATAAAAAAACTTTTTAAATTTTTTATTATTGTGTCTTCGTTTACTAGTATACATCATTAAAATTATTACAATGTTATTAACTTTGACAGAAGTTTGGCAGAATTGATAATTATCAAGTTCGTACAATCGAAAAATTGTCCGTTTTGTTAATTGTACTACAATGACGGTAAGGCTTGTATTTCATATGCGGACAGAAGAAATCCAACTGATCAACCGTGGCGTACCACTAAGCGTCCAGATAGCATCCAAAACTGATCTTTATCTATTGAAGTCAATCATGTATCATTTATAAATCAACTTACTACTCTGTCAAGAAAGTACCGGGAATTTTCAATTAAAACAACATTTTTACATTTAATCGTCAAAATTTATTGGGTCGCCTTCAAAATAGGCTACATTTGCTCCAATACATCTATGCCAACGGCACTTCCAATTATCGAAACATTTTTTATAGGCGCTTTCCGGGATGGACTTTAGCTCTCGCGCCGAATTTTGTTTTATGGCTTCAATCGACTCAAAACGGGTGCCACGAAGGGGTAATTTTAGTTTTGGGAAGAGGAAGAAGTCGCAGGGAGCCAAATCCGGCGAATACGGTGGTTGCTGAAGCACGTTTGTTGAGTTTTTGGCGAGAAAGTCAGTCACAATCGTAGCTCGGTGAGAAGGCGCGTTATCGTCATGCAAAATCCATGAGTTGTTCGCCCACAAATTTGGCCGCTTTTTACGGATAAGCTCACGCAAACGTTTCATAACGCCTAGGTAATACTCCTTATTTACCGTCTGACCCTCTGGAACGAATTCGTAGTGCACCACGCCACGGATATCGAAGAAAACAATGAGCATCACCTTCATTTTCGAGCGGCTTTGGCGTGTTTTTTTCGGTTTCGGCTCATTTTTTGCCACCCATTCCGATGATTGCTGGCTTGTTTGCATATCGTACTCGTAGACCCAGGTCTCATCACCAGTTATAATGCGTTCCATGAATGTAGAATCGGAATTACAGCGATCCAGCATGTCTGAAGCAACCTGTTCGCGATGACGTTTTTGAAGAAAATTCAGGTCTTTCGGTACGAGTCGTGCGGCCACCTTTCTGATGCCCAAAATATCAATCAAAATCGTACGTGCGGACTCGTGGGATATCTTAAGATCATGTGCTATCTCTCTCAAGCTGGTACGACGGTTTTCCAGCACCCTTTCCTTAATTTTATCGACGTTATCTTCGATCGAAGCCGTCGATGGGCGACCACTTCACGACCGTCCTTGAAGGCTCTGTACCACTGATATGCACGAGTTTTCGATAGAGCATTATCACCAAAGGCCTTTTGCAACATTTTCAATGCATCGGCACACGAAAATTCATTTGCAACACAAAACTTTAAACAAATTCTTTGCTCAACGTAATCACCCATAGTAAAAATCGGCACGCACTCTGACATCGACTGACTTAATCAGCTGTTGCAAACACACTAGTTGACAGATCCCGCTCAAGCTTGGCATAGTAATTAAGGACAGTGGTACCAACCTAGGAAAAAAATTTTTTTCCTGCCTCATTGCCCCGCCAGATTTAAATCGATAATTCCCGGTACTTTCTTGACAGAATGTACATGTGTCGGTATGAAGACCTTTTAGTTCTAACTGTAAACACAGTATTCTTGGGAGAATTCATAAACCTCACTTAAAGGCACTCAATTGTTTTCCTTATTAGGATTTGCCTGTTGATGGCGTGGGTTGTACCCTGCCCTACGATGCCTTCTTTTTAGGTCCCAGATGAACCCTTTTCCCCTTTCATTTCTACGGAACCGAAGTTGGTTTCTGCTACGGCAGCACCCTGCCTCCTTCTTCCTCTAGCGCAAAATTGAACGAAGCCAAACTTATAGTTGATTTTCAGCTTGTTCGCTTCGAGTTTCTTCATCGTCTGGCCATCGACCGAGATGGCATATTCCAGATTGAAGACGGTTAGATTCCTTTTCAGTACCTTCGAGCATCTAGACTTGAGGTCATTTTGTAACTCTATCATCTTCAACATTGACTCATTAGTGTCATCTTGTTTACCTGGTAGGTATTCAATCAGAATTTCTTGGTGAGGCATGCCCTTGTTTTCTACCACCCTCAGCTGAGTTCCTTCCGATGGACTCAGTTTGCTCTTTGTTGGTCGCAGCAGGTCTGCGCCATCCAACTCCGCAGGTGCTGAGCTTAGTGATTCTTGGGTTTGATATTGCCTGCTCACTAACCATGTAGTTACATCCTTATTCCTTTTTGGGTGGTTTTCTGTACGATACACACTCAATTTTTCTGTTGTCAGGTAGTCTCTCGGATAATATTTCGGAAATCATGCCCATTTTGATTTCGTTGACAGCGGCAGCATAGGCAACTGCATTCCATGTGGTCCCACACGATGCAGTCTGATTCTTTATTTGGACGGGTCTATCTCCGGTATGCTGCCGGAAGAATAAGGTCTCTTAGAGATAATCGGATCTCCAATGACCTTTTCGGAATTGCTTTTCTTAACATCTCCAGATAGCTGGATCCTCTGGTCCCTATTTTTGAGATTAATTAGGAACCCTACCATTCCGTCGTCACTACTCTTTTATTGGACTTCTTCAACCTTTGTGTCCTTAGCGGCGTTTATGTACCCTTTCTAGTCCCTAATTTAGGTTTTTTACTTGTGTCCATGAATGGTCCCACGAGTAGCTAGGGAAATGTCCTCCAGCTGAAGTAGAGCTCCGCATTTTTACATGAAGGATATTGAAACCCGGATGTCGTCTACCATCCACAAGTCCACATATTAGTAACTATGCTGTCTCTTGGTCGTACACCCCTCGGTATCTTTTTCATATTGGGTAGGGGTATTTTTCAATTTTTTTCGATGGTTTTTCCTTTACCTAGATTCAGGCAATGAAGCCAATATGTTCTAAACCCGATCTTTTACATTCAAGAGTAATGGAAAACTCTTAATCACAATACTACAGCCAAGTACCACAGCCGTGTGTTAATCTCCATGTATTAATTAATCTAAGTCAGGCATACGTCAAACTTTAGGATTATCTTAGTGACACCACGTCGAAGTGAAACAAGGACTTTGTCACGCCTTTTCATTATATTAAAGCTTGCTCTATTTTTTCCCAGTTTTAACATCACTGTAATATCATGTACAAGTTCATTTCTGTCTGATTTCCCTATATAGTTATTCAATGGTTCACTTATGGCTACTTCTGAGATTAGAAATGCTGGAATGGGTGTGTTTTACATTTTCTGAATGAATAAAAGGAACTATTGAAGGGGAGGGAAATTGGTGAAGCTTCAAAAATCTATAGAACGCTGTATAAAGGCAAAAATATACTTATAGATTCATTGGATTATTTCGTTTACATGAAATATTTTCATTATCATAAGTTATTATTATTATTATTATAAATCTTTGCCTCAGAATCTACTCAAATTGCCTCCAAATTCAAATTATCTTTGATCAAGCTGGAACAACTTTATTTCAATCTGACATTAGGTTTTTTGTGTAGTATTCATTCATCTAATGAGAATGCGGTGAACATGATATCGGACAATTTAATATGATTAATGACATGCGGATTAACTGAATTAAACTTCTCGTGGAAAAAATTGAAGTGGTTAATTACAAGTTGGGACAAACTGATACAAAAGTCCATATATTGGGTCCACGGGCAGCTGAGTCTTCGTTATTGGTCACTTTCCAGAGTTGGTTTTCTACACCGATGACGAAAGATTCGTCTAATATTAGGAACATTTGATAAAATGAAATAGAAAGGCCTTTTACTTGATAGAAGAAATATAACAAAATTTGAATATTAAAACTTATTGAAATATGTTTATCTTTTACAATTTTAATTTCAAAAAAATTTTTATTCAAAAAACTTTTAGAAATAAATTTATGTCGAACAAGCACCGCTTACATTCAATAGACGTATATAATCAAAACTCAATATATAATGTCAAATGGAATAAATAACCCAACAGATATACGAAAGTAATTAAAATTAATAAATAAATATTTAAAGGAGACAAAATTTTGTTTCTGGTCTTACCGTTAAGAACACCAATTGCCTTTTAAAAACATAAACACACTTGAAGGACTTCTCAAAGAATATAATTTATATGAAATATTTAATAGATTTAAATATTCGAATAAATTATTTCAAAAATCTCTAAAAAAATGTGCACTACATCTTCAAAAAACAAATATAATTCTAGACAATCCCGTCTTCAGTCCTCTTTTAACATTCCAAATATAAAAATCAAAAACATAACCCATATCACTCACGTGTTAAAAGACTTAAGCTTCGAAATACAGATCAACTATATAATTCAAAATAACTCACACTGTTCTTTGATTTTGTTAGAACATAGATCAATCTTGAATTATATAGTTGATCTGTATTTCGAAGCTTAAGTCTTTTAACACGTGAGTGATATAGGTTATGTTTTTGATTTTGATATTTGGAATGTTAAAAGAGGACTGAAGACGGGATTGTCTAGAATTATATTTGTTTTTCGAAGATATAGTGCACATTTTTTTAGAGATTTTTGAAATAATTTATTCGAATATTTAAATATATTAAATATTTCAAATAAATATTATATATTCTTTGAGAAGTCCTTTAAGTGTGTTTATGTTTTTAAAAGGCAATTGGTGTTCTTAACGGTAAGACCAGAAACAAAATTTTGTCTCCTTTAAATATTTATTTATTAATTTTAATTACTTTCGTATATCTGTTGGGTTATTTATTCCATTTGACATTATATATTGAGTTTTGATTATATACGTCTATTAAATGTAAGCGGTGCTTGTTAGAAATAAATTTATTTCTGAAAGTTTTTTGAATAAAAATTTTTTTTAAATTAAAATTGTAGAAGATAAAAATATTTCAATAAGTTTTAATATTCAAATTTTGTAGGAACATTTGAAAAGTCGCAAATATTCTTAAGAATGAAGAATTGATAAGGCAGAAGATGTATGAGCTTATTGTAGAAAATGTTCTAAATGTCACTCGTCTCGTCAAAGTTTTGGTCACACCTCCATCTATTACCCACTCTGAATGTAATTCGATAAATAATAAACGGTTACAACCCAATTTACTACAGAAATTCAGTTCATAGTTCGCGAAGAGGGCATAAAAATGGACTAATTCTTAGCTTCATTGAACATCAATGTCTAGACTAGAAGAATGGCTGAACAGTGAAATTCAATTGACTTTGGATCGTTGACATCACAAGTATTTTTTGTATAGAGTTTGAGCTCAACTGCATATAGTATTTGATAGTAATTATATTCGTAAGCTCTTTAATCAAAATATTGAAGACACATCTTTTACAGTTTAATTGATTTATAGTTTCATATTGATAACGTAAAAAATACACTTGGGTTGAATTTCACAAAAGTTCAATTCATAAAATAGGAAAAGGCTTTTTACTTGATAGAAGTAATATAACGAAATTTTAATATCAAAACAGATTTGATCTGTCATTCTTCTATAATTTTAATTTCCAAACAAATTTTTATTCAAAAAACTCTTAGAATTAAATTAATGTCTTATAAGCACGGATTATTTTTAATAGGCATATAAAATCAAAACTCAATATACAATATCAAATGGAATAAATAAACCAACAAATAAAAATTGACAATTAAAATTAATAAATAAAGATTTGAAGCAGACAAAATTTTGTTTCTGATCTTACCATTATGAAAACTAATTCCTTTTCAAAAATACAAAACATAATTTAAGGACTTCTCAGAAAATATAATTTATTTGAAATATTTAATATATTCAAATATATAAATGAGTTAATTCAAATCAAATTAAATTAAAATTGAAAAAGACTGTCAGATTAAATCTGTTTTTGATATTCAAATTTTGTTATATTATCAAGTAAAGAGCCTTTTCCTATTTTATTTTTTACATAATATATAATTATATTTAGGCTTGAATAAAAATCTATTTATGGAATATTAATGGTTTAAAGAGGACCTTATAACTTACAGCTTTCTGTGATTTTTGTGACGAGCATAGAATATCTTGGATTTTAAAGTTAGTTGTTCAAAGCGATGATTCCAGGACGACTGTTAGGTGAGTTATATTTATTGTTGGTTGATTTTTAACCGCATTTGATATTAGCAAATAGAGCAACAGAACTAAAGAACTAAAAAAAATTATTATGAAGAACGTACTAGATATGATACTGGCATGTTGGATAACGAAGAGTACACAAACTAATTGCAATGATATAATATTATATCCCATATCCATTATAAGCTCTCTCGAAGTTCCCAATATCCCTTACACGATACCTTGATTATTTATAATGACAGACTGAAGTAAGGTTAATATTAACCCTCAACATCAAATGAGAATGAAGACGGTTAATATAGGAATGTTCAAAGAGTGCGATACCGAATCATCTTGTTTGTTATTCTCCTTCTCATCGTTCATAATATGACTAATTGATCTGGAATTAAATTGTCTCTTCAATGAAGGTTTCCTTCATTATGTTTATCCCAATAACATGCGATATGTAAGATTTTTAAATAGGGCATATACTACTCTGTCAAGAAAGTACCGGGAATTTTCAATTAAAACAACATTTTTACATTTAATCGTCAAAATTTATTGGGTCGCCTTCAAAATAGGCTCCATTTGCTCCAATACATCTATGCCAACGGCACTTCATATTATCGAAACATTTTTTATAGGCGCTTTCCGAGATGGACTTTAGCTCTCGCGCCGAATTTTGTTTTATGGCATCAATCGACTCAAAACGGGTGCCACGAAGGGGCAATTTTAGTTTTGGGAAGAGGAAAAAGTCGCAGGGAGCCAAATCCGGCGAATACGGTGGTTGCTGAAGCACGTTTGTTGAGTTTTTGGCGAGAAAGTCAGTCACAATCGTAGCTCGGTGAGAAGGCGCGTTATCGTCATGCAAAATCCATGAGTTGTTCGCCCACAAATTTGGCCGCTTCTTACGGATACGCTCACGCAAACGTTTCATAACGCCTAGGTAATACTCCTTGTTTACCGTCTGACCCTCTGGAATGAATTCGTAGTGCACCACGCCACGGATATCGAAGAAAACAATGAGCATCACCTTCATTTTCGAGCGGCTTTGGCGTGGTTTTTTCGGTTTCGGCTCATTTTTTGCCACCCATTCCGATGATTGCTGGCTCGTTTGCATATCGTACTCGTAGACCCAGGTCTCATCACCAGTTATAATGCGTTCCATGAATGTAGAATCGGAATTACAGCGATCTAGCATGTCTGAACCAACCTGTTCGCGATGACGTTTTTGAAGAAAATTCAGCTCTTTCGGTACGAGTCGTGCGGCCACCTTTCTCATGCCCAAAATATCAATCAAAATCGTACGTGCGGACTCGTGGGATATCTTAAGATCATGTGCTATCTCTCTCAAGCTGGTACGACGGTTTTCCAGCACCCTTTCCTTAATTTTATCGACGTTATCTTCGATCGAAGCCGTCGATGGGCGACCACTTCACGATCGTCCTTGAAGGCTCTGTACCACTGATATGCACGAGTTTTCGATAGAGCATTATCACCAAAGGCCTTTTGCAACATTTTCAATGCATCGGCACACGAAAATTCATTTGCAACACAAAATTTTAAACAAATTCTTTGCTCAACGTAATCACCCATAGTAAAAATCGGCACGCACTCTGACATCGACTGACTTAATCAGCTGTTGCAAACACACTAGTTGACAGATCCCGCTCAAGCTTGGCATAGTAATTAAGGACAGTGGTACCAATCTAGGAAAAAAAAATTTACCTGCCTCATTGCCCCGCCAGATTTAAATCGATAATTCCCGGTACTTTCTTGACAGAATGTATGTCTTTTAATAGGTTGTTGAGCTTGGTATAACCGATACATTTTATAATATTCTGTCATATATTTCATTGTTGAGGTGGTGCATTATTATTCGTCGTTTCTTGAAATTTTTACATAAAAAAAGAAACGTGAAAACTCAACTGAAACATGTATAATTGTTTATTATCTAGCGTGTGCACCATTAACTCCAATATGTCTAACGAAAAGTTGATTTCATAGGCAAATAAGTTGTTCTTCTTCGAGGCAATCCACGCTCAACTTCGCTTATTCAGTCATCCAAATCGTCATAAATTTTATTCGTCTACTAGTTTTTCATAGAACAATTGAGAGGTTCGGCAGGTGAATATAATAGGGTATGTGATGGGGTAGCAGATCTCATGCCTTATTGGCGATAAATTTGATGACACGACGCATAACATGCGGACGTGCATTATCGTGGTGAAAACTAATAGAATTGGATGGAGTAGTCCGTTACTTTGTGATAGTTCATTTTAATGGAATGAAATAAGGAATTACTTTGTTTTCTATCACTTTTTATTATAACTGATATACAGTGACTCGAGTTTCGTAGTGTTTACTACATTTTCAAACTGAACTAACAAATTAGATCTCAACTATTATATATGGGGATTGTAGGCTTCGGCAGAGCTTCGAAGAGAGGGGTTTTCCAAAGTTCCGTCTGTTCGTTAAGTAGTTTTATTATTGGTACGTGCTTTTTATATTTTTCAATTTCTATGGATTCCAGGATGTCAAGTTTTTTCCCTTTCGCTTCCACGTGCAAGATAACAAGGTTGTTCAATTCTGGTAAGGTGTGATCTGTAGTGAAGAAATGGTTCGCAAAATTGGAATTATTCTTCCGGTTCCTAAAAGCAGATTCATGCTCTTTGTACCTTTTATGGAAAGGTCGGCCCGTTTGACCTATATACACACTATTACACTCTTGACAACTTAATTTATAGACTCCAGAATTATTCAGTCGGTTCTCTTTGTCTTTCGGATTAAAAAAGAGATTAGAAATTTTATGGGAGGGTGTGAAAGCTGTTACTATGTTAATTTTTGATAAAATTCGAGCTATTTTTTGTGAAATTGGTCCAAAATATGTTAGTTTTATAAATTTATTGTTATTATGATCTGATTTTCTACAGATGAAATTAGGCTTCTTGAGAAAGGTCCAAATTACAATCCCCACATAACCTCAAAAAATATCATTGAAACATTAACTTCCGAAATCGAATTAGCGCTAATTAAAACACCGAACCCAAACTTCACCAAAGAAAAAATAAAAAACTTACTACTAACCCATACAGACTCACAGAATAAAAAAGAAAAATCAATAGTAAAATCAATTCAAAACAAAATTCGAAATGATAATTTGATAATGACTAAAGCCGACAAAGGAAATTCTATTGTTACTCTATCCAAAGAAGATTATGACCAGAAAATAAACAATTTTTTAGAGAAAGAATCGCCCATACAACTAAAAAGAGATCCCACCGCAAAAATTCAACTAAAACTAAAAACAACGCTCAAAGATATTCAAATTATTTTATCAGATTATGATAAATTCAAACTTATTAATATGAATCCTACACCTCCCAAACTATATGGCCTTATTAAACTTCATAAAGATAATTGTCCAATACGCCCTGTGGTATCATATATTAATAGCCCCCTTGCGAAACTAGCCTCTAAATTAAACCAAATTTTTAAAGAAACAACACAATTCAACTCACCCTATTCAATAAAAAATTCAATCGAGCTCACAAAAAAACTAAAAAATGTTATCCTTCCAGTTAATAGTATTCTAGTGTCGTTTGATGTAGTTAATATGTTCCCGAATATACCAAATATAGAATGCATGAATATAATCGAAAATATCCTAACAAAAAATAACATCAATCCTGTGATAAAAAACGAAATTTTAACCCTTTTCGAACTTTGCGTGGAAGAAAATTACTTTCAATACAATAGTAAATTTTACAAACAGAAAGATGGACTTGCCATGGGATCACCTCTCAGCCCATTACTCGCTGAAATCTTTATGTCCCGTTTTGAAAGAAAAATTCTAAAATCCACACACGCAAAGCATATCACTTTTTGGTACAGGTATGTAGACGATATATTGGCTTGCTTCTGCGGAACACATTCAGAATTAAATGAAACATTAAAATATCTCAATAGTTTGCACAATAAGGTCAAATTCACCATGGAAACACAATTCGATAATAGAATAAATTTTCTGGACATAACTTTAATTAACAGTAATAATGAAATTTCCTTTGATATATATAGAAAACCCACATCAACTGATACAACAATACCAAATTTTTCAAACCATCCGATCAATCATAAACTAGCTGCTTATAGATCAATGGTACATAGAGCATTTTCAATTCCTTTAGATAATATTACGTTAAAGAGGGAATTGAATACAATCAGACAAATAGCCACAAAAAATCAGTTCAAAACCAAAACTATAAATTCCATCATAAACATAAAACAGAAGCAACTAATTCGTAAACAAATTTACCCCATCTCCAAATCAGATCATAATAACAATAAATTTATAAAACTAACATATTTTGGACCAATTTCACAAAAAATAGCTCGAATTTTATCAAAAATTAACATAGTAACAGCTTTCACACCCTCCCATAAAATTTCTAATCTCTTTTTTAATCCGAAAGACAAAGAGAACCGACTGAATAATTCTGGAGTCTATAAATTAAGTTGTCAAGAGTGTAATAGTGTGTATATAGGTCAAACGGGCCGACCTTTCCATAAAAGGTACAAAGAGCATGAATCTGCTTTTAGGAACCGGAAGAATAATTCCAATTTTGCGAACCATTTCTTCACTACAGATCACACCTTCCCAGAATTGAACAACCTTGTTATCTTGCACGTGGAAGCGAAAGGGAAAAAACTTGACATCCTGGAATCCATAGAAATTGAAAAATATAAAAAGCACGTACCAATAATAAAACTACTTAACGAACAGACGGAACGTTGGAAAACCCCTCTCTTCGAAGCTCTGCCGAAGCCTACAATCCCCATATATAATAGTTGAGATCTAATTTGTTAGTTCAGTTTGAAAATGTAGTAAACACTACGAAACTCGAGTCACTGTATATCAGTTATAATAAAAAGTGATAGAAAACAAAGTAATTCCTTATTTCATTCCAAAACTAATAGAGTTTTTTTGCGCGGTCTTTTCGTAGTTCGAGTTGAACCAGGCAGACGAATCTGGTAATGTTAAACCACATATCCTTTCAGGAGTGACGTCTCGAGGTAATCTAGGAAGTATCATTTTTATTAGGAAAAAAGAACGGAAAAAATGATATCAATAGAGCTTGCTCGGATTTGGTCAGTACATTATTCTAGTGTCTAAATATGAGTGAACAACAAAAATTAAGTCGAATAGTGTAATGAAGTTCGTTATTTTCGAGCGCACCCGATATGCGTAAGATCTCTTTTCCCGGAAAGATCGTTAATTCCGATCGAGTGGCCGGTCCTCCTAGTGAAGGCCGGTGCACGGGAAAAGTCTTCACTTTCTTGCATACCCCATACATCTGAATTGTTCATGATCGGAAGGATTTTAAGTTCAATTCGTGTTAATCAGCGTTTTTATTTTCGTTTATGCGTCTTCTTTTAAACATCTACGTACAAAAGACGTCGCGAAAATGTTACATTCCGCAGATATGAAAATGATATCTGTGGTTTTTTACCGCTTTTTGTGTTTATAATTAGGTACAAAAGGGGATGCGAAATGGATGGGAGGCTGTTTTGAGAAATTCTTTCGATCTCGTTCTAGAAAAATCTGACGTCAATTTCCACCAATCACGCTGCGAATTTCGTCCCCTAGTAGAAGATGACATTAATTTTTCGTCACGTGAGCATGCCATTTTTCCCCAAATGCTTCAATAGACCGCCGGAGGGAAGAGGGGCATCTTTTTTTTCAAAATCTTTGGACAAGTTAGACGCGTTGATTTTCGTTTGATTTTTAAGGCTTTTCCGAGTATCAGAATGCACCGAGAATTAGATTTTTAATTTAATTCTTCAATAAGTGAATTCTTCCGGAGAATTCACTCTGCTATACCTCTACCTCGTATTAACTTTTGGAGTGAACCCTCGCTAAGACTAGGTTACAACGTCTTCACGTGGACGCTCCTTCCTTGTCGGTATCACCCATTGTTAAGGGGTCTCTGGCCGGACTTGTCGTTCCTTTTTTGTTCGTCCCTAGACGACCTGACTGGGAAGTGTTGGTATCCCAGCTTGACTTCTACCGTTGTTGTTTAATTTAAAGTGGAGCTTTGCCGTAGCCTACCATTTAGTTTATTGTATTCTTGCTTGCTCACTCTTTTACTCCTCCATTGTTATTTGTTTTATTTCATCCCGTAGGTTTGCCCACCTCGCCTGACCGAGATAACCTCTTTTGACTTTGATTATTGATTTTATTTCACATTGGATATTGAATAACTTGTTATATATTGTGTTTATGCTGATTCAGTATGAAAAACCACAGTATGTTTTGCATGAATCTGTTTCAATCTACATTAAAGGACTACATAGCCTAGTAATCGCTGTCACCACAGATTACAATCAAACTCTGTCTCCACTGTGTGAAAGTGACCCCGGCGATAGTGAGGAGTCAGTAGAGAGAGGCATTACAACCTCTTAAAACCTATTGTAATTGGCGCCCGAGCATTTAAGAAATCTACTAGTTGAAGTTTAACGATAATATAATTTTCCTAACGAAGAAACACCCTCACAGTAGCCCTTAGATAATTTAGTCGAGTCGATCCATAGATCAACAAGACTATATAGATGGGACTAGGGTTGTCCTTATTTCGGGTTTGTTCGAATTTTTCTTCACGATAGTCCTAAATCGGTTCGAAATATATAAAAAAAAATTCATGCCAATTTATAGCTCTTAATTTTAATATTAACTCGTGCCCCCCGACAGACAAAATTTTAAATAGAAATAACATGGAAAAAGTTTTATTATTACTTCCGAATTTTTACGTCATTAACTAACGAACAAATCGTATTGACAAGTAATATTTTTTTATGTAGAATTTAACGCTCTACAAAAAAGGTCTCCTATGATTTTTCGATAACTCTAACGGTTTCAATGTTATTCGAGGTTAAATGTGTAACTATTGTCATTTTCATAGTTTTATATATTTTTTTGGTTATTTAATGATCCGAAAATTATAGATCGGTTATTGGCGTATTCTCTAAGAAAAAAGTATCAATCAATCGAAAAAATTTGTCATTAAAATTTCTCCGAATTGAAAAAAATACCAATATTATTTTTATTTTCATTGATAAATACTTTTATGAAGTTGTTACATTTGTTTTTTAAGCACGTCAGGAAACATTTGACGATGATCTTTAACCACTTGTAATACATACTGCATTTGTTTTTCATCTTTGGTATAATGTTTACAAAAATCTTGCACTAATTTAACTCCTCTCTCAGCACAGTCATTCACAACCGATAGTTTTCCGACGAACCGTACTGCAGTTTTATAGCTTTCATTGTTAGCCCATTCAGAAGGATGAATTTGTAAGAATTCTGTTTGTAGCTCAAATCTTTCGAACATTTGATCGATTCTGCAGTTACAAAAAAATCGATATCGTTATACAATAAATCACTTATGTTCTTAGTTTGAAAGCGTTTTACGCTAGATTTTTCACTTGTATAATCCAGATCTTCCGGAATAGCATCGATTAAAATTTTTTCTTCCTCTGTTCTCAGCTTAGCCACAATTTTCAATTTTGTTTCTAATGGAACATCTTCATCAAAAATTGCCATGGTTGCTAACGCTGGTGATAAATACCATAGATGGTTCATAAATCTATTAATTGCTACAGTAGCAAGGTTACTGTTGATCGCCTTAAAGTTGTTTAACTCTTTAATGAATTGTAGATCATGATACGGAGCTTTTATACTGTTAGATGATAGAAACCAAGCATTGACATAAACAGTTGTCACAAAAACACATATTTGTCGTAATTTATTGTCTTCACCTTTTCTTAACGATAACTGTTCCCGGAACAAGTACATTTTCAGTACATAAATAGCTTTTGCCATCCATCGTGCATGACGACAAGTTCCTGGCTTACAAAAACTAAATTTTTCTGGGATAACGCCGATAAAAACTAAAGTTAGCTCCAAAAACTTCCTGTAATCATCACGAGGCAACTTTGTTAACAGAATTTCGGTTGCAACAGTTTTAATACATCGAATTCTCTCATTTGTTAATATATTATCATTTTTTGGATCATCTAATCCTGTTTTGTAATTCAGTTTGTTCAAAGCTTCCCATTGCTTTTGAAATCGGATGAAAAGAGGAACATTAGGCCCAACAGTATTTGGAAAAACAGCTTCGAATACATATCTTAGGACTATTTCAAAAATATGATGCCTACACGGAAGATACAACAAATCTCTCTCTAACATTTTTTCCAATAATGCAGCAGCACCATTTCGAATGCCTAAATTTGAAGGAGTAGTATCACAGCATATTGCTTTAACAGATATGTCGAATCCCCAGTCAAGTAACGTGCTATAAACAATAGAAGCTTGTGCCATTCCAATCCCATCTTCACTCGTTGGTACACCTAACATAATTTCTTTATCTTCCGAAGTAATTATGACAGGTAATCGATGAACAGTTTCTGTATTCAACAAATTAGGTAATAATTTTCCGTCCCAATGCACAACAATAGATGATAACTTCAAATCTTGGAAGTGTTTTTTTATTTCGATTGATTTTGATTCTCGCATAGTTTGTCAATAACGGCGAATAGAGGATCGATTAATAATTATGGAATTAATAGCCACATTTAATAATTTTATATCGACTAGTGACTGACAGAGAGCTGTTATTATAAATACAGCATCTCTGTCGCTTACTTTACAACGATCAAAAGCTGCTACAACAGTTTAGTTAAGAATATTGTAAGTTCCTCTGGTATTTTTTGATTCGGATAATCGGACAGTAGTTGGAATGTATACTTCTCCACTAGATGCAGATTGAGCACTTTCTTGGCTAGATAAAAGTTCAACATTTTTATCTATAATAAAAGAGAATAATATGACAAAAAATATCTACATTATTGAATAATACAAAATTAATTGGATAGTTAATTTTTACAATTTACCGAACAATGCTTTTTCTTTTTCACTTTTCATTTTTCGCTTTTCAAAATGTAAATTTTTATCTGATTTATTACCATCATTATCATTGTCATCATATTTCGTTTTGATATTCGCAATAAAACCAGTACGTTCATCTGATCTCTGATTGATTAAGAATTCTTTACAATTTTCATCGACAATTTCAAATACGTTTGACGATGCAATGTCGAATAATTTTTTTAATGAATCAGCAAATTCATTTTATTTTTTTACAGCAATATTACTCCGATTTCTGTGCTTGAAAAGAATGCGCCACTCATCGTACAATTTTTTTAATTTATCTCGGCATCTTTGCATATCTTGAACGGGAATTCGAGCTTTTTTCCAAAACACAATAATTTCATCAAATATTTATCACTTTTGTTTGAATACCTCTGTACCACTGTTAGGTCTTCAGTTGTCTGATGATGGGATAGTTCACTTCCCGAAACTCGAGTCACAAGAAAATGTGTAATATATCTTTTTATTGGTAGTAAAACATAGTAATTTTTACAATTTGTTTCAAAAGGGACTTATTGCCCCGACCTTTTATTCAGACTCCAAGCATACTTTAAAAATTTCAAATTTCAGTTTCTTTTCGTTCGGAAATTAGCATTTTTAGTGCAGTCGTTCTCTCGGATGGCTGATCTTTGAGCCGTTATTGTAGAACTAAATGCCAAATTTAAACTCAATCGAAACAGTAGTTTCGGAACTTTGGAAAAATAATATAATATAAAATAACGGTGAAACCATTGCATTAATTTTCTGATTAATGAATTTAACCGAAACATTTAGTCTCAAACCTCAGTCTGAGAGTTTCACGACTGTAGCTCTTTGCTTCCGAAAGTTAGAGTATTCACGGACATTCGGGCAAAAATAGCTCACGAATAACTAACTGTGTAAATTAGCTGAAACCTGACCAGAAATTGAAATGGAAAAAGGGAAAAACAATATCTTCTTTTCGCGGAATTTGAAGGTTTTTATTCTCTAATATAGTTTCACGCATGTCTGATGAGGGATTGGAACTCACTTTTCCAAATTTTCTGCTCGAATGCACCCCCAGGCAATTAGGAAGTGAAATCTCACGCCATATCTCGGATACTGTTAAAGATATATGGCGGAAAAGTTCCTGGAAATAGGAGACAACTTGATTACGTCGGTTCTCACAGTTTTATATTTTTACTCTTGATGGAGTTTTCCGCTTCACCTTTGTGAAATGACATTCGGAGAAGAATGAGGGGAAAATGTTACGGTTAAATTCGCTTAATATCACAACATTATGTGAAATTACTTGAGCGGAAGTTTTCTCCTTTTTTCCTTGAATTTAATTCTGTTTTATTACCGATTATGAATATTCGAAAAATTCATTGAACTATCCCTTCAACGTCATATGTGTTTGAAATGAAATACATATTTCGATTACAGACAACTCCACTTTTTGTTCGGAGGATTGAATTCGATTAACCCAATATTCAGCGACTTTTAATCCTATAGGACAGAAAACTGTTGAAGTTATTGAAAAAAGATTTTTTACAGAGACCAAACTAGAAGATTTTTTTGTTTATTTGAGGGATTTAAACTGGGATGGTTTGATATCAGAGACAGATCCAGATGTGGCCTACGGACTGTTCTACAACACAATGATGCCAAATATGAATCAGATCATTCCACGGAAAAAAATGTAATTGAGAAGAAAGAGAAATCGAACATGGCTTACTCTGGGTATAAGAATATCGAGTAAATACAAACGGGAACTTCACGAAAAAATGTTGAAAGGAATGGTGACTGAAGAATACTATAAAAAATATTCAGCCATATTGAAACGCGTTGTGGAATTATCTAAGAAAATCTCTGATCAGGACTTTATAAATAAGACCAAAACAACTTGGACTTTAATTAATAACGCGACGAAAAATAGAAGTGCTACTGATGATACATGGTTTGAACCATTTCCTGGAAAAAATGAAAAAAAGCTATTAGATGAAATTAATAAATTTTTTCTGAAATCTAATGTTTTAAACAATAATAAAAACATTGATGTTGCAGAAACCATAAATCAATATGATTCAAGCGTTTTTCTGAATCCAGTTATTGAGGAAGAAATGTATCATTACATAATTCAACTTAAAAATAAAAAATCTACAGGATATGACGAGATACCTGTGTCTACAGAAAAAATGTGCACCGATGTTGACGTTACCCCTAACACATATAATAAATCAAATGTTTCAATACGGAAAATATCCACATACCCTCAAAGAAGCTTGGGTTAAACCGATTCACAAGAAAGGAGAAAAAGACAATTTCAATAACTACCGACCAATATCTCTGCTCTCAAATGTTAATAAAATGTTCGAAACAATAATTTCTGACAGAGCAATGAAGTTTTTTGAGTAGAATAGTAACATATTAGTGAACAACAATTTGGATTTAGAAAAGGCAAATCGACCATAGATGCATTATATCGAGTTCTTAACTCTGTAATAAAATTATTGAATAAAAATCAGGTAACAGCGACACTTTTCTTAGACTTAACCAAAGCGTTTGATACAGTGAATCATAACATCTTACCGCAAAAATTGGAAAGATATGGTATAAGAGGTGTAACGTCAAAATTATTTCGATCATACTTAACAGGGAGAATGCAGAGGACAACTGAAAAAGAAAAAATGGCAAGCAAATAATATCAAATGCCTTGCATGTAGATAAAAGGGTTCTCCAAGGATCAATATTAAGTCCCCTACTTTATATAATCTACACAAATGATTTGATTAAAGTAGCATAAAATGATATTCTAATGTATGCCGATGATGTATCAGTAATCTTTGTTGGTTCCACTCCAGATGAATGCAAAGTCGCAGTTGAAAAAGATTTGGAAAACCTTGAAAAATGGTTCGGGAAGAATCATCTCACTATGAACATCACCAAGACCAAACTGATAATATTTAGAGAAAAGAATCAACATGCCATCAACTCAATTTATCATGGTGAGAACATAAGAGCTGAAGATACTCATCATTCTTGGGAATTCATTTAGATCCGGGTTTAAATTGGCGGCCACACGTTGAATATTTGGCAACAAGCCTTGCAAGGTACTGCTTTGCTTCAAGGATCCTAACATGAAGAATTGGGTCAGATGTTTCCCTGACAGCATATCATGCATACGTCCACTCCAGACTCAGGTATGGAATCATCTTCTGGCGAATTCTGTTGATGCTGAAAGAGTCTTCATCATACAAAAAAAAATGTTTGAGAACTGTCTTTAAACTAGAATATAGCGAATCATGTAGAGATATCTTTAGGAAAAATAATATATTAACACTATACTGCCTGTATGTATGAGTGCATTATGTATGTAATCAATAATTTCATAAAATTTCAAATGTTAATGCTTGATCATGATTATAATACCAAAGGATATAAATAATTAATTCCTAGTTTAGAAAAACCAAATTATGCTTACGTATAGAAGAATGTTCATATTTTAGTGAAAATTTGGAACAAACTACCACAAACATTCAAAACAAGACCTAAAATTATACAAAAGAAAATTTTCAAAAAATTTTTATATAAAAAAAACTACTACACTGTGAAAGAGTTTATGGCTGAGAAAAACTTTGATAAACTATAATATTTGGGTTATAATTTTTTGTGACGTGTCCTACATCATTTTGCGATATTTTCAGATCAGAAGAAGGTCTATTATTATTATTATTGTTATCAATATGATATTATTAATGTGATATTGATTCTAGAACTTCTTTAGCGCTCAATGATTATGTTATGTTATTTATGGCGAGCGGGCGTCCGCACGGACTATTGTGGTTCACCCCTAATCTATATCTCCCCGACGAGATCCAGTTTTTGGATAAAACCGATAATCTTGTTCAGGGGTAAATTTTTTAGTTCGCAACGGGCACTCTGAGACGATGTCCATGGCTGTTTCAGTGTCCTCAAGACACAGCCTGCATTCATCGTCTTCAGCCAGACCGATTTTGTGCACATGCGCTTTCAGTCTGCAGTGACCTGTCATAATTCCGACAAGTGTTCTTAGTTTAGCCCTATCCAGACCTAGCGCTAGGGGCGCCATCTTTTTGTTCGAAGCTGTTCCAAGGAACAACTGAACGTTTCAGGCCAGAATGGCTCCGCCAGAAAGACTCTAGCCTTGAGTTCATTCTGCCTGTTATCGCCTCGTTAGCCACGTCATGTGGTATTCCCAGGAATGGTTTCGATTCTACCAGAGGCAGTGCAGCTCCAGCAAACGCCAGCCGATCTGCCTCCTCATTACCCAAATAGTTTGAGTGGCTCGGTATCCAAACCAGAATGACTCCGTTATACATACCGAGCCTGTTTAAAGCCGTGCGGCAACTCCAGATTGTTCTTGAGGTACAAGAGCTGGATTCCAAATCTTTTAGTACTGACTGAATATCAGTAAATATTTTGATTTTACCGTGGTGGATTTGCCGTTTTATCAGCAGTTCTGCCGCGGTCTCAATGGCAAATAGTTCTGCCTGGAATATGGTTGCGTTTTGACCGAGACTCAATGAGATGTTAATTCTCGGTTTGCTTCCAACGCGCTCAATGGTACTCCGCTTACAAATTTTTGAGCTTTTAATAATATATCCCTCATGAAGTATTTCAAGAACATGTGCGTTACTATTATCCTTCTAAACCCCAAATTTCAGATCAATCAGATCTGTAGTTTCGAAAGTATCAATAAAAATGAGAGGAAACTTCAAATGTGAATAACTGTGAAACTATTAGGCTGATTTTGCCCAACTGAGATTTCAGGCTTCCAACCTACACTGAAAATGTCAAGTCTATCTATTTTCGTTCCGAAGTAATAGTATTTAGAGTTCCACAAAATATATCCTTTTTGAAACTTTTATCTTACGATACTCTGGAAATTGCGTAGTAAAATGTTATCATTATTCTTTTGAATTCCAAATTTCAAACCTATCAAATCTGTAGTTTGGGAAATATTTGAACAATTTTCGAACGTGAATAACTGCGAAACTTTTGATATGGCTCATTAAATAACTCGAGACATTTATAGCCAAACCTTACCTGAAAATTTTAAGGATTATCGTTCGAAAGTTTGCGTGTTTACGGACGAACCGGCTGACTAGCCGGACAGAATTACTTTTGACCTTTTGACCATTTTCGGCTCAAAATTAAAAAATACAGACATTTGACTGAAACGATATCAAGTAGTTTCGTGGAAGAAGTGCGTGAAAAAACAAATTCAAGCTTTAGATTAAACGCTATGTAGCCCATTAAACAGTTCAATTTCTCTTTCCCAAATTCACTATTTAATACAGGTATAATGATAGAAATTTGAAGATCATAAAAATTCGAGTAGAAGTATTATCAGTTATATAATCACAAGAGCATAGACAATATTCGATTATACACCGAGTCACGAGACGTACGTTATTCGCGAAACATCACGAGAGCGCAGCTCGAGTGGTGTTTCGCGAAATACGTCGAGTGAAGAGGTTCGTATAATCGAAATATATGAGAATATAGAAGATTTGGAGTTACTAGCATACCTTGCACTGACGAAAACCAATCAGTTTGAAATGTGCGCATGTCTGCAATTTGCCTCTGTGATCAACAAAACCTTGTAGAGTTTGCTTGAGTATAGAATTGTTAAACAGATGTAGGTTATACTGTCTCGATTTCTAGAACTTTCTATTACCACAGCTCATACTTCTTTTTAATAAAAAGTGAAGTAATACATAAAGTAATATTCTTCGTCCAAAGTTTCGTCTCTGTGCCTATTTTGAAAACAATTGGAAATAAAAACATCGAAAAAAAATTCAACTTCAACACTCTATATCTTTTTCTGCAGCAATTTTTCATTAAAGCAAATTTGGTCCAATCGCCATATTTCTGTCCAAATAAGCTGTTCTTAACCTATGTCCCAATAGTTATGATTCATCCTGTATATATACAATGTATAGAAAATATTCAAAATAGACAATACATTAAATAGATATAAACATTGTTGTTATCAATAAAGAAACTCGCTGACAGGATAAATTTCTCACTTTTTCATTGAATTGCTTTCTTAGCAGGTTTCCGATGTCATTTGACAATTTTCTGTATGAGGGTAATGTCCAATATAAACCAGGGTTTTTACCGGAAGCTGCGTGAAGTTATATGCGTGGTGCTATGCTATGTGTTGCAAGGGATTTCAAGTAGAGGGGAGGACAACTTCTTCACTGCAGTTGATTGGGAGTCGTAGCATCATGTCTGTTGATTAACGCATTTTTATCGCGGGAAAGTGAAATTTTACGTCGATCGACAGTTCGTTAAGAAGACGCCTTCAAGAACTCATGTTTATGAATAGCACAAACAAATTTAATTAAATGTGTCAAGCCCCTCGATCGCGAATAAGTTTTAATGATACAAATATTAGTGCGATCCTTGAGGCAATTGAAGCTGACCAGCAACTTGCAGAAGGAGGAATATCGTATGGGCGTACTCAGTCAGTCCTTTCTAATGAGTTGGATTATCGAAAACTGTCGGCAAGATGGGTTCCTCGCCTACTAAAGGAAATAATTAACCTTTGGCTGAAGCACATATCTTGCACTTCCGGCACCATTTCTTTATATCATCCTTACAATTGTCCCAATGGAACCGTTCTTTAATCTTTTTGAATGTCGTAAGATACCAAAATGTCTACCAGGAGTTCCATCATGTAACCTTTTCAGTCTCCTAGTGCTCGTCTCTTCTGAACTATCAGCTGAAGTCTCGCTTCAGTACCATCGTCATTTTCCAGATATCTCTTCAGAAGATCGTCATCTAACACTAAGGAATCCAAGTGTGCCCAGTGGAAACTTGATTTTAGTGTTAAGATGACTCACTCTTTCCTAGCTTGGCTTTTATCCTTCTTTTTACCATTCCATGACCAATGTTTGCAGTTTGAAGGTCATGGTCTCCTAGACATTGCGTCAGCATTTGCATGCATTTTCTTGCAGGATGTGCAACGTGGAAGTCATATTCCTCATTGCGTCACCTCGGTCATTGAGAATGGTGATCTTTGGATCGATGTTCCTTCAACATTGGACGAAACCATTTCTTCTACACTCTCAGTTGTCACTGGTTCATCGGCTTAGTGTAACTCTTTTATGACGCTTCTTTCGCTGCTTCAAACTCCGGTGCATCAGTCAGAGCATCGTCTAGATCAAGCCAAGCGTAGTGTTTGTTGAAGTATCAGTATCCCTAAATCCATCTTCAAAGGTTCGCACGGTAAGTTGCCCCAGAAAACTGTCAGGTGCTGTAGAATAAGCCAATCTTACCAACCGTGCTATATCGGCCTAGAACCCCTGCAGGGTTGCTTTCTATGTCTGAACCCGGCTTTTAATCTGTGATACACTTGTTGAAAATGTTCATCACCATATCTCATCTGAAGCCTAGTAATAAATGCTTTATAGCTTCCTTGTTGGCTTGCCGGTATGTTGAAGGACATTCAGGGTTTCTCCTCTTAACGAAACGATCAAGGCCGTGGGTTCATTTTCCCTTCTCTATCTATTCGAATTAGCTGCCAAATTGTATGTGATTGGTTGACCATGGTATCTTTCAATCGAATGTGGACGATGTAATCTTCATCCGTGCCAATTCTCCATTATTATCTATTTTAAAGGAATAATGTGTAATTACTCTGCTCTCGATTTTTTTGTCCAGTTTAGCTAGTCTTTCCTCCATAGATATCGAATATTTTTTATTTCTCATCCAATCCCTATGCTGGAATATTTAATTGAATCAGTCCTTACTTGGTGAAAATCCATATTAAATGATATTTAAATAAGGTTATTCTGACTTATTATTCACAAATTTTTATTGTTATGTTTACAACAATCGTTTCGCTATCACAGTAGCATCATCAGGCAGGTTTACATTTTGAATAACTATGTTGTAATTCTTAATATTTCGTAATCCATTTCTGTGTTCATTTTCAATAAATTATCTCAAATGTTTTCTTTCAAATCAACTTTCAGTGACTTCATGGATTTACTGTTTTCCTCCAATTTATTTTCCATGGACTGGATATTCTCCTCCATCCAATAATAAAACGTGTTTCATAAGCAAATTTTAAGGTTGAAGGGAACTTAAAAGCGTCCTTTATCTTAAAATGAGAAAATCTGCCCTTTACGGCTGGAAAAAGATCCTTTAACGAGAAGCTCGATACTGCGCAGGCGCTCGATAAATACGAAAACAGTGAACATAACCTTCCTCTGTCACATTTATCCATTTTGTTTAATTTTAGCGTACTACGAAATATGTTGCACCAAATGTTGAATGCTGATTTTTTTTCTACTTCTTCATCAAATGATGAAGAAATAATTGTCAGAAGACCAAAAATTTACAGAAGTTTACAGGTTTACGCTTGTAAACCTTTGTACCACTATTAGGTGTTGCCTAGAATCTATTGAAATATTTGAAATATGTATCACTTTTGTTTAAATACCTCTGTACCACTGTTAGGTATTCAGTTGTCTGATGATTATCCGTATTCTAATTGTTTTTTAAAGATATATTACATGTTTTGAGAGATTTTTGAATTAACTTATTTGAATATTTAAATATATTAAATATTTCAAATAAATTGTATTTTTTGAGAAATCCTTAAGTTGTGTTTTATGTTTTTGAAAAGAATTTGGTTTCACTATAGTAAGATCAGAAACAAAATTTTGTCTCCTTCAAATATTTATTAATTTTAATTGCCTTTTTTATATTGGTTGGTTTATTTATTCCATTTGACATTGTATATTGAGTTTTGAATATATAAGTCTATTAAATATAAGCGGTGCTTATTGTAGACATTAATTTAATTCTGAAAGTTTTTCGAATAAAAATTTTTTTGAAATTAAAATTGTAGAAGACTAACAGATTAAATCTGTTTTGATATTCAAATTTTGTCCTTTTTCCTATACGTTCTAAAGGAATGAGTGTTAAGTTAACGACCATAAGGGCAAGTATTGTTGCTACCGCTGTATTGCACAATATAGCTGATATGCTAGATATGAACGAAATATTTCCAAATGAATGATTGCATGATGTGAAGGAAGAAGAGGACTTTCAAACAAATGCAACTATTGTTAATGCAGCTCATGAAGTGAGAGAGTCTATTATTAATGAACATTTTGCTAATTTACAATTTATATTTGTGTGATAATTGAAAATAAATTTGCTTGTCGCTTGTGAAACTATTCATCATATTCAATTTGTGTCTTCAACATGACAAGATTTTATATAATTTTCATAAGATTTTACAAGGTATGTATTTAGATAGGTTTCTATGTTTGTATTTCTGATTCATTGTTTTACTTTAGGTAACATCTGAAAAAGTTTCAAGTGAGAATAAATGAATAAAAATATTGTGTTATTGAAATTTCTGTTTTCAATTTAAATTTAAGGGGATTTCATAGTCTGCAGCAATGCTGATAAAATTTTAATACCGCTTTTTCCAGAAAGTGCATTCAAAATAAAAACATTTAATTATTATTATTTAATTTTGTCTTCATCTCCATAATTTGCAAATCTAATATTTTGAGCTTCGAATGCTCCTTTTCTGTTCTTCTATTCTCTTCCTTGATAGCCACTATCTGAGTTTCCACTAGACCTGTTTTTTTTTATTATACATCTCTCTTTTTTTATTATACATCGCTTCGGCAAGTGGGTTCGTAACAGTTGGGCTCAACTGTTGGTAAATTGGCTCCCCCAATTTCAATGGAGCCCCATCACCAGTCCCTTTAATATGACTGCGTTGAGCAGCTACCACCTTCTGGTTTTAGTTTTTATATTGTCATATTTGGATTTGAGCTGGTCCCTATTTCTCCAATGGGAACTGTTGCATTGAAAGCAGTTTCTATTCTCTGCCAGACTTTATCCTATAATATTAAAATTCTCTTTTTCAATCAATTCCAAGAGGCATAGTTTCTCCTCAGGTTTTAAAGTAATCCTTTTTTATCTCTTTTCTTCCATATTCGTTCATATAAATAATAATATATATATAAAATAATAATAATAATAATAATAATAATATAACCCACTTACTAACATATAGCAATTCGCACGTAATAATGATATAAATTTCAATATACTGCATAGATCAACAAGACTATATATATATATATATATATATATATATATATATATATATGCTCCCATTTAAAGAATCCCTTTTCATAAAGGGACTTTATCATAAACCTTTTGATGTTGTTTATGAAACTGGCCGTAACTTCCAGTAATATCCCGAGTGTTCGCGAACTACTGTCTGTAAACAAGAAGTAGCGTACAGGCCTTGATCGTTACAATGCAGTTCTTCCAATTTGTGAAATTTCTGATTCACTACCTCCATATCACGTGCTTGTCATAGAACTTCAAAATTCTTCTAATATTTCAGTGTCCATGTATATGGGATAAATTTAGTGGATTTTGCATTTGCAGTATTATAGTACAGATGTTTCGTATGTGTAAGTATATTCGAGATTTATATGATTTATTTTGAGTGCTTGCTTAAGAGGATGGAATTATCCGAAACGAGGTGTCCGACGCGGATTTGAAATATATTATTGTCAATTAATTCTATGGAGTTCCTTTTGATTCGGAATTTTGTATAATAATGGAATCTTCTATAAGTAATATAAAGGGCTATCTTTTACTTTCCATTAAAGAAAATATTACGCTAAAATTGCCGTAAATTGGCAGAAATTCTCAGAATTTAATGGTAAGTAATTGTGAAATATTGATTCAAATATTTATACTAATTTCCTTTGGGATTATATAATCGAGCATAGAAGAATAATTTTGACAATTGCCCATACTACATTCAGATAGAAATTTGTACCTATAAGTGTCAATATATTGAGTTATAATGAAAATTTACTACAAAGCTGTTTCATCAGGAGGAAAATATATGTTTTTGTTGCAAAACTCCAGGTGTATTGAAGCCAAGCATTCCATTATATAAATCAGATTCATAATTAAATAGCTCCAATTTTGCCAATAAGCAGTTCAAAGTTTTATTACATCTCATGTATTTCAAGTGAATAATATATAATCATGGTAACTTACGAGAATATGATATTTTATCTATGAATTGCGATATTCTATCTAGGAGATGGTATCGCTAGGGGAAATACTAATGAAAATAAATTGCCTTCATTTTATATTCTTGCAGAGGCCCACTCACGAGCTGAAAATAACTCGAAAATACAGAAGAACAATGAATTTTCATGAAAATAACTTAATGGAGCAAGCTAATTATTTCCATAACGTAAATGTTTCAAGACTTCTCATGAAGTCGTTCATTTTCATTTGCTTTTTTTGCGGTTCTAATTCACATGTATTTATTTTTTCAGGATGATGGAACTTCTAGAAAGGACAATACTATTATGTATATTTATTATATTTGAAGGTAAGTTCTTTATTGTTTATCACCTTCATTGAACTGTGTGCAATTTTTATGAAAAATAGTTTAAAAGTAAGGGAATTTTGAGAATTTCCACAAAATGATTGATTCTTTTTTATTTATACTATAATTTGTCTACGAAAAATTCCTTCCGTTCAATGAATAAATAATAAAATAATTTGTTATGATTTACAGAATTTGGATCATTCTTCATTTCAAATTTATATTCATATTTATATACGTTGTTATATAATATTATATTCATATTTATATACAAAAAAGGTGTTTTTTGACATGGCCAATAATGTGAACATAAACAGAATTAATAAATGTTCGATATAAGGAATTCAAATATTGATTCAGTTTGATGCCCAAAAAATTTCATGAGCCTCCCTCGGGTTGAGTTCATTCCTGAGAATTTTTATTTCAATTTAATAATTGATCAATTATTTTGCAATTAAAATTTTATCATCCGAATTGTATAATTCAATTTTCCTTCTTGATCAAAATTAACTGATACTTTTATCATCGATATCAGTTTCCAACTGGATATACATTCTGTCAAGAAAGTACCGGGAATTATCGATTTAAATCTGGCGGGGCAATGAGGCAGGTAAAAATTTTTTTCCTAGGTTGGTACCACTGTCCTTAATTACTATGCCAAGCTTGAGCGGGATCTGTCAACTAGTGTGTTTGCAACAGCTGATTAAGTCAGTCGATGTCAGAGTGCGTGCCGATTTTTACTATGGGTGATTACGTTGAGCAAAGAATTTGTTTAAAGTTTTGTGTTGCAAATGAATTTTCGTGTGCCGATGCATTGAAAATGTTGCAAAAGGCCTTTGGTGATAATGCTCTATCGAAAACTCGTGCATATCAGTGGTACAGAGCCTTCAAGGACGGTCGTGAAGTGGTCGCCCATCGACGGCTTCGATCGAAGATAACGTCGATAAAATTAAGGAAAGGGTGCTGTAAAACCGTCGTACCAGCTTGAGAGAGATAGCACATGATCTTAAGATATCCCACGAGTCCGCACGTACGATTTTGATTGATATTTTGGGCATGAGAAAGGTGGCTGCACGACTCGTACCGAAAGACCTGAATTTTCTTCAAAAACGTCATCGCGAACAGGTTGCTTCAGACATGCTGGATCGCTGTAATTCCGATTCTACATTCATGGAACGCATTATAACTGGTGATGAGACCTGGGTCTACGAGTACGATATGCAAACAAGCCAGCAATCATCGGAATGGGTGGCAAAAAATGAGCCGAAACCGAAAAAACCACGCCAAAGTCGCTCGAAAATGAAGGTGATGCTTTTTGTTTTCTTCGATATCAGTGGCGTGGTGCACTACGAATTCGTTCCAGAGGGTCAGACGGTAAACAAGGAATATTACCTAGGCGTTATAAAACGTTTGCGTGAGCGTATCCGTAAGAAGCGGCCAAATTTGTGGGCGAACAACTCATGGATTTTGCATGACGATAACGCGCCTTCTCACCGAGCTACGATTGTGACTGACTTTCTCGCCAAAAACTCAACAAACGTGCTTCAGCAACCACCGTATTCGCCGGATTTGGCTCCCTGCGACTTTTTCTCTTCCCAAAACTGAAATTGCCCCTTCATGGCACCCGTTTTGAGTCGATTGAAGCCATAAAACAAAATTCGACGCGAGAGCTAAAGTCCTTCCCGGAAAGCGCCTATAAAAAATGATTCGATAATTGGAAGTGCCGTTGGCATAGATGTATTGGAACAAATGGAGCCTATTATGAAGGCGACCCAATAAATTTTGACGATTAAATGTAAAAATGTTGTTTTAAATGAAAATTCCGGGTACTTTCTTGACAGAGTAGTATATTTAATTTTTTCTCCTTGAATTCTCTAACTTTTATTCATTTGTACCCACAGCTTACTCTCCACAACAATGGGTTGATAAAAGTTATCCTGCTAGGCCAAGTTTGGACTAGATGGATAATTTTTATGACCTATCTCAAAAACGAAATTTTGAATAAAAAACAATTTGATTAAGAAAGTTCTTTATTGAAAGAGATATGTCGATGATGTTTTTTGTTTCTCGTTTGGCTATATCAGGGAACTAATAATTTTTTATTAAACTTTTTGAATTTTACTTTCAACACAATTCTATTTAGCATGGAAACGGAAAACCCCGACAATTCACTAGATCTCCTAGATATTAAAATTGTAAGAAATAAAAATCTCCTCGAATTCTACATATTCCGAACACCCACCTTCACGGACACCTTAATCCATAATAGTAGCTCCCATCCATAATATCAAAATGTCCGCTTTTCACTCGTTTGTATACAGGCTAATTTTCATCTCAATTGATAATTTTCAAAAAGAAATAAAAGTTCCAAAAACCATATGCATCAGTTAACAGTTATAACGAAAATATAATAGATGAATTAATTTCCAAAAAACAGCATAAAAAATCACTAGCTACCATATATCCGCCCCTTCAAGAAAAAGATAAAGGAAAATTTCACAGTATCAACTATATTCCGAAAATTAGTAACTAAATTTACCAAAGACTCAAACATCAACACCATATGTACGAATAAGAAGAATCTAGGGTCAATTTTGGTTGAAAACAAAGAATGTACGAAAATTGGAAAAAAAAAGCGGCATGCATATACTACTCTGTCAACAAAGTACCGGGAATTTTCAATTAAAACAACATTTTTACATTTAATCGTCAAAATTTATTGGGTCGCCTTCAAAATAGGCTCCATTTGCTCCAATACATCTATGCCAACGGCACTTCCAATTATCGAAACATTTTTTATAGGCGCTTTCCGGGATGGACTTTAGCTCTCGCGCCGAATTTTGTTTTATGGCTTCAATCGACTCAAAACGGTTGCCACGAAGGGGCAATTTTAGTTTTGGGAAGAGGAAAAAGTCGCAGAAAGCCAAATCCGGCGAATACGGTGGTTGTTGAAGCACGTTTGTAGAGTTTTTGGCGAGAAAGTCAGTCACAATCGTCGCTCGGTGAGAAGGCGCGTTATCGTCATGCAAAATCCATGAGTTGTTCGCCCACAAATTTGGCCGCTTCTTACGGATACGCTCACGCAAACGTTTCATAACGCCTAGGTTATACTCCTTGTTTACCGTCTGACCCTCTGGAACGAATTCGTAGTGCACCACGCCACTGATATCGAAGAAAACAAAAAGCATCACCTTCATTTTCGAGCGACTTTGGCGTGGTTTTTTCGGTTTCGGCTCATTTTTTGCCACCCATTCCGATGATTGCTGGCTTGTTTGCATATCGTACTCGTAGACCCAGGTCTCATCACCAGTTATAATGCGTTCCATGAATGTAGAATCGGAATTACAGCGATCCAGCATGTCTGAAGCAACCTGTTCGCGATGACGTTTTTGAAGAAAATTCAGGTCTTTCGGTACGAGTCGTGCAGCCACCTTTCTCATGCCCAAAATATCAATCAAAATCGTACGTGCGGACTCGTGGGATATCTTAAGATCATGTGCTATCTCTCTCAAGCTGGTACGACGGTTTTCCAGCACCCTTTCCTTAATTTCATCGACGTTATCTTCGATCGAAGCCGTCGATGGGCGACCACTTCACGACCGTCCTTGAAGGCTCTGTACCACTGATATGCACGAGTTTTCGATAGAGCATTATCACCAAAGGCCTTTTGCAACATTTTCAATGCATCGGCACGCGAAAATTCATTTGCAACACAAAACTTCAACCAAATTCTTTGCTCAACGTAATCACCCATAGTAATTAAATCAGCTGTTGCAAACACACTAGTTGACAGATCCCGCTCAAGCTTGGCATAGTAATTAAGGACAGTGGTACCAACCTAGGAAAAAAAATTTTTACCTGCCTCATTGCCCCGCCAGATTTAAATCGATAATTCCCGGTACTTTCTTGACAGAATGGATGTTGTATGTCTACAGTTGAATAGGTCTCTTCGGTTGCCGCGATATAAACAGCAGTCATACATGTTTCGAATATTATTTTATTCATCATCGGTGCTAGGTCTTATACCCAACAAATGCAATTAAGCTTTGTATATTCACTAAATATAGAATTTTTCAATTTTTTACAAGAGAACAACAGTGCGACGATTGAGTTTAAATTTAGCATTTAGATGTGATATAACGACAAGAAGGCTAATGTAAAATTTCATGAGGCTCATGGGTAATGAATTTTCAAATCTTTAGAAACTAAAAATTGAAATCTTCAGATATTTATCGCAGGAAACCGACAAATGTACCAAGCGCCTCTGTGGCCGGGTGGGTAAGGACATTAAAATGTGCTCTTCGCGCCTTCAGAACCTACCTATCTTTGCGGTGGTTTCCAACTCAGGCGTAGAGTGAATTCGAATTTTCTTGCAGTATAATTGATTTTTATATCAAGTTGTAATGAATTATATGGAAAATTAGGATAAATGTTATTCATAATTGATCGTTCCTTGATTCATTCTATCAAAACATAACTACCGATTAGACAAAAAATGCAGAAGTAGAAACACTCTCTAAAATTCTCATTGTTGTCTATGTAGCCAATTTCAATGACCTTGAAAATCTACAAGAAATCTGAGAATCATACAAAATCCTCTATGATCTCTATGGTGATGAAAATCTAAGGAATGTACGGCAATCTCGAAATTATATTTTGCACTAATTTGGTAACTAATGAATGTCCGTCCATAGAGTATTCGATTTACGGAATCGTTGCATAATTTTCATTTATACAGTCATTCCGTCTAATTAGTTCTTTAGTGCTTCTTCTAGGAAGCAGCCTGCTATCCTTTTGAATGAATGTCTGTAATCTTCGAATTTTCAGCCGAAAATGGTCCCAAACGCCTAGGTTTGATTTAATGATGAAAAATCCGAAGTCAAAAGTAATTCCACCTGTAAACACTCTAACTTTCGAACTGAAATAGCTGAAGACTTAAAAACTTTCAGGGTAAGTTTGAGACCTGAATATCTCTGCTGAGTTCGTTAATGGGCAGAATGAGTTCAATAGTTGGGCAGTTATACACATTCGAAACTGATTTCTCGTATATCGCTTGATGAAACATTTTTAAATAAATAAATCAAATAAAAAAAACTTGGCCTAAGTTTCACTGTTTATTTAATGTCTGTTGACATATGTTTCGGGTTTTTAGCCCATTTTCAAAACTGAAGTGAAACAAAACTTGAAAACCTATTTTGAACAGTATAAAAATATGGTGTTAATTGGGTCCTAATCTTTTACAGATAAGAGCAATGGTGATAAATTAAATTGAAGTTGTTCCTTTGTAATTGATAGCTTGGTGCTAAATAAATTTCCAAATTTTCTAAAAGGTCCATTCTTCTGTTTTTATTACCTACGTGTAAAATCTCAGTTCTATTGAAATCTATGAAATGGTTGTTATTTATACAATGTTCCGAAAGACCAGATGTTATTTCATTAGGTTATATACTTTTCTTATGTTATTCCAAACTTATGTTTATAGATCGTCCTGTCTGACCTATGTAAAATGTAAAATTCATTATAATATAATTTGTATATTCCGCTTTTTTCACACGTTTCACGACAGTCTTTGCTATTGACTAAGAGTGAACCTAAGTATTTATTATTTGTACAAATACTATTAATATTATTCTGTTTTAGTCTATTGCAAATTTTACCACTTATTTGTGGTATGAAATTTATCCTATAGAAAATTTCTTTTTCTTTGTCCTGAAAAATAGGGTAAAGAGAAGCTAGTGCTTTTTTATGCTGTTAACCATTGTTCGACGCTAATGACTTCAAAAGGAAAGGATTAAAAACTTTAACGAAGAAATTAAAGTTTTGAAGTCATAAGCGTCGAACAATGGTTTCAATACGAATGTAATCCATGAATTAATGTTTAATGAAATAAAATAAATGAAGGTTTATACTTGATAGAAGGTATATAAAATTATTTAAATATTTTAATATTTACAGAGATATTCTGTCAACCTTCTACATATTTAATTTCAAAAAATTATATTTAATATTATAACTTGAGGAATTAAATTAATGTCATATAAGTACCACTTATATCAAACGACATATAAGATAAACATGATCATGATATAACAAAATTTTTCAGTATTTATTTACCAGAAGTTTTCTAAATTGTTGAAGGGTGAGTAAATATTTGTTAATGATTGATGTTATATTTTATTGAATATGAATTATTTGAGTACTGACGAAGCAAAGTCTCTCTTAAAACTTGTTTTTCAGTAATGTTTTTACATATCTTGAGATTTTATAGAAAGTAACTTAGTTAGATATCCAATAATATTGAATATTCTAAGTAAGATGGTTTTATGATGATATTCTTAAGATTATGTTGAACATTTTTAAAAGATATTCGTTTTCATAAGATTGATTAGCAGAAACAAAATTTTGTCTACTCAAAATATTTAATTTATAGGATTTTGGTTAAAAATTTTTATTTATTGGATTTTTTTATATCATTTGGATGTCTTATAATGAATGTTCATTTTATATGTCGTTTGATATAAGTGGTACTTATATAACATTATTTTAATTTAATTCCTGAAGTTATAATTATTAAATATAATTTTTTGAAATAAAATATGTAGAAAGCTAATATTAAAATTTTTAAATAAAAAATTAGGCAATTTAAGTTTTAAAATGAACTATTTAGAAAGTAACGAATTGCTCCATCCTAAATAATAAACGAATAGAATTTTTGTTTTCGATAGCCATATGTAACCATTTTTCTAGAATGAGACTCTAAAAATTCGTTTTAATATAATGTTACTCCGGTAGGTAGCTTAATCTAGTAAACTGCTCTAGAGATATTAAAAATTCATTGAAAAATATGATTCGAAAAATATTTTACTTCACACTTCTAGGGCTTACTTCCAATATAATATAAACCTATAAAATTGAATTCTGCGAAGTGAAAATATTAGCGGATTTAGGCAACGTAGGATTGAAATAGTTTGCTCAGGAAATAATAAGCCTTTCTGGAAAAGTTCCTGTACTAATATTTCCATACACAAGTTGTTTTCGTCAGTTAAAAACATCCGTCTCCCACCTTATATAAGATGCCTGAAATATTTGCATGAAATATGTCAGCCATCCCACGGAGCACAAAAGGAGCATGGTGGTATTAAACTTGTTCCTGCTTTTCTGCAGTTTACAAATTTATCGTCTGCAGAATATGTATTATTAGCTCAGCCAAAGGAAGAGGAGAAATGAAGCTCTAACTCGATGGGTGATTTCCCAAGAGAATGCTTCATAGGTCTACAAAACAGGAATCATTTTCATCTTTGAACAATTTTTTTGTATTTTCGAAAGAAAATTTTTCTTCATTATATTCTGTAATTGGTTTTTCCTGCTGAACATGTCAGTGAAATTGTATGGCTATTTGAATTATGTACATATTGGCTGAATAGTTTCCGTTTTAAGAAATAGAACACAACTTTTATGATTGCCTATAATTAAAAAGCTAATGAATTTTTTTTAAAGTTGTGAGTTTATTGGAAAGGTTGAACCTTAATATTTGCCAATGAGAAACAAATCATTCGAATGACCTGCTGGACTGTCCATATGGTACCCCTTTCAATCAACTTATTTTTTCAGTACATTGTCCATTATTTAGGGCTGAATCTCATAAATGACAACTTACATTTCGTGTTCCAAGGCATCAATAATTTCTGAATGGTTAGCTTAATACATACCCTTAACATACCCCACAAAAAGTAGTCCAACGGTGTCAAATTACAGCTTCATCGCTAAAATAGATTTTTCTTCGGAAAATACTGATCTTCCTTCGGTCATGCGATCATTAACCCATTGAGCGAAGTGCAAACGCATCGGATAGTCACAAGGCTTCACTTCTGGCACTAGATGAGCTTTGTAAGCCTTCATACCTAATTCTTTGTACGAAATTCCCAAAGAAATGTTCAGTTCTTGAGCACGATGATGAGTTTATGTTGATAGCCATATTCTGGGCTACAGCAGCAATGTTTTCAGGTGTGTTCACTAGACGAGAACGTGAACGGATTGTTCATCAAATAACGATCAGGTCTCACGAACATGCTTCTGAAATCGCCATAAGGGCATTTAATTTCTGTTGAATTTTCCACGTAAATTTTCAACAGTTTGGATAGAAGATTCAGATCAAGATGCAAGAGCGATACAATCACACCAGATTTTCCCTAAGCTTTCTATAAGTTTCTTGAAAAAAGATCTATATTTGGCAAGAAAGAGCTAAAACTCAATGAAGTCGAAGCTGGAAAATAGGCTGGGTATGGAAGCAATTCGAAAATAATTTTTGCAATATTCATCGTAGCCAGCTAGTGACACGTTGCATTGTCTTGGTGAAAGATCACTATTTTCTTTGCGTATGGAGTCGTTTCTCCAATATTGCCTAATTCACTTGATCGAGATGAGTCATGTAGCGACGTTATTGACTATTTTGGCCTTTTTAAGGTAGTCGACAAACGAAATACTGCACGCATCTCTAAATACGGTTGGCATAACCTTGCTAGAAGTTTGATTTTTTTTATTTAGGCATATAGTGTTATAATTTTATAGTTATATTGTCATCTGTGTGTTAGACCGAAAATTTATTAGGTGACGTAATATATGAAGTGAAAGAAACTCGATAATGTAAAAAATCCGTAAGTGGCCGGTAATTTCGATTAATCTTTATCCCGAAAGAATTTATACCCATCACTTTATTTATTTAAAAAGAACCAGTTAGAATCTCTAGAGATAAATAGATTTAATAAAATTCAAATCTTACTTAATGGGCAAACAGATGCAAGCACTTTCTTGTGGACCCTTTTGGTCTTCATCGTAGTAAATAGGAATTCCTTAGAGCCTTTTTTAAATGTATACCTATATCACTAGCATATATCAAGATAATATTTCTGATACAAATATTCAATGAATTCGATCGTTCGATTTGAGGCTATATTCGTTTACGTCATATTATTCCAATATTTTTGGTGAATCTTCATCATTGATTTTTACGTAAAGTTTTCAAATTCTCAGGATTGAAAGTGATGAACGTTGAAATTTGTATGTAATCTACTCCATAATTATATATTTCTTTATGTTATACCTAATGTTCGCCTAAAGAATGAAGCTGCACCAAGTTTTGCGAATTTACAATCCACGTAAAGATTTCATGGTAATAGTTAAGTCTACCTGTCCGATATTCATGTTTGATTCATTTTCCCAGAATCTTGCAATTTACAGAATGATTTCAAACATAAATGGAAAGATTTAAAGATGATGGTAACAGAAAGTTCTTCGAATCGGAAAAGTGCAACTTACATCTGAGTAACAGTTCACAACGCAAATTAACTCGACTACATTTCGGCGATTGTAGGGAATGAAACAGCAAACATATCGGTTGTTTTTTTTTAGAGTGATAGAACTTTAAATTGAAATAAAACGCATTTAAATTAAGATTGAAGCCAAATCTTTCTTTTATTTGAAAGATAATTTTATGACGTTTATGTCATAAGGAACCGCATTCGACCAGATCAATTTGGACCACTTTTTCGAGTAATTCAGGCCTTATGTAATCAATAACACAAGTTATGTTGGCTACCAAAGCGTCTATTGTTTCTGGTTCGTCAGCATAAACCAATGACTTGACATAACCCCAAAGAAAATAATCCAGTAGAGTTATGTCGCATGATCCTAAAGGCCAATTAATTGGACCATTTCTCGAAATCATGTTATCGCCAAATCTTCCTTCCAATAAATCAATTGTTACGGTAGCAGTATGAGTTGAGGCACCATCTTGTTGGAACCAAAACACTTCTGGGTCCATACCATTCAAATTTTGAAACAAATAATCATTGATCATGGATCTGTAACGAGCACCATTCACTGTAACATTAGCTCCAGCATCGTTTTTAAAGAAATATGGACCGATGATGCCTCCAGCGTATAAAGCACACCATACAATGCATTTTTCAGGATGCAATGGAAGCTGCAGAACTTCTTGAGGATTATTTTCATTCCATATACGGCAATTTTGCTCGTTTACATAGCCGTCCAACCAGAAATGAGCTTCATCACTAAACACAATTTTACGATAAAAAAGTGGATCAACTTCAAGCTGTTCTAGGGTCCAATCAGCAAAGGAACGATGCTTATTATGGTCAAGTGGCTTTATTTCTTGAACAATTTGGATCTTGTATGGGTGTAGACCAAGATCTTCACGCGAAATTTTCCACGTGGTGGATGCACAGAGTCCAACTTTTTGTGAACGTCAACGAATAGACAAATCTGGATCATCAGTAACAGTATGACTTACAGTAACGTTATTTTCTTCGGTACGTACAACTCTTTATCTTGTTGTTGTTGCATCGAGTAGAGAAAATGTTGTCCGAAATCTATCGATAGCTCGACGAATAAGCTGCTCTGATGGGCGATTTTTTAAACCATAAATTTCACGAAGTGCTCTATAGGTTTGGCGAATAGAACACTGATTTTGAAAATAAATTTCAACAATTTGTTAACGTGAGTCTTCCCATAATAATTTGTCTATGCTTACTGAAGAGAAGAGTCAAAACAACATGGCTTCTACCTTCTGTCAAATCACAGTTAGCCCTATCGAAAGTACTATCACTCTAAAAAAAACACCCGGTACATGTTTCGAATCTCCCAGAATATTCTGAGGAAAAAAAAAATTAATCATGGCCACGAACCTATATGCACCATGCATAGAAATGTTGAAGTTTCAACCCAAAAACGGGAAATAGGGTCATCTATACATACACGTGCTTACACATACACAGCTAAGTGTATTTAATTAAACCTAAATCTATCAAATTAATTGGAAGAACTTCTGTAACTTTCTGTTACTTTACTTAGTTCATACTCTTTACAAGTTTAGGTAACATATCCGCTAACACTTCATTTCATCTGAATGGGTACATCAAGTTCTTGGATGAGTAAAAGGGTTAGGTATTTTCGATATCTGAAAATATAAATATTTAACCAAATTGAAATGAAAAAGCTGTGTGAGAAAAAGATATGAACGATTATTCGAATTTTTACTACCCGAAAAGTTACAAGATTGTATAACACAAATGTGATTTTTATGATAAAACATAGTATTCGTTGAAAACATCCGAAGGAAGGTTGCCCATCAATTTGCCTGAAGGTAAAGTAGGACCACAAGCGGATACTGTTAAATACTTTGAACACCAGAATCCCACCGGAGAAACCCTTAAAAAAGAAAACAAATTTAGAACCTAGAAATCGGGAAAATTCAATGCCTTATGGAAAGAACGTTGAGACAGTCACTTGAACATAAAATTTCAATTTAAAAGACAGTGAAGCGAAATCGCTCAAGGAAAAAATTAGCTTTCAGGACAGACTATAGGCAAACTCAATTTCGTCATGCAAAATATCTCTGATCCAAATAAATACAGAGCCTAAGATGAAACAGGATCTCCGTACTCGACTTTCAGATATCCTTTGACTCAGAGAGAAACCATTGATATTCATCTGTTCAACGCTACCGGCCTCAAATTAATGTACTGTCATGGATTTTGTGAATTATGCCTTGTAAACGAGTTATACATAACCATCATTAAAAAAATCAGATAATGAAAATAAATAAAATACAAGGAGAAGATTCACCCGTATATATATATGTTGACTCGTTAGAGTGTGATCAAATCAAAATTAATTAAGTTAGGTCAATTCAGATCGAAATATCAATAATTCAATTCATAATCATACTTACAAGTCAAAATTTTGAAGAAAAAGCATATTTAGAATACATAACCACTAGTCGAGTGAAAATTCTTCAAACGATAGTCAAAAATCAAAAATCCTTTTGAAAATCTTGAATAGAATTAACATCATTAAATTTATAAATATTATTTGTTTAAGACAGCCAAAGTTGCAATAAATAGAAGTAATTTGAATTTACCAGTTTCCAACTAGATAGTTTGAAACTGGTAAGGAAAATTTTGAAAAGTTTTGTTATTTTCATAATCACTCCATAAAATGTATCGAAATTATTAACAATTAACAAGCGTAATTATATCTAACTTACCAAAATTATGTAAATAGGACACATTTGATCAAAATTCAAATAATTAGAGGAAGTATAGTGTCTACGTCAGAAATTCTGAAATTAAGAATGTAAAAATATTCTAGAAGATGCTTATTATGCATGTATAAAGTTTTAATGGCGTATGATCTAAAAAAAATTTAATCAATTTCGTAGTAGTATTTATTGATTATTCAGAAAAAGCATTAGAAGTTAGATTATGTAAAATTTTCACATCTGGAAAACTCTTCATATAAAAATGAGTATTTAAACTCAACCAATTTTCATAATACTGGTGCCAAATTATTCGTAAAATGATAGGTTAATTTTCTAGAATAGTTTCAAGCCAAGAAATAATGTGTATTTTTCAAAATCATCGGAAGCATCATTTTTTAATAATTTTGACAAAAGTTAGCTTTGGAATTCAATTTTTCGTGAGAACTATAAAAGGAGGAAGCATGGAAAACGTCATTCAGTATTAATATACTATCTCTCTCTCTCTCTCTCGCATTAAACAGTGTGGTGTCGCGACGATTATTTTTGTTGAGTGTATAAGGTTTATTTATCATTACATTTGATGATGATGAATCTAAATTTCGTTTTCATCATAATCGAGTACAAGCTTCATCAACAAATACATCATAACAAAATTGAGAAAGCAGAACTGGTCATTTATATTCAAGGAGGAGGTAGATAGCAACATTGATTCAAAGTGGCAGGCTTTTCTGAGAACCTTTTAATCTATCCCAAATAAATGTTTCCCAGTGAAGAAGTTTAAACCAAAAAGAAATAGGCAAATACCATTAAACACAGAAATAAACGAATGCAAAAGTCAGCTAGATGTTTTACTATTGATGAGTAGGTGTAATGTCAAATATAGAGAACTTTATAACAAAACAAAACAGGACTATGACCAATTAATTTGGAAATACAAAACCCAAACATTTAAAGAAAGAATCAGGAAATCAGACAATAAGAACAAGACAATGTGGTCAATATGTAATGAAATCAGGGGAAGGCAGAAGAACACAGAGGAATGTGGTGTAGAAGGTGATCCCAAGGAAATAGCACAAAAATTCAATAATTATTTCAATAACATCAGCTCACAGACACATCCTCAACCAGAATGTAACCTTACACCAAACGACAGATCAATCTATCTTTAAATAACAAACCCTACAGAGATTTTGGAAATAGGGAAAATACTCAAGAATAAACACACCAGTGGAATAGAAGAAATACCTACAAGTCTTATTAAACTAGCCCTCGGTGAAATAAATGGCGTCCTAGCACACCTGGTAAACCAGTCGTTCAAACAAGGCAAGTCCCCGGAACAATTGAAAACAGCGATTATCAAACCCACATTGAAAAAAGGAAATCCTCAAGAGCTAGGAAACTACAGACCTATCAGTCTTCTGCCAAGTTTTTCAAAAATATTCGAACTGATAATGTGCTCCAGAATCACAGAATTCCTGAATAGTTGTGATTTTTTTCAGTAGCACACAACACGGATTTCTGAAAGGAAAATCTACCCAAACAGCCATATTTGAATTAACAAAGAACATATTGGAACTGTTGGAAGGAGACAACTTAGCACTGACCATATTTTTGGATATGTCAAAAGCGTATGATTCAATAAACCAGGAAGACCTGCTCAAGAAACTTCAGGCTTATGGAATAAGAGGAAATGCATACAAGTGGATTGAATCATATATATGCAAACGAAAACAAAAAGTGAAAATCATCAAGGAAGGAGAAAATGCTGAATCCACTGAGCTGATAAATAAAAGAGGGATAGTACAAGGAGGTGTATTGGGACCGCTTCTATTCCTAATATTCCTGAATGATTTGGAAGATATAGCAGAGGAAAATGAAAAACTAATCAATTATGTGGACGACACCAACCTATTGGTAGGAGCAAAAGATGAGTGTACATTGATTCGTGCAGGTACCAACTTCTTCGATAGAACACATGAATGGCTACAGAAGAACGAATTGACCCTTAATGTAGAAAAAAACCAACCTTATAGTTTTCAGTACTAACAGAAGTAATAGAAGCAAACCAACCAGTATTACTTTAGAAAATAAGGTTATAAATATTGTAGACAGTACTAAATTTTGGGTTTTATTCATGGACTCGTTTATGAATTTTAGAGCACACGTGGAATATTTAAGTCAGAAATTGATTCAGATTAATTTTGCAATTAGAATATCTAGAAAATACCTGAATGATAAATCAATGAAAATTTTATATTATGCAAATTTTGAATCTAAACTTAGATATGGGATTATTTTTTGGGGAACTAAAAGAAATTAAGAAGAAATGTTTAAAATACAAAAAAGAGTAATAAGGGTAATTTTTAAGCTGAAATATAATGAAACTTGTAGAGAATTGTTTGAGCAAAATAACATCATCACAGTCTATGGGTTATACATTTACGAATGTGCTGTATTCTCACATAAGAACAAAGAAAAATTTCATTCAATATAATCACAGTAATAGTTACAAGAACACAAAATTCAAATTTTCCAATTCATAGATTGACTTTACATGAAAAACACCCGACATATAGTTGTATAAGAATATTTAATCAATTGCCAAATAACATTAAGAACATAAATAATTTAAAAATCTTCAAAAACAGAGATTGATTATAAAACTTGAGCCTTATGAGCTAGGAGATTTTTTTAATGTCACATTAGAGAGCTAACCTATTAATTTTATTCAGACACTATTTCACTTCAGGTGAGCATCTTATCTGTAAGCCTTATTTGAAATAAAGAAGTATTATTATTATTATTATTATTATTATTATCTCTAGTACAAGAGTTTCAGAGATTGTCATTAAATAAGCTTGAAACTAAGGCAAAATCAGTCATTGATTTCATTACTAGAGATAAAGGCATTTCATTGTGTACGTTCAACGTCCAAAGCCTTCGTAAACATTTAGTTGATTTAATCGACCCTGTTACAGAAAAAACGAACATTTTTATTTTATCAGAGACATAGTTGGACAATCAAGAAGAATGTGATATACCGAATTTTAATTGTACAGCTCACTTTAAACGTGATTTTGTTCGTTCAGGTGGAGTTGCGATTTATCATAACACAAATGATACGACCAATCTTGTTACACCAAATATGTCGGTCATTATGAACAATCTTCAGGACTTGCACGTAAGACGTACAAGTGTTGCAGATTTTTGTGCAGCAGAGTGTGTAATGGAAAACGGCGTTACTTTAATCATGGCAGTCATATATGTCTCACCAAATAACAAATTAATAGATATACAGAAGTTCATTCATCGAGCACTGCTAGAGTATTCTAAAGATATATCTCAAACGCTTAGCAGATACAACAGAAATTTAGATAAACGTCCACTCATTTTGGCCGGTGATTTTAACATCAACTTCAGTTATGAAAAATCAGAACCATTGCTACAGTTTCTAGAAGAAGAATTTGATTTAAGAATAAACAATAATCCAGCAGAATTAACAACAAAATATAATACCACAATCGATGCAGTTTTTTCAAGACATTTAAATAAAATAGAATCCCAAACATATGTTTCCTACTTCAGTTGCCACAAGCCAATTATTACTAAAATTGAGCCTACTAATCAAGTTCATATTACATTATATTTGTTAATAAGAGAAAAATATTATTATAACCTAAAAAAAATAAAATTTTTTTACAATTCCTTCACTAATTAATCGAAAGGAACTTCGTTCCATCCGGTTGTCTCTTGACACCTCTCAATTTTTTTCTGTTTGCAGTTAACGGGCTCTACTGTTGATTCCTTTGAAAACTGAATTTATTATATCTATAAGTTTATGCAAATTCAGATATTTATTATTTCTTATTAAACCTACTGTGATAGCTACATCCAAATCAATTGAACTTTCTCAAATTTCCATACCATAGGTTCAAATTGGGATATTTCATGGGAATGAAAGAGGGTTCAAAAGAAACGCGAACAAATGTATCTTTTTTAAATAAATGTAACAATATTGATAGGATCCAAATGCAGTGAAGAATTATCGACTCGAGGATACCAGCCACGCATGTTAAAATTGATTTGAATTTTGTACTTACGGAATCTGCATATTTGAATGGTCTTTATTATGTATCAAGTGCCTTTGGAAATTTTTCAAGTTAAATTTGTTTGTTTATATTTTGAAATGATGTTTGTGACAAATAAAGAATGTTCATTTTTATTCACCATTTCTATTCCTTTTGATGAACTGAAATGCTTTCTAAATGAATTAAATCGTATGAAGCAAGTGGAAATTAATCTGCGTCGCATACAAAACAGCAAGCTTCAAATCTTAAACTTCCTTAATTACTGATTCATCTCCACCGGTATGAAACAGCAGAAACTTTTACTACTTATATAAATAAGTTATGACCTCATTTGATATGCTATAGATCCACTTGCAATATTTTCCGAAGTTCATTACCGGCTAAAATGATTTCATTTAGTCTTAGCTAAATGAAGCTTCTAAGGGATCTTCATCTAAGATCTAGGAGGATCAGGTTAATTACCAATAGATTTCAGAATCTAATTGAACGAAATTAAATGTAATATTACACAAGAATTATCATTATGTTCAGAGCAATGTACGGATATAGATGCATTTTCCGTAATGGGTATATGTGATCACTATAATTTTTCTTTCTTTCGCGCTTCTTTTAGGAAATAGTGCTCTGTCATTTCGCCCAAACATCTATTATTTTCGAATTATTTTTAGCCGAAAATAGTATCAAACGACGAGGTTGAACTCGGTGATGAACAATCTGGAGTCAAAAGTACTACTCTGTCAAGAAAGTACCGGGAATTTTCAATTAAAACAACATTTTTACATTTAATCGTCAAAATTTATTGGGTCGCCTTCAAAATAGGCTCCATTTGCTCAATACATCTATGCCAACGGCACTTCCAATTATCGAAACATTTTTTATAGGCGCTTTCCGGGATGGACTTTAGCTCTCGCGCCGAATTTTGTTTTATGGCTTCAATCGACTCAAAACGGGTGCCACGAAGGGGCAATTTTAGTTTTGGGAAGAGGAAAAAGTCGCAGGGAGCCAAATCCGGCGAATACGGTGGTTGCTGAAGCACGTTTGTTGAGTTTTTGGTGAGAAAGTCAGTCATAATCGTAGCTCGGTCAGAAGGCGCGTTATCGTCATGCAAAATCCATGAGTTGCTCGCCCACAAATTTGGCCGCTTCTTACGGATACGCTCACGCAAATGTTTCATAACGCCTAGGTAATAGGTACTCCTTGTTTACCGTCTGACCCTCTGGAACGAATTCGTAGTGCACCACGCCACGGATATCGAAGAAAACAATGAGCATCACCTTCATTTTCGAGCGGCTTTGGCGTGGTTTTTTCGGTTTCGGCTTATTTTTTGACACCCATTTCGATGATTGCTGGCTTGTTTGCATATCGTACTCGTAGACCCAGGTCTCATCACCAGTTATAATGCGTTCCATGAATGTAGAATCGGAATTACAGCGATCCAGCATGTCTGAAGCAACCTGTTCGCGATGACGTTTTTGAAGAAAATTCAGGTCTTTCGGTACGAGTCGTGCGGCCACCTTTCTCATGCCGAAAATATCAATCAAAATCGTACGTGCGGACTCGTCGGATATCTTAAGATCATGTGCTATCTCTCTCAAGCTGGTACGACGCATGCATTTTCCGTAATGGGTATATGTGATCACTATAATTTTTCGTTCTTTCGCTCTTCTTTTAGGAAATAGTGTTCTGTCATTTCGCCCAAACGTCTATTATTTTCGAATTATTTTTAGCCGAAAATAGTATCAAACGACGAGGCTGAACTCGGTGATGAAGAATCTGGAGTCAAAAGTATTTCTGTCCGTAAATACTCTGAAGGAAAGAGCTACAAACTTGAAACTTACAGGGTAGATTTGGGTTCTAAATATACCGATTAATTTCGTTATTAAACAAAATTGGTGCAATAGTTTCGCATTTATTCTTATTTGAAATTTCCTCAAACTTTTCTCAGTATTTGCTAAGTACAAATATGATCAAACTGAAATTCGGTATTTAAAACAAGGATAATAACGAGCATGTTCATACGAAATTAGATTTGAAGTTTCAGAAAAAAAATTTTGTGAGTAGAGCAGCGTTGAACACTACCTTGAGCATAATTACTTTCTATGATTGTTTCGGTCTTTATTTGACGGAAATTCATCTTGAAAATATAAATAAAAACAATATTCTAATTTCCGCTAATATTTTATTGACACTACGATCGTTACGTCATACCATGACTTCTTCAGGTGAGTATTACAAGATACTGAGTATACCGTGAACAAGAACTTCATTTTATAGTACATGGATATAATAAAAATAGAAGAGGGGGTGAAGAGAGTTTTACAATACTTTTGGGAAACTGAAAAATGGTTCAAAAAAGATTCAACAAAGGGGAGTTACTTTATTCAGTTTGGTTATTCAATAATATTTTTCTTTTATGATATCTATTAATTTCTAAAGTTTCTAATAAGTTTAATCTAAAACTTTTGTTTTCTAAGTGTAAAATTTCAAAGTTATTATTAAAACTATGTCCTGTGTCTAGAAGGTACTCTGCGTAGGTTGAATTTCCCTTTTTGTTACAATAGCATTTTTCATGTTCCCTGAGTCTCGTCTGGAACGATCTTCCTGTCTGACCAACATATACGAAATGGCAAGTACCGCAAGTTAACTTATAAATACCTGATTTCTTGTTTTTAGATGATTTATCTTTATTATTTTTTATTAATTTTCCTAGGGAGTTATTCGTTTTATAAGAAATTCTAAAATTGTGATTCTTCTTTAAATATCTGGCTACCTTTTTCGTTTTTGGTCCCAAGTATGTCAACGAAATGTATTTACTTTCAATTGGATCAATATTAATGGGATATACTAATTTCAAGGCCAGCTTTAATTATATTTTTAAGAAAAGATTCTCAATAATCGGGACGTTGAAACCGTTGTTCAACGCAATCTGTTTGATAATGTTATATTCTTTGTCAAAATTCTCACGTGACATGGGTATGTTGGCTAATCTATATAACATGCTATTGTGTGCTGCTAATTTTTGTGAGTATGGGTGGTTTGATCTGAAGTGAATTGTGCTATCTGTATGGGTTGGTTTCCGGTATATTGAAAAAACGTGTTTATTATTAATTTTTGTGATAGTTAAGTCTAAAAAAATTATACTATTTTTTTTCCCCTTCATAAGTGAATTGTATGGTTGGGAATAATTTGTTTATGAAATCTACAAACAAAGAAAATTGTCTCTCAGTGCCATTGAATAAACATGGAAACGTCGTCGACAAGCTGGCCTTGAAATTAGTATATCCCATTAATAATGATCCAATTGAAAGTAAAGACATTTCGTTGACATACTTGGGACCAAAAACAGAAAAGGTAGCTAGATATTTAAAGAACAATCACAATTTTAGAATTTCTTATAAAACGAATAACTCCCTAGGAAAATTAATAAAAAATAATAAAGATAAATCATCTAAGAACAAGAAATCAGGTGTTTATAAGTTAACTTGCGGTACTTGCCATTTCGTATATGTTGGTCAGACAGGAAGATCGTTCCAGACGAGACTCAGGGAACATGAAAAATGCTATTGTAACAAAAAGGGAAATTCAACCTACGCAGAGCACCTTCTAGACACAGGACATAGTTTTAATAGTAACTTTGAAATTTTACACTTAGAAAACAAAAGTTTCAGATTAAACTTATTAGAAACTTCAGAAATTAATAGATATCATAAAAGAAAATATTATTGAATAACCAAACTGAATTAAGTAACTCCCCTTTGTTGAATCTTTTTTGAACCATTTTTCAGTTTCCCAAAAGTATTGTAAAACTCTCTTCACCCCCTCTTCTATTTTTATTATATCCATGTACTATAAAATGAAGTTCTTGTTCACGGTATACTCAGTATCTTGTAATACTCACCTGAAGAATTCATGGTATGACGTAACGATCGTAGTGTCAATAAAATATTAGCGGAAATTAGAATATTGTTTTTATTCGCATTTTCATAATTACTTTCGGAAAGAAGAAACCGATAAAGACTTGAAACTTCCACGGCAGGTTTGGTGCTTGAGTATCTCTATAGCCACTAGTCGAGTGAAAATTTTCTAAACGTTGGTGAAAAATCAGAAATCTTGTTGAAAAACTTAAATAGAACTCACAGGGAGAATCAATTCACAAGTACGCAATGCACAAGTACTTCTAGAACGTCTTGACGTACTTATCACCGCATCAGGCACATCTTTTACCCACACTGTCTATAGAAAACCCACCTATACGAACAGATATCTACATGCCAACTCTCACCACCATCCCGCACAAATCAATTCCATTCCGAACTCCCTCGTCCACAGATCCATCCATCTTATCGGAAGTAAGCATATCAAACAAGAATTCAATGAGCAATGATATAGCAGATATCAAATTCAGAAATTCTTCCGACGGAATCAGGTACACCCTCAAGATTCCCAAGAGCCACCAGAAAGACTTCGGTGGAGAATTACAGGCCAATAAGTAAACTCTCTATTTTTGCAAAACTGTTTGAGACCCTAATATACCCACATATATTCCATTTAGTCAAATCCCAGATTATTTCCGAGCAGCATGGCTTCTTCAAAGGACGATCAGTTGAAACGAACCTAGTGAACTTCACAGAATTTTTGTTGGATGGTTTGGATGAGGGAGCTCAAGTAGACGTTATTTATACAGACTTTAGTAAGGCTTTTGACAAGATATGTATTCGACGGCTTCTCAGAAGGTTGTATGACGTTGGGGTATGTGGGTCCCTACTGCGATGGTTAGAGTCTTATCTCAGGAATCGGTCACAATTCGTCTCGGTGGAGGGTTTTGAGTCGCGGTACATATCGGCATTATCCGGGGTTCCCCAGGGCTCTCACCTGGGTCCATTGTTATTCATTATTTGCATAAATAATATTATAGAGATATTCAAATCATGTAATATATTAATGTTCGCTGATGATTTGAAAATGATCATGAAGATCAAAGACCCTAGTGACTGCATACGCCTCCAGAATGATCTCGACTGTTTCATTGAATTCTGCGGGAAAGCTAATTTATTCACGAATAAATCTAAATGTCAAGTGATAACGTTCTCGAGAAAGAAGGATCCGATAATGTTCCCGTATGTGTTGCTGGACTCACCGCTGATTCGTTCGAGTCATGTGCGTGATTTGGGTGTTACCTTTGACTCTCGTCTCAAATTTGACCGACATATCGACAATATCGTAACAGCTTCAAGCATTATGCTTGGTTTTATATTGAGACAGAGTCGATCGTTTTCTAACCATAGATCCGCCATTACGCTGTATTACGCTTATGTGTTCAGCAAGTTGAATTTCGCTTCGATTGTGTGGAACCCCCAGTATAACACTTATATTGACCGTATAGAAAAAGTTCAAAAAAAATTTCTACGTTTTTTGGGTTCAAGGTGTGGTCTACGGTTGAATAGGGGTGATCCTATAAATTACGAGATAAGGTTGAAACACTTCAACATGATAAGCTTAAAAAATCGTAGAACTATGAATGACGTACATTTTGCGAATAAACTATTGAATTATCAATTGGAATCATCATCACTCTTATCGCGAATCAACCTACATGCTCCATTGAGGAGATTCAGACAGCTGGAAACCTTCGTCTTGCCTTTAAGGCGTACAAATAGCTCCAAGAATTCCCCCGTCATTAGAATGCTAGGTAAATGTAATGGTTTGAAGGATTTAATTGATGTAATTGATCAGAGCCATAATAGTGTCAAAATATGTTTGGGTAACCATTTCAGGGGTTGCTCTACTTGATTGGGTATATTCTGTTATTTTACTGAATTTTTCTTTTCTTCTGGAGCACTTTTGTTTCACATATTAATAATATATATAAGATGGTATAAATCATTTAAAATATTTCTTTTTAAGTGATTGTTTTTCAGAATCCAAAAAATTTTTTGTTCTGTTTGTTTTTTTCAAATTATGTACCACATTGTACTTCTGTAAATTTTTTATTTTCTACTTGTGGACATCCTTTTGGGTATTAACCTACCTGTACATGTTCCTGTTATGAATAAATAAAATGAATAAATAAATAAAATAACCCTCACAAGGCTTTTCTTCCCTTCATCTGAGGTGTTACTGATAAAATAAGTCGTGTCTTACGGAAACAAGATATAAATACCATCTTCGCAGCAAGCAATAAAACATCCACCTTTCTTCGATCTCCCAAATATTAAATTCCAAAAGAATCTCAAGGTATATATGAAATACCATGCGCGGAATATCCCAGATAATACATAGGTCAAACTAATAGACGAGTGACTAACAGAATAAATGAACACCAACTTGCTGTCCGTAAAGCTGATTCATCCTCTGCCCTATTCACATATTGCGCTGATACAAAATTAACTCTGATAGTTGCAAAACTATTGCAACGTAAAAAATGCTAACAAGTCGCATTATTCGTGAAGACCTTGAAATTGAAAAGAGACCAAACTACCTCAACAAACGCGATGACAGCAAAAGCCTGCCCAACACATGGAAACCTTTAATATATCGTCTTCCCATAACAACAGTCCCCCTACATTTATATTCTTAGATTATTATTCTCAGATTCATATTTAATCAAAAAATATTTAATGTAGTTTTGGCATGGTTATTAGAAATGAAATGACTTTTGGTGTGAGTTTTTCTATAATTATTCGGCCACCATTTCACAATTGGCTCGAAAATTAACAGAGTTGTGACCTAAGGTAGCTTAAGATCGCAGTAACAAAGCCTTTCGACAACACAACTGAACTCGTACAAGCCGAACAAGCTTCTGAGGTACCTTCACAGAAGACCTAGGTGTATCAGGATAATATATCAATATCAATTATACTACATATATTATTCTCTAATTATCATTTTTCCCTACTTCCACTGGCATTTTAGTTGTGGATTCTCCCATATATAACAAATGAGCAATGAAGAGAATAGATAAATTTCATCTCGAGTCATTGTTAGAATTTTCAACCATTACTGAAAATTCAACTATTTTCATAATTTCCCCTGAAGTGTGCCAATATAGAAATAATGTAATGGAAATTTATTATTTCGAGTAATACATTCTGTCAAGAAAGTACCGGGAATTATCGATTTAAATCTGCCGGGCAATGAGGCAGGTAAATTTTTTTTTTCCTAGGTTGGTACCACTGTCCTTAATTACTATGCCAAGCTTGAGCAGGATCTGTCAGTGTGTTTGCAACAGCTGATTAAGTCAGTCGATGTCAGAGTGCGTGCCGATTTTTACTATGGGTGATTACGTTGAGCAAAGAATTTGTTGAAAGTTTTGTGTTGCAAATGAACTTTCGTGTACCGATGCATTGAAAATGTTGCAAAAGGCCTTTGGTGATAATGCTCTATCGAAAACTCATACATATCAGTGGTACAGAGCCTTCAAGGACGGTCGTGAATCGACGGCTTCGATCGAAGATAACGTCGATAAAATTAAGGAAAGGGTGCTGGAAAACCGTCGTACCAGCTTGAGAGAGATAGCAGATGATCTTAAGATATCCCACGAGTCCGCACGTACGATTTTGATTGATATTTTGGGCATGAGAAAGGTGGCCGCACGACTCGTACCGAAAGACCTGAATTTTCTTCAAAAACGTCATCGCGAACAGGTTGCTTCAGACATGCTGGATCGCTGTAATTCCGATTTTACATTCATGGAACGCATTATAACTGGTGATGAGACCTGGGTCTACGAGTACGATATGCAAACAAGCCAGCAATCATCGGAATGGGTGGCAAAAAATGAGCCGAAACCGAAAAAACCACGCCAAAGTCGCTCGAAAATGAAGGTGATGCTCATTGTTTTCTTCGATATCCGTGGCGTGGTGCACTACGAATTCGTTCCAGAGGGTCAGACGGTAAACAAGGAGTATTACCTAGGCGTTATGAAACGTTTGCGTGAGCGTATCCGTAAGAAGTGGCCAAATTTGTGGGCGAACAACTGGATTTTGCATTGCGATAACGCGCCTTCTCACCGAGCTACGATTGTGACTGACTTTCTCGCCAAAAACTCAACAAACGTGCTTCAGCAACCACCGTATTCCTCGGATTTGGCTCCCTGCGACTTTTTCCTCTTCCCAAAACTAAAATTACCCCTTCGTGTGGCACCCGTTTTGAGTCGATTGAAGCCATAAAACAAAATTCGGCGCGAAAGCTAAAGTCCATCCCGGAAAGCGCCTATAAAAAATGTTTCGATAATTGGAAGTGCCGTTGGCATAGATGTATTGGAGCAAATGGAGCCTATTTTGAAGGCGACCCAATAAATTTTGACGATTAAATGTAAAAATGTTGTTTTAATTGAAAATTCCCGGTACTTTCTTGACAGAGTAGTATGTTTTATTGTAGAAATTATGGAAAAAACTTCATGGGACATAGGTATCGTAAATGTCTTATAAATCATGGAATTCAGCACTGCTAATCCATGATTATGGGATCTAAAAGAATACTGTGGAACAATTGCTTTCGTGGATGTACTTTTTCTTAATATGGTGAACTTTAGTTGGTTGTTCTCCTTTGAAATGGTTAGGTCAAAAAAATTCAATTCAGGGCAATGAAATTTCAAAATCTTTATAAAAAATACATTCACTTATATCGGGTGTTTTTTTTAGAGTGATAGAACTTTCGATAGGGATAACTGTGATTTAACAGAAGGAAAAAGCCATGTTGTTTTGACATTTCTGTACAATAAGCATTGACAAATTATCATAGAAAGACTCACACCGCAACAGCGTTTACAAATTGTTGAAAACTTATAGAGCACTTCGTGAAATTTATGGTTTACATAATCGTCCATCAGAGCAGCTTATTCGTCGAACTATCTATAGATTTCGGACAACATTTTCTCCACTCGAGGCAACAATAACAAAAAGACAAAGAACTATACGTACAGAAAAAAATATCGCTGCTGTAAGCCATAGTGTTAATGATTATGTAGATTTGTCTATTCGTCAACGTTCACAACAAGTTGGACTCCGTGTATCCACCTCATGGAAAATTTCGCATAAAAATCTTGGTCTACACCCATACAAGATCTAAAGCCACTTGATCATAATCAGCTTCGTTTGTTTGCTTATTGGGCCCTAGAACAGCTTGAAGTTGATTTTATCCTAAAATTGTGTTTAGTGATGATGCTAATTCCTGGTTGAACGGCTATGTAAACAAGTAAAATGCCGTATATGGAGTGAAAACAATTCTCAAGAAGTACTGCAGGTTCCATTGCATCCTGAAAAATGCACTGTATGGTGTGCTTTACACGCTGGAGGCATCATCGTTTCATATTTCTTTGAAAAGATGCTGTAGCTAATGTTACAGTGAATGGTGCTCGTTACAGATCGATGATCAATGATTATTTGTTTCAAAATTTGAATGGTACGACCCAGAAGTGTTTTGGTTGCAACAAGATGGTGGTACACCTCATGCTACTACCGTAATAATTGATTTATTGAAAGAAAGATTTGGCGATAACATTATTTCGAGAAATGATCCAATTAATTGGCCTCCGAGATCATGCGACATAACTCCACTGGTTTATTTTCTTTGGGCTTATGTCAAGTCATTGGTTTATGCTGACGAACCAGAAACAATAGACGCTTTGGTAGCCAACATAACTTGTGTTATTGATTACATAAGGCCTGAATTACTCGAAAAAGTGGTCCAACATTGATCTGGTCGAATGCGGTTCCTTAGAGCTAGTCGTGGTTGACATATACCGGAAATTATTTTTAAAACATAAACGTCATAAAATTATCTTTCAGATAAAAGAAAGATTTGCCTTCAATCTTAATTTAAATATGTTTTATTTCAGTTTATAGTTTTATCACCCAAAAAAAACACCCGATACAATAATAACCATGAATTAGCAGCGCTCAATACCACTATTCATGGGGCCTTTACAATACCTATGTCTGAAGAAATCTATGCAAAAAAATTCCTAAAATGAAAAATATTGCTGGAAATAATTACAATCGGTAAATGGAATAATATCAAGCAAAATCAGTTGATACATAAATGCCCCTTTATAGACCATTATAGAAAACTCCTATCATTCATTCTGTCAAGAAAGTACCGGGAATTATCGATTTAATTCTGGCGGGGCAATGAGGCAGGTAAAACATTTTTTTCCTAGGTTCTTCCTGTCAACTAGTGTGTTTGCAACAGCTGATTAAGTCAGTCGATGTCAGAGTGCGTGCCGATTTTTACTATGGGTGATTACGTTGAGCAAAGAATTTGTTTAAAGTTTTGTGTTGCAAATGAATTTTCGTGTGCCGATGCATTGAAAATGTTGCAAAAGGCCTTTGGTGATAATGCTCTATCGAAAACTCGTGAATATCAGTGGTAAGAGCCTTCAAGGACGGTCGTGAAGTGGTCGCCCATCGACGGCTTCGATCGAAGATAACGTCGATAAAATTAAGGAAAGGGTGCTGGAAAACCGTCGTACCAGCTTGAGAGAGATAGCACATGATCTTAAGATATCCCACGAGTCCGCACGTACGATTTTGATTGATATTTTGGGCATGAGAAAGGTGGCCGCACGACTCGTACCGAAAGACCTGAATTTTCTTCAAAAACGTCATCGCGAACAGGTTGCTTCAGACATGCTGGATCGCTGTAATTCCGATTCTACATTCATGGAACGCATTATAACTGGTGATGAGACCTGGGTCTACGAGTACGATATGCAAACAAGCCAGCAATCATTGGAATGGGTGGCAAAAAATGAGCCGAAACCGAAAAAACCACGCCAAAGCTGCTCGAAAATGAAGGTGATACTCATTGTTTTCTTCGATATCCGTGGCGCGGTGCACTACGAATTCGTTCCAGAGGGTCAGACGATAAACAAGGAGTATTACCTAGGCGTTATGAAACGTTTGCGTGAGCGTATCCGTAAGAAGCGGCCAAATTTGTGGGCGAACAACTCATGGATTTTGCATGACGATAACGCGCCTTCTCACCGTGCTACGATTGTGACTGACTTTCTCGCCAAAAACTCAACAAACGTGCTTCAGCAACCACCGTATTCGCCGGATTTGGCTCCCTGCGACTTTTTCCTCTTCCCAAAACTAAAATTGCCCCTTCGTGGCATCCGTTTTGAGTCGATTGAAGCCATAAAACAAAATTCGGCGCGAGAGCTAAAGTCCATCCCGGAAAGCGCCTATAAAAAATGTTTCGATAATTGGAAGTGCCGTTGGCATAGATGTATTGGAGCAAATGGAGCCTATTTTGAAGGCGACCCAATAAATTTTGACGATTAAATGTAAAAATGTTGTTTTAATTGAAAATTCCCGGTACTTTCTTGACAGAGTAGTAAATACGGAACCTCTAGAATTTTTGGACATTCACCCGCTAAAATCCAAAATAATTTCAATGTATTTGACTTAAAAAAGGCCTTCTCAGTTTATTTCAATCTAGGAAAATTTCTATTCAACGCAAAAAAAATCCATCAAATAGGAGTCTACATGATATTGTAATGACTGTGAGGCGACTTAGGTGGGACTAAGAGATGTACTTTGAAACGAGATCTGACTACAGACAAAATGTGGGCAGACTCTTAATTTATAAAGAAATTGTGACAATTTGACAAAATATACTATTGCACGCTTGTTCTTAGGAACAGCGTACTATCGTTTTGCCTAAACTCAATTTTCGAAATTTCGAGTCGAAAAAGGCCTCAAATGACTGGTTTGGACTCACTAATGAAGAGTTCGAGGTCAAAAGTAATTCTGTCCGATACGGGCGGTCCATCCGTAAATACTCTAACTTTCGAACGAAAAGAGCTAGAGACCTGGAACTTTCCGGGTGGGTTTGTTCATTTATTAGTCCAACGGTTCCGCTAAGGCTAAGTTCGTTTGTAGGCGAAATTGGTTCAACGGTTCTGCAGTTATTCAAATTTGAAATTTCATCTTATTTTTCCAAGTTTTTCGAAATTATAGATTCAATCGATTTGAAATTTGGAAGCAAAATGATGATGAGCATCGTTGTGCAGTATTTTGTACTTTGATAATTTGTTTTGCGTTTTGAAGGCAATATTGATATCTGATTTTGAAAAATTATTGGCCACTTTTTGACTTATGCTACCAAAGTACGATAGAGAACTGAAATTTTTATTTTCTTTAGTTTTTATTAAGAAAATAAAAAATTCATTTCTCTGTCGTACTTTGGTGGCCAATAATTTTTCAGAATCAGATATCAATATTGCCTTCAAAACGCAAAACAAATTATCATCGGTATTATTTAACGCAAAGAACCCTACTCCAAACATACACAAATCAGGAGTTTATGAGTTATCTTGTTCTACGTGCAGTAATAAGTATATAGGACATACAGGACGTTCCTTCAAGACGAGGTTCAACGAACATAAAATAAGTTCCATAAAAAATAAACAAAATTCTACTTTTGCCATTCATTGTCTAGAAAACGGTCGTTCCTTTCCCACAATAGATAATCTTGAAATTTTACATGTAGAATCGAAAGGGAAGAAACTCGATTATCTAGAATCTGTTGAAATTTTTAAATTAGTTCACAATAACAATAATGTAAAAATACTGAATGACTTTACGGAGCTATGTAAATCGAAAATATTTGAGATAGTTAAAATGTAGCATCTGTTTAAAACTTTTTTCAACGAACATAAAATGAATTTAATGAAAAGTAAACAAAAATTCAACTTTTTCCACTCATTCTTTAGAAAACAGTAATTCCTTTTGACAAAAGAAAATCTTAAGAAAATTTTACATGTAGATTCAAATGAAAAGAAACTTGATTATTGAAATTTTCAAATTAGTTCACAATAAAAATAATGTAAAAAATAATGAATGACTGTACGGAGCTATGTAACCCCAAAAATTATTTGAGATATTCAAAATCTGTTTAACAACCTTCTTTGTCGATTGCCGACATTCCGATATCTGTTAGAAGCCCCTCTTTTTTAACCGGGTTTTTTAGCACGTTCCGCTTGTAAACCTCTGTACCACTATTAGGTGTTACCTAGAATCTATAGAAATATTCAAAATATGTATCACTTTTGTTTAAATACCTCTGTACCACTGTTAGGTCTTCAGTTGTCTGATGATGGGATAGTTCATTTCCCGAAACTAGAGTCACAAGAAAATGTGTAATATATATTTTTATTGGTAGTAAAACATAGTTATTTTTACCATTTGTTTTAATTAGGAGAATTTGGCTAATGCAAAATTTCATTACCATCGTGGGTGAGATTAACCAGAGCGCAAAAGTTCCTAACTTCACGTCATTGGTTTTTAGTCATTTTTACAACATATAATGAATATTCAGAAAATATAGTACTCTTCAATATAAGCTATAATTTTTTATATGAATCAGCTGAAATTGAAGATGGAACACTGTGGTGAGACAACTATTTTGACCTTATCCTTTTAACTCATAGAACATTCGATAAAAATTCAAATCAGAAGGGAAGAAACTATATTATCTAGAATCTGTTGAAATTTTCAAATTAGTTCACAATAACAATAACGTAAAAATAATGAATGACTGTACGGAGCTATTTAAATCGAAAATATTTGAGATATTTAAAATTTTTAGAAAGTAACATTTGTTTAAAACCTTTTTCAACGAACATAAAATGAATTTAATGAAAAGTTAACAAAAATTTAACTTTTGCCACTTATTCTTTAGAAAACAGTAATTCCTTTCGACAAAAGAAAATCTTAAAAAAATTTTACATATAATCCTTGAGGCGTATACATTCTGTCAAGAAAGTACCGGGAATTATCGATTTAAATCTGGCGGGGCAATGAGGCAGGTAAAAATTTTTTTTCCTAGGTTGGTACCACTGTCCTTAATTACTATGCCAAGCTTGAGCGGGATCTGTCAACTAGTGTGTTTGCAACAGCTGATTATAAGTCAGTCGATGTCAGAGTGCGTGCCGATTTTTACTATGGGTGATTACGTTGAGCAAAGAATTTGTTTGAAGTTTTGTGTTGCAAATGAATTTTCGTTTGCCGATGCATTGAAAATGTTGCAAAAGGCCTTTGGTGATAATGCTCTATCGAAAACTCGTGCATATCAGTGGTACAAAGCCTTCAAGGAGGGTCGTGAAGTGGTCGCCCATCGACGGCTTCGATCGAAGATAACGTCGATAAAATTAAGGAAAGGGTGCTGGAAAACCGTCGTACCAGCTTGAGAGAGATAGCACATGATCTTAAGATATCCCACGAGTCCGCACGTACGATTTTGATTGATATTTTGGGCATGAGAAAGGTGGCCGCACGACTCGTACCGAAAGACCTGAATTTTCTTCAAAAACGTCATCGCGAACAGGTTGCTTCAGACATGCTGGATCGCTGTAATTCCGATTGTACATTCATGGAACGCATTATAACTGGTGATGAGACCTGGGTCTACGAGTACGATATGCAAACAAGCCAGCAATCATCGGAATGGGTGGCAAAAAATGAGCCGAAACCGAAAAAACCACGCCAAAGCCGCTCGAAAATGAAGGTGATGCTCATTGTTTTCTTCGATATCCGTGGCATGGTGCACTACGAATTCGTTCCAGAGGGTCAGACGGTAAACAAGGAGTATTACCTAGGCGTTATGAAACGTTTGCGTGAGCGTATCCGTAAGAAGCGGCCAAATTTGTGGGCGAACAACTCATGGATTTTACATGACGATAACGCCTCTTCTCACCGAGCTACGATTGTGACTGACTTTCTCGCCAGAAACTAAACAAACGTGCTTCAGCAACCACCGTATTCGCCGGATTTGGCTCCCTGCGACTTTTTCCTCTTTCCAAAACTAAAATTGCCCCTTCATGGCACCCGTTTTGAGTCGAATGAAGCCATAAAACAAAATTCGGCGCGAGAGCTAAAGTCCATCCCGGAAAACGCCTATAAAAAATGTTTCGATAATGGGAAGTGCCGTTGGCATAGATGTATTGGAGCAAATGGAGCCTATTTTGAAGGCGACCCAATAAATTTTGACGATTAAATGTAAAAATGTTGTTTTAATTGAAAATTTCCGGTACTTTCTTGAAAGAGTAGTATATATTTTTATTGGTAGTAAAACACAGTAATTTATACAATTTGTTTTTATCAGTGTAATCAACCCAAATATCAAATTAATAACATTGATCTGTCTCTGCATTCAAATTTTGTTTGGATACGATGTAGGTGAGGCATAGCAATTCTATATTTATTTCAAATTATTGCAAGTACACTAAAAAAAACGAAATAACTCAGATTTCTCAGCATATTCCGTTACAGCCTGAAAAATTCTGTTGAAAATCTATCGAATAAAGCACACGGAATTTTACGATATTGCACACCTAGAATGAAAATCAACATGTATGAATACATACAGCAGATTCATCGTTCGAATGGTTTCAGGAACAATGGAATAGTGTAACAAAACATCCATATAACTCCCTCCATTGATATTTTTCATCACACGATTGCTTTGCTCCATAAGACATATCGAATAACGATTTCTGTCCCATTTATCGGACGTTATGAGATGAATGTCAGTGAAAAATGTATCTGCAGCGATAAAAAAGGGGTGTGGCTACGGAAATATGTCTGGATATGATAAAGTATGTTTCGGGTGTGACGCTAATATTGAGTTTATGGCAGTAAGGAAGGTAGGGTAGGATATCATCTGTAGCAGCTATTCTGGGGATGCAACTATGATTTTTTGCAGGTATTCGCTTGTAAGCCGTCTAGAATTTCATTATGATTCAAATAAATTGAAGAGTCACGAACCATTGAAAATGCGTATCATCTGAAATTCATTTAGTTTTGCCATTGAAATCTTAATTTTTCAGATTATGGTAGTTTCGTTAAAAAAATTCATTATTTTTGCATGAAATTTCAGTCCAATTCGAGACTTTATTTGACATGTTTGGAACAGTCCGTTTTGTTCTATAATTTGTTGCCATTTTGAAGTTGAGTTTATAATGCCTCTCTCATAGAAGTCTTGGTCCTTATTGTCGAAAAATTCTAGTAATATATTTTCAAAATCTTCTCTGGATGCCAATTTATTATCATTCAGGAAGTTTTTCAATGCGAGACAAAGATGGTACTCAATTGGGGCCAGGTCCGGACTATATGGTGGATGTATTAAAACTTCCCATCCAAGCTCCTGGAGTTTCTAGCGAGTCACTACAGACGTGTACGGTATGGCGTTGTCCTGATAGAACACAACACCTCCTGTGTTGCTCAATTCTGGCCGTTTCTGGTCAATCTCTAGCTTCAAACAGTCTATTTGTTGACAGTAGAGATACGAATTTAGTGCTTGGCCATATGGAAGCAACTCATAATAAATTATTCGTTTCCAGTCTCACCAAACGCACAGTAGAACATTTCTGACCACCGCTTCAGCCACCTCTTGAGCTGCTTCACCGCGCTTTGACCATGATCGTTTTCGCACAGTATTGTCGTATGTGACTCATTTCTCACCTCCAGTCACCATCCGTTTAAAAATTATTTCATTCCGTTTGGCCAAGGCTTCGTAGAGAGATATTCGATCCATCATGTTTTGGTGTAGCACCCAAACATCGAGCTTCTTTTTGAATCCAGCTTTGTTATAATGGTTTAAAACTATTTTATGGTCGATCTTCAGCTCCTGGACGATGCTACAACTATTAACTTGCCGGTCAAATTCGATTATTTTCCTGATGTCATCCACATTTTCGACGACGGGCCTGCCTGTGCGAGATGCATATTGCTTTCTAATTGTGTGAATTCATTTCATAACGTAATGAAAGGAAAAAGCTAGCATTTATTGAGGTGTTTTTGCAAGCAAATGCTGAAGATTAATGATACAATGGACAAGCAATATAAGTAGCAAGGGCGGATCCAGCGTTCAATTCAGGGGGGGGTCATGATATATATATAAACATTCTGTCAAGAAAGTACCGGGAATTATCGATTTTAATCTGGCGGGGCAGTGAGGCAGGTAAAATTTTTTTTTCCTATGTTGGTACCACTGTCCTTAATTACTATGCCAAGCTTGAGCGGGATCTGTCAACTAGTGTGTTTGCAACAGCTGATTAAGTCAGTCGAAGTCAGAGTGCATGCCGATTTTTACTATGGGTGTTTACGTTGACCAAAGAATTTGTTTAAAGTTTTGTGTTGCAAATGAATTTTCGTGTGCCGATGCATTGAAAATGTTGCAAAAGGCCTTTGGTGATAATGCTCTATCGAAAACTCGTGCATATCAGTGGTACAGAGCCTTCAAGGACGGTCGTGAAGTGGTCGAAGACTTGCCTCGTTCCGGACGCCCATCGACGGCTTCGATCGAAGATAACGTCGATAAAATTGAGGGAAGGGTGCTGGAAAACCGTCGTACCAGCTTGAGAGAGATAGCACATGATCTTAAGATATTCCACGAGTCCGCACGTACGATTTTGATTGATATTTTGGGCATGAGAAAGGTGTCCGCACGACTCGTACCGAAAGACCTGAATTTTCTTCAAAAACGTCATCGCGAACAGGTTGCTTCAGACATGCTGGATCGATGTAATTCCGATTCTACATTCATGGAACGCATTATAACTGGTGATGAGACCTGCGTCTACGAGTATGACATGCAAACAAGCCAGCAATCATCGGAATGGATGGCAAAAAATGAGCCGAAACCAAAAAAATCACGCCAAAGCCGCTCGAAAATGAAGGTGATGCTCATTGTTTTCTTCGATATCCGTGGTGTGGTGCATTACGAATTCGTTCCAGAGGGTCAGACGGTAAACAAGGAGTATTACCTAGGCGTTATGAAACGTTTGCGTGAGCGTATCCGTAAGAAGCGGCCAAATTTGTGAGCGATCAACTCCCGTTTTGAGTCGATTGAAGCCATAAAACAAAATTCGGCGTGAGAGCTAAAGTCCATCCCGGAAAGCGCCTATAAAAAATGTTTCGATAATTGGAAGTGCCGTTGGCATAGATGTATTGGAGCGAATGGAGCCTATTTTGAAGGCGACCCAATAAATTTTGGCGATTAAATGTGAAAATGTTGTTTTAATTGAAAATTCCCGGTACTTTCTTGACAGAGTAGTATATATATATATATATATATATATATATATATATATATATATACCGGGAATTTTCAACTAAAACAACATTTTCACATTTAATCGTCGAAATTTATTGGGTCGCCTTCAAAATAGGCTCCATTTGCTCCAATACATCTATGCCAACGGCACTTCCAATTATCGAAACATTTTTTATAGGCGCTTTCCGGGATGGACTTTAGCTCTCGCGCCGAATTTTGTTTTATGGCTTCAATCGACTCAAAACGGGTGCCACGAAGGGGCAATTTTAGTTTTGGGAAGAGGAAAAAGTCGCAGGGAGCCAAATCCGGCGAATACGGTGGTTGCTGAAGCACGTTTGTTGAGTTTTTGGCGAGAAAGTCAGTCACAATCGTAGCTCGGTGAGAAGGCGCGTTATCGTCATGCAAAATCCATGAGTTGTTCGCCCACAAAGTTGGCCGCTTCTTACGGATACGCTCACGCAAACGTTTCATAAGGCCTAGGTAATACTCCTTGTTTACCGTCTGACCCCCTAGAACGAATTCGTAGTGCACCACGTCACGGATATCGAAGAAAACAATGAGCATCACCTTCATTTTCGAGCGGCTTTGGCGTGGTTTTTTCGGTTTCGGCTCATTTTTTGCCACCCATTCCGATGATTGCTGGCTTGTTTGCATATCGTACTCGTAGACCCAGGTCTCATCACCAGTTATAATGCGTTCCATGAATGTAGAATCGGAATTACAGCGATCCAGCATGTCTGAAGCAACCTGGTACGACGGTTTTCCAGCACCATTTCCTTAATTTTATCGACGTTATCTTCGATCGAAGCCGTCGATGGGCGACCACTTCACGACCGTCCTTGAAGGCTCTGTATCACTGATACGCACGAGTTTTCGATAGATAATAGCATTATCACCAAAGGCCTTTTGCAACATTTTCAATGCATCGGCACACGAAAATTCATTTGCAACACAAAACTTTAAACAAATTCTTTGCTCAACGTAATCACCCATAGTAAAAATCGGCACGCACTCTGACATCGACCGACTTAATCAGCTGTTGCAAACACACTAGTTGACAGATCGCGCTCAAGCTGGGCATAGTAATTAAGGACAGTGGTACCAACCTAGAAAAAAAAATTTTACCTGCCTCATTGCCCCGCCAGATTTAAATCGAGAATTCCCGGTACTTTCTTGACAGAATGTATATATATAAATTAAAATTTTTGTAATTTTTACTTTACAACACTTTTTAGTGGTGTAGCCAATTTGATATGGCTTAAAATTATAATTTCAGAATGAATACTAGTTAGATTTAGATCCTTGTATCTAGTTGCTTGTATTCAATATTGCCAGCTAGCTATTATAATTTTGATCTTGAATAATTGAAGTTTAAATATTATTGAATTTGATTTTATTTTTTAGGGAGGGTTCAATTTGAATTTTCAATAGGTTGAATTTTTTGAAAATATATTATATCAAAGTAATTTGAAATATAATCAGTGATTAATAATCTAAATTCTAATTCTATGTTCTAACCTAACCCTATCTAAATATCGTATCGTAATTCTCACGTAAACAAGCAATAATTTGTTTTGAATTTTAAATTGAAAAACTTTACATAAAAAAACTACCTTTGGTAAGTTTAATTGTCCATTAACAATGTTCCTTTGATGTTGACTCTGCTCTATTTCAGGATTTTGTTTTGTAGAATATTTCCGGCATGTTTGGATCTCCCAGCTCACTTAGTTGATTGCTTCTAATGGATATTAATTGATGTATTCTTGATTGTTATTGGGGATGTTTCCATTCACAACACTCATGTAACGTATTTTCTGGATTTAATTTCAATTCACAATAACCAAATAATCTTCTTTTTTTAGATGATGATACTTTTTGGAACTTTTTTAATTTTGGACCGACAATACTCTACTCTGACTATATGGAGACTGATTCAATTTTTCTGTGTCTTTCCTATTTATAGTTTTCACGAAAAATTGAATTTCAAAGCTTACTAGCTTCTGTCAAAATTATTGAAAGATGATGCTTTCGGTGATTTCACAAAATTTACAATATTTCTTGCTTTGAAATTACTGTTGAAAATTTAGCCTATTGTTTAAACTACATTTTGATGTATGTTTCATGTTAAACAGAACAGTGAATGTCTTGCTTTTCATCTGTACAGTATTTCGAGTGTCAAAATTTAACAAAGTTTTACCTCTAATGCTTATAACTTATAAATTACTTAATATTACTAATGAAATTGATTAAATTTCTTTAGCTTAGATACTATTACAATACTATTGATGCCTAAACATCTTGAAGGATATCTCTTACATTATTAATTTTAGAATATCTGACGTAGATGTTATCTTTCATTGAATTAATGGAATTTTGATCAAATTTATCCTATTTACATAATTCTGGTGAGTTATGTTTAATTTAGATAATTATTTGTCAATAATTTCACTGAAGTTTATATGTGATTCACGATAATAACAAATCTTTTCAACAATTTCTTCATCAATTTCGAATTAGATATCTAAATTTAAATTACTTCTATTTATTGCAACTTTGGCTGTCTTTACATTGAATAATTGTGAATTGAAATCTTCCTGTGAATTTTATTTATAAATTGTCAACAAGATTACTGATTTTTGATAACCGTTCAAAGAATTTTCACTCGACTAGTCGTTATATACTCCAAATATGCTTTTTCCTTATAATTTTAGCTTGTGAGTATTTTTATGAATTGAATTATTGATATTTCTATCATAATGAATTTCAGTTAATTAATGTTGGTCTGGTTTACACTCTAACGAGTCTACTTATATACAACGGTGAGTCCTTTCCTTAATATATTTAGGTTTTTATTTAATTTAACTGTAAATTCCATGATACCTAAATATATTAAGGAAAGGACTCACCGTTGTAGACTCGTTAGAGTGTAAACCATATATATATATATATATATATATATATATATATATATATATATATATATATATACATAAATTACAAAGAAATTTTTATATGTCGAAATAATTTTAATCAAATAACAAAATCAATTTTTCTCTTTTCTCGTCTCGAAAATCGAGTTATGCCTTCATCCTTTTGAATTGGTATGCATTTTTGAACGTGAAGAAGTGCTAATCCAGCTAGGCAGTCTTCTACCATTGAAGATCTGAGCCAAGTTTTGAGCCTCCTAAGAGTGGAAAACGATCTTTCTGCTGTGCATTAACTGGTAGTGTAGCAAGAATACATTAAATTCTCTCACACTAGGATACATTTCAGTATCACAATTTTCTATAAGATGAGAAATCGACTGGGGAATATTCTGAGTTCGCTTACCTTCCACAGCCGATATTCGTTTATAATGACCGAAACTGGAGCTGTTTAACAGTTACATTATTTTCATTTTCATCGGTATAATCGACTTTTGGAATATAAACGCCTAGTTGAAATAATTTTAGTACTTCTGGAGACAGACGGTCCTCTAAGTCATTTACAGAATCTAAAAGAGGAATGTACTAACTGTATACAGAAAATATCCTTCAGCAGATTGAGCAAGATGGTTATTGGCTCTCTGTGTTTGTCTTGATACTATTCTGGGGCATATAATTTCCGCATCTAGTTGCTCAGCTAATTCTTTTGCCTCTTCAAAAATCTGTCGAAAAATTGTGTCAGCCTTTTCCCCTTTGTTTTGTAGGACAGCCATTGTATCATTTATGGCGTCCGTAGCCCTTTTTAAATCAATTGACCTCGTTTGCAATACTCTGCTTAGGAATACTATTGTACCTGAAAAATATTAAGTTATATTTAAACTAGAGTTTGGCCCTTTACGTGATAAAAACGGTATTTTGTACTGCCTTTGGTGAAATGCTCAAAAGTTACTGATAAAATGAATTATTCAGATCTTCCGTTCATGAATTAGTATCTAAGAATAAAAAACAAAATATTTAGGTACCTAAAACATCACTCAAGCAGATGGATGATATGCTGAAGTCGGAACTGCGCAAAATTTGCAGTAAGCAATGAGCGTCTTGCCAAGTAGAAATAGTCTCCAGAGCGCTACAACGCTATTCACTATGTTATCTCCTCGAAATTTTAGATGCCGATCATTCCTATCGACCCAGCGCGTCTCACAGATACTTTGCATTGTAACTCCAAGTCTTTTTTGAAAATTTAATGTCTCTTAGCGGATGCAGTGGCAAATTCCACAACTTTTCTCGTCGTGCCCGAGGTGTTGCGGCAAGAAATAACTTTGAATGACGTAGTATTATTAAGAACGTGATTGCTGCATGGGCAACGTTTGGCATATACAGCTTCTTTTGATAACTTCTGTACAGCACTCCTTGTATTTGAGAACATAACCAAGCAGCTGTCAATCCCAATACCCACTCACCATGTTAAATATATATTAAATTTGAGACAGAGATTTTCAAAGATTTTCTCTAGTGCTACACCTGTCAACCAAGGCTCTATAACCTCTTTATTTTTATTCACTTCATCACATCTAAGAGTATCGTATGTATCACAGAAAGTCACAAAACCTTCCTTTATGATATCATTGTGAAGATATCTGAATAATAGTCTCAGCTGTGAGATATGTGATATATCTGTTGTTTCATCGAATAATTTTCTGTAATATTGTTACCTGAATGATTTCCTTGCAAACATCAATCAAGTCATTTTGCACAGTTTTGCTGATGTATGATGCGTTAGATTTAACAGTTTAATCAATAAGAATAGAAAAGTTATCACTAGTCAACCTAGACTCAGCCAAGGGGGGGGTCATGACCCCCATCACTCCCCCCCCCTGAATCCGCGCTTGATCAATAGCAGCCAACAAAATGTTGCAAATGGGAATTCAATTTATTAGGAACTATTCACATCAAATAAAATATAGATCTTAGTATTGGTTTACAGGTTTGTTGGAAAAAGAGACTCTTGGTGAATTTTGTCTATTTTCAGATTATTTTTACATCTTAAACCACGTATTCTACTCTGATACAATGGTTTCTGAGAGGAATTTTTCTGATGGAATCCTCAACAAGATAAAATTTTCAGTTTTTCATTTACGGCTGACAAAACTAATACATAATTGATGCGGATTTTTTGCTTTTGTAATCAGCACGGAAACCTTATAAGAGGCTCGTAATCCATCATTTGGTTTAGAAGCCGACACAAAAAAAGTTTGTTGTGTGGGCTGTTTGATGTTCTCAAATTTAAGATAAATATTTACTCTTGTTATCAGCATACATCTAATTGAATTATCTAGAGTGCTAAACGGTTTCAGTGATTGATTTGAAAAACCTTCATGACAAATAAAACACTTAGGTAATATTTGGTTAACGGGAGTGCGTAAAGCAGTACCTGAGAATTAATTCAAATATCCGGCATTACCTCTTTGGTTGGAAAGTTTTTAGAATAGAAATTGATATATTATTCTGTTACTCCTAGATCTTCTGTGAAGATTCCGCAGAAGCTTTTTTGCTTGTGTGAGTTAGGGGTTCAGTTGTCTTCTGCTTAGGCTTTGTTACTGCGCCCTCACGCCACTTTTTGACCAAGTAGTGAAATGGTGGCCGAAACCCGTCTAACTAGAGAATTTCTCTCCTACTTGATAGGACTTGAACCCACAACCTCTCGATTCCCAGCCCAAAGCTCTAACCACTGAGCTATTGATACTATTTTAACTAATTTAATATATTTGAGAACGAAACATTTTTTTGTTGTGATTTGATCTTAACGACGGAGAATGCGTTCTGTTCTTACCACAAAATACAAAAAACAACGACACACTACTATTCATTTTCACTTTTTAGGAATAGTCTTACTATGACGCTATTCCTGCAAATATATTTTGAAGAACAGCAAGAGATCCTGAAAAATGGCCAGCTTCGCTTCAAAGTTATATGCTACTTTCTAACGAGCTATGAAACGGAATCGCTGTGATTTAAATGAATAATTCGTTTTTGTGGTTATAATCCGTGTCACTTAGTTTATGTTAAAGATCAATTATCAACTGATCAGAATTCATAAATATTGCTGGTTTCGAATTCATGAATGAAGCAATTTTCAAACAATTGAAACAAGTTTCAGATATAAAATAGAAAGGCCTTTTACTTGATAGAAGAAATATAACAAAATTTGAATATTAAAACAAATTGAATTATGTTAATATTCTACAATTTTAATTTCAAAAAAAATTTTTTTTTGAACTTTTAGAATTAAGTTAATGTCTTAAATAAGCACTGCTTATATTTAATAGACGTATAAAAATCGAAATTCACTATACAATATCAAATGAAATAAAAAAACCCAAAAAAATAAATTTTCAATTAAAATTAAAAATTAGTAATATCGAATGTTTCGTTCCAAACATACACACCTTAACTCGTCGGAAAGGCACGTGGTACGTATTTTTTGCCCTTGACAAACATTTGAAAACATATTCAGTTTCTGGTCTTATATTTATGAAAGGTTAATCTTTTTCAAGAATATACAACATAATTTTAAGAACTTCTCCAAAAATAATTAATTTGAAATATTTAATATGTGTAAATATTTAAATAAGTTACTCCACCTTCTCAAAAACAATTAAAAATTCAGATAAGATCATTTCAACTTTACATTTGTAATACAAATTCAATTAAAAATAAATAAACTTATAATCTTACCAGACAATTTCTGCAAAATCTGTGAACGCAAATAAACAAGGTAGTACATCTAATATCCAAGGTAATCTATGTTTTATGCTAAACACAGAAATCACTCAAAAATTGTAAGGCATTTTATGGCCTTTATTAAACCACTGGAAACTGTATAATAAATTTCATTATTCAAAAACCTAATATAATAATATATTATATACAAAATAAAATAATAAGATGCGGTTTTCTTCTTGATAGAAGAATAATTACTAACTTTGAATATCAAAACAGATTTAATCTGTTAGTCTTCAACAATTTTAATTTCAAAAATTTAAAAAAAAAACTTTTAGAATTAAATTAATTTCTTAAATAAGCACTGCTTATATTTAATAGATGTACAAAAATCGAAATTCACTATACAATATCAAATGGAATAAAAAAACTCAAAAAATAATTTATTAATTAAAATTAAAAATAAGTAATATCGAATGTTTTGTTCAAAACATACGCACCTGAACTCGTCAGAAAGGCACGTGGTACGTATGTTTTGCCCTTGACAAACATTTGAAAACATATTTAGTTTCTGGTCTTATATTTATGAAAACTAAATCTTTTTCAAAAATACACAACATAATTTTAAGAACTTCTCCAAAACTAATTTATTTGAAATGTTTAATATGATTTATATTTGAATAAATTACTTCAAAAACTCTCAAAATCATATAGCACATCCTCAAAAACAATTAAAAATTCAGATAAGATCAGTTCAACTTTACATTTATAATATAAATTCAATTAAAAATAAATAAAAAGTGGTTTAATGAAGGCCATAAAATGCCAATCAATATTTGTGTGATTTCTTAGTTTAGCATAAAACATAGATTACCTTGGATATTAGATGTACAGATGTGCAGAAATTGTCTGGTAAGATTACAAGTTTATTTATTTTTAATTGAATTTATGTTATAAATGTAAAGTTGAACTGATCTTATCTTAATTTTCAATTGTTTTTGAGGAGGTGTTATATGATATTGAGAGTTTTTGAAGTAACTTATTTAAATATTTGCACATATCAAATATTTCAAAAAAATTAGTTTTGGAGAAGTTCTTAAAATAATGTTGTGTATTTTTGAAGAAAATTAAGTTTTCATAAATATAAGACGAGAAACTGAACATGTTTTCAAATGTTTGTCAAGGGCAAAACATACCACGTGCCTTTCTGACGAGTTCAGGTGCGTATGTTTGGAACGAAACATTCGATATTACTTATTTCAAATTTTAATTAATAATTTATTTTTTGTGTTTTTTTATTCCATTTGATATTGTATAGTGAATTTCGATTTTTATACGTCTATTAAATATAAGCATTAAGACATTAATTTAATTCTAAAAGTTTTTTTTTTAATTTTTTGAAATTAAAATTGTAGAAGACTTACAGATCAAATGTGTTTTGATATTTAAAGTTTGTAATTATTCTTCTATTAAGTAAAAAAGCGCATCTTATTATTTAATTACCGAATAGTAACGGCCGAATCATTTCAATACTTTAGGACCGGCAGTCAAAGTTTTTGATTATTTTTCAATACAGGAATACTTAAAACTCCATTCAGGAATTGAGAATATAACTTCCTTTCATAAATATATAGATAATCCTTCAGACTCCACAATGCCCTCTGATTTTTTTCTCTAACTACTATTGCGCCTTTAGAAATCTCCAGTTGGGATCAGTTGATCTAGACCTTAGTGATTTACCCAGTCTTCTTCTTTGATCCCTAGCTGATAATGGGGCAGGTTTTTCGCCTGAGCCCGTACGCTGCTGTGGGTGCCACTGGATTTTGAGCAGTCGCTATCACACTTTTCGACGCTTTACGGTCCATGGCTACGACCTTTGCATCTTGGATGTTAAGGCGCTGCTTTCGTACATCTCCTCAACGTGCCTCGCCCACTAGTCTAGTCAACAAGTGCCTTTTCGGTCAACTTATTATGCAGTCCCTTTGAAACAAAAATTTGGCGATAACATTATTTCGAGAAATGGTCCAATTAATTGGCCCCCAAGGTCATCCGACATAACTTCACTGGATTATTTTCTTTGGAATAATGTCAAGTCATTGGTTTATGCTGATAACCCAGAAACAATAGACGCTTTGGAAGCCAACATGACTCGTGTTATAGATCAAATAAAGCCTGAATTACTCGAAAAAGTGGTCCAAAATTGGTCTGGTCGAATACGGTTCCTCAGAGCTAGTCGTGGTAGACATATGCCGCAAATTATTTTCAAAACATAAATGTCATTACATTATCTTTCAAATAAAAACAAATTGGCTTCAATCTTAATTTAAATGTGTTTTATTTCAATTTAAAGTTCTATCACTCTAAAAAAAACACCCGATATGTGACCACATAACATAATCGAACACAGTTATATACTTTTTCTACGACAACATAGAAAAATGTTCATATTGAGAGTGTAAATTTATATATATATTTCCGGGTTCATAGCGTTAGCCGCCTTCCGGTTCCTAGTTTCCATCGGCCTCTGTCCAACCAGTCTCCTGGTACCTAATTTCTCTCTGACATGGCCTTTTGTATTCCCTGTATCCAAGTTGCTTTTGGTCTGCCTCTTTTTAGTCGTTCAGGGGGTATCCAGTTCAACATTTGTTTGGGAATACGTTCGTCTTGCATCCTCTGTACATGTCCATACCAAGTAAGTTGTGCCTTTTTGATGTCATCTATTATTGTTGTTTCGGCACCCATAATCTCTCTTATACGTTCATTGCGTATTCTCTGTATTCTAGAGATTCCAGCTGACCTTCTCCAGAAATCCATTTCTAAGGCCAGGAGACGATTCTGTTGTAACACACTCAACTGCCAGGCCTCGCAACCGTATAACACAACACTCCTTAGGGTAACGTTGTAAATATCTCGTTTATGTTGTTTAGAGATTTCTTTTGACTACAATATTGAATTCAATGCTCCGATTATTTTCCTACCCTTATTTATTCTTTGTTGAATTTCTTTATCAGTCCTTCGATTTTGGTTAATTACAGTTCCAAGGTATACGTAGTCTTCGCAGGATTTGATCCTCAATCCTCCTTCCAACATCAGATCTTCATTCTCTCCTCCAACGCACATGTACTGGGTTTTTGACATATTCACTGTGAGTCCCCACTTGTCGTATTCTTCCATAAGCTTTCGGGTCATGAACTCAATATCGTATTTGTCCTGAGCAAATATGACCTGGTCATCTGCAAAATGCAGTGTGTATAGCGTATTTCCGTCGTTAATAGGAATACCCATATCTCTGCATGATCTTCGCCAGGTTTTGAGTGCTCGGTCTAGGTAGATTTTAAATAGAGTTGGAGAGAGACTATCGCCTTGTCGCAATCCTTTCGTGGCAGGGAAGCCATCGGAGATTTCATTTCCCACTTTGACTTTGGATGTTGAATCCTTATAGAACGCTTGTACGGCCTCTATGAGTGTGCTGTTTATTGAAGTTTGTTCCAATACATTCCAGAGCCTACTTATGGGCACATTATCATAAGCTTTAGTAAGGTCCACAAACACCAGATGTACGTCTCGCCCACGAGCCACTTTTTTTTCATTCAGTTGTGTTAATGTGTATATGTGGTCTGTGCAGGAACGTCCTGCTCTAAAGCCAGCCTGTTCCTCAAGTTCGTACTACGAACTTGAGTGTAAATTTAATTTTTGATAATATTTAGCTTCTTCAAGAAGCGATTCAGAGACTTGAAATTTTCAGGGGAAATGGACTGTTGAACAAGCACGCAAAAGCTTTTACTGACCTGTCAGTGGTTTTCTGGATTTTAACAGATAATCATATTTTATCGTGGAAGAATATTTAGTGTTTTTAATTTTAGGTATCGGTATTGTATTGCAATCATTGAGAACCTGATCAAAATACATCAAATGATAATTTTGAATTGAAAGTAATGTACAAATCCCGAATATCATCAGTTATCAATATACGCGTAGGAGCATTTCCCATCTATCAAATTAAGATTCAATGAAAAGGTCGTTGGTGATATTCGTCAGGAATTCGCAATAAACGACTGGTCATAAATTTAGCACGATCGGAATCATTCCAACTCTACAAGCTGGTTGTCGTCCAACCATTGAACAATGATGGATTTACAGACATAACAGCCCAATAGCTTCAACACGAATCTAATCATATGTTCATTCATTATAATGACTACAATAGTTGGCAAACAATTCAGAACATGATTTGATTTGACAGTTCTATATAGTAGTCCGTTCGTTCCTAATATGAGGACAGTATGAATATTGAAATGACATCTTCCAGTAGATTGTTTGATTTATGAAAGCATCATGGACTCGACAAATTTTTCGATTGACAGGAAGAGCGCTTGTATTTTATCGATTCGATAAGATTTCGTTACAAGGAAAAAAACAGTTGTTTTCCGAAATTCATAATTCTAAAATGAAATTCAGCATTTCCCTTAAGATTTAACGGTAATTTTTGAGGCCTTGTTTCATTAATGAGATTTAGTTATTATAGTCGTAACGAAAATATATTCTTCTGTATCTCGAAGGCATTCTCGGTTTTTTTTCAAAGGAACATAAGTTTCGTTTCGAAATAACATAAATAGAGGTTAATACTTGATAGAAGGTATATAAAATTATTTAAATATTTTAATATTAGCCTTCTACATATTTAATTCCAAAAAATTATATTTAATAATTATAACTTCAGGAATTGAATTGAAATAATGTCATATAAGTACCACTTATATCAAACGACATATAAAATAAACATTCATTATAAGACATCCAAATGATATAACAAAATTCAAAAAAATAAAAATTGTTGACCAAAATTCTATAAATTAAATATTTTGAATAGACAAAATTTTGTTTCTGCTGATCAATCTTATGAAAACAAATATCTTTCAAGATATTCAATATTATTGAATATCTAACTAAGTTACTTTCTATAAAATCTCAAAATATATAAAAACATTACTGAAAAACAAGTTTTAAGAGAGACTTTGCTTCGTCAGTATTCAAGTAATTCATATTCAATAAAATATAACATTAATCAACTATAAATATTTGCTCACCCTTCAACAATTTAGAAAACTTCTGGTAAATAATTACAGAAATATTTAAATGTAATGTAAGGTTAAGTTACACATAAATAATTCTGTGGTTTACCATTGATCTAAAAGATTGAAAGGCAATTTAACGGCCTCTGTTATAGCACAAGGACTAACTGTATAACGAATGTTGAGGAAACCAAATAATTGTATATTATAAATAAAATAACATAAATAGAGGTTAATACTTAGTTAGATATTCAATAATATTGAATATTCTCAGTGAGATAGTTTTATGATGAAATTCTTAAGATTATGTTGAACATTTTTGAAAGATATTTGTTTTCATAAGATTGATCAGCAGAAACAAAATTTTGTGTATTCAAATTATTTAATTTATAGAATTTTGGTTAACAATTTTTATTTATTGGATTTTGTTATATCATTTGGATGTCTTATAATGAATGTTTATTTTATATGTCGTTTGATATAAGTCGTACTTATATGACATTATTTTAATTTAATTTCTGAAGTTATAATTATTCAAAATAATTTTTTGAAATTAAATATGTAGAAGGCTAATATTTAAATATTTAAATAATTTCGTTTCGAAATTCAAAATATAGGATATTTCCACCCAACTGTATTACCATTCACATCAGTAATGAATTCCATGGCTGGATGAAATTTTCGGAATTTTAACGAGCAGGTTGACATTCTCTCATTTGAATGTAAATATGAATAAACCCTTACAGGTTATTTGGACCAAAATATTGCGATTGAAACAAATATAGTTTTTTACTAAGAATTTCACTGTTTTAATTTTTAATTGTTATCAAAATTTGCACCAAGGCAAAACTCTGGATTATTAAATTTATAACTTCACCTTTTTTTTAGGGGATGCCATGTGGAGCATTACAGATTACAGATGATGAAATTAAGTGATAGTCTTTTTAACGCACCTTTTTGGTGATTTTGATTAGAAAAAAGATGTAATAATCATTTTTACGTATTATTAGTTCGTGTTTGAATATGACAATTCATTCCGTTTTTGAGAAAAACGCAATTGAAGAGTTCATTGCCTCAGAAAGAGCTTTCAAATAACAAACAATAAAGAAACTTGTAGCGAAAGACTTCTGTTTCAACAGTAAAGAAGAATTGAAAACAATTTAACATAAAAAGACCAAACTGAAACTGAAGTAAAAGTTCTACCTGGCCTCCTCCGACCTCTAATTTTTGCAATAAAAGACCTCCAGATGACAATGAAAACATTATTCTATCCGTTTATAAAATTAGCCGCATTTTCATTCTTCTCCAGATTTCATCTCACGAATTCATGGACATAAACTAAGGACTTATATGTCCCCAAACATAAAAATCGAGTGGGTTGTAATCAGGACTTCTTACTGGCCACTCAAAATTACTTCCTCTGCCAATCCATCGAAGAGGAAATATGTAACTTGATGATTTATACCAATTAATTAAAAATGGGATGGAGTTCCATTCTGCATGAAGCACATTTTTCTTTATACAGTGATAATTTGTCCAAAATATTACTCAATGTATTTCGCATAAAAAATAAATAAGAATCTCCATTGAATTTAGAAGAATATATATATATAGAATATATAGAAGATATATAGCCTCAGCAGGTGGTGGCCTATAATGCAACACAAAATATTCAATTTGAACTCATGCTGAAAATGTTTTACTTTAACAGTATGCGAGTTTTTGTTTCCCAGTAATGACTGCTTCTCCAATTAAATACCCCACGTCTGGCGAAACTGGCTCCATTGGTTTTGAATTCGCAATAAAATTTCGGTCATCATTATGCTTGTTGAGAATACTTTGGCAGAACTGTAACCATCGTGACAGATCTCTTGAAAGCAAATGTTGAATCGTAGTGAAATGATAAAGGTGTTCTTGTTTTGGAATTCCAATAATTGACAACTGAGTTACTCCTGTTGCAGTTGTTGCCAGTTGACGTGAACTCATTTCAGGATTTTCGTCTACTCGGAACATAAATTTCATCTTCTTCATTAGATGTCATTTGTTTCGGACGATGACCCAAAGTTTTACTACGAAATATCCAAACGATGAAATAAATTGGCAAAAATTTTATGATTTGGTCGCCTCCTACCTGCATATAAAAATTCATCAATCTAGCTGCAGAGCGATCGTGAAAATTTTCTTCTGCATATACACAAATCATGTTCCTCATTTTTTCATTCCTATAATAATTGTGATGAGGTATTTCAATCGATATAGCTTTAAAAATGCAACAATAAATCAAAATCTCACAGCAAAAATAATTCACTGAGAAGAAGTAACATTTACCAGCAACATTCTTATGACAGTCCAAAGCATATCTTTCATAAATGACAATATTTGAAATCCCCTTCTGAGACAATGAATTCTTAAATTGCGTTTTTCTCAAAAAACTGGTGAAATTATTGTATTCAAACAGTACCTACCAATATTAGGTGAAAATGATTGTAACATCGTATTTTCTAATCAAAATCACTATCATATTTTGTCAAAAAAAGGCTGTAAAGTAATACATAAAATAATATTCCTCGTCCAAAGTTAAGAATTTCGTGCCTACTTTGATAACAATTGAGAAAAAACAGTGAAATTATTAGCAAAAATGAAAAAAATTTAACGACCTGTATGTTTTTCCACAGCAATATTTTATTGAAGCATGTTTAGTCCAATCGCCATATTTTGGTCCAAATAATCTGTCCTTAACCTATGGCCCAGCAGTTATGATTCCCTCTGTATATTCGGAATATAACTAAATACATCGGCTGGTAAATTCCAGGTTTAATGAAAAAAGCACAGCGTTTTGATCAAATTTGACTTCATTCACTAACATAGTCATATAGTCTATGTTAGGTTAGGTTAGGTTAGGTTAGGTTAGTCTATGTTAGTGAATGAAGTCATATAGACTATGTTAGTGAATGAAGTCTTCATTCACTAAAATATTCATATAGACTATTAATAATATGAATGCAGTGTTTACGTTTACAGCATAGAATCAAAGAACATAGGATGTCTATTTGGAAAAACCAAAAATCAACCGGCAGAACATTGTATAGAAAATAATCATTTTCTTAACGAGAAAGATGTCACTTTACTATATAATGTTAATGAGGGAAAATTGATGGACTATTTGGAGATTCTTTCAATCAAAAAGCATTTGAGAAAAAGGAGAATTTAACAAATTCCCAAATACTATTCGGCAACATCGTGCGCCATAAAAATACACAGATGTCCTAAGTATAATTAAAGAACCTTTGTCAATTTAAATTTAGTTCTTTTCTGTACTTCTTTGAAGATGGTCGAAAGACCAAAACACGTGTAAGGATTCTGAATAAATTGTGAAACATAAAACTTGTGTGGATTATATTAAATAAAATCATATGAATTTTGTTAGTAAATGAAATCAAATTCGATCGAAAGGATTCGATACATTTTTTTAAAAAGGATTTAACTTTGTTTTGTTGATCACCCTCTCCAGCCAAATGTCTTTCCGGCGAGTACTTAGGTCTGCGAACAAGCGAATTTACTGGAAGCCAAATATAATATAAGGAAAAGGTTGGTTCGAAAGCAATGCAAAGTATAATTCGTGCAATTTTGACATCCTAGCCAATGACTTGTGAAACCTGTGACAATGTCTTTCTCTTTGCAAAGTAGTGGATAAAAATACCGATGCCATAATTTTGTCAGCAGTTAGTTGCTTGCGCTTTTGGCGAGGTCCACTGGTTACAATCGACTGAGCTGACAATCTCTTCGATTCAGATGTAAAGCAATTAATCCATATTTCAGCTGTTGTTACATAACGACGCAAAAATCCTGTTTATTCTGCTTGAACAGCTCCAAACAATGTGCGGAATCATCTATTCGTTGTTTTCGGTCCATTATTAGCAAACGCGGCTATCTATGAGGCAACTAACTGTTCATGTAAAACAAAGTGTACACCTTCCTTTGATATCTTAGAGTACCATCTATCTCTTGCATCTTCACTTTATGGTTTACCAAAATGATTTTATGGACTTTCTTATGTTTTCTGGTGTATTATCTGTGCTCGTATCATCACGTTTTAACTCAGCAAACCACTCAGTCAGTCAATAGCGGTGGATTTTCGTGTCCAGATAATATTTATCAAGCCAAGCTTTCGTTTCAACAGTGATTTTTCCTATCAGAAAGCAATATTTTATCAACAAACAATATTCTATATTTTATAATATTTTGCAAATCTTTTGAAGATTATCTTCTGACAAAATTATCAATTTTATATTTGGGGCTCCATCTATATGTCACACCGGATTCTTATCAGCCGACATAAGATGGAGAATGACATTCCTGAATATTTTATAAAAATATGTTCAAGAAAAAGATATTATATCAATATTCATTTTGTTCAGATCATGGACTTCTTCTTTCGAAATATTATTTCATTGCTTGAGAAACGGATTCAATTAATGAGGAAATATAACTAAACGTGGTCTCTTATTTTGAAATTTTTACTAGAAAATAAATCTTAGATACCACTTCCTAAGAAAAGAAGTTCAAGCAATAAAGATATAGCACCATGCAGTGTGATCAATTAATGTGTTCTCTAAATAAGTTGAAACATATTTTCCAAATTTATCATTACTAAGCAAAGTCATAATTATTTACGGAAGGCAATTATTAGATGCCATTAAATTAGAAAAAACCTTTACAGTTTAGAGGAACACATAAGGAAATATGGTTCATTTTCAAGATACAATGATGAAATATTATGTATATTTTAAAGTGATTCTAACTGATTGACGAGCTAGCTCGAGTTGAATGATCCTTTACAAGAAGCCAGATGGAATTTGATTTCTAGTTAAGGGCTGAATTGCGTAACGAAGGACATAAATTATAGCCCACTTTTAATGAATCAATAGTTGAAATCTCTTTCAAGTTTTTACCAAAATTTACTTAAGCTTATTCAAGTAATGGTGAAAAACCTAGCTCTATATCTTAATCGAGAACAAAATAAGTAAAGAACACTGTATGATGAAAAATTTTCAATCATTTCAAAAATATATGTTATTACCTCGTCATTCACAGTTTTGATGTTGATTCATTTGAAATATATTCAATACAATCAATAATGTGTATCCAAGCATTAAAGATTTCCAATTATTTTGATGAAGTTTTCGAATTTTTTGGGTCCTTAGGATTCATGCGACTATTATTAGCCATTTGAAGTTAACTCATAAGAGTATGAGGATGGTAAAGAAAGTTCGAATCGGGGCAGTGCAACTTGCATCTTTGCAACAGTTCAAAACTCAAATAAGCCCGTATAAGTTTTGTTGATCGCTAGAATATAATCCGCAGACATACACATGTTTCGAATCTTATTGCCTTCAATCATCAGAAAGCTGTAATGTCCAACAATGCAGCTCAGCCACGCACCTACTTCGCACCTTATGAAAAAACCAATGTTTCATTAAACACTAGCGCCATCAAATGCACGCGAATTGAAATAAACGGTATTCCTAACAAGCTGATTCAAGTAACAAACATTTGTGGCATTGTTCTGATTAGAAAATTAGAAAATCATTCAAATGAGGAATAGATATATTCTATAGTAAGTGTGATGCTAATGGATGTTAGATTAAGTATAGGCAGATTATCTGATTATAGGTCAGAATGCATCACCTATCAACCAATTTGCAATTGTTTCAGTTGAGAAGTAAACTGAAAGAACCACTCAAGTTCTTAACTATTTAATCAATACAAAAAGGGAATGTTGCAGATAATTGAACTTCTGAGAATCGAGAGGTTTCTGACCCATTAAATTAATTTTATTAGGGTCGAGGCTGATTGCCCTTCACACTCAGATAAGGGAAAGAAAGATTTCTTCTATATCCTGAACGTTGCTATCTACCATTGTTATTCTCTTGAATAACAAAGTACTCTGTTTTATCTGGACAGAATTATTTTCCTCTCGCTTTTTCTAAGATAAGGTAATGCGTAAAAAAAAGAACATTTCGGGCGAAAATTTGAAAGTTTTATTTCAATACTACGAATATTCTTATTCCTGCAGTATATTTAATAATTGTTTTCAACGTTCCTGAATTCCTTAAAGTTCACTATTCATGCTGATTTCTACTAACCGATTATCTAAAATTTATCTAAATGTATTGAAATAAAATTTCACGTAGAATACCTTGAACTTGGGGTCTCCTTTTGCGAATTGATTTTTCAGATCGATGATACACGGAATTTAAGAAGTAAAATCATTTATAACTGGTTATCCATTTCGTAGTCCGGATTTCACAGCTATGTTTCAATAACATATGTCGAACAGAACTTTGAGCCGAAGCCTCATATGTTTAAAAACATTTGAATATCAAAACAGATTTAATCTGTTTGTCTTCTACAATTTTAATTTCAAAAAAATTTTTATTCAAAAACCTTTTATAATTAAATTAATGTCTACAAGAAGCACGGCTTATATTTAATAGACGTATATAATCAAAACTCAATGTACAATGTCAAATGGAATAAATAAACCAACAAATACAAAAAAGGCAATTAAAATTAATAAATAAATATTTGAAGGAGACAAAATTTTGTTTCTGATCTTATCATAATGAACACCAATTCTTTTTCAAAAACATAAAGCACAACTTAAGGACTTCTCAAAAAATATAATTTATTTGAAATATTTAAATATTCAAATAAGTTAATTCAAAAATCTCTCAAAACATGCACCATATCCTCAAAAAACAATTAGAATTCCCTCAATCTCTTCGTCGGCCCTAGATAATATTTAAAATATCAAAATCAACTAACAATCAGTATATCATACCTTAAAGTGTACCGAAACTTGCTCAAACAGGCTAGCTTTAAAAATCCAGGTTGTCAATATTCGTCACAAAATCACAGAAAACGGTAAGGTATTATATGGTTTTCTTTAAACCATTGACATTCCATAATGAGATTTATTAAATTTACTATAAAATAGAAGATAGCTTTTTACTTGATAGAAGAAATATAACAACATTTGAATATCAAAACAGATTTAATCTGTTAGTCTTCTACAATTTCAATTTCCAAAAATTTTTTATTCAAAAAACTTTTAGAATTGAGTTAATGTTTACAATAAGGACCGCTTATATTCAATAGACGTATATAATCAAAACTCAATATACAATGTCAAATGGAATAAATAAACCAACAAATATAAAAAAAGGAATTAAAATTAATAAATAAATATTTGAAGGAGACAAAATTTTGTTTCTGATCTTATCATAATAAATACCAATTCTTTATCAAAAACATAAAGCACAACTTAACGATTTCTCAAAAAATATAATTTATTTGAAATATTTAAATATTCAAATAAGTTGATTAAAAAATCTCTCAAAACATGCACCATATCCTCAAAAAACAATTAGAATCTCTTTTTCGGCCCTAGATAATATTCAAAATATTAAAATCGACTAACAATCAGTATGTCGTACCTTAAAGTGTACCGTAACTTGCTCAAACAGACTAGCTTTAAAAATCCAGGTTGTCAATATTCGTCACAAAATCACAGAAAACGGTAAGGTATTATATGGTTTTCTTTAAACCATTGACATTCCATAATGAGATATATTAAAGTTACTATAAACTAGAAAATAGCTTTTTACTTGATAGAAGAAATATAACAACATTTGAATATCAAAACAGATTTAATCTGTTAGTCTTCTACAATTTTAATTTCAAAAAATTTTTATTCAAAAAACTTTTAGAATTAAATTAATGTCTACAATAAGCACCGATTATACCGCACATATGTGTAGTTGAAGATTAACAATTTGGATCGTTTATCTACTGCTGAATGTATGAAAAATGTGAAAACTTACTACAAAAACAATGATTGCGCGCTATGTTTCGTGCATTACGGGCAGATTAGGGTCGACATAATCGTCCATCTGAGCGTACAATTGGTAACACAATGAAAAAATTCCAAGAGGATGGATCTGTTACTGATTTCTTAAAGTCCATAGATCATTAAAATGCATGCTCGACAGAAAATGTTTCTACTGTAACTGAAAGTGTTGAAGTTTTCGCATCTATGGCAGTGAAAATCCTCATGTAATCGCTGAGAGGCCATTACATCCACAAAAGTACACTGTATGGTGTGCAATTTGGTATGGTGAAGTGATTGGTCCGTACTTCTTTTAAAATGAAGAAGGTGTCACTCAATTCCCATTGCTATAGCCAACTGATTACCGATTTTTTTGGCCTGAAATCAATGAAATGGAATTGGAAGAGATGTGGTTCCAGCAAGATGGAACACAACATGACTCGTTTCAGCTTTGTTGCAAGAAAAATTTCCAGAACGCGTAATTTCTGGTTTCGGCGATGTTAATTGGCCACCAAGATCTTGTGATTTATTGGATTTTTTGTGAGGTAATGCGAAAGTTCTTGCTTATGCCGATAATCCTCAGAAGGTGATCTGAAAACCAACATCCGCCAAGTAATTGGTGAGATATTGCCCGAAATAAGCCAGCGATTCATTGAAAATTACCTAACAAGAATCGAGATCACGCCTAGGATATTTAAAGGATGTTTTATTCCACATATAATGGCATTATATTAAAATGAAAATTTGATCGATATTATAAATGAAAGAGTGCTTTATTTACGTTTACTTTCGGAGCACAAAATGGATAACCCTGTATTAAGTAGCAGTTGCAGTTATGAAGCTCCCTCATTATTTTTTTTCGAACTTTCTATGCAGTTTTTACCCAATTTCGATGAAGCTTAGCAAAAATGCTGCTACAAGGTTTTCATGATCTATCTGTGAAAACCGCATGAAAATTCATCGAGTATTCAGGAGATTAGTCGTAACAAACAAACAGATGTATCAATATTCCGAAAATTGTCTTTTTTTTGTCATTCCTAGTCGACTTCCGACAAATTTTTTCAATGTAAAGAAGTTCTACTATTTTATTATAACTATAAATGAGTTAATACTTTTTATTTTTGAAAATGAAAATAAAAGTACCTGAGTCATGCTTTCGGAAGCAGCAGAAATTAGTAGGTACAAGAACTTCAAATTTTTATCAACGGCCAATCAGATGTCGCAAGATCTCCATTGTGGAATATTTTTGCTTGTTAAGATATTTCCGATACTTGGCCCCAAAATATGGTTATTTAGACGCCTTTTTTTGAATATTTTTTTTTATCGGTATTTCTGTGAATTGATGGTTATTTGTATCTCTTTTTGCAATGTTTTTTTTTCACTTTATTTCCGAAAATTGTTTGTTAGTTTTTAGCTTTATAAGAAGTGAATGTATAATTTTAAGAGTATGTTCAAAACGTAAACTTGACAGGGCCACAGTATTGATGAAAACACCAGCGTTAACTCAATAAATTGTGGAAAAAATCTTAATGTTTTTATTATTTCAAAACAAATTTTCAACAAGTAAGGACCGATTCAATTAAATTTTTTTTACCGTTGAATAAAAATTGATTCGTTAGAGTCTAATTCCATTTAAAACATTAAAATGAGATTCATCTTGGCAGAGCTATTTATAATTCAATTTATTATACTCCCTAGGCAAGCCAAAATTTGAAGAAGTAGCTTTTCGGAGTAACTATGAACTATTCGATAAAAAATTCTTGAAACGTTAGACAAGATTAGAGAATTAAATAACCTATATTATATTATTTGATTAAACTTAATTTTCATCAAGTAAAGATCGATTCAAAAAAAAATATATCATAGAATCATAACCATAATGAACAATAATTCAATATTCAATAGATCTAAAAGTTCAGGAGAAGAAAGTAATTTCAATTCAATGATTATTCTGAAGCTATTGAAGAAATTGATTGAAAAGTCTGTTATTATCATGTCATATTTAGAGGAAGAAATATTGACTAAATATATGCAGAATTACACAGAACCTATCAAAAAAATGTGATTTCACCTAAAATAACCGAAATTTAATGAATTTAGTGAAAATTTGAATATCAAAACAAATTGAAATTTCAAAAGAATTTTTTTTTTATTCAAAAAACTTTTAGAATTAAATTAATGTCTAAAACAAGCACCGCTCACATTTAATAGACGTATATAATCAAAACTCAATATACAATGTCAAATGAAATAAATAACCCAACAGATATAGGAAAGTAATTAAAATTAATAAATAAATATTCAAAGGAGACAAAATTTTGTTTCTGGTTTTACCTTTAAGAAATACTACTTGCCTTATAAAAACATGAACACACTTAAAGGACTTCCCAAAGAATATAATTTATTTGAAATATTTAATATATTTAAATATTCGAACAAATTATTTCAAAAATCTCTAAAAAATGTGCACTATATCTTCAAAAAACAAATATAATTCTAGATAATCCCGTCTTCAGCCCTTTTTCAACATTCCAAATATCAAAATCAAAAACATAACCTACATCACTCACGTGTTAAAAGACTTAAGCTTCGAACTACAGATCAACTATATAATTCAAGATTGATCTATGTTCTAACAAAATCAAAGAACAAAGTGAGTTATTTTAAGGTTTACTTAAATTCATTGACATTCTATAATGAGATTTATTGAAGCCAAATTATAATTATATATTATATATAAAATAAAATAGAAAGGCTTTTTACTTGATAGAAGAAATATAACAAAATTTGAATATCAAAACAAATTGAAATATGTTTATCTTCTACAATTTTAATTTCAAAAGAATTTTTTTTATTCAAAAAACTTTTAGAATTGAATTAATGTCTAAAACAAGCACCGCTCACATTTAATTGACGTATATAATCAAAACTCAATATACAATGTCAAATGAAATAAATAACCCAACAGATATACGAAAGTAATTAAAATTAATAAATAAATATTCAAAGGAGACAAAATTTTGTTTCTGGTTTTACCTTTAAGAAATACTACTTGCCTTATAAAAACATGAACACACTTAAAGGACTTCCCAAAGAATATAATTTATTTGAAATATTTAATATATTTAAATATTCTAAATTTATTCTAAAAGTTTTTTGAATAAAAAAAATTCTTTTGAAATTAAAATTGTAGAAGATAAACATATTTCAATTTGTTTTGATATTCAAATTTTGTTATATTTCTTCTATCAAGTAAAAAGCCTTTCTATTTTATTGAATTTAGTGAAGTTATGTAGCCACTATCAACGACGTTGAAAATTGAATAGAAGGTCTATGATCTAAAATGCTTCTGTTAAATTTGCCATAAGACCTCAATAAAATCATTTGTGATCATTTTCATAAGAAATAGTTAGTATTTACTGAATAATGAGTATTAGAAGTAAGAAAATTTCGAAAGCTGTAACATCCAGATGAATTTTTGATGAATATTGTAACCAAAAATCAACCGAATTCATAATAAGTGTTAGCATAATGTAGAAAAAAAATCTGGTTCATTAATCAGGATAGTTAGGATTATAAAGAATTGTTATTCTCTTGAAAATATCATGAGCCTTATTTTCGAGAATGGGACTGTTCTTACGTAAGCTATGGAATTTATTCAAAAAATCATAAATGGCAGGGGGTCATGCAACGTTATAGAGTATAAAAGTAACCAAGTCTATAACCTTAAACAAGAATAGAGAAATGAGATTTCTCTATTCTTATAGAAATATAATTTTACTAATATCATCTTGTTTACTTCATTGATTCTTGATTTATTGAATATTTCATTATACGTTATTGCCTTCAACATATAAATGAAATATTCAATAAATCAAGAATCATTTAAATATTTTAATATTAGCCTTCTACATATTTAATTTCAAAAAATTATATTTAATAATTATAACTTCAGGAATTAAATTAAAATAATGTCATATAAGTACCATTTATATCAAACGACATATGAAATGAACATTCATTATAAGACATCCAAATGATATAACAAAATCCAATAAATAGAAATTGTTAACCGAAATTCTATAAATTAAATATTTTGAATAGACAAAATTTTGTTTCTGCTGATCAATCTTATGAAAACAAATATCTTTCAAAAATGTTTAACATAATCTTAAGAATTTCATCATAAAAGTATCTTACTTAGAATATTCAATATTATTGGATATCTAACTAATTCTAAAAAAACTCAAGATATGTAAAAATATTACTGAAAAACAAGTTTTAAGAGAGACTTTGCTTCGTCAGTATTCAAATTATTCATATTCAATAAAATATCAATCAACAACAAATATTTACTCATCCTTCAACAATTTTGAAAACTTCTGGTAAATGAATACTGAAAAATTCAAATGTAGTGTAAGGTCAACTATAAATAAATAATTCTGTGGTTTACCCTTGATCTAAAAGATTGAAAGACAATTCAACGGCCTCTGTTATAGCACAAGGACTATCTGTATAAAAAATGTTAAGGAAACCAAATAATTATATATTATGAATAAAATAACATAAATAGAGTTTAATACTTGATAGAAGGTATATAAAATTATTCAAATATTTTAATATTAGCCTTCTAAATATTGAATTTCAAAAAATTAAATTCAAGAATTATAACTCCAAGAACTAAATTAAAATAATGTCATATAAGTACCACTTATATCAAATGACATATAATAACATTAAATATGTAGAAGGCTAATATTAAAATATTTAAATAATTTTATATACCTTCTATCAAGTATTAACCTCTATTTATGTTAAATCAAGAATCAATGAAGTTAACCAATAAATGGAGTTGATGACCAGATTGCACAAAATTTTGCGTTTCTAAAATTATTCATAAAATACTTCTATAATAAATTTGGTGCCCAATGGGAAGCTTTAATTCATAAGGCAAATTTCATAATGATTTCTATACAAGTCAGCTCTCATTGACCGATTTTTTCGAAAGAAAAACAATTATGAATATCATAAATAAAACAAGTTTTTATAAATTTTTATGCTTTGCTAAAAAAATCAGATGTTTAGAGGGATTACCGGGTCACAGTTTATTGACTGATAAAATTTTGATTTCGCAAAAATTATCGAATATGAACATTTTTAGTGAAATGGTTTATTTTGATCAGTTATTCGTCTTGTTGAAAAACTGATCAGCTGTGATCAGCCCTTGTAGTAAAACGAAGTGAGATCATAATGATTATGATTTATGAGAAACATGCTATTTTGGAAAATACAACACTATATTTTATAGAATTTATGCACTAGGATTGTGAGATTGGACCGGTTGCATTATTCTCATGTGTAATAGAAATACAGAATGCATTGAGTTATATAAGTTATTCCTGACACAAATATAACAATCAAAACATTCTCAGTGGGTAAGCTGTGAACATTTCAAGAAATTACTGTTTTATTCTTCTAAATACAATTAATTCTCATAAAATAAAAATGCCATCAATATTATCTAATGAAACTATGCAGTCGTTTTATAAGAAGTAATCATTTCTTCATGAAATCTGAATCGATAAAATTCTGACTGTAATTAAAGAATATAATTCAAGCTACTAGACGTAGGAGCTTTCCGAAGGAAATTTTCCTGTCTATTTTTTTAATTAATTTTAACAGGTTTTATACTGTGCTACTACGCCTGAAAAATGGAGGGTATGTTGTGAAGAATTTGATTTAAATTTAAGCCGGCGCCCTTCGGTTTTCCATCAACATTGTCAGTTTTATAATCCTGTTGAGTCTAATATCATGAGTAGGATAGAAAACAGGATGTTTTGGCTGACCTGTTTGATATTCAGCGTGATGCGTCTATCTAACGGATCTGTGGTATGCAAAATAGATCAGACGACCTCTTTGCTGCTGTGCTATGCTAATCAGATCATTTGTGGAACTCCGACAGATAATGTCCTCTACGTTCAATATGCATTAAATATGTATTAGTATTATGCCGCTTATATAGGGCAAATTTAGAATTTTCATTCTGAATATGTTATGAACTGATACTATATCATGAGAACACAGATATATTTGTAGTTATTCGTATATGTTTTTATAGGAAATACAGCATCGTTCAGAGCCTAATCGCCCTCCAAAATTTTTTTAGTTTTTGCAGGAATTTTTCCAAATGCATCGCTAATCGTATATGTAGGCAGTTTCGCAATTGAGTAGAAACGGCTTTCGGTAAATATTATAGACGTTTGTGAATCACACGCAACTTGAGACCTGATTATTACATCAAAGCATTTTGCAAATATATATTTGCAATAATCAGGATCTTTACCGATAATATCAAATTATGAATTCTTCTGAGCAATTGATAAAAAAATGAATTTATCATATGAACGTGGAAATATTTTTAAAATAAATAAATATAAATATAATACATTCGTATCTCAATTTAAGTTTTAATTTTAGCAATATTTTTCAGATATTTTTTCAAGAAATGAGATTTCAGCGTACATTACAACAAAATGTTATAGTATCTGGTCGCAAATGGGCCGAAAAATTTGATGAAACTATGGATTTCAAATGAAGTCATTTTGGGTGAAACCTTTGTTCATATGACGTACTTCCTGCACATCACAGATCCATTTATTCAACTATTTTGAAGTAATCGTCTCTACCTTTTGAAAGTTCAGCATTCCTCCTTTTAAGTCCGATTCAACTATAAGTAGATTGATAATTTTTTAAATAAAATGAGAAGGAACGGTTTTTTACTTGATAGAAGGATTGTTACAAAATTTAAATATTAAAACAGATTTAATCTGTTGTCTTCTACAATTTTAATTTCAAGAAATTCTTTGAAGAAACTTCAAGAATTAAATTAATGTCTTTATAAGCACTGCTCATATTTAATAGACGTCAAAATTCATCATACAATATCAAACGGAATTAAAAAAAAACCAACAAATGCCAGGAACGAAACAAAAAATGTTTGCTTATTTATATTTTAATTTCAATTGACAGTTTATATTTGTTGTTTTTTTTTTAATTCCGTTTGATATTGTATGATGAATTTTGACGTCTATTAGATATGAGCAGTGCTTATAAAGACATTAATTTAATTCTTGAAGTTTCTTCAGAGAATTTTTTGAAATTGAAATTGTAGAAGACAACAGATTAAATCTGTTTTAATATTCAAATTTTGTAACAATCCTTCTATCAAGTAAAAAACCGTTCCTTCTTATTTTATTTTATATATAATATATAATTATATTAGGTTTTTTAAATAAAGAAATTCATGATACAGCGTTGAAGGATTTTAACTAAGGCCAAGTGCCTTATAAGCTTTTTATGATTTTCTGTGAACATAGAACCTAGAGTACCTTGGATATAAAGGTGCTCACTTATATGTCTGTTGAGGATCGTGCAGTTCTTGGATGGCACCGAGTAAGTCTATACATTGTTTAATTGATTTTATTATTTTTTATATGTGAAGTTGAACTGATCTTGTCGTAACTTTAATTATTTCTTGAGGATGTGCTACATGTTTTGAGATTTTTTGAAGTAATTTGTTTAAATATATTGAATATTTCAAATAAATTACTTTTTGAGAAGTTCTTGAAATAATGTTTTATATTTTTGAGAAAGAGTTATTTTGCATTAATATAGGATCAGAAAACAATACATTTTGTAACAAACAGGGCTTCGTAAGTTTGTCTGAAGAGTTCATTACGCATGCCTGGAACGAAACAAAAAATGTTTGCTTATTTATATTTTAATTTCAATTGACAGTTTATATTTGTTGGTTTTTTTCTTTAATTCCGTTTGATATTGTATGATGAATTTTGACGTCTATTAAATATGAGCAGTGCTTATAAAGACATTAATTTAATTCTTAAAGTTTCTTCAAAGAATTTTTTGAAATTAAAATTGTAGAAGACAGCAGATTAAATCTGTTTTAATATTAAAATTTTTTGATAATTTTTTATCATACTATCAAATGTTAGAATGAACATGGCTCTCTTGATCGTAAGAATGGAAGTTGTGAACTAACGATTGTTTGTAGTACTGAGAACGTTTGGAACGAAATCCATGTCGAAGTGACAATAAATTGGTAAAATATATTGAAAGATCGCAACGATTCATACGCCGCATATTGAAAAAATTGAAAAATATCGAAAGTTCAGGACAATGGTAAATAGGAAAAAGTTAGACTCGATCTGGTACAACAGTTGGATGTGATGGTTGCACATGACGAGTTGAACAATTTGTTGTTCTCGGATGAGAAAATTTTTTCAGTTCAGCAAGTTGCGAACAAAGAAAAGAATCGTGTTTACTTGAGTGATCGTTATTCTCTCAATCGAGACCATTTGCGAGCATATCAAAAACCGGCTTCGATGAATTTGGGTAGCAATCACACGGAGTGAACGTTCTCCACAAGTTTTCATACCAGAAGGAGTCAAAAGCGGTTACACTAAAAAGAAAAACTCTGTTTTGCTTGTCAGTCTTTAAGTAATATACAGGGTGTATATGAATAGTTGCGAAAAAATTTAGGGGGTGATTCCTTGTCAAAAATTGGGTGGGTCTTTTATATAAACTTTATTTTTTTGAGCCCCCCCTGATTAGTTACAGCCTCTTAATATGGCCCCCTGAAAAACAGTTTTTAATTTTTTTTCTTAGAAACCAAAAAACTGACAATAATTGTAACTGAATTAAAGTTAATCAAAGCTAGTCTGCTATCGTAACAAAATCACATCCGCTCACTAGATAAATTCTAATAGTTCGGAAATAATTCCAACCTCTACGACTCACGCTATCATGTTGATAAAGTTTTTTTTCAAAAACCTTGAATTTTAACCAGAAATTACAAGAGACCTTATTTGTTAAGAATGAATCAGGCTATCTGAATTTTTTTTTATTTTAAAATAGGAATACGGAAAAAAGTTTCTTGCGAAAGAAGGTTTAGGGGTAGCTTCTTCTACCCCTTACAATCATAGAGGAACACCACCAAAAGTTTTTTGAGTGCCTGCTCGTCCGCATAAAAAGTCTGCTTAATTTTATTCTTGTCAGTTTTTGGGTTTTTAAGAAAAAATTAAAAACTGTTTTTCGGGCGTCATCTTTAGAGAGCTGCTACTAAGCAGGGTTGGCACAAAAAATAAAATTTATATGAAAGACCCAATCTTTTTTTTGACAAGGAATCACCACCAAATTCTTCAGTAACTATTCATAGACTAGAAATAAATTTGGAAAATTATTCATTCCCTTTTTTTTAAAACTCACTTATGTTGGGGACAAGTTCCGTATCTAACTTTATATATTACACATGATAATGACATTTGTAAGTACACTGCTCAACAAGAGAAGTGGATTTGATAGGAATATGGAAAAATTCTAGTATTTGATAAAATAGAAAAGGGCTTTTTACTTGATAGAGAAATATAACAAAATTTGACTATCAAAACAGATTTGATCTGTTAGTCTTCTACAATTTTTATTCAAAAAACTTTTAGAATTAAATTAATGTCCACAATAAGCACCCTTTATATTTAATAGACGTATATAATCAAAACTCAATATATGATGTCAAATGGAATAAATAGACCAACAGATATAAAAAGTCATTACAATTAATATATAAATATTTAAAGGAGACAAAATTTTGTTTCTGATCTTACCTTTGCCGTTTAAAAATATGAACACAACTTAAGGACTTCTCAAAAAATATAATTTATTTGAAATATTTAATATATTTGAATATTCGAATAAGTTAATTCAGAAATCTCTCAAAACATGCACTATATCTTCAAAAAACAAATATAATTCTAGGTAATCCCTTCATCGGTCCAAAATAATATTCCAAATATCAAAATCAAATAACTATCACTATATCTCAACTTACACGTGTTGAAGGATGATTGCTTCAAACAGACTAACTTTAAAATTAAAGATGGTCTATGTTCTAAAAAAATCACAGAACAGTGTTAGGTATCTTTAAGGTTATATTTAAAATCATTGGCATTCTATGATGAGATTTATTGAAGCCTAAATATAATTATATATTATATATAAAAAGAATAGAAAAAGGCTTTTTACTTTATAGAAGAAATATAACAATTACTAGCTGTATAAATTATCTTCATGCTTAAATGCTCAATTCAAGGCTTGGTAGGTTATATTATGATGTATACTCGCAAAGATGCATAGATGAAGCTAATGTTTGGTCTACGCTCTACCGTTCCTATGAGAGTTAGATATAGATACAAAGCTATGTTGCATTTGTAAACTGTTAACCAGTGCAAGTTCCACTGTCTCGATTCGAAAAATTTTGTATTACTATACCTTATACGCCCTGAAGATTTGGATAACATGTTCGTCGGTATTCCCATTGATTTTCAAAATGATGAATTTTTGACGAAAAGAAAATTTTTTCAAGAATTGAATAATAAAGAAGAGTAACAATGAGTATATCGGGAGTACAAATTAGTTCGGTTCGTTCTTTCAGCTCAAAAATTTCATATCAAAAGATAATGACTCAAAAAATTGATGAAAATATTTTACAATACTACTTTTTTCACCTCTGATGCAATGTCCGTCTCGTAATTGAAATGCAATTTAAAACTCGGTTTTTGTGGCGACTCCATTTTCAAGGCAATTTTCGATTTCTTCGAAAGAAGTAAAACGGCGTGTTACAGTAGGAGGTAAGGGGGCGGTAAGATATACAATTTGCGTTGCAACACAGGCTCTCACCCATAAAACTGGCGTGGTCCTACCCGATTGCAGGTACGCTATCCATAAGGGTCAATACTTCAGTAATAGATCTGTGCTAGCTTTATTGGAGAGGATATAAAGGCGTGTTAGATTACTCGAGTTTGTAGATTCTGGCAGCGAGTAGAACTCCACTTGGTGAACAAAAGCATACTAGGCTCCGTTTGAAAACAAGGCTACCACGGAATGGGTATACGCCTACAGGAGTATTCGTACTCCTGGCTACCCCAATTTGTTGGACTCGTAGGGGCAATGGTTGAAAGTATGTATGCTAGGCTAGAAGGGTATTATTCCGTTCAGTAGTTCAGTAGTTTTTGAGCCTGGGTAATGACGGACTGGATTAGTAGTCTCGACCGTGCTTTGGCTGGGCTTGAATCCGAATCGGCTGGGAAGTCCACGGCGGACTTGGAACGGTCGAATGGACGGCGAAAATAAGAAGCCCCTTCGGGAGGCATTCCAAACAACTTGGGTACTGTAACTGCATAGCTAGTATAGGCAGGACGCCACCTGCCTATACTGGAAGCAAAACAGGGACTTCTTCATTTTGCGTGCTGATTATTGATATTCCAATCCATGAGAGCAGTAATCATAGGCCCAGCGGGTGGGTAGATCACTTTAATCACAACTGCGGAAAATTCCATTTGATCGTTTCTATAAATTTTTTGACAACTTTTGCGATGTGAGACCGAGCGTTCTCATGCAAAAGAATAACTTAATCATGTTTATTCTCATATTCTGGCCGTTCTTCTCGTAATGTACGGTGCATACGAAGTCATTGCAGTCTATACCGATCACACATAATGGAGTCACCAGTTTTTAGCAGCTCGTAGTATACAACGCCTCCTTGGTCCCATCAGATACCCAGCATAGCCTTTGAATCATGAATGTTCAGCTTTGGTGTTGATGTGGAGGTCGATGGCAACGATTGGTCGGGTAAATCGTAATTATTTTTTTGGGTTGTCGTAGAAGATCCACCAATTACCAAGTGTAAAAAAACTGTTTTCTGCCTCTGAAATAGCGAGAAAATAATTGCCTATCCATATCTCTGGAATCAGGCCCATATATTTCAAACAGACACTGCTTGTTGGGTCACATCCAATATAAGTGCCAACTCTTCTTGAGTTAGACACGGATCTTTATAGAGTAAGGTATTTAATTCATCATCTTCGAATTTTAATAGCTCTCCTGGGCGAGGTCCATCTTAAAATATCAAATCAACACCAATCTGTCTAAAACCGTGGCAATCACGGTTTTAGAACTCTCTTTTGAAAATGGGCCGAATCAATTTGTATTCTCCATATTATTTCTTCGGTTCTGGAATCACATTATTTCACACTGTAATTTTTTCACTACTGTATACTAGGACCGACCACTGAAACGTAGAACAAAACGTGAAAGAGATCATTGAAAAAAGATTTTTCACAAAATCAAAGCTTCAGGATTTCTTGTACTGTCTTCAAGATTGTACCTGGGACAATATTATGTTAGAGATTAATCCAGATAGAGCCTATGGACTTTTCTATGATACATTGAAGTCAAGAATAAACCAAATATTTCCATTGAAAAAATGCAACTCAAAAAAAGGGCTCAAAAGGATGTGGATCACTTCAAGAATAAAGAAATCAAGCAAACATAAAAGAGATCTTTATGAAAAAATGTTGGACGGTTTAATATCACAGGAGTACTACAAGAAATATTGAAATATATTGAAGCAAATAGTTAGACAACCAAAAAAAATGCAGAAATGACATTCATAACAAATTTTGAAAATAAGACCAAAGCTTGATATTGATAAATAAGACAACAAAAAATGAAAGTGATAAAGACAAATCATTATTCAAAGCATTTCCAGAAAAATCAGAGGAGGATCTATTAAATGAGATGAACGCTTTCTTTCTGAAGTCTGCTCAAAGTCCTGATATAAGCTATAAAACGGCCACAGAGACTATTAGGCCACACCATAGTAGCATTTTTCTGGGTCCAGTAGTGGAAGAGGAAATGCTAGGTTATATAATGCGCTTAAAAAACAAGAAAATAGTAAGATAAGATGAAAAACCTGTTGATTTACAAAAAACCTTTGCATCAATACTTGTGAAACCTTCTTCTCATATAATCAATCGAATATTGCAAGTAGGTGAATATCCACAGGCACTCAAAGAAGCTTTGGTTAAACCAATTCACAAGAAGGGAAATAAGAACATCTATGATAACTATCGCCCTATATCAATATTATCTAATATCAACAATATTTTCGAGAGAATAATTTTTGATAAGATCTTACATTTTTTTTAAATAAATAGCATCTTGGTTAAGCAGCAATGTGGTTTCAGGCAGGGAAAATCTACAATAAATGCTATGTATCAGGTACTAAATTCAATCATAAAATCGTTGAATAAAAAGCAAGTGAAAGCAGCTCTTTGTCTTGATTTGACGAAAGCATTCGATAGTGTGAATCATAATATCTTACTGGAAAAAATGGGAAAATATAGAATAAGAGGAGTTTCACTAGATCTCTTCAGATCATATTTAACAAGAAGAACTCAAAAAACCACAGAGCGAGAAATAAATTGCAAACAACTAATATCAGATGCCCTACATGTTGAGAGAGGTGTACCACAAGGCTCAATATTGGGTCCTCTACTCTACATAAACTATACTAATGATTTAATTCATGTAACATCCAATGATACGGTTATGTTTGCTGATGATGTATCGATGATTTTGTCTCGTAAGACTGAATGCAAAGATCAGCTTGACTGTGACTTGGAAAATCTTGATAAATGGTTTAAAAGCAATGAATTAGTAATAAACATCAATAAAACAAAACTGCTTGTCTTTAGGGATATAAATCAAGATGCCACCTTTCTTGGGGATATATATCGATAGGGATTTGAGTTGGAAAACACAAATTGAACATCTATCTAAAGGTATTACAAGATATTGCTATGCTTTCAGGATATTGACCGATACAATTAGTGAAGAGGCGGCCCTGACAGCTGATTATGCTTATGTACAATCAAAACTCAGATACGGAATAATTTTCTGGGGTAATTTTGTTGAGGCTGAAAGAATATTCATAATGCAGAACGGATGCTTGAGAACTATCTTCAAAATGAAATACAATGAGGGCTGTAGAAATATATTTATCAATAATAACATATTGACATTGTACAGTCTGTTTATTTATGAATGTGTAATGTATGTAAGCAACAACTTCAATGATTTCAAAGATTTACTGCTAAGTTATAAATACAATACCAGAGGAAAAAGTTATCTTAGTAGAGAAAAAACTAATTTTAGTTATATACAAAGGAATGCTGTATATTTTATAATCACAGTCTAGAATAAATTTCCTCAAAATCTTAAATGCATGCCTATTGCAATTCAAAAAAAAAGTTTAAAATGTTTTTGGTTAGAAAAAGTTATTATAGTGTTGGTGATTTTTGGGAAGATAGGGATTTTGGTCCTTTATAATATTGATATGTATTGACGTGATCTACATCTGTTGATATTTGATCAAATAAAGGATATTATTTTTATTATACCTCCCGACATTCATCTTCAAAAAGAATAATGGATATATTAAATTTTCCATCATACATATGCAGATGAAACTTGTCGAAAAACAAGTCATTAAAATGTCGTCGACTCTGTTCTATTGCCCAAAGATATCTGCATGAACGTTATTTCGACGTCAACCGTGAATGTGAAACGCATGTTGGTTAACGATCGCAAATGATATGTATGCTAGCGTCTGCTCGCAGTTTCATTAGAAAACACCCCTATAGTATTTAGTCTGAAGAAGCTATTAACTCTTGAGCCTGTGTTTGTTTTATTTCTCCTTTGCGTCAGGATAGTTGAATGTTTTGAACATAATATGACTTGTGGCCCTTCCTCGTCCTCCTTTATGTGTGTAAAGTACCGATCATTTTACCAAATATATAGTTCATGCTGGACGTACAAAGCTTGGTGATCATTCTTCAACTGCATCGAAAGCTTCCACTTTAAAGAAATCTTCAAGTATCCAACCAAATAACTGCTGAAAATGCATTCTTTCCAACAGTCGATATAAATGATAATTCAAAATCAACTTTATCACAAACTGCAAAAATTAATCTCGTCTGAAAAAAAATAGTTTCACCTAGTATCAAGAAACTAATAAACAGACATTATAAAATAAATTCAATAACATTAGAAGTGTTAAACCAAGAAAGAATAATTTCTTCAAATTAATTCAATTTTAATGACAGTAAAATGAGGAATTTGGAAGCATCTTATGGTAACAATGTCAACATTTCATCCTCAATAATTTTTAGCGGACAAAATTTTTTCTCTTAGTTCTTTATGAAGAAACCAAGCGCGACTTTAACAAATACTTTAGTTCTGAGAGGTCGGTGTTATTGTTATGGTTGAAGACTCTGATAGGGGTTGAGAAAATTGCATCCTTCTTTAAGACAATCGTGTACTTTGAAAGTCGAGCAATAGATAGTGCCAGCCTCGATTATTTTTCATTTTAATATAAATTTCATATATTTATGTTTGTTACTTCCATTTCTATTCAGATAATATTTTTTGTAATTTATAGAGAATATTTATCTCATTTCTAAATTTCTTCAATGTTGTCACCTTGATTTTGAGATTCTAAGTTCAAATTCCATATACCGATGAAATGTCTCTCTGTTTTCTTTACTATCACGCACATTGTAACATAACATAACCTCAAGTCAGTATTTTGAAATAAACTCATATTCTGTTATTGTGCACAAAACAATTTTTTTTTAATTACCAGTGCAGGTTTAAAAACTCTACAGTTCAATGAATGGAAACAAATGCAGGGATATAATTGTTGACTTTTGAGGTACTAATTTGTCCTTTCATGATATTAGTGGCTGTCTTAATTGTAGTGCAATGACGCTTAGCTAAGGTGTTGTTTATTAAATTGGTGGAGGCACAATTTTATAATAACTCTGTTTGTGAATAAATTAACACGTGGTTTAACTAAAGACTAAATTACTACATTGTATGTACATCGAGCGAACTTACTATCTATATAAAAGGGGGAAAGAGTAACTGAACTCAAGCGTAGACCTTAAATTTCGGTCACAGAAAATGTACAGAACGTGGAGTGAGGAGTTCTTCTTCAAACTTTTGGTATACATTCACAACACCCCCACTTAACAAAAGTTTACAATAACAATAATCATTTAGTTGTCCTTATTCTAATTTCTAGACATTGTTTTGCTTCATCTAAATTTTTAACTTCAAATTGATGCTTAGGATTTTCATAGATAAAATCAATTTCATTTTGGTCCGCAGGAAAAACAAAGAAATCATCTACATAGAGAGCGATCACAGACAATTTATCCCTATTTTGCCTTATATACAAACATGGCTCAAATTTGGCTTTTTTGTAACCGATTTCTGATAAAAAATTGTCTACTCTTTCATTCCATGCCCGACCAGCCTGCTCCAAACCATATATGGCTTTCTTCAGCTTGTAAACCATTTTAGGGTTTTCCTTTGAAATAAAACCCTCAGGCTGTTTCATGAAAACGTTTTCTTTCGAAAAACCGTAAATAAATGCAGTTTTCACATCTAAGTGTATAATTTTTAGATTTAATCTACCCGCTAATCATAATAAGAGTCTAAACGTTGAGTGTATCACCATTAAAGGTTTCGCTATAGTCAATCTTCTTATAGTCTTCTTTCTGTGTATAACCTTTGGCTACAAGCTTTACTCTGAACTTCCTTTTATTCTCATGATCACTCTTTACTTTTAAAACTCACACTTTACCACTTTACTGCCGTCTGGTAGATTCACGAGCACCCATATGTCATTCTCATGGAAAGACTGGATCTTTTCCTTCATAGCTTGCATCCACTCATCTGAACTCGGCCTTAAAAGCGCATCGCTCACTGTCTATGGAATTTCTATTGATTCTAGAATTCCATCAGAATCGGATAAACCATTGAAATAGATGACGAAATCTTCAAATCTTTTCTTCTTTTGCCTTCTTTTTGAGATTTCCGTACACCTGTTTCTACTTGATTGTCTATCAGTTGGTCAGGAATATATTCAACATCAGATGAACCAATTTCATGTGGTGAAGTTACGTCTGTTTCGAAAGAACATGATTCAGATTCTTCCCCCACCGAAGTTGGTTCCCCCACTGAAATTGATTCCTGAGGTGATTCTTCTATGTTTTTCAGATTTGGTTCAATAATGGTAACACCACGGCTGACGATGTCCTTCCTACTAACTGGGTTAAAGCACCTGTAACCCTTCGTTGTCTCGTCGTATCCTACCAATGTATGCTTTACTGATTTTTGGTCCCATTTCATCCTATTTACCTTAAGCACCTGAACCATCGCTGTGCTTCCATATAACCTCAAGTGGCCAAGATTCGGTTTTCTTCCGTCCACAGTTCATAAGGCGTTTTTGTTATCTTTGAACTAGCAGAACGATTTTTTAAGTAACAAGCCGTATTGCAAGCTTCGGCCCAAAGATATTTACTTAAATCATTATCAAACAAAAGACATCTCCTCTTTTCAACAGGCGGTCTGTTGAATCTTTCAAACAATCCGTTTTGTACAGGAGTGTGGCTATCTGTTGTTTGATGGATGATGCCGGAATGTTGCAAGTGTTTATCAAAATCTTCAATACAATACTCGGTCCCATTATCGCTTCTGAGCATTTTAATTCTAGTGTTTTGCTGATTTTCTATCAAGCTTTTGAAGATCTTGAATTTTTCGAATACCTTAACCTTCAAAAAGTAAATGAAGCACATCCTTGATGTGCTTCATTTACTTGAATTTTAAATTTACTTGAATAATTCTGATTCTGATTTGCTAGGATAAAATACGTTGTCGCCCTATTGTAATAACTTGAACTCACCCCACCATCTCCATTGCAAGCAAACCGAGGTGATCCTAGAGTTTCTTATTTATTTTGTTTTGTTTATTTTTCGATTGAAGTCAAAAATTTTTTTTAATTATAAAATTGAGAATTTGATAATTGGGGCTAGAAAATAGAATTCTAGGACATGTCTTCGTCTATGAAACAAAACAAAAGGTATTCATTGGCGAATGAAAATGTATTTACAGTTTAAAATAAATATATTTTTTAATTTTCATTAATCTCTTCCTGCAATTATGCTTTATAATAATCTAGTTATATTGTTGTTATAGAATTGAATTTTTTATATTATAGGACTTTTTTCTTTTGCTAGTTAAATTTATTTCATAATGTCGTTTCTTTGTTTTTTCTTATTATACAATATAATTTTTAGTTCAAGTATCAGAAGGTGTTGAGGTTTTCAAAGAATTTTAGTGTATGTTTTCATCAACGGGATAACAGATCGAAAAATGGTATAATAGAAAAAAATAGCGAAAAGTACTGACGTGAAGTCAAAAACTTTTCCACGCTTGTTCCCCTGAAAATTTGGGATTTGGAAATTATTCCTTGACAAAAATACACATGATGGACAAAAATACAGAATTCTGTGTTCTGTCATCCGGAAGTCGATTAACATAATTTTTGGCAATTTGGGGACTCCTAAAAAACCGAAAATATCATAAAAAATAAAAAATAGATTTCCTTTTTTCTTCTTCCTTCCATCTGCATTAACATTTTGGCAATAATGAATGAGATAAAAATATTTTGAACAAAACTACTTTTTCCCGAAATCAGATGAGGATAAAATTTGAGAAATCTCGTAATTTATCTTCACGAAATGATGTTTTCCTTTTATTATTTCTCATCCCAATACTAAACTTAAACTCGATGGAATTTGTACTTGAAAAATAAATTTCAATTGAGAATAATGGATGGTGGGACATGTAGGGTTTAAATGCTTTTTTGTTTTTTCATATTGTTTTTGCTTTGTTATTCCGAGCTTTTTATGTAATTCAATCATGTATTGCAAACGAATTTTGATTTATATTTGATAGATTCGGTCTTCACTTGGTGGAAACTCATTTTAATTAAAAAAATGTATATATGACAGCAATTTATTGTACTGTACTAGACAGTACAATGTAATACCTGAAGAAGCCGCATCGTGGTGAAACAATTGTTGTATTAGTACAAACATTTTTGTGGAAATAAATTACTGTCATATATGAATTTTGATTTGGTTGGTACCGGAGGATATAATTTCTTCAGTCAGAATAGAGTTTGTCGCCGTGGCGGTGGGGTGGGTGTTTTTCTCTAGGAAAGCATTGAGGGTAGGGTTTTATTTGCTGGGTCACATGACTTACTGAAAGTGTTGTTTATAGGCTCCCAAATTCTGAAATACAACAGTTTTTTTCTTATATGTAAGATTTCGTGAGTAAGATTTTCACAGAACACGATAACATAGTATGATTGGGAGACTTCAATATTAACATGTTGGATGTAAATATGAATCCATTAGTATCGGGTGTACTTTTTAGAGTCCTAGAACTTGAAATTCAAATAAAACACATTTAAATTAAGATTGACGCCATTTTTTTTATTTGAAAGATAATTTTATGACATTTATGTTTTGAAAATAATTTCCGACATATGTTCACCACGACTAGCTCTGAGGAACACCGCATTCGACCAGACCAATTTTAGAACACTTTTTCGGGTAATTCAGGCCTTATTTAATCAATTACCCGAGTTATGTTGGCTTCCAAAGCGTCTATTGTTTCTGGTTCACCAGCATAAACCAATGACTTGACATAACCCCAAAGAAAATAATCCAGTGGAGTTATGTCGCATGATCTTGGAGGCCAATTAATTGGATCATTACTCGAAATAATGTTATCGCCAAATCTTTCTTTCAATAAATCAATTGTTACGGTAGCAGCATTAGGTGTAGCACGTGTGTTTTTTTAGAGTGATAGAACATTCGATAGCGATAACTATGATTTGACAGAAGGAAGAAGCCATGTTGTTTTGACATTTCTGTTCAGTAAGCATTGACAAATTATCAATAAAAGACTCGCGCCACAACAACATTCACAAATTGTTGAAATTTATTTTCAAAATCAGTGTTCCATTCGCCAAACTTATAGAGCACTTCGTGAAATTTATGGTTTACATAATCGTTCATCAGAGCAGCTTATTCGTCGAACTATCGGTAGATTTCGGACAACATTTTCTCTACTCGATGCAACAACAACAAGACAAAGAACTGTACGTTCAGAAGAAAATATCGCTACTGTAAGTCATAGTGTTAATGATGATCCAGATTTGTCTATTCGTCGGCGTTAACAACAAATTGGACTCTGTGCATCCCACACATGGAAAATTTCGCGTGAAGATCTTGGTCTACATCCATACAAGAACCAACTTGTTCAAGAACTAAAGCCACTTAACCATAATAAGCGTCGTTCGTTTGCTGATTGGACCCTAGAACAGCTTGAAGTTGATCCTTTTTTTATCGTAAAATTGTGGTTAGTGATGAAGCTCATTTCTGGTTGAACGGCTTTGTAAATAAGCAAAATTGCCGTATATGGACCGAAAACAATCCTCAAGAAGTTCTACACGTTCCATTGCATCCTGAAAAATGCACTTACTGTATGATATGCTTTACACACTGGAGGCATCATCGGTCCATATTTCTTTAAAAACGATGCAAGAGCTAATGTTACAGTGAATGGTGCTCGTTACAGATCGATGATCAATGATTATTTGTCTCGAAATTTGAATGGTATCGACTCAGAATTGCTTTGGTTCCAACAAGATGGTGCTACACCTCATGCTGCTACCGTAACAATTGATTTATTGAGAGAAAGAATTGGCGAATACATTATTTCCAGAAATGGTCCAATTAATTGGCCTCCAAGATCATGCGACATAACTCCACTGGATTATTCTCTTTGTCAAGTCATTGGTTCATGCTGATAAACCAGAAACAAAAAAAGATTGGGAAGCTAACATGTTATTATTGAAATAAGGCCTGAATTACTCGAAAAAGAAGTCCAAAATTGGTCCGGTCGAATGCGGTTCCTCAGAGCTAGTCGTGGTGGACATATGCCGAAAATTATTTTTGAAACATAAATGTCATAAAATTATCCTTCAAATAAAATGTGTTTTATTTCAATTTAATGTTTTATCACTCTAAAAAAACACCCGATACTTCTTGATTTTAGCAAGGCCTTTGACCTAATAAACCACCAAATTATGTTGTCCATTTTACATTATTTGTTGAGGCATCTGGAATGATGGAGTCTTTTAGGTAATCGTGTGCTGCGGAAAGTTTATGGGGAAAAATTTTCTGATTGGATGAATTTGCTTGCAGGAAGTATATTGGGACCGATAATGTACACAATATATATCCAGATCTCCTTGTTTTCTGAGTCGCTGTCGATACCAATGCTATACTGACGATATTCAAATTTATTATTCTTTCCCTGAGGATGATATTGAGTTTGCTGTGGGGGTTTTCAATGGCGAATTAGAGTCATTTTGAAACTCATGTTGAACCCGGACAAGTCAAACGTTTTGATTTTGGAAATGATTCACAAATAGACAAAGTGAAAAATACGGCAACAGTAAAGCTCAGTGAATTCTCCCTTCCATTTTCTGACACCGGTAAAAGTTTGGGGCTTATATTGGACTCGAAGTTTCGATTCAGGTAGCATGTTACATCAAAACTCAGATTGGCGGACTCAAGAGTATTTATGTTCAAAAGCATTATTTACCGATGAAAACTAAAACAGTTCTCCTTGAGGATCTTGTGCTTTCTCATTTTAATTTCTGTTGCTCGGTATATGTTCTTTGCTTGGATTCCAACTGCCTATATCTGGTCCATAAGGTTCAAAATTCTTGTCTTCGGCTTCTTTGCGGCGTAAAAAATAGAGAGAACATATCCCTTTCATTAAAAGATCGGGTTGGCTTAATATGACGAAAAGGGCAAAATTATACATATCTATTACTTCTATTTCAGAGTCTTCAAATTTAAAAACCTCTCGAATGTTCACACGTTGAATTCAAGGTTGAAGGCCCAATTATTCCTAAACATAAAAAATAAATATTTGAAAAATCATTTTCCTTTAATATTGTTTATTGCATGAATGCTCTGGATTCACTGGAGTTGGATCGGTCCCTCCCTTCTTTCAAAAATTAATTAAGATCTGCGATGCTTCTTGAGCAATGTCAACTTGTCTGATTGATATAATCTTTCCTTTCGAAAATTTATATGTATGGTCCGGGTTTGCTATCTTTCATCCCTTGTCTATCCTGAAGTCTTAGTATGCTGCTTCATTTTGCTTTCAGGATTGTTTATGATTACTAATTGTGTATATTTTGGTATGATTCATAAGTGTTCACGTTAGTTATGTCATTAAAATGGAAAACCAATTTACGGCCAGAGCAGAATCCAGTATGGAATTTTGATAACCAGGTCCTTTGTTGTACACTCAGAGATGAATATTATTTTATTTATTATAATAATACTTATGTATGTTTGAGTGATACAAACAATAAATATAATTACTCTTACTCTTATAATTGAGAAACCGTTCAACCGATGCTTTCCATTCTTGAACATGATTGATTATTCAGATTTTAAATCTGTCCTGGAAATTTCAAGTCTCTAGGGTTTTTGTTCAGAAATAAACCTTTTTCCTTCCAGTCATCCGATGTTTATGAAGTTAGATACGAATCTTCATGTTATTATCATACATTCAAAAATCAGATTTTATTTTGATTGGTTCAGTAGTTTCGGAACTGCTTTCTTTTCCAAAGTTATCGTATTTGCAAATCGGCTGGACATAATTACTTTTGATAAAAGAAAAACAAATATTAACTTCCGCTATTTCATTGATTTTCACAACAATTGTTTCGTCAAACCATGACTACATTAGGTCAACTGAGTACAGTTTAAATACTCACCTGATGAAGTCACGGTATGACGAAACAATTGTTGTGAAAATCAATAAGATGGCGGAAGTTAATATTTGTTTTTCTTGTATTGAAGATGAATTTCCATCAAGTAAAGACCAAGACAATTAAAAATAATTACTTTTGACTTCGGATTCTTTATAAGTGAGCCCAAACTAGTTGAGATAATTTTCGGCTGAGAATTCGAAAATTACAGACCATAGCACGCTGTTTCACAGAAGAAGAAGTGCGAATATTAATAAATTAAATTATAATCTTAATTATTCTATTATTCTTCACGACAGTACCCAATAAAATTATTCTGGCAATATCGAGATAATTTTTTTTTGTATTAGGTAAAAATATAGAATTCAAGCCTTAGGAAGCGGAATTACACTGAACTCTTGGATCACCTTACCTAGTGACGTGGCTGTGATAGAAACATGATTGATTTTGAGTGAACGATGAAGGATTGTTCAGCCCCATTCATTTTCGAATACGGCTGAGAAATGATAGAGGGATGTAGAGTGGTTTCCGGGACGTAATATAATAAACAAAATGATGAATTACGAAGAAGAGAAAGGTTTTCATATAAACTTGTGTTTGCGGATATAATCAACCAATTGGAATACCGCTAGAACTTTAGGACGCCAAAAACTTTGGAATATTCTTGAATATTTCTGGAATCATATAACTAAACAAGAAAAGCTCTTCATAATACTTTATCAAATGTTTTAAATTTTGATGTTTTGATACGAAAATTCAAACAAGATAGTTATGATAAAACATCCCTGCTTCATTACTTCTTTTGAAGAAATAATTTATTATTATTATATATATATATATATATATATATATATATATATATATATATATACAACTTAAATTTTCTTGAATCCTATTATAGATAATAATGTTGGAGTTTCTTAGGATATTGGATTCCACAAACAAAACAGGAAAGTACTATTTATATTAATTAAAACGACGTTGCGTCCTCGGTTCAGGACATTCTCAATTTCATTAGCATACAAATTAAAACTTTCCAGTCATCTGACAAGTATGTAAAAAGATATTGCAATAATGAATATATAAAATAGAATAAAGAGGTGATGTACCTGAGTACAAAATTATTATTATTCCGAAGTCAAATAGTAAAATAAAGATGTATTTTCACTGTTATGCAGTATCGTCTATGTGTTAGTTATTATAATATAATGGCGTGAAATGTCGGTGTTTTCAATATTTCTGTCAAATATCTCCGTATGTGCTACAAAAGAAATCACCAGCAGTTACAGGTGGTCGCGAATACAATAAGTGATGTTGAAAAATTTTTCCTTTCAAGGTTGTTAGATTTTAAGCATTTATCTTTATATGATGGTGTCATAAATCTAGCTCAAATTCCTAATATCGGTTCTATCATTCATGGCATTTTTATTTTTCTTTATATATATCATTTCCTTTATGTTCCTTTTGTCACTATTAGTCTCGTATGCAAGAATCTTCGTATTTTTGAAGTCTGAATTGTGGTTGTCTGTTATTATATGTTTATTTAGTGCTATGCTCGAGTTTTTCATGTATTTGTGTCCATTTAGTCTGTTGTTCAATAGATGTGATGTCATTCCTATATGTACCTTCTCACAATCGTTGCATGGTATACTGTAAATTAAGTTGAATTGTTTCATAGGTGGTATTTCACTTTATAATGGTGTAAAAAATGTCTTCAGTGTATTATTTGTTTTAGGGCTTATTTGTAAATTATGTACTTTCAGAATTTTACCTATATTTTCAAATAAGTTTTGTACATATGGAATTGAGATGTATTTTTGTTCCTGACTATCTTTCCTGTTTCTCATCGTGTTGTAAAACCTGTGCGTTCTTTGTTTGATGGTCTTATTGACTAGATCTATCGGGTAGTTGTTATTGGTTAATATTCTCCTAACTTTGTTGAGTGTTTTTATTCGTAAACATGGGCTAGTTAGGGTAATTGCACGGTCTGTATGCCTATTATGACACTTCGTTTTTGGCAGAAAGGATGATCTGATGAAAAGTTTAAATATCTGCCCGACCAGGTTGTCTTTGTATACCATTGTGTGAGTATGATATTATTCTTTCTAATTAGGGTTATATCTAGAAAATTGATTTTGTTGTTATTTTCTTTTTCTTTTGTGAATTGTATCTCCTCATTAAAACTATTGAACTCACTTAATATGTCATCCGTCTTGCCTTGGGGAACAGCCATGATGCAACAGTCTACGTATCTTCTGTAGAATAACAATTCAACCTTCGATTTCTCGATTATAAGTTTTTCCACCAATTCCATCACCAGTTGTGCAATAGGGCTTGAGATTGGTGAGCCATGGCACATCCATCTATTTGTTGGTAGAAATCACTTTTGTATTGAAAATAATTTGTTGACAGTGCTAGTTCGACTGCACCGAAGAATTCTCCACAAGGTAGAAGTGTATTTCTGTAGTTCAGCCCACTTCCTGCTCAATGCATCCTTTACAAAATGGTTAGGGATGTTAGTATATAGGGAAACTACATCTAAGGAAATAAATAAATAATTATCAGGTATCGTAATTGTGTTGACAAATTCTTTGAGAGAAAAACTGTCCTTTATGTAGAACTAATTTTTTCCTCTTATTTTAGATATGATGTCGGCTAAATACTTAGATAGATTATAGAATGAGGACTGGATACAGGAAACTATTGGTCTCAGAGGAATATTATCTTTATGGAGTTTAGGTAGACCGTAAATTTTTGGAGACGTAGCATTATTTATCTTTAACCGTTTTGCTGCGTCAATCGAAATATATTTTTTTCCTGCCACTTTTTTATCACTTTATTGTTTCGTAATTGGTATTTGTTTGTTGGATCTTGTTTAAGCTTTTTGTAGACCTTGTCATCCTGTAAGAGTTGCAGCCTATTCATGATAACAGTTTTATTGCTCTTATCAGGTTTTAAAACGATAGAATAGGCATAACAAACCGAGCAATTACCCTAACTAGCCCATGTTTACGAATAGAAACACTCAACAAAGTTAGCAGAATATTAACCAATAACAACTAGCCGATATATCTAGTCAATAAGACCATCAAACAAAGAACGCACAGGTTTTACAACACGATGAGAAACAGGAAAGATAGTCAGGAACAAAAATACATCTCAATTCCATATGTACAAAACTTATCTGAAAATATAGGTAAAATTCTGAAAGTACATAATTTATAAATAAGCCATAAAACAAATAATACACTGAAGACATTTTTTACACCATTATAAAGTGAAATACCACCTATTCAACTTAATATACAGTATACCATGCAACGATTGTGAGAAGGTATATATAGGAATGACATCACAACTATTGAACAACAGATTAAATGGACACAAAAACATGAAAAACTCGAGCACAGTACTAAATAAACATATAATAACAGACAACCACAATCCAGATTTCAAAAATACGAAGATTCTTGCATACGAGACTAATAGTGACAAAAGGAACATAAAGGAGATGATATATATATATATATATATATATATATATATATATATATATATATATATATATACATAATGTTGGAGTTTCTAAGGATATTGGATTCCAATCATATTCCATATTCCACATTCCAATCATATTCCATCATATATATATATATATATATATATATATACATTCTGTCAAGAAAGTACCGGGAATTATCGATTTAAATCTGGCGGGGCAATGAGGCAGGTGAAAATTTTTTTTCCTAGGTTGGTACCACTGTCCTTAATTACTATGCCAAGCTTGAGCGGGATCTGTCAACTAGTGTGTTTGCAACAGCTGATTAAGTCAGTCGATGTCAGAGTGCGTGCCGATTTTTACTATGGGTGATTACGTTGAGCAAAGAATTTGTTTAAAGTTTTGTGTTGCAAATGAATTTTAGTGTGCCGATGCATTGAAAATGTTGCAAAAGGCCTTTGGTGATAATGCTCTATCGAAAACTCGTGCATATCAGTGGTACAGAGCCCTCAAGGACGGTCGTGAAGTGGTCGCCCATCGACGGCTTCGATCGAAGAAAACGTCGATAAAATTAAGGAAAGGGTGCTGGAAAACCGTTGTACCAGCTTGAGAGAGATAGCACATGATCTTAAGATATCCCACGAGTCCGCACGTACGATTTTGATTGATATTTTGGGCATGAGAAAGGTGGCCGCACGACTCGTACCGAAAGATCTGAATTTTCTTCAAAAACGTCATCGCGAACAGGTTGCTTCAGACATGCTGGATCGCTGTAATTCCGATTCTACATTCATGGAACGCATTATAACTGGTGATGAGACCTGGGTCTACGAGTACGATATGCAAACAAGCCAGCAATCATCGGAATGGATGGCAAAAAATGAGCCGAAACCGAAAAAACCACGTCAAAGCCGCTCGAAAATGAAGGTGATGCTCATTGTTTTCTTCGATATCCGTGGCGTGGTGCACTACGAATTCGTTCCAGAGGGTCAGGCGGTAAACAAGGAGTATAACCTAGGCGTTATGAAACGTTTGCGTGAGCGTATCCGTAAGAAGCGGCCAAATTTGTGGGCGAACAACTCATGGATTTTGCATGACGATAACGCGCCTTCTCACCGAGGTACGATTGTGACTGACTTTCTCACCAAAAACTCAACAAACGTGCTTCAGCAACCACCGTATTCGCCGGATTTGGCTCCCTGCGACTTTTTCCTCTTTCCAAAACTAAAATTGCCCCTTCCTGGCACCCGTTTTGAGTCGATTGAAGCCATAAAACAAAATTCGGCGCGAGAGCTAAAGTCCATCCCGGAAAGCGCCTATAAAAAATGTTTCGATAAGTGGAAGTGCCGCTGGCATAGATGTATTGGGGCAAATGGGGCCTATTTTGAAGGCGACCCAATAAATTTTGACGATTAAATGTAAAAATGTTGTTTTAATTGAAAATTCCCGGTACTTTCTTGACAGAGTAGTATATATATATATATATATATATATACAATAGCATTACATAAATCTGACATCACAAAACATCCTGAACGAGGCGCACTAGCAGCACATGCATTCAACTTGGACCACAGAATAAATTTTAAGACGTGAAGGTGTTGAAAACTGAGAGAAATTGTAAGAAGAGATTGGATTTGGAAATGATAGAAATTAATAAACGAAAAAATTATATCCATGATAAAACAGATACAAACATTATTTGTTTTAAATTTCTGGACGATGTTTTGTATAATAGCTAAGCTGAACTTCTCAAATAACATCACATTCAGTAAGCAAATTACCTTGGCAGATTTGGAGTCACAAGCATACATTGCATTCACAAGAAAATGTGTAATATACCTTTTTTGGTAGTAAAACATAGTAATTTCTACAATTTGTTTTAATTTTGACAAATACTGTTAAGCTTTGGAACTCAATTTTTCGAGAAAACTATAAAACGACGTAGCAGACGAAATGTTATTCAGCATGCAATTTTACAGTGCTGAGATCACGTCGTTTTGTTACAAAGTAAAATATTTAATTTTCCAAAATATACAGCTCCATAACCCGAAAAGAAATTAATATCTTGAATTGATATCAAGAAATACGTTACCTGAATGTTTTAATGGAAATACTCATCATATAAATCAAGTATCCCACAATTTGAAATCCAAAAGAAGAAAATCGAAGTGGGCTGTGAATGCAGAAACTCCCAGAAATAATATTTTCCGAGAATCCAATACATATTCCTGAAACGCAGAAAGGATACTTGAAAGGAACTTACAGAGTAATAAATAAACTTACGAAAGGCAGAAATACTTTTAATTTGTACAACTGTTCATTCAAAATATATTTCTTGTTTACATTAGTCATACGGAATAGAGATAAGGTTAGGTTAAGCATAGGAATATAGTAAGAGGATTAGTAATAATATTAGTTTCGAGTCCACAGATTTATAATTCAGATTACTCATAATATATTTTAAAATTTAAATTATTAAAAATTCAGATTGAAAATTATTTACAGTTTAATGTTATCATTTATATTTTCAATGAAGGACTTATTATGGCAAATCTACTTAGCTCTATTCTAGCAGAAATGTTCATGGATGATCTAGAATTAGAAATTTATTCAAACCAAATATACAAATACTTCCTCTATTGGTTCAGATTTGTAGATGACATGCTATGTTGCTTTAATCCTTTTGTCACTGTGGGGTACTATAGTTCCCACAAAATTTTTGTATTTCCTGTTGGGTCTGTGTAGTCCAGAATTGCTGGTAAAATGCCTTGCATTAGTGTTTCATAGTCAGACGTATTCTATATCATGGAAACATCGCACACATAACTTCATAGTGAGTTCCAGTTATTGCTTGTTTATTGTGAAGTGTGCATGTGCTCATAAATAAGTGAGTTTTAGTTGTGAATATTGATTGAATGTAACAAAAGCAGGTATTTACATACATTATTGCTTCTTACAACCTCGTAATACAATTGTTATTTTCGTTTCGTTTTCTTGGGTGGAATATTTAATAATTGACTGGGAACCATATGTTCCTGTAGGGTATATTTGTGGGAACTTTAAATCCCAATAGTTGTTTTCATTACAGTTTTGGATAATGAGCCGAAGACCATTATCTCAAAAACAAATTGAAGAAATCGCAGAAAATCTAGGTGTATTAGATAAGTTTGATGAAGATGCAGATCCATTTTCTACCGATGACGAAGATAGCGATTTTCACCCAGAATCAGAGAATAGTTCAGGGAATCAGACTTTCAAGAAAGTGATGAAGAACATGAACATAATTTTTTTGCTAATGAAAGGGGCTCGTGTGAACCTGAGGAAAGTATCGTTTGGTCAGATATGCCGCAAACATTTATTCGTCGCAAAACTATTCTAGATGAAAGAAAGGGAATTGCATTTCTGCCTCTGAATCGTGGTTCGTCAGAATTGAAAATATTCATGAAATTATTTCCTAAAAGTCTTTTTCAACAAATAATCATAGCATATTGTACAAATAAACCTATAGATTTGTTCAACCTGGAAAAGAAGAAGCGTGATATACCTGGAACTGATATGCATGAAATCATGATTGTTTCACGTTGCACTTTAGTGATGTGTTATGACCGTGTACCACAAACGAAGCTATACTGGTCAAACAGAGAATCTCTCGGTAATACTACAACTGAAAAGGCTAATCGGTTAGGACAGGTGTATGCTTTTATGTATTATCACTGTATTTTCTCTTATAACATATTAGTTTAGGCATATAAAACAACCTTATTATTGTATATTCAATCCCGGAAAGTATACTTATGGGAACTATTTCACCCAGTATAATACCCTAATGGGAACTATAGTTCCCTATCCTTTTCCAGGACACTATAGTCCTGATCCGCAAAGTATGTCAGAATTGTCAAAAGTGCACTTATTTTCAACAAGAAAATAAATAAGACTTAACTCATTTTAAATAAAAGCAATTCAGGGTTCAAAGGGTTAAAGACACCAAGAGACAACTGAACACCTTCTCAAATTTTATCTATAATCCACACCCGTTCATCGAATTCACCTATGAAGAGGAGAAGAACCGAAGTATCAATTTCTTATACTTAAAAATCACAAGATTAAATGATTCACATGAATTTAGCATATTTCACAAACCTACCCACACATAAAACATCTAATTATCCCTTCATAAAAAAATGTCAGCCTATAATAGCTTTATTCATAAATTAGTGAAAGTAAACAACAGAAAAAGATAGCAAGCATTAACTCCTACCACAAAAGACTTCATCCAAAAAAAATTCATACAAATTTCATATATTATATAAATAGAATATCCGTCGACATTGCCAATTATTTTGTGAAAAATTTTAATTGTACAGCAGCTTTCATAACAATTTATAACTTAGACAAATATGTTAAAAATAATAACGATAAATCAAAACAAAGATAATAAATCATTTTAATCTTGAATAAAAATTTTTTAAATTAAAATTGTAGAAGATAAACATATATCAATTTGTTTTAATATTCAAATTTTGTTATATTTCTTCTATCAAGTAAAAGGCCTTTCTATTTTATTTTAATAAATCAGGAGTCTATAAGTTAACTTGTAAGGACTGCCCAATGGTTTATATTGGTCAGAGCGGCAGGTCGTTCGAGACGAGAATCCTTGAACATCTAAAGAGCTACACTTCAAATTCCACACATTTCACATACGCCAAACATTTAATAGAATTTGAACATAATTTCAATAACGAATATGAAATTTTCCATATCGAGAGTAAGGGTCGACATTAACAATTTATTTTGTTCTTGTTTCATTAATTTTGAGTTCAAATATTTTCAATTTATTTGCTGTTTTTTGTTCTTATCATTATCCGCATTGTCGATTAAAATTTTTCTCAAATGAATTCGTTTCATTCGTGAACGCTTCTCTATGATTTGATGTCTTAATCTGAACTCCCTTCTTAACAATAGTATTCGAGTGAATTGTTGAGATAACATAAGCCTTTCAATATTGAAATAATAATATTTCTTTTGATTTTCAGGAAAATTTCAATATTTGAATCAATAGATTACCAATTGAATTATAATCAAGAAATTGGGCTTACGTAATTTTTGTCACAGCTGAAAATTTACTGAATAATTGAAGCAACATTCCACAGGGTGAAATATCAATCAATCCAATTAAAAAATTTAAAATATTTTTTTCTTCAGAAATAATATTTATTGATCACCCATCATGGTGCCAAGCAGAGTTTTGAATTTTTTCTATGAACTACTTCTTTGTGGTCCCTAAAACGAAAAAATCTAATAATGTTCACGTACAGGATGATCCAATATTCACGAAAATAGAAAAAGTCCGAAATTTTCCTAGTCCGAATCTGATTTAATCAATTACATAAATATTGAAGGAAGGCGATAGTAACGGGTGACATAACTGCAAAATTCGAATATTCAGATTTATTGCACTATGATACGGGAATGTTTATTGATCGCCCTGTTTTACGGTGCCAAGCACAGATTTAGGCTTTTTTTATGAATTAATACTTTGTGGCCAGAAAAACGTTAAAAAAAATCATAATGTTCCCGTATGTGGTTTCGCGAAAATAATAGAATTCTCTTAGTCCGGATCTGACTTATTCGATTTCAGAATATTGAAGGAGGGCGATAGTAAAGGGTGACAACATCTCAAAATTTAAAATCATTCGGTTCATGAGTTCAAGAGTTATTGAACTCATGAGATTTCACCCATAAGATGAACATCACCCTGTATATCCCAAACTAAGGCTCTTAGGCGGTTAAAATCTCTTGATATAAGTCCTCCATAATGACCTTGGTTCATGGTATCCCTTTGTCGCATTCTTCCCGGGACACCTATATAAAAATTACAGATATTTGTGCGAAACTATGGCACGCTGTTCCCTGGAACTAGTAGCACACAAAGAGTATACATGTTACAATATATTTGAAGTGAGGTTAATATCTACCTAAATATTCAGATTCGATTTGATTTTCCGAATTTCAAAAGCTTCAGCCTCGATACCGATGCGGTTATTTACTGCAATCGGAATTTTGTTTACAATTGCTCAATATTAATGAAACCAAAATCTATATTCTCGTATTTGCGAGTAAGACGAGTTATTCACTTGGGTACACCATTTCAAGAGAAACACTGGAAAACAACCCTTGACATGAAAATCCGATCAAAAGTTCGAACTTCAGATTGATTGCTGACTGGGGCTTTAACGAATTCGTGCATTTAAATTGGAATTTAGAGAGTTTTGAATAAAGCACTCTGCAACTCACAAGTCATTAACATTCATGTATTCTAGCTAAGGTAGGAAGATGAGCGAAATGAAATTTTTTGCAACTAAGAAGAGCTTCAACATCCTGAGTTATTTTCATTGTAAAGTACGAAAAGGTGTTACTGGGATGAAGAATTGTTTCAAGGGCAAGCCTAGGGATTACCCCGATGATTTCGAGTGTTGAATTATTACTGTAACACTTGGTCCTGATACTTCATATACCTCTGTCAGGCTTCAAAATATCCGCTTACTCGAACACTCTTTTTCTTATTTATTCACTCAGATTCAGATAATGAGGTGTTTTTGCACATAACTTGTATAGCTAATCAAATAAGTAATGCAGTTCAACATTCCCACTTGTTCTAGGGAACAGCGTGAACAGGCATATGTATGCAATTTTCGAATTTTAAATAGTCTCAAACGACTAGGTTGCACTAACAGCTGACGAATCCGAGGACAAAAGTAATTCTGTCCGGCTGATCCGCCCGTAAAAGCTTTAACTTTGGAATGGTAAAAGCTAGAGTCTTGAAACTTTCAGGGTAGGTTTGGGGCTTACATATCGGTTCAGTTTGTTAATGGGCAAAATCGGTCCAACGGTTCCAGAATAATTTCAATTTGAGACTTTTTCTTCTATTTCCCTACATTTTCGAAAATGCAAATCCAATCGATCTGAAATTTAGTACTAATAAGTAGAATGATGACCCGCATAGTTTTACGTGATTTTGTGAGGATCATTAAATTCGCAGATTCAGAAAAAATGTAAGCAGAGCCGTGCTGACCGCTACCGAAACCACACCAACAGTCCAACGGTGAGTTCAAATTGAATATTCAGATGTTAACTTGGATCAATAAAGCTAAGGCAAAATTTCGTGAGAATTGTAGGTGATATGAATAAGCGCGCAAAATCTCCTGACTCTACGTCCGTGCTTTTCACGAATTCTCATTCATTATATGTAGCTTCCCTGAGAAATAATTTACAGTTTGGAAATTTTCAGGTGAAATGGAATAGTGAACAAGCGCGCAAAAGCTTTAGACATCGCGTCAGTGCTTTTTTATATGTAAGAATAAAAAAGAAATAATTTCAATAATTTTTTTCAAATAATAAATAGAATAAAGACATTACGCAAAAAAGATCATCTGCAAAAGTATCATAACTATTAGATAGGAACTTTTAAATAAATTTCAATCAATTAAAAAAAAACATTATTTTCAGACCAGTCTCTAGTTTAACGCATAGGCAATAATGAATCCGTTGGTTTTTGAGTAATTTTATGTGATTGAATTCAATGTCTCATTTCATTAACTCTATTAACTTTATCTTAAATATCAAATGGAATATTTAAATATTTTAATATTAGCCTTCTACATATTTAATTTCAAAAAATTATATTTAATAATTATAACTTCAGGAATTAAATTAAATTAATGTCATATAAGACCATTTATAACAAACGACATATAAAATAAACATTCATTATAAGACATCCAAATGATATAACAAAATCCAATAAATAAAAATTGTTAACCAAAATCCTATAAATTAAATATTTTGAGTAGACAAAATTTTGTTTCTGCTGATCAATCTTATGAAAACAAATATCTTTCAGAAATGTTTAACATAATCTTAAGAATTTCATCATAAAACTATCTTACTCAGAATATCCAATATTATTGGATATCTAACTAAGTTACTTTCTATAAAATCTCAAGATATGTGAAAACATGACTAAAAAACAAATTTTAAGAGAGACTTTGCTTCGTCAGTACTCAAATAATTCATATTCAATAAAATATAACATCAGTCAACAACAAATATTTACTCACCCTCACCCTTCAACAATTTGTTCAAGGGTTGTTTTCATAAGATTGATCAGCAGAAACAAAATTTTGTCTACTCAGAATATTTCATTTATAGGATTTCGGTTAACAATTTTTATTTATTGGATTTTGTTATATCATTTGGATGTCTTATAATGGATGTTCATTTTATATGTCGTTTGATATAAGTGGTACTTATATGACATTAATTTAATTTAATTCCTGAAGTTATAATTATTAAATAAAATTTTTTGAAATCAAATATGTAGAAGGCTAATATTAAAATATTTAAATAATTTTATATACCTTCTATCAAGTATTAACCTCTATTTATGTTATCAAACGGAATAATGTTACAAATTTTAATTTTGGAAAATTTCTTAAAATTTTTCTTCAACCATTATATAAAGGTCTTATGAACACTGTTTCACTTCAGCAAACATATTGAATTAATACAGCATAGTGTTGGAAAAAAATGAATGAAACGAATGTGTCCAAAGAAAATATGGAATATTATCGTACCTACTCAATAAACTTTTATTGGAGACAGCATAAACTTTTGAAAAGCAATTCCAAGAAACTCTTCAAAAGATCACTAAAAAATACTTACATGCTTGCCGACCGCGTGGTGTACAGGGTCCTGCAATAGTGCGTTCTTTTTCCATAGCTGCCGAATCAGATATCTTAGAAATGTCGTTCGAAAACAGGTTTCTTGTATTTCTATTTCTCCATCTCAAAAAATTATTTTCCAATATACAAACAGGATGTTCCCAAAAAAGATATTCAACAAAATTTTTTAAATGGATTGGCCTCTATATCTTCAATGACCTTCACCATCTCTATTAAAACGCAGAATCTTAGTTGCCAAGTCTTTCATACGGGCATTTTGTACCCTATTGAAACTAATCAGAATTAATAATATTTAAATTTCAACATTCAATAACAAAATTATAATATTAAGAGTAAGCTGGCGCACACACAAAATATTCATCTAAATACAAGGGCGATCTGGAAACTTGTCATGCTACAAATATTAAAAAATAAATTCCATAGAAAATTGGCTCCCATAATTAATTCTTTTAAGTTCTCATAATCATAAATAAATTCTACCAACGTATGAGGCTAACAAGTAGTAATATTAAAATTTTCATTTAAATATAAATATATATATAAATATATATATATATATATATATATATATATATATATATAAATATATATATATATATATATATACTAATCTGTCAAGAAAGTACCAGGAATTTTCAATTAAAACAACATTTTTACATTTAATCGTCAAAATTTATTGGGTCGCCTTCACAATAGGCTCCATTTGCTCCAATACATCTATGCCAACGGCACTTCCAATTATCGAAACATTTTTTATAGGCGCTTTCCGGGATGGACTTTAGCTCTCCCGCCGAATTTTGTTTTATGGCTTCAATCGACTCAGAACGGGTGTCACGAAGGGGCATTTTTAGTTTTGGGAAGAGGAAAAAGTCGCAGGGAGCCAAATCCGGCGAATACGGTAGTTGCTGAAGCACGTTTGTTGAGTTTTTGGCGAGAAAGTCAGTCACAATCGTAGCTCGGTGAGAAGGCGCGTTATCGTCATGCAAAATCCATGAGTTGTTCGCCCACAAATTTGGCCGCTTCTTACGGATACGCTCACGCAAACGTTTCATAACGCCTAGGTAATACTCCTGTTTACCGTCTGACCCTCTGGAATGAATTCGTAGTGCACCACGCCACGGATATCGAAGAAAACAATGAGCATCACCTTCATTTTCGAGCGGCTTTGGCGTGGTTTTTTCGATTTCGGCTCATTTTTTGCCACCCATTCCGATGATTGCTGGCTTGTTTGCATATCGTACTCATAAACCCAGGTCTCATCACCAGTTATAATGCGTTCCATGAATGTAGAATCGGAATTACAGCGATCCAGCATGTCTGAAGCAACCTGTTTGCGATGACGTTTTTGAAGAAAATTCAGGTCTTTCGGTACGAGTCGTGCGGCCACCTTTCTCATGGCCAAAATATCAATCAAAATCGTACGTGCGGACTCGTGGGATATCTTAAAATCATGTGCTATCTCTCTCAAGCTGGTACGACGGTTTTCCAGCACCCTTTCCTTAATTTTATCGACGTTATCTTCGATCGAAGCCGTCGACGGGCGTCCGGAACGAGGCAAGTCTTCGACCACTTCACGACCGTCCTTGAAGGCTCTGTACCACTGATATGCACGAGTTTTCGATAGAGCATTATCACCAAAGGCCTTTAGCAACATTTTCAATGCATCGGCACACGAAAATTCATTTGCAACACAAAACTTTAAACAAATTCTTTGCTCAACGTAATCACCCATAGTAAAAATCGGCACGCACTCTGACATCGACTGACATAATCAGCTGTTGCAAACACACTAGTTGACAGATCCCGCTCAAGCTTGGCATAGTAATTAAGGACAGTGGTACCAACCTAGGAAAAAAAAATTTACCTGCCTCATTGCCCCGCCAGATTTAAATCGATAATTCCCGGTACTTTCTTGACACAATATATATATATATATATATATATATGAAAATTCTTATTATTCTTAGAGTATAAATTTAAACACCTGGCGGAGGCGCCAAACTACTGGAAATATATATATTTTTAAATGATTTTTTACATCCGTTTGGCGCCTTGACCGTTTAAACTTATACACCTTTAGATGTATAAAATCATTCAATATATGTATATATATATATATATATATATATATATATATATATATATATATATATATATATATATATATATATATATATATTTATATGGAGGCGATATGTGGATGATATTTTTGTATATGGACACTGGTTCAACCTCAGAATTACAATCATTTCTAGAATTATTAAATTCCTTTTATAGCTCTATTCAGTTCACCCCATATATATATATATATATATATATATATATATATGGGGTGAACTATATATATTTATATATATATATATATATATGGGGTGAACTATATATATATTTATATATATATATATATATATGGGGTGAACTGAATAGAGCTATAAAAGGAATTTAATAATTTTAGAAATGATTGTAATTCTGAGGTTGAACCAGTCCATATACAAAAAATATCATCCACATATCGCCTCCAGTACTGTACAAAACCAGTCAAAGTAACATTCCCAGTTCCCAATTCCTAATTCTCATTTCTAACAGCTAACTAAATATAACATGTGACTGTTTCAGCTTAAAATTTTAGACATAGAACATAGAAGTTACAAAGTTGTTTTCCCTAAAAATAACAGTTTTATTTTTACATACAATAATAATATGAAAAATTCTGATATGTTAGGGGTTGATTCTGTAAACTTTCTTACCTTTATAAGTTATTATATCTGTGTGATATGAAGTCCGCAGCCTTCATATGCTCTAAGTAGGCTGTAAATTCTGATCCATGACTGGGTTAGTAATAATTAATCAATTATGGATTTTTCACGTACATACAAGGTAGAGTAAAATCATTAAATGTATGTATTTCGTCATATAATGATTTTCTCGATGAATAAATTGGAATTGTAGATCTATTGTCATCATCTGAAAGGCACTTGAAGAGCACAACATTCTGTAACAAAGGCTGTCAATCTCGTGCTAATTCTCGCATTCTGAACCCCCATGAACAATGTGGTGCTCTAAGTTTATTTCCGCTCCTATCGTCCTAGGAAGATAAGAGAAGATTTCAATAATGTAGGATAACAATGCTCCGAGTTCAAATTATTCAAATCCAAAATCACGCAGTGATCTTTTGTAGGATTGAATATCGAAACTGAACGTCTAAGAGTTACCTAGAATACAAACTGAAAGAAATATAACATAAATAACATAAATATAACTTCATTTTGTTAATGGAGTAATGGATTATTCTTTTGTAGCATAAACAGATACTGAACTTCAAAAAGTTTATCATTAAGGCGTTTTCCATCGCACATCTTGAAATTATTCACTGATTCAATTCGACAATATATAAAATAATACAATTCTGAATCTCCACATGTTTCTGTGGATATGAGAATTGTTTCGCTATACTGAAGCTTTTTCTGGTATTATATTCTTACAAACTATCAGTAAGTATTAACGAACTACTCCACTCATTTTCCTCTTTCAAAAAGGTTGACTTTGAGTGTTAGGAGGGTGAAAGTTGGTAGTCAAATCTTTAAAACAAGCCTCCTCAAACAAGAATCGATCATGCGAAAGGCTGGAATAATCGATTGTGTGACTAGTTATGACAATAATATTCGCATGTTTTAGTTCGACAGTCTATATTGGATTCTACATAGATCAATTTTGTAATTCTTTTCGAATTTGGACAGATGATAACGGCCATATTGTTGAACTTACACCTGTCGATTTCCCTGTCATTTATTCGGTTTGTTCTACCAAAACACCATAGAGAGATATAGCCTTAAACAATACTTGCAAATAATAAAATTGTTTTATCAAAATGGGCGTTTTATTCAGTCAACGTTCCGCTCGCCTTGGCCCTTTTATGGTCGCCATAATCGTCCTACAGCGACGGCTATTCCCAGTGTGATGGATGAATTTGAGTCCACTGGTTCAGTAAAGAATTAACTCGCACGACGACGAAACTCAAGATCTGCTGAAATCGTCGCCGCTGTCCGTAAGAAGTGGAGTCAAATCTGAGGCAGTCGATTTCCCGTCGCTCAAAAGAACTCGCCCTTTCCCGCAACACAGCTTGGTCAATTTAATGTCCTGACTAACTTGAGCCTACTCCCGTACAAAATTCAACTGACTCATAAGGTTAAGGTAAACGACCATAGATAACGACATGTGTTCGCTGAATGGGTCCTGGTGCATTTGGAAATTGATCTAAATTATCACCAAAAAATCATATTCAGCGGTAAGGCCGATTTCTGGAACAACAGGTACGTCAACAGACAAAATTGTCTAATTTGGGAGGATACCATCCACATGGGATACAAGAGCGTCCATTGCATCTCGAAAATGTCACTACTGTTTGGTGTGGATTTTGGGCTGGGGGCGTCATCAGATCCATATTTATTTCGGTGATAGCTAGGCCATCACTGTCAACAGGGAGCGCTATGGGAAGATTATTATAATTTTTTTGGTCTGAATTGGATGACCAATGACATGTGATATCAACAGGACGTCACTACTAGTCTAGTCAACAAGTGCCTTTTGGGTCAACTCTTTTCAGCAGTCTCCGAAAATTATGATCAAGGTGTCATTCGATTCGGAATGGCATCTAGATAATTTTTGAAAAAATGAAGTTCCGAAAAAAAAAGAGGGTTAAGTTTTTTGTAAATATCTCAAAAACTAATAAAGATTTTTGAAATCAAAAAAAAAGATTCAAAAAGAGGAGAAAATTTCCTAAAAAAAAGTGTGGACTCCCGGAATCGTAGTCCCAATATTAATAATTTTCCCAGAGGGATGAAAATACTTTGTGGCAGTAAGAAGAATAGGGAAAAAATATAAAGTAAGAATTTATTTGTTTATAACAAATTGTTTTTTATATAAACAATGAAAAATTAAACAAAACGAAATTTTTTTATATGGAAAAGAAAAGTAAATCATGATTTTTAAAGAAAAAATTGTTCCTTAATATTAGTTAGAAGTGGGAGAAAACGATTGTTAATTAACAAATGCGTTTTTAAGCAATAAAAAAATTTTTTCAAGGAAAAATTTTTTTTTTTAAATCATTATTTGCATCAAAGATTGATATACCTTAAAAAAATTCCCAATTATTTTATGAACAACGCATTTGTTTATAACAATTTTTTAACAATAAGAGATGAAAATTTAAAAAAAAATATTTCTATGTAGTTTTCTACAACATAAAAACGGACCATCAATAATATTTTGAAAAAAAAAATTTTTCGATAATTAATCTAAGTTTTTAATTTTGCAACAACGAAAATTGTTAATAAAAAACTGAAAAATAAACATTTTTAAATTTTTCCAACGTGAATCTATTCTGGAGTCTTCTAAAAATTGCTCCAAGAGAGGAAAAAAATCTCAAGTTAATAGTTTAACAATTATCACACTTGCAATGTTCATGTCCAAGCAGAAAAAAACTATTAATTAACTATTGCATAACTAATTGAAAAATTGAGATAAAAATTTTTTTTGGCGGATTATTGTTCATTCATCTATCCAGTATGCACCTGAATTTTTTCATTCATTAAATTTAATATTTAATCTGTTAATATAATTTTTATTAATAAAGTGTCCAAAGTAGGCGTGGCTTACGAAAGCCAGAGTACCCGTTTTCGGCTGTATTTTCATCCCTCTGGGAAAATTATTAATATTAGGACTACAATTCCGGGGGTCGACATTTTTCTTAGGAAATTTCCTCCTCGTTTTGAATCTTTTTTTTATTTCAAAGATCTTTATTAGTTTTTGAGATATTTACAGAAAAGTAAACCCTCTCTTTTTTTTAGTTAATTGTTAATTACTTTTGCAATTTTTGCAAGCGGAACTTCATTTTTTTCAAAAATCATCTAGATGCCATTCCGAATCGAATAACACCCCGATCATAATTTTCGGAGACTGCTGAAAAAAGTTGACCCAAAAGGTACTTGTTGTCTAGACTATACGTGCCACATTGGATATTATGCACGATTGATTCGAAGGTTCGCTTATCTCACATCGATCACATGGTGATGTGAATGGCCTCCAAAATCGTGCGATTTGACCCCGATAGACTTTTTTGTGACGTAATCTTAAGTCTTTGGTCTATGCGAATATCTCGCAAATCACAGGGTACTCAAAGCAAACATAACCCATGCCAACGGTTACATACATTTCATACGCCAAAGTCATGGAAAATGCGCGCTACCCAGCGAAGCAACGGCGGACATATGCAATGTTATATAATGGCATCGGTGGGACTTTCCAACGAATAAAAAGTTTCAATGATATCTCACAACACTTTTTTTATTTAAATTTAAAGATAGGAAGCGCTTAGCCAAGGATCCTTCACATGATTGACCTCCTCTCCTATCTTTTTTTTTCATTGGGATTGAAGCGAAAATAATTAGAGCAGCATATTTTCCATGAGGATTTTGAACATGAGACGCAGTAGAAGAATGATATCACTTCGGCTGATAAGTTTTCAAAATTTGAATATCAAAACAAATTGAAATATGTTTATCTTCTACAATTTTAATTTCCAAAAGAATTTATTTATTCAAAAAACTTTTAGAATTAAATTAATGTCTAAAACAAGCACCGCTCACATTTAATAGACGTTTATAATCATAACTCAATATACAATGTCAAATGAAATAAATAACCCAACAAATATACGAAAGTAATTAAAATTAATAAATAAATATTCAAAGGCAAGTAGTATTTTTTAAAGATAAAACCAGAAACAAAATTTTGTCTCCTTTGAATATTTATTTATTAATTTTAATTACTTTCGTATATCTATTGGGTTATTTATTTCATTTGACATTGTATATTGAGTTTTGATTATAAACGTCTATTAAATGTGAGCGGTGCTTGTTTTAGACATTAATTTAATTCTAAAAGTTTTTTGAATAAATAAATTCTTTTGGAAATTAAAATTGTAGAAGATAAACATATTTCAATTTGTTTTGATATTCAAATTTTGTTATATTTCTTCTATCAAGTAAAAAGCCTTTCTATTTTATTTTATATATAATATATAATTATATTTTGGCTTCAATAAATCTCATTATAGAATGTCAATGAATTTAAATAAACCTTAAAATAACTCACTTTGTTCTTTGATTTTGTTAGAATATAGATCAATCTTGAATATATAGTTGATCTGTAGTTCGAAGCTTAAGTCTTTTAACACGTGAGTGATGTAGGTTATGTTTTTGATTTTAATATTTGTAATATTGAATAAGGGCTGAAGACGGGATTATCTAGAATTATATTTGTTTTTTGAAGATATAGTGCACATTTTTGTAGAGATTTTTGAAATAATTTGTTCGAATATTTAAATATATTAAATATTTCAAATAAATTATATTCTTTGGGAAGTCCTTTAAGTGTATTCATGTTTTTATAAGGCAAGTAGTATTTTTTAAAGATAAAACCAGAAACAAAATTTTGTCTCCTTTGAATATTTATTTATTAATTTTAATTACTTTCGTATATCTGTTGGGTTATTTATTTAATTTGACATTGTATATTGAGTTTTGATTATAAACGTCTATTAAATGTGAGCGGTGCTTGTTTTAGACATTAATTTAATTCTAAAAGTTTTTTGAATAAATAAATTCTTTTGGAAATTAAAATTGTAGAAGATAAACATATTTCAATTTGTTTTGATATTCAAATTTTGTTATATTTCTTCTATCAAGTAAAAAGCCTTTCTATTTTATGATAAGTTTTCGGTCTCACACAGTTTGCTCTCTTCTCAATTTCGAGGGCTTCACGAATAATGCGACTTGTTAGCTTTTTTTCCATTTCAATATAATAGTTTTGCAACTATCAAAGTCAATTTTGTGACCTCCATCTGCGTGATGTGTGAATAGGGCAGAGGATGGATCAGTTTTACGGACAGCAAGTTCGTGTTATCAGTTATTCACTCGTCTATTAGTTTGACCTATGTATGACCTGGGTGGAAGGGACATTCCAAGCATGGTGTTTCATATATACCTTGAGATTTTTTGGAATTGAATCTTTGGGAGATCGAAGAAAGGTGGATATTTTATTGTTTGTTGTGAAGATGGTCTTTGTAATTTGTTTCCGTAAGATACGACTTATTTTATCAGTTATACATCGGATGAAAGGAAGAATGGCCTTGTGTGGGTTATTTTCTGGGGGCTTTTGAGAATCTTGAGGGTGTATCTGATTTCGTCAAAAGGATTTCTGAATTTGATATCTGCTATATCCATTTTGAAGTAGAGCAAATTTGAGCTCATTGAATTCTTGTTTGATATGTTTACTGTCGGTGAGCTGGATGGATCAGTGGACGGGGCAGTTCAGAACGGAATTGATTTGTGACGGATGGTGGTGAGAGTTAGCATGTAGATATCTCTTCGTATGGGTGAGTTTTCTATAGATAGTGAGGGTGAAAGTTGTGCCTAATTTAGTGATAAGTACGCCACGAATGAAATTCCATTCTTCGAGTCTTTTAGCAAAGTGCGGTGTAGTGTCGTTTGTGGAATGCCCAATCCCAAAGATCGACGGTGAATCGACGAACCTTGGTTTTCGTGGACACTACGGGCTGCAGCAGCAATATTCTCTGTTTCTCTTCAGTGGCGCACACGGTTTCGATTCTTCACATCACTAACTTCTTCATTCAGCTCAAATTTTTCCACCAGATTCACCTTTCCTGGCAGAAAAGGTGCTTCACAATGACCCAAATATGCTTTAGTTTTGCGATATGTGACTGCAAAATTTTCACCATTTTGTAGAGAATTTTAACAATCTCAATGAATTATTGGAGAATGTACCGCTCCATTTTCAGTAATGGTATAGTTATTTTTGTCAAATGTCAAAAGACGACAGCTTCAAAAGTGAGTATTCCCCAGATAGCGGGATTTTTTGAATACGATCAAATCATCAAGAATGTTTTCTGAATCATCCATCGCCTTTGATAGAATATATGAATGCCAAAGAAAACGACAACCTTATTAATCGGCATTTAAAATGGAATAAGTATGTACAGCTCAGTGGTAGAGCATTGGGCTCATGACCGGAAGATCCGGGTTCGAACCCAGTTCAGGTGGAAAAGAAATTTTCTAGTTGGAAGGGTGTCGGCCACCATTTCCTTGTAAGGTCAAAAATTAACAGTGCTGTGACCCAAAGTGGCGCATGACCGCAGTAACAAAGCCTTCCCAGATCACAACTGAAAACGCTTCTGAGGGATCTTCACAGAAAATATAGGAGTATCAGGATAATAATAATAATAACCATCATGCTGAATTTGTATGCGGAAGGATAAGGAATTTATACCATAAATTTTATTTTCTCAGAAATATATTGGATCAAGGGTCTCTATACCTCTTTTAAATTTCTCTTGTAAAATAGGTTCTGATATATACCATTATTGTATGAAAAGGTGCGTATAATAACATTTTTTTATCTTAAAGAGAATGGCAGTGCAGAACACTGCCATAGAGATATTTTTGAAAAAGGGTGTTCCCAACGGAAGATTTATATTACTAAGGAAAAAGTTTGAGATTACGCAGCCTTTATATTATTTGTAGTTGGTTCTTCCTCTAAAGGATAATAAATAACTTGTCATTCCTGAAACAACAGAGGGACAAGAGTCTTCGAAGTGCTATACAATTTCAGCATAAACTAACGATTTTTACTATTTTTATACCAAAAATGTAGAGAGTCATGCTTTATTAATTAAAAAATTCCATTCAGAACTTAGAATTAAAAAAAAATTGAAAATATTGATTCTTAATGAACGATGAAATTTATTTCAATCATAAATTGTAGAATATTCTGCTATGAGAATGTGTATATATGAAGACATGATATTTTACATATAGTCGTTTCTCTACCCAATATTCCACAATTCCATAGAATTTTGCCGTTTTAGGATTGTATATATCAGTTGTTGAAAATGATTCATGCCTTATATTTTTTTTGGGTTAATTTGCACAAAAAGTCTCTCGCAAAGTGTTAAAATAAATTGTAAAAAGTAATAATAAATTACCTTTAGTTAACCGAGAATCTTCAGAATTACCCTTTATTCAATCTTTCTTCTTTATTTCTGAATTTAAAATAACATACGTGTTCCAGAAAATATATATTTTCGTTGTAAAAATACGATTATTTCAGTTCCCATAACTAACCCTATAAATCCTGCTTAAAGATATTCTGTTCATTTTGGTTGTGGCGATGTGCCCCGCTTCTTGCCACTCGCGCTACTCTGCTCTGCTGTAGCTCCCCGGCGCAGCATATAAAGGATGCGACCGGTCTTAGCCGAGTATAAGTAGAGCAGAGTACAAGCGTTCGACGGCCGTTCCGGCGTGGAACACAAGGTCACTGGCGTCATAAGCAGACATGCGCACTACGCCTATCTGAAGAGTTCAGGTGCGCATGTTCGGAACGCAACGTCGCCTCCCGAATTAAGAGTTTCAAGTTCCCTTATATCATCTCATTTACTTCAGAGCTTCACGGTGTTCTTATACTACCTTGTGAAGATGCAATAAAATATATTTGTGGTTCATTGCCAGCTGATCCTACATCTGAGGAAAAATTATCTGTCTAATGTTTGTGTAAAATTTTTTCAACGTATCAGATGAACTTAAAAAAACGTACTTTTTCAATAAACGAAATTCACATGAAGCCTTGTTTAGATTATAAAACGAAAATATTGTTGTGACATGGAAAAAAACAAAATATATTAGATACTGAATTGTTTCTGCCGTTACTCTTTGGTAGTTGATTATAATTAAAACAAATTGTAGAAATTACTATGTTTTACTACCAAAAAAATATATATTACACATAAAATGAATTTAATGAAAAGTAAACAAAAATTCAACTTTTGCCACTCATTCTTTAGAAAACAGTAATTCCTTTCGACAAAAGAAAATCTTAAGAAAAATTTTACATATAGATTCAAAATAAAAGAAACTTGATTATTGAATTTACAAATTCGTTCACAATAAAAATAATGTAAAAAATAATGACTGACTGTATGGAGCTTTGTGAAGCCAAATATTTGAGATATACAAAAAAATAATGTAAAAATAATGAATGACTGTACGGAGCTATGTAACCCCAAAAATTATTTCAGATATTTAAATGGGTACCATCTGTTTAACACCTTCTTTGTCGATTGCCGACATTCCTATATCTGTTAGAAAGCCCCTCTTTTTTAACCCGGTTTTTTATCACGTTCCGATTGTAAACCTCTGTACCACTATTAGGTGTTACCGAGAATCTGTTGAAATATTCAAAATATTTATCACTTTTGTTTAAATACCACTGTACCACTGTTAGGTCTCCAGTTGTCTGATGATGGGATAGTTCATTTCTCGAAACTCGAGTCACAAGAAAATGTGTAATATATATTTTTTGGTAGTAAAACATAGTAATTTCTACAATTTGTTTCAATCAAAATATTTATAAAATTTTCACAATTTATTCAATATGATCTCAATGAACTCTGTGATACCACAGACCTGAAATTATGTTATGATCGAAAGGTGTCTGGTATCACATTCTTAGTGAATAGATTATGAAAATTTCATTGAATATATTGTTTCATCCTCCAATATAAAAAAGATTTTCATAAAATGAATAAGTCATTAATATATTGTGTTTTTGGGATTGAAAAATGTTTCCCTTTTGTTTTCATGATAACATGTGTAATATCAAATTCAAAAGAACTTGTTAACATAGGTCCAACACACAAAAAGCTCCATTTTATGCGTTTTAAATTAATAAAGACGGAGGTAATTACATTGAAAGAAGTTTGTTACAGGGTTTTTTGTGTTATTACTGAAAGCAATGCGATCAACAGTAAAGCTATAAGCAACTTTATGGACAACAAACAGTTCAGAAATGTTTATTGCTATTCTTCCGATAAAAAAGATCTCTTTTTATCTTTTGGATTCGGTGCACTTGCTTAAATGCACAAGGAATAATTGACTAGCTTCAGAAAAAAAATTATAATATTTTTCCCCGATTTTGACACTGGGGTTGAAAATATAGCCTCTTTGGAATATTTAGAAACCCTTTACCAATTGAAGCATCACATATCTTTTAAATTGGCCAACTTTTGAGCTCAAAAGTACTATGTCCGCCTAACATGGATACACAAAATGTCACTGCGGTTGTTAAAACTTTTAGAACTTGGAGCAAAGATTAATACTCCCTAAGGCACAAGTAGTTTCATTAACATTGTGATTCATTCATGAAAAATTGTGAATGTTAAAACTCCTTTCAAAGTAAAACGTTTAAGTTATCCGTATCAAGAGCCAATTACTGCGAATAATTTTTTCTCGAATGCAATTTTTTTATTTTTGAATAAATTGACCTCATACATAATGCTCTCATTCATTACAATATGTGGACTGATTGAAGAAATAAGATATTGTTTCATTGAGTTGACAATGAATTATGTTTTGTCAGGAAAATTTGAATTTTAAATCTGGAACTCATCAGCCTATGTATTAACTTTGTTTTTAATCGTCATATTCTACACCCCATCATATGCAAATCCTATTAATATCTATTGAATTAATTATCTCCCTGTTAAGTATAATCTATGGGATTATTTATTCCGATAGTTATAAATAACAAATGATTTCAAACTTCAATAAAGCTGTTAATCTAGAACGATGGGACAACAAATTCTGTTAACATTATACAACTATAAAAGAAATGACTAACATTTGTCAAACGCTTTTCGACTTATCTCTTAATCCAAAAAGAAAGTAGGCTATTTATTTCGCTTCCAATTGTCAGCTAAATTACCTTAATCAACAACCCTGTCTCTGGAAACCGAAAGACAAAGGGAAGAATGAATGCAAATGGAAAGCATATTTCCAATTATTTCAGTCTTAACGCCATTGCCAAATTTAACCGAATAAAAGAACAGAAATTAACCGATTATATAAACGCTACAGATAACACAGAAAGGTTCATCATTTAGTGGACCGTCTTCTATTTAGAAAGGAAAAAACAGGTAAAAGTAGATTCAAGACGTCTTTTTTGAGATATATGGATCTAAAAATTTAATTTCGTCTATGGTTTCAATTGAACATTCTCGTACTTTGAAAATGTAAGTTTTCTGAATGAAAAGGGGCCTTTTCACTTGATAGAAGACGTTTTCAATACATTAAATATCAAACAAAGTAATTCTGTTATAACTCACTACAAATTTTAAATTTGTAAAATATATTTTAAGTTTGTTCCGTCTTATTAGAGATGGCCCTGTCGTTCGACATTATTTTGTCATCAATACTTAGGTCTTTCCATGTTAACAATTTCGATCTAGCAGTTTTCAGATTTGTCGATCGAACTGTTTACACTTCAGTTATTTGTTTTCTAATGATTATATATGGCCTTAGAAAACATGGAATGTCTTTTGGAGGTTTTGATATATTTATGCCTATTAATTTCACATGACGCAGCATTCGGAATTATAAACTGTTTTTGTTCTTATTCTACTAGCATTGATCTCATTATTTTTCTATAACCAATAAGAAGGTTTATTTCATTAATTCGGTCCACCCAGAAACAGTCTTTCCACTCTGTAACGTACCGCGGTTAGTTTACCGCAGTATTTTGCCTATTATTTCAGTATTTTGAAATAACAGATAATTGCAAATTAATTAGTCTCGATGATTAATTTCGACTGTTTTAGTGAACTGTATGTTGACGTAGTTTAGCGAAGAGTTTAACTTCAAAGTAATGTAGTTATCTCGATGATGAACTGGCTTCATTTATCTTATGATATAAACTAACGAGGATTGTAAGGAATTGAAGTAAAACACTTGTATTACACTATGATAACAACGAACTATAATTCTTGGTTTACCATATATAAACCAAGTCAAAAGATATTATTATTACACTAAAACAAATGTAATGAATTTGCCAATACTTTGGCAATCGACTGGATCACTCTATTAACAAAAAAAACCGCGATAGCTTAGACCGAAATGTCACAACCGACGTACGACAAATTTGACTATCCGAATGATAGTGCATAATGTAGCAAACGCTATATGCGACAAGTTGGACTATTATTAGAATAATGATTTACAGTCTTTTCAAAGACTGAATGTTAGAGGTGCTCGATGCATCTCTTCTAACAAAAAGAGGGAAATTAACGTAATTGATTGGAAGATCCATTTGGAGGTGGACTGAATGAACGATATAAAACTTCTTATTGGTTACAGAAAAATAATGAGATCAATGCTATTATAGTAGAATTAGGACAGAAAGAGTTAATAATTCCGAATGCTGTGTCATGTGAAATGAACAGGCAAAGTTATATCAAAATCTCTAAAAGACTTCCCATGTTTTTTAAGACCATATACAATTATTAGAAAACAAATAATATGAAGTAAAAACAGTTCGAATCACAATTCTCAAACTGCTAGATCGAAATATTAGCATGAAAGGCCTAAGTATCGAATAATAAAATAATGTCGAACCTATCGAACGGAACACAATCAATTACGTTAATTACCCTCTTTTTGTTAGAAGGGATGCATAAAGCACCTCTAACGTTCAGTCTTTGAAAAGATTGTGAACTCATTATCTTTTGGATTGTCAAACTTGTCCTATGTAGCTTTTTCTACATTATGCATTATCGTTCGGGTAGTCAAACTTTTCGTATAAAATTTCTGTTACATTATGCATTATCGTTCGGGTTGTCAAAATTGTCGTATGTAGCTTCTGCTACGTTATGCATTATCGTTTGGGTAGTCAAACTAGTCTTATGTAGCTTCTGCTACATTATGCATTATGGTTCGGGTAGTCAAATTTTTTGTATGCATTATCGTTCGGGTAGTCGAATCTGTCGTATGTAGCTTCTGCTACATTATGCATTATCGTTTAGGTAGTCAAACTTGTCGTATGTAACTTTCTCGACATTATGCATTATCATTCGGGTAGTCAAGCTTGTCGTATGTAGCTTCTGCTACATTATGCATTATCGTTCATATAGTCAAATTTGTCGTCTGTAGCTTCTGCTACATTATGCATTATCATCTGAGTAATCAAATTTGTCGTATGTAGCTTCTGCTACATTATGCATTATCGTTCGGGTAGTCAAACTAGTCGTATGTAGCTTCTGCTGCATTATGCATGATCGTTCGGTAGTCAAATTTGTCGTATGTAGCTTCTGCTATATTATGCATTAATTAAGGTTTACAGAAGAAATCTGTATGATATTTCAAATTTTGTAATAATCGTTTTATCGAGGAAAAACATCTTTTTCATTTAATTCATTGTATATATCATAATTATATATTTTCGTTTAAGCTTATAACATATTATCATTTGGTTTTGAAGGAGTCCATAAAATACCTTGCAAACTTTATGTTATTTCTGTGACGAACATAGAATATTTAGGATGTTTATAAGTTCACTGTATTCTAATATTTGTGCAGTAAACAGCATACAGTCGATTCGGTAAGATATCATTGTCAATTATTTCAATTTTTTGAATATGAAATCGAGCTGATGATTTCCGTTGTTGTAATTCTAAATTATTTGTTAGGAATGTTTTACATGTTTTTGGAAGTTTTTGAAGGAACTTATTTTGAGCAAGTTATTTTTGAAGAAGTTCTTGAGGTTATGTTTAGCATTTTTGAAAGGAAATTTAGTTCTCATAAAAAAAGGAATGAAAGAAAATGTTGTACTCTTCAAGTATTTATTTAATAATTTTCAGTTGACAATTTATATTTATTTGAATTTCTTTCATTCCCTTTGGAACTGTGTAATAAGTATTAATTCTATATGTTTAGTTTAAATGATACGCATATATATGTTGATTTATATTTATTATTGTGAGTTGCTTACATGACGCGTTTCGTTTACATAGTAACTTATTCAAATGATTATAAACTTGTCTGAAATTTGGTAACAAACTCTATTTACATATTTTCTATTTTGAGATAAGGGTAAAATAAAAAGTTTTTATTACTTTGGTAAAACCACTGGATCCTTAGTGGAATAGATCCAATAAAGGTGAACTAGATAACTCTGTTTGGTCATTCAAAAGATTTTTTTGAAATTAAAATTGTAGAAGAGTAACAGATTAAATCTGTTCTGATATTCAAATTTTGTTATATTTCTTCTATCAAGTAAAAAGCCTTTTTCTATTTTATTTTATACATAATATATAATTATATTTAGGCTTGAATAAATCTTATTATGGAATGTCAATGGTTTAAAGAAAACCTTATAATACGTACAGTTTTCTGTGATTTTGTAACGAACATAGACTATCTGGATTTTCAAAGTTAGTCTGTTTAAGCAAGTTCCGGTTACACTTTAAGGTAAGATATTCTGATTGTTAGTTTATTTTGATATTTTAAATATTATCTAGGGCCGATGAAGAAATTATCGGAATTCTAATTGTTTTTTGAAGACATATTGCATGTTTTGAGGGATTTTTTAATTAACTTATTTGAATATTTAAATATATTAAATATTTCAAATAAATTATATTTTTTGTAAGTCCTTAAGTTGTGTTTTATGTTTTTGAAAAAGAATTGGTGTTCATTATGGTAAATCAGAAGCAAAATTTTGTGTCCTTCAAATATTCATTTATTAATTTCAAATGACTTTTTTATATTTGTTGGTTTATTTATTCCATTTGACGTTGTATATTGAGTGTTGATTATATACGTCTATTAAATATAAGCGGTGCTTATTGTAAACATTAATTTTATTCTAAAAGTTGTTTGAATAAAAATTTTTTTGAAATTAAAATTGTAGAAGACTAGCAGATTAAATCTGTTTTGATATTCAAATTTTCAAAAGATTCCCCGACTTTCTAAAACAGTTTCTATTTTAAACCTTTATTTTCTGTGTGCAAAATCTCAAAACCTTCATCGAATTCATGGTGTGTATAAGCATTTGAAGAAGTTACTATGTAAACGAAACGGATCATGTAAGCAACTCATAATAATAAACAGGAATCAACATATATATGTGTATCATTTAAAATAAAGTGTACAATGGATTTCTATCAAGTAAACGCCAACACGATACGAAATTCTATGTCTACTAAATTGAGACTGTGTGTTCTAAAGACATTTATTTAATTTAATTAAAAAAAAAAATTTTGAAATTAAAATTTGTAGAAGGTTTACAGAATGAATCTGTATGATATTTTAAATAATATAAAATTCGCACAGAAGCAGGTAGCCTGAAATCAGCTCTGAGACAAGTATGTTAAACTAGGAATACCCAGGAACGAACGATGCAACTATAGGGGACTAAATTTTTCGTCCGCGTCAACGTGATGTGAAAAAAGTCACTGAATAACGCACAAACTGCGATATTGACACCGAACTACAAGATTTCCCAATGATTTTAATTCGACATAGCTTCCAAAAATCCGTATCAAGACACCGAAAAAACATAATATATATCCTTCTGACCGAGAAAATCCAAAACTTGTCAAAACGACGCCCTTAAAATCACAAACATGAAAATCTCGTGCTATCGCTGAACACAGCCCTAAATTTAATCAACACTGATTAAGTACAAGAAGGGCAAAATCAATATCCTAGATTAAATTTTCATAGGCAGGGGAGAGACTGAAAACTATGAAAATAAACGTACCACCAATTCAGGATATTCCTTTCGTCCATTGGAAACCACGACAGTGTTGATCATGGAATATTTCATTATCGCGTTCAACAATTAGTTTGTGTCAATCCCCATTTTGAGTAAATATTTATACAGGAATTGAAAACACAATTAGAGAATAGAACGAAGAAAATATTGGTATCGACTCATTTCATTTGAGAATGTTTTTCAGTAATTGAGCACTCCTTTAGTTAGATGGCTTTACCAACAAAGGAAATAGCTTCATTTGGTGTGATAACAAGCCCTTGTTATAATATATTTGAATAGTATTTAATAAACCAGTTATCAAAAACCCATGTATCCAGCGTTTGGTGTGCTTTTTGTGTTGGTAAAATCATTGGTATGGTATTTCTCCCAAAATAATGATAGTCGGAACCTAATTGAAACGTGATGCAGATATGTGTTTTCTGCAGGACAGCGCCAGATGGCTCAAAACGCGCGATATAATTGATTTACTGAAAAAATATTTGAGTAACTGGAAGTGTCAACTGCCCGACTTTTTCCAACTATCGTACGCCATTAGTTTTATTTCGAAAGAATGTTATCCACTTCTTAATAAATTCAACTTATATATTGTAATACTTAGTGAGCAAACTAAGAAAAAAGCTTATGCAGAAGTAAGTTTATTTCAGCATTTTCTTGAATTTCTGTTTCTCTTAATTATCGCCTCATCTCAATTTATTTGAAGAGACGCTTTATATGAAACTTTTCTTAATCGTAATTCATATTAAGTATAGAGTAAAAATAAATACAGTTGATGTGTATTCTTCCCAAAACTTCGGAAACAGTTTATTTCTCCGCCTTATGCACAGGGAAACAGCTGTGAATGATTTACAAATATACACACATCAAAAGTATTGGCCCCTTCTTTCTTTCTTTCATTCTCTCTTTAGTGGCCTTAACACTCAGGTTAGCCAGATTATAGTATTCTTCAATAAATCTTTCATACTCATTCATTCACAGACTTTGGACAATTTTTATTATTATACGATTCACTGGTATATATATATATATATATATATATATATATATATATATATATATATATATACATTCTGTCAAGAAGTTACCGGGAATTATCGATTTAAATCTGGCGGGGCAATGAGGCTAGGTTGGTACCACTGTCCTTAATTACTATGCCAAGCTTGAGCGGGATCTGTCAACTAGTGTGTTTGCAACAGCTGATTAAGTCAGTCGATGTCAGAGTGCGTGCCGATTTTTACTATGGGTGATTACGTTGAGCAAAGAATTTGTTTAAAGTTTTGTGTTGCAAATGAATTATCTGCTTTCATGGAACGCATTATAACTGGTGATGAGACCTGGGTCTACGAGTACGATATGCAAACAAGCCAGCAATCATCGGAATGGGTGGCAAAAAATGAGCCGAAACCGAAAAAACCACGCCAAAGCCGCTCGAAAATGAAGGTGATGCTCATTATTTTCTTCGATATCCGTGGCGTGGTGCACTACGAATTCGGTCCAGAGGGTCAGACGGTAAACAAGGAGTATTACCTAGGCGTTATGAAACGTTTGCGTGAGCGTATCCGTAAGAAGCGGCCAAATTTGTGGGCGAACAACTCATGGATTTTGCATGACGATAACGCGCCTTCTCACCGAGCTACGATTGTGACTGACTTTCTCGCCAAAAACTCAACAAACGTGCTTCAGCAACCACCGTATTCGCCGGATTTGGCTCCCTGCGACTTTTTCCTCTTCCCAAAACTAAAATTGCCCCTTCGTGGCATCCGTTTTGAGTCGATTGAAACCATAAAACAAAATTCGGCGCGAGAGCTAAAGTCCATCCCAGAAAGCGCCTATAAAAAAAGTTTCGATAATTGGAAGTGCCGTTGGCATAGATGTATTGGAGCAAATGGAGCCTATTTTGAAGGCGACCCAATAAATTTTGACGATTACATGCAAAAATGTTGTTTTAATTGAAAATTCCCGGTACTTTCTTGACAGAGTAGTATAACATACACTAACATACACACAAGCACACCCATGGGCGCAGCGGGATTCCAACCCACAATTTCTGATACCATAGCCAGTCTATGCTCACTATGCCAACTTCCCGGGTGAAATTGAGTCGCTCTAGTCTACCTGAACCTCTCCAAACCCTTTCTTATCGACTAACACATTATTAACCGAAACGTGACTCGTCTGAAAAAAGTATGTTGCGCCATTGTTGTTAAAGCCAGTCTTGGTGCTGTTCTGCCCATTGCCGCCGGGAAGCTCTATGTCCAGGTGATAGCCGAGGTACTCTTAAAGGTCTTCTTGCCCTTACTATTTGCATCCACTATTTTTGCTAGCTAGTTCTAGGGAACAGCGTCATATAGCCCAAATGACTGTAATTTTCGAATTTTGAGCCAAAAATGGTTGAAAAACGACTAGATTGGGACCGATGAAGAATCCGAGGTCAAAAATTAATTTGGTCCGGCCCTCCTTAAAAGCGCTAACTTTCAGAAGGAAAGATCCTTGAAACTTAAAATTTTTTGGTCTTAATACTGCAGCTTAGTTCGTTAATGGGCCAAATTGGTACATTAATTTCACAGTTATTCACGTTTGAACATTCTCCATATTTTTACGAATATTTCGTGATCTGATCGATCTGAAATTCAACATTTAGGAGAAGAATAATATAACGCACATGTTCGTGCGAAATTTAGGATCGTTTCATTAGAAGTTTCAAAAAAACTTGTGAGCGGATCAGCATTGAGCACTATAACTTTCGAGCAGAAAAAAATAGACTTGAAACTTTCGGGTAGGGTTGATGTTGCGCAACATCAGTGCAATGGTTTCGCAGTTATTCAGACTTATCATTAAATATTCTCTTATTTTTATCAAAACTACAAATTCGATTGATCTGAAATATTGGACTAAGAAAGATAGTAGCAACGCAAATATTCCTGCAGAATTTCATAAGGCTGGTGTGATTGAACGATTCGAAACAAAGACAAAAATGTTGTCAGCGGAGCAGCCTTGAGTTCTGAAGAAACCTTAGCAACTGTCCAACGATCGAGTTTTAATTCAGCATTTGCATGGGAAATGATGACAGGAAGGCTAATACTAAATTATGTGAAGAATGTCTGAATAATGACCACCCAAGTGAAGCCTTAATATTTTAGATAGCTGCCAATAAGAGAAAGTAGAAAAAGAAGTAGAATAGGTAGAGGCGGTTCTATACGTAGTATATTTCATTTTATTTTTAAAAAACTTATACTATTTGTCACAGATGAATATTGGTAATGCAGAAAAATATCATTAATAACCGTTTGTTCTAAACTACTGAAACTATTAAAATTCGAATATCAAAACAGATTTAATCTGTTAGTCTTCTAAAATTTTAATTTCAAAAAAACATTTTTATTCAAAAAAACTTTTAGAATTGAATAAATGTCTACAATAAGCACCGCTTATATTTAATAGACGTATATATTTGAAACTCAATATACAATGTCAAATGGAATAAATAAACCAACCAATATAAAAAAGGCAATTGAAATTAATAAATAAATATTTGAAGGAGACAAAATTTTGTTTCTGATCTTACCATAGTGAAACCAATTCCTTTTCAGAAACATAAAACACAACTTGAGGATTCCTCAAAAAATATAATTTATTTGAAATATTTGATATATTTAAATATTCAAATAAATTAATTCAAGAATCTCTCAAAACATGTAATATATCTTCAAAAAACAATTAGAATACGGATAATTTCTTCATCGGCCCTAGATAACATTTAAATATCAAAATCAACTAACCATCACTATATCATATCTTAGAACTGAACAAGTGACATGCCTTTTTCTATTTTATTATATACATAATATATGATTATATTTAGGATTGAATAATTCTCATTATGGAATGTCAATGGTGTGAAGAAGACCATAGAATGCCTTACAGTTTTCTGTGATTTTGTGACGAACTGACTACCTGTTTTTTAAAGTTAGTCTCTTTCGAACATGTCACGTGTTAAGTTCCAAGGTATGATATAGTGATGGTTAGTTGATTTTGATATTTAAATGTTATCTAGGGCCGATGAAGAGATTATCCGTATTCTAATTGTTTTTTGAAGATATATTACATGTTTTGAGAGATTCTTGAATTAATTTATTTGAATATTTAAATATATCAAATATTTCAAATAAATTATATTTTTTGAGGAATCCTCAAGTTGTGTTTTATGTTTCTGAAAAGGAATTGGTTTCACTATGGTAAGATCAGAAACAAAATTTTGTCTCCTTCAAACATTTATTCATTAATTTTAATTGCCTTTTTTATATTGGTTGGTTTATTTATTCAATTTGACATTGTATATTGAGTTTTGAATATATACGTCTATTAAATATAAGCGGGGCTTATTGTAGACGTTAATTTAATTCTAAAAGTTTTTTTGAATAGAAATTTTTTTTTCAAATTAAAATTGTAGGAGACTAACAGATTAAATCTGTTTTGATATTCAAATTTTGATATATATCTTCTATCAAGTAAAAGGCCTTTTTCTATTTTATTTTAATGAAACTATTGTAAAATGTATATGAATTTCGTCTAATTCACATTCCAAGAAAATTTAAAAAAATAAAAAAGCAAATAAGGTGAATTCTCATTGTAGAAAGAAAGTGACAAAAAATATGAAAGTATTTTTTTCAAGGGTTTCTTTATTGATCTCATTCAGATTTATGTGGGTATAAACTTTGCCAAAACAAGGAGAATAGTGGATATATTCAGATTTGTCTCCTGAAGAAATGTTTCTATAAAATATAACTGAATAATATCCAAATTTCGAAATAAAACCCATATCGACAAAGAAGACTCCAGAAAAGTCGTGTTATTGAAATTGATTTCTTTCTTCTTCTTTCAGGTTGCCATGGAAATTTACCACCAGTTTTCACGATGGACATGAATAACCTGGCGATATCTGAAGCAACACCGGTTGGATCAATTATTTACACATTGAAAGGATCTGATCCGGAAAATAGAACAGTGTTATTCCGATTGGAAGGAACGGATGCACTCCAGGTGGATTCTAAAACTGGGGATATTACACTGGTGAAACCTCTTGATTATGAAGTGAGTATAACTTACTGAAAAATAAAATGAATCTTATATCTGAACATGGCAATAAGCTGCAATTACAATTTTGAAAATGATGAAAATTTCGCCATTACTCTAATTCGTCGTTTATTGCTATATAGGGTGCTTATTAAACACCAAAAATTGAAAAGTTCAATTCATGCACTGTTATTCTAACGAAATTTAGATCCTCGATGATGTTTGAAAAACGACTTAGTTTCTTAGATGCAGGGAGAGTTTTTTTTTCTGAAATAACAACGTTATTTTACGAATGTAATCAATCCGTAATTTTTATAATTGAAGAAGTAGACGATTTGATGTCATGATTCTGGAAGAATTTATTTTCTTTAGTTTAAAATATACCAGAATAACATACACAGAATAAAATAATAACATACAAAGAAATAAAAAAAAGCTTACTAACCTGGAAGAAATCGAAAACAATGCCACTTCTTCGGGTTTCTCAATTCACATTTCTAACAACTAACTGAATATAACATGTTACACTTTTAGGTTAAAATCTTAAACATAGAACATAGATCATAGAACATAGAAGTTACAAAGTTGTTTTCCCTAAAAATAACAGTTTTATTTTCACATCCCCCCACACAAAGTATGCACCCCTCATTACATGTTTGTGTTTTCACATGGGAGCAACTTAGTTACATGAAAATAGTTATTGTCCTTCCTTTTATTTCCAATATCTATCTCATATATAGTGTTAGAAATTTTTTTCACTATTGGAAAGGGTCCTTTTCTGATTTCATCAAGTTTTTTTCTATTCAATTTTGATTTATTTTCAACGTGAACCTAGTCTCCAATTTTAAAATCATAATGTTTCCTATTCTTGTCGAACAGTCTTTCATTGTATTCATGATAGCGTAAAGAATTTTTATATGCTATTTCCTTATCTTTTGGTAAATTTCTCTCTTCAATAAGTTCTTCTGGAGCAATGGGATCAGTTCTGCCACAAAGTAAATATTCTGAGCTATATCCAGTTGTAGAATGGTCTGTTCTATTGTATTCTTCAATACATTCATCGGCTATTTTCGTCCCTGCCCTAGTTTTCTTTTCGTGTTGTTTGCACCTTATTCTGTTCACTAATGTCTGATTTACTCGTTCATTCAGACCATTAGAAAAAGGACAATCTACTGTTGTGAAAATCAATTATATATTCAAACTTCTCATATGTTGTCCGAATTTTTCCGAATTTATTCCTGGGTATTAATCTGTTACTAGTATTTTTATTGGTATCTTGAATTTTATTAATTAATTTGATGAAATCTTCGGTTGTTTGGTGTTTTGAAGTGCTCGCAAATGCATATCTAGTAAAATGATCCACTAGGAGATAAAGGTATCTTTTTGAAGAGCGGTTTCCAGCAAAACATCCAATAGTGTCTAACGACATTATTTCAAATTGTTCCCTTGCTGGGCCCAATTGAGAAAGCAGAACATACTTTTGCCCTACTCTCGTTTTATTTTTACAACATATGTCACATGATCCACAAACTTCTTTTGTCAGTGAATACATATTCTTATGTAATAAAACTTCCTGATTTTATTATTCATCTTACTAGCACAAATATGGCCATAATGCTAGTGCCCTTTTCTGATTAACTCTTTTCCGAAATCATTGGATAAAATTATTTTTTTGTTATTTGTGTGCAATTTGTAATGTATCTCTTTCTGTACAACAGTTCTTCTCATATTATTTATCTTTAAGAGATTATTCTGTTGATCGTTTTTTATTTCATTTAATTCCACCAAATTAACTGTTCTGATACGTTCGTCCATATTCTCCGTCTCTTCCAGAACTGGGTTTCTAGAAAGGCAATCTGCTTGTACATTTCCCTTTCCTGGTTCATATCTAATCTCAAAATCGAATTGTGATAGAAAATTCATCATGTCACCCAGCTCTCCATCTGGTCTTGTACGAAATTTTTCCCTTCTAATGACTTATGGTCAGTAACAACAACAAATTTATGTCCTATTAACCAATATTTCCAAAATATTGGTTATATTTTTAATTGTCAGACATTCTAGGAATATTGCTTTCTTGTTCTTTTGATATTTATTTAGTTTTTTAGAAAAATACGCTACGGGTTTCATTTCACCATTAATCTGTTTTTGTTTAAGAACAGCTCTTATTCCTTGAATACTGGCATTAGTATAAATAGTAGTATAGGCACTTGGGTCGAAAATTGCAAGAATTGGCTCAGAACAAAGGATGTCCTTAACCTTACTGAAAGCTTCCTGACAAGCCAATGACCAATTGAATTTTACATCTTTTCTCAGTAAATTATGCAAGGTTCTAATAATCTAGCTAAATCTTTCATATATTTGTGACAAAAATTAACTTTACCGAAAAATTACCTTATCTTCTTCCGAATATCTGATGGAGAAAAATTCTTAATGGAAATTAAATTGTCATTTATAGGTCGTACTGTATTGTTTCCTACAATATGTCCTAAATATTTGACTTCTTCTGCAAAATTACACTTGATGAATTTAAGTCTGAATCCTTCATTACATATTGCTTTGAGGAGACTCTCCAAATGTTCTATATGTTGGTCAAGAAAGTGAAGAAAATATTAGAATATCATCTATTTAATTTAGGCTGAATAAAGTCAGGTTATATTTTCTGATCATTTTATGCAATATACGTTGAAATATGGCCGGGGATGTTTTAAGTCCAAAAGGTAAACGTTTTCATTGCCAGTGACTATTATTTGCCACAAAAATAATCTTATATCTATCTTTGATACGAATAGGAATCGATCAAAAGGCAAAATTTACATCTAATGTGGTAAAGAATTTTGCATTTCGGGTCTTGGCTAAGATTTCATCAATTAATGGGAAAGGCTGTGGTTCGGGAACAATTAATTTATTGAGTTCACGAAAATCGACACACAATCTGGTTTTAGACCCTCCATCTCTCTTATATGCTAAAGTAACTGGTGATGCGAAAGGTGAGGAGGACTCCTCAATCAGATTCGCTTTCAACAATCTTCCTATTTGGAATTCTATCTCTTTTTAATCCTCCATTGAGCATCTGTATGGTTTTTTCTGCTAAAAGTTTTTTATGTCCCTCATTATTTTGCACTTGATCAATATCTAACTTTTGCTTTGCAAAAATATGATCATATTTATTTATTAAAACTTCAATTTTATTTCTCTGATTTGTTTCCAAATGGTCTAATTTTGCTTCGAGAAGTTCTTTTTGTATCCCTTCATTGAAATTGATGGTGTAATCATTGTTATCATTATTATCACAATCGATCTTTCTCTCTTCATTCATATCTAATCTTCGATAAATATTCAAATCAAAATCTTGTTTTAATTGAAAATTGGAAATAGAATCTAGTCGGAGTAGAATATCATACTCGAAATTTCTCTCATTAACAACAGAAAGTACAACTTCTTTTTTGATATTATTGATTCCCATTTTTGTAATTATTTTTCCTGAGAAATTTTCCCTGCCACTGACTGTTTTGAATGTGTTTTATTATCTTGGATGTGTAGACAACTTTTCTGCTACTTTGGAATTCAGAAGACTAACATTTGAGCTCGAATCATAAATTCCACATAATTCATTATTATTTATAAACACCTTCAATTTTATCAATGGCAGCACTCTTAGTTTTTTTTTGTTTGAAATGGCCTCATTAGATACATCCTGTACCCCAACATTGTTTACCATGCTTATGTTACCGGGTACGTTCCTTTGTTCAAAATTATTGGATATATTCTTTAGCCCACATAAAGTCTCCGGATGAAATCTACCTGAGAAACCATTCCTCTCACAAATTGAGCATTGTTCCTTCTTAACTGGTTTTCTATTTGTTTGTGAATAGGAACGAATTTGTTCGGCAGATTTGTTCATTCGAAGTTTTGTTTATTTCGATCGTTGTCTTATTTTTTTGAACTTGATCGATCAATACTATCTTGTAAAATATTTGGCAATATTGTCACAATAAAATCAATTAATATATCACTTGGAAAATTATTTCGGAGATTAAACAACAAATTTTCTTTTCTAAAAGCCTAGTCAACTAAACTTCCTCCTATGAACCTAAATGAATAGTACTTTCTATATTTATGCCAACTCGTTTCACAAAAACTCTCTAAGCAGTTATCTTTCCATATTTGAAATTTTTTGTCTAAACCTAATGTAATTAATTTAGAATCAAACCATTCTTTCGCTATTCCATCCAGAAACAACCGTAAAATCAAAATTTTGTCTCTATCTTCTTCTACTTCACAACGCGTGCATTCCGTCACGAATTTTTCGAACCATAAATTCACTGAAACACTCTTACCATCAAAATTATTCAGCACAAAATCCTTCTTTGTTCTCTTGAAATCCTTGCTTTTTCTTGAAAGTTCTACCGTATCCTGTGGTTTTGGTGATTCTTGTCCAAATACTGTTCTCACGTATGCGGGTGAATAAATCAGTTGTAAATATTCATTCTTAAACATCACATCTTCTTCGGCTTCAAAATATGTTTCTTTCAATTCCGGAGTTAATGAAATGACACAAGTACGAAATGAAACTCTTACTTGAATCGATTTCAAGATATTCTTCACCTTCGGTAGAGCCAAAAGTTCATGATGGTCAGATATATCCTGTTTGTTCGCTGGTATTTCATAATATGTATTTTCCGTTGTCGTAGTTTGGATCCATTTGAATTCGTATAATATGTATTTTTCTTATCAGTCTTGTATGCTTCTAAAGCGATGCATATCTTCATGGATGTCGTCATTATAGCTTACGTTTTTGATTTCTACGAATGTTATCAATTCTTATTTTTATAATTGAATAAAAAGACGATTTGATGTAATGATTCTAAAAGAATTTATTTTCTTTAGTTTAAAATATACCAGAATTACATACACAAAATAAAATAATAACATACAAAGAAATAAAAAAATAGCTTACTAACCTAAAAGGAATCAAAAACAATGCTATTTCTTCGGGTTTCTCAATTCTCATTTCTAACAACTAACTGAATATAAATAACATGTGACACTTTTAGGTTAGAATCTTAAACATAGAACATAGATCATAGAACATAGAACATAGAAGTTACAAAGTTGTTTTCCTTAAAAATAATAGTTTTATTTTTACATATATAAAATAGAAGCTTTTTGAATAAAATTTTTTTGAAATCAAAATTGTAGAAGACTAACAGATTTAATCTGTTTTGATATTCAAATTTTTTTACATATATATATTCAGTATATAGTAGACTCCCGCTAGTGTGGAAACAAAAAAATTTTGCTTGTTCATATTTTGGAGCCGTTTATACTAGTGAAAGGTATGTAAAAGACATGAAATGAATAAATACGGATTTAAAAAAGCGACATGAAACCAAAGCTTTCGATGTTAAACTTCAATTACAAAAAATTAAAATTTGTCATTTGAAATGAGAAGTTATTTGTGGTTGCACTTTCTTGGCTGATAGTTGACACTGCTTTATACTGAATTGTTCGTAGGCTTTTTATTTCACTTACGTTTATATCAGTTTTTAGTTTCGCCCATTGAGAGACCACTTTTAATGCCTTCAGAACATCTGTAATAGGAATCTTCTTATTTTCCTTAGTTTCTACATCAGAGTCGCTTCTTTCTGAATTAGTGAGGATATTCGAATCACCTTCAATATTAGCCAGACTTTGGTTCACTTCCAGTATCCAATTTTCTATATCTTCACTGTTATACTCAGCCTAAAAATTGAAAAATATCTCAAGTAGTTACTTAATATCTTAAAACGGAGTTGATTGGCTCCAGTATTTGACAAGTATGAGGGCTACAAAGTTTTCATAACTGACCGGATTAATTATGTTCAGCAACTCGATAGTTTCCTCTGCTATAGGTTCCAATTTTTTACTCATGAATATTTCTCGGAGCTCCACAAGAGGAAGATTTGAAGAGGAAACTCTTCAAATATTCACAAATTCCATGTCGGAAAGTTCTTCCAGTCTGTCCTATGTAAACTTTAGGGCAATCACCGCAGGTTAACTTATAAACCCCCCGATTTATCATCTTTTTTAAGAAAGGAACAGTAAATGGTAACATAGGTAGTACTGCATCAATCAAATCATCCATTATATACTGGGCTAAAATTGGAGAAATCCTCGCTCCCATTGGAGTGCCTAGGACCTGTTTGTAATACTGATGTTCAAAAGTGAAATATGTGTTATCGAAAAGAAAACCAACTAACTCTATCAATTCGTCCTGTGTCATCTGAGTGTGAGGCGTAACCTCATTCCAATGCCTTATAATGCTTCGTGTAACCAGCTCACATGGTATATCGGAGAACAGGGAAACCACGTCCAAACTAACCAACACGTAGCCTGGTGGGTATTCAAAATTATTGAGGAATTCTGAAAATGAGCACATAATATTCATTGTGGCACTTGTAAGCAACTGTCAAAACGTCTGTCACATATTTAGAGATCAGGCTAGTGGGGGCATCAATTGATGAGATGACCGGTCTCAAAGATACTTGTGGTTTATGTATTTTAGGTAAACCATAAAATTTTGGAACTTTTGAGTTATAAATAGTATGTTCTTTAATCATACCTGAGTCCTCACCTATCCTGTTTTGAATCTTTAACATCAACTTGTTAGCCTTTAGTTGAACTGTGTTCGTAGGATCCCTTGACAAGTGTCGGTAGTGAACTTCGTTTGTTAGTAAAGTTCGGGCCATATCAACGTACTCATCTTTTTTCATCAACACAGTGACGTTTCCCTTGTCAGACTCAGTAACGAGCAATTCATGGTGTTCTCTCAAAAATCTTCTAGTCTTGTCAAGTATCTTCTTGAAAGGATTATTTATGTATTGTATCAACATAATGCATGTAATTGGTGACAATATTAACTACTTTAGATGTAAGGATGTTCTTTACATCTGGTGGACTCACCGAAACGATATCCTCAACATCAGCTAGCAACCCTGGTAGGTTGACATCTCTTCTTTCAGGTGTTATGTTAAACTTAGGACCCAGTGACAGTGGTGTCACAACCTCTGTTGTTGTATGTACCCCCGAGATGTTTTTGAACCATTTTTCTTGTACTGTAACCTGCCTGTATCATCTCAAGTTTAGCAAATTTTCTCAGATTAACTACCTTGATTTTATGAAACTCTCTATCATAAGCTATCTTCATTTTATGCTGAAAACTCAAAACGACAATCTCATTAACAACCTGACTAAGAACTCAGTTAATATTTTTGGCGTAGTGTATTTTCTGTAAATGTATGGTTATATACATGCCTATATATGTTCTCTTAATACATTTTTTTAAATAAGTTTCATGTCGTAAAGCGACAAAAGTTTCTTTTTAGACATTGAGAATTATTTTAAATTAATTATATATTGTAATATTATTTCGATATTTTAATATATAATTTTCAATATATATTGTAGAAGTTTCAAGATATAATTCGGAATTTAAAGTTTTTCAAGGATAATTCCGCTAACAATTTTATTTTATACATATACAGAATGTCCGGGTGCTAACATTCCATCCAAATATTCATAGTTTTCGGTGTTGCGCCGAAAGTAGTATCGAACGATTAAATTATAATTAATGATGAAGAATTCGTAATCAGTTTTGTCCGTCTATAAGGTTGACAACTTTCGAGAAGATTTCAATGACTAGGCAACAGTGTACTAGGTTAAGGTGAATATTATTTGAGATAAAGTATTTTTGAATTATTGTAGTACCTTGTGCGATCAAAAGATGCCGCAAATCCTAAAAAAGGGACTGTGAAAAGTATTTTTATCAAAAGTTTTGGCAGTCCTCAATGAATTTAAACCCAAAATGATGAGAAAAAGAACTGGACTACTGCTGCACATTTCATCAGTAAATTAAATTTCTTTTCATATTGTTATTTTAAAATGTCTAACACAAGTAATTTTCTATTCAGGAAAATTTCTTTTCTGTTTTTCCTTTGTAATTTATCTCTTCTGCATAAAAGTTTTACTTTCCACCACATACCATTTTGTAGGCTTATTTTTCACAGAACAATCAAAGTGGATACTTGCTAGTTTTCTCATGGCATAGCCAGATATAACTCATTACCTACAAAATAAATAAAGGAACTGTGGACAGGGGACACTCGACCTTAATTTGCCCTTTCATGCCTTCAGTTAGTAATTCAACTCTGCCTAGTTAGAGTGTCGTTTTAGCTTCTTGCGTTATGCATGTGGGACACTTGACCATAATTTGCCCTTTCATTTCTTCAGTTAGTTATTCAACTCTGCCTTGTTTGAGTGTCGTTTTTGCTTTTTGGTTTGTGCATTATTAAAATTTGTTTTAGACTTATACTTTGTTCTGCACACCTATTGGATTCTGTTCAAGGAAAATGATTATGGAAGTTTGGCGCTCTTTTTAACTCTTAACGCTGTTTTGCTAAAAACGTTTCCGTCACGAGAATACGCTGACATGTACTCAAATTACGGAGAACTGCGCCTTAGGCCTAATTTGGACTACGATAGTATTTCAGTCAATTCGAAAGGATTTCGATAGCTAAAATACTCGTTACTGTCCAAAAATCGTAAACTGTGAGTACCCCCCTTTGTATTTAATTACCTGTATATGTTCTCTTCCGAATAAATAAAAAATAAATTAATGAATTTTGATCTAGTACAGTACAGATACAAGTGTTCTGCAAGATAAACGGTTGTCTGCAACGTAATAGAGTAAAAAAAAACTGATCAAGCTTATCTTAATGGCTATTTTAGAAGTTATATGAGTAAATTTATGAAATTAATGGAAGGAGGGTATGGGTACGAAAATAAATCCATAGATGAGCTACTAATTGCCTTCTGAAGGACTTAGCATCAGAAGATCCCAAAGAATACTTCGGTTGTTTGAGACTGTGCGCAAGTTGTGTAAATTTTATGTTAATATACAGGAACTCTTGTCTCAAATTCAGCGTAAAGATATCCATTCAAGAATGCGAATCCAACAGTAATAAAATTAAAAACAGTTCTTCTCTACGTTGGTGCTACTCCATGTTGTTTAAGGGCACGCACATATGTAGAATCGGAAAATGACCTATTTCCGAATTTTTTTTCCACCGAATGCAGGTATTCCGTTATACTCTTCTATTCAGATACACTAGGATACTCTAATGGCTTGAGTGACTTCTAAGACTTTGAAAAAAACTGCCATCAATCGGGTACACAGCGCTCCGTGAAAAGTCTCAAAACAAATACTAAATATAGTTAGTTATAACACAAAAGCCACTAAATTTTTTTTTCTATAAAGGAAGATATAGAAAGGCTATTTTATATGATTAATCTACGATATACAGGATATCCAAAATTAATTGTCAAATGTGGAGAATTTCAAAGTCAAATTTCTCGATTCAACAGAATCATCGTTTCAAGAGCTATGTGCTATAATGTGCCACCCTGCTAAAAATAAACGTTGATCACATCCATGGCATTAATATTAATCCACGAAAGAATTAGTTTACATCTTGAAATGGACAAATCTGTTTTTGCATCCACATATTCAAGTAGAATTTCGCTACAGCGGCGAAATTTCACCAGACCTGATCGGACGAGTTGGAGTCTTCAGAGCACAAACTTTTGGCTTTAAAATTTATGGATTAATTTTATTACAGAGGAGCGAGAAGGTGGTAAATGATAACCTAAAATAGTATTCCTGAAATTTTCATCATTTTTATAGTGAATTTTCAGTATTTTAATACTTTCAATATACATATATTTATGCCAGTTTGCTTGTCAAGTGCTGTCAACTTCATTTAGCATTTAAAAAATAATACGAATTCAAAATGAAACTGGAATGAATAATAGGAAGGCCCGATAAAGTTGAGAATATAATGAAAAGGAGTCGTTGATACATTCATTTCGCCCTAGAACAAAGGAATCTACTTTCAGTGGACACAAAACTAATGCATTAAAGTGGTAAAGGGTTTCATTCGCTGATGGAACTAACGTTTGATCGGTTTTGCAAATGATGACCAAATTTCGTGGGCATTATCAACAATGGAAATAATGTTCGTGAAACAGTCTTTACTTCTCGGATATTCTAAATTCCTACCGTATTAAATTTTCATATGAAGTTATAAAAATTCCAAGACTGTATTCTTTATATATTGAATGAACTATTGCGCTACTTTATGATGTTTATTTCAGATAAATGGAGAAAAGAATTTCGTTTTGCATCACAGTGACTCGAGTTTCTTAGTGTTAACTATAATTTCATATGTATATATGGGTCCGAAAAGTATCTGACTTGAGTTCATATCTAGGCGCCAGAGCGCTCCACTGACCTCTGTGAGGTATAACCGTAACCAAAAGTCCGTCACTAACATGTCCAGTATTTTTTCTGTTCGTCGCATTTGTTTACTGTTGAAAATGAAATGAATTACAGATAAACATGTCAATGTTGATGAAAATATCCTTAAGAAATTTATCAATGATGACGAATTATGGATTTGTAGTTACGAACCTGAAACTGAACAACAATCTTCAGCATTCAGAGGGGGCCATGGCCGAAAAAAGTAGGTCAAATTCGGAGCCATGTTAAGTCTTCTGTTTTCGGTTGTAAGGGTGTTGTGCACTACAAATATGCTCCAAAACATCAGTCGATCAATAAAGAATATTACGTTGAAGTTTTTAAAATATTGCAGGATCCCGTGAGAAGAAAACGACCGCGTATCTCGTCAAGCACTGACTGGCTTCATCACCACGATAACGCTCCAGCTCATTAATCGAACCTCGTTCAGTAATTTTTGGCGAAACACAAGATTGTACAGCTTCGCTAGCATCTGTACAGTCCCGACACAGCTCCCTGCGACTTTTGAATATTCACAAAATTGAAAATGGCGCTTAAAGTAAAGCAGTTCGACGACATCAAGACAATTCAAAGTACTGCGACAAGCGAGCTAAAGACCATTTTAAAATCGGCATTCGAGGACTGTTTCAAGATGTGGAAGTACCGGTGGAAACGTATGGTTCAATCAAATGGGTATTATTTCGAAGGATGCAACGCTCCAGATGACGAAGAATACCACGAATGCGGAGATATGAACTCAGTTCGGATACTTTTCGGACACACCTAGTATTTATTATACAATATGCTGAAAACATTTCTGCGGTCTTGTTTTAGGTCTAGAGAACAGCGTGTTATTGCTTTGCGTGTAACTCTCGACTTTTGTACCGAAAATTGTCTCAAACGGCTAGGTTGCACTCTGATGAAGATTTCGATTTCAAAAGTAATTATCTCTGGCCGATCTGTGTCTTCCGTAAACACTGTAACTTTCGAACGCAAAGAGCTCATGGGACTTGAAACTTTCAAAGTTTCGAAATTTGGTGAAGAATTCTAACTGCCCGCACTAAGCAACGAACATACTTTAGCACTCGCAGAAGTCACATTCACAGTACTTTTTTCGCGCTCAGCCTGGAAACATTGACAAACACTCGCTCGTGCTTCGACCAAACGGTCACGCAATATTCACTCTTTATTCTCTACTCCTCGAATAATTAAGTTCTAATAACACACACTCTCTATCTCTCTCTTCTCTTTGAACAAATAAGTACAATTCACGGTCTCTCTTCGCATTCACTTTAACTTCTCAAGGAATTCTCTCCCATGATAACACAACACAATATTAAGTTAATATATTATCTACATTATTTACTTGTAAATTATGTAGTACATGTGCAAAGTGAGCACAAAAAAGAACCCAGTGAATGTGAACAACGGTGAAAAGGCTCATCTGTCTACTCCTCTACGAGCAAGATAGTATTTTCACTGCAATTCAAGTTCAAAATTACACCAGAAAAATTGCCTCAATTTGGTATAAACAACTCCTCAAACTTATACAGTTGTAATTTATGTAGAAAGGCTGTAAATAAACCCATCCAGGTCTAATTACATCTCTCTCAATCCCCTAGAATTATGCTTTTCCTAGAATTTACTTAATAATTGATTGACATTAATCAATAACACCAAAGGATTTAAAAAGATATCGCAATTCCTTCAATACCTAGAGAACTCAAATTTTCAGATTAGGTTAGACGAGTCCAAATATACCATTTATGTTGAAAAATGAACAGAATCGGTCCAGTTGATCCTGAATTATTTCTATTTGAAATTTTGTTCCTTGAATAGTCTGAAAAAAATTATAAAATAAAATAGAAAGGCTTTTTACTTGATAGAAGAAATATAACAAAATTTGAATATCAAAACAAATTGAAATATGTTTATCTTCTACAATTTTAATTTCCAAAAGAATTTTTTATTCAAAAAACTTTTAGAATTAAATAAATGTCTAAAACAAGCACCGCTCACATTTAATAGACGTTTATAATCAAAACTCAATATACAATGTCAAATGAAATAAATAACCCAACAGATATACGAAAGTAATTAAAATTAATAAATAAATATTCAAAGGAGACAAAATTTTGTTTCTGGTTTTATCTTTGAAAAATACTACTTGCCTTATAAAAACATGAACACACTTAAAGGACTTCCCAAAGAATATAATTTATTTGAAATATTTAATATATTTAAATATTCGAACAAATTATTTCAAAAATCTCTAAAAAATGTGCACTATATCTTCAAAAAACAAATATAATTCTAGATAATCCCTTCTTCAGCCCTTTTTCAATATTACAAATATCAAAATCAAAAACATAACCTACATCACTCACGTGTTAAAAGACTTAAGCTTCGAACTACAGATCAACTATATATTCAAGATTGATCTATGTTCTAACAAAATCAGAGAACAAAGTGAGTTATTTTAAGGTTTACTTAAATTCATTGACATTCTATAATGAGATTTATTGAAGCCAAAATATAATTATATATTATATATAAAATAAAATAGAAAGGCTTTTTACTTGATAGAAGAAATATAACAAAATTTGAATATCAAAACAAATTGAAATATGTTTATCTTCTACAATTTTAATTTCCAAAAGAATTTTTTATTCAAAAAACTTTTAGAATTAAATTAATGTCTAAAACAAGCACCGCTCACATTTAATAGACGTTTATAATCAAAACTCAATATACAATGTCAAATGAAATAAATAACCCAACAGATATACGAAAGTAATTAAAATTAATAAATAAATATTCAAAGGAGACAAAATTTTGTTTCTGGTTTTATCTTTAAAAAATACTACTTGCCTTATAAAAACATGAACACACTTAAAGGACTTCCCAAAGAATATAATTTATTTGATATATTCAAATATTCGAACAAATTATTTCAAAAATCTCTAAAAAATGTGCACTATATCTTCAAAAAACAAATATAATTCTAGATAATCCCTTCTTCAGCCCTTTTAACACGTGAGTGATGTAGGTTATGTTTTTGATTTTGATATTTGTAATATTGAAAAAGGGCTGAAGAAGGGATTATCTAGAATTATATTTGTTTTTTGAAGATATAGTGCACATTTTTTAGAGATTTTTGAAATAAATTGTTCGAATATTTAAATATATTAAATATTTCAAATAAATTATATTCTTTGGGAAGTCCTTTAAGTGTGTTCATGTTTTTATAAGGCAAGTAGTATTTTTTAAAGATAAAACCAGAAACAAAATTTTGTCTCCTTTGAATATTTATTTATTAATTTTAATTACTTTCGTATATCTGTTGGGTTATTTATTTCATTTGACATTGTATATTGAGTTTTGATTATAAACGTCTATTAAATGTAAGCGGTGCTTGTTTTAGACATTAATTTAATTCTAAAAGTTTTTTGAATAAAAAATTCTTTTGAAAATTGAAATTGTAGAAGATAAACATATTTCAATTTGTTTTGATAAAAAAAATATAGCTCTTTATAGAAGATAAACATATTTCAATTTGTTTTGATAAAAAAATTATAGCTCAGGTGTCGTCGTACTTATAAATTATACAAAATATATGATCTAAGATGCTTTTGGCTTGGATAAATTTGTGATACAATATAAGCTGAAAAATATAATAATTTTCACGGGTGATTGTTAGTAATTATTACGAGTTATTAGAAGTACAAATAAGTTTCCGCCGTTTTATTGTAGATGGCGTGGCACGGAGTTTCGGTTAGCTTTCGCAGATAATAACCGGCTTAAAAAATAGTTTGGACATTCAAGAACAACATAACCTATTAATATCATTGATTTTATATTGGTAAAATATAATTTTTATAAGTTGAAAATGTCAAAATTTGAGCCAAGTAAGCGTCATTTGCGGGAAATATTACTTTACTTCTTTAATTTAAAGAAATCTGCTGCTGAGGTGCATCAATTGCTCGTAGAAGCATATGGTGAGGGTGCTTTGAGTGAGAAAACGTGTCGAGAGTGGTTTCAAAAGTTTAAAAACGGTGATTTCGACGTAGAAGACAAAGATCGCAGTGGAAGGCCAAAAATTTACGAGGATGCAGAATTGGAGGAATTATTGGAGGAAGGTTCATCTCAAACACAAAAAGAACTTGCTCTAACATTAGAAGTCACTCAGCAAGCAGTCTCACATCGTTCTTCCATAATAAATATTCAATTTGTGTTAAAAAACGGCGGAAACTTATTTGTACTCCTAATAGAAGCATTAAAAGTTAAAAACTTTGGAAACATTTGAATTTTGATAAATATTGTAATTGAAAATGAACTGGATGATGAATAATTTTCTAGAGTTGTTCCACATCAGGAAGTATCATTCTTTTCATTTGATAAGTATAAACACAATTTTTTAAGACTTTTGATTAATTCAAGAAAGCTTTGGAAATTCGATTTTTCGGGAAGTTCTGAAGGGAAGTTTCATACAAAACGTCAAAGTCGACAGCGCATTACATCAGGTTGCAGCATTCTGATACAAAATGAAAATTTACTACGTCACAAAAAAAATACTCCCATGATACCTCAGGACAACCTGCTAAGGACTGGGATTCAAACTAGGCACTTCCAAGACACCATACTACAAGTATCAAGTTTCGAAGATATGCAGAATGACCAGTACCTTATATATTATGACAGATATCATCACAGATCGTGTTATAAAACGGATATAGTAGTAAGAAACAAAACAGTAAAGCTGGTCTATATTATAGAGGTAGCAGTAACCGACACTCAAATAAAATAACAATAGTACCAATTGTCATCTCCAGCAAGGCAGTGATACCAAGGCAAAAGCGCAGAAGCCTTAAAAATTGGGATTGCAAAGAAACATTTACATTATACCACAAAAAACTATTGTACTTAAATCAACAAGAATAGTACAAAGATTTTCAGGCCAATTATAGACGAGAGAGTATAGACCTGAGAAAAACTGGGATAATTATAATAATAACAATTTCCTACTAAACAACATGAATTAACATTAGTGTATTAACATAAGTATAGTCACTTCACTGCAAACAATGTATACACTATGAGTGAATAATCTTATTATCCCATTCATAGCTGAATTCCTAGTAACGAGAGAATAATAATTTGAATAATATATTCCTGGATTGCACAGTGTTTCACCATAAGCGTTGATTTTATTTTTCTGTGCAGTTTCGTATCTTGTAGAGATTTTCTCTTTAGGATGACCGGTCACCATTTCACTGTTGGTTCAAAAATTAATAGTGCCGTACCTAAAGTAGCGTAAGAACACACTGACAAAGCCTAACCAGAAAACAATTAATTTCCCAACTCGCAAAAGCTATTTGAAGCTTCTGAAGGATTTTCACAGGAAATCTAAGAGCATCACTTTCATGTCAAATATCAAAAGGAATATTCGTTCAAAGCAATTTTCGGCTCATTTGAAAACCCTCGCCCAATACCTGTCCTGTACAATAATCACCTGTGTTCTACTACAATTTTAATTCAGATTAACGGACGACGTACGCTAATTCAGTAATGGAAACATCAAATGTTAGAGCGAAATGTCGTTTCGAGTACTGAATACTCTGTGATAACTAGTTGGTTTGCTCACTTCAGTAGTCTTCTCGGTAACCAAGTTGAGTGAATGTCAGTGCTACGTTTAATTTCCAATCGGAAATATGCATCTCGCAGCCCTTCATTAATTTGTTTATCAGTTCATTGGTTCCATTACAGAAATTAATTCCAAACCGATTGCAGGGTTTACTACGCGCATGCGTGATCAGTATCCAGTCAAACCTGCTCGCAAACTATGAGCAGCAAATTGAAGTGAAAGACATTCATTATATGCGCTTGATTGGTATCTTGAAGTTTAACTCAATTTGAAATTAACTTTCAAGAACTGAAGACTTCAAATTTCAGAATTTGATTTGTTCATTCATATTCAAAAGTCTGAATGTTTTGCTGCAATTCTTGATTTGAGCTTAGCCGGCCGGCTGTCCATAAAAACTTTTGAAGGGAAAGAGCTAGAGACTTGAAAGTTGCAAGATAGGTTTGGATCCTTTGACAAAAAAATTGATTCAATGGTCTTGCAGTTATTCACATATCTTTCTCAATATTCTCTAGACAATAAATTTCATCAGTTATTCAAAATATAAACCTACCTGATGATGCTACTGTGGTAGTAGATAAATTTTATCCATCTGAAATTTGGCATTAAGGAGAAGAACGCGCATGTTCCTGTCAAATTTCGTGAGGATCGTTTACCTTCAACACATTAACTTTCGAATAAGAAAAGATAGAGACTTGAAAATTCCAGTGAAGGTTTGGGCCTGAATATCTCTGCAGAATTCCTTTTTTGGCAAAATCCTGTTATTCATATTCGAAATTATCTCATATTATCCTCAATATTTTTCAAATTAAAAATCCGATCGACTGGAATTTGGTATAGTTGAGTGATCAAGCATATGTTCGTGCAAATTACGAGTACACGTGGATCGTATGTTTAAAAGATTCAGAACAAACAAAAATATTTTGTCCGCAGAGCAACGTTGAGTGCTATCGAAACCATAGCAGTCCTACGATGGAATTTTAATTCAGCATTAATGTGATGAATACTGTACCTCGTGTCAATGGCAAAGAAGAAATGTTATTGCAACAACAAAAAGAATTCAACTTATCCATAACTTATATTGGATACAGGACATATTTTTAATAGTAAACTTGAAATTTTACACGATGAAAACAAAAGTCTCAGACTAAACCTGTTAGAAACGTTAGATATTAATAAGTATCATAAAAAACGTCGTCAAGATATCGGCGAGTGATGACCTGATTGGTAAACGTTCGAGTAAAGTTTCAGATTTAAGTAATAAGAAAAGTGTTGCCTGCGTATATTGTGAAAAGTGTTAACAGGAAGCAGTATTTTCATAAAATGCGGTGAAATTTTTCATCGTTCATGTTTAACGACAGCCGCTAAAAAAATAAATGCAAATTGTGTTCATGAAGCGCATGATAGTATATGTATATAGTTATGTAATTGAGGAAGAAGAAAATCCTCAATTTGAAATGAAAATACTCAAACACAAGGTAAAATTTCTAGAATAAAATAATAAGAAACGGTTTTTTTAATTGTTAGAAGGATAATTACAAACAAAAAATTTCTAGAAGATTTGTTGTTAGAATCTAGGAGTAAAAATGATGTTTTGATGTTGAATAATGAACTTCTGCTTGAAAAAATAAGGGGATTTGAAAAACTGTTCCTAAATAGTCAAAAAAACTATAACTTGTGACAGTGTACCAACTCTCAAAAAAAAATTGGAATTTAATATGGTCAAAGAATCCACAGAATCAACCGAAACAACAAAATCTACCGAAACAACAGAATGCACAGAAACATAATATGTCACGAGTTGATAGTCAAGATGTTGCTCCTAATTCAGAACAAACTCAGAGAAAATTGAATGAGATTGCAAGACCCACAAATACTAAAAATGAAAATTCCCTGAAAATACAAAAGCACAAAATGAAAAGAAGTGGAAAACTGTTACCAAGGAAAAAGTTGGACAGTTCAATAAAGTTATATTTGTACTGAAACCAAGTTTGCTAGGACATTACTGCAAGGAGTTAAAAAAAAAAATGGATATATTTGGGAAAAATTGAAGGAAACAACACGACAGAGAAAAAAGTTGAAACATACGTAAAAAAAACTGAAGAAATTAATGATGTACAAGTTAGAAAACTTGATACAAAAGGTAAGAATTCTGCTTTCACCATTGGTGTTACCAAGGGACAAGATTTCATATCTATATGTAAAAAAGCGTTATTGCTAGAGGGAGTTGTTGTTAGGGACTTTAGCTTCAGAAATTTGTTTCGGCAGAACAACAAAATGAACACATAATGCAAAGCCCCGTAAGCAATTCTCAAATCAAGATCGCACATATCAATATACAATGTTGATGAACATCATATAATGTACTTCTTGATTTTATCGAAGGTGAATTTTCTTGCAACTACTGAACATTGGCAAACTGAAGGACAACTGAAAAGCTAGTATATTGAGGGATATGCGAAAATCGCCAGCAACTGTAGAACAGATAGGCATAGGTTACTGTGTTTTACTCTAAAGATAGGTATTTATGTAAGGCCCGGTTGGATATTTCTATGTTTTCATCGTCTGGGGCATTGAATGTTGTGCTTTAGAGTGCTATTTGAGAGATAACTTTATATTGTTCAATTTGTATCAATTTAAAATTTAATTGAATTTGACATTTATTCTTGTACATTTATCTGTACTATGAATTGAATAAAAATTATTATTATTAAAAACAAATTTTATTGAATGAGCAAATGCAATTAAGCAGATCTTTCCTATTGAATCTTTTTTCAAATATATAGGAATACCCGAAGAAATGTAGAACTTCCCTCATCTCCTCTTTTTTCTCTTCTGGAACCTGTACTATATATAGACATTTCAGGGCATTGTTTAATCAGTATCTAGTAATACTCACCTGATGAAGTCATGGTATGACGAAACAATTGTTGTGAAATAAAAAATTAGCGGAAATAGAATATTGTTTTTTATTCATAATTTCAATATTGTTCTAATTTTTACAGGCGCCAATAAAAATAATATGTTGCACATATTTGATAGATTACATGGAGGTAAAATCGTCAATTAGAGATGTATGTAAAACTGTACCTTATTACTAACCTTCAAATATCGAGTGTGACACATCCTTGAAGTTAATATTGAACGTACTTCACAGGATGAATAAAAGTAGAGTAATTTCTTGAGATAGTATGAAATGCATTTAAAGATATAAATGTTTGAAACCATTAAAATTTTGGATGTTTTCAGGGAGCTCGAACTGTTAAATTGAGTGGCCATTCTAATATAACTATTTTTAATGAAGAGAAAACGATATTTTCATGAAAATGACATGAATCCGTAGTTTCTAAAAGATGTGCAAATGAATAATCTGCCTGTTGCTATGATGAGGATTTACAATAGAATGGAGTTTTTCGAAACGCATATAGTTTAAATAGATTCGCTCGCTCATTCGTTAATGGAAGATCCGAATATCTCGCCTAAATTTTTGATTGATTCATTTTAACTCATGGAAGGAGTTGCAAATGGAAGCTTTTTATTACGTCTGCTAATGAGTTTCCGCCATGACACACTGATTGTACCACAAATACAAAATTGGTATTTTTGTAAGAAAGTTATCTTCGAAAGATATCTGCCATGATTTAATGACGATAAAACTTTCGGTTGAAAAGTTACAGGTGTTTTCGTGGAATAATTTTTGGGATTTTCACAACAATGAAGGGAAACGATGTTGTGTGTTGATAAAGCATTGATTTCTGTAGGAAACAAACACAGTTGTGACGAAAGCATAGCTCCTTAATTATTTTCCGGACTCTTCACCAGGAAAATCGACAACTATTGATTGTTTGCTGAATTTAGACGTGATCCTATGAACACCTATAATACACTATGCTTTGGTCTCCAAAAATGGGTGGTTACACCGGTTAATATGAAGAAAACCTCATAAAATCGTTTCCGCAAATTGTTAAGTTACGATTTATGAGATGGTTGAAATGCTAAAGATATAAAAGTGAGTTTTATTTTGGATGAAAATTTGTCTACATAAAGCTGGTTTCGAAGTGGGTGCCGCCTTTGCTAAAAGGGGACCAAAAGCAACGAGTCTATATTCTTGAGCGCTGTTTGGAGCAGATCAATGCGAATAACCAACGTCATGTGACAATAAACGGAACAAGGATCCACAGTTATAGGTACATCTGAGTCAAAAAGGTCGTCACCTGACTGAATTACAGCCAATAAAGCAATGTAACAAAAGCGCACTGATATGTCCTCCATATTTTGGGAAGCTTATGGTATTTTGTTTATCTCGACTACCTTTCAGAAGGGCAAAACAGTCCATAACGGCCCAATTTCCTAAGAAAAGAAGTAATCCTCCACGAAAGAAATGCACCGTGTCACAAGACGTAGGCAGCGATGGCAAATGGCCGAACTGCGCTTTGAATTACTTGCGTAACCACACTTTTCTCAAAATATATAAGTATCTCAAGAATTTTAATATTGAAGATTATGTGCTTAAATATTGAAATAATATCACAATATGAAAATTTTTTCAATATTTAGGAAAAAACATTTTGCGCTTTACCTAATGAAAACGCATTAATACAAATATATTAACATATCAAATATGGGTATGTATGTATACATATTATAAATATCCAGGAAAATCTACTTATCCAAAATGCTGTTGAATTCTGAAAATGAAGATAAATAATAATTGAACCAGAATTTCAGCATATGACAAATATATTTGTTTAGATTATGTCGTCAGATTCAGATTCAAATTAATCACAAGTATAATTTTTAACTTACCAGAAAGGTAAAACTCGGAGATGAATGAACTTCAATGTATTGGAGACACTAGAGATATGATTTGTATAAATAATCATTACCCTCGTGTTCTCAGAACACTGAGAAATCCAATACATGTTAATCTTCCCCAGCAGTATCTCAGGATAAGAACAGAAATAATCAGAATTTTAAAAGTAATACATAATTAAGGATTTTTCTGTAGATCTTTGACTCTATATGAAGTTTATCCATAATTTACAAAATAAATTAAAATAAGAGTCGATAATTGATAAAAGTGATTAGAATAACTTTTAAATTCAGAATGATGTGAAGAAAAACAAAGAATATTTCATATCGATTATATATACCCTGTTATTTAAGTATATAATCTTCAATTAATAAAGTAAATAAAAACAACTTGGCTTAAGTTCCACTGTTTATTTGATGTCAGTTGACATACTACTCTGTCAAGAAAGTACCAGGAATTTTCAATTAAAACAACATTTTTACATTTAATCGTCAAAATTTATTGGGTCGCCTTCAAAATAGGCTCCATTTGCTCCAATACATCTATGCCAACGGCACTTCCAATTATCGAAACATTTTTTATAGGCGCTTTCCGAGATGGACTTTAGCTCTCGCGCCGAATTTTGTTTTATGGCTTCAATCGACTCAAAACGGGTGCCACGAAGGGGCAATTTTAGTTTTGGGAAGAGGAAAAAGTCGCAGGGAGCCAAATCCGGCGAATACGGTGTTCGCTGAAGCACGTTTGTTGAGTTTTTGGCGAGAAAGTCAGTCACAATCGTAGCTCGGTGAGAAGGCGCGTTATCGTCATGCAAAATCCATGAGTTGTTCGCCCACAAATTTGGCCGCTTCTTACGGATACGCTCACGCAAACGTTTCATAACGCCTAGGTAATACTCCTTGTTTACCGTCTGACCCTCTGGAACGAATTCGTAGTGCACCACGCCACGGATATCGAAGAAAACAATGAGCATCACCTTCATTTTCGAGCGGCTTTGGCGTGGTTTTTTCGATTTCGGCTCATTTTTTGCCACCCATTCCGATGATTGCGGGCTTGTTTGCATATCGTACTCGTAGACCCAGGTCTCATCACCAGTTATAATGCGTTCCATGAATGTAGAATCGGAATTACAGCGATCCAGCATGTCTGAAGCAACCTGTTCGCGATGACGTTTTTGAAAAAAATTCAGGTCTTTCGGTACGAGTCGTGCGGCCACCTTTCTCATGCCCAAAATATCAATCAAAATCGTACGTGCGGACTCGTGGGATATCTTAAGATCATGTGCTATCTCTCTCAAGCTGGTACGACGGTTTTCCAGCACCCTTTCCTTAATTTTATCGACGTTATCTTCGATCGAAGCCGTCGATGGGCGACCACTTCACGACCGTCCTTGAAGGCTCTGTACCACTGATATGCACGAGTTTTCGATAGAGCATTATCACCAAAGGCCTTTTGCAACATTTTCAATGCATCGGCACACGAAAATTCATTTGCAACACAAAACTTTAAACAAATTCTTTGCTCAACGTAATCACCCATAGTAAAAATCGGCACGCACTCTGACATCGACTGACTTAATTAGCTGTTGCAAACACACTAGTTGACAGATCCCGCTCAAGCTTGGCATAGTAATTAAGGACAGTGGTACCAACCTAGGATAAAAAAATTTTTACCTGCCTCATTGCCCCGCCAGATTTAAATCGATAATTCCCGGTACTTTCTTGACAGAATGTATATGTTTCGGGTTTTCAGCCCATTTTCAAAACTGAAGAGAACAAAACTTAAAATCCTATTTATAATGGTAGGGTAGATCACAGGTACAATTTTGAACAGTTCAAAAATATGGTGTTAGTTGGGTCCTAATCTTTTACAGATAAGAGCAATGGTGATTAATTAAATTGTTCATTTCTAATTGGTAGCTTCTTACTATGTGCTAAACAAATTTGCAAACTTTCTAAAAGGTCCATTCTTCTGCTTTTACTACCTACGTGTAAAATCTCAGTTCTACTGAAATCTATGGAATGGTTGTTTTTATACAATGTTCCGAAAAACCAAATGTTATTTTATTATGTAATATACTTTTTTTATGTTCTTCTACCCTTACGTTTATAGATCGTCCCGTTTGACCTATGTAAAATGCAGGACATTAATTACAATATAATTTGTATATATTGCTTTTTTCACACATTTCACGATAATCTCTGCTATTGATTAAGGAAGAACCAAAGTTTTTCTTATTTGTACAAATAATATTAATATTATTCTGTTTGCAAATTTTATTACTTATTTGTGGTATGAAATTCATCCTATAGAATTTTTTTTTCTTTGTCCTGAAGAATAGGGTAAAGAGAAGCTAGAGCTTTTTTCTGCTGTTTTTACAATACAATATCATAATCCTCAATATATGAAGAAAAAATTTCAAGATATTATTATGAATTTAAACTTATTTCAATTAATTTTATCAAGTATGGCCCTCAGTATTTATTCATGGAAAATGATGCTCTCATGCATGAATTGACAATGAATTCGAAAGAATTGATCCTTATCAAATATCTGAAGAAATAGAATGCTATGGATATTCAGAACAAAAAACACCAATAAAAGTTATCAAGAGTAATTTGAGCACCAACTTGATTTCAGTAAATATATATGTAGATTTTTGTGACAGCCCAAAAATGATTCTTCAGCTATGAGAAATCTATTAATTAAAATAAATCCTCCAGGTAAACAGAACTGGTGTAGTAGTCATAACCGGTGCACTCACCCTACTGACGTAGGGTGAGTGCTATTTTTTCATTAACTATGACTAGTTAATGAAAAAAACATGCAAATTTCAAGCAAGAGTTCATTAATTTACACATTTTAGAACAATCTTGTAACGCATGCTCTTAATTTCCTGTATAATTCGTGATTTAAATTTTCCTGAAAGTCTGTAGAGACATCATCTCACTTCATGAGAAGATATTCCATGCAAATTCCATCTCATTGCTCTCAACATAATTTAATCCATAACCGTAAATGATAACAGGCGAAACTGAACTATGTTAACAAATTAGAATGGAAATAACAATCTACAATCTGGTAGATAAATGAATCTGTAGATCGATGGAGCCGGCAAATGTTTAGTTGGTAGATACATCTAGCGGATAGATCCATCTAATAATAATAAAAGTTGATTACCATCCATATTTACATGGTTTATCAAATGAAACAATTTTAACTTATTTGATAAGAATGGCAGTTTCCGGCAATTTTGATGAAAGGCTCACTTCAGTTCACAAGAAAGGTAAACCACAGAATAGCGTCCTCTATAAATTCTGAGTTGTTTCTCGAAGGTGTAAGTCTTTCCGGACTGATAAATTATTTTATTTGAAAGGCGACATCTTTTGATTGTCAATTTGTAGGAATCAAGAATCTGTAATAGAAACGGGGTTGAGTAACACATCATTTGGGAATGCTGAAATTTCTTTTTTTATGGCGTTCACTTTGTTGTAAAAATCGTTGGAAGTGATGGGTGAAGTGCTTTAAAAGGTCAAGTTTTTGAACGAATTTCATCTTCCGAATTGTTCATATCACCTAACGTTCATTTCTAAATACGAGGGTGGTTCAAATATGATCGAGACAAATACTTTAACACCTTTATTTTTATCGAAAAATTTACTGAAAATCACATTTTTTCTAGGTAATTCCCCTAACTATTTATACATTTTGTCCACATTTCCGGAAGTTTTTTGATGCCGGTATCGAAAAATTCCTTGGGCAACTCCGACAGCCATGTGCGCACGAACCCCTACCTCGTCTTGGTGTTGAACTTTTGACCTCCGAAGGCCTCTTTCAGTGGTCCAAACATGTGGTACTCTCCAGGGCGATAAATCCGGACTGTATGGGGGAGGGGGTGTTCTAGTACATTTCACACATTTCAATTCTGATCTTGTGTCGAGCGTGAGACCCTTGGTATGAGGGCGCGCGTTATTCTGGAGGAGAATCGCACTTCGTGCTGGAATGCTCCTCCGTTTTGAGCGATAAGCGGGTTTCACGTGTGTTTTCAGAAGGTTAGAGTAGTATGCAGCATTGATGGTACGTTGAGTGGACAGGAAATCAGCGGACAGCACTCCCTGCCGGTCCCAGAACACAGTACACATTACCTTACCCGCGGACCAGGTTATCTTCGTTTTGACTGGCGCCCCTTCCTCCGTCTTTCTTCACTCTTTACTAGACACCTTGGTTTCGAGAGTGTAATAGTGTACCCATGTATCGTCTGTAGTCGAGATTCGCGTTAAAAAACCGTCCTCCTCCGCCTCTTATCGCGTTAGTAAGCGGCGACAAACTTCCAACCGCGTTAATTTTTGCTCAAAGCGTGAAACACGTGCTCCGACGAAAACATATACCACACTATTCGTAAGAGATCCAGCTATCACATACGCAAGCCACGACCTTCGAACATTACATGCGCGCCATCTACAGAGTTTGTCTCGTGTGATCATATTTGAACCACGTAGTTATAGTTTGATTTTCAAATTTTTTTTTACATTCTGTAACTTTTGAGGTTTTTTTTATAATGTCCTTACTAATACTATTCTCGGGCAGACTTCTTCTGGAGAAAAAGCTACTTACTGTCTTAAACACGATATCCGAAAAAAAAGTATAGAGGTGTGAAGTCAGGATAAGCAGTACAGGTTCTATTGAATGGACTCCAAGTTCATCCAATTCTCGGGAAAATCATGAATCAACAAGTCACGTACTTGTGCTGTACATTATGACGGAGTTCAATTTTGTTAGAAAAATATGTTTCCTATTCGATCATTAATTCAGAAATCTCCACAAGGAGCGGGTAGATGGGATTATGAAGAAGATTGCGACAAGATTTGCCCGTCACATTGTCAGGAAGGTAAAAAGGAGCAATGATATTATGTCCTAAAATTCCAGCCCAGACATTCAATATTTCTGGATACTATATGTACTGTTTCCTCAGAATTCTAGAATTTGAATAACTCCCGTATCTACAGTTATAAATGAAGACACGCATACTGAATATGAGAAATTAAATGTTTGATTGTATCGGTCTCTACTTGTCGGAAATACAGCTTGATGATTAAAGTAGAACAACTTAATTTCCACTAATTCGTCAGGTGAGTATGGTACCACACTCACCTGACGAATTCATGTTGTCATGACGAAACAATTGTTGTGAAATTAAATGTATTAGCGGAAATTAAGTTGTTTTACTTTAATCATGAAAAATTAAGACCATTCAAAATTTTTTCATTTATCTGTTCACAATATTGTAATCGACGATCAAAATCTTCTTCACCAAGTTCTTGGACAAGTTGAATCTCATAGAGATGGAAATGATGTTTCTTGAAGATCCTCTGAATACTTGTCCGCGCAATTCTTGAATTTTCTGCTGACCTTCTGATACTTGACGAAGAATCCAATTCGATATATCCGAGAACTGCAACTTCAGCGCTTTCGTCAGTAACACTTAGTTTTTGAGGTTTTTTGTAGGGACATACTCAGAATTGTACAAGTTAAAATATGAGCAGAACTCTCTAATAACATTAATGTACCATTGTCATCATTGTTGTCCCGGGTTTCTGCTCAAGTTTTGACACTCCAGCAGACCCCCGAAAGCTGAAAGAGAAAGAAAGGAGTTTTGGAGAAAGGATTATAGAACACTCCGCGCCAGCACAATTAGGTGAGGGACCCCCACAAGTCACCTCTCCCACACCAAAGAGGATCGCCGTAGCGATCCCACCACTCAATCATTTGGGCAGAGTGCCTATGGATTATGAAAGACTGAAGCAACGAATCAACACAGATAACGGCCTGTCAGCATGGACCCCACGCGCCACAGGGTCGCTTCGCTGTTCGCCGCCAAAAGCGAGGTTCCGAAGCATCATAGAACTGGGCCTTAGGATCAAAAGGGCGCTAGAGTTTGGGGGAGAGCAGAGCGTATCTTAAAGGACCCTCAAACCTTGTCGAAACGTCGTAGTCTCCCTTTTTCTCCAGCGGACCACTTCCGAACCCGCAGCGGTAAAAGTTAGCTTTAGGATCCACGAATGGGGCCGGAGTTAGGGAAGAGCGCAGCGAATATCCCAAGGTCCCAACTTGGTCAAAACGTCGCAGTCTCCCTTTGTCCTCCAACGGACCAATCAGGACCCCGCAGCAGGAGCTTCAGGAACTAAAAACGGAGCCAAATTTGGGGGCGAGCAGAGCGAATCTCCCAAACCCCCCAGCTTGTTCGAAACGTCGTAGTCTCCGTTTTTCATTCAGCAACCATTTAAGATCCCTCAGCGGGCTAAGAGGACGAAGGTTGGAAACCCACGCTAAGGACTAGTGGGGATCGCCTTCGCCAATGAAAGAAAAACAGAACTCTAATCGATCGCAGGGTCGCAGATTCTGGTCGTCAATCAGAGCCAGCTTCCCCGTACGATTCCAAGTCCTGCGGTAGGAAAGGTAGGGTTGGGACAACATGATGGAAAGGTATTATGCAAGAAAGAAACAAAGAAAGGAAATTAGGATTGCGAGTCTCTGCTTTAGGCATCATAACCATATCCTCCATCCCATAAATGAAACTAGGACACTCGCTATGACAAGCTCCCCCACCACGACAAGGTACAGAGACAGGGGGGGAGGGTTTTTTGTAGGCAACGAGAACACATTGTTAATGAATTTGGAAATAAAATCCATCACAATTCAATCATATTCTTTCCATTTGATCCGTTGAAAATTTTCGCTGTTTGTCTATCGTTTTCATTATTTCTGAAATATTATAGAAAACGATGTTTCTACTCTTTTTGCAGTCATGCAAAGTTTGGTAGCTTAAAGTATTCGAGAAGAACAGAAATTAACAAATAGATTATTGTATATACTTTCAAAATATGATAAGTATTGAGTTAGAGTGACAAAAATCTCAATTGGACGTAATCACAAATTCCAACATGAAAAGCACTTCTTGTAGTTTATAAGTTTATATTATTGTTGTTCCTTTATTACGCCAATGTTTTTAACAATAAACTGTTGTTAGTTTTTTGTTAACAAAATGACTAAAAATTCAATTACTGCTCAGGAGCAAATAAACAATTTCAACGTCAATACTTGTTCGTTCAGAGCCATAAATAGAATTGCAAAACCATAAAAATTATATGTCACTCGACTCCTATTGCCATTTCAGATTCTTAAGGGGGTTGTCACCCCGCTTAGGGGGATTTCCCCTCAAAGTAAAACCTGACTCGTCTCGACGTTTTCAGGAAAACTCACATTCATGCAAATAATCGGCTGGATAATTCTATTTGGACCACTCTGCATGAGCTGCCCACAGAATTCCATCAACAATCTATAACTTCCAAATTTCATTTTTCTTAATTATTTAATATGGGAGATATTCAACAAAAACTAAATTATTTCTCCAATTTCAAAGCATATTGCTCAGAACAAACAAATTTTCAAGAGATTCCCATCAATTTCTGCTGAAGAATCACTATTCAAAAATTTTAATATCAATTTAAAGACATCCAGCTTGTAAATTTGTAAAATCGTTAGTAGTTCATCTGTTTTCGTAATATTCCACATAGATTCAACTTACTTCCTGCACGAACGAATAAATCATATTTTCATATGTGTGAAGTTTCCATTTGTGAAACAAAGTCCACAAATATGCCACTCATCACGAAGTAATCATGATAATAGCTGCTTCTAATTTCCAGGTCAACACTACACTGAATGTTATTGTTGGAATGGAGGACGTCGCAGACGCGGAAACGGGAGAAAAAGCCAATATCATTTCTGTACCCGTAACTGTTATTATCCTTGATGAAAACGACAATGTTCCTGACTTTCAGAATGTAAGTGGACAATTCTCCCGAATGGCTCAATGTTTAGGTGGGAAGTTGGAATCTTTTTTATTATTCGAAAATTTAGATTGGGCCCTGAAAAACAATTTTCATTGATTGTTTCTGTGGAAATATCGAATATGAAGACTATTTACTCAAATTGCCTGTGAATGAAGAGAAAACGCTGCTGCGTCCAAATAAGATATGACTAAAATAATTGTTTCGAATGGTAATTTTCAATTTTTTCAATTATGAAGAAGAAATCACTAGTATATTCAAAATCATTCCTTGCAAGTTTTTTATATCATACTGTATCACCGCCTAAAATTTTCGCAACTTTTTTCATGTATATATATATATTGTCATGGTATTTACAGTTAAAATAAATAATTACATAAAATTATAAAGGAAAACACTCACCGTTGTATAAAAGTTGACTCGTTAGAGTATAACTAGAGCAAAATTCATTAAATAATATCCATTCTGACAGAAATATTAATAATTCAATTCGTAAAAATACTCACAAGCTGAAAATTATGAAGAAAAAGCATATTCAGGATACATAACGACTAGTCGAATGAAAATTCTTTGAACGGTAATCAAAAAGCAGTAATCTTGTTGACAGTTTATGAATAAAATTCACAGGGAGATTTCAATTCACAATTATTCAATATAAAACCAGCCAAAGTTGCAATAAATAGAAGTAATTTGAATTTAAATATACAATTTGAAATTGATGAAGAATTTGTTGAAAAGATTTGTTATTATAATGAATCACATATAAACTTTAGAGAAATTGTTGACAAAGAACAAGCTAAATTAAATATAACTCACCAGAATTATGTAAATAGGACAAATTTGATGAAAATTCACTTAATTCAATGAAAGATAGCATCTACGTCAGATATTTTCAAATGATTAATGTAAGAGAGATCCTTGAAAATGTTTAGGCATCAATAGTATTGTAATAGCATCTAAGCTAAAGAAATTTAATCAATTTCATAAGTAATATTAAGTATTTTATAAGTTATAAGCATTAGAAGTTAAAATTTGTTAAATTTTGACACTTGAAATACTTTACGAAGGAAAAGCAAGACTTTTACTGTTCTGTTTAACATGAAAAATACATCAAAATGTAGTTAAAAAAATAAGCTAATTTTCAAAAGTAATTTCAAACCAGGAGATATTGTATATTTTGTAAAATCATCAAAAGCATCATTTTTATATAATTTTGACAGAAGCTAGTAAGCTTTGATATTCAACTTTTCTTGAAAACTATAAATAGGGCAGACACAGAAAAAGTCGGCAGTTTCCAATTATATGCAGAGCAGAATCCTTGTCGGTCCATAATTAAAAAAAAGTGCCAAAAAGTATCATCTTCTGAAAAAAGAAGATTATTTGGTTATTGTGAATGGAAATTGAATCCAGAAAATACATTACCTGAAGGTGAATGGAAAAATATCACATAGAAATCAAGTTTCAAACGAATTGGATATATTGAAGAAAATCAACAAAGTAGCCTGTGAATTTCAGAACGTTCTAGAAGTGTTGTTTCCAACGAAACGAGTTTTATTCCTGAAACGAAGAAAAAGGAACAGTTAAAAGGACAATCATAAATTGATGAACAAACTTACCAAAGGTATTAAAATTCCATCCTGTTAATCTTTCCACAAAGAACTTTAGAAATAGCAATCATTGTTTACATTAGAATTACGTTAGGATATTTAGATAAGGTTAGGTTAACATAGAATTAGATTTAGGTTATTGATCACTGATTATAATATTTCAAATTACTTCCATAAAATATAATTTAAAAATTTAATCTTTTTAGAGAATTCAAATTGAACCCTCCCTCAAATATTAATCAAATCAGATTTAATAATATTTTAATTTCAATAATTCAAAATTATAATCTTAAGAGCTAGCCGGAAACATAGAATACATCACTTACATACAAGGGTAATCTAATAAATATTTAAATAAGAATTTAAAAACTAAAAAATTTCTTTAATATAATTCCATAACAATATATATATATATATATATATATATATATATATATATACATGTAGTTGCGAAAATTTATATATATATATATATATATATTTTTGTGTATGTTCGGATAAGTTTCCGCGCTTCGACCCTTATCAACCACTGTATGAAAAATACATATTTCCTTTTCCAAGGCACCTTCTACAAACAAGTCTGAGGTGCTACTATGGGTTCCTCTCTTTTCTCATTTCTCGCTGATTTAGTCATGGAAGATTTTGAAACCAAGGCCATTGAAACATTTCACCCCAAACCTACGTGTTGAAAAAGATGCGTGGATAATGTTTTCGTCATATGGCCAAATGGCATCGAAAGTCTGAATCGATTTCTTGACCATCTCAACAGTTGCCATCCGAACATCAATTTCACGATGGAACTTGAGACTAATAATTCCATTCCTTTTCTAGGCGTACTTATCACCAAATCAGGCACATCTTTCACTCACATTGTCTATAGAAAACCCACCCATACGAAAAGATATCTACATGCCAACTCTCTTCACCATCCGGCTCAAATCAATTCCGTTTTGAACTCTCTCGCCCACAAATCCATCCATCTTACCGACAGTAAACATATGAAACATGGATGCAATGAGCTCAAAACTGCTCTACTTCAAAATGTATATAGCAGATATCAAATTCAGGAATCCTTCCGACGGAACCAGATACACCCTCAAGATTTGCAAGAACCTCCAAAGAATAACCCCCACAAGGTCTTTCTTCCTTTCACCTTTCTTTGACCTCCCAAAGATTCAATTCTAAACGAATCTCAAGTTATATATGAAGTACCTTCTTGGACCAGGCCAGGTCATACATAGGTCAAACTAATAGATGAGTGGCTAACAGAGTATATGAATATCAACTTGCTGTCCGTAAAGCTGATCCATCCTCTGCCCTATTTACACATCACGCAGATACGGGTCACAAAATGGACTTCGAAATCTGCAAAACTATTGCAACTAAAAAAAATGCTAGCAAGTCGCATTAGTCGTGAAGCCCTCGAAATTGAGAAGAGACTAAACTGCCTCAATAAACGCGATGACAGCAAACGCCTACCCGACACATGGAACTCTTTAATATGTCGTGACCCCATAGCAACAGCCCCCCCACATATGATTTTCCCCTCCATTTGATATTTACTATTGCTGAGCTGGATGGATCTCTGGACGAGGGAGTTCAGAACGGAATTGATTTGTGCTAGTGGTGGGAGTCAGTATGTAGATATATCTATTAGAATGGGTGGGTTTTCTATGACAATGTGGGGTCGGCCTATAGGGATCAAGTATGAAGCAAGCGGCGCATCTGCTTACACCTCTTGCCAACAAAGGAACGACCAAGCCGTAGTATACAAAGAACCAAGATGTCCGCCCGCTTGAACTGAATTAGGGTTTGGATTCATCTTCGATTGTAGACGTGGACAACGACTGCACTGGTATTCAAAATTTAAAATTCGGTTTCCCTAGGAACAATTTATGTATCCAGTTGATGAATGATCATACATTCATAAATTAATGATTTGTGAAGCTCTCGAAAGGAAAGGCGGATGTTGTGAGGGAGCTTCCACCTCTTGATTTGGGAGACGGCGTTTCGTTTCCGAGTCTGCGCATCTGAAACTCATCAGACAGGCCGTGATGCGCAGGCTCTGTCTGTGACGCCGGTGACCATGCGTTCTGCTTGGAACGGTGATCATCAAACACTATGCCTTGCCCTATTTGACTTCTTTAGACTGGTCGGGTCCTCTATTGGTACGCCGGTAAAGCTGCGACAGAGCAATGCAGGTTTCTGGACGAGGAGCGAAGAAGTTGTTCGCTTCACACTCCCCCTCCAGTGAGCGTCGATGAAGCTCACGAAATAGGGCGTTGGGAGCAGGCAAAGAGACAGTCCGCCGCTGGACTAGTCGCGGTGCCATCTCCAGCGGGGATCTGTGGAACGAAAGGAAAGGGCCATCTCGGAATGATGGATAGGAGCCAATAAGGGTCACCTAATGAATGGGTTGGTTCACTCTTAAAGCAACCCCCCCAATCACGTCGGGGTCACCAATGAAGCTCTCGAGGAAATGCGGTATTGTGAGGGAGCTTTCATCTCTTGATTCGGCAGACGGCATTTCGATGCCGAGTCTGCACATTTGAAACTCGTCAGAAAGGCGTGATGCGCAGGCTCTACCTGTGACGCCGGTGACCATGCGTTCCGCTTGGATGGTGATCGTCGAACGCTGTGCCTTGCCTTACTTGAACTCGGCTGGGACGGTTAGTCACGAATCTTTAGACTGGTCGGGTCCTCTATTGGTACGCCGGTCAAGCTACGACAGAGCAAGACAGGTTTCTGGACGAGGAGCGAAGAAGTTGTTGGCTACATCTGTATTAGTTCTTGGGTTTTTTATTTAAAAGCATCTGAGTATTTTCACATTTGTTCTAACAAATTCAAAAGTTTTTGTAATTTGAAATGGTAGATATATTAGTTATATAAACATATATAACTAATATCACCGAAATTTTAATTAGTTTAAAAGGTATCTTCAAGCTTTTATGTATGGAATATAATATCCTGCAAATATCCGCCGTAGCTTCGTTGGGTGGCGCGTATCCAAACTGTCCAATTTTCTATGACTGGCGCATAGATCAGGCTGCAATTGACCAACGTCATGAGTTATGTTGAATTTACAGGTCGCTATATGTTTGTGGCTTATTCATATAGACTTAAGACTTAAGATAACCCTAGAAGCAAAAAGTTTAACGAAATTAAATCGCACGATCTCTGTAGTCAGTCAACATCACCTCCTCAAATCCGTCATGCAGAATGTCCCATGTAGTATGAGCTGTGTGGCAGTTAGTGCCGTCCCATTGAAGCCACATGTCGTTGGTGTTCATATCATCTAGTTTAGGCCAAAATAAGTTGCTAATCATCGACCTATAACGCTTGCCGTTGTCAAAAAAATATGGACTGATGATGCCGTCAGCCCAAAATCCATACCAAACGGTGAGTTTTCTGTGTGCATTGGACCTTCTTGAATTTCATGTGTATTGATATCATCTCAAATTCGATAATTTTGCTTGTTGACGTACCCATTCATGCAGAAATGTCCCTGTCACTTAAGAGGTTTTTTTGATGAAAATTAGGGTCAGTTTTTAAATGCTCCAAGTTCATTCAGTGAATACGCGTCATTGTTGATGTTCTTTTACCCCGAGCTGGTGGGTACCTTGAATTTTGTACGCGTACAAACCTAAGTCACGACGCAAAATTCGCCAAATTGCTGTGTGCGAAGTGCGGATTTCTTGTAAGCGAGGCGAAATCGACTGCCTCGGATTCTTCTCCACACTCTCACGAATAGTAGCAATTTTTTCAGCAGATCTTACATTTCGTCATCGTATGGGTGTTGTTTTATTGTTAGCTGAACCAGTGGACTGAAATTTATCCATAACACTTCTTGGTAGAACGATTATGGCAACCGAAAAAAGAGCACGAAACGTTGCTCCAAAAGAACACCCATTTTGATAAAACAATTTTATTATTTGCAGCATCAACTGATATAAATAGTATTACGAATAGATTCTTAGCTGAGTTTAAAATCATGTTCCAACATCTAATACAACAGAATAGTATGGTATTAAACATGCTAACCACAGTCATAAGTAAAATTCGCTAAGTTTATAAAAGTCGCAAAATGGAATTCCAATGGTCTTCTGCAACATAAAAATGAGGTTGAGTATTTTCTCCATCAGAACTCCATAGACATCCTTCTCATAAGTGAAACACATTTCACCGATAGATCCTACTTCAATATAGCAAGTTATACCACATACTGTACAAATCATCCATATAATACTGCTCATGCTGGTACTGCCATTTTAATCAAGAATACTATCAACGATATAGAACTACCAAAATATGAATATAACCATCTACAAGCAACAGTATTGAAAGTTCAAACTCTACCATTTGATTTAGTGTTTGCTGCAGTCTATTGTCCACCTCGACATAATATCAAGAAGAAAGATTTCAAGGCTTTCTTCCAAATTCTGGGATCTAAATTTATTGCAGGTGGTGATTATAACAGCTAGCACACCTTATTTGGTTCACGACTCATTACAACTAAGGGTAGAGAACTAGCGGACCTCATTCAGGAAAATAATGACTCCACACTATCAACTGTAACCGCTACTTATTGGCCAACAGATCCTAATCAAACACCAGACTTACTAGACTTTTTCATAACAAATGGTATTTTCTCTACCTATATGAATATTGTTCCAAGCTATGATCTATCATCAGATCACTCCCATATCATAGCCACAATAAGTAGCGTTGTAATTCATAAAAAACCAATTCCTCGATTGCATAGTAGAAAAACATACTGAAATGAATACAGAGTTTAATCGAAGAACATATATGCCTGAATGTAAGTCTTGAAAGACCAAGTGAAATAGATGGAGTATTGACATCATTTGTTCATCTTCTTAAATATTCTGTGGAAAAAGCCACGCCTACTTCTGAAGAAAAGTGCAAAAGATATCATGTTCCAGAGGAAATCAAAAGACTTCTAGCACAGAAGAGAAGAGCTAGAAAGAAATGGCATCAGACACACTCGCCTACAGACAAGACCATCTTGAACAGATTAACAAATGAACTAAAATTTAAGATGAAAGAACACAAAGAATTGTCATTCAACAACTATGCGTCAAATTTAAATAGATATGATAATTCAATGTGGAAGCCAATAAAGAACTCAAAAAAACTAAAAATCCATATACCACCTTCACGCAACATACCAGGATTAACTATTCAATGGGCAAGAACTGACAATGAGAAAGCTCAAACATTTGCAGAACACCTAGCTGAAGTATTCACACTCAATGATGACATACACGATTACGAAGTTGAAAGAGAAATGTTAAATATTCCTTCTAATACGACTCATATTAAAATTATCACCATAAAAGAAGTACAAAAAGAAATAAAATACCTGAACACACAAAAAGCTGCCGGAATAGATAAGGTCAAACCAAAAATAATCAAGGAACTGCCTAAGGAAGGAGTAGCAATGATTGCATATATATTCAATGCTATCCTGAGACAAAATTATAGGCCAGAACACCTAAAAACTGCAGAAATAATCCTCAAACTGAAACCCGGCAAGGATCCAAATGCTGTAACATCATATAGACCAATTAGCTTACTGCCAACTTTATCTAAGATCTTGGAGAAAATTTTGCTATTGAGAATAAAGTCAGATCCCAACACCGAAGAATGGATTCCTCCACACCAATTTGGATTCAGAATAAATCACTCCACCATACAGCAGACACACAGAAAAAGTCATGAGATAAGCAAAGCCCTGGAACTCAAACAATACTGCACATCTGCTCTTTTGGATGTAAGCCAGGCCTTTGATTAAGTCTGGCATTCTGGACTATTGCATAAAATAAAGAAATGTCTGGCATTATACTACTACAAGCTGATGAGATCTTATCTTACTGGAAGGAGATTCAGAGTACGGGTAAATGATAAAGTGTCTGATTTTTATCCTATTCAGTCCGGTGTTCCCCAAGGAAGTGTGGGACCGTTTTTGTATATACTGTATACGGCAGATATGCCCACAAATACGAATACGATAATGAGAACTTTTGCAGATGATGCTGCAATTCTTGCAAGCCATGAAGATCCGAAAGAGGCATCTAATAGATTGCAAATTCATCTTGATGAAATAAAAGAATGCCTGCATAAGTGGAAGATAAAAGTTAATGAAACGAAGTCAGTTCAAGTAAATTATACCCTTCGAAGTGATCAGTGTCCACCCATCTTTATAAACAATATAAAAATACCAAATTCCCCAACTGCTAAATATTTGGGAGTGCATTTAGATAGCACATTAACCTGAAAGGAGCATATTGTTAAAAAAAAGGAAGCAAGTAGACCTTAGAACTAAAGAACTGAATTGGCTTATAGGTAGAAAATCAAAACTTTCATTAGAAAACAAGCTGCTGATATATAAAACGTTCATAAAACCCATATGGACATACGGAATTGAATAATTTGAAATAAGGTTATTCTGATTTTCACAAATTTTCATTGTTAAACTCACAACAATTGTTTCGCTATCACAGTAGCATCATTAGGCAAGATCACATTTTGAATAACTTGATCTTGCCTGATGATGCTACTGTGATAGCGAAACAATTGTTGTGAGTTTAACAATAAAAATTTGTGAAAATCAGAATAACCTTATTTCAAATTATTTAATATGGATTTTCACCAAGTAAGGACTGATACGATTCAATACGGAATTGAATTTTGGGGATGTAAAAGTAAGTCCAATGTAACTCTAGTCTAGAGAAGCCAATCGAAAATAGAGAGATTACTAACAAATGCTCCAAATCAAATCCTACATGAAGATTTTAAAATACCTTATGTGAAGGATGTGATCAAGGAACAGGGCCAAAAACATCACACTAAGTTAGATGGTCATATAGACGACTTACTACAACAGTTCCTTCAACCTCAAGACATGAGAAGACTCAAAAGGAACTGGTCAGCTGATATGAAGTAGATTTAAAATGGTCTTTTCACTAGAGAAGACCATATAAAATCATTAAAGAGCTCAAATAGACAGCAAATTAGCTCATAGAATTGTTGTATTCTGATTGCTGATGAATAAACGATAATAAAAGAAAAATAAAAAAATAATTATTTGCACGTGTAGTTGAACGCTATATCTGTTTATGGTAATTTGACAGAATAAAATAAATAAATAAAATAAAATAGAAAAAGGCTTTTTACTTGATAGAAGAAATATAACAAAATTTGAATATCAAAACAGACTTAATCTGTTAGTCTTCTACAATTTCAATTTAAAAAAAAAAAAAATTTTATTCAAAAAACTTTTAAAATTAAATTAATGTCTACAATAAGCACCGCTTATATTTAATAGACGTATATAATCAAAACTCAATATATAATGTCAAATGGAATAAATAAACCAACAGATATACGAAAGTCATTAAAATTAATGAATGAATATTTAAAGGAGACAAAATTTTGTTTCTGATCTTACCATTAAGAACACCAATTGCCTTTTAAAAACATGAACACAACTTAAGGACTTTTCATAAAATATAATTTATTTGAAATATTTAATATATTTAAATATTCAAATAAGTTCATTCAGAAATCTCTCAAAACATGTACTATATCTTCAAAAAACAAGTATAATTCTGGTAATCTCTTCATCGGTCTATTAAATAGAAGCGGTGCTTATTGTAGACATTAATTTAATTCTAAAAGTTTTTTGAATGAAATTTTTTTTTTAAATTAAAATTGTAGAAGACTAATAGATTAAATCTGTTTTGATATTCAAATTTTGAATAAATAAAAGCCAATTCAACAAATGTAGCTTCAAATAATATGGCCGATCTCAAATTTCGGATGTTCCTATTGGAATACCCGTTATGTATATATTTTCCATGACAGGGAAGAAAAATGTTTCTTTCAGATCAAAGTATTAATTTTGATATCATTCATATACGTAATATACATATTTATTATATATAAAATAAAATATGTTACTAGGTAATACCTTTGGTTACCTTATTTATTTTATTTTATTGTATATTGGTAGAAGCCTTTAATAGTAAGACTCATTTCACTTTAATATTTATTATATATCTTAAAGATTTTTTCATAGTTATAAATATTGATTTATTCTCTACAGAGGACGTACGAAATATCTATCAGCGAAGACACACCTCAAGGAAGCCTTGTATACGAAGATATTCTGGTAACAGACAAAGATTCTTCTGGAAACGACATTTCAGTTGCATGCATCAATCTGCCGAAATTTCCAGATGGCTGTCACTTTTTTAAAATTCAAACACAAGATAAAGGGAAAAATTCTCTTCGAAGTGCCATAATACTCAACGAGAAACTAAACTATACGAAGCAATCATTATTCAAATTTGTATTGAAGGCAACGGTAAGTTGGAAATATATTATTTCTTGTATGCAATGAGAATTAACAACTAAGGCTTCAACAGGATTGGTGGGATTTTCCGAAGTCAAACTATTGTAGAAATTTAACATGAACACAAAAAAGTGTAATTCGAGACAGTGAGTAGAAACACATTCATTCGCGGCGGAACATACTTATTGTTTTCACGAACATTCCAAAGCATTCCATCATTTTGCGCACTAGTTCGAGGAAACAGCGTGCAATTGTTCCGCCCAAATGCCTGTAATTTTCAGTATTTGAGCCGAAAATGGTCTTAAATGACTAATTCCGACTAACTGATGAGGAATAATTATCAAAATCGGTGCAATGGTTTTGCAGTTTCACACGTTTGAATTTTTTTTTATATTTTTACGGATTTGTGAGCGGATCAGCGTTGAGCGCTACCTTGAATACATAACTTTTGAAACGAAGAGATAGGGACATGAAACATTTGGGAAAGGCTTGGGGACGGAACTTCTGGGATGGTTTCCTCATTGATCAAAATCAGCTCAATAGTTTCGCTGTTGTTTCCATTTGAAATTCTCTCTTATTTAAATCAATATTTCACTAACTACAAGTCCGATTCATCAAAATTTAGAGCTTGGAAGATAATGATAGTGCGCATATTTTTGCAAAGTTTAATGCGGATTGTATGATTAGAAGTTTCAAAAATGAATACGAAATTTTTTTTAGCAGAGAAGAAACCATAAAATTAGTCCCACGAACTCTTATTAATTTAGCACTCGGATTGTAAAATAACGACACAAAGACTATTGCAAAATTTCGTGAGGAATAGCAACAGTTAAACCATCAAGTTTTAATTCAGATATAAAAAGGTAAAAACCACTGAAGTTCATATCAGCGGCGATCCTCACAAAAATTGTTTTGGTCTTCCAATTGCCAGGCCACAACAATTAATTATCAGTTGACGGATCATCTGGCGCAAAAACTAGACATACTGCAGGCAAACATCCCTAAAAAACAAAGGTAGAAGATGGTGCGCATTATAAATGAGGATAATACTAGCCGCTCTCGTGAACATCTGCGAAACGTAGATTGGGGATGTGTTCGTATGAGCTCAGCCCAAAATTCTTCTGGATCTTTCATCAAACAATAACGCACCATTTCAATCAGAGCGTTCCTGAAAGAAAAAAAAAAGTTGTTAATTCTTGTGAGAAAAAATGCTTACAAACACCAGAAATAATTGACATTAAGAAGAAATTAGATGCAGCATGCACAATATATAGAAAAAAGGAAACCAAGAGTTATACGAGAACTATAGGCCAATATCTACCCTACCCGTTGTCTCAAAAATCTATGAGAATCTCCTCAAAACTAGAATGGTCACATTTCTAGAAAAAAATTCGTTGCTTGGCAGTTTCCAGCATGGTTTCAGAGAAGGAAAATCTGCTACCATAGCTTTGGTCCACATTGTTGAATACATCATGAAGGCATTGGATGATGCAGATGATGTGATGCTAACTTGCATGGATCCAAGTCGAGCGTTTGATGGTGTCAACCATGAAAAGTTTCTGCATAAGTTGGAGTACATTGGCATAAGAGGGCCAGTTTTGAATTTGTTCGAGTCGTTCCTTAAGGATAGGTGTCAATTGTTGATTTGGAAGGTAAAAGGTCTTCAAAGATGAAAATTACCGCAGGAGTTCCCCAGGGGTCTGTGCTCGGGCCTATTCTTTTCCTCCTATATATCGAAATCCTGATATATAACGTTGGTGCAGATGATGAGACCCTCTTTGCTGACGTTACACAATTTTTGAACAGAGCCAAGAGCAGAAATCTACTCCTCAATACATCACATGAAACAGTCAAAGATGCCATGAATGGTTTAGTTCAAATGACAAAAAAACTGCTTGGGGTTTCAATCAGCGGAAATTTAACTTGGGTGAAGTACATAAATGAATTGTGCCAAAGACTCTCAACAGCATTATTCTCAATAAGAAGAATAAAAAACTTGCTCACAGAAAAAAAAGTGTTACTTACATATCACGCACGTTTCCACAGCACGATGGGCATCATTTTATGGGGTGCATCTTCAGAAACAGAAAGAGTGTTCCTGAAACAGAAAAAAAGCTTTAAGAATACTAGCGGGAGTAAACCAGGTCACTAGCTGTAGACCCCTCTTTAAGAAATATGGAATACTTACCTTCACATGTCTTGTTCATTCTTATTATTATCAAGTTGAAGCGATTCTAACTGAATGTGCATTTTATTCAGTGGATGAGTTTATGAAGTACCAGTTCTAGTCATTAACTTTCTGTGTTTTAGTTCATACCTTAGTGTAAGAGTTTGTTTTTTATGAATTGTTGTAAATTTTAAAGTTGAAATATGTTAGTATTTTATTTACAATTTTTTTATGATGCATACTAACATACATTTTTTTGACATTCGCTGTAAAATTTTGAGTTTATAAACTTGAATTTGAATTATGCGATCTTCATGAAATTACGCAAGAACATACTCATCGCTTTTCTAGTTCTAAGTGTTGAATTTCAGATCAATCGAGCCGCATATTAACAAAGTAAGTGACAGCATTCAGAACGCAAAACTCTCCTGAAATCTTCAAGGCTCTAGATATTTTCGTTCGAATGTCAGCGTGCTCGCGAACGGACGGCCGACCGGTCGGACAGGTTTACTTTTTCCATTTTCGGCTGAAAATTAAGAAATAACAGACATTTGGGCAAAACGGTACTACGTTGTTTCCTGAAATTATGGCGAAAAAGCAGGTGTAAAATCACTGACATGAACTCAGTACGCTTGATCATATCCCCCACGATCCTCACGAAATTTTACATTTGTATGCTACATTTAAACTCGATCGTTGATGTGGTTTCTTTAGCACTCAACTCTGTTCTGCTAACAAAATTTTGACTTTATTTCGAATCTTTTAAAATTTTGAAGGAACATATGCGATATAATGATTCTTCCACCGAACTAACCAGTTGTAGAACACGCTTTCACTGATGTGTTTCCTCCGATATTATAATCTTCAACAATTAGGACGAGAGTAAACAGGATGCAATTGTCCAATAACCAATAACAATATCTCTTTCCGAAAGTTCGAAAGTTGATTATAATGTTTGAAAAAATTCAATTGAATTGATTCTCACTTGATGAAAATTTATTTTCATTGAATAAATTGAAATAAAATGAACTAAATTATTACCACAATTTATTATCAACGACAACTGTTTAGCCAACACCATGGTTTTGTCAAATTTACATCTTGAACTAACTCTCAACATTGCACAACACTTCTTATATAGCTGAAAACTTGAAAAAAGTGGTGGTACAAGAAATTAACAATTTTCGGAAATAAAGATCGGAAAACATTGTAGAAAGAGAATACAATTAATCATCAATGCACAGAATTACCGATACAGAAAAATATGCGAAAAAAGAATATAAATAACCATAAAATATATTGCGATCAAGTATCAGACGTATAACTTCGCTGGTGCTCGTGAATTCTTTTCTTGAAAGATCCTCCTGTTGAACCAATAAATACCATAGGGCAATCACTATAAGTCAACGTATAGACTTCAGATTTATTGTCTTTATTTGTTTTATCTTCGTTATTCTGTATATGAATTCCTAAATTATTAACCGTTCTAAAAACTTTATTCAAGTCAAATTTCATTTTAAAATACTTGGCAATGTTATCTGATGTTTTATTCACGTAAGGAATGGAAATGTATGTTTTAGTCAAATCCTTTTCAACAGGGTAAACTAAATTCAATCCAATTATTTTTTGTTTTTTATTTGAATCTTTTTTCTATAATATGATAATTGAACTATAGCTGTTATTGAATGCAATTTGCCTGATCATATTCAATTCTATAAAAAAGTGATGGCGATTCATAGATACATCAACTAACCTATTGATCATTCTTTGATATGCAACTAAGTTACCAAGTAACTAAGTTAGATATTCAATAATATTGAATATTCTAAGTAAGATAGTTTTATGATGAAATTCTTAAGATTATGTTAGACATTTTTGAAAGATATTTGTTTTCATAAGATTGATCAGCAGAAACAAAATTTTGTCTATTCAGAATATTTAATTTATAGAATTTTGGTTAACAATTTTTATTTATTGGATTTTGTTATATCATTTGGATGTCTTATTATGAATGTTTATTTTATATGTCGTTTGATATAAGTGGTACTTATATGCCATTATTTCAATTTAATTCCTGAGGTTATAATTATTAAATATAATTTTTTGAAATTAAATATGTGGAAGTGAAATAATTTTATATACCTTGTATCAAGAATTAACCTCTATTTATGTTAATTTCAGAAAAAGGCTAGTACGTCAAACAAATCATTACAGTACTAGGCAGTAGATTAAGAACTTGCAATTAAAAATATTTCAAATTCGAATTTTAGTGTAAACTTGATAGTTTATAAATGTATTATTTCTAATATGATTAAAAATAATAAAAAACATATTAATTCACATAAAGCGCAGAATTTAGGAAAATCGATAAATGAAAAGAGAAACATTAATTATCCCTCTGGTGGTACAATAACTTCAAAAATTATTGCTAAATATGCAATTAGAAATAGTTTAGAACTCTTTTTTGAAAATCAAAAATATCAAATTACCAAAAAATTTCAAATTCTTTTCATTTAATGTACAGAATTGATTTCCAGTAAGAAGGAATGATATTTTAAATAGTCTTGAGATTTGTCTAGAACAAAACTATTTTCAATTCAATTATTTTATTTAGAGGTCAGATGAAGGATTAATTATGAGAAATCCAATAAGTCCAATTTAAATGAAAATTTGTATGAATAACTTAGAAAGAAAGATTCACTTGAATGCCTTGGGCAAATGTTTTCTTTTTTGGTTTGGATATGTGGATGATATCATTTGTTTTTTTAATGGAACAGATAGATAGCTCTGCAATTTTAATAATTTCATTAATGAAATTTGTTAAAATATAATCATTTTTGGGAAACAGAATTCTAGTATAAATTTTCTTGATCTTAAAAATTTTGAGAAAGATGATTTTCATGAATTTAGCATTTCCGTGAACCGACGTATACCGATATCACAATTCATCAAATTCGTAGATCGAATCCTCCTATTAATCAAAAAATAGCTGTATAGAACAGAATGATCAATAGGTTGGTCAATGTATCTATAAATCGCGATAACTTTATTATGGAATTGAATATGATCAGACAAATTGCATTCAATAACAGCTATAGTTCAATTATAATATAGAAAAAATTGATCGAATTTAGTTTACCCTGTTGAAAAAGATTTGACTAATGAATACATTTCCATTCCTCGCGTAAATAGAATATCAGACAACATTGCCAAGCATTTTAAAATGAAATTTGACTTGAATGTAGCTTTTAGAATGGTTAATAATTTAGGAATTCATATAAAAATAACATTGATAAAACAAAAACGACAATTAATCTAGTGTCTATAAGTTGACTTGTAGTGATTGCCCTTCGGTATAAGTTGCTCAAACAGAAGAAAAGAATTCACGAACACCAGCGAAGTTATACGTCAGACATCTCATATTCAACAAATGTCAGTCATTTGAAAGAATTTAGACATAATTTCAACAATAACTATGAAATTTTATTATGAAACTACAAGTACCAGACTCACGCTTTTGTAAGCAGTAGAAATTAGTAGGTACAAGAACCTTAAAATTCTTCTTAATGACCAAACAGATGTTGGAAAATCCCCATTGCTGAATATTTCACTTATTAGGTATTTCCGATAATAAATCCCAATATATTTTATGGTAATTTATATCCCTTTTTTCGTTTATCTTTCTTTATCGATATTTCTGTGAATTAATGCTCATTTGTATCCTCGCTTTACAATGTTTATCTCAACTTTGTTCCCGAAAATTATTAGTTAGTTGCACTGCCACTTTTTCCAAGTTTTTTGCTATATAATTCATATATTTTTGAGTTGTTGCATATTTGGTTTTTGTATAAATAGGAAAATTTGTCAGATATTTGTAATTAGTTTGGTGAAATAAATGAAATATTAAAAGTATTGTTAAATATTAAGAGTTAGTTCAAGATGTAAACTTGACAAAACCACAGTGTTAGCGAAACAATTGTCGTTAATAGTGAAATATGGAAATAATTTATTTCATTCAATTATAAAGTTTAAAAAAGCGCTCAACTCTGATTCGTTCCTATTTTTTTTTTTTTTGAGTTATAGTATAACCATTCTCACGAACATGCGAGCTATTATTCTTCTTCTGAATATTGAATTCTAGATCGACCGAATCTGTTGTTTCGAAAATATTGGAAAAAATATCGAACGTGAATAATTGGGAAACTATTAAACCGATTTCGCTCATTATGGAACTTGGCCTTTTGTGGAAATTTTAACGCTCTAGCTCTTTCCGTTCTAAAGTTAGCGTATTTACGGATAGTCAGGTGGCCGATAGGACCGATCAGAATTATTTTTTTCCTCGGATTCTTCATCAGTGAGTACAATTTATCCGTTAAGGACCATTTTCGACTCACAATTCAAAAGACATTGGAACGAAACGATACCACGCTGTAACCTGATACAAGGCAAGGAGGCTAAAGCAAAATTTCGTCAGGGTCATGGGTGATATAAAAAAGCCCGCAAAAGCTCCTGACGTCAATGTAGTCACCATTTTATTTTGCAATGCATTTTTGCACGCATAAGAAGATTAAAGAACATTTAGCCAACTGACTTCAATTGAAGTACTGTAAAGAAGTATCAATAATGTTTGATAACATCTACATGCCTTTATTCAACACATCACATTTATTTGAAATGTAGATTGTAAATTGCAATAAATAGTACAAAATTTTTTTTGCATGCTTCTTCCAGGGAAAAGCGTGCTTTAATTTCGCCCAAATGTCTGTAATTTTGAAATTTTGAGTTGAGAATGGTCTTCGATAACTAGGTTGGACTCACTGCTGGAGAATCCGATTTTAAAAGTAACTCTGGTCGGTCTGACCAACTGATCTGTCCGCTAACTTTCGAACGAAACGTTCAGGGTCTAAATATCTCGACTATGTTCGTTAATGAGCAAAATCGATTCAACAGTTTCGCACTTATTCATATTTGAAAGTATGTCCTAGTTTTCGAAATATCTGAAATTCGCCATTCAGCGCTGAACGCTTTCTTGAACAGAAAGAGAGAAAGTCGGGATATATTTGGCGCCTGCATGGCTCGGTCGTTATTGCGCATTATCAGTACAATGGTTTAGTAGTTATTCCGATCTGAAATTTTCTCTTATTTTTAATAATATTTCTTCCAAACTACAAATTCGATTGATCTGTAATTTGGACTCTAGAAGAAGAATAATTAAGAACATGTTCCTGCAAAATTCCATAAGGATGGTATTATTACAAAATTGAAAAAAAACAAAGACTTAGCGATCGAAGTAGCGTTCAGCCCTCAAGAAACCATAACAGCAGTTCTACGATCGATTTTAAATTTAGTATTTAGATTTTAAATAACGATACAAAGGCTAATGCAAATTTCGTATAATTTTGAATATTCAAAAATTAATATTTTGTGAGCTAAATTTAGCATTTAATCATTTAGATGTTTAATTGAATTAGTCTTCACTTGATGAAAATTCATATTGAATAATATTAAATAAGGTTATTCTGATTTCCACAAATTTGTGGAAATAATAATGATATTTTTTGGCATTTAGATTTCAAATTTTGTCGAATTTCGTGAGTATAGTGTCAAACGATCAAATGTATTTAGATACTTGAAACCTTCATCCTGGGTTTCAAACACAAATTTGAAATATATTATAAAACAGAATATTCTGTCTTCTTTAAATAATTATTTAATTTAAAAATATCAAATTGATAGCGTCTAGGAAGAATTTTGTTTCTCTATGATCGAAATTTGGTTTCTTTATGATGGAATTTTCAAACATTGTACAAAATTTTGAAACATGAAGGAATCCATAAAAATGAATGAATTTGCAGAAAATGAAACTCGCTTTCCTGGTCAAGACATCGATATGACACTGGAAAAATTTTGATTACAAATTTTTGACCTGAAAAATTCAAAATTTTACACATTTTTGGACAACGAAGGAAATTTTGTTTTCAAGCTCATCGAACAACCTTAAAATTTGAAACATAAAAACTATCAAGAAAATATTATATACCTCAAGATAACAACTCTTTTGTGCTTTGAGATATGTGGATTAATAGCAAGATGAACTCGATAGCGTAAAGTCGATATATATTGTACAAGATACAAAGATAAATCGAGATTATGTTCCAGAAAACCGAAATATCTGAAAAATTGCACAAAACATGAAGAATCAAAAACTGCTAGGCAGATATTCTTTCACTATGTGAATAACATAAGAAATACATCTTGACTGGTTAGCTTGCCATGGGATTTTAAAAATTTATTCGAAAGTGTACCATATTTTAATTTATATGGTGCATTTTTCAGATCAAAATTTGTTAGTCAAAATTTTCAAAACAAAAAACGTTTTCTTGAACAACAAAGTGTTATTTCATTTCAACAGTCCTTTAGGTTTCAAAATTTTGCACACAAGCTGATAATAATAATAATTATATATTTATTCACTCTCAAAATATTTTCTTTTTGTCTTCTAATTATACGATCTTCACGAAATTTTCACGAATTGCGTGTTACTGTTCTTCTCCCAAATGCCGAGCTACATATCGATCGATTTTGTAATTCTAAAAATAATGGGAAAATATGCAAAAATTTTTACATATAACGTCATATAACCGCGAAACTGTTGAACGGATTTTGCCCATTAAAGAACTTAGCCTTGTCATATAGACCTGAAACCTTCTCTGGAAGTTTCAAGGCTGCAGCTTTTTTCGTTCGAAAGTCAGCATGTTTACAGACGGCCGGACAGAATAACTTTTGACCTCCGATTCCTTATAAACTTATTCCAACCAAGTGAGCCAAGTAGACCATTATCGCCTCAAAATTCGAAATTTACAGACATTTCGGCGAAATGATGTCCACCTGGAACTAACGTGCAAAAGAGGAAATCCTATCAAGCTCCTTCAGATAGAAAATCTGAATTTCTCAATCAAAAATTTAAATAATTAATCAAATTTTCAGCTGAATATACTATATACAAAAATCCAAAGAATTAACCTCAAAATTATTAATATAGAAAACCTGAAATTAATTTCAATTGAAGAAAAAAACATGTTTTTCAAGTATTCCTACAATTGAATGCATACCTCTAATGAAAAATCTTGTATGAGAAAATTAATCTCCAGTCACTGATAGCTTCAGACCTCCAAAACTTATTCCAAATTTGCCTAACATAGACCTATTTCAAATCCAAATCTAAATTCTATCTCCAAAAATCTGGCTCACCAATGAAGTAACCTTTAAGTTTTTTTTTTCAAGAGTCATTTTTTTGGACAACTTACAAAACAATATATGAGGGAGTACTAATTGATCTATTTTGTTAGCTAAATTTCATAACTTTCGATAATCATTAATTTTCTACTCTCAATTCCATGATTTAAACGTATGTATCAGAAATAACTTTTCTACGGAAATTTCTATAATGAATTATTTAGACCGAAAAAAATTATTTCCTTTATATTTGGAAAATAGAAAGAACATAAGCAAACCAATAAATTCCCTTTTATATCCAACGATGGAAAATCTGGATCACAAATGTATAACTTTGAGTTATTTTGGACATTTATCGAACATATCAAAAATTAATTGAATGATTTATATGACCATTTTAGATTTTCCTAATTCTTAAATATTTTATTCAACGCAAAACAAAAAGAAATTGATTTGAAAGCTTTCGTAAGTCAAACAGTTAGGAACATTGAAACAATACTAAAGGAGCATCTGACTACCGAAAAAAGGTCGGCAGTCTTTGGAAATATTGAAGCTGTCAATTACCATATAGATCTTACAATCTCAAGTGCCGCTGAAAATGTCACAAAGGCTTCGAAATTAATTTGAGATAGTGCTTTTGAATGAATAGAGTCCATAGAAATCCTGATTCTCAAATACTGAATAACCAACTAGGAATGAACCATTCTTAAACTTCTTAATATGTAACGAAAGCCTGTTCCCACCATAATATGAGTCCCAATGCATAATGTCTTTTTAAATTTGATAATGATGTAACAGTAGAAACGCGTCATGTATCAGCTTTGAAAATTTGATATTGAAATGCTTCATAAATACAAATAAATAATGCCAAAATGATCAATGTGCAAGCGAAATAAGAAGCAAAATTCTAATTTCTGGGCGTTCGTAAAACTTGATCTGGCCGCTGTTCAACTTTTTGCATATGTCATTAACGTGTATTCTTAAATTTTCCAGGACGGTAAACTGAGTAGTACAGCTCAGGTCATAATTAATATTTCGGATATCCAGGACACTCCACCGCACTTTAAGGGCTCCTTGATAGCTGAAGTAGCGGAAAACGCACCCATAAATACCCTCGTGATGACGCTGTCTGCTGAGGATGGTGACAAAGGAGTGCCTAGGAAAGTCGTTTACGAAATGGTTAATAGTAAGTATTCCTGATATTTTATGTAGAAAGGCTGCAAATTTTCCACAAATGTTTGTTGAATCTTCATCAAAATGCAATAATTCTGCAGATTCTTCAGATCTTTCTTCATTTTTATGTGATCCAAGTTAGGATGAGAAAATTGGATACGGTAGGAGAAAATTAATATATTCGGAGATTTAATAAGCTCCAGTGCATATTTCATGGATTTATTATCCGCAATAAGTCCATGGATTCACGTAATCCATGCCACTTGGGGGATAACATTAATCCCCCATGGCACTTTACGTGTTAAGTATACTTGGTAGTGTACGCGTTTGCAATTCCATATGGAATTAATGATGAATAAGTTTCAGAAGAGATTAGTACTATATTTTAGTCATATTAATATCAATAATATGGATTCAGATGACTGGTAAGGTACCGTGTCATAAATAATGCTTAAATTATCAAATTTTTTTCTATATTATCAGAAGGAATAATTTCCGAAGTGTATATGGAAAGAATATCTCTAATATTTGCATGATTATTTCAAAGAAATCCATCTCATTTATCGGGTGTTATTTTTAGAGTGATAGAACTTTAAATTGAAATAAAACACATTTAAATTGAGATTGAAAGATAATTTAATGGCATTTATGTTTTGAAAATAATTTGCGGCATATGTCCACCACGACTAGCACTGAGGAACCGCATTCGACCAGACCAATTTTGGACCACTTTTTCGAATAATTCAGGCCTTATTTGATCAATAACACGAGTTATGTTGGCTTCCAAAGCGTCTATTGTTTCTGGTTTATCAGCATAAACTAATGACTTGACATAAACCCAAAGAAAATAATCCAGTGGAGTTATGTCGCATGATCTAGGACGCCAATTAATTGGACTATTTCTCGAAATAATTTAATCGTCAAATCTTTCTTTCAATAAATCAATTGTTACGGTAGCAGCATGAGGTGTAGCACCATCTTGTTGGAACAAAAACACTTCTGGGGTCGGTACCATTCAAATTTTGAAATAAATAATCAGTGATCATTGAACTGTAACGAGCACCATTCACTGTAACTTTAGCTCCAGCGTCGTTTTTAAAGAAATATGGACCGGTGATGCCTTCAGAGTGTAAAGCACATCATACAGTGCATTTCTCAGGATGCAATGGAACCTGCAGAACTTCTTGAGGATTGCTTTCACTCCATATACGGCAATTTTGCTTGTTTACATTGCCGTTCAGCCAGAAATAAGCTTTATCACTAAACACAATTTTACGATGAAAAAGTGGATCAACTTCAAGCTGTTCTAGGGCCCAATCAGCAAACAAACTACGCTTATTATGGTCAAGTGGCTTTAGTTCTGGAACCAGTTGGATCTTGTATGGGTGTAGACCAAGATCTTCACGCAAAATTTTCCATGTGGTGGATGCACAGAGTCCAACTTTTTGTGAACGTCGACGAATAGACAAATTTGGATCATCATTAACACTATGACTTACAGCAGCGATATTTTCTTATGTACGTACAGTTCTTTGTCTTGTTGTTGTTGTTGTTGCATCGAGTAGAGAAAATTTTGTCCGAAATCTATCGATAGTACGACGAATAAGCTGCTCTGATGGACGATTATTAAATCATAAATTTCGCGAAGGGCTCTTTAAGTTTGGCGAATAGAACACTGATTTTCAAAATAAATTTCAACAATTTGTAAACGTTGTTGCGGCGTGAGTCTTTTCATGATAATTTGTCAATGCTTACTGAACAGAAATGTCAAAACAACATGGCTTCTGCCTTCTGTCAAATCACAGTTATCCCTATCGAAAGTTCTATCACTCTAAAATGAACAGCCGATATAATTGTTTTGGTGTTTAGTTCGCGAGAAATCATCTTGAGTTAATTGATCGGATTAACTGATAAACTTGTTTGAATATCAAAACAGATTCAATCTGTCTTCTACAATTTTAATTTCAAAAAAATTTTTTCAAAAAACTTTTTGAATTGAATTAATGTCTACAATAAGCATCGCTTATATTTAATAGATGTATATAATCAAAAATCGATATACAATGTCAAATGGAATAAATAAAGCAACAAATATGAAAAAGTCATTTAAAATTAATAAATAAATATTCCAGGGAGACAAAATTTTGTTTCTGATCTAACCATAATGAACACAATTCCTTTTCAAAAACATAAAACACAACTTAAGGATTTCTCAAAAAATATAATTTTTTTGAAATATTTAATATATTTAAATAAGTTAATTCAAAAATCTCTCAAAACATGCACTATATCTTCAAAAAACAATTAGAATTTCAAATAAATTATATTTTTTGAAAAATCCCTAAGTTGTGCTTTATGTTTTTGAAAAGGAATTGTGTTCATTATGGTAAGATCAGAAACAAAATTTTGTCTCCTTCAAATATTTATTTATTAATTTTAAATGACTTTTTTTATATTTGTTGGTTTATTTATTCCATTCGACATTGTATATTGAGTTTTGATTATATACGTCTATTAAATATAAGCGGTGCTTTGTAGATATTAATTCAATTCTAAAAGTTTTTTGAATAAAACTTTTTTTGAAATGAAAATTGTAGAAGACTAACAGATTAAATCTGTTTTGATATTAAAATTTTGTTATATTTCTTCCATCAAGTAAAAAGCCCCTTTCTATTTTATGATAAACTTGTATTTCATACAATAACTGGATCGATTCTTTAATAATTCTACAAATTTAATCTAAAAAATATGATAAAAACATTTAAAAAATTAAATTAAATGTCTTAGAAACACTGTTTCCTTCTGCATTTAAAAAATTTTTCAGATTAAATTTTCTGGAGGTTTCGGAGAATTGATCTAGTTTATATCCGAAATATTGGAAAAGTAATTTTCAATCCATATTTGTTGATTAATTTGTAATTTTTCGTTCTTAGAAATTTCGCTTTAATTGTTTCTAGTAATTATCCTCATGAATATTTAATTTTTATGGGATATGGAAATTTTTATTTATCTTTGAATTTCTGACAATCCTTTCAGTTCAACTTCTATGTCAATTAACAAAAAAAAATATTGTTTTATTGTTTGTTTGTTTATTAAATTTTTTGTAATCGATTATTTGAGGACATAATTTGATGCTGTATGTCGGAGGATATTGTTTTTATTTTTTGCCAAATATTTGAATATTATTGTAAGCTGATAATTCATGGCAACATGGATAGTTTTAGTGAAATTGCTTTGTATAGTTTGTTAGTTTGCGGTAATCAAACTTAGAATACTCATTTGTTAAGAGAAGACAGGTCCCAGAACCACTTCAACATAAATTATTGGACTGAAGTGTTGAATGAAAAGATAATTGATCCTTTCGAACTAACGGCAACTTAACTTGTGAACATAGATCAACAAGACTATATAGATGGGACACTCACTGGAAAGAGTCTGAATTAAGTTTGTCGCTTTTTTGTAGCGACTGGTGCATGAAACAAATTCAACTAGAGAAAACTGTATTACCAACTCTCAAGAGAACTGCATTACCTCTGCTTTAGAATAATGCATAATCGACACTTGGCGCGAATATTTGAATCTTCTTTCAGTTTTTCCTAGGGCTTAAATTAAACAAGTGTTCAGAAATTACTATGTTTTACTATCAAAACATTGAAATGCTTACATTCACACAACTTTACAATAAATACATTTCAATTTTTTGGTAGTACAACATAGTAATTTCAGAACACTTGTTTTAAATTTAGCCCTAGGAAAAACTGAGAGAAGATTCAAATATTCATGTCAATCTTCAAACTCACTATTTCAGTAGCATATACATCTTTGAATTATAACTATTAAATAAAAAAAGAGGTGAAATTAACATATTTATTTACAATATTCACATTTTATTTTTTTTTAGTACAACATAGTAATTTCCAAAAACTTGTTTCAATAAATTAGAAGGGCCTTTTACTTGATAGAAGAAATATAATAAAATTTGAATATTAAAACAAATTGAAATATGTTTATCTTCTACAATTTTAATTTCAAAAAAAAAATTTTTGAACTCTAAAGCTGCGTGCAATGTATGGAGCTCTCGGTGGTCCCTCAATTTTTTTTTTCTTTTTTTTCTTCCGTTATTGAAAATTGTTGGCGGGAGATAGCTCCACAACTCAAGCCTAGCTTAGGTGGCTTCTCCTGCTTTCAATTTCTATTTGATAATGATAATATTTGAATTTGCTGTGTAAACTACCATGTGAATTATTTTATATGCTTTGTATTATTTTTTTTTTTTTTGTATTATTTTTTTTTGTCTCGTTTCACCACAGAATACACTTTATTCAAAAAACTTTCAGAATTAAATTTATGTCTAAAACAAGCACCGTTTCTTGATTTTGATATTTGGAATATTATTGAGGACTGAAGAAGGAATTGCTTAGAATTATATTTGTTTTTTGAAGATATAGTGCATGTTTTTAGAGATTTCTGAATTAACTTATTCGAATATTCAAATATTTCAAATAAATTATATTCTTTGAGAAGTCCTTTAAGTGTGTTCATGTTTTTAAAAGGCAATTGGTGTTCTTAAAGGTAAGACCAGAAACAAAATTTTGTCTCCTTTAAATATTTATTTATTAATTTTAATGACTTCCGTATATCTGTTGGTTTATTTATTCCATTTGACATTATATATTGAGTTTTGATTATATACGTCAATTAAATGTAAGCGGTGCTTATTGTAGATATGAATTTAATTCTAAAAGTTTTTTGAATAAAAAATTTTTTTTGAAATTAAAATTGTAGAAACATATTTCAATTTGTTTTAATATTCAAATTTTGTTATATTTGTTCTGTCAAGTAAAAGGCCTTTCTATTTTATTTTCTATATAATATACAATTATATTTTGGCTTCAATTAATCTCATTATGGAATGTCAATGAATTTAAATAAACCTTAAAAATAACTCACACTGTTCTTTGATTTTGTTAGAACATAGATCAATCTTGAATTATAAAGTTGATCTGTGTTTTGAAGCATTAGTCCTTTTACATGTGTTGAGGGTTTGGATATAGGTTAGTGTTTTGATTTTGATATTTGGAATATTATCGAGGACTGAAGAAGGAATTGCTCAGAATTATATTTGTTTTTTGAAGATATAGTGCATGTTTTTAGAGATTTCTGAATTAACTTATTCGAATATTTAAATATATTGAATATTTCAAATAAATTATATTCTTTGAGGAGTCCTTTAAGTGTGTTCATGTTTTTAAAAGACAATTGGTGTTCTTAAAGGTAAGACCAGAAACAAAATTTTGTCACCTTTAAATATTTATTTATTAATTTTAATTACTTTCGTATATCTGTTGGTTTATTTATTCCCTTCGACATTATATATTGAGTTTTCATTATATACGTCTATTAAATGTAAGCGGTGCCTGTTTTAGACATAAATTTAATTCTAAAAGTTTTTTGAATAAAATTTTTTTTTTTAAATTAAAATTGTAGAAGATAAACATATTTCAATTTATTTTAATAAAAAAAAAACTTGTTTCAATGTTCAAACTCACTATTTGAATAACAGAAATATGTTTGAACAATAATTATTTATTGGTTGTAAAAAATAAAAACTATTAAATAAAAAAAGAGATAAAATTAACATATTTACAGTATTCCTAGGTGTTAAGACAAAAATTGAACCTTGAGAACATAAATCATATAATATCTTCTTTAAGATTCAAAATGTCTTTCAGCTTGAACCTTAATCAGGTCACTACGCAGTGAACGTCAGTGCTTACTTGGACGCCACCTACCCAGGCGAATTAGCCTGCTGGTCCCATTTTATCGCCTCCACGTGTCCGGGATCCGTTGAATTTTTTTACTGAGGTTGCCTAACAAACGAGGTCTACTCCGTGCCAATCAAAAATCTTCTAGAATTACGTAGCCCTGTCCAGCAAGCTGGACAATATAAAATTACACCATTTATCAGACGCGTTGTGTATGATTTTTATACAAAAAATGTAGTGCCTTTTCATTTAAATCATTCGTGTTGAATTGGAATAGTACCGAATATCACTATAAATATTTGATTGTATCGGTCTCTACTTGTCGGAAATACATCTTGATGATTAAAAGTAAAACAATTGGCGGAAATTAAGTTGTTTTACTGTTAATATCATGACTATAAATCTTAACTATCTTCACAATGTTTGGGTTAGACTGCGTCTAAAGTAATCTACCACCCACACTGTCTATAGAAAACCCACCCATACGGATAGATATCTATATGCCAACTCTCATCACCATCCGGCACCAATTAATTCCGCAGAGGCTGATCCATCCTCTACCCTATTCACACATCACGCAAATACAAATGTTAAAACTGCAAACGCGATGACAGCAAACGCCTGCGCGACACATCGAAACCTTCTATTTGTCGTCTTCCCATAGCAACAGTACCCCACCACAGTGGATTTCCCCCACCACTCGGGAATAACTACCAACTAACACATAGACGATGGCCTGCATATCAGTGAAATGATAATTATTTTCTTCACCATATGACTGAGAGAATTTTAATTTGTTCAACAATAAAATTGAGAATGTCCTCAACAGAGAACGAGACGTCTTTTTAATATTAATAGTATTTTTTTGTTTTGCTTGTCGAAACCAATATCCTAGGAAAAAACAGCATTAATATTAGGAGTAGAAATAAGTTTCCGCCGTTTTATTGTAGATGGCGCGGCACGGAGTTTCGGTTAGCTTTCGCAGATGATAACCGGCTTAAAAAATAGTTTGGACATTCAAGAACAACATAACCTATTAAAATCATTGATTTTATATTGGTAAAATATAATTTTTATAAGTTGAAAATGTCAAAACTTGAGCCAAGTAAGCGTCATTTGCGGGAAATATTAGTTTACTTCTTTAATTTAAAGAAATCTGCTGCTGAGGCGCATCAATTGCTCGTAGAAGCATACGGTGAGGGTGCTTTGAGTGAGAGAACGTGTCAAGAGTTGTTTCAAAAGTTTAAAAACGGTGATTTCGACGTAAAAGACAAAGATCGCAGTGGAAGGCCAAAAATTCACGAGGATGCAGTATTGGAGGAATTATTGGAGGAAGATTATTATTATTATTATTAATACACAAACAAAGGGAGGGGCGAACCCATAAACCCTAAAATTAACAAAATTTGTTGCCTCAGTAGTAAACATACCTCATTAAATGTCCAATAGAAAACCCGATAGCAAACTAAGCCAAAAAAAAAAAAAAAAAAACAAATTTTCATTAATGTCTCAGCCAAACCACCCGTCCAATCCACTCTTCAACACTCCAACCGAACTAGCACCGACAATTCCTGCAGGTAGGGAATTCCACACTGTGAACACGCGATTCACTAAACAATTCTTGCGGCACCTGACAGAAAAGTTTTCCTTCTTAAGTTTTAAATGGTGACCTCTCAAACGAGTGTCAGAGCCTACACTATATATGTCCCTTAGCATGCCATAATTATACCTCAATATACGAAAAGTGATAATCAAGTCTCCTCGTAGCCTGCGCCTTTCGAAGGTGCTGAGACCCACCATACTCAATCTTTCCTCATAGCTTGGTCGTGCACCTCGAAACCAAAGTCGCGTTGCCTTCCGTTGCAGTTTTTCCAAGCACTGTTGATCACGCACTAAATCAGCATTCCACACAGGCCCGCAATATTCCAATAATGGTCTTACGTAACTGGTGTATAATCGTATCCATGATTTCAGTGATATTTTTCGGAACGATTTCTTTAACATGAAGATCCTGCTATTCGCCTTTTTAACAATTTTCGTAATATGCTCTGACCACGACAAATTCTCACAAACGGTCACACCAAGATCGTTATGGGATCGTACAGTGTCCAAAAGATGCTCACCCAGCATATATGTCCTACGCGAATGATTGCCCCCGAGATGCAAAACAACACATTTATCTATATTCAATGGCAAAAGCCAGTCCGAGCACCATTGAGATATTGAATCCAGATCTTCCTGTAGAGTCTTGTGTTGGGTGGAGTAATTAAAAATCTTCGTGTCGTCGGCATAAAAAGCACAGTCAGACCGGATGTGACGAGATAAGTCACTGGCATATAATATAAACAACAGCGGCCCAAGAACATATCCCTGGGGTACGCCGCTCTGTACCACTCTTTCTGTCGAAAAAGAACTCCCGATGCGAACGCAGAACTCTCGGTCAGACAAAAAGGATTTTATCCAAAGGAGAAGTTTTCCCCGAATCCCACAATGTTCCAACTTATGAAACAACCTCTGCCTAGGCACCCGATCAAAGGCCTTGGAGAAGTCCAAATAAATAACGTCCATCGCCTCCCCCCTGTCTAAAGCCGCAGTCCAGCTGTTGATGCACCCCAGTAGATTCGTCATGGTTGATTTACCCTTGACGAAGCCATGTTGCTGTTTTGGAACCAATTTGTGTTCATTGGCAAAACTACGAATTTTCTCAGCAATGATAGATTCCATTATTCTGCATACAACCGGTGTAAGACTGATAGGGCGATAGTTATTAGGGTCCAGCTTACTACCTGTCTTGAATACTGGTGTGATGCAAGCTTTTCTCCAAAGAGCAGGCACTGTAGACTCATTGAATGATAAATTCAATATAATAGAAAGTGGAAAGGCCAAGTATTCAGACAAGGACCTCAGGAGTAGTGGTGACAACTGATCCGGTCCAGGGGAAGAATTTTTCTTCAGTAAATTTAGATGTCGCCTTATATCATCTGGGGTGAATTCTATCTTTTCCAGGGAAGACAGCAATCTTGAACCCTTGATTTCTGGATATTGAGTTGGAGTATCCTCAAGTGTATAAACCAATGAGAAAGTATCAGCAAGCAGGTTGGCGGTATCCAGACCATCCCGACATAACTCATCACCGCTCTTCAACAATGGAATGCCCACCTTGGATATTAAATTTGAGCGGATATATTTGTGCAGCTTTTTTGGGTTGTTGGAGGTGGCAATGGATTCCTCATATCTTTCTCGTGAACAATTTATGCATCTCAAACACAAAAAGAACTTGCTCTAACATTAGAAGTCACTCAGCAGGCAGTCTCATATCGTTTAAAATCATTAGGAATGATTCATAAACAAGGAAATTGGGTTCCGTACGGCGAAAACTTATTTGTACTCCTAATATTATTTATTTATTATTATTATTATTCATGGTTTTATACATTTTGTGCCACTGAAAGTAAACGTGAATAAAACACTCTTTCATTTGGAATATCGATCAAAATTTTATTTCAATATAATGCTTGGACCTTGCCATTATGTATGGAATAAAACATCATTTGAATCGCCTCCACGTAATCTCTTACAGGACTCGATCCTTGTGAGGTAATTTTCGAAGACTCGCCAGCACATTTCGGGCAATATTTCACCAAGTACTTGACAGATGTTGGTTTTCAGATCGTCAATAGTCTGAGGATTATCATAATAATAATATATAGTTTATTGAAAAAGTACAGTTTTTATAAAAATCAACCAAAACATATTCAGAAATATAGATTATCGGCATGAACATGATCCTTCACAAAAACCCCACAAAAAAAAACCAAAGGCGATAAATCACAAGATCTCGGTAGCCAATTCACATCGTCGAAACGAGAAATTACGCGTCCTGGGAATTTTTCTCGCGATAAAGCTAAAGCGGGTCGTGTTGTGTGCCTTGTTTCACCATCTTGCTGGAACCACATCTCTTCCAATTCCATATCATTAATTGCAGGCCGAAAAAAATCCGTAATCTTTTGGCTATAGCGATGAGAATTGATGGTTTGAGTGACACCTTCTTCATTTTCAAAGAAGTACGGACCATTCACTCCACCAGACCGAATTGCACACCATACAATGACTTTCTGTGGATTTTATGGTCTCTCATCAGTTACGTGAGGATTTTCACTGCCCCAGATGCGACAATTTTGCCGGTAAAAAATGTGCTTCGTCGCTGAAGAAAATTCGATGCGAAAAATCGTCATCCAAACGTAGTTGTTCAAGCATTCAATCAGCATATGTTTTACGCATTCTATGGTTAGCTGGCTTTAGTACTTGTGCCAATTGAACCTTATAAGGATGGAGATGCAAATTCAAATGAAAAATACGCCATAGCGTACAGTAAAAGAGGGCCAAATGTTGTGCGTGCGTGATGAATCGATAAATTTGGATCTTCTTCAACACTTTCACTCGCAATGAAATATTTCCGGTCGAGCATGCATTTCGATGATGTATGGGTCTCTTCGAATTTTTTCACTGTGTTACCAATTGTACGCTCAGATGGACGATTATGTCGACCATAATCTGCCCCTAATGCACGAAATGTACTTACTACAGAATCAATGTTTTTTAGTAAGTTTTCACACGTTCAGAAGTAATTAAACTATCCATATTGTTGAATGCCTACCCTTGAACTAAACATATGAGGCTTCAGATTACAGTTCTGTCGAAATATGTCATTGAAAGAAGGCAGTGGAATCAGGACTATGAAATGGATAGCCCATTATATACAAGGTGTCCCATAATTAAACCTACAAGATTCTGGTGGATGTTCTACACATTATTTTAGACACTTTCGACCCAAATCATATAATGTGAAAATTCTTCGTTAAGGTGCTAGAGCCCTCTGAAAATGACGTCCAGGCAACACTTTTTGTCACGTATCTCCAAAACGGCGTCACCTTAAGTGTTGAAATTTTTCACATTGGCTGATATCAAAAATACGCACCGAATGGTTTGAGTGCATTTTGTCAAACATAATCTTATCATTTTGGGGGGAAGGTTATTTTTAGTATTAACTCTTTAACCTTTCATTATTTCACAAGCTATCATCAAATTCATGAAGTCTGATATTTTTTCTTGAATAAAAGTTGCTCTTGTATGATATCGCCCAGTTGTTTTCAGAAAAATTGATTTGAAATTTTCTCTCCGTTCACTACTCAATGCTCGTTATCTAAAGAATCATAATAAATCAAATGAAATATTAATTCTATATTATATATTGAATAACATATATATATATATATATATATATATATATATATATATATATATATATATATATATATATATGTACCTATATTATATATAGTATATATATAAAGTAGTAAGCATACAATATATTTATTACATATATGGGTGGTACTCTTTACCATAGGGTAGTGACGCTCCCGCGTTGGAAAATATCAAATCTACCTGCTATCCACATTAGACTACAAAATGTTCGGCCGGGAAATACGGTTGCCATGTGACCTCGAGTTTGGATGTAAACCAGGTGAGGAGATAGCTAGTGAAGAATATATAAGCTTTCAGTACATTATATTCACGAGAGAGTTAGAATGAATCTTCAGATGGCGAGTGATCGCATGACGAACCGTTACGAACAAAGCATCCGAAGAAGGTTTTAACCTGTGACCCAGTGACTTAGTATGGTTGTATAACTCCCAGAGGAAGCGAGGACTATCACTCAAGTTACAAACAGTTTGGAAAGGCCCGTATAGGTGGTCAAGAGAATGAACTATGTCGTGTATCGTATCCAGAAACTTCCCAGAGATAAAAGGAGGCTAGTCGATGTAAAACGTTTGGAAAAATATGAAGCTGAATATGATATTCAAGACGATAACCGAATAAGAAGAGCGAATAGTGAGAAAGTGAACCATTAAAACATACATTTCGATACCTCTATGTCTAATTATGGTGATACTGGCAAAGAAATATTTGGGATTAACGTGGAGAAGCAGCAAACTTTTTTTTAGTGCCTGGAGATTATTCATCAACTCATTGTATAGCAGAAGATCTGTGAATGACCAGAGAGATAGTCGTCGTCTTCAAGAAAAAATTTGGTCGTGTGAACGAGCTAGTAAGACAGCAATCTTAACTTGGGAAGATGTTGAAGCTAGCCGATCATCAACGGTGTTAGGTTATTAGTGGAACGCACCTGTTCTTTATCTTGTTGTGTTCTGTGGATCTGTGACACAGAAGCAACAACATAACCCCCTACATAAGTAACAAAATAGACACGCTTGTAAGTACATGTACATAATAGTAATTAAATAAAACAGTTGTTAACCAGTGCTTATTCTAATTTATATTTACATAAACTTGAACCATATTACATGACGCTGCGAACAGTTTAAGTATTGGTAATTAAATAATTCAAAGTAATGGGTGACAGTCGTGGAATATCACAAATGAAGTTGGAAGGCAACGTGGCTGAAAACTGGAAGATATGGAGAAGCCGATTCGAAAATTATTTGGTAGCCAGTGAAGTTAATCTTAAGAGTGAGTCTACACAATGTGCACAATTATTACATTACATTGGAGAAGAATGTTTTCGAATTTACACGACATTCACCTTTGAAGAAGACGAGAAGAATAAATTGTCTAAACTAATTGAGAAATTTGAACAACATTTTCTACCGAAGGAAAATGTTACCTACGAAAGGTACAAATTTTTTTCAAGTCGGCAACAAAGTGGCCAATCGCTAAAAAATTTTGTCACAAGTTTGAAAGAAGCATCAATGAAATGTAAGTTGGGAAGCCTTCAGGAGAGCTTAACAAAAACTGTCCTTATCTGTGGCATACAGAACACTGCTACTAGAGAAAAATTGCTCCAAGAAGATAGAGAGGATAAAATGACTCTCGAAGAAGCTGTCCACATATGTCAGATACTGGAGACATCGAAACAAAGAAGTGAGGCAATTCAAGGTCATAATTACCCAGTGGAAGTAGATGCAGTAAACAGGAGAATTCAAATTAAGTCATGCAAGAGATGCGGAGGCAACCATGCAATCAACGAATGTCCAGCATATGGTAAAGAGTGCTTCAACTGCAAGAAGAAGAATCATTTCTCCAATTGTTGTAAGCAAAAGAAGACCAGAAGAGTTAATAATGTGGAACAAGAAGTAAATGAAGTGATTAAAATCTCAGATAAATGTAGATTTGGACAAGAACAAATAAAGTTTATGGGTCAGGAAATAACCCAAGAGGGAATAAAACCCACGGACGAAAGAATGAAAGCTATTTATAAATGCCAGAACCGACAGATAAGAAGGGAGTTCAACGGTTATTGGGTATTCTAACTTATGTTAGCAAATATATTCAAAATTTTTCAGATAACACTTGGCCACTGCGTCAACTTTTAAAGAAAGATGTAGAATTTATGTGGATGGATGAACAGAAAAAGGCTTTCATTAATTCAAAGAAATTATTAGTGTCAGGACCAGTACTGCAATTTTACGATAGAAATAAACCTATAGTGTTATCTGTCGATAGTTCGAAAAATGGCCTCGGTGCTGTATTATTACAGAATAATTTACCGTGTGCATATGCGTCAAAGGCCTTAACAGAAACACAGATGAATTATGCTCAAATTGAAAAGGAATGATTAGCAATTTGTTTTGGTATGACAAAGTTTTATGAATATATTTATGGAAGGAAAATTATTGTTGAAACTGACCATCAGCCCTTACTTCAAATTTTCAAAAAACCTCTTAATAGTTGTCCTGCTCGATTACAAAGAATGTTACTACAATTACAGAAATTTGATTTCGATGTAATTTATAAACGAGGCAAAGACTTGATAATAGCGGATGCACTTTCAAGAGCATATTTACCTGACACATTTAACACTTTGGAGTCGGAAATTGAAGCACAAGTTTGTTGAATAAAAAATAGTATAAATGCCACGCCTGAAAAGTTAGAACAATTGAAATCGGAGACAAAAAATGATGAAGAACTTCAAACGTTAATGCATATTATCAAAAATGGATGGCCAAATAATAGTAAAAAATTGAGTCAAAATCTGAAATTGTATTTCCCATATTAGAGTGAACTTCACATAGTAGATGAAATCATATTTAAAGGTGAGGCAATAGTTATTCCTAAAAGTTTGAGAATGGAAATGTTGGACAGAGCGCATTATAGTCATTTAGGTATTAAGAGAACTATAAGTATGGTGAAAGATTCAATATTTTGGCCGGGAATGAAAAATCTCATTAAACAGAAAATCAGTCAATGTCATTTATGTTTGAAATATGCTAATTCACAAAGCTCGGAACCGTTAATTTCACATAATATACCAGATTTGAGATGGAATAAAGTAGGCTGTGATATTTTTGAAATAGATGGAAAAAAATTCTTGTTAGTGGTAGACTATTTTTCAAAATTTGTTGAAGTAGTTGTTCTAAATAATAACACTACGAGCAGAAATATTATAAATTCTTTAAAATCGGTATTTTGCACACATGGAATACCCTTAACGTTGATATCAGATGGAGGTCCACAATTTACATCAGATGAATTCAAACAGTTCGCAAAAGATTGGGAGTTTACACATATTATGTCCTCGCCTACATATGCTCAAAGTAATGGTATGGCGGAAAGACATATACAAACTATAAAGAAAATCATTAAAAAAACTATGGAGGAAAAAAAAGATATATATTTAGCGCTATTGAATTTCAAAAATGCTTGTCTCGATTCAGGATATACCTCATCACAGATGTTGATGTCAAGGAACATCAGATCTAACTTAATAGGTAATAAAAATTATTATCAACCTAGGATAGTTAAGGATGTGAATAAAACATTTGAAAAAACTCGCCTCATACAAGAAAAATATTATAATAAAGGTGTTAAAAAATTGCCAGAAATTCCTCTATATACTAAAGTCTATGTTCAGACCAAACCAAATTCTAATTGGACCCCTGGTATTGTAATTGAAAAATTAAGAGATAGGGTCTATAGAATTGAAATGGAGAATGGTGGAAAACTTTACAGAAATAGAAAATTCATAAAAATTGTACCATGTAACATAACGTCTAGGAAAGTAGAACACAATTCTCCAGTTTGTCCAAAAGAAAATGTAAACTATTATATAGAGATAGAGAATAAGAATCACTTAGAAAATGTAAGAGAAAATGTAGGTTTGACCGAAAGTCCTGAGTTGGAACCAAGTTTCAGTAGTCAGATGCCAAATCAAAGAAAAAGAACATCTGGAAGGACGGTCAGGCCTCCAAGAAAACTGAATCTTTAATGTATTGGTAATTAACTGAATATTTGTTATGAAGGGAGATGTTAGGTTATTAGTGGAACGCACCTGTTCTTTATCTTGTTGTGTTCTGTGGATCTGTGACACAGAAGCAACAACATAACCTCCCTACATAAGTAACAAAATAGACACGCTTGTAAGTACATGTACATAATAGTAATTAAATAAAACAGTTGTTAACCAGTGCTTATTTTAATTTATATTTACATAAACTTGAACCTTATTACAAACGGTACCTACTTTATCTTATAACTGAGAAAGTCTCTCATGAAAAGCCGAGCTATCAAGAGCTGTAAACAGCTTTGTTGAATTTGAAGAGAGAGGGAGATAATGAAGTAACAAGTCAAGAAATTGGCTGTACCAATGTTGTGGTTGTGGGTTGGATCAACTCAACTAGAGAATTGTCCGTAATATGCTTAAAGTTATTTTTCAGGAAACGGGGTTGGCGATCCTAATATGCAGTTATAATCCAGAAAGAGTCCCAAATCGACAAAACATTGTTGTTTGCTATTTCTATCAGCGTGTAAATTGTAGAAATGGAAAATTCTGTAGATTTTGACACCGTTACAAATATGTTCAGGGAGTAAACAGTATAGGAAGGGGGCAGTGTAATGATCAAACCCACTACGCCACTGCTTGTTTCCTGACAATCGAGATCATTCCGGATATTGCTGGAAATTCGGGAGTGTTCGAGAAACTTTATTGCATCCATTTAAGTGGACGGAAAAGTCATATGGCGGTCAGTGATACATTAGTAATCTACAGTGCCGTACGAAGTAGTGTAGTAAAAATAAATTATATGTAGAAGTAGATCCCGTAAATAACCTCTGCAAATATATCATTGTATAGTGGAAAATAAGTTAGTATAGTGGACATTAGACAATTTAATTATATTAATTGAAAACGTTACAGTATGATGATATCTGATAGAAAAGTCTCTACCGTGTGTGCGAACTGAATATTGCCCGAAACCAAACATATTGATACTCTCAGGCTCTCAAGATTCTGGAAATTCAATTTAGAATTACGAAGTAGAACTTTGCTCTAGAGGAGAAAATCATGTTCACGATGTATAATTGAACAATTTTTATAAGTTTAGAGGAATTCTTTAAAATTTTTGAATCCTACTCGACGGAGGTTAAATGAACAAACTGAAAATCAGAGAATCCGCAAAATTTTCAAGAAATCAGTAGCAAAATTGATATTATGTATAGAGAAAACTTTGTCCATTGACTGACATAAGAAAGATATCCTATCTATTGTAAAAATCAATAGGAATAAACAAAACTTAATAACTTAAAAATCCTAAATGAATTAAATGAGAGTTCAAAAAACATTTTTTCTACCTTCCTATTCAACCAACTCCTTTACTCAAAAATCTTATTATTTGAAAAATTATCAGACATGTCCTTCAATGGAAAATAATCGATATTTAATTAAATATAGTGAAGACATATGGGTTTCATCAAATATAGTAAAAGTTGATAGAAAATAATCTCAAACAATATGATATAATATAGAGTCTGAGTCACATATAAGCACAAAGACTTCGGCCCAATAAAGCATTCTGACAATTTCAGAATTCTCAAAATTAAAATTCTTTCTGAAGTGAAAATAAACATTTCCACGAAATTCTTATGAATTCAATGAAATTTGTGAATTTACTGAGTCTTAATGGAAGTTAATTCAAAAAATTAAAAATCCTAAAAGTTTCTAAAAGTATGGTAGATCAGCATGAAAATTGATACATTGTCTAGTATCACATCAATAATTAAATCATTTAGAAATTAAATAAAATTGACAAATCTGGATACTGTCCAGAGTACGTTCGTTTTAACGAGTCTAAATGTGGATCAGTTGAAATTATCATTAAAAATTTGACAATAAGTAACAAAGTGACAACTAAATCTAAAATAAATCGAAAGTCAGAAAACTATATCTTCCGTTTCAAATAAGTGAATATAAGGTGCTGTTTAAAACTAAAGGAACCTGAGAATTTCATACTTATTCATTTTGGTTCTTTAAAATTTCGCGAAAAGAATTTAATTTCAGTGAAAACACAAGAAAATAAATTTTATAACAACTAATAAACTTTGAGAGAAAAGCACGAATAATGCACTCACATAAAATATTGCACATTCTCTTATTACACGGAAACACCAAAATTCGGCAACTTTGAAAAAACGCAAGATTTTTTAACTACCTGAACTTTTTTGCAGCAGTTCATTTTTTGAGAACTCCGCTCAAAGTTATTGGTACTTGTAGTAAACAGAAATTCCTTTATCTCCCTTTTTAGATGAATAGTTACAACACTTTATAAAAATAGTGAAAAGCAATGACGTGAATTCAGAAGCTTTAATATTCAGAAATCTTTCAAATCCTTTGTTAGCTGAAGCATCGATGGAAAATAGTGAATATAAAAGCCATCTTTATTCCTTAATCAATATACCTTATGAGAAAGATTTGTCAGAGAAGATTCTCAGAATAGCTCAAGACTATAACATCCAGACCCTTAGAAGTTTCCTGACAAAAAAAACCGGGAACGTGGAGCATCTTATGTAGTAGAAACGGAACAGCCCTTTGAAGTCGGAGTTGAGGAACGCAAAAATCATACTATCAAAGGGGAAAAAATCAAATCAGGAAATGTAGAACATACTTGGATGGAGCATCATAACATCCAATGAAATCAAGCGGAGATTATCCACGAGGAAGAACACTCCAAAAAGCCCAAGTTCAAAGAGGCAGGCTTCATACGACAAAATCCACATGCCTACAGCCACCCAAGCATAAAAGTTCCACAAATATTCCGCTCTCTACTGGACCGAACGTGAAATAAAGTGTACAATGAATTTCTATTAAGTAAAGGCAACACGATGTGAAATCTTATGAAAATGAAAAATTTATGATTGAAAGACTTCTCTCTTCGATATACATCGTTACATGTTGGTGAAAAGGAGTGTGAGAATTTTTACCGAGAACAATTTGGAAAATGATTTCAATTTGTCTTCACCAAATTATGCATGAGCATTCGTGTCGTTCTATCACATCTCAACACTAAATTTGGCCTCGATCGGATTTTTACTTTCGAAAATATTCGAAAAATGAAAATAATGGAATATTTCAAATAAGAATAATTTTGGAACCATGGAGTTGATGAATACATCTGATATATTCAGACTTCAAATCTACCCTGATGATTTCATATTTCTCGGTCCGAAAAAAGAGTGTGTTACTTCCAGTTATCCGACCGGTCGGCTGATTCTCAGGAAATCTGGCATTAATCTTCATGTCGCCATTATACACCTAAATCTAAAAATTCATTTCGATTGAATCGGAACAATTGGGAAAAATCAGAAGTTCTAATTAAATATCCGGAAACTATTAAACCGATTGTGCCCATTAACAAACTCAACTGACAGGTGAATTCAAACTATATTCCCAATCATTTCCTGCGCTACTAACGTGAGAAAACTTCCTCAGGTGCAAGTTATATTTAATTACGCCTACTGCTAATAATTAGCATTTATAACCAAGTAAATTCAAGCGGCAGTTGTTTTCTTTCAAATATAATTGATGAGGAGTATGAACAGCAGAAGAAGAGTAACAGAAACTTCTCCGAAGCAGTACTTGCCTCTGTTCGACAGCTCCAAACTCGAATAAGCGCGAATAAATTTTATTGATCGCTGGGACATGACTAGCAGACATGAACATGTTTTGATGCTTATTTGCTTCAATCATCAGTGGGCTGCAACGACGCATTTCAGCCACGTACATATATTATTATTATATAAAATATCAGATCGAGTTAATAAATACCTACAACAGCGTGTTTGAATAAATATGTGGAAATTCAAATGAAATTATTTCACCCACAAAAATTGATTGAAGGTCTTGTTCTCCAGAATTGGTATTTTCCTGTCTGTTTGTATTGTTTTTAATCCAATTGTATAACCTATGAATAATCAATCAGTATGTTTTCATCAAAATAAGAATTCTGCGAAATTCATTACAATCGCTGCTACACTAAACTCTGGTTATATGCTCGAAATCATGGAAGTACGCTTTTTCAGAAATATCGAGTTTATTTTATTATTTAACATTATTCAACTTTATAGCTTGTTTAATCACCTTATTTATACCTTGTACATATATAAAAGGATCAACGTAAATTTTTCTCGAGTTATTTGTTGAATCAGATTCTTCTATGCTTCTTTCGATGCAAAACTGAATTGTACATAAACATCCAAATAATTATTCGATAATTAACTGCAACTAGTATAAGTCTGATATTAGTGTATAACAAATTGAAGACTTTCTTTGATAGGGATTATGTCAACTGAACTGAGAAGAAAGAGAAATTTAACAACGCAGTTTCCGAGATACTTCGAACATTATAATTTTCGAAAAAATATTTTATTGAACTTAACACACCAAATAGAAGTTATTCAACCATGACCAAAGTTATGTTTTATACGATTCAACCTAATTTTACTTCAAATAACCTTAATTTTGTAAATCTAAAAATAGAGACCTATATAGGAAATATTTTCTTTATATACATTTTTAGATAATTCCACCTTCTTTTCTACATTCATTTTCTTGTGAAGTAACAATTCATGAAATATTTAATTATTAATTGTTTCTAATTTGAAAACACAAAACAATCAATAAAATAATATTTTTTAGAATTTCTCTTATTGCAAATGTTTTCTTAACAAAATGATTTCAGATCCAATGAATTATTTTCTTCTCGATGCTGTTACCGGCGAATTGAGAACAGCCAGATCGTTAGATAAGGAAGCCATAGATAATAAGGAAGGAAAAATAATACTTACAATAAAGGTAAGGAATATTTATTATTATGTTTTCTTATTTAAAAGCCATGTGTCCTATAGATGAATGATTAAAGAAAAGAAAAACAAAACAGTAAACAGAATAACATTTACTAACAATTTTTTTCTATAAGAAAGGATTCGTTTATCGACTGAAGAAATTTATGGATCAGTCAAATACGGGTTGAGATAATTGAAACAAATTGTAGAAATTATTATGTTTTACTACCAATAAAAATATATATTACACACAGATCAGACAGTTGTTTGATGATGGGATAGTTCATTTCCCGAAACTCGAGTCACAAGAAAATGTGTAATATATATTTTTATTTACTGAATTGTTTCAGCCGTTACTATCTGGTAGTTGATCATAATTAAAACAAATTGTAGAAATTACTATGTTTTACTACCAATAAAAAGATACATTACACATTTTCTTGTGAATCAAGTTTCGGGAAGTGAACTATCCCATCATCAGACACCTGAAGACCTAACATCTCAAATATTTGAATTTACATAGCTCCAACGAACATAAAATGAATTTAATGAAAAGAAAACAAAAATTCAACCTTTGCCACTCATTCTTTAGAAAACAGTAATTCCTTTCGACAAAAGAAAATCTTGAAAAAAATTTTACATGTAGATTCAAAAGAAAAGGAACTTGTTTATTGAAATTTTCAAATTCGTTCACAATAAAAATAATGTAAAAGATAATGAATGACTGTACGGAGCTATTTAAATCCAAAAATTTGAGATATACAACAAAATAATGTAAAAATAATGAATGACTGTACGGAGATATGTAACTCCAAAAATTATTTGAGATATTTAAATGGGTACCATCTGTTTAACATGTCGATTGCCGACATTCCGATATCTGTTAGAAGCCCCCTCTTTTTTAACCCGGTTTTTTATCACGTTCCGATTGTTAACTTCTGTACCACTATTAGGTGTCACCTAGAATCTACTCAAATATTCAAAATATTTATCAATTTTTGTTTAAATAACTCTGTACCACTGTTAGGTCTTCAGTTGTCTAATGATGGGATAGTTCACTTCCCGAAACTCCAGTCACAAGAAAATGTGTAATATATCTTTTTATTGGTAGTGAAATATAGTAATTTCTACAATTTGTATTTATTATATTTTTATTGGTAGTAGAACTAGTAATTTCTACAATTCGTTTTAATTATGATCAACTACCAAATAGTAACGGCTGAAACAATTCAGTATCGGATTGAGATATTTTTTGTTGTCAGTTGCCATGATTTTTTTACGTTTGGAGCTTAGCATAAGAAGAAAACTTTGCAGTTTTTTAATTTATTTTGTCAGGTAATAGTTTGACTCACAGCTGACGCCACAAATATCGAATTAGTATTTTACTAGATAGAAGTGATAAGAAGATAGCTGTAGAAATTTTCTGATGATCTGAGGTTCAATTCAAGTGAAACAAAATATTTGAGATTTTCAAAAAACTGACAAAAGTGATGAAGAACAACGACGTGTCAGGAGCTTTTGGGCGTATAATATTACCCGCAATCACCCACGATTCTCATGAAATTTTGCAATAGCCTTTTTGTCGTTGTTTTACATCTACATGCTAAATTTAAACTCGGCCATATGACTATTGCTATGATTCTGGTAACTCTGAATGCGGCTTTGCTGCCAATTTTTGTTATTTTCTAATCATACGATTCTCACGAAATTTTGCTTGAACGTGAGCGTCATTACTCTTCTTCTAAGATCCAAATTTCAGACCGATCTGATCTGTAGTCTGGAAAATTCTAGATTAAAATCCAAAATCCTGCAAAACCCGTTATTTCGTTGTTTTTCTTCTAAATTCCAAATTTCAGGTCGATCTGCAGAATCCTATGATTAGAAAATCAAAAAAAAATAGGAAAAAGTTCGAATCGGAATAACTGCAAAAACATTTGAAATATTGTACTCTGTAACAAAATTAGTAGATGAAACCCAAACCTACCCAAAAAGTTTCAAGTCTCAAACTCTGTTCGCATTCAATTCAGTCATTTGAGGCAATTTTTAGTTCAAAATTCGAAAATCAGATAACCCCCTCTCTTCTAGATACGACGATTCCTTAATTCCAAATACAATGTGAACATTAAATGGTTAGCGAATAAATACAAAATATAATTCAGAATTTGCCGCATTTTTGTAAGATTTTCACCACCATGAAGGTCATATTTGATTTTATGATTATGAATACAGAATTCTGTGATTCTCACATTCCTTGTACTTCTTCCAGGCTATTGAAATCAGCTACATTGATAATAATGAAAATATAGAAGAGTGTTTTATTGCTTCTGTATTATTTCTTCATTCTGTAACCATGCTTTGGTTGATTCAGACAAAACACAGACACAAAAGTATCTTTTATTACAACATTCAAAATTATTATCGTTACTCGGTGGGCGATGAGCAGCATACCGAGGCACTTAGTAGCTTTATCGGTTTGTTACACGCCAGTTCCAGGAAACACCCTGCTACGGTTTCGTCTGTAATTTTATAATTTCGGGCCGAAAATTCGACTCACTGATCCGAGTTGAAAAAGAATTCTGTCGGGCTGACCGTCCGTAAAGATGCTAAGTTTTGAGCAAAAAGAGCCAGAGCCTTGAAACTTTCAGGGAAGGTTTGAGGTTTGAATATCTCAGCTCAGTTCGTTAATGGGCAAATCCGGTTCGAAAAGTTTTGAGGTTATCAATGTTTGAAATTTTTCATAATGTTCCCAATATTTTCAAAACTGCGGATTCGATCGATAGAAATTGTAAATTTGGAAGTAGAATAATAACGTGCATGTTTTCTCGGTTGAGTTTGTTATTAGGTATAATCAATCCAATGGTTATTCACATTTGAAATTTTTCTTATTTTCAACAATAATTTCCAAACTACTGATCCGATTGATCTGAAATTTGAGCTTTAGGAGGATAAAGCACACATGTACCTGCGAAATTTAATCAGGATCGTTTGATTAGAAGATTCAAACCAAAGATAAAAATTTTGTGAGCGAAGCAGCGTTGAGCACTAAGGAAACCATAGCAACAGTCACGCAATCGAGTTTGAATTCAGCATTTTAATGTGAAATAACGAAAAGAAGGCTAATACAAAATCCCGTGAAGATTGTATAATCAGAAGACCACAAACAAATTATTGATTGTCTCGGTCTTTACTTGACGGAAATTCATCTTCAATATAAGATAAACAAATGTTAACTTCCGCTAGTTTATTGATTTACACGACAATTGTTTCATCATACCATGACTTCATCAGGTTAGTATTTAAACTGAGGTATACAATGCAAAATATAACCTTAAATACACAGCTCTGGTACAAAAAATAAAGGGGTGGAAAGAGATGGTATACAATTAATGAAAAATATTAAGTAGGGGGGATCTATTTAAATCTATTTGATCATTCAATGAAATTTGTCTTTTATTATATCTATTGATCTCTAAATGACCTAATATTTACTCGCGCAGACAAAGGAAATATAATCATAGCATTAAACAAAATAGAATACATACAGAAAACAACTTCATTTTTAGACCAAAATAAATATAAAACTATTAAAAAAGACCAAACAGAAAAATATCAAAAACAAATCAAATCAGTTATCCTTCAATCAAAAGCACTTTTTGAAAATATTCCAAATTATAAATGAAGTTTAATGAACCTATCAACACCCATTTTGTATTCTTTAATTAAGTTGCACAAAGAGAATATTCCCATCAGACCCGTTGTTTCATTGTCACAACACCGTCATATAAACTTTCAAAATCATTAATCAAAATTATACTAACAGAAACTAACTTTGAAGCCAAATTTGCAATAAAAAACTCTTATCAACTTATACAAAAAATTAACCATATACATATCCCAAACAATGCCAAATTTATTTCCTTTGATGTAAAAAACTTATTTCCTAGTATACCGGTCAGTGAAACCATAAAATTAGTTGATGATTTATTACTCCAAAAACGAACTAATCTTGTTGTAAAAACAGAAATATTAGACGCCTCGAACGTTTGCCGAGATCAAAATTATTTTATGTTTTATCTAGACGAAGAAAGTCTAACAATGGGGAACCCATTAAGCCCCTTGTTATCAGAAATATTCATGGATCACGTAGAAACCAATATCCAAAAACTCCCATATTTTAAAGATTTCGTTTATTGGTACCGCTATGTAGATGACATAATTTCTTTATTTAATGGTACAAATAGACAATTTGGTTAATTTTTGGAATCCATCAATAAATTATATCCAGCAATTGAATTCACACAAGAAAATGAAGTAAATAATAGCATCAATTTCTTAGATTTAAGAATCACTGAAATTAATAATAGACAGGACTTTTCCATATACAGAAAACCTACACATACAGATGGTACGATTCATTATACTTCAAACCATCCATTTTCACAAAAATTGTCAGCTTATAATAGTATGCTTTATAGATTGGTTAACATACCCATGACGAAAGAAAATTTTGACAAAGAGTATAAAACGATTAAACAAATAGCTTTCAATAATGATTTTAATCCGTTAATTGTAGACAATTTACTTGATAAATAAATTACCAGAAAGCAATATCACTTATATATCCATAATTTCCAAATTCAAACGAAACCAAATTTATTTCATTAACTTACATAGGCCAAAAATCTGAGAAGATTGCTAGATATTTAAAGAAAAAAGAAAAATATAACGTCTCTTTTGAAACTATTAATTCTTCAGGCAGCTTAATAAAAAATAATAAAGACGTCATTCCTATAAACAAAAAATCAGGAGTTTATAAGTTAACATGTAGTGATTTCCCATGTGTATATGTGGGACAGACAGGCCGTTCATTCCAAACAAGGATACGAGAACATGAAAAATGTTACATTAATAATGAACCGAATTCAACTTATGCCAACCATTTGCTAGAGACTGGTCATAATTTTAATATGAACTATGAAATATTACATATTGAAACCTTAAGTCAGAAACTAAATCTGTTAGAAACTTTAGAGACCAATAGATATAATAAAAGACAATTTTTATTGAATGATCACATAGATTTAAATAGATGCCCCCTACTTAATATTTTTCATTAATTGTATACCATCTCTTTCCCCCCCTCTATTTTTTGTACCAGAGCTGTGTATTTAAGGTCATGTTTTGCATTGTATACCTCAGTTTAAATACTCACCTGATGAAGTCAGGGTATGACGAAACAATTGTCGTGTAAATCAATAAAATGGCGGAAGTTAACATTTGTTTTTCTTATATTGAAAACAAATTATTTTATGATGATCGAAAGCCTCTTAAACGTTAATAGTCTTTTCCTTTCTTATTCATACGTGTATTACTGAATCCATGTTATCCACATTATGGAATATTGACTCGAAAAGTTTTGTTTCTTTCCGCTTAAACGCTTCTACTTTTGAACCAAACAAATCGATTCATACATATTATCTGAAGGTTAGTGCTTTCTAACAAAATATTAATTTTGTACTTGTGGCATCATCTATGTATCATACCGGAAATTTATCAGCTGATGTAATATGTGGGTATAAGTTTTACCAAAAAAAATTGGGGCCCTTATTATTCGTTCACTCGTAGATATCGTTTTGAAAGCTATTAAGATATGGGAATACACTATGGTATTCCGATATAATCATTTTTTTATCCAAATTCCGCGAAATATTGGATGAAAAAATTTGCTCTACATCAAGGATCTACCAACTATAATCGATGGGTTAGGAATAACACAGCGGAACTGTTTTAACTATGTAATATAATCAATGAAACTAATATTGAACACAAGTATAACTGATAACGAGTAACAATATATGTACTTACACCATGAGGTCTACATTTTAATAATAATATGCTCTACATCGAGCTCACAATCAGGTTAGAAAATGATGATAGAACTGTTACATCACATGGTAGAATTGTTCTTCTTAGACCAACTACCATAATCAAGTTGTTGACTTGAACAAAATAATTTCAGTGAATCCTGTGATTCCTATGTGGAAAAAATCCAATCAACATATTTACGCAACCTAAATTGCGAACTTACCCGATTCAAATAATTGATTTCTCTCTTTCGGTTTGAAACATGCTTTGCTAAACACTGAAATATTTGTTTATAATGTGTTTTTTTGGGAAGGTCAGAATAGAATTTGATCACGAACGAAATCTTCCTCTATTTATCCAGCTTAACCGTTTGACCACATTGCTACCCAATTTGCGGTCTGAAGGCTGGAGTTACTTGACTTCTTCTGACTCTACGTTGGATGGTCGATTACGTAGAGCATTCCATCTATCAGAAGGAAGAAAACTCGTACTCTTATTTGAATAACAGGGTTACCTTAAGGATCACATTGTATGAAACTTTCAAAGAATATAATATAACATAAAATAAAATAGGAAAAGGCTTTTTTTGAAATTAAAATTGTAGAAGACTAACAGATTAAATCTGTTTTGATATTCAAAAAAATTTATAATATATCAATATGTACTTCTATTATTTATTCAGTCTATTTAATCAATTATTTATATTTCTTGGAATTTGTCTACGCCAATGTGGTTTAATAATTCTGTCTGCTTTGGTTATTCTCATAACGAACCCAGATTTTGTATTTTTCTTTTACCAGTCTGTGACCGAAAAGGTACTTGATAGTAACAAATTCATTGTTGTACAACATTGGGGTAGAAGTTGCCGTACGAAGCATACCTCTCTGTTTCATTTTTAAGCCCACCTTCAGGGCAAAAGGTTCTTTACTGTAAATAATAAAATATTGTCTTTCAAACAGTAGCAGAAAAATGTTCACTTACAATTCATTACAGAATTTTTTTATTCCTTTTTAGTCTAGTCAACTAGTGCCTTTCTGGTCAACTTTTTTCAGCAGTCTCCGAAAATTATGATCAAGGTTTCATTCGATTCGGAATGTCATCTAGGTGATTTTTGAAAAAAATGAAGTTCTGCTTGCAAAATTGCAAAAGTTATTAACAATTAACTAAAACAAAAGAGGTTTTAGTTTTTTGTAAATATCTCAAAAACTAATAACGATTTTTGAAATAAAAAAAAGATTCAAAACGAGGAGGAAATTTCCTAAGAAAAATATCAACTCCCGGAATTGTAGTCCTAATATTAATAATTTTCCCAGAGGGATGAAAATACAGCCGAAAACGGGTACTCTGGCTTTCGTAAGCCACGCCTACTTTGGACACTTCATTAATAAAAATTATTTTAACAGATTAAATATGAAATTTAATAAATGAAAAAATTCATATGCATACTGGATGGATGAATGAACAATAATCCGCCAAAAAAAATTTTCATCTCAAATCTTCAATTAGTTATGCAATAGTTAATTAATAATTTTTTTCTGCTTGGACATGAACATTGCAAGTGTGATAATTGTTAAACTATTAACTTGAGATTTTTTTCCTCTCTTGGAGCAATTTTTGGACGACTTCAGAATAGATCCCCGTTGGAAAAATTTCAAAATGTTTATTTTTCAGTTTTTTATTAATAATTTGCGTTGTTGCAAAATTAAAAGCTTAGATTAATTATCGAAAAAAATTTTTTTTTCAAAATATTATTAATGGTCCGTTTTTATGTTTCAAGAAGCTACATAGAAATATTTTTTTTTAATTTTTATCTCTTATTGTTTAAAAAATTTTTATAAACAAATGCGTTGTTTATAAAATAATTGAAAATTTTTTTTAAGAAAATATACAAATAATGCAAATAATTTTTCCTTAAAAAATTTTTCTTATTGCTCAAAAACGCATTTGTTAATTAACAATCGTTTTGTCCCTAATACGTTTTGTAACTAATATTAAGGAACAATTTTTTCTTTAAAAATCCTGATTTACTTTGCTTTTCCATATAAAAAAAAATTTTCGTTTTGTTTAATTTTTCATTGTTTATATAATAAACAATTTGTTATAAACAAATAAATTTTTACTTTATATTTTTTTCCCTATTTAACTTAATGCCACAAATACAGACATGCTTTTTTTTATTAATTTTTTAATATTTTTTTTAATGAAAGAAATCATGTCTGTATGTGTGGCAGTGAGTAAAATAGGGAAAAAATTAAAGTAAAAATTTATTTGTTTATAACAAATTGTTCATAATATAAACAATTAAAAATTAAACAAAACGAAAATTTTTTTTACATGGAAAAGAAGAGTAAATCATTATTTTTAAAGAAAAAATGGTTCCTTAATATTAGTTAGAAGTGGGACAAAACGATTGTTAATCAACAAATGCGTTTGTAAGCAATAAAAAAAAAATTTTAAGGCAAATTTTTTTTTAAAAAAATCATTATTTGCATCAAAGATTGATATTTCTTAAAAAAATTTCAATTATTTTATGAACAACGCATTTGTTTATAACAATTTGTTAAACAATAAGAGATAACAATTAAAAAAAATATTTCTATGTAGCTTCCTACAACATAAAAACGGACCAATAATAATATTTCGAAAAAAAAAATTTTTTCGATAATTAATCCAAGTTTTTAATTTTGCAACAACGAAAATTGTTAATAAAAAACTGAAAAATAAACATTTTTAAATTTTTCCAACGGGGAAGTCTGAAGTCTTCCAAAAATTGCTCCAAGAGAGGAAAAAATCTCAAGTTAATAGTTTAGCAATTATCACACCTGCAATGTTCATGTCCAAGCAGAAAAAAATTATTAATTAACTATTGCATAACTAAATGAAAAATTGAGATAAATTTTTTTTTGGCGGATTATTGTTCATTCATCTATCCAGTATGCCCCTGAATTTTTTAATTTATTAAATTTCATATTTAATCTGTTAAAATATTTTTTATTAATAAAGTGTCCAAAGTAGACGTGGCTCACGAAAGCCAGAGTACCCGTTTTCGGCCGTATTTTCATCCCTCTAGGAAAATTATTAATATTGGGACTACAATTCCGGAAAACAACAACTTTTTTAGGAAATTTCCTCCTCGCTCTGAATCTTTTTTTTATTTCAAAAATCTGTATTAGTTTTTGAGATATTTACAAAAAACTACACCCCTCTTTTTGTTTAGTTAATTGTTAATAACTTTTGCAATTTTTGCAAGCCGAACTTCATTTTCTTCAAAAATCATCTAGATGCCATTCCGAATCGAATGACAACTTGATCATAATTTTCGGAGACTGCTGAAAAAAGTTGACGAAAAAGGCACTTGTTGACTAGACTATTTGGTACTGTGTAATAAGTGTCAATTGTATATGTCTACTGAATTGAAACTGTGTTTTCTAAAACATTTATTTTATTTTAAAAAGTTTTTGAATAAAATTTGTTTTTATTAAAATCTGTAGCAGGTTAACAGAATTGATCTGTTAGATATTTGAAATATTATATTTATGTTCATTATATTTCTATGTTAGTTTTAACATATACTAGATCAAGAGTATCAGTATTCTCCCTTCCCTGAATTTATGGTGGAAATAAAAACTGAAATTCATAAAACTATCTCAAGTAACAGAGAAAAATTTATTCTTTCTCCTGAGGAAATCGATAGTCCAATGGAAAGCATGATTTATAATTTATTCAAAAGATGAAAACGCAGATGGAACTCCACATTTCAACTCGATATTTTTGTTATATTCTTGTTTTCATAAAATTAGAGGTCCTTCTTAATTTTCGATATTAAATATTCATTCTATGTAATTTTTGTCCATTTTTGAAATGAAATGAATGAACTTGTTTTCGATATTCTACATTTTCATGATGAAAAATTGCTATCTGTTAAATAAAAAATTCGAATTTATATTTTATTTGTCTCTACTATTTATTCACATTAATTCATCCCAGATATTGTAATCAGAGGCTTGTGCTCAGTGGTGTCTGATCGTCTCTTCCACTTACGGCTAGTTTTATAAACATCAGAAGGCTCCTTTATGATAAAGTCCCTTTATGAAAAAGGATCCTTTAAATGGGACCATCAGTTTCATAAACCCACATCGATCGTCCTTCACTTAAAGTTTTCTTTAATGCGCCAGTCTTATTTTTCCTACCGTTGGCTATCCTGAGAAGTAGTGATTTTACGAATATAGTTGGTGATATTCTGTAAAAATTGTAAGTTATGCGTCAGAACTTGTAAAAAGAAAAAGAAAAGAAGCATAACACAGTCTTTGCATAAACATGGTTATGTGCAGAAGACACTATATTGGAATTTAGATCATTTTACGTGCGAATTGCTATATTTTAGTAAACGTGAGTTATATGAATGAATATGGAAGAAAAGAAAAAGAAGTATTACTTTAAAACCTGGGGAGGAATTACGTCTCTTGGAATTGATTGAAAAAGAGAATTTTAATGTTATAGGATAAAGTCTGGCAGAGAATAGCAACTGCTTTTAATGCAACAGTTCTTCATTCGAGAGATCCAGCTCAAATCCAAATATGACAATATAAAAACACAAACTAGAGAAGTGGTAACTGCTCAACGCAGTCATATTAAAGAGAAGGGTGGTGGGGCTCCATTGAAATTGAGGGAGCCAATTTCCAAACAGTTGAGCCAAACTGTTACGAACCCACTTGCCGAAGCGAAAGAGATGTATTATAAAAAAAAGAGCTCTAGTAGAAGCTCAGATATTGGCTATCAAGGAAGAGAATAGAAGAAAAGAACAGGAGCATTCGAAGCTTAAAATATTAGATTTGCAAATTATGGAGATGAAGAGAAAATTAAATAATAATAATTGAATCTTTTTTATTTTGAATGCACTTTCTGTAAAAAGCGGTATTAGAGTTCTATCAACATTGCTGCAGACTATGAAATCCCCTCAAATTTGAATTAAAAACAGAAATTTCAATAACACATAATATTTTCATTTCTTTATTCTCACTTGAAACTTTTTCAGATGTTACCTAAAGTAAAACAATTAATCAGAAATACAAATATAGAAACTTATCTAATTACAGACCTTGTAGAATCTTATAAAAATTATATGAAATATTGTCATGTTGAAGATACAAATTGAATATGAAGAATAATTTCACAAGTGACAAGCAAATTTATTTTCAATTATCACACAAATATAAATTTTAAATTAGCAAAATGTTTATTAATAATAACTCCCACTTGAAGAGCTGCATTAACATTAATTGAATTGGCTTGAAAGTCCTTTTCCTCCTGCAATCATTCATTTGGAAATATTTCGTTCATATCTACAGCCATATTGTGCAAAACAGCGGTAGCAACAATAATTGCCCTTATGGTCGTTAACTAAACATCATTCCTTTAGAAAGGATAGGAAAAGGACGTTTCCTAACTCCATACTTTCTCTCCACCACATTTCTAGTTCGTATAATTGACTGCTTATACAAATTTTCAGCTGCAGTTATAGCCTCCGGTAACTTTGTCGTAGGATAAGTCTGCAAGCTATAACCACTATCACCAAGTAACAAATACCGTCCAAATTTACCATTCTCAAATTGTCTCTTCAAGACACTGTTATTAAAGATGATTTGATCATGTGTTAATCCAGGTCATCTAGCTACAATAATTCTGATTCTCAAGTCTGAAGTACACACGGTTTGAACGTTAACATATTTCGTAGTACGCTAAAATCAAACAAAATGTGACAGAGGAAGGTCAGGTCCACTGTTTTCGTGTTTATCGAGCACCTGCGCAGTGTCGAGCTTCTCGTTAAAGTATCCTTTTCCAGCCGTAAAGGGCCGATTTTCTCACTTTCAGATAAAGGACGCTTTTAAGTTCCCCTTAACCTTAAAATTTGCTTATGAAACACGTTTTATCACCAAAGAAGACTTTTTGGGAAAAAGGAGGCTTTAATTTTGTTTATGAAACTGGCCGTTAGTCTTTGGTCCCGGTTAGCGTGTCTCAGTTATGTGATCTCTTACATTGATGTACGTTTGGTGGTGCAAAACGTTCGTCAAATTTGCTCACTGTTCTCACAGTGCCAAGTAGTAGAAACTTTTGAATCACTTCAAAGAATAAAATAAATAACCTTAAAAATAACTTACACTGTTCTGTGATTTTGTTAGAACATAGATCAATCTTGAATTCTAAAGTTGGTTTGTTTTCGAAGCATTCATTGTTAACACGTGTGCGTTGTGATATAGGTTAGTTTTTTGATTTTGATATTTGAAATATTATCTAGGACCGATGAAGGGATTACTTAGAATTACATTTGTTTTTTGAAGACATAGCGCATGTTTTGAGAGATTTCTGAATTAACTTATTCGAATATTTAAATATATTGAAAATTTCAAATGAATTATATTCTTTGAGAAGTCCTTAAGGTGTGTTCATGTTTTTAAAAGGCAATTGGTGTTCTTAAAGGTAAGACCAGAAACAAAATTTTGTCTCCTTTAAATATTTATTTATTAATTTTAATGACTTTCGTATATCTGATGGTTTATTTATTCCATTTGACATTATATATTGAGTTTTGATTATATACGTCTATTAAACGTAAGCGGTGCTTATTTTAGAGATTAATTTAATTCTAAAAGTTTTCTGAATGAATTTTTTTTGAAATTAAAATTGTAGAAGACAACATATTTAATTTGTTTTGATATTCAAATTTTGTCACTTTAAAGAGATATTAATATAGTCGAATCATTTTGACATTGTTGTTGAGATTCTTGAAAACACTTGTGGTTGACATGTTGATCCAGAGATTTTCCCCATTGCCTCTCAAACTGCCGCTCTAACTCGAAACTCAGAGTTTTTCCGTTTTTTTTTGTTCAATTTTCTGCCGGTCGATTTTCGGACAAGATTTTCTCTACCAAAATTCAAAAGTGACCTGAAAAAATTCCTCTTGTCTATGAGTCGAAGCGAGATCCATAATGTGCTGGGTGTGGGTTAACGGAGACGGCTGAGTGTGACTGATATAAGCCGGTTATTGCAATGTGCGTTAGTTGTTTGAATGCTAAATTTAGGATTTTTTGGGGATCCTCCTGACTTCATCTCATTTTTGATATATCAGTGGTTGTGGGTTTCATAATTTCCTTTCGTTGTTGTGGCTGAGTATTAACTAGAACAACAAAAATTCTATTGGATTTCAGTGTACAGGCTGTCCCAGAAGTCGACGTCAAGCTGAGTCATAGTAGTCATCAGAAAAATATTTTAAAAAATCTAAGTCGTGTACTCTTCAAATTATATTGCATTTCTTTTAGGCGAGAAAATGCACACCCTGTGATGTTTTTAGAAATCCTTTTTTTTTACTTTCTTCAAATTTAATTTTTCTTAAGTTATCCCGAATAGTGGTTCTGTAACCTGTGATCTTCAATTCTAAGTCGATTACTCCAGCTTAGAAAATTATGTCACTTTTTACCCAATCAATTAATATTTCGCACAACTTCAACTGACTACTGAAAAAAAAACTGTACCACATCAGTTTGGCAAATTACTTTGAAAGTTAGCGCATTTATTAGGGATTTCTAAAATGGTATAATACTTTCCACAATATTTCTTAGATCAGTCAAAAAAAAAACAGTTTCGAACAATTTCTTCGAATCTTCTGAAAATAATTCTTGTTCATCCAATACTTTAAGAATCTGGTTTGAATGAGATGGGGTGAATCCTTCCATAAAGTGTGAGTGAAACTGATAGTGACTCCACTTTTTGGTATTGGCACACATAAACGCAACACAGATCAGTACGCTACGCATGGTCAACTGCGCATCTTACCGTATTTGATCGTGTTATTTGTGTACTTACGATTTTTGGCTTCGTTTATTAGATTTGTTTGCTTGTGATTTGGAGAGGTTTGATCTTTTTACGACGAACTTTAATTCTACCTGGACTAACCTGTGATTGTGATTGCCATCATGTCTGTGTATACCACACAGAAATATGCCAACATGCACCTCATTTATGGGATATGCAGATGTAACGCTAGTGCAGCTTCGAGAATGTATCACGAGAGATACCCTAATGCTGATCGTTATCCAGATCATCGAGTTAGTACGAATGTGCACCGTCTACTCTTCACAGTGGGTCGACTTCCAAACAAAGTGCATGGTGAAGGAAGAATTTCCTTACCTTACAGATTACAGAAGCACTATTCGGGAAAAATGAAATTTGAAAAAAGTGAAAAATTGTAGCAACAGGAGTTCAAAAATCATCACGGGGTGTGCATTTTATTAAATGAAAGAAAGTGCAATATAATTTGAAACATACACGAATCGTATTTTCTGTTTTATTTTTCCGATGAATATTATGGCTTAACCTGTTACCTGATTTCGGCTTGAGGTCGATTTCTGAGACAGCCTGTATAATTTTGATTTGTAAATTTTTTTAAAATTATTTGTTAACTTGTGGCTCTTGGCTGATCACAGAACTAGAAGGTTAATACCACGCACAGTCTATGACTTTGTGGATTTTCTTTTTACTTGTTAGTATTTGTATGTAAAATAAGAAGTTGTCTGAGCTAATTTGTTTGCGAATAAACTATTCTTTTCTATTCTATTATATTCTATTCTATCAATGTAATATACAGCTTACAATAAGAAATTGCAAGGTTACTTAGTAACTGGTGATCCCGCCATAATTTCTAGTTTTCATTTTCCGAAATAGATTCTGGACAGAACTCATAATATGGTATTATTTCGCGAGGGAGAATCTTAAGCAGTATTTTGTGATATAGTATCTTGAGCACCCGATTCATTTTTTTATATTCGCTGTCAATAAATATTTGTCAACGTCCTCTGATGTCTTGAATTGTTTCTAACGTTAGGCTTCCATTTCTACATTTTTCATTGTTGAGCGTGCTTTCACCTGTGATATATTTTCCATAGGTTTTAAAGTACCGTCATATCATCTATCTCACACTGTGCTGAAGATAGAGATCCGAGGTAGTAACTTCATATCTAAAGTTTTTGTTGTCTTTTTGCCTGTAGTTTTCTCAACATAATTTTTAGAATGGTTTTAATTTGTCTGAGCGAAAAGGGTTGTTTCTCATTTAAAGTTGAAGATAGTCCATATTTGTGTTGCTTCATTTATAATACAAAATGAATAAGTGAGAATATAGCATGCGTTGGTATTTCCTTGAGGACTTGATCCTCGAACGAAACCAAATGAGAAAATCTAGAATCACCACCAGTATAGAGATGAAAGAAAGAAACAAGGAAATCTCTAAAGCCATCAGACGGGATATCAGAAACTACCACGGCAGAATATCTCAAGAAACAATAGAGAAAAACAGAAGTATGAAAGTACTGCGCAAAAGTCTCGCCGAAGGTAGATCTGGCAACATCACTTAAAATCGAGATGAAATCCTTGGCATCGTGGAAGAGTTCTATTGCGAACTATACCGCAGCCGCATCCAAGAACCCTTAAATTTAAACGTGGTTACACGAGAGCGAGGTGTCATAAATCAAGGATCGGAAGAGATGCCGGACATCGTTATTGAGGAAATAAAAGGAGCGCTGTCGAAGATGAAAAACAATAAAGCACCCGGAGAGGATGAGGTGGTTGCAGAAGCAATAAAAGCGGGAGGTCCTCTCTTACTGGAAAAGATACGAGTGCTTTTCAACTTATGCCTACACCAAAGCACTATCCCGGATCAGTGGCATGAAGCTACCACCATACTACTTCATAAAAAGAGAGATAAGATGAACCTGGAAAATTACCGCCCAATAACCCTGCTCAGCCATCTACACAAATTGTTTACTAGAGTCATAACATCAAGGCTGGAAAGCAAACTCGAGCTTTACCAGCCAAGAGAGCAAGTGGGTTTCCGATCGGGCTTTGGGACAAATGGTCATCTACAGAGTATAAAGACACTCATTGAAAAAACCATCGAATACAATAGGCCACTGGTTCTTCTGTTCATAGACTTCCACAAAGCTTTTGACACTATAGAGATGAAAGCCATACTGGACGCCCTGAGAGAATGCCGAGTAGATTACAAATATTCAAAACTTATCTACAATATATATAAAAACGTTACTATGTCAGTTAGACTACATGAAGCTACCAACCGTATCAAAATCGGAAGAGGTGTGAGGAGACACCATGTCTCCTAAATTATTCATCACAGTCCTGGAACATGCCTTCAAAACACTTGATTGGGATACAAAAGGAATAAACATAGACGGACAGAAGCTTAGCCACCTCCGTTTCGCGGACGATATCGTCCTAACAACTGACGATTTAGGAGAGGCAAAGCAAATGCTCCATGAATTAGAAGTGCCATGCTCCGGGGTCGGTCTGAAAATGAACCTTTCCAAAACAAAGATCATGACAAATCTTGTCATGAGCCTAAACATCGATAGCACAGAAATAAAATGGGTCGAAAAATACACCTACCTGGGCCACGAGATTAGAATATCTAGAGATAATCAGACATGTGAGATGCATAGAAGGCCTTGGATGGGCAGCCTACGGAAGGTTGAAACACATCTTCAAGAGTGACTTACCCATCTGTCAAAAAAGAAAAATTTTCGATCAATGCGTTCTACCAGTGCTCACCTATGGCGCAGAAACACTCACCTTAACAAAGACATCCGCAAAAAAAACCGAAGGTTGCACAACGTAAAATGGAAAGGTCAATGACTGGATTGAGTTTGAGAGACCACGTTACAAACCAGGACCTGCGGAGAAAAACCGGCGTTATGGACATCGTCGAGCGAATAACCACGTTGAAGTGGAACTGGGCGGGTCATGTAGCTAGAATGAGCGGCGATAGATGGACAAAGAGATTATTGGAGTGGAGACCACGCACCGATAAGCGGAGTAGAGGAAGACCACCTACACGATGGACTGATGACCTGAAAAGGATTGCAAACAACTGGATCCAGGCAGACCAGGATAGAGTCAGGTGGCAATTCATGAGGGAGGCCTATGTCCAGCAGTGTACTCTATGAGGGCTGGTTGATGATGATGATGGTATTTCCTGCTTTATCCTTCAAGACTTTGTGTAATTTCTATTCTACGACATTGGTTCATTCTCGGGTGTATGAATATTTCTTTTTCCTGCATGACCCTAATTGTCTTGCATTGTGTTGAGCACTCACTTCATTCACCTCATCTGAAATGTGTGCTTACGTCTATTGAGAAATTTTTTACAAAGTTCATCCTTTGTATTAGATCATGCTGGTTAGTGACTATGATATTCTGGGTATTATCCGGATAACATCCTCTTACGACGAGTCTTGATTGACTGGGTATTGGGTTCACTGCTGTATGGAACCATAAAACGCCCAGAGAATGTCTTTGTATTGTTCCCCTTCTATGGTTATTTGACCAGGTTTGGTGTTAGGTTCTGGTCGTGCCATACAAGATGTCATGAATTCATTCAATGTGGACAAGGAGGTCAATACTTTGAAGGATCATCTGTATTTTTCGAGTCTTGATAGCAGTGATCCCCTTCGTGAAGAAGCTACTATCTTCCGTGGATGATGTAATTTTTTCTCAATTCGATATGCTAAGCATGCACGAAATCTCTGCAGGCAGAAATTATGTAGTCTGGTTAAGTCGTTCTTCATTTCATGATGTCGCATAATTCTCCTGATATAAGAGGAATATGCGGTATATATATAAGAATGTAATCAATTCTTATTTTTATAATTGAAGAAATAGACGATTTGATGTCATGATTCTGAAAGATTTAATTTTCTATATTTCAAAATATAACAGAATAACTTACACAAAATGAAATAATAACATACAAAGAAATAGAAAGAAATAAATTTAAAAAAAATAGCTTACTAACCTGGAAGAAATCAAAAACAATGCAATTTCTTCGAGTTTCTCGATTCACATTTCTAACAACTAACTAAATACACATGTGACACTTTTAGGTTGAAATCTTAGTCATAGAACATAGAAGTTACAAAGTTGTTTTCTCTAAAAATTACAGTTTTATTTTTACAAATATTTCGCGTTTTTGTGTTTTTTTTCTTCTTTAATCCATAATGCGTTCATTACATACAGCAGTCTGTAGTAAGTTTGTCCAGAAGCTTTATTCCTATTATTATTGTTATTATTATTGCTTCCAATAAAAATTTGGTTATCTAACAAACTAAAAGTATTAAAGTGTATGTAAACTGTTGATATTATGAAAAGTAACTCATTCAAAAAAATAATGGTTTGTACCTAAGTTCACAACGCCAAAGGTCTTATACCTGTCGAAAGAATTCCTGAAACAATTTGCGAATTCGGCCTCGACACCAAAAGGCAAACAATTTCAAGATTCGAATATAAGGAACACAGGTGTTGAGTAGTTTTCTTTACGAAATTTATACTTGTGGCCTCTTAAACTGTTGAAATTTGTTCCGAACGTGTAGTTGATGTCATCAGCGAAGTGACCGCGAAGAGTCCTATAGGAACTTGCTTCTGTTTTTTGCTGAGATAGTTATTAAAGAGACTTCGGTAGTTTTCATTTAATTCTTGCTGATTATTATTATTAGTTCGACGTTTGGCACTACAAGAATGCAATGCTCTAGAACTTCCAGAAGTTAATCGAAATTAATGATTTGTCTTCAGGAGAAACTCTAATGAATAATCTTCTTCATTGAGGCCTTTTATATTTCAGGCATGTGAGCTCATAGATGGTAAAAAAGGAAATGATGATCTAACTACAGCGACCACTCAGGCTACAGTCAAAATAATTGACGTAAACGACGAAATTCCCTCATTTAATAGAAGGGAATATTTTGTTGAAATTCCAGAAGATATCAAGGAGGGTGAGGTTATTCCTGGTTTGGATATGACGGTTGTGGATTCTGACGATGTAAGTAGAAATATTTTTTCAATTAAATACTTTATTGGCAACCAGAATAAATTTTGCTATATGAGCTAATATGTGATGGCTCAAGCGTTACGTGATAAGGGCTTGTCCAGTGATTAGTCCTCTCCGATCCTCCATCAGATCTGCTGATCAGTTGCTCTTGACTCTTCTACCATCCTATGGATCAAGTAGAGGTTGTACAGGAGTATCTTTCGATTATGTAATTTTCATGGTGCTTCTAACTTTTTCTTTTATATGTCATTCACATATGGCACCTTCAGGTCTTCTTGCAAGGGCTAATTAATAAAATGCCATGGAATATTTGCTATCCTACGTAGTATCTTTGACTAGCTTTTTTGTATGGTAACTATATTTGACTTGCTTGTGCATCCCACAATTGTTTTCCATTTACCACCCATATTGGTCTGATGACAGTTAGGTATATCAAAATTTTGTTTTCCACTGATACTTTATTTTCTATTAACGTTCTATTATTTCGCTCAAATGTCTCTAATACTCAAATTTTGAGCTAAAAATAATAATAATAATTGCTTTTTATTCACAATCAAATTCATACATCTAAGACAGCTATGAAAACTAAATAGAAAGTATCAAAGATACTGATACAAATCACATGGGGGACATATAGTCCTCTGAATTATATAGTTCCAAATCAATTAAATATTTGAACATTTTTTTTTAAAACATTTTATATCAGTAATTATTTTTATGTATTTTCGAAGAGTATTATAAATCTTAAGGCATCTGTATTCAGCCTGCTTTTGACAAGTTGTAAGATTGTGTCTGGAATAAATATAATCTTCATTCCTGTTTTCGTGGGAGGTCCTTCTGTTTTCATATTTTCCAAATAGATTCCAATTATTCCTGATGAAGAGTACACATTCTTGAATATAAAGTGTATATATTGTCAAAAATTCACTTCTCTTGAAGATACTCCTGCAGGATTCATTATACTTCATGTTGTTAAATATTCTAATTGCTTTTTTCTGTAGAAAGAAAAATGGTTTTGTGTTTCCTGATCCATAAAATAAAATGCCAAATCTTAGTTTTGACTCTATCATTGCATGATAAACCATTTTCAGGTAATTTCTATGGATATACCAGTTTATAATTCTCAGACCGTAAATAGATGTTGTAATTATATCAAACAGACAATTTATATGTTCTTTCCAACAGAGGTTCTTATCTATATAAATTCCTAAAAATTTAGTTGTTTCTTGAATTTGGTATATTTCGTGACTAAGATTTATTGTACTATTTCCTTCAGTTCTTGATTGTGTTAGTGTGGAAAATATGAATTTAGTTTTGTCTTTGTTAAGAAGTAGATTATTATTCTTGAACCATTCATCAGTTTTTTCTAAGGTGATTTCACATAGTCTTTGTAACATTGAAAACAAATATTCCATTATGAGTAGATTTCTATCATCTGCATAATTAACTCTATTAACTCTTACAGTACCTAGTTCAACATAGAGTTCAGTCATTTATATATATTAGGAAAAATAAAGGCCCAGTAAAGCTTCCCTGCAGTATGCCTAATAGTAATTCTTCTAAATTTGATCCCACAGTTTCTTTATTTACTTCCATTTCTACCATTTGTTTTCTGTGTGGAAAATATGACTTGACCCATTGCAATGCTGATCCTTGAATTCCATAATGTTCTAATTTTTGCAACAACTTATCACAATCCAAACAGTCATATGCCTTGGTTAAATCAAGAAATATTCCCATTGACAACTTCTTTTTCTCGAAAGATTCTACTACTTTATTGATAAACTGGTAAATTGCTGTTTTAATTGATTTTCATTTCATGTATCCGTATTGATTTTCCCTCAATAATTCATTCTCTATCAAATATTTCATTATTTGTCTGCAGTATGCCATCTCTATAATCTGGGAAAAACTCAGTAGAATACTTATCGGCCTGTAGTTGTTATAGTCAAGGATTTTACTTTTTTTATGAATTGGTTTCACAACGGCTGTCTTGAGTTTGTCTGGGAAGATTCCATATCTGAGGGAATTGTTAGTGATGAGTGTGATTTGTGGAATTAGTTCTTCAGCTGTTTGTTTTCTAATATGGTTAGAGATTTCATCATATCCACTTGTATGTTTATTTTCCAATAACTTTATTATCTCTAACATTTCATTTTGAGTAATTTTCCTTCTTGGAAATTGTCAACTTTTTTAGCTTCTTGAATATTCTTTGTTAAGCTGTTATGAACAAGTTGTTCATTTCATTTGCTGTTTTTGATGGAGCTCCAGTTAATTCGGTCTTGTTTCTGGTCGTATTTTTCAGCGAATTTATCAGGGTCCACACTGTTTTGTTTTTGTTATCGGAATTTTTAATTAAATGTCATATATTCCTTTCTTCTGTTTCAGCAATTATTGATCGTATTTCATTTTTTCTTTACGATACTGCTCCCTTTGTATTTTCCATCACCAGCAGTAGATCTAATCTATTTTTGGTTTCCCTAATCATGGGATCGGTATCACCTGGTTTATGATTGTTACATTGACAACCTTTTACGTGGGAAAGATTTCTTGAAATTTCGTAAGATTATGTTGTGGAACATATTAAACTGGGCATTTACATCTTCGTCAGGTATATCATAAATAGCTGTCCATTTTTCAGCATTTTTGTGAAAAATTGTATATTTTTCTGCGAGAATATGCGTTTATAGGTCTTAGTTGTTTGTTTTTTCCTTAGTGCGATACTCATCTTCTGCGCTAAGTGATCCGAAATATGTGTTTGTATAATGCTACATTCAAAGGGTCTAGACTAGATTGGACTCAATTATGACGAATATGGTGCCAAAAGTAAACACTCATAAATTTCGAACGGAAAAAGCTAGACCCTTGAACTTTTAGGAAAGGTTTGTGGTGTAAATGCCCTGGTTGAGTTCGTTAGTCGGTTCGATAGTTTCAGTTTTTCACGTTTGGACATTTTTTATATTTTTATTGCTTTTTTCGAAACTTTAGTGAGAACGTATCATTAGAAGTTCAGACAAAAACATTGTGAGCGGATCAGCGTTTAGCGCTATCTATAACTTTCGCATTATCCCCCAAGCAAGCCAGATCAGCGTTGATCTCCTCAGCTGCTCGCTCAACATCTGATGCCCTAAACGAATATAAGAGCGGAGTGTCATCAGCGTACTGATAATCAGTGCAAAATCTTTACACATTTTTCATTACGAAAGGACTAAGATTTTGCACTGATTATCAGTACGCTAATGACACTCAGCTCTTATATTCGTTTAGGGCATCAGATGTTGAGCGAGCAGCTGAGGAGATCAACGCTGATCTGGCTTGCTTGGGGGATAATTCTCTGAAAAACCATTTATTGTTAAATCCGGATAAAACTAAGGTTCTTGTTTTTGGCAGGGCTATAGAACCTGTCACTGATAAGTTGGATTTGAGGGTTAATGGAACTAGGGTTGCTACTGTAAAATCTGCTCGTAATTTGGGAGTTATTCTGGATACAGACCTTCGGTTCACTGAACATGTGTCATCCTGTGTTCAAAAAGCTTATGTTGCATTAAGACGGTTGTGGCCACATAGACACCTGCTGTCAGAACAAAATAAAACATTACTTACGGATTCTCTGGTTCTGAGTCATTTTAACTTTTGTGACACTGTTTACGGTCCCTGCTTGCGTCTGGCGGATAGGATGAGAATTCAGAGAGTTCAGCGCTCATGTTTGATATTCATATTTGGCATCAGAAAGTTTGAACCAGTTATTCATAAACTTAAGTCCTGTCGCTGGTTGAGCATGGAGCATAGACGTGAGCTACACTCTGCGGTTTTGTTACATTCAATTGTATGGTTTAAATCTCCTCCCTATTTATATAATAAGATACGGTTTAGGTCTGATGTACATAACGTAAATGTAAGGTTCAGAGGCATGCTTTCCCCACCTGTGTTCAGAACTGCCTTGTTCCGACGCTCATTTTCTTTTTCTATATACTCCTTATATAATCGCGTTTTGGCTCCTCTCAAACTTTATAGACCGTTGAGTTTTAAGTTTAAGAAGTTTTTACTAGATTCAAATAGTGGATTGTGATTTTGTTATTGATAGTTTTCGTTTTAGTTGGTGTACAGTCCTTTGATCTGTGTGTGCTTATTATGTATGAATATTATTAAATCAATTGTGGAACATGGATAAAATAGTAAGGTTCTTTTTTTTTCTAGTCTTGTAACCATGGGTCCTACAGTAATAACAGTTTTGCTGATGTAGGTCCTTTTGCAGTATATTTTTAATATAGTAGAAGTGTAATTTTTTTGTATTCAATTTCTGCAATAAACATATTATTATTATTATCATTAATATTTTCCAAGAATAAAGATGGTTAATACTCGTTTTGTTCTAAGGCTTGGCTACTCTGATGTGTTATTCGATGGTTATTCTATTCTATTCTGAATTCGAACTGCTGCAGTGGTATCCAATCTTACAATTTGTACATCAAAAACTTTTCGAGGACAGAAAGTGAACTGATAGAACGATATGAAGTGACCGTGCTATAATCTTTTCTTGGTTTGGGAATGATGATTTTCTCCGCAGATTTCAGCTGTTTTCCCAATAATTTTCTTTCAAGATAAGATTAATAATATAGACCACCAGCACTACTCTTTCTTTTAGCAATTCTCTAACCATTTTGAGTTACTCCGTCCATTACTGGCTAATTTCGAAGATTCAATTATTTTATTTCCTTTTTGGAACTCAAATATTCTAGATTTCTTATTGGTGGTATGTTTCGAAGAATTTCTAATGAGTCTACTCTACTGCTACTTTATCGTCACCATGGCATTATCACTCCTGGTCTACTGTAAGTTAGGTCCCTGATCATTGAGTACAGGAATTATATGTTATTGTTGGTTTTTGGGGTATTTTATCAGTTTCCATATGGATTTGTTGAATCTATTGAGGTAGATCGTTAAGTGATCTTCCTTTGTCTTCTGTCATTTTTTATTTGATTGGTCAGTCTAGTTAGAATATTTTTGTCTGGTGAAGCATGTGTGACATGTCATTTCGCCTTTCCCCTGCTTTTTTGCATCAATAATTGCTTGATTTCTGTAGAATGCATTCTCACTTAATTACAGTTCAGGAAGTAGCTTGTTCTGCAGCATCTTTAATGATGTCTATACATTCGTTAATCCTTCATCGATTTTACTTATACTTTTGCGAGGCACATTGACATTTAGGTAATTTCAATTGCACGTCTGCATTCGTTCCAAATATTTTTTGTGTTGTAATATCTGGGAGCCTTTTTGTAGATAATGAGTCTGCTTATGATAGTTATAATAAGAATGTGGTCCAAGAATAAATTATAATTTTCCATATATAATGTATAAATTCAATTTATGATGAACTAGTCATAAAGATCTGAAATAAGAAATTACTTTTTTTTCTATCACTTTCTTATTATTACTGATATACAGTGACTCGAGTTTCGTAGTATTTACTACATTTTCAAACTGAATGAACACATTAGATCTCAACTATTATATATGCTGATTGTAGGCTTCGGCAGAGCTTCGAAGAGAGGGGTTTTCCAAAGTTCCGTCTGTTCGTTTAGTAGTTTTATTAGTGGTACGTGCTTCTTATATTTTTCAATTTCTATGGATTCCAGGATGTCAAGTTTTTTCCCTTTAGCTTCCACGTGCAAGATAACAAGGTTGTTCAATTCTGGGAACGTGTGATCTGTATTGAAGAAATGGTTCGCAAAATTGGAATTATTCTTCCGGTTCCTAAAAGCAGATTGATGCTCTTTTCACCTTTTATGGAAAGGTCGGCCCGTTTGTCCTATATACACACTATTACACTGTTGACAACATAATTTATAGACTCCAGAATTATTCAGTCGGTTCTCTTTGTCTTTCGGATTAAAAAAGAGATTAGAAATTTTATGGGAGGGTGTGAAAGCTGTAACTATGTTAATTTTTGACAAAATTCGAGCTATTTTTTGTGAAATTGGTCCACAATATGTTAGTTTTATGAATTTATTGTTATGATAATCTGATTTGGAAATGGGGTAAATCTGTTTACGAATTAGTTACTTTTGTTTTATGTTTATGATGGAATTTATAGTTTTTGTTTCGAACTGATTTTTGTGGCTATTTGTCTGATTGTATTCAATTCTCTCTTTAACGTAATATTATCTCAAGGAATTGAAAATGCTCTATGTACCATTGATCTATAAGCAGCTAGTTTATGATTGATCGGATGGTTTGAAAAATTTGGTATTGCTCAAATTTCATTCCATTAAAATGAACTATCACAAAGTAACGGACTAATACATCCAATACCATAAAGATCTGGATTACTTTATGTCTGTTGGCCTGTACGTGAGTATGCAGTTGGTAACCAGAAGTATTTTTTTTTGTAGTGACATTGATGAGGTCTCTGTCTTTTGTAGTTATCAGACCGGATCCAAATACTGTGTGTTTACTATTATAATCACCATCTGCAATAAACATTGGTCTAATGTTTGGAAGAAATTACTGCAGTGCTCCTTTTTTATGTTATGTCGAGGCGAGCAGTACACTGCGGCTACTTTTTATTTCGGAGACTACAGGTCGTTTTTATAACCGTTGCTTGTAGATATTTTTCCTTATATCTGGGTTATGACTTATAATAGCAGCACCAGCATGAACAGTTTTATCTGAATGATTTATTGAAAAAGTACTCTAGTTTTCTGTTTATTTACTCCAGTTTGAATTGATTACAATGTCGCAACTACTCATTAGAGAAGTACGCTGTTCCTTAAAATAAGCGTGCAAAAGTTTGGACATTTGAATTAACTCTTCAAATTTTTTTTCAGGAAAATAATTCCGTCTATTCACTGGAGTTGCAAGATGAATCAGGACTGTTCAGTATTCAACCAAAGCAAGGTGTCGGAAAAACGAAAGTCCAAATTAAAATTGCGAATGCTTCAATAGATTATGAAAATCCAAATCAGCGAAAATTTGTTATATATGCCATAGCTAAAGAAATACTTACAGAAGAAAAACTATCTTCCACGGCTACCATAACAATTACTGTTACGGATGTTAATGATCATAATCCGACCTTTGACGAGAAGAGCTATTATTCTACAATCTCCGAGACAGGTTCACCAGGTAAAGAATTTAATAATTCATAATTTTACAATAAAAACAAACGACCATAAATGAGGAAAAACTAACAGACATTTTTCGAAAAAAACGTTGGAAAACATTGACATGAAGTTTTTTGCACTGTGTCCAATGTTTCCCTGAAAATTCGAAACCTGTGGATTAATTTTTGATAAAGCTTCATACTATTATTAGTTTTATTATTATTCAAACAGCTCTATAGTCAGGCAACATCACGAATAAAGCTAGGTAAGAGTATGTCCGAAAGTTTCTCTATATCAAAAGACCTACGGCAGGGATGCTGTCTGTCCACAACGTTATTCAAAATATATCTGAACGAAACGCTACGAAAATGGAGAAGATCTTGCAGTGGTATGGGAATACAACTAAACGATACAAAAACTTTGTACACTCTCCATTTTGCAGACGATCAGGTGGTAGTGGCCCAAGACAAGGAAGATTTAGAGTTTATGACGACAAGGCTCTTCGCCGAATACGAAAAGTGGGGACTGTCTGTGAATAAAACGAAAACCAAATATTTATGCATTGGACAGGAAGCAGATAATCTACACTTAGAAGACAACGTAGAAATAGGAACATGTAGTAAATATACTTACCTGGGTGCTCAAATTGATCACACCGGCCGAACAGAAACTGAGATTGAGCAGAGAATATTGAAAGGTAGAGGGGTCATTGGATATTTGAACTCGATATTGTGGGCCAAAAACATATCGCGGGAGAAAAAACATCAGATATATAATTCCATCTTTGAGGGTACAGTGCTATACGGGTGTGAGACGTGGCAATTGACAAAAGGTGTGGAACGTCGACTTTTGGCCCTTGAGATGGATTTCTGACGACAGAATGGACAAAGTAAGGAATGATAGGATCAGAGATATCATGCAAGTCGAAAGAACAATCATAGATGAAATCCAGAGAAGACAACTGATTTGGTACGGGCACGTAAAAAGAATGTGCGACGAGCGTCTACCAAAGAAGATTCTGAAATGGACACCACCAGAAAGAAGAAAGAGAGAAAAGCCCAAAAAAACATGGTTTGAGGGAATAGAAAAAGCTATGTCCGAACGAAATCTACATCCAGGGGACTGGCAAGATAGAAAGGCTTGGAGATTAGGAACCGGAAGGCGTAGGACGCTATAAACCCGGATATATATATATATATATATATATATATATATATATATATATAATTATTATTATTATTCGGATACTTCCTAGATCTTCTGTGAAGATTCCTCAGAAGCTTTTACAGCTTGTAAGAGTTAGGAGTTAAGTTGTGTTCTGGGTAGGCTTCGTTACTGCGATCTTGCGCCACTTTAGGTCACAGCACTGCTAATTTTCGACCCAACAATGAAATGGTGGCCGACACTCGTCCAACTAGAAAATTCTTTCCCATCTGAACAGGATTCGAACCCGGGACCTTCCGGTTACGAGCCCTATGTGCTACCACTGAACTGTCGGCACTCATCATACTAAAACTAAATACAGAATTCTGTGTTCTGTCATCTACGAGCCAATTGAACGTCATTTCATTGCAATTTTAGAACTATCCTTCTTCAGAAACAGAAAATCTCGTGAGAATAAAAAATAAATGGTTTAAATGTTCCATCGTTCGAAGTTCGAACATCATTACATATTGGTTAGGAAGAGTGGAAAAAGAATTTATTGAACAAAGTTTCCTATATATAAAATAAAATAAAAAAAGTCTTTTTACTTGATCGAAGAAAGATAACAGAATTTTAATATCAAAACTTCTACAATTTCAATTTCAAAAAAATTGTTATTCAATAAACTTAGAATTAAATGAATGTCTACAATAAGCACCGCTTATATTTAATAGACGTATATAATCAAAACTCAATATACAATGTCAAATGGAATAAATAAACCAACCAATATAAAAAAGGCAATTAAAATTAATAAATAAATATTTGAAGGCGACAAAATTTCGTTTCTGATCTTACCATAATGAAACCAATTCCTTTTCAAAAACATAAAACACAACTTAAGGATTTCTCAAAAAATATACTTTATTTGAAATATTTAATATATTTAAATATTAAAATAAGTTAATTAAAAAATCTCTCAAAACATGCAATATATCTTCAAAAAACAATTAGAATATGGATAATCTCTTCATCGGCCCTACATTTTTCTGAAATTAAAATTGTAGAAGACTAACAGATTAAATCTGTTTAGATATTCAAATTTCCCTATATATTTCTTAATATTTGCCGAAATCAGATGAGACAAAAATCAAGAACATCACATAATTTATCTTCATGAAATTATACATGAGTCTTCCTGTTATTATTTCACATATAAATACTGAATTTGAACCCGATCGGATTTGTACTTGTTCGAAAATATTTGAAATTTGAAATTAGAATTATTCAGGAGCAATTGAGCCGATTGTCTCCAGTTTCGAAGACAACATGAATATTAAGACTTCAAACGTATCCTGAATATTTCAAATCTCTGACTCCTTTCGTTGGGAATTTGGCATTTTTACCTTCAATCGTCCGCCTGGATGGCAGATGCTCAAGAATTGAATCTGTATAAAATACTCTGTTATTTTCTAATTTTCCTCTTAATTCCTGCTGTCACCAATTTTATCACCCTATCCAAAAATAAAGCTGGGTTTAGCCTACGCGCGAAGGTAGGTCTTATTGTCTATATATTTTTCTGAGGTTGTAGGGCGAAAAACAAAACGAATCTTATAATTTTAAATGAATTATGAATTCATCAAATTAATCACAATGAATTCACGAAAGAAATCCAAATCAATGTCAATTAAATGGACGTAACTATGGAAATAATCACAATATGGTAGGAGGCGAAACACCAAAACGATTATACCACGTCTGTGGAGTTGTCTCCTAATTTCTGATTATAAAACACTTGGGTTTTAACACTAATTTATTTGCTTATATGATACAAATGCAGGTTATGAAATTTTGAGGTTATGACTGTACAAAATGAATGCCGATTGTCGACATGGTCGAGTATCGACCGAAGAGGACCAAAGTTATGAAGTGAGAGAGGGAGAGAACTGAACGTCTCTCTAAGGGTCTCAACTTGTCATAGAATATTCAACATATATTCTCCTGTCACTCTATGAGATTTCTGATGTGGCCTCTGTTCAAAATTTACTTTTTATATGAGACAATAACATTCCACCCACCTCGAAACCTCGTGGTTTCAAAGAATGAGACCGGAATATTCATCATGCATGAAACATAAATAGAAAATAAATGGCATGGAAATGGAACAAAATAACATGAAAATAAAACAAAATTAACATTGGATTGGAAACACAAAAAATTTTTGGACATCACCATTTTGAGTTCTCACTGACACTACTCGAGTGAGTCCGTCGGAACCATGGAACAGCTTCAGTATTCTGCGCATCTTCCATTTCAAAGGAGGAAAGCGATCTTCTTTCAGAAGTAGTAGTGCTCCTGGTTTCAGTTCTTCTTGTCTTCTGGTCTTCCACTTGGAACGTTGTTGAAGTGAGGATATGTATTCAAGAGACCATCTAGAACAGAATCGCTGTATCATTTGAGTAGGATGTTGGTATTGAGTTAGTCGATTGGTTCTAATTTCTTCTAGATTAGGCTCTGGTAGTCTGTTTGGGGGGCACCAATGAGGAAGTGTCCTGGTATGAGTGCTTGGAAATCGGTTGAGATAGGGATCAAAGGTCTTTAATTAAGACAAGCTTCAATTTGTACAATTGTATGAAATACATCTAAGGTAGGAGTGAAGTTTACATTAATGATCCTGTACAAATGAAATTTGGCTGCTTTTACAGCCGATTCCCAGATACCACCTTGATGAGGGGATCTACTTGGGATGAATCTCCACGTTATGGATTCTGTAGCTAATGCACTACCTATTTTATCATTGCCTTAGCTAGAACCTTAAAAAATCTTTTAATACAGTGTTGGCACCAATGAAGTTTGTGCTATTAACTGAAAATATCTTAAAAGGTTTGCCTCGTCTGCTAATGAACCGCTTAAAACAATTTAAAAATGCATCAGAGCTCATCTCATTCACCAGTTCTAAATGAGTAGCCTTGGTAGAGAAACAAACAAAGATGCATAAACACACCTTGATTATTTTGGTGTTCCATAATTTATTTGCCTTAGCATTGAACGGCTCAGTAATGTCTGTCCCACAGTACAAAAAAGGTCGAGATGAAGTGATGCGCTCTTTGGGTAAATTCCCCATCAATTGTTGCATAGAGAGGGGTTTTGCACGAAAACAAACTACACATTTCCTTGAAACAGACTTTATCGTATTTTTGTCTGCGATCGGCCAATATTTTTGACGCATTATGGATAAAAGCGCTAATGGACCAGCATATAAAGCATTGTTTCTTAACCTACCACCAACCCTGAGAACCTTCTTATCATCCTGGAAAGGATGCAAAGATAAGATTCTACTGTGTCGTGATATTCCCTTGTTTCTTGACAATGTGTCGATCTCATCACCGAAGGATTCAGCTTGAGCGAACCTTGTTAAATATAATATTGATTTGTTCAGTTCGTCTACTGCTAGAAAACCTGTTGACTTTATCTTGTTCCTGCAATAAGTGATTAATCTGAATACATAGGCTATGACTCTTTGCAATTTTGATGTTGGAGAATATTTATTGGAAGTATTTGACTGTTTGTTGACAGGCTTTACTAAATTAACAACCTTTTCATTCTGATCAGGGATCTCGTCAATTGTTTCGAGGTTGTGTTCTGGCCAAAATTCCTTGTCGTGAGTCAACCACGGTGGAGCGTTCCACCACAATGTTAAATTACCTCATTTTTCAGGTTCAAGGCCTCTGCAAATTATGTCAGCTGGATTGTCCTTACCTGCTACATGTCTCCCTTGATTGTGGACCGAGGTGGTTTGAATTTCAGCAACTCTCTTTGGAACAAAAACCTTCCATCTACAAGGTTCTCTTGCGATCCAAGAAAGTGCAATTTGTGAATCTCACCAATAGGTTATGTCCTTTATGTTAATGTCCAGTGGCTTCACTACAAATCTCATTAGCCTGGCTAACAAAACTGCTCCGCATTATTCCAGTTTGGGTAACGGAATGCATTTCAAATGTGACATCTTCGATTTTGCACAAATTAGGTTCACTGAGTGATTACCAATAGAACTGGTAGATTTTGCTTATACGCAAGCACCGTATGCACGTTCTGATGCATCACAAATGCCATTAATTTGAATTTTCATTGCAGTTGTGCTGACTACCTGTCTTCTTGGTACACGAATGTTGTTCAGAAAGGAGAAACCTTCCTGAAATCGCAGCCATTGTGTGAACCTCAATGGGGACTGATTTATTCCATGAAAGGTTCAATCTCCACAGGGTTTGCATTATTAATTTGGCCTGAATAAGACATGGAACTACCAATCTCAAAGGATCGAAGGTTTTAGCTATTGTCGAAAGGATTTTTCTCTTTGTTACCCTTTTCTCGATAGGAATCTGGTCAATCGTGAAATGAAGGATGTCTTGTCCAGGATTCCAAATAAGTCCTAGAGTCCTTTTAATTCCATCATCACCAATTGAGTGTTCGTAAGGAGGGTTGTTTCCAGAACTCAATACCTCCTGTTTGTTGGAGGTCCATTTGCGAAGGTTGAAGTGACTCTTCTTTAATGTTTTTTGTAAGTGAATTCTCGATTGCACAGCCCCTTCTATGGCGTTGGCGCCAGTTAGCAGATCGCCTACATAAAAGTCTTCAAGGATTATCTTGGCTATCCTTGAGTTAATTTTCCTTGCGTTGCTAGGTATGGAGCTATTGAAGTTCCATATGTAACAGTACGCAATCTGTACTGTCTTATTGGTTTATCTTGGTTAGGCCTCCATAGAATTCTTTGTAGGTCTTGATGTTCTTTCTTAATGAGGACTTGAGGATACATTTTTTCTATGTCAGCAGTTATCACAACGTCCTAAAATGGACGAGTATCGAAAAAAGATCCTGTTGAAGAGTAGGACCGACCTTCAGTCTATCGTTTGAGGGAACTCCAATACTTGATACACATGAGCCGTCGAAAACTACTCTCAATTTTGTAGTCGTGCTGTCTCATCCTTCCAGACTCCATGGTGGGCCAAATAATTGATGATCTTTTCTATTAGATCTCTTACGGGGTTAATTTTTCATTCCATGATCATTATTTCCCGATATGATCGATAAAAATTCAGTCCTCCGAATAATGGGTTCATTTTACTTTCCTTTGATTTATCGAATGCACATAAGATCATAGAACAAAGAGGCTCCCAACAAAAGATCAATTTTTTCCTGATTGGTAAAATTGATAATTTGCTAATCTTATGTTCGATGATATGCTGAAGTGTACTTTAGTAGTAGGCATATCCTCTGCAATTGAATTCAAAATCAAAAATAAGGAATTGACTTGATATAAATTGAACCTGGACTTCAATTTTGCTCTTGTCAATTCCTTGACATTAATGCACTCTTGGTTAATGTCAACTACAGGAATGTTGACCCTCTTTCGGATGGGCAGGTCGTATCCAGTGGGGACACAGAACCAGACCCACTGGTTTTGCTGCGAAGTTGGCGCTCACATGAGGAGCTGGACAGCACCACTTCCCCTAAGTCTCCCTCAGGAATTCATGTTCTTTAGCGCCTGAGTTAGTACACATGGGATGAAAAGATTTCTTGCATCTGGCTCAGGATGCAGAAGAGTTCGAATCAGTTCTTTCTTTGCTACAGATATTGTATTTACTGGAAATTTTGATATTAAAATAAAGAGTGAGGTCAGTAAAACAAAAAGGTACTATTCACTTCCTTGGGCCGGTAAGGAAGACTTCGACAGAGTAGGAAGGCCACGGATAGGGAAATAAAGTGAGAAGTAGGAATATGAAGGTTGTTTGTGTAAAGTGAAAGAATAATCATTAATTGTAGCACAATAAATATTGAGCATATACTGCGAATACGCACACTGACGCCTGATAGTAATACGAAAGAAATATGTTGTGCCAGTCAGGATCCTAGAGGAGTAAACCGGTATTCCAGTCACAAAGTGGACGAGCAAGAGAGTGGAATTGTTATTAATTTCAAAAATATAATAAAATATAAAAACAATTGAAAAAGACCTATAAGGCCGTATCTGCGAAGAAAGGAAGTTATGAATTTTAAATCACAGGATCTAACTTACAGTTGAACCGAAATAGAATCAATCTTATGCTAATAGTCTCACAAAGGAGGATATTTCAGCAGAAGCACAAAATAACATTTATTCACGACAATAATTCTAACTGATGAATTCATATCTTAAGCTGTCACATTAGCCTTATGTATTCTGTCTGATAATAAAGTATAAAAAAATAAAAAATCTACTTTATATTTTCTAAAATATATAGTAAAGATTTTTCCAGAATTTTGATTCTCAATTTTCAACATTTGAATAGAACTTTCATCAAGTAGACTTAAAGTTCTATTTAAATGTTGAAAATTAAGAATCAAAATTCTGGAAAAACTTTTACTATATATTTTAGAAAATATAGAACTTTCACCAAGTAGACTAAACTAACGAGGCGATAGCAGGCAGAATGAAGTCAAGGCTAGAGTCTTTCTGGCGGAGCCATTCTGGCCTGAAACATTCGAAGTTGTTCCTTGGAACAGCTTCGAACAAAAAGATGGTGAACCTAGCGCTAGGTCTGGATAGGGCCAAACTGAGAACACTTGTGGAATTATGACAGGTCGCTGCAGACTGAAAGCGCTTTTGCACAAAATCGGTCTGGATGAAGACGATGAATGCAGGCTGCGTCTTGAGGACACTGAAACAGCCATGCCAATCGTCTCAGACTGCCCAGCGGTGAGTCGCATTAGATCGAGGTCTTGGGCCAGGCTTTTATAGCCCACTGCGAACTGAAAAACTTAGCCCTGAACAAGATTATCAGTTTTATTCAAAAACTGGATCTAGTCGGGAAGATATAAATTAGGGGTGAACCACAATAGTCCGTGCGGACGCAGTGGTAGGGTGTACAGACGCCCGCTCGGCATAAATAACTGAGTAGACTAAAAATTCATAATCTATACAATTGACGAATTTTTTAAATGCATAAAATTGTTGAAGAGATATTTCAGAAAATTATAAAATCTTGGCACATTTTGATGAGGAAACGATGAAGCTTTTTATGTTAAGGACGTTATTTAATATTCCCAACAATAATTTTGTTTAAGGTTCATTTTTTGCACAGGTACCTTGGTGACAACCATAACAGCAAATGATGAAGATGGTGGCCATTTTGGAAGTGATAGCATCATATATCATTTGGAAGGAGATGGTTCTGAAAAATTTTCCATTAACAATCGAACTGGAACAGTTACCATAGCAGAGTGTGCTAAACCAGGAACAGAAATGTGTCTAGATTTTGAGACAAAATCATTTTATGATTTTCAATTTATTGTAAGTACTTTTTGAATCTTATAGATTAAGAATGAGTCTTCAGGTTACGATTGGAAATTCAGATAGATTGCAATGTTCTATTAGTACCAAGTTTTAGAAGATATGAACTCTGCAGACTTCTTACTTCTTTCTCAATTTAAATTTTTTTCCGATATTGCTGCTATATTTTTACACTCGTTCGAATACTTCCTTGAGCAGAATAAAATAAAATTTTCATTGTATTTCAGTCTTAGTTTTAAAATGATACATTTTCTTGGAGATTTTTTGTATATGTGGGATATTAGGATATTTTTGATGTTGTCAGTAAAGACTGAAATTGTTATATGTATCAATGAATTATTTTTGAAAAATAAGCATTTATGTGAAAATTTATCACAAAAAGTAAAATTGGTAAAAAATCTTCTGATGCCATATATAAATCTAAGGCATGAGTTCTGAACGAGCCGAATCCACCTTTTATCTGAGACGGTGAGAATATTTCATATACAACGTCACAATGGTTAAACAGGGACAAAACCAACGAATTACAAAGCACAAGCTTTGTTTCCCGCGACAGGAAGTGGCGCTTGCCATATAACAATTTCAATCGCATGTACATGTACATGTACATTTACAATATAAAATGATCGCGAAGATATTATTATAACAACATCCAACCCCTCCGAACCGGTTTTGATTTCAGAAACAATTTTCCGTATATCGATTTCGTCAACCTCAACGAAATCAAGCCTAGATTCAACCGATTGGAAAATATTGTCATTGTAGAATTTTAGAGTTTTCTTAATATTCTGTACTTCAATATTGGCACTTTCAGCAAAATACCTATTTAATTCATCTGGATTTTTGAGATCCTCTGGAAGTTCTATTTTTGGCTTCGAATTATGAATTTCAAACTTTCTCAATTTTTTTCCAAATATCGAAATTATCCCGGAATTGAGACTCAGAAAAAACTTTCTTTTCCCTTCGTATGGACAGGGTTTTGTGATTTATCAGACTTCAGTGATTTATCAGACTAATAATTCCAATGGTTCAAATCTTTGGTTCTCTTATATCGTGATAACGCAGCGTTCCTATCTCTGATCAGGTCTGGAATATGATCGGTTATCCACGGTTCATTATTCCTTGTAAATCTAGCGGTCTTCTAATGTGCATGTAAATCAACAAAGCAAGTATATTAGAATTAAAAAGATTAACCTCATCATTAATGTTGTCCAGATCATATACATGCCGCCAAAGCAAGGACTGAAGGTCGTCATAAAACTGTTGTGCGTCTAGATTTTATAATCTCTGTACTGTCTAATTATGGGTTTTCTTCTGTGACGACGAGGTCGTGATCGCAGATATCGGACAGAAAAATTGTATTGACTGTCACTCTATTCATTGCTTCACTGACTACTATTAGTTCTAAAAGAGTTGAATAGTTAGACGTGACTCTGGTCGACACATTCACAATCTGTTTTAAATTAGCCGATTCCAAAATTGTGAGGAATACACAGACGTGCCTTGAGCTTGCATCAAACATATTCAGATTGAAATCCCCGACGCAAATTACGTAGGGGACCGCAAAGGGTCTTCTCGAAATAAGCCAGGAAGGAAGCGACATTGGAACCTGGGAGTCTATATATACAACCAAAAAGATACTTCTTTCTTCTTAAATTTAAACTGATTCAAACCTGTTTACAATCCAGGAACCTGCTAACAGAAACTCAAACCACCTTGAATGAATTTCTATAATAGATTCCTACGCCACCGCCTCTTGTCATCCTATACTGTCTTATGAGACTGTACCCTGATATCGATATCAGATCAGAACAAATATTGCCACCCAACCATGTCTCAGATACAGCCACAACACAAAAATCCTCCTGTAACACAATTCTTTTGAAATCCTCTAATTTAGGTACCAAAGACCTCACATTCAAATGGGCGCACCTGAATTTTTCCATGACTTATAATTTAACTGTTCATTTAAGTCATATAGTAAGTGATTACCAACATGAATCCATAGTTTATATATAGAAAAGTTACAAATATTTCTATCTGCTGTCTATCTGCTCCAAAAAAAATATTATGAACAAAACAATGTCACCAACTTTTATCTCTAGATTCTTCTATTCTCTTCTTCTCCTATTATTCACTTTCCACTTGTCCAACCGGCCTCCCCCTTCCCTCATCTAAACTATTCAAATCATCTTGAGAACGTATAATTTTTTTTCCCAGATCCGATATTTGTATAAATTATTCCATTCAACGAGCAGACATTCTGTTTTCCTAATTTAGTTACACAATTCCTACGGAGGTTGTAATTATTTCTTGTTAAATCTTCAGTTATTGTTAAAGGGGTCCCCTTCAGTGTACTTTTGTTTTTAAAAACAATATCACGTGATCGAATCGAGGAAAAATGAATAATAACAGGTTTCTGTAACTTCGAGTTGATTTTCACTCGATAAAAACAATCTACTAGAATAACAGCGCGATTCAGTTGTAGCTTTTCAGGTTTAAGGTTTCTGTAACAGTTTTATGTATATCTTTATTCTTTTCATTATTAAAACAAATTGTAGAAATTACTATGTTTTACTACCAAAAAATATATATTACACATTTTCTTGTGACTCGAGTTTCGGGAAATTAACTATCCCATCATCAGACAACTGAAGACCTAACAGTGGTACAGTGGCATTTAAACAAAAGTGATAAATATTTTGAATATTTCAACAGATTCTCGGTAATACCTAATAGTGGTACAGAGAAATATTCAAAATATTTATCACTTTTGTTTAAATACCACTGTACCACTGTTAGGTCTTCAGTTGTCTGATGATGGGATAATTCATTTCCCGAAACTCGAGCACAAGAAAATGTGTAATATATATTTTTTGGTAGTAAAACGCAGTAATTTCTACAATTTGTTTTAATTATGATCAACTACCAAATAGTTACGGCTGAAACAATTTAGTATTTATTCTTTTCTTCTTTCAGTCCCATCAATCGAAAATTTTTCCGCCTTTGTTGTTGATCCGAAAAGTTAATTTGTTCTTTCAATTCCTGGGTCTGTATTTTTAGTTCCATCAGCTGTTGCTCGAGTATGTTGTTCTTATCATTCAAGGAATTCCATTTATTTTCGAATTTGTCGAGAACCAGATTTGCCAACCTGTTCGCCAGCGTAGATAAGAGATCATTATCAATGAACCTTTCCTTAATTATACCTTTCACGTCGAGTTTTTGCGACAAAGTAAGTACCATATTACGGAATTTTGATCGGCAAAACTATGTTTATTACTGTTCACTATTGTCTCAAGTTGTCCCTTACAAGTTTTCAAAATTTTCAGTTGCCACTTTCATACGAAAAACTGTAAATAACGAAGGAGTCAAGGCAACGTGAGTAGTTCGATCGGTGGCACATGTATATTATCACCAGAAAAGAATATTTTCTATTATTAGTAAATGATTAGGGTTATATGGTATTTGTATTCTTTTCGAAGGCCAAAGATGAAGCTTTCCAAAGATTTGAATAATTCAGTCTTTCAGTAGAAAATCAGAAGAATGAAAAGTTAAAAATGGTGGAAAAGGCATCGAATTTGAAACTTTCCTGAAAAATTGTGGAATTATTCATCAGAAAATGAATCCTCTTACTCCACAACAGAACGGATTACGCGAAAGAATGAGTCCCTCAATAATTGAAGAGAGTACATGTTTGTTGTTCGATGCAGGCTATGATAAGTTCTTTTGGGTAGAAGCAGTCAATACTGCCGTATATTTAAAAAGTAGATAAAAAGCATCATGTCAATATAACAAAACGCCTTATGAAGTTTGTTATAATAGAAAAAAATGTTGAAAACTTATAGATTTTCAATAATATGGCTATGATTCACATATCAAAGAAAAAATTCCATAGTGAGATAAGAGAGCTACGAGTATAATATTAATAAGCTAAAAATGTCAAAAATTTTCCTTTGTATGATCCTGTCACATAAAAGACACACAGCATAAATGTAACTTTCGATGAGAGGCATCTTGATGTAGCTAAACTAGTTATTCCACAACACGATAATGATCTTTCAGAAAATGAAGATTCAGTTCTCAAATTCATTAAATCAATATTGATGAGTCAGATGAAGACTATATTTCTGAAAATGAGCAGGTAAGAACATCTAGTAGACAACCTAAACCGAAAGTATATTTTGACTATGTTAGTTATATAAATATAAATAATCCTAGATGAGCTACCAGCAAGTGTATGAGAAGCATTCTTGAGATCATATGCTGAAAAATGACAACTCAACAAGAGATCTTTTCAAGAAAATGACATATGGGAATTAGTGAAACCATCAAAAGAGTTGTTGAGTGTTAGAGGGTACATAAGGTGAAAATTGGAAGTAATCGTCATTTAATTTACCGAGCAATATTAGTGGCCAAGAACTGTACACAGAAGAAAGAAAATTACTACGGGAAGCTTTTCTTTCCTGTAGTTAGACACTCTTTATTGAATATTTGATTGATTCGGTCTTTACTTGGTGGAAACTCATTTTAATTAAAAAATGTATATGAGACAGTAATTTATTTCCACAAAAATGTTTGTACTACTACAACAATTGTTTCACCACGATGTGGCTTCTTCAGGTATTACATTGTACTGTCTGATGGTATTCAGTATTTATGTAATACCTGAAGAAGCCACATCGTGGTGAAACAAGTGTTGTAGTAGTACAAACATTTTTGTGGAAATAAATTACTGTCTCATATACATTTTTTTTAACTCTTTATTGAAGTTACATTTAATTTTGTTAGTTAAATTAGACTTAAAAATAATTCACCTTGATCCTACTACTGCTTTCCTTGATGGTTTACTCGAAGAAACAGTTTACATGAAATCACCTGAAGGTTTTATCAAAAAGAGTTTTGAATAATTGAGTTGTGTATAAATTGAAAAAGGCTATTTATGGCTTGAAACATACATATACATCCTGCTATATCCACGTAGATAAAATTTTATTGCCTTTAGGTTATTTGAAATTGAAACTGCCTTGTATGCAGAAGATTTTTTGTATTTTTTTTAAGATTCTTGTTCTTGAGCCAGTAAAGTACTAAATATACTAACTTGCATGGCAAAGTGCGAAACGAATACTGAGATGTTTAAAAGATTGAAAAATATTTCAAGAATGATATTGATATAGTAGTATTTTCTGACGCTGATTGGGTAAATAATAAAAGCAACAGACGATCCTATACCAGATTTGTTTACAAACTGTCTGGATGTGCCATCTCTTGGCAAGTGTTGAGGGAAAAAGAGTTGCTTTATTCGAGCGTAGAGGTAGAATACATGGCCTTAAATGAGGCAGCCACAGAAGCGATACATTCGAAAAATCATTTTTGAGCTCACTGATTTTAATGATCAAACTGTTCTTATTAACGAGAACGTTGATTTTAAATACGTTCTGTCAAGAAAGTACCGGGAATTATCGATTTAAATCTGGCGGGGCAATGAGGCAGGTAAAAATTATTAAAAAATTAAAATATTAAATTACTATGCCAAGCTTGAGCGGGATCTGTCAACTAGTGTGTTTGCAACAGCTGATTAAGTCAGTCGATGTCAGAGTGCGTGCCGATTTTTATTATGGGACGATAACGCGCCTTCTCACCGAGCTACGATTGTGACTGACTTTCTCGCCAAAAACTTAACAAACGTGCTTCAGCATTTGGCTCCCTGCGACTTTTTCCTCTTCCCAAAACTGAAATTGCCCCTTCGTGGCACCCGTTTTGAGTCGATTGAAGCCATAAAACAAAATACGGCGCGAGAGCTAAAATCCATCCCGGAAAGCGCCTATAAAAAATGTTTCGATAATTGGAAGTGCCGTTAGCATAGATGTATTGGAGCAAATGGAGCCTATTTTGAAGGCGACCCAATAAATTTTGACGATTAAATGTGAAAATGTTGTTTTAATTGAAAATTCCCGGTACTTTCTTGACAGAGTAGTATATCAATACTGATCAAACGATAGCTGATATAGTAACCGGCTTGACAAATGTCAAAAATTCTCATTGCATTGAACTGGATTTAATTAGCATTTACGCGTTGGAAGTGGAAGTGTTTCCAACATTGCTCAAAAGTGACATCTATGTCTATGTTATTTTTTTCATAATTATTTTTCAGTCATATCGTTCAGTCAATGTGAATGTTAGATAATGAAAAGTTTGTTACAATGAGTTGTTATATCTAATTTCAAATTCGAACTTATATCTAACAAAATATATGTTAATGAAATAACAAAACTGAAATTTTTTTTGCAAATAATATAAAATCATTACATAAAAAAGTAACAAAAACATTTTCAAAACAGATGTTGCCGCTCTACAGATCTTATACTCTAGCCGCCATTTATTTCCAATATGATAGAAACAAAGATAATTTAATATTAATTGTTTTAAGGGAGTTCCAGAATATCAAAAGTTTATTAAGTAATTTATTATAAATGAGAGTTGGAGATATCCAGCATCCGTGACTATAGTGAAATAAACGAGATTTGGTTAAGAATACGTAGTTTAAATAATGCAATCATCCTTGAATAAAAACAATATTTTTATTTTACTGCTTATCCTGTGCATATAAAATTTGCTCATTATTGAGAATTGATATTCTTTTCAGGCTATTGATAATAATGGCAAAGGAAGAAGTGCTTCTGTTCTTTTGAGAATCAATCTCACCGATAGCAATGACAACGCCCCGATATTCACCCAGCCTTCATATTTGGTGTACGTTAATGAAGGCGCCACTGTGTTCGACCCTGAATTCGCGGTAGTTGCAAAAGATGCAGATATATCCTCCATAATAACATATTCAATCATTTCTGGTAACAGGAATGATCTTCTCAACATTGATCCAAATACAGGAAAAATGGGAATCCATAATAAAAAAGGCTTAGAAGTTACAAACGAAGGTGACAGTCTCATGGTACTTACAATAATGGTAAGTGAAAATGTTCAAAACAATAGCACATTTCTGGAAATGTTAGTGTGAATATTCTCCATCCGATAAAGCTTACGTGGAGATATCTGAATCAACCACATACATTCTGTCAAAAAAGTACCAGGAATTATCGATTTAAATCTGGCGGGGCAATGAGGCAGGTAAAATTTCTGTCAACTAGTGTGTTTGCAACAGCTGATTAAGTCAGTCGATGTCAGAGTGCGTGCCGATTTTTACTATGGGTGATTACGTTGAGCAAAGAATTTGTTTAAAGTTTTGTGTTGCAAATGAATTTTCGTGTGCCGATGCATTGAAAATGTTGCAAAAGGCCTTTGATGATAATGCTCTATCGAAAACTCGTGCATATCAGTGGTACAGAGCCTTCAAGGACGGTCGTGAAGTGGTCGCCCATCGACGGCTTCGATCGAAGATAACGTCGATAAAATTAAGGAAAGGGTGCTGGAAAACCGTCGTACCAGCTTGAGAGAGATAGCACATGATCTTAAGATATCCCACGAGTCCGCACGTACGATTTTGATTGATATTTTGGGCATGAGAAAGGTGGCCGCACGACTCGTACCGAAAGACCTGAATTTTCTTCAAAAACGTCATCGCGAACAGGTTGCTTCAGACATGCTGGATCGCTGTAATTCCGATTCTACATTCATGGAACGCATTATAACTGGTGATGAGACCTGGGTCTACGAGTACGATATGCAAACAAGCCAGCAATCATCGGAATGGGTGGCAAAAAATAAGCCGAAACCGAAAAAACCACGCCAAAGCCGCTCGAAAATGAAGGTGATGCTCATTGTTTTCTTCGATATCCGTGGCGTGGTGCACTACGAATTCGTTCCAGAGGGTCAGACGGTAAACAAGGAGTATTACCTAGGCGTTATGAAACGTTTGCGTGAGCGTATCCGTAAGAAGCGGCCAAATTTGTGGGCGAACAACTCATGGATTTTACATGACGATAACGCGCCTTCTCACCGAGCTACGATTGTGACTGACTTTCTCGCCAAAAACTCAACAAACGTGCTTCATCAACCACCGTATTCGCCGGATTTGGCTCCCTGCGACTTCTTCCTCTTCCCAAAACTAAAATTGCCCCTTCATGGCACCCGTTTTGAGTCGATTAAAGCCATAAAACAAAATTCGGCGCGAGAGCTAAAGTCCATCCCGGAAAGCGCCTATCAAAAATGTTTCGATAATTGTGCCGTTGGCATAGATGTATTGGAGCAAATGGAGCCTAGTTTGAAGGCGACCCAATAAATTTTGACGATTAAATGTGAAAATGTTGTTTTAATTGAAAATTCCCGGTACTTTCTTGACAGAGTAGTATTTATTATCTTTTTATTTTTCTGTTCGAGTCCTGGTTTTTCAAATATTTTTCTGGATGATTTTGAAAAGGCTGAAATACGTGTGGTATTATGAATCCATTATAGAATGAAATATCCTCGAATTTTCGCGTTCATTGATTGATTTAATTTGGAAAATTCACATCCACCCTAATAGGTATACTCAATTGTCAGGACATGCAGCAGACATGCATGTTTCGATGCTTATTGGCATCTAATCACTATAATGCTCTTAATAACCCAAATAAATGCAATGTAGGCGTTCATCATTTTTCACCCTACGTAAGAACGCCAGAGCTTAGACCAAGCACTAACGTCATCTATGGACGTAAGTATACATCATAGCATAACCTAACCAAGCCGACTCTCAAGCAACATACTGTTTTCAATTATTATTATATTATAATTCTGCAATTACCAATTACAGAAACTTTTCTCATGCCAAATCATATCCTCCATTGGTGAGTTGATTAAGTAAAATAATAAGATGCGGTTTTTCACTTGATAGAAGAATAATTACAAACTTTGAATATCAAAACAGATTTAATCTCTTAGTCTTCTACAATTTCAATTTCAACAATTTTTTTTTTTAAACTTTTAGAATTAAATTAATGCCTTAAATAAGCCCTGCTTATATTTAATAAACATATAAAAATCGAAATTCATTATGCAATATCAAATGGAATAAAAAAACCGAAAAAATGAATTATTAATTAAAATTAAAAATAAGTAATATCGAATGTTTCGTTCCAAACATACGCACCTGAACTCGTCAGAAAGGATGATCTAAAAATTATTGAAACCTATCAAATAAATGAAGAGCGAAATTCTATGATTTCTAATAATAAATCATAAATAAAAATTACATTTTTACATTTAATAAATTCGTAACAATACATCCCTGCTCTTTCCTTCTAGGATGTAGCATGAACTCAAAAGAGGTTTTCCTGCCATTAATAATATAATATTCTAGTATTCTTAGAAGAAACACATATACGCATATAGGGTGTTTCACGAATGATTGTACAGGCTTTCAGGGCAGATGCAGGATATTTTGGTGAGTTTGAATCAGTGCTCGAAGTATGTCCTAACTATATTAGTTTATGTATTTCATCAAACACTTTCAATCGGCATAACTCTTGAACGCCTGCATGGATCTTCATAAAAATTTGAGAGAATGAGTATAGGCCAATGCCTAATTTTTACATATTTTTACAATGACATGTCGATAGCGCAGGTCCGGACTGAGAAAATTATATTCTTTATCCCACATCTTGTAAAACACCCTGTACATCGAATTTTCGAAAAGTGAAATTCTCCATAGAATCTAAAATGAATACTCTCAAATGAGCTCATTTGAAATAATGGCACACTTCGCATCAATATTTTATGAACTATCGAATATCTGGAATTTTCGATTTATAGACACTAGCGTATAAAACGAAATACTTTTCGACATCTCATTTACTCTTTCGCAAATAAATTCTTTTATCTCCCATCAATTTTCGTATGTGATTTGTTCTCGAAAATTCCCTGTTTCTTTTTGACACCTACTAGATCTTGTATTGAATGTATCTGCATCTTTCATTAGCCTTTCTTTCTGATCCACTATTCATCTTCTCACATGCCGCTTGAATCGATCTGAAGCTTAAGATATTTATTTTCAGTGCTATGTCAAAGATCACAGAAAAAAATCGTTTACTCTGAATTCAACTCATTTCAAAATCTAAGTGGCCTATGCTTAGAATTTTGACATTTCAAACCATTGTCGGATAATTATTGAAATATAAAAATACGCAAGTGGTAGATTGTTTTCTTTTCATAAATTTTCATTAAGAGAATTATCGAAATGCCGTCATTCACGAATACTGAGTATACGGATATGTTGTAAGTTTATGGATTTTGTAAATGCAATGGCCGTGATACTATAGGGAATATCGAAGGCTATATCCGGATCGTCGAATTCCTAACCACCAAACATTCGAACATATTAATCGCTGACTTCGTGAAAGTGGACACTTTCCGTCAGTAAGTAAACGATAAAGAGCAAGTTCGATGGAAAACCATGAAGAGATAATAAAAGCTGTCCAAGAAAATCCTTCAACCAGCACTCGGCGTCTTGGTTCAGTTTTCGGTTTGCCACATTGTCAGGTCTGGCGAGTTCTGCAGCGTGAAAAGTGGCATCATTTCATTTGCAATCCGCCCAAACCTTGGAGACAGGCGATGAACTACCGAGGATGCGATTTTGCAGATGGGTTTTGCGCAACCAGCGAGCTATCTTCATAACGCTTTTTACTGATGAAGCGACCTTCACATTTTGAATGTTCGCAATGCACATATTTGGTCCAGAGTAAATCCGAAAGTGACTAGGAAACGCAATGCACAACATTTTTTGTAATCGAGCATTTGCCAGGGCTCTTGAATGATGGAAGCAATATTCCAAGAGGAATATACTTCCAACATGATGGACCACCGGCGCATTTTACCCGTGAAATTGTAGCGCATTTGAATCAAGTTCATCCAGATCATTGGTTTGGCAGAGGGAACCTCATGACTGGCCTGCAATATCCCCAGTTCTTACATGCTTGAAATATTTTCTCTGGGGGCACTTAAAAAATGAAGCTAACTCTGAAGAGAACATAGACAGGGAGTATCTGATTAATCGTATTCAAGCTGCATGTGAAGCAATACGAAATCGACCGGAAATTTTGAAGAAAGCTGTAGCTCATTTAAGCACAAGAGCTAGAAAATGTTTAGAAGAGAGAGGAGGTAGTTTCGAAAACAAGTTATAATTTTTTCTCTTATTTATTGCCATTTTTTTTCAGTTCCACACATGTTTATAAAATACATTTTATCTTTTTATTATTAAGTACATTTTATAATAGTCCAATTAAATGTTCAATAATAATTCGAGTTTTCGGTTAAATTTAGTTTTGCAAAAAATATTTGATGTTGCCCCTACATTCATGTATTGGATGGAATAAGATGCAGCATAATACCTAAGTCATGTTACTGAGAATTTCAATCGATTCAATTTGAATAGATTCACTGGTCCGTGTTTACTATAAATTGAAAATTCCTAATATTTAATGGTTCATAAAATTATGCAAAGTGTGCCATTGATCCTAATAGGCTCATTTGAAAGAGTATTTATTTTAGATTCTGAAGAGAATTTCGCTTTTTGAAAATTCGATGTACAGGTGTTCTACAAGATGTGGGATAAAGAATGTAATTTTCTAGGTCCGGACCTGTGCTATCGATAAGTCATTATGAGCAACTATTTAGCATTAGCCTATGCTAATTCCCTCAAGTTTTCCTGAAGATCCATGCAGCCGTTCAAGAAGTATGCCGATTGAAAGTTTTTGATAAAATACATAAAATATCCTGTATCTCTTAAACTAATATAGTTAGGACATATTTCAAGCACTGATTCAGACTCAACAAAATGTCCTGCATCTGCCCTGAAAGCCTGTACAATAATTCGTGAAACACCCGGTATAATATAGCGTTTTTCATATTTTTATCTATTTCTTCTTTTCCCACATGAGATGTGTTCCGATTTAAAATAAACCTCATAATGTTATCAGCACCTATCCGGATAGGTCATATTATAAATCATTCAAGTTTTATGACCCAATAAATCTCTTTTAATAATAGGGAGGTTGAAAAACTATAGTTCTTCAACTTCAATATGAATCTTATAGAGAAAAGTTTTTTTATCTCCGTAATCAAAAAATCTGATTTTATATCAGATTTAACTTTTCCATGTTCGTCATTCTCCGGTTTGTTGAATATAACTGGTTCAAAATAAACTAATTTCATGTCCATTCTCAAGGTAATGAATTTCAGAAATAGCTTTGTCTATATTCGTTCATTTCCATGACTTCAAATTCTAAATGGTTTTCTCTTTTTCATTTCCTTTGATAAATCCTAAAAGCAGAACCATCAACCAAAGAGTATTTGTGTAGCTTGTGCTAGTAGCGAAGAAGGAAAAACCATATAGTTTAGTGTTCGGTATGCATTTAAAACTTTCAAATGGGTACAAAGAATTACTTATATACTAGTATCAAGGATTTCAATAGTATAAGATATTGTTAGAGTTATTGTATAGCCATCACTGCATTTGTCTTCGACTGAAATTAATTCTGCTTATTTTTATTTTTCAACGACAATTGTTTCGTCAATTACATATTAACTTCGTCAGGTGAGTATGGTAACTAACTACTTTTACAAAATCTTTCTCCTTAAATACAAGTTTCACTAAAAATACGTGATAAAATGAAGTTTACAAGGAATTTATCAAAAAAGGTTCAACAACGGAGAACGGTTCACATCTGTTTGGTCGTTCAACAAAATATTAATTTTATGATGCCGGTTTATTTCCATTGCTTCTAAAAGGTCCAATCTATTGTATTTGTTCTCGAAATGGAGAACTTCAAAGTTAGGGTCAAAATCATGTCCGGATTCTTGTAGATGTCTGGCATAAGTGGAGTTTGATTTATTCTTAACGAATGAATTCCGGTGTTCCTGGATCCTACTCTCAAAAGATCTACCTGTTTGACCAATGTATACATATGGATATGTACCACAATTTAACCTATATACCCCTGATCTCTTGTTCTTATTGACGATATCTTTATTATTTTTTATTAATTTACCTAAAGAATTTGTTGTTTTATATGAGATATTGACATTTCGTTTTTTTTTTAAAAAAGTGTTTTACTTCAAATCATTTACGATAAATTTCCGTCAAGTAGAGACCGAAACAATCAAGAACGAAATTAATTCGATACAGCTCTACAGATGGAATTTTCAGATTCAGGTTATTAGTATATCTTGATATAAAATATTAAATTTTAGATGTGAGATTTTTCATTCTACACTTTATTATTGACCATAACGAGAAGTAAGAGAATTAAAGAAAATATAGTATGTTTTTTTCATATAACAATGAAAAGAAACTCAAAAACCAAATTCCTATGCATATGGCAATTATTTATTCATACAAAACTATGGAAATTTTTTCAGGCAAGTGATGGAAAATACACAACCACAGTTCCTGTCCACATAACAGTCAGAGACCTGAACAACAATGCTCCTATATTCACGAAAGAAAACTATATCGAATCAATTCCAGAAGACATACCAATAGGTAATATTCTAATAATCTTTTGAAAATATTATCTTATATGATTTAATTTTTAACTTTCCAGTAACTTATAATTGTCTTATTGTTGCAATTTTGCTGTTTTGTTCAGAGAAAAAAGTATATATAAGAAAAGCATATTGCAGCAAGTTTCGCAACTTAGAAGACTCTGTCTATCAACCTTTATTTGGATTTATTGTGATGTTTCTGCCAGATCTCAAGTTTCAACAGCTGTATTATAAACTAGAATTATCATATGATCATATGTAATACGTACCCACTCGCGAACAAAAACATACTAATTGAACTGTTGAATCCGGTACTGTATGTCCGTGTGCAGAGCATCATTACAGCAGATGGTAGCAATGAGCATATATCATCAGTGAGATGTTTAAGAGAACTGAAAGATCTCCTAACATCATTATATACGGTAGTGTTGAGATGGGTTAGAGTAAGTACGCAGGATCAAATTGATAAGGGTACAATTTTGGTGTAGGACATTTTAAAGGAGTGTGGTATCTCTGATCAAGAGATAAAACCTCTTAGACTGGGAATATGTGACCCACCAAGAGTGCGCCCTCGTCCTGTTAAGGTTCGTTCAACATCCTCGGGTTACATTTCTGTTATTTTACGTAAGTTCAGAAAATTGAAGTCCGAGGCAAAGTTTTCACATATATCTGTCTCTCCTGACAGGATGCCTCAACAAGGTTCTCTATTTAAGTATGTAAAGACCGAGCTAGATCGGCGATTGGCTGCTCGTGAGTTGAATCCGACAATAAGACACATATATGGAGTTCCTACAATAATTGAATCAAATTCGGAAAATTAGGTGATATCAACGGATTTACTCCAATTAATGATTCCGCTACTAATAAAACAATTTCATTAAATTACTTAAATATTTAAAGATTCACAGATATATTCTGTTAGCCTTCTACATATTTAAATTCAAAAAATTATATTTAATATCATAACTTCAAGAATGAAATTAATGTCATATAAGCACTGCTTATATCACACGACATATAAAATAAACATTCATTATAAGACACCCAAATGTGATAACAAAATCCAATAAATAAAAATTGTTAACAAAAATCCTATAAATTAAATATCTTGAGTAGACAAAATTTTGTTTCTGCTCATCCCGCTTATGAAAACAGTTATCTTCCAAAAATGTTTAACATAATCCTAATAATTTCATCATAAAACTATCTCACTTAGAATATTCAATATTATTGAATATCTAACTAGGTTACTTCTTACAAAATCTCAAGATATGTAAAAACATAACTAAAAAACAAGTTTAAGAGAAACTTTGCTCGTCAGTACCCAATCACATTCAATAAAAATATAGTATCAATCATCAAAAAATATTTACTCACCTTTAACAATACAGAAAGCGTCTTGGCAAATGAAAACTGAACATTAAATGGTATCTAATGTAAACTCAAATAAATAGTTCTGTGGTTTACCACAGATCTTAAAAACTTGAAGGTAACTTAACGGCCTCTGTTATAGCACAAGAACATCTGTATAAAGAATGTTAAGGAAACCAAATAATTATATATTATGAATAAAATAAAATAAATGGAGGTTTTTACCTTGTATCAAGTATGAACCTCCATTTGTTTTGATTTCATTAAATAAAATGAAATTGCTTTTTTGATAATAATCAAAATACTAGAGGTTTCAATACAAAGCTGCCGCTGTTTTTCAAGTCAATGTGTGATTATGCTCATAATATAGTTTGTATTAGTGAAACGTGGCTTGGTGAGTCTGTGTTAGATAGTGAAGCCGCCTGGCTATAGCATAGTGCTGCGATAGACAATTTATGAATATTAACAGATCATGTGGTGGTTTTTTGATTGCCCTATCTTATAGTGTTCGTTTTAAGGTCCTAGCTAATAAAATTTTGATAAACCTAGTTTTTCTAGTAGATGTAGTGTTATGTTAGTGTACGGTGCCCATTATTGTCATCATTTGTCCGGTAAATGTACCACATGGAGTATCTTCCTTCCAATTTGAAGCTTTCACCTCAACCTTGGAAGTACGGTTTCTGAATGAGATGATATAGATAGTTGGTGACTTTAATGTTCCAAATTTTGGTAAGGGTGCTTCTGTAAATTCTAAAGCAATTATGTTACAAGATTTTTGCAATCTTCCAAGTCTACATCAATTTAATACTGTCTAAAAAAAAGTAAACTCCTTGACTTGATTTTGGTGGGAAAAATAGTTTATTTAACTGTGATACATTATGACTTTCCCTTCTTCCTTGAGGATGCATATTCAATATTGAATTGAAGCAGTTTTCACAGAGTCAATAGTCAACAGGTTTCCAAAATCAAGCAAAACGTTTTTTTTCAGGAAATCTTACTTTGGGGACTTGCTATCATCTTTTCAAAACTTCAAGGATGTTTTGAAGACATTTCTTCATGTACACTTCTGGTGGACGCCTTTTCCCCTTGTAGTTTGATACCATAAAACGTAATATCCGCTTAAAGAGTTTATATCGATCAAGTTAGTCGGTTACTCATAGTGTTAAATATCATGACCAATTCAAACGACTGCGTGCACTTTGTGAAATCGGACATATCATCGGCATATAGTGAGTATCTGGCTAATATTCATAATAATATAAAAACAGATCCTGTTCTGTTTCGAAAGTTTATTCACCAGAGGAAGGAAGCTGGCAGAATACCAGATGTAATGTACAACAAGAGAATCCGCAGAATGTTGTCAACGTGTTTGCGGGACTTTTCTCGAATGCGGTTGATGTGGGAGTTCTTGGGAACGAGGAATGCATGACACCCCTTTTTCAGCTACCATTGATCTCAATACCAAGATTTACTGAAGAGGAAGTTCGCTCGAGTATGTCAAGGTTTCCAAAAAAGTAAAAAAAAAAAGTCCTAAACAGCTTGAGTGATGGTTTCCGTCTTTCGTCATAAGAGATTGCAGTTCTGTCCTCGCTAAGCCCTTACATCACATTATAGATGCGAGCCTTAAAACCTGCATCTTTCTCTGTAGATGTAATAGTCTAGTCAACAAGTGCCTTTTGGGTCAACTTTTTTCAGTAGTCGCCGAAAATTATGATCAAGTTGTCATTCGATTCGGAATGGCATCTAGAAGATTTTTGAAAAAAATGAAGTTCCGCTTGCAAAAATTGCAAAAGTTATTAACAATTAACTGAAAAAAAGAGGGTATAGTTTTTTGTGAATATCTCAAAAACTAAAAAAGATTTTTGAAATTAAAAAAAAGATTCAAAAAGAGAAGGAAATTTCCTAGAAAAAGTGTCGACTCCCGGAATTATAGTCCCAACAGTAATAATTTTCCCAGAGGGATGAAAATCCGGCCGAAAACGGGTATTCTGGCTTTCGTGAGCCACGCCTACTTTGGACACTTTATTAATAAAAATTATTTTAACAGATTAAATATGAAATTTAATAAATAAAAAAATTCAGGGGCATACTGAATGAACAATAATCCGCCAAAAAAAATTTTTATCTCAATTTTTCAATTAGTTATGCAATAGTTAATTAATAATTTTTTTCTGCTTGGACATGAACATTGCAAGTGTGATAATTGTTAAACTATTAACTTGAGATTTTTTCCTCTCTTGGAGCAATTTTTGGAAGACTTCAGAATAGATCCCGGTTGGAAAAATTTTAAAATGTTTATTTTTCAGTTTTTCAATAACAATTTTCGTTGTTGCAAAATTAAAAACTTAGATTAATTATCGAAAAAAATTTTTTTTTTCAGAATATCATTAATGGTCCGTTTTTATATTGTAGGAAGCTACATAGAAATATATTTTTTTAATTTTTATCTCTTACTGTTTGAAAAATTGTTATAAACAAATGCGTTGTTTATAAAATATTATAATTGAAAATTTTTTTAAGGAATATCAATCTTTGATGCAAATAATGATTCAAAAAAAAATTTTTCCTTAAAGAAATGTTTTTATTGCTTAAAAACGCATTTGTTAATTAACAATCGTTTTCTCTCACTTCTAAGTAATATTAAGGAACCATATTTTCTTAAAAAATCATGATTTACTTTTCTCTTCCATATAAACAAAATTTTCGTTTTGTTTAATTTTTCATTGTTTATATAATAAACAATTTGTTATAAACAAATAAATTTTTAAAATAAGAAGGAACGGTTTTTTACTTGATCGAAGGCTTATTACAAAATTTGAATATCAAAACAGATTTAATCTGTTAGCCTTCTACAATTTTAATTTCAAAAAATTTTTTGAAGAAACTTTAAGAATTAAATTAATGTCTTTATGAGCACTGCTCATATTTAATAGACGTATAAAATCAAAATTCATCATACAATATCAAATGGAATTAAGAAAAACCAACGAATATAAATTGTCAATTGAAATTAAAATATAAATAAGCAAACATTTTTTGTTTCGTTCCAGGCATGCGTACTGAACTCTTCAGACAAACGTACGAAGCCCTGTTTGTTACAAAATGTATTGTTTTTTGATCCTATATTAATGAAAAATAACTCTTTCTCAAAAATATAAAACATTTTTAAACGATTTTTATATTTTTGAGAAAGAGTTATTTTTAACAATGTTGGCCAATTTTTTTTTCTGCTTTTTTTCTTTCATAATTATCATGCTTCGCTCTAGTATTGTGTCCGTGCTCTTTTAGTATGATCGATATTTTCTTCTGGTATACATTTATAACGATTTTTGGAGCATATATTTGCCATATTACTACTACCTTGGAAATTTCGTATATTCTATTACTCGGGAACGTCATTCTCTTTCCATACATAACTTTCAAAATACATTTTTGAAGAATTTCCAAGCTTCTCTTGTGAACATCCAAAATACATCCCCATCCCATTATTCCATATGAAAGTTGCGATTGTACCAATGCGTTGTACAGTACATGTATGTGTTTTTCTCAATTTATGGTTTTTTTATATATCCAAATTTATATAGGATACCTCTGAGTTTTCTTGCTAGATGGAACACATGTTTATCCCATTTTAGGTGCTCATCAATAAAAATACCAAGATATTTGGTTGATTGTGTTGCTGAGATATGTAATTCATCATTGATTCGTAGATCTCCCAATCTTGGTTGTCCTAATTTGTTAGAAGAAAAAGTCAGGTATTTTGTCTTCCCGCAGTTCAAGGTAAGTTTATTCAATCGAAACCACCTCATAAATATCTCCAAATCCTCTGTTGCTTTCTGTTTTAAATCTTCCCATGTTTCATTCAAGCCGTTTATATATAGATTGAACAAAAGTGGTCCGAGGACAGTACCCTGTGGTATATCACAGGTAAGTTGCCTTTTTTTACTGTATTTTCTGTTTAGAGTTACAATCTGGCTTAGACTAGATAAGTATCTCTGAATAAGATCATATATCTTTCCACGGAATCCACAATTCGTGAGTTTTTCAAGAAATTTCTCGTGACTTACGGTGTCAAATGCTTTTGCCAGTCTTTTCTACTTCGACTGAATCAGTTGGAAATAGAAAGAAAGAGTTCTTCTTTTGAATATTCACTTCTTCGAAGTCATCAGTTGCGGTCAGTTCAATAACATAGGTTTCACCAACTTTGATGAAATAATTATTGAAGAGGTCACACATTTGTTGTTCATCCTCAATTTTGGAGTTATCTTTATCCTCAATATATTCTATGATAGTTTCTGTTATAGTAGTATATTTTATATTGTTTACACGGTCCCATAAAGCTTTCGATTCATTGTGATTCTTACTTATGCACTTCTGTAAGTATTTTTTTTTGTCCTCACATATAAGTTGTCCCATATGATTTTTACATCTAGAATATCCATTTTTTAATTCAACATTTTTGAGTTCCTTTTTTGTTTTAATATACATGTTTTGTTTCCTGTTTATTTCATTTAATACTGATGGAGTTATCCATTCTTTTTGGATCCGTTCCTTTTTTTAGTGATAACTGTGGTTGTACTATCTTCAATACATCGTTTCAGAATTTCCATGAAATTATTAGTTATTTTATTTGTGTCTTCAAAACTATAGACTTGTTTTCAGGTTTCATCCCTCAAACAATTTTTCAGTACACTGTAGTCAACATTATTTTGAATATTTTTTTTTAGTGATCTTCACAGTCATTTTGAAGTTAATGTATAACAATGCTGTATAGTAATCCGTGATCAAGTTCTGCAAGATAATTCCACTCACAATCAATTTTTCTGTATCCATGCCTTTTACAAATAAAATGATCCAGGCATGTTTGACTATCTAGACGTGTATATTTATTGATAAGTGATGTAAAACCAAATGAGCGGAGTATATTTTTATATTCTTCTATATTGTAAGCATGCGACAATAAATCAATTTTACAATTTTTCCTTCTTTAGATAATTCAACAATTCCTGATTAAAGTCTGTGATGGAATATTGTGGGGATTTATAAGCAGCTGTGAGTTTGAGGGTTGTTTGATAATGGATGTCACATCCTAGTGCCTTGTTCTACCAAGTTTGACAATCGAGTGTTAAAAATCAATACTTTTCTTTATGTATACTACAACTCCGTCATTTTCATTATTTGTACACTCGTTATAGATTTGATGGTATCCACTCAAACTGAACAATTTCGGATCTTCTAATTGAAAATTCACAGCAAACAGGATAATGTCGCTACTGTACTCTGTAAGAACAACTCGAATTCGTTGAAATTCATTTGCATGCTTCGAATATTCATTTGCATAATTTTGAATTCTTTATGTACTACTCTCTCAAGAAAGTACCGGAAATTTTCAACTAAAACAACATTTTTACATTTAATCGTCAAAATTTATTGGGTCGCCTTCAAAATAGGCTCCATTTGCTCCAATACATCTATGCCAACGGCACTTCCAATTATCGAAACATTTTTTATAGGCGCTTTCCGGGATGGACTTTAGCTCTCGCGCCGAATTTTGTTTTATGGCTTCAATCGACTCAAAACGGGTGCCACGAAGGGGTAATTTTAGTTTTGGGAAGAGGAAAAAGTCGCAGGAAGCCAAATCCGGCGAATACGGTGGTTGCTAAAGCACGTTTGTTGAGTTTTGGCGAGAAAGTCAGTCACAATCGTAGCTCGGTGAGAAGGCGCGTTATCGTCATGCAAAATCCATGAGTTGTTCGCCCACAAATTTGGCCGCTTCTTACGGATACGCTCACGCAAACGTCTCATAACGTCTTGGTAATACTCCTTGTTTACCGTCTGACCCTCTGGAACGAATTCGTAGTGCACCACGCCACGGATATCGAAGAAAACAATGAGCATCACCTTCATTTTCGAGAAGCTTTGGCGTGGTTTTTTCGGTTTCGGCTCATGTTTTGCCACCCATTCCGATGATTGCTGGCTTGTTTGCATATCGTACACGTAGACCCAGGTCTCATCACCAGTTATAATGCGTTCCATGAATGTAGAATCGGAATTACAGCGATCCAGCATGTCTGAAGCAACCTGTTCGCGATGACGTTTTTGAAGAAAATTCAGGTCTTTCGGTACGAGTCGTGCGGCCACCTTTCTCATGCCCAAAATATCAATCAAAATCGTACGTGCGGACTCGTGGAATATTTTAAGATCATGTGCTATCTCTCTCTAGCTGGTACGACGGTTTTCCAGCACCCTTTCCTTAATTTTATCGACGTTATCTTCGATCGAAGCCGTCGATGGGCGACCACTTCACGACCGTCCTTGAAGGCTCTGTACCACTGAGTTTTCGATAGAGCATTATCACCAAAGGCCTTTTGCAACATTTTCAATGCATCGGCACACGAAAATTTATTTGCAACACAAAACTTTAAACAAATTCTTTGCTCAACGTAATCACCCATAGTAAAAATCGGCACGGCCTCTGACATCGACTGACTTAATCAGCTGTTGCAAACACACTAGTTCACAGATCCCGCTCAAGCTTGGCATAGTAATTAAGGACAGTGGTACCAACCTAGGGAAAAACCTGCCTCATTGCCCCGCCAGATTTAAATCGATAATTCCCGGTACTTTCTTGACAGAATGTATATCCATAAAATCAAAGTCTTTGATATTGTCAATGATAATAGTGCTATAATCATCATTCCGATAATGTTGTATGAAATTATCCATGTTAACTATCCTGAATGATGGTCACAAACATTCACCGAATTTTCGTCGCTCCTATCGTTATTATACACACACACACACACATATTTTTATAAAAATTATTTGAAATAACAACAACGGAAAAAAATTCTAAACTACCCTCATCATCTATAGTTTACCACCCTTATCTGTTGCAGCCTTCAACCGAACTCTTATGCCACTTATATTTCCTTTTGGTGACTTTTTTTCTTGTTCATACACTTTCTTCCCTGGGTTGCTACGTGGGGTGATGATAAATTCACTTCCTGTGTGTTTTCATTAGTGGTCAATGGACCGCGCAAAAATACTGCACCACTACTAGGATTTCCAGTTGTAGTATGTATTTCAATGTTGGTTCCCATTTGTCCACAAAGCAACACGGATTTTTTCGTGGAAGATCTACTGTCACTAATTTGGCGGCGACAGTTTATTATAAAATCTTTGGATGATGGTGATCAGGTTGATGTGATACTACTCTGTCAAGAAAGTACCGGGAATTTTCAATTAAAACAACATTTTTACATTTAATCGTCAAAATTTATTGGGTCACCTTCAAAATAGGCTCCATTTGCTCCAATAGATCTATGCCAACGGCACTTCCAATTATCGAAACATTTTTTATAGGCACTTTCCGGGATGGACTTTAGCTCTCGCGCCGAATTTTGTTTTATGGCTTCAATCGACTCCAAACGGGTGCCACGAAGGGGCAATTTTAGTTTTGGGAAGAGGAAAAAGTCGCAGGGAGCCAAATCCGGCGAATACGGTGGTTGCTGAAGCACGTTTGTTGAGTTTTTGGCGAGAAAGTCAGTCACAATCGTAGCTCGTTGAGAAGGCGCGTTATCGCTCAACGTAATCACCCATAGTAAAAATCGGCACGCACTCTGACATCGAATGACTTAATCAGCTGTTGCAAACACACTAGTTGACAGATCCCGCTCAAGCTTGGCATAGTAATTAAGGACAGTGGTACCAATCTAGGAAAAAATTTTTTTATCTGTCTCATTGCCCCGCCAGATTTAAATCGATAATTCCCGGTACTTTCTTGACAGAATGTATATATTGATTTATCGCAAGCATTCGACCCTATCGATCAGAATGTTCTCCTGGCGAAACTCTCGTCTTTCGGCTTCAGTCCAGCATATGTGAGGCTAATAAAATCACATTTACAGATTAGATTGAATTACGTTTTTTACAGTGGCTTCAGGTGATATGAGTATGAACTTTTATATGGAGTACCCCAAGGCTCGAATTTAAAACCGCTATCTATATCAATGATATCTTGGTCTCTCTCGGTTATCCGAGATCTATCTTAATATACGTAACTAGCTTTTTACCCGCGGCTTCGCCCGCAGTGGAGTCATTAAATAAGTATGAAAGATAAAGGGTAAGGGTATAATAATGGTAAAACTTCATTACTGAAGTAGCTAAATTTGACGATTTTTTGACAAACAATTGTTTTATCTTTCGTAAAAAAATTTTTTTTTTTAAATATAAAGTACCCTATGTTACTTCTAATACCTTCAAGAGTATATGTACAAAGTTTCATGATGATCGGTTCAGTAGTTTTTGCGTGAAAGCGTAACAAACAAACTTACATTCGCATTTATAATATTAGTAGGGATAAGTAGGGAAGTAGGGATAGCTTTTTACCCGCGGCTTCGCCAGCAGTGGAGTCATTAAATAAGTATGAAAGATAAAGGGTAAGGGTATAATAATAGTAATGAGTCAATATGATAACTAAATTTTATTGTTTGGCTGAGATCAACAATTTTTAAAATCTACTACAGACAGAAGTTTCAACACTTTAATATATGCTTATTGAAATGCATCAACAAATGTTAAAATATATTTCACCGTAACACAAATAAATAATTCTGAATTCTAACAATTTAAAAAAATAAAATACAAAGTATTAATTTAAGATATTTTTGTAGACAATGTTATAAGTTTTCCTGTCGCGTGCAAATATGTGAAAAATTTTTTTTTTAAATATAAAGTACCCTATGTTACTTCTAATACCTTCAAGAGTATATGTACAAAGTTTCATGATGATCGGTTCAGTAGTTTTTGCGTGAAAGCGTAACAAACAAACTTACATTCGCATTTATAATATTAAGTAGGGATTAGTAGGGATAGTAGGGATAAGTAGGGATAGTAGGGATGTAACGACAGAAGAAAGTCACAATAACTATAGAAAAATGTAACGACAGAAAAAAGTCACAATAAGTATAGAAAAATTATAAACAGTTGAAACTATATTCAATTGAATTAGATTAACTATAGAAAAATGTAACGACAGAAGAAAGTCACAATAAGTATAGAAAAATTATAAACAGTTGAAACTATATTCAATTGAATTAGATAATTTCGTTACCGCCGGTAATACAATGGGACGGTATTACAGTATTCAGGGTTGAAACTTCATGACTGTAAAACTTCATTACTGAAGTAGCTAAATTTGACGATTTTTTGACAAACAATTGTTTTATCTTTCGTAAAAAAATTTTTTTTTTTTAAATATAAAGTACCCTATGTTACTTCTAATACCTTCAAGAGTATATGTACAAAGTTTCATGATGATCGGTTCAGTAGTTTTTGCGTGAAAGCGTAACAAACAAACTTACATTCGCATTTAAAATATTAGTAGGGATAGTAGGGACTAGCTTTTTACCCGCGGCTTCGCCCGCAGTGGAGTCATTAAATAAGTATGAAAGATAAAGGGTAAGGGTATAATAATAGTAAAACTTCATTACTGAAGTAGCTAAATTTGACGATTTTTTGACAAACAATTGTTTTATCTTTCGTAAAAAAATTTTTTTTTAAATATAAAGTACCCTATGTTACTTCTAATACCTTCAAGAGTATATGTACAAAGTTTCATGATGATCGGTTCAGTAGTTTTTGCGTGAAAGCGTAACAAACAAACTTACATTCGCATTTATAATATTACTAGCTTTTTACCCGCGGCTTCGCCCGCAGTGGAGTCATTAAATAAGTATGAAAGATAAAGGGTAAGGGTATAATAATAGTAAAACTTCATTACTGAAGTAGCTAAATTTGACGATTTTTTGACAAACAATTGTTTTATCTTTCGTAAAAAAATTTTTTTTTTAAATATAAAGTACCCTATGTTACTTCTAATACCTTCAAGAGTATATGTACAAAGTTTCATGATGATCGGTTCAGTAGTTTTTGCGTGAAAGCGTAACAAACAAACTTACATTCGCATTTATAATATTAAGTAGGGATAGTAGGGAAGTAGGGATAAGTAGGGATAGGGATAGTAGGGATATAGCTTTTTACCCGCGGCTTCGCCCGCAGTGGAGTCATTAAATAAGTATGAAAGATAAAGGGTAAGGGTATAATAATAGTAAAACTTCATTACTGAAGTAGCTAAATTTGACGATTTTTTGACAAACAATTGTTTTATCTTTCGTAAAAAATTTTTTTTTTTTAAATATAAAGTACCCTTTGTTACTTCTAATACCTTCAAGAGTATATGTACAAAGTTTCATGATGATCGGTTCAGTAGTTTTTGCGTGAAAGCGTAACAAACAAACTTACATTCGCATTTATAATATTAGTAGGGATGTTTCAGATTTGATATTGCTTCAGTCCAACTTGCAGTATATCTGCGATTGGTGTTCGCTGAACAAACTAAAGTAGCATATGGAAAAGTGTTTCAAGGTCACATACACTAGAAAGTCCTCAAAGTTGGATTATACGTATCATATAGCTGACAATTGTATTGTCAATAAAAATGATAATAAAAATGAAATGACCTTGGAGTATTATTCGACTCTGCCTTCACCTTCATTTCCCATATCGAGAAAATATGTGTATTAGCCAGTAGAACTTTGGGTTTCGTACCAGAACGTAACAGAATTCGATGACCTGTCGGTACTCAGAAATTTGTACTTCGCTCTAGTCATCAGTAAGAAATATAAAAATTTGATATGGTTCCCTAACTATCAGTGTAATTTGATTCCTCTGGAACGCATTCATAGGAAGTTCTTCAAGCACGTATTGTTCAAGCAGTCTGGTACGTATCTAGAGCGTGGAGCTGATCTGCCTGGCATCATGTGTGATATGGGAATATTATTGTTGCTTGAGAGACGTGAGATTCAGTATGCCAGATTTGCTCAGAGAACTCAATGGATAAGATAAACTCACCATATTTATTGTCGAGGATTGTTATTAGCATCCTCAGGTTGTCCATGAGGATGGTCTCTACTTTCAATTTGCCAATGCTTTGTACGAATTTGCTCCAGCGGATAGCAGTGTACTGTATGTGTAAAAGTAATGAAGGACTTTGTGTGGATATGTTTGGCTAAATTTGGAATAATATTTTGTTCATTTTGTACATTTCTGTGAAATGTTTCCCAGTAATTGGGATATTCCTGTTGAGTTTAATAAAGGACTATTATTATTATTATTATTATTACCATAATAAATCTTGGATCGCCGCGAGTCGCCCGAAACGAGCTCGCTTACGATACACGAACGCCTCCACATTGACGAATATCATGGGATTCAGTTGGATTTTTATTGATTTTGCACATTTAAATTTGCCAGTGAGTACGTACCTTAAAGAGACCCAGAGCCAGATGTTGACTTTTTGTCAAAATATGTGAATAGGTTCCTTCACATTTTCTCCCAAATCCATCAGATAGGACAAATTATAAACATATTTTATTTTTCAAATGAAATGTCTTTCTTTCTTCTTAGGAATGATTGGATTTTTAGTTCAAATGAAACAAGAAGGTTTGATGCATCTACTTAATTCTTGTCTTATTTTGAAGCTTGGAGAAGGCAGTTATGTTCAGAATACGAAATCGTTCAAATATCGACCACGGCTTCATTGACACTCTGTGAAATAATTCCGGCTGTATTCTGCCAATAACTTGACAAATATTCTCTCCCTAGTGATACAAAATCTGTGGCTTCTTGACATAGACTAATGCTGTCACACAGCCCCAAAATAAAATCCAGATGTGTCAAATCACACGACCTTGGTGGCCAATTCATAAATCCTCGTGAGATGATCCTATCGTCAAAATTTTCCTCAGCAAAGTGAGCGTAGCAGTCGTATGACATGTATATTCATGTGCTCAAGCTCTAGCCATGAAGAATCCTATAGCGGTCGCTATTGATGGTTACGTCTGTCCAATCCTTATTTCGGAGGAAATAAGGTGCGATGACGCTGCCATGCCATTGACCACATCACACAGTGAGCTTTTTGGAATGAAATAGAACTTCATGTAACACTTCTGGGTTTTATCCTGCCATTTACGGCTCTTTGCTCATTAACAAAGACATTCAATAAAAAATGTGCCTCATCTGGGAACTTGATTTTTTTTTGAAAAATCAGGATCGTGTTCCAAGTGCTTGAGTCAGCAAACTATCAACGCAATATTTGATTATTTGGCTTTAGTTCTTGAGTCAACACGGCTTTATAAGGATCTAACGCCAAGATTCTCACGCAATATTTTACTCACTTCACACGTTTCGTCTTTTTTTGGTGGCTTATTTTCTTGTAAAGTTTACCTACGTTCAAACTTTTTTCACAGTGCGACGCATAACCTGCGCGGAGTACCGATAAAGGGGGCCCAATTCTCGGGCAAATAAACGTTAAGTACCCATAACTGACCAACTTCTTTGGTATTATCTTTTTGGCACTTTCAGTTGATTGAAAGGAGTCAAACGCTGCATCGTGGAACTGCACACTTTACTGAATATATAGTAGTAACATCTGGTAATAAGAAAAAATTTATTAAAAACCGAGAAATTTATATTTAAAGACCCTTTATAATTGTCACAGTATTTATCGGTTCCAAACGCCGTGACGTTTGTAACGCAATGTAATTTAATCTCCCCAGATAGCAACGGATATATTGGACTATGAAATTAGAGTACAGTATATGTGTCTTCAGTGGACGCCAGGCGGTGACAGATTCATTATCTTAGACGGAAGTTAGAGAGTTATTTCCTGATATGTCGATCCATAGAAATTTCAACAAGGTCTCAGATATGTTGATATCAGCTAGGCCCCTCTTTCGTTCGAAGAGGGGTATTTTCTTCTCATGAGGTGCTCACTCGCCGAATCAATACCATTTTGATCCGATCGTATACCTCAGTCGGTGTTGGCTTCATGATTACATCCTTGACTTCCTTAGTGTACTCTGGTGGTAAAACACCAACTGTGTGTCCGAACTTCGTTTTGTCTCCTATCACCCCTGCGCTGAAAAAACTGGGTTCTGCCATGGCGAATAGAAGTTCCGGATAGCTAGGTACAAACTCAGGAATTTTAGTGCGACTCTGTTAATTTGCATTTTAAAATTTGTTGTTGTCTTCTTGTAATAAGCCACCTTTTTGTGGGAGGTGGTTGGATGAAAAATATTACTAGATTGACTTATTAACGAATGGGGTGCCAACCAATCCTAGTCGAGCGGTCCTAGGAAGGGTACGGCATCCGCGAAAATGGAAGGTCTTTGATGTTAATAAATTTTCTCTGTGATAATGAAAATGGTAATGAAACTCAATTATGGATTTTAAGAAGTATAATGATGAAGTGTGCCAAAATGCAATAATTTTATCAGTCCTTAACTCAATAAAATTTAAATGGAGATGACACACTGAAAAATTAAGGAGAGGGCGATGCGGATCCCTCAAGCACTACGAATCATTCGAATAATTCTTAACTCTGTTTAAATTCTTCAAACATAATAATTGCGAAGAGATATGTCAACCTACTTCTTAATTTCTGGCTGTACTTTAATTAGATAATTTCAACTTGAATAATATACCAAAAGTTACCAAACTGGACACTCGCGATTTTCTACGTAAATGGAACAACCTATTTAATACGAACAATAAACGATAAAGAACGACTACCGGTACTCTTTAATTCCTTGGTCCCAGCACTATATTCAATTTCTCTAATTCTTCTGACTCAATTCTTAAATTTCAATATAATTATAATAATGCTAAATTCTGAGACAAATTCGAGCCTATCACCGTTATCTTTTCTCGACGATCTTACTAGTTTTTCCGACGTGTTAAGACCCTCTAACAAATTCTCATTTGGCCCTCTTAATACATCCCACGCGTCGGTTTTTTCCTTCTGAATTTTTGATTCGTTTTACCCCTCAAAATTGTAAACTTAGCACTTTTCGAGATTTCAGCTCTTTGTCGAGCCACTCGTGTTAATTTCGACGTCAGCTTTTTCTCTGGAAATTTCCGTTCCTAAACGCATCTGAAGAAATATGCTTACGTTTCGTACAATCAACTCTTATGAACTTTTTTATTATAATATATAGGTCAGAGTAAAATAATTTCCTTTAGAAGCCGCCGTTAGGGCGTGCCCCGAAAGCGAATTCCTAAGTTTAATATTAAGTGGTCTGGAGATTAGAACAAACAAATTAATTCTGGGGAATTGAACGTCGCGTTGAACTTGCTATTGTCCAATGAATAAATCCCTGTATCATTACAGCCCTTTCATAAATTCTAAATTTGTTGGTTAACCATATCACCTTCTCCTTTGAAAAAGTTTTGGCTATACCCTGCCGAAACTTTTCTATAAAATACAACAAAAACAATAAAATTACACAATCTTATAACTCAATGTTTGCTAAAGAAAAGAAAATTAACATTTACATTATATGGGACCTTCATATCCCAGATATACGAAACTTAAACTTCTCCAATACTTGTAATAGCATTGAGCCTAGTTACTTAATCACTGGTACAAACTTAAGCCAAAACAAAGATCGAACAAAGGCAAGTAGTTTCTTGTCAAATATTCCTGACCTATTTCTAACAAAATAAAATAATAAACCACTAATCAGTTTTTTTAATCTACATAAAACAAATAACTTTAATCCCATGCATATCAGATTTTGCACTTTGTAATCTATAATGAAACTTTAATGACTGTTACTTATTATAACTATCGATTATCACTTACTCATGTTTAATCGGATCCCAAAAATGATCATAAATAATGTTTCTGAACTAAAGCTGAGACTCCAGTCTAATTTACATGTCGACCCCCCGTACAATAGCATATTTTTTCACACCTCATAAGTCTTGTCAGCAAGGTCATCACCGAAGATGCACCGGGTGACCGCGTCACAAAGTTGACGTTTAGAGCTTCTCAGGCTACACTTCCGATATGGGTTCTGTCCGCACTTTATTATTGCGTACTAAATGGTCTCTATGTTTCGCCTATTCAAGTGTTTCTTCTTTTTTCCCCTCACGTCACTGAGCGTCTGGGAAAAATGATTTAAATAGGCACTTTACGGGTCTTAAAGTTCTTCTTCTGTCCATTGGGTTTTGGGGGGAAGAGATGGGTATAGTATCCCGCGCTAGCTCTTTCTTCTTGTGTATTGTGTCCTTCTATATCTGCGTTATCCATATTTTAACATTCGGGATAATACGTAAAATCCCAGTCCACTCATAAGCACTCCGATGTCAGAGAATCATCCCCATAACTGAAGTATGGTGTTGTATGCTTATTTATTTCGCTCGTCTTGGTTAAAAATGCTTATAGTTGAGAACCATTGTCCTGCTGTATCTAATCCGGCTACACATCTAGCGATTATAATTTCCACGACTTTTCTTTCTATGCCAAAACTGATTCTTTGATCATTAAATATTTCTTCTTGTGTTTATATTCTTGAGTTTGGTACCGATGGTACCTCCACGCCTATTTTGTCAATGAAATTGCTTCCACGAGTGACTGTGTATACCGCAGTGTGTAGCAAATTACTTCGATACAAAATATCCATACGTGTTGAATACTGATTTCTTGTCCCTGTGAAATTGTTCGTTTCATTTACGTACGCACTTTTTATGTCCGTACACTTCGCAACATCCCGTATTGATACCGCCATAATTTCTGTGTTTTCTTCCGCACAATCATACTCGATAATGGCGCCTGCGTGAGAAGCTAAGATGTCAAGTACCAGAAATGTAACACTACATATTCCTATCATGATTGGCTCCGTGTTCAGTGCTTCCCTGTCCTTGCTTTACCTTTTAAATTACACATCAACATGAAGTTACATGGTACACAAAAAAAGGTCCTAAGTTAAAATATACATGCATACACTTTAACATCATTATAAAAGTTTATTGTTCCTATTGACTACATCGTGCAATACGTTGTGCTCGCCCATTAACGACCACAACGCTAAATCTTTAGGGCTCGCATTCGGATCCCCCACTCTGTTTTCCGGGTTTCTTACCCTCTTCCTAATCAGGGAAATTTTGTGACTAAAATTCTTTTGTTCAAATATACGATGATTTCTGAACGGATCTTCATCTTTTTAGCAGAAATACAACTTTTATTCACATCACTGCATGCTTATGGTTCTCTAGGAATTGTTAATAGCATTTCTGCCTGTCGTTATGATAGGCTAACCGAGTAAGATATTACTCTCATGCACCTCTTATATGGGTATGTTATACTATTCATCGGGTTTACTACCTATTATTGTCCATGTCCCAGGATAAGGACTCTCTTCAGGTGACGGCCCTCCGGGTCAGTTAGCACCTGGAATCTACATATGGTCAGGAGTCGATTTATTTCTCCTGGCAGGACTGTCTTAGCCGTTCCCGCTGTTACCTGTTGACTTGCTATTCGATAATAAGCCCATCTGCCCAATCGATCTGGGGGTCGTCTATTCCGAGATGATCTTCTTAAATTTTCCTCTGGTTCTATCGCTTCTTCCTCAATTTCGCCATCTTTCGGTTCCTCATCCTCGCTAATTTGCGACTCCGCACTCGATAGTCCTCGGCGACTCCTATCCACTGTAGAATTATTAAGTAATGCGGCAAATCTGTCTCCTCCGCGTCGCTTTTCGGTTCTGAGTCGCGGTCGTCAAAGAGTATCTTTGAACTTTCTCTCTCGTCCTCTGAGACATTCTCCTCTATCCACGATTTGTACCTCTTCAACCTATTCATATTAACTACTTGTTCATCTCTACCTCCACTTTTTCTGATTTTACAGGTCACCGGACCAAGCATTTCCATAATCCTATAGGACCTACTCATAGTTTTATTAATTTTTTCGATAGTCCCTTTTCCGTTGTAATTTCTGTCTGGTGGACCAATCCCCCGGACTAAAGTTAGAATAACTGGTTTCCTCATTAAATGTCCTTACTCCCGCTGCTTTTGTTCTTTCCATATTCTCGTATAACTTTTTTGACACGGCTTTTGTTACATTCTGCCACTTTAGTAAAGTTACTTCCCCCTTAGAAATATTAGTTACTCGTATCCAAATCCTATCAGCATTTTCCACTACACAATTAGCAACCAGTGCCTGACCATTTATAAGCTCGTTCGCTTCGCATACTATAAATTTTCCTTCTATTTCCGATTTCAATTTCACCTGTATTAACGCTTCTCTACGCGCCGGAATCTTAACTTTTCGTTCCGAGATAACATATGTTTCCCAGTTATACTGTGGATTTCCTATGAACTCCCGTACCGTACGTATCGGATCATGTTTCGCCCGCTGGCATTCTTGTGTTTATATATCCCGATTTTTCTCCTGTGATCTTCAACTTCTGCATAGTACATTTTCCTTCGATTTCTCCGTTTACCACATGATTTCGGATGTCTTTTCCGGTAATTACTTCCTCGTTATGTGATCGATCAATACGATCTACCGTATGTGAGAATTTATTCTCAAATTTACGTTTCTTCGCCTTCCTATTTATTCCTACGGGTTGACTAATTACGCCAAATTTTTCCAACTTAGCCATGGTAACATTTCGCTCCTGGGCGCCTGGTATCTTTTTCGAAATTTTCCTTATATTTTTAGAATCACTCCCTTTTTCTTCTGAATTATCGTAAATTAACCTAAAGATCGTCCCCTCTATTGTTACAGCTGACCCGTGTACATAGTCAATATGGGCTTGACAGCTTTAAAGAAAATCTCTACCTATTATTACTTCCACGTTTCTTAGTGAGTTGTCGTAGCATACAACAGCATCCCACGGAATGTACCATTCACCGTTTTCGGGACCCATCGAAATACACGCTGTCCCCCAAGTGGGCAACGGGTGTCCTGTCACACTCGTTAATGGAAACCTATTCGTTTCTTCCGTGTTAATTTCCTCTTTAGGAACCATTCCATTTTTAATTAATGTCGCCGCCGCACCGGTGTCTACTAAACGATTATATATTACCTCATTAACCCTCATCCTGATTAACTGCGGTACCTCCTTTATTCCTCCTGCATTAATCTCCGGAACTACAATCCGATTCTTTGTTGCCCTATGTACACGTTCTTGACTTCTATCATACTTCTGTCGTCTTACTGTTGAGCGGCCTCCATCCAGACAGAAGGATTTTGGTCATTGTCGTTTAAAGAATGGTTCGACTCTTCTCGCTGCACAACCATTCCCGTGTTTCGTCCTCCTCTTCCAAATCTTGTTCCTTCTGTGAATCCGGCCTGTCTATTTCCTCTAGCTCTTTGATCGGATGCATTTCCACGCAATCCTAACCCTTGATCAGTTCCTCGTTCATTATTTGCAGTTTCTACTTTCAGTAGACAGTTTTACTCCATAACCTCTCTGATTGCAGAGACGGTACGTTTCTCCTTTCGAGGTCCCTGACCTCCTTCCCCTGCAGTTCCGTGCAATATGGCCCAACTTGCCACACGAAAAACATTCCGTTTTCCTTGGTGTCCACTCAGGTCTCGAATTCCACTTGCTTCGACAATCCTTTATAAAATGGCCGTATTTACCGCAACCGTGACACTGATTGTCCGGTGCTATCACCGATATTCTAATGTCTGGTCTCCCTTGCGCCATCATCCTGGTAGTTTCCTGCACTCTTACAATTTATTCCGCTTTTTCCAAATCTAATTTATCTTCTCTCAACAACAAGATTCCTGTGTACTTCATTAAATCCTTCCGCAGTCTGATTTTGAATTGATTCATAATCAAATCCTTGTTTTTCTTTCTGATTCCAACTTCTTCATCTGCAGCGGCTCCATCCAAATCCTCTTTTAATAATCTTACTCCGATCGTCATCGCGTACGAAAAGATGAAACATCTTCATCCGGTCTTCATTATTAATTATTTCAATAATTTCAATGTATCCTCTTCCGACCATCCATCTAATTTTGCTCTCAACTCTAGCTTATCAAAATACCTAGCGCTATCTTTTGCACTGATATTTTCTACCGTACTAGCGATCATACCTAATGAATACATCGGAATACCTGCCTCGAAAGAATTTACTACGGGATTTCCACCTGCTACTGCGTTGCTACTGGAACCTGCATTGTTAATGGTATTCGTGTTAGTAAATATGGAAGGGGTAGTTGACATATTGACTTATAACTCTGATTATCTCTTCCAAACAATAAACGAGCAATTAAAACACACAAATAATAACCTTGTCTATACTGCTGTTCAGCTGCTATGACCCTATACCTGAAATCCTATCTCTAACACCGCATGAATTCCTTATCTTGTTGAATTACCACAACATAATGTGCTGATAAAATATATTATCCAAAATATTCAGAAGTTATTAAAAATAAGAGAAAATAAACTGTTTCTGGAAACTGCATCACCATATTTTTTCAATCTGTATATACAAAACAATTCTTCTGTTGCTATGAATTAAGTTTATTGTCAATTTTATAAGTAATCTTGGAACAATAATTACGTGAATATATCTTTATTTTATCAATAAGGGCATATCCATTTTTTGTGTTATGCTCGCGTAACTTATTCTACTAGTTAGAAATCTGAAGATAAAATTCTGTGATACGAGTTATCCTGAAATTGCACGAGATTCAAGTGTTTTGCACTAAAAATTTTATCACTTCAATAAAAGTATAAATAAACACTGCACAATTTATATCAATTATCGTTTTATTTTGTCAGGTTCCATTGTAACATCACTACAAGCTACCGATGCAGATATGGGCGATAACTCCTTAGTAGAATATTCTATACAGAAAGGAAGCGAATCGGATTTTACAATCGATAATTCAACGGGACTGGTTATAGTAGCATCCAAGTTAGATTACGATAGGAAGAATATTTACCACATTGAAGTCCTAGCAACAGACCATGGCGAGCCAATGTTGTCTGGTTCAACCACGTTAACAATCAATATCATCAATACAAATGACAAAAATCCCTATTTCTTTCCAGCTACTCAGAGGGCAGAGGTAAGTATAGAAGATGCTTTTCGGTTATATGAATAAGAATACGAGGATAATGTTTAGATAATGGAAGATGCAACGATAGGTACTATTGTACACACCTTGACAGCCAGAGATCCAGATGTAAATTCAACAGATGCTTTCCAATACGAATCCATCGAACCAACTACTGCTTTGGATAAATACGGTAACCAAGTTCTCTTCAACGACGTTTATAGGGATTTCTTCTATGTTGATAAATATAATGGACAAGTCAAAGTCAAAAATGTACTTCGAAGGAATGTGGCTTCTACTGTAAGACTGACTGTACGAGTAACTGATGTAACTGCTTCAACGCTGCAACAAGGTGACGGTAAGAGTTTTTAAAGTGATACATGATAATGATATTATCCTGATATGCCTAGATCTTCTGTGGAGATTCCTCAAAAGCTTCATAAGCAATAGAGTTGAGAATCCAATTGTGTTCTGGATACATTCTGATATTTGGCAGTATGTTAATAAACAGTTTTAGTAAAAGGAGATCTAAATATATTATAAATAAAGTTTAAAAATATAATAATATAATAATAATATATATATATATATATATATATATATATATATATATATATATATATATATATATAACACCGCAATTAACTCTGCAAAAAAAAAGGTTTTAGGATATTCGATATTGAAGAATTTGTAAAACACTTTTATATCATCCAAGCTTTTGGTAAACTTCATTACCTTTGTCAAGGATCTGCAATTAAAAGAAATTAACATTAATATAACGAAAGAATAAAGCTACCAAAATAAAATACATATAGCGTGATTGGTTCCTTGTGTTGTTCAAATAATACAGACTGATGATATGTTCTGTTGAGTTTAGTCTTACTCTCACTAAGACAAATGATTTCAACTTTCCTACACCTTAAATCACTGATAAAGTTCTCCATATAAAATTATTTTCTCTCCACAACTTCATTCACTCTAGCTAAAAGTTACGTCTTAACTTAAATGATTTTTAAAGCGGTATCATATTCACCGAAAATGATCATTGAAGTGTCAGTTTCATAGAATTGACATTCTTACTCTTCTCTGATTACATCTGGTGTCGTTAAGCCACGAAGTGGCGGATTCGATCTCTTTGATAGCTCGATTAAATAAGAACATTTAGACATTTAGAACATTTTATCTGTCTGTATTATTTGAACAACACAAGGAACCAAATGAACTGTTTTTGCTGAGTATATTCTATTATTGTTTTATCTACCTTTATTGGTTTCCTTATTCTTTCATTTCCCACCTTATCCATTCGCGATACTCTTGCTGATCTTCGCCAATGGTCGATTTCAAGAGCTAGGAGTCTTTTTTCAATGCTTTTTGTTAACTGCCAAGTTTCACTTCCATATAGGACGATGCTCTTGAATACCGAGGAATAAATACAGTGTTCCTTTTCAGCTGATATACTTTTGGACCATAGTATCGAGTGTAAATGTCTAATAGTTGTTTTTCCCTTGCTTACTCTGCTCTCTATTTCGTTTTGTGTTTTTCCATCTGCTGTTATTTTCGAACCTGAATAGATTTATTCATCGCAGGCGTCTATTTCAATATCGTCATTCTCCATCAACTTTTCCTTCTCACCACCAACACATATATTTTGTTTTTCTCAGGTTTACTGTAAGACCCCAATTCTGGTATTCTTCAAAAAGTCTTCTTGACATGAACTCCAGATCTTCCTCATCTTGTGCAATCACAATCTGATCATCCGCCAAGTGAAGTGTGTAAAGCGTTTTTTCATCGGTTTGCTCAATTACCATTCCCCGGCAAGATCTTCTCCATCTCTTCAACATCTTATTTAGATATATTTTAAAGAGAGTGGGAGCCAAACAACATCCTTGTCTGAGACTTTTCGTACCTGTAAAGGTTGCAGAGAAAAAGTTTCCCAATTTTACTCTTGAATACGATTGTTCATACAATTTTTTAATTGCACTGATCGACTTACTGTTGATTGGGACATCTCTAATACCTGCCAAAGTTTTTTTATCGGAACTGATTGTTGTTCAATATCATGGGGATCGAAATCATCTTCGATTATACTTCTCAGTATCTTCCCATAGAGTCTACTGAAGATACTCGTCACTGAAATGCATCTGTAGTTTTGGCACTCACTTTTAACTCCATTTTTTGGATTGGTGTGATCCATGCTTCCCCTTACAAACTTCCGGTATAGCCGCACCATTTATAAACTTCTCAGAAAGACGGTGTAACATTTTTATAAGATTTTTTGTGCCGTTTTTCATCAACTCTGATGGGATTCCTTCAGGTCCTGCAGCTTTTTTATTTTTCATTAATGCTTACAAACCATTTCCTCACTGACCTAGATATGTTGTCCCTGAATCAGGTAATTGGTTGGTGACTGTGTTAAGTATTGTTGTCTGTCTTCTTTCAGTTCTTTCTTATAGTATTCTTTCCATCTTTTCAGTTTGATAGGGTTAAAATTGACCTTGTTTGAGCTTTCTTTCCTCAGTTCTTCGATCAGTTTCCATGAAAAATAAATAGTTATTAATATTCCAATAAAATATGCATGCGTATATTCATCAAGAAATTAAGTTGAATTTAGTGGGAAATAATTCAACTCTGAAATACGTCTCCTATACTAACGGATCTGATAAAAGATCATGTAGGTGGGTTAGTTAATGTTCAATCAATCATTTCGAATAAAACTATGGTAGTATCCTGTGCAGTTAGAAATGAAATGTAAAAACTAAATACTATTATTACCTATGGAAAATTAATACACTAAAAAGAGATAATAATAAAACGTCATACAATCTAATGGCTGCTCAAACCAAAAGGAAAATTAGACAATGTGGAAACACCAGCTAATAATAATCAAAACAAAACTATTGTAGTTGTCCGATAAAATAATGAGGAATCAAATGGGAAAATAAAACGATGAAAGGAACTGGAGTAGATTTTACACTCCTGTCTTGAAAGGCTAACACTGAGGGAAATATATAGCTGTTTCCCTTCAGCAGGACAGCTGTAGTAAAGCTCTAAAACTTTGCATGAGAATTGGTAAAGATGATAGATTCATTTAAATTCAATATATTTATATAATGAAAATTCAAACCGATGTACAAAATAAAATAAAAAATGTGGTTATTAATTAGGGGATGATCAATATTTCATTACTTCACCAGTTTTCTTCATACTTTCCAAAATCTTCTCAGATGATAAAGGAGTTTTCACTTTTGCCTTCTGCTTAGTTAAATTGACTATAAAATCCTGCATTTCCTTTTCTTCGCTTTTCCAGAACTCTCTACAGTTCCATAACATCCTTCACCAGTAATTTTGACATTATATTCGTGCACATACTGTCGGCTGTCATATCAATAACACCGCTTTAAAAACAAAAAAGATGATTAAAATTGATAGTATACGCAATTTGAATATTGGTGCAATATTCAATGCAAAAAATTCGAGCCCTATATACAAAGTATATGGGACTCTACAGGGGGATATCTAAATTAACTACCTTCACCAATAACAATATTACTAGAAATTTCCGCTTCCAACCGATAACCTGAAACGAGGTAGATGAAGCGATCTTATGTTGGGTGTCTGTCATGGGGGTGATCAATTTGACTCTAATGAATCTTGTGTGCGGCGCTTGTATCTTTTGAACTGAAAACAGAACGGACGTCTCTCTACACCGTGTTTCAAATCCCATCGAGACCTGTACGGAAGCTCTGAGATTCAAAAAATGAAACCCGACTGGTGTGACCATATGGGGATTTGTTGATGTTTTTAGCGGTTATTAAACCTCTGAAATATGCCTATAGAAATATCCTGGTAAACTATTATTTTGTGATTGAAACAAATTGTAGAAATTACTATGTTTTACTACCAAAAAATATATATTACACATTTTCTTGTGACTCGAGTTTCGGGAAATGAACTATCCCATCATCAGACAACTGAAGACCTAACAGTGGTACAGTGGTATTCAAACAAAAGTGATAAATCTTTTGAATATTTCAACAGATTCTCGCATTTAACGAAAAGGACCCTACTCCAAACATACACAAATCAGGAGTTTATGAGTTATCTTGTTTTACATGCAATAATAAATATATAGGACAAACAGGACGTTCCTTAAAGACGAGGTTCAACGAACATAAAATAAGTTTCAGGAAAAATAAACAAAATTCTACTTTTGCCACTCATTGTCTAGAAAACGGTCATTACTTTTCCACAATAGCTAATCTTAAAATTTTACATGTAGAATCAAAAGGGACAAACTCGATTATCTAGAATCTGTTGAAATTTTCAAATTAGTTCACAATAACAATAATGTAAAAATAATGTACGGAGCTATGTGAATCGAAAATATTTGAGATATTTAAAAAGTAACATCTGTAAAACCTTTTTCAACGAACATAAAATGAATTTAATGAAAAGTAAACAAAAATTCAACTTTTGCCACTCATTCTTTAGAAAACAGTAATTCCTTTCGACAAAAGAAAATCTTAAGAAAATTGAACATGTAAATTCAAAAGAAAAGAAACTTAATTATTGAAATTTTCAAATTCGTTCACAATAACAATAATGTAAAAAATAATGGATGACTGTATGGAGCTTTGTAAATCCAAATATTTGAGATATACAACAAAATGATGTGAAAATAATGAATGACTGTACGGAGCTATGTAACCCCAAAAATTATTTGGGATATTTAAATGGGTACCATCTGTTTAACAACCTTCTTTGTCGATTGCCGACATTCCGATATCTGTTAGAAGGCCCCTCTTTTTTAACGCGGTTTTTAATCACGTTCCGATTGTAAACCTCTGTACCACTATTAGGTGTTACCGAGAATCTGCTGAAATATTCAAAATATTTATCACTTTTGTTTAAATACCACTGTTAGGTCTTAAGTTGTCTGATGATGGGATAGTTCATTTCCCGAAACTCGAGTCACAAGAGAATGTGTAATATATATTTTTTGGTAGTAAAACATAGTAATTTCTACAATTTGTTTTAATTATGATCAACTGTATCAATAATAAATAAATAAAAATAAAAATAAATCTATGCAATAAGAATAATAATAGTGATAATAATAACGTCTTTATTAGGTGAAAGTTTAGCTTCATAGGTATTCTTACACATTCGCCCATAAAATTATCTACCTTAATTTACCAGAAATAAATTCTACAGTTCATGCAATAAACCAAAAACAGAACATGTATTCACTATGAGAAAGTAGAAACCTGGCTTGGCAGAATTTAGTATTTCAAATCGAAAGCTGTTCACGGATTTGAGTGTGACGCTATTTTTAATACAATTATAATATTTAGGGCTTGGTAAGAAAATGAACATTTGTGTTGTGTCGGAGAATACCAATAATGAACTGATATCTCAAATTCACCTAGAAGGTGTCATGTCTGAAGTTTATTTTTGCGAACAAATATGGAAGTTGTTTTATGATGAAAAAACTTAAGTGCAATCTCCTACGATTTTCATATCACTCCACCCTAACGAGTTTCTATAGCGTGAAGTAGCAACACATCTCTTCAAATCAAGCACCATATGGTAAGAAGAATTCTGAACAGATTGTATATGCGATGAATCGAAATTATCCAGAATCGCAGTAATTGAAACACGATAAAACAAGTTGATACGGAAATGGTGGTGGAAAATATAAAAGCCCTACAATAGGGTAGATTCTGCTGATCAGAAGGGATATATGTAGAGCTTATCAAGAACAGTAAAAAATTGAATGTTAGTGGCTTTCACTTGGTGTAAATCCATATCAAATGAAATGAAAACAATAATTGTTTATTTTACACTTTTATTGAGTAACTGATGACGCGTTTCGTAAACATTGTAACTTCTTTAGATCATACAGACTATTGATTTCTAAACAAACTGTCTTGCATTCAAATACATTTTTCAACTTATTATCAAGTATTTGAACGAAACGGGGAAAATTTTTGAAGTTACAAAACTATTACTCTATTATTAAATGTAATTAATCATTTATTATAAGATGTTTCTTATCTCATCAATTACCACCTAACGTAATTAAGATACCATTGTGCCCCACTTAAGATATGAGCAAAATCCCGACCGTTGAAATTCCAAGTATCATACTAATGCCCAATAAAGTTATTAACATAAAATTGCCAAGAATTCGGTAACTTAAACAGATTAAGTAAAGGGGAATTATTTAAATATAATTAAATATATAATTGATCATTTATCGTTTCCCAATAATTCAATTGTAAACTTTTATCTACTTCATGTATGATCCTAATTTCCTGGTCGAAAATGTGATTTTCGGATAATAAATGATTAGCATAGTTTGAACTATTCTTATTGTGCAAGAAACTATGTAAATATTCTTTAATTCTTGTAGTGAAACATCTACTAGGTCTACCTATATACACCTTATCACAACTACCGCAATTCAGTTGATAAACACCCGATTTCTTTTTTTCTTTTTATTTTTGTTATATTGTTTTTGATGAACTTTGCTGAATTATTTTGTGTTCTAAAGAAATATTAAATTGTTGCTTCTGTAGTAAATTTTTTCATATTATGGCTTATGGTTACCAAAATATGTTAGGCTTACTGAATTGTTTCAGCCGTTACTATTTGGTAGTTGATCATAATTACAACAAATTGTAGAAATTACTGTTTTACTACCAATAAAAATATATATTACACATTTTCTTGTGACTCGAGTTTCGGGAAATGAACTATCACATCATCAGACAACTGGAGACCTAACAGTGGTACAGAGGTATTTAAACAAAAGTGATAAAACCTAGAGTAAAAAAGAGGGGGTTCCAACAGATATCCGAATATCGGCAATCGACAAATAAGGTTGTTAAAACAGATGGTACTTATTAAATTTTTGGACTTGCATAGCTCCGTACAGTCATTCATTATTTTTACATTATTTTGTTGTATTTCTCAAATATTTGGATTTACATAGCTCCGTACAGTGTACAGTAAAAAATAATGAATGACTGTACGGATCTATGTAAATCCAATATTTGAGATATACAACAAAATATTTGTAAAAATAATGAATGACTGTACGGAGCTATGTAAACGCAAAAATTTAATAAGTACCATCTGTTTTAACAACCTTCTTTGTCGATTACCGACATTCCGATATCTGTTAGAACCCCACATTTTTTACTCTAGGTTTTATCACTTTTGTTTAAATACCTCTGTACCACTGTTAGGTCTTCAGTTGTCTGATGATGGGATAGTTCATTTCCCGAAACTCTAGTCACAAGAAAATGTGTAATATATCCTTTTATTGGTAGTAAGACATAGTAATTTCTACAATTTGTTTTAATTATGTTAGGCTATTGTATTTTTTGTTATTTTCTTTTGTTTTTGGAAAAATTAAATCAGTTGCTTTATCCAATGGTAAACATGAATTTGCTATATACCGTAAACTAAGATATAGAGATATAATTCTTCTCATTACCCATATAATCATAAATTAGCCGCGTTCCATTGTATTATACATAGACTTATTAGTATACCATTATCAAATGAAAACTTTGAGAAAGAATTAAATATCATAAAACAAATCGCAATTAATAATGACTATGCACCTGAGTTAATAATGAAATTGTTGAAGAAAAAACAATTAGATAAACCAACTGATTTAATTTTTCCAAAAACAAATGAAAATAATAAAAAATACTACAGTCTTACATATTTTGGTAAAATAAGCCATAATATTGAGAATTAACTACAGAAGCAACAATTTAATATTTCATTGAGAACACAAAATTATTTAGAAAAATTCATCAAAAACAATGAATACATATATATATATATATATATATATATATATATATATAATAAATATATAAAATAATATAATATATATATATAAATATTTTTTTATTATTTTTCACAATTTTAATTAACTTCTTTTTTGTAACATTCTAAGACAAAAGTAATATATAGATTAGGTTGTGCAGATAGTCGGCTATGTCCAAAGTTGTATGGCAACACTATTTGGCAAATATTGTTAATTGTCAACTGGTATACAATTTATGAAATAATGTCGCAACTAGGAAAAAAACAGGTAGAATATTTGTATAGAAAAGGTTTTCGAAACGTTCAAAAATCAGTGCAATTGACTGAACTGGGAAAAGGTACTGTATATGAGACACTAAAGAGGATAAAAATGTCATGGATATGAGGCATAGAACAGTTTCAGGAAGACCGTGTAATATTAAAGGAAACAATTTGAATGCTTTATTGACCTTGGGACGACACAATCCGCGCCTGGGGTTTCGCGGAATGTCTGTATGGACAGAAACCGTCCGTATGTCACTGAAAGACAAGGCTACATACCAAGGAAACCAAAAAATCCCTATAATGACACCTTTACGAAAGGAACGAAGGATATAATTTTGTCAACGGTTTTATTATATCTGATGAATGTTGTTTTCAACGTTGTGGAAATCACTTAAAAATCCTATCAAAATATCCTGTTACCGTTCGAATTTCCCACCAAAATAATGGTTTGGGGAGCAATATCTCAGCGTGTTGCCTCTCTGTATAGTTGATGGTACCATTAATAGTGAAAAGTATTGTGGCATTCTAAACGGTTTTCTCCTTGAAACGGCGCATGCTTTATATCCACAGGGGTGGTGTTTTCAGAAGGATAATGCAAGATGCTATACTTCGGCCTATACTCAAGCTTGGATGTAAGTGACAACCATTTCATGGCCAGCAGCTTCACCAGATCTTAGTCCCATTGAAAACATATGGGGACTAATGAAGATTGAAGTTGAACGAGCAGCGCCACGAAATAAAGATGATTTAGTTCAGGCAGTTTTACAGTCCTGGACTACCATCTCCGAAATTTATGGAAGTGATCTAATTTCGGTTGTACCTCGACGTTTAGTCAAGTGTTTACAGTTAAATGGAGGATGCTTGAGTAAATAATATGAATATTTTGTTATAATTTATTGATTCATGAATTACAAATATATATTAAATAATTACAATTGAGCTTTGTTTTTTCCGGATACTTTCTAGACTCTGGTGTAGTTTCTATATGTCATAAAAACATATATATATATATATATATATATATATATATATATATATATATATATATATGTTTTTATAACATATAGAAACTACACCATATATATATATATATATATATATATATATATATTTTATGACTACACCAGAGTCTAGAAAGTATCCACAAGTTTCCATATTTTCGAGCTCCACCGTTGAGAAACTGAGGCAATGTTTTTTAACTGGAAGAAATCAGGCAATTACGAAGAAATACTTTTTTTTGTCGGATTGAATGAATTTAAATTAAAATACCTATACGTATATATTTCAGGACTTCTCATCATCACTATTGGCGATGTTAACGACTCTCCTCCCACCTTTCTACCGCCATGGACAGTAGAAAACCCAGTTTATAATTTGGAATTAGAAGAAGAGCAACCCTTAGAAACAATTGTAGCGACATACAAGGCTATCGACGAGGACTCCGATATCTCCAGCTATGCGATAATACCTTCTAATCCGCATTTCGAAATTAACCCTTCTACCGGCGTTATAACTATAAAGAAAATTTTAGATTATGAACAGGTCCAATCTATGAATTTCACAATTTTTGCTTTCGACTCGGGAATACCTCAACTGAACACTTCTGCAACGATCTTACTACAAATCAAGAATTTAAATGATAACAGTCCGCAGTTCGAATTGAATGATTATAATATAACAGTTGAAGAAAATTCGCCGAATGGTACTGAGATTTTAACTGTGAAAGCAACAGATTTGGATAAAGGAGTGTATGGTGAAATAACTTACGAATTAGTCGGTGAACACAGTAAACATTTTAAAATATCTCGGAAAAGTGGGGTGATTTCGATTGCTAATTCACAGTTTTTGGACCATGAAGTGATCAATAATACAGTTATAGAAGTGGTAGCGAGTGATGGTGGCCATGGTGTATCAAAAAGATCGGTTGCTGTTCCCATCAACGTTAATATAAAAGATGTGAACGATAACAGTCCTGTTTTCAATCAAACTGAATATAATGTGGAAATAATGGAAAATGTCAGGTTGAATCCGCCGAAACCGCTCATTCAAGTAAATGCAACTGACAAAGATTCCGGATTAAATGGGAATATCCATTATTCTATTATCAGTGGAAATGAACATGGTAAGTAGATTTCAGGCTGTCGCTGTAAGTAGTATTAGAAATATATATTTGCATCTGGAGAAGTTGTTAGTTTTATTACTGATATGATATGCATTCTGAAAAAGATACGTTTTTGTTGCTGCTTCGGTTCAATCTCAGAAGACAACTAAGAAAGCAAAAAAATACTTGGGTGGTTAAATTTAACAATTGGGAGAACAACATAGAAATTTTTCCCATACGATATTTCCATTTAGAATGTCAGTTATACACATTTATTTTCGAACAATATCTTTTTCATATATTTGAATAAGTCTTGATGATAAAAGTGTTCATTTTCTTTACAATATTTGTTAGCAAACAATTTGGTCTTGCTGATTCCATAAAAATTCATTTCACCTTATATTCGATTCTGTTGAATAAAAAATAAATTTCAGCAGAATATATTGGGATATTCTAAATTTATTAAAATTTTCAGAAGATTTTACTGATTTTTCCCATTCAGGCACTTGATATTTCCATTCGAGCGTGAAAACCATTTTGTAAATACCACGTCTGTATGGATTATTTTTTTCAAGAGCTGTGACAATAAACGATTGAATTGAATTGGACATTCAAAAATATTTTTTATCAAAATCGGCAACATGGAAAAATATCGACGAAATGATTTTGTATCAAATTACTTGATAACTAACTCTGATAATTTATGTTAGTTGGTTTTCAGATATATTTTTACTGGGCATTGAAACTGGCATTCTTTACCCTCATAAATCATTAGTTGGTCAAATACGGGAGTTCCACTTAGCGGTAGAGGCAAGAGATGAGGCTGGAAATGGTAAAAATTACGATAGAGCTGTAATTCATATCCAAGTTTTGAATGTGAATGATCACAAACCGATTTTTGTCATGCCAGCTCTTGACAATGCAACTGTAGAAATAACCGAGGTGAGATGAAAGCATCAATCTATTTTGATCTGATAACAAATTTTTCAAGATATTCTTTCTATATAGGTTGTTGCGTAAACCTACGTCGACCAGATACTAAGGTTCGTTCACATCTAATCAGGATATCGAAATTTGTCATTAAAATTGTCTTGGTTTTCGCGATATTGACAGTTTTATGCAATTTGTAAAAATCTTTATCCTGCTATTTAATTAACGTATCAAACATAATCAAAGAAAGCTATGCATGCTCACAAAAACCAAATAATTCTCACTTTTCAATTTTGTCACCCAAATTTTATCATATATGGTATGAAAAACTAATTAACCTGGCATATTAGTCAAGAGAATATCCTTAATAAGTTTTTTTATTTCTATAACATTTAAGTCTTTACTCAGTAAAAAAATATATTAAAATTGTAATGAGAACTGCTCATTTTGAAAGTTTGCTTCGCAATCTGGTAACATATCACTTGATAAGTTTTCGGTTTGTTGAAGGAAACCACTCTTTTTGTTCAAATTAGATTTTAATTATCAAAATAGTCTCATTCAAGAGATAGAGCGTAACTATATCCTCTTGATACTTTTTTTGCAGAACAATTTTCTTTGGCCTCAAAAAAAGCGTTATTCTCCTCATTCGAGGCAAATCTCTTTTTAGAAAACATTTTTGTTAGGCCTGCGAACAGGTAAAAGCCACTGGGGACCAAATCTAGAGAATAAATTGGGTCTGAAAGCAATTCGGAATGTAACTAGTGCCGTTTTGTTATCGTTAAATTGTGGAAATTATTTTATTTTATTCAATTAAAATGAACTTCCATTAAGTAAGGATCGATTCTATTGAATTTTTGATACCAAAAATCCTTTTTGTTCCAGTTAAACAGCTTCAAACAGCTCTCGGTAACCATAAGCTAGTTGTTATTTTCAGTCCACAGTTAGCAAACGCGAAACTAACTTTTCGAAGCTGATATTAACCAGCTTTTATTCTCATAAACAAATTTTCATTTAAAATAAAACCTATACCTTTCTTTGATATCTTTTGAATTTTAATATTTTCCGGCGTAACAACCTCTTTTGGGAGTGATATATTATCGCTGTTCATACGACCACGTCTAACTAATCGTAAATAATAAATAATGGTCGATTTTCCTGGTGCACAATCTCAAATCCCAATAATTAAGCCAAGCTCTAGTTTCAACGATATTTTCTCCCATCAAAAGCAATAATTTATCAACACAAAAATTTTTATTTTGAAAATCACAAAAGTTCTTGCACTACAACCACGGTATCTTTTTAAACAAATAGTGTAATAAGCCACCTCTTTGTGGGAGGTGGTTGGATGTTAAATATTACTAGATTGACTTAATTACGAATGGGGTGCGAACCAATCCTAGTCGAGCGGTCCTAGGAAATGTACGGCCTTCGCGAAAATGATGTCTTTGATGTTAATAACTTTTCTCTGTGTTCATGAAAATGGTAATGAAACTCAATTATGGATTTTAAGAAGTATAATGATAAAGTGTGCCAAAATACAATAATTTTATCAATCCTAAACCCAATAAAATTTAAATAAAGATGACACACTGAATAATTAAGAAGAGGGCGATGCAGATCCCTCGAGCACTACGAATCAATTATATAACTCTTAATTCTGTTTAAACTCCTCAAACATAATAATTACGAACCTACTTCTCAATTTCTGACTCTACTTCAATTAAATGATTTCAACCTGAATAATATACCATAATTTTCGGATACTTCATACCCCTAGACTACAAGACCATAGATTCAAAACACGCGATTTTCTACAAGAAACGACCTATTTAACATGAACATCAAACGATGAAGAACGACTACCGGTACTCTTTAATTCCTTGGTCGCGGAACTTAGCACTATATTCAATTTTTTCAATTCTTCTGACTCAATTCTTAAACTTCAAAATAATTATGATAATGCTAAATTCTGAGATCAATTCGAGCCTCGCACTGCGATCTTTTCTCAAAGATCTTACTAGTTTCTCCGACGTGTCAAGACTCCCTAACAAACTCCAATTCGGCCCTTTCAATACCTCGTACGCGTCGGTTTTCTCCTTCCAAATTTTTTGTTTGATCCGTTCAGCCGCTCGAAATTGCAACCAAGCACTTTTTCGAGCTACACGTGTCCATTTCGACGTCAGCGTGTTTCTTTGGAAAATTTCCGTTCCTGAACACATGTGAAGGAATTTGTTTACGTTTCGTACAATTAGCTCTTATGAACTTTTTAATGTGTAGTTTGTTATTATATTATAATATATAGGTCAGAGTAAAATAATTTCCTTTAGAAGCCGCCATTCTGGCGTGCCTCGACAGCGAATTCCTAAGTTTACCATTAAGTGGTCTGGAGATTAAAATAAACAAATTAATCCTCAGTAATTGAACCTCGCGTTGAATTTGCTTTTGTCCAATGAATTAATCCCTGTATCATTACAGTCCTTTCATGAATTCTAAACCTTGTTGGTTTACCACAATAGCATATCGTCAGAACATTTCTAAAGCTTTCTTCTGAAGGTTCTTTTTTCTAATAAAAATGAATTTTGTTTTTCTAGCGCCATCCGTGCGTCAGATCGAAAACTTATCAGCCTACCTTATAGACGCATGTATGCGAGCAAGGTTCGGTCAGTACACTTTGCTACTCTATTTGCTGTGTTCCGAATTTTTATTGTTCTTATAATAACCGTAACTCATAAAAATGAATTTTGTTTTTCTAGCGCCATCCGTGCGTCAGATCGAAAACTTATCAGCCCACCTTATAGACGCATGTATGCGAGCAAGGTTCGGTCAGTACACTTTGCTACTCTATTTGCTGTGTTCCGAATTTTTATTGTTCTTATAATAACCGTAACTTGGAATTCTATTGGACACAGTGTGGTGCAATATCTTCTAGTATGCAATAGACTCTACAAGAATATGTTCATATATATACAACATTCGTGTATAAAATAGACGCATTGGTTGTGCTACAACTTAATTTTACTGCAAAGGATCTGAATGCTGTGTGGCATCCTGATCATCGAGTATTCACAAATATTTATTGCAGAAAGTCAAAATGCACGGCTCCTTTGAAATACGCAGAAATTCAAACCGTGAAAAGTATCCGTACTTTTCAATAAACCAACTCCCTAATCTTTAGAAGAATAATCCTTAGTTACAGCCATCCTTTGGAATCCACATCAATCATCGGATTAATGTGGATAACTGCCCAGCGCTCTATAACCGCCCAGCACTCTATGCGCGCAAAGTACGAAATCATTTGAACGAAATTTATCTACAGAGAAAGATTGGGCATTTTGGTCTCATTCTTTGGCCTTGACGGTCGGAAGGTTTAAATCCATTGGCTTTTCTCTACTGAAACTGCATAAAGAAGAAGGTATACTGAAAGGTTTTGCTATTAGAACTTTGTTTTTCAATATGGTCACACCGGAAGTACATGACAGTTTTGGCATTTCCTTTCTTTGCCATAACTATAGTAGATGTTAGAGCAATTGTTACAATGATTTCATTTTCACTCGAAATTCGCATTAAAATAATAAAAATTCACTTTGAAAATGGTGGATCTGTAAAAGCTTCATTCCATAAAATTCGTAATATTTCTGGTCAATATAATCGTCCTTCTAAGACCGCTAGTAAGAATTTAGTCACTTAATTTGACTTGAAAGGCTCGTTACATAATGTGCTAACACCAATACTTCGTTCAAGTGAAAACATCACAGTGTTGACGATTTTGTAAATTCTTGGACGTCTCAATAACTGAGATTATCCACTACAACCACATGGCGAATTCTGCGTAATAATTTGGCTTTGAAGCCTTACAAGGTACAACTGGTGCAACATTTCAAGCCAGCCGATCATTCACATCGCCGTAGAATTGCTCAGTTAATTCAATAACAACCCATTGGTGTTTCTGAAAAAAAAAATTCTCAGAGGAAGCCCATTTACATTTGTAAGGCCACGTCAACAAGCAAAATTGTCGCATTTGGGCTTCTGAAAGACAAGACAGTTTGTTGAGAAGCCTTTACATGTTGAACGTGTTACTCTATGGTGCGTTATGTCGTCTGGAGTCGTGATTGGGTCATTTTTTCGAAAATTCGTCTGTAAATAAGGTTACGGTCAAGGAATTACGCTATCGAGAGATGTCAGAAACACAATTTTGGCCTATTATTGATGATATGGATATCACTCACATGTGGTTTCAACAACGCCACCATAAGTCACACAGCCACCGAAAAAATGAATTTATTGCAAAGCAAATTTCCCGATCGCATAATTTGAAGAAATTCAGCCATTGATTGGCCAGCTCGATCATGAGATATAACACCGCTGGATTATTTTTATGGGGTTTTGTTAAAGACAGTATCAATACGGAGCCAACCGAATCGATTTAAGCCTTAAGAATGAAAATCCGTGAAGTGATTAACGAAATAGACCCTCCATTTTCTCAAAAAGTTATTAAATACTCTGATGGATGAATCGTCATCTGTAACCGAGGTCCTGGTGGACGCTTATCAGATAACATTTTTCATTCATAATTGTCAAACCTTACTTTTTTCAATACAATAAAAATTTGAATCATTGTCATCTAAATTTATTGTTTTATTTTGATTAATAAAACAAAGTTTTAAAAGGCAATTGGTGTTCTTAAAGGAAAGACCAGAAACAAAATTTTGTCTCCTTTAAATATATATTTATTAATTTTAATGACTTTCGTATATCTGTTGGTTTATTTATTCCATTTGACATTATATATTGAGTTTTGATTATATACGTCTATTAAATGTAAGCAGTGCTTGTTGTAGACATTTTAGAGATTAATTTAATTCTTGAAGTTTTTTGAATAAAAATTTTTTTGAAATTAAAATTGTAGAAGACAAACATATTTTAATTTGTTTTGATATTCAAACAAAGTTCTTGTTAGAAAACCCTTCTCAAACAAAACAATACTGAAATATAACTTACACAGCGAATTAATACCGATGTTGAAATAATAAATTGCAGGACTAATAATTTCCAAGAAAATACCGTGCTTTGATTCAAATTGGTGGCAAACAGTTAAATATAAAACGATTTCAACTGATTTCCAGTCACCGAAATAAATTATCAAAACATGGAATTACCATCAAAGAGTAAAAAACCCAAAAATGTGACCAGCTATAGAGAAAATAGAAAGATGCGAATACCCACCGAAGAAGATTCTCCACTTACGAGTCGAGCGTAGTCAAAACACTATGACGCCTACTCTCATTATCCCATGAAGACTATCCGAAAAATATTGGAATTATTTCTTCATTTGAAGTTTCGCCATCAAAAAATGTGGCGAAGAGTCATTTATCTTTAATCTCGAAAATATTGAATATCTCGAGAACCGAGGGACTTCTCAACATACTTTTCTGAAGCGCTCGCAGTACCTATTATCCATTCCTTACGGTACACCCTGTTTGCAGTTTATTGAGTTTCTTTATTTTTTCATTTCAGAATAATGCGATTGAAAATTACTTAGTGATGACAGTTAAGGCAATTGATGAAGATGATGGTGAAAATGGAAAAGTTACATATCATTTGAGGAATGGTGTTGGGATTGTTCAGCAAACTGAAGAGTTCACTATTGATTCTAACACTGGAGAATTGAGAACTAAAAAGGCATTGGATCGCGAGAAAAAATCTAAATATGAGGTAAGTGTTATAACTAAAATGGTCTTCACTAACCACTACGTAACGATCATTATTTGACTCTCCTAAATGTGAAGAATAAAAACATAGAAATATCGGTGAAAAGACTTACTACACGTTTAGTACAGTAACACCCAATTATTGTCTCATTAGTTATCATAATATTGGTTGTCATTTGAGATTCTAATAAATTTCATCATAACCTCGAAAAAACCAAGATAATTATTGGAAAATAAAACACTATATTTCATAAAATTTTCACTATTCATTCACTAAGGTTACACAAGATCACTTGTGATTGTTATGATATTGTTGATATGGATATTGTTGTCGAGAATGAAGAAATATAGATATAATTGTGATATAAGATATAATATTATGCTGAGGGGAACATTTTATATGTTAGAAAGTGTTCGGTGCCTGTAAATTAGGATTTTCATAGACCTTGTTTATTTCCGAGCATTCCAACAAATTCATTATAGCGCTGATTGATAGAATTAATATTCTAAATAATCATTTGATGTAAAAGGCATGTTTGCAAGTGTTCTAACCATTGAATGCATAAAACTTATTGAAACCTAGAAGAAAGTAACGTCCATCCATTAATAACTTCAGAATTGAAAAATTCATTCGAAATTTGGCTTAAACTACTGTTTAAATCTGATTGATTTTCAAAAAATCTGGCTTGTCAATGGGAAAAAAAATTTGAAAGTATATTATTTTACCTGTTAGTTACATTTAAGTTATCCATAAAAATGTGTGATGAAAAATTACTAAGAAGTGATTCTTAGTACTCTTTCATCAGATATTTTTATATACTGAATTGTTTCAGCCATAACTATTTGGTAGTTGATCATAATTAAAACAAATTGTAGAAATTACTTTGTTTTACTACCAATAAAAATATATTTTACACATTTTCTTGTGACTCGAGTTTCGGGAAATGAACTATCCCATCATCAGACAACTGAAGACCTAACAGTTGTACAGAGGTATATAAACAAAAGTGATAAATATTTTGAATATTTCAATAGATAACACCTATTAGTGGTACAGAGGTTTACAAGCGGAACGTGATAAAAACCCGGTTAAAAAAGAGGGGCCTTCTAACAGATATCGGAATGTCGGCAATCGACAAAGAAGGTTATTAAACAGATGGTACCCAAATATCTCAAATAATTTTTTGGGTTTACATAGCTCCGTACAGTTATTCATTATTTTTACGTTATTTTGTTGTACATCTCAAATATTTGGATTTACATAGCTCCATACAGTCATTCATTATTTTTTAAATTATTTTTATTGTGAACGAATTTGAAAATTTTAATAATCAAGTTTCTTTTCATTTGAATCTACATGTAAAAGTTTCTTAAGATTTTCTTTTGTCGAAAGGAATTACTAATTTTTAAAGAATGAGTGGCAAAAGTTGAATTTTTGTTTACTTTTCATTAATTTTATGTTCGTTGAAAAACGTTTTAAACAGATGTTACTTTTTGAATATCTCAAATATTTTCGATTTACATAGCTCCGTACTGTCATTCATTATTTTTAGATTATTGTTATTGTGAACTAATTTGAAAATTTCAACAGATTCTAGATAATCGAGTTTCTTCCCTTTTGATTCTACATGTAAAATTTCAAGATTCTCTATTGTGGGAAAGGAATGACCGTTTTCTAGACACTTTGGTACTTTGGTAGCATAAGTCAAAAAGTGGCCAATAGTTTTTCAAAATCAGATGTCAATATTGCCTTCAAAACGCAAAACAAGTTATCATCGGTATTTTTTAACGCAAAGGACCCTACTCCAAACATACACAAATCAGGAGTTTATGAGTTATCTTGTTCTACGTGCAGTAATAAATATATAGGACAAACAGGACGTTCCTTCCAGACGAGGATCAACGAACATAAAATGAGTTTCATGAAAAATACACAGAATTCTACTTTTGCCACTCATTGTCTAGAAAACGGTCATTCCTTTCCCACAATAAATAATCTTAAAATTTTACATGTAGAATCAAAAGGGAAGAAACTCGATTATCTAGAATCTGTTGAAATTTCCAAATTAGTTCACAATAACAATAATGTAAAAATAATGAATGACTGTACGGAGCTATGTAAATAGAAAATATTTGAGATATTCAAAAAGTAACATCTGTTTAAAACCTTTTTCAACGAACATAAAATTAATTTAATGAAAAGTAAACAAAAATTCAACTTTTGCCACTCATTCTTTAAAAATTAGTAATTCCTTTCGACAAAAGAAAATCTTAAGAAACTTTTACATGTAGATTCAAATGAAAAGAAACTTGATTATTAAAATTTTTAAATTCGTTCACAATAAAAATAATTTAAAAAATAATGAATGACTGTATGGAGCTATGTAAATCCAAATATTTGAGATGTACAACAAAATAACGTAAAAATAATGAATAACTGTACGGAGCTATGTAAACCCAAAAAATTATTTGAGATATTTGGGTACCATCTGTTTAATAACCTTCTTTGTCGATTGCCGACATTCCGATATCTGTTAGAAGGCCCCTCTTTTTTAACCGGGTTTTTATCACGTTCCGCTTGTAAACCTCTGTACCACTATTAGGTGTTATCTATTGAAATATTCGAAATATTTATCACTTTTGTTTAAATATCTCTGTACCACTGTTAGGTCTTCAGTTGTCTGATGATGGGATAGTTCATTTCCCGAAACTCGAGTCACAAGAAAATGTGTAAAATATATTTTTATTGGTAGTAAAACATGGTAATTTTTACAATTTGTGTTAGACATTTTTATGGATATCTTACATGTAACTAACATGTAAAATAAAATACTTTCAGACATGTTTTCCATTGAATCGGAAACTCAATGAAAAATCATTTAAATTGAATAAAATAGAGTATATTTTCACAATCCTCTGAATATTACACCTTTAGTTCTTATATAGCTATTAAAACCTGTAAAAGGGAGATGAACAAATAACAAATAAAGATGAGTAAACATACGCAGAAAAGAGTTATAAATAACCACCAATTCACAGAAATACCGATAAATAAAAATATGCAAAAACGGGGATACAAATAATCATACAACACAGTGGCTGCTCGTGACAGTATAAGATTGTGAGGCACATCAGAATAAAATATTATTAATGTAATATATATATTTCAAGCTTACGGACACGGTTTATCTAGTGAACTCTACTTTGTCAGTTGCATAATAATCATTATAAAAAATTGAGAAAAAAACTTTAGCCTGTTGAATTGACATTACTTAAAACCAAATTGAATATGTGTGCAGAGCAATGAGTAAACATTGCTTGTGGTGCTAAAGATTTGATTTTTGCCTGTAAACTGTTTACTTCTCCTAACATTACACTAACCCCATCGTATATTTGAACCAGTAATTTTGAATGCAAGTAAAAATTTTTGAATTTGGTAGATAAAAATCGAAATAAATCTTCAGCAGTACGTCCAGAACTTACCTCATAAAATCCCACGAATCGCTCAACAAGTTGGTTATTTATTACATAACGGAAACTGACGGATAATTATGAATGGCAGCTTATGTCAGTTTCATCAACTTGCCAGGAAAAAACAAAGATTTTGAAATTTCTTCCTCAATTTTTTTATTCACAACAAAAGCAACCTAATCGATTAATTCATTTTGTATGGTTTTAGATGTGCCAGAAAAAACTGATCTACTGTTAATATCATTCTCTAAAAAGGTTTTTAAATTAGTGTCAAAATAACTAACAAGAATAACCAATTATTTGAAATTCCAGCGATTTAAAGATTCATTAGATTCGTCGTGACCCCTAAAAGCTAACTCTTGCATATAGAGGTGCATCGTAATATCTATCAGACTTATTAGAATTTGTCGATTTTCTTTGACTCTAGCATTAAAATTTTGAATTTCAATTTGACGCGCATTGTTTATTACTGTGGCGATATTTTGTTTTTGTTTCCCCATAAGGGTAAGCTTGCAATTCGATGAAATGTTGAGCACTTTTATTGTGTAGTAGTAGACCCCGAGACAAATTTTTCAAATCGCTATGACCACTTTTTGACCCAACTCTGTCGGAATTTGTATTAGTTGCTGCGAATAAAATGCACGACCAACAAAATAATTTATTTAAAGTTATACTGCCAGTAAGCCAGTCGTAGTTTTCATACCATGTATTTTGAAACCTTCGATTTGATTTTCCGACCCCATCCTAAGTCACAAGACATTTAATTTGATCTGAACAAGTCGCTTCACTTCTTTAATTATGAATAATTTATCCTCATAGGAATGACTCGAAAAATTCTGCTGATTCATTAAAAAATTTACAAAATCACAAGTACTTCGAATATTTTCATTTACCTTGAGAAATTGAGACAACTCACTCGGTGCCGCTTAATCCATTTCACCTTGTGGTGGTAATTAAGTCGATTAACAAAATGAAAAGTCTTTTCGAGAAAAATTTACACGAACACAGAGACGAACTTACACGAGACAGTCGAGACACAGCAAACGGTAACACCAAATCAAAACAAAGCAAAAACTAACCCGATTTCGCGCTTCTCCATTAACCCGAATAGTGCAGAATAATTGCAGTTCGCCCTTCTCGAGGAGACGACCGCGGATCGAGACATGCATCAGATCTATCTTTAGAAGCCGCCTTCAAAGGCGTAGGAATATCGTGTTATGTAGATAACGCGCTAGACAAGGAAGCGCGAGAGGCATGCCTCGAACCATTTACTGCATAAAGAGGAAGTGAGATGAATATACAAGAATCGTGAGATTGAGCATGGATATTATGGAACAGAGACCCAGTGCCGTACCGTATGATGTAAAATTGAGGATGAAATGGATTTATCAAATATTTGATTAATTCGATCAATACGTGTAATTTCCAGAATTTATTTGGTGAGGCACTGCCATAGGACAGGCCGCCACTGATACAACATAAATATTATTGGAAATATCTCACTCAGTAAAAATATTCAACAAAGGAGATCTGGCGATATCTGTTTTATCTTTGAGAAGAATTTAAAAGTTATTAAAATTATATCCAAATTCTTTCAAATGACTGGCATATGTTGAATGAGAAATTTCCTTATAGCTCCGATGGTGTTCGTGAATAATTTCCTTAAAGAATTTACCTGTTTGACCAACATACACCACAGGGCAATCAGTGCAAGTCAACTTATAAACTCCAGATTTATTGTCTTCATTTGTTTGATCTTTGTTACTTTTTATATGAATTCCCAGATGATTAACCGTTCTAAAATCCACATTCGAGTCAATTTTTTTCCGAAATACTTAGCAATATTATCTGATATTTTATTTGGGTAAGGAATAGAAATGTATCTTGTAGTCAAATAGTTGGTTAATTAGATTCAATGCAATTTTCTTTTTTTTTCCTTCAACTTCGGATTATCCATTAGTGAGTCCAATCTGAGTCATTTTTGGAATGAAATACGACAATTACAGTCCTTTGGGCAAAACGATAGCATTCTGTTTCCTAGAGCAAGCGTTCAAAAAGGGCAAATATGTCAATGAAATGTAGAATATGGATATATTTGATGAGCGAGGTATTTAACGAAAATTTCTCCGAAAATTTGGTGATTGCATATGACATATGATCTCAACAAAATGAGGCATTATCTAAACATATACTAAAGAAAAAATTGAGAATGAGTTGATTTCGAAAGAAAGATAACACATAGGCTAATACGTTCCTTGAAGACAGTTGCGACTATGTAAAAACTACAGGGGGCAAATTTTGAAGAATAAAGTGTGAAGCAATTTAAATTATAATACGTGCAATTCTGCTATTGTAGCCAATGATTTGTGATACTGCATTTGTTCGGTAAAAGATATCTCTTTCCTTTACATATGGGTCCATTTCTTCGAAAATTTCTTGTTCATTCGCATTCCTAGTAGCATTTTTTACAGCTGCGAACAGGTAAAAGTCACAGGTAACTAAAACTAAAGAATAGAGTGAGTGCAGAAGCAAGTCAGTATCAAAAAAGTTTATGCACGTTTAGTTTATCTTGGACGTCTACTTCTAACCTTTTCTGTTACTATCTTTCTTTTCTTGTTAGCGATGAATAAGTAGTAAAACATGTATATTTTTAATGATAAAAATCTATGGTTAAAATTATTAAAATGAACTTAGAGACTCATCCTTTACATAAAAAATTATTAATTTATCTTAGCTTTCATTACATTTACATTTTAATATCTCTTATCATGTATTGTTTCAACTTCGGCACTTCCATGTTATGGAACTTATTTATAATACAATAGTTTATATTCTGTTGATTGTTTCAGTTGATTCTGGTATCCAGAGATCATGGCACTCCAATCTGGTATGAAACCGAAAGGAAGCTCAACATTCTCCTTGTAGATATGAATGAAAATAAGCCAGAATTCCCGGATTCCGAATCATCGAAGCCATATCATTTTTATGTCACTGAAAATAATGAAGTCAATATTAAAGTTGGACAAGTGAAGGCACTGGATAGAGATGAAGAGACTCGTGCCAAAGTGTACTACTATTTGATAATCCAGTCGGATCCTGAAGTATTTTATGTAGATAAATTGAACGGAAATATTTTTGCAAATATTTCTTTCGATCGAGAAATGAAGGACGAATTCAACTTGTTCATTTTAGCGAGTAACGATCCAGAATTCTATTTGAGTTACGAAGATCGACAGCTATTGACTGCTGATGAATTGATGCATGACAGTAGCATTGCCAAAGTGGTCATTAGTGTGAACGACATTAATGACAATCCTCCAATATTTGAGCAGTCCCTTTATTATGCGGCGGTAAATGCTATGGCAGACATAAATCAATTTGTTGTCAAAGTTACTGCTGTTGATTTCGACTTTGGTCCTAATAAGTCCTTGACATATTACATAAAAGCTTCAAATTTGTACAAATATGGCTCGAATAAAAGTACAGGATCCATAATACCATCTCCTTTCAATATATCACAAAATGGTGAAATTTCAACTGCAACGTACTTGGCAGAAAATTTTCAACATAGATTCGTTGTGGATATTATTGCAAGAGAAAATGCTTTTCCTGAGAGAGAAGCATATGCTCAAGTTCATGTGAGTTACCTTTCATAATTTCATTGAAATTTTTATAAAGAATAATGTTTATACAAAATCAACAAGTGTGTCTGATATACAGTTTACATTGGATAACATAAATAGAGGTCAATTCTTGATAGAAGGTATATAAAATAATATAAATATTTAAAAAAATTTTTTAAAAATTTTAAAAAATTAGCCTTCTACATATTTAATTCCAAAAGGTTATATTCAATGATTATAACTTCTGAAAATAAATTAAAATAATGTCGTATAAGTACCACTTATATCATGACATAAAATAAACATTCATTATAAGACATCCGAATGGTATAACAAAATCCAATAAATAAAAATTATTAACCAAAATCCTATAAATTAAACATTTTGAATAGACAAAATTTTGTTTCTGCTTATCAATCTTATGAAAACCAATATCTTTCAAGAATATCCAACATAATCTTAAGAATTTCATCACAAAACTATCTTACTTAGACTATTCAATATTATTGGATATCTAACCAAGGTACTTTATATAAAAACTCAAGATATGCAAAACATTACCGAAAAACAAGTTTTAAAATCGACTTTGCTCATCAGTATTCAAATATTCATATTCAATAAATATAACATCAATTAATAATATATATTCAACTCACCTTGCACTCACTACCTGATCTAGAAGATTGATTCTAGATCAGGTTAAACCACAGAGATATTTCTGTGTGTAGTGAATACCTATTTAAAGGTCTCATTTAAGTAGAACTTTTTCTGGAGAGTGAAAGGTGAGTTGAATATATATTATTAATTGATGTTATATTTATTGAATATGAATATTTGAATACTGATGAGCAAAGTCGATTTTAAAACTTGTTTTTCGGTAATGTTTTGCATATCTTGAGTTTTTATATAAAGTACCTTGGTTAGATATCCAATAATATTGAATAGTCTAAGTAAGATAGTTTTGTGATGAAATTCTTAAGATTATGTTGGATATTCTTGAAAGATATTGGTTTTCATAAGATTGATAAGCAGAAATAAAATTTTGTCTATTCAAAATGTTTAATTTATAGGATTTTGGTTAATAATTTTTATTTATTGGATTTTGTTATACCATTCGGATGTCTTATAATGAATGTTTATTTTATGTCATGATATAAGTGGTACTTATACGACATTATTTTAATTTATTTTCAGAAGTTATAATCATTGAATATAATCTTTTGGAATTAAATATGTAGAAGGCTAATTTTTTAAAATTTTTAAAAAATTTTTTAAAATATTTATATTAGTTTACATTGGAGTTATATTTGAGGATACCATACTGAATCGAAATCACAAAAATATATATGTTTATATGATACACAAATATTTACAAATTTTGAACTATTCCAGCCGTTACTACCCGGTAGTTAATCATAATTGAAACAAGTTGTTAGAAATTAATATGTTTTAGTATCATAATATTGAGGTATTCACACATTTTAATTACTTATCTTGAAATATTATTTCATATTCAGACCACTGAAAACTCAACAAAGGGAATTTTAATGCTGGTTCAACTAGAAGAGAATGATAAAAGAGATCAGGTGTTGCAAAATATCTGCACATTCGATAGAACTGGTTAACAGTTGTTATTTAAAAATGACGAATATTTCAGATTTACATAGATCTGTATGGTCCGTTATTAATTTCATATAATTTTTATTATGAACATATTTAAAAATTTCAACACACTCCAAATAGTTACGGATATTGATATTTGAGATTGTTTCTGTTTTTCTGTATTGTCTATCATATAATTATAGAAACTGTTGTTTGCAGCTATTGTTTGTATAGTTTCAGTTTCAATTTCGCGGCAATGAAAAAGTTTCTATGCGTTATCGATCCATATGTTGACATTTTTTTTTTCAATATGAGCATTTGGAGTCTGTAGCAATACATACTCGTATATCAGTAGATGGGATTTTATTAAAACGTTTTATTTAATTCTGTCACCTAAGTATGATAGAGAGAGATCCAAAAATGTTATTTCATTATTTGATCGCTCTTCTGATTTTTGTTCAATTTAAGGATGAATACACGTTAGTAATTTAGAGATTATCTAGATATTCCAGAAATGTAAGCAAGAATATTGTCCATGCTTCTGTACTAAAAGTGTATTTTCAGCGATTATTTTAATTTAAATTTTTTTTTGTAACAGATTTGAAGATATCTGCAAAAATTGCACTTTGTGCTATCTAGGTCAGTTTTTGTTTGCGAACATTTTTCTAGAAGTGTGATAAATTCACATTGTATCGAAGGATTTACATGTGGTTGTTGTGGAATCTCTGAAGATATCAATTCTTGGAATATTTGAAATCGTATTTTCTACATCCGTGCACACTAAATGGAAATTATTTGGTGAAGAAAAATCTTCTAATTTTTGTTTTCAACCTATGCAATTTTTTATTTTGTTTTCTGTTTTTAAATTAGCTAGTTTTCGAAAATATCATTTGAATCTTTTTCTATAGAGAATAAAACTATTGAAAAAAGATGTTACTGTCCGAATGGATGCACTTTTGTGAGTTTTATTAGATCGTAGAGTTTTAGTAGGCTAGGATTCATAAAATAATTATTTGATTTGAATGAAGTAGAATAAATGTTAGACCAAGCGGTTTTCAATCGTTTTTGGATTTTAGCATGAAAGAACAGACGTGCAGCAGACAAGGCTATTATAAATACAATAGAATCCATAAAAAATACTAAACTAGGTAAATCAAATACTCATTGGCATAACCATCGACTCAGTAGCTAACACCTTAAAACTTCCGCAGACCATTTTTTCCTTCTTAACAAAAAGGTATAGATATTCAACTAGTAGTATCATTTGTCAGCGCTACCTTTAAAATAGAAAATCCCAAATACATAATAAAAAACTTCATCGATTTACTGATAAAATTAGAAAATTTGACTTTACCAAAAAGGGTTATAGTTAGTGCCTGGATGTGAAGAATTAAAACAAATTGTAGAAATTACTATGTTTTACCACCAAAAAAATATATATTACACATTTTCTTGTGACTCGAGTTTCGGGAAATGAATTATCCCATCATCAGACAACTGAAGTCCTAACAGTGGTACAGTGGTATTTAAACAAAAGTGATAAATATTTTGAATATTTCAACAGATTCTAGGTTCCCCTAATAGTGGTACAGAGGTTTACAATCGGAACGTGATAAAAAACCGGGTTGAAAAAGAGGGGCTTTCTAACAGATATCGGAATGTTCGCAATCGACAAAGAAGGTTGTTAAACAGTTGGTATCCATATAAATATCTCAAATAATTTTTGGGGTTACGTAGCTCCGTACAGTCATTCATTATTTTTACATTATTTTGTTGTATATCTCAAATATTTGGATTTACAAAGCTCCATACAGTCATTCATTATTTTTTACATTATTTTTATTGTGAACGAATTTGAAAATTTCAATAATCAAGTTTCTTTCTTTTGAATCTACATGTAGAATTTTCTTTAGATTTTCTTTTGTCGAAAGGAATTACTGTTTTTTAAAGAATGAGTGGCAAAAGTTGAATTTTTGTTTACTTTTTATTAAATTCATTTTATGTTCGTTGAAAAAGGTTTTAAACAGATGTTACTTTTCAAATATCTCAAATATTTTCGATATACATAGCTCGGTACAGTCATTCATTATTTTTACATTATTGTTATTGTGGACTAATTTGCAAATTTCAACAGATTCTAGATAATCGAGTTTCTTCCCTTTTGATTCTACATTATAAAATTTTAAGATTATCTATTGTGGGAAAGGAATGACCGTTTTCTAGACAATGAGTGGCAAAAGTAGAATTTTGTTTATTTTTCCTGAAACTCATTTTATGTTCGTTGAAACTCGTCTTGAAGGAACGTCCTGTTTGTCCTATATATTTATTACTGCACTTAGAATAAGATAACTCATAAACTCCTGATTTGTTTATGTTTGGAGTAGGGTCCTTTGCGTTAAATAATACCGATGATAATTTGTTTTGCGTTTTGAAGGCAATATTGACATCTGATTTTGAAAAAATATCGGCCACTTTTTGACTTATGCTACCCAAGTACGACAGAGAAATGAATTTTTTATTTTCTTCAGTTTTTATGATGGGATAAATTTGGCTCATAGCTTTTTTAGATATAGAGTAAGATCCCAGAGCGATAAGACACAACTTATTTTCATATAAATGAAACCTCATGTTCTCAGTAGTGTCTTATGTGCTCAGAATACCTGCACGCTTGTGGAGCTTGCCGAGTGACACCTGGGCAGGTACCAGGTGTGAAAGGTAACTAAAATTAATAGTTACCTAACTTAAATTTTCATAGCTGATTTTTAAATATATTTTGTAGAGTTTTATTATAAAGTTATACCATAAGCGTCAGACACTTTTCATGGGCCAGAACTTTTGTCAGACGCTTTAAAGCTCTACAAAAAATAAATTAACTTAACTTATTTTTACATGTCTGACATTTAAATATGTTGTTCAGACAATTGTTACGAAGTTATATTTAATTAGTCAGACAAAATTGATTGACCAAACACCCCCTAAACAGCAAAATTATTCTGCCGTGAGTATGAGCGCGAAAGCATTATAGGTGCGTTTCGGAGCGAGTGAGACGGTCTTACTAACTCAGTTCCCCTTCTCTCATTCGTGTAATTCTTCTGTGTATTGTGTATGTGTCCTTTGGGTACAACCTAATAGTAAACAGTATAGTTTGGATCTGTGAGACCACATGTTTTTGTTGTTTACGTCGTGTGATTTGTGAGTTATTTACATTATTAATTAACGTGAAAATCATGGAAGAAACAGAACCAGCAAAATTAACGTGTACATTTTGTGAAAAATCTAGTGATAAATTAATATTATTTACCGAGATAACATTAAAAAAGTGTAAAATTATTTTACAACAGCGAGTGACACATAACCTAAAATTTAAAGACGTAGTTTTACCTGAAGATTTATATGATAAAGGTTATCATCGGGAATGCTATAAAAATTTTACTGCTCTGCCCAAAAAATATTATTCTGAGATTCCAGAAAAAACTAAAATCAGTAAAAATAAAAGTTCTCCGAGCATTGTTGACAAACCATTTGTTGCATCGACATCAATTTTACCTAGTAGTACAAGTACTAATAGTGATCCATCCACAGCATCTACCTCAACTGAACAAAATAATTCTACTGCTGCCGATTCAGATTTAGTGTCCAACTTTTTTATAGCATTCCCGATGATAACCTTTATCATATAAATCTTCAGGTAAAACTACGTCTTTAAATTTTAGGTTATGTGTCACTCGCTGTTGTAAAATAATTTTACACTTTTTTAATGTTATCTCGGTAAATAATATTAATTTATCACTGGATATTTCACAAAATGTACACGTTAATTTTGCTGGTTCTGTTTCTTCCATGATTTTCACGTTAATTAATAATGTAAATAACTCACAAATCACACGACATAAACAACAAAAACATGTGGTCTCACGGATCCAAACTATACTGTATACTATTAGGTTGTACCCAAAGGACACATACACAATACACAGAAGAATTACACGAATCTCACTCGCTCCGGAACGCACCTATAATGCTTTCGCGCTCATACTCACGGCAGAATAATTTTGCTGTTTAGGGGGTGTTTGGTCAATCAATTTTGTCTGACTAATTAAATATAACTTCGTAACAATTGTCTGAACAACATATTTAAATGTCAGACATGTAAAAATAAGTTAAGTTAATTTATTTTTTGTAGAGCTTTAAAGCGTCTGACAAAAGTTCTGGCCCATGAAAAGTGTCTGACGCTTATGGTATAACTTTATAATAACACTCTACAAAATATATTTAAAAATCAGCTATGAAAATTTAAGTTAGGTAACTATTAATTTTAGTTACCTTTCACACCTGGTACCTGCCCAGGTGTCACTCGGCAAGCTCCACAAGCGCGCAGGTATTCTGAGCACATAAGACACTACTGAGAACATGAGGTTTCATTTATGTGAAAATAAGTTGTGTCTTATCGCTCTGGGATCTTGGACTAATAGTTTCTGTCGAATTAGATTATCTATTATATTGGGGTTGAAACCGTTGTTCGCGGCTATTGATTTTATAGTTTGCACTTCAGCTTCGCGGTCATTTTTTGATAAGGATAATGCGAAGGCTCTATGGATCATCGATTGATACGCTGAGATTTTTTGTGAATATGGGTGATTGGAATCAATAGGAATACATATATCAGTGGATGTGGGTTTTCTGAAAACGTTCAATTCTATTTTTCTATTTGAGTGTGATATCGAGAGGTCTAAAAATGTAATACTGTTCTTCGATTCTTTTTCTAATTTGAATTTAATTTTTGTGTGAATATTATTCAAGAAATTCAAATATTGACTCAATTGACACGTGAGAATATCGTCTACGTATCTGTACCAGAAATGAACATTTACAGAAGATTTTATTTTCTATTTCTGACATGAATATGTCTGCAAGGAGTGGACTCAGTGGTGAGCCCATAGCTAGGCCGTTCGTATATTGTATTATTAAATTGAAAATAGTTTTTGTGCAGGCATTGTTCTAAAAGGACAATGAAGTCACCGTAACGGCTGAAACAATTCAGTATCTGGATGTGAACAATGTAATCTTAACGAGAATTGATAGCATTAATGTAGCTCCCAAGATTTTTAAACAGTCAAATGTGAATTCGTTGGTATACTGTGGTTTTACCACATTTCTAGTATAGTGTCTGCAGAGGAACTATTTACAACTTATAATAAAGTAAAAAAAAAAAATTATCGATGAAAATGCAGTTTAGTACAGATCTATAGAGGATATAGTTGCTTGTATGCGTTGCAATCTTATGAAAGCTTTCAACCTCCGCAGGTTTTTTCGAGTATAAAATTACTAGAAATTTCTATGCTGGTTGGAGTAAAAATACAGAAAGAAATTTTAACACTTAGCACAATAGTATTAGTGTACTAAGTGCACACTAATACTAGTGTGCTAAGTAGTATTAGTGTGCTAAGTGCACACTAATACTAGTGTGCTAAGTGTTAGCAGCTTCCAGTAAAAATATTACAATAAATTGTGAAAAAACATTCGGACATTTTAAATTTCAAACAATGAAACATTTTTATATCAATTGTTAAAACTATTAGGTATGGATTTTTGAGCCACAACAACTGATTAGAATAATATTATCCCGACCTACTGATGAAGTAGCCAGAGAGCAGCAAGAAATCATCGCAGAATTAAGTAATTCTACTCAAAGCTTGGTTATAATCGATGAAATTAGATATCACACCGATGATGATGGAAACAAGAATGAAAAATGGTAAGTTGAAAGTTTTAATTATTTTTAAAGTTTAAAAAAGTCTGGATTATTAGTATTATCTTACAAACCTTCTGAATATTTTTCACTCAAAATTAGTATGCGTCACGAATTATCCCAGGTCATCCAGGGTTCAAGTCTCAATCTCTTTCATTTTTAATTTCAGTCTGTATATTTTTACAGATATAGATGATCCTAGCAAGACACTCATATTAAATAAGGTTATTCTAATTTTCACAAATTTTTATTGTTATTTAATAGAACAATTGTTTCGCTATAATAGTAGCATCTTCAGATAGGTTATTCAAAAAGTTCAAAAGTTATTCAAAACGTAAACTTACCTGAAGACTCGACTGCGATAGCGAAACAATTGTTGTATCAAATAACAATAAAAATTTTTGAAAATCAGAATAACCTTATTTAATTTAATTTAACAAACTTATTTATACTGTGTTTTGTTAGCAACACTTAAAACCATTACAACAAATGTTCCAAATGTTTGCAATTATTCATCTATTCCTGTAATGTAGCAACACATTCTAACATTTTGATGTTGAAATTAAGATACAATTTTCAATTCTATTTAAAAAAATTATTATAATGTTTCACCTAGAGCCAACCGCATACTCCGATCATTCAATACAATTTTCATCCATTTTGATGTTTTCAATGTATATTGGGTTCAATATGTCTCATTAAAGCGAGAAAAAAATCATTCAAATTCATATGGTGGTTAGTTATTGGGACAGAAAGAAGACTCGACTGTAATTTATATAACGCACTTCACCCAAACTGAAACCCAATTACGCAGTCCAGTGCACACAAACTAATAAGACGTTTCAATGATAACAGTAACGTTGAAAATGTATCTGTTATTTAATGTAGGAAAAATATTTACATATGATTGATAAGGCTTATGAGCTCTGGTAACAAGAAATTATTCGAATTGGGACATACATCTGTATAATAGATCAAAACTCAAATAAAACCGAATGGATTTTGTTGATTGCTGAGACGTAAACCGCAGAAATGTACATGTTTCGAAGCTTATTGGGATCAATCATCGGTGCCCTGTAATGTCCAACGAATGCGCACCTATATCCGCCCTGCATTGAAATGCTTCATAGCAAATACTGGAGCCATCTGATGCAAGTCAACATACATTCACGATCAGTGGCGTAACTACACTGTCGGGGGTGGCAAATTCTTCAGATGGGCCCCCCCCATTAAAAATCATTAGGTTGTTTAACCCAATTTTAATAAATCACTTAAGTGGTCACAAAACAGTATAAAAATCATGGTGAGAATTAAATTTATTATCTGATGAATGAATGTTAGTCATAAAATCATAGGTACTAAATAATTAGCAAAAAATAACAATTTAGTTTTAACAAAATATTTATTACTTAAATTGTTTCCTCCGAGATTTCTGTTCTGCAAAAGTATCAATTATGTTATCAAAGTTCAAAGATCGTGCCATAGAATTTGCAATAGACAGAATAGCTAAGTAACTCAGTCTGTCTTGTCCCATGGAATTTCTTAAATAGGTTTTTATTAGCTTAAGTTTCGAAAATGATCTTTCAGTACTAGCTGTAGTCACAGGGATTGTGACAAACAACATTAATGCAATACCTACTTCAGGAAAGCTGCACGACAAAACTGATTCTTCATTATCTTCATTATAAACCAGCAAGATCTCTAATACACGTAGACTTTTCTATTTTATCTCTGAAAGTGGATCGAAAACTGAATTTCCTTGACAAATGATGGAGATATGTCCTTTTCATATACATTCTGTCAAGAAAGTACCGGGAATTATCGATTTATCTGGCGGGGCAATGAGGCAGGTAAAAATTTTTTTCCTAGGTTGGTACCACTGTCCTTAATTACTATGCCAAGCTTGAGCGGGATCTGTCAACTAGTGTGTTTGCAACAGCTGATTAAGTCAGTCGATGTCAGATTGCGTGCCGATTTTTACTATGGGTGATTACGTTGAGCAAAGAATTTGTTTAAAGTTTTGTGTTGCAAATGAGTTTTCGTGTGCCGATGCATTGAAAATGTTGCAAAAGGCCTTTGGTGATAATGCTCTATCGAAAACTCGTGCATATCAGTGGTACAGAGCCTTCAAGGACGGTCGTGAAGTGGTCGAAGACTTCGGCTTCGATCGAAGATAACGTCGATAAAATTTAGGAAAGGGTGCTGGAAAACCGTCGTACCAGCTTGAGAGAGATAGCACATGATCTTAAGATATCCCACGAGTCCGCACGTACGATTTTGATTGATATTTTGGGCATGAGAAAGGTGGCCGCACGACTCGTACCGAAAGACCTGAATTTTCTTCAAAAACGTCATCGCGAACAGGTTGCTTCAGACATGCTGGATCGCATTATAACTGGTGATGAGACCTGGGTCTACGAGTACGATATGCAAACAAGCCAGCAATCATCGGAATGGGTGGCAAAAAATGAGCCGAAACCGAAAAAACCACGCCAAAGCCGCTCGAAAATGAAGGTGATGCTCATTGTTTTCTTCGATATCCGTGGCGTGGTGCACTACGAATTCGTTCCAGGGGGTCAGACGGTAAACAAGGAGTATTACCTAAGCGTTATGAAACGTTTGCGTGAGCGTATCCGTAAGAAGCGGCCAAATTTGTGGGCGAACAACTCATGGATTTTGCATGACGATAACGCGCCTTCTCACCGAGCTACGATTGTGACTGACTTTCTCGCCAAAAACTCAACAAACGTACTTCAGCAACCACCGTATTCGCCGGATTTGGCTCCCTGCGACTTTTTCCTCTTCCCAAAACTAAAATTGCCCCTTCGTGGCACCCGTTTTGAGTCGATTGAAGCCATAAAACAAAATTCGGCGCGAGAGCTAAAGTCCATCCCGGAAAGCGCCTATAAAAAATGTTTCGATAATTGGAAGTGCCGTTGGCATAGATGTATTGGAGCAAATGGAGCCTATTTTGAAGGCGACCCAATAAATTTTGACGATTAAATGTAAAAATGTTGTTTTAATTGAAAATTCCCGGTACTTTCTTGACAGAGTAGTACACTGGTTTCGGGTGCTGCATCTGCTATACTTTTGCTTTCAGTTACTTCCAATTTTGCACTTTCGAAGAACTGTTCACTAGGATTTTCATCAATAGAGTCATTATTCTTAAAGTACTGACTAATTTTAGGTAACTTACGATTTTTTTTCAGACTTCCTCTTTCTCTTTCGTTTTTCACTCCCACTGAGATATTTCCTAGAACTGGACATATTGGTATTATATTTAACTTTTACAATAATTAACTTTGGTTACTTTGTCTCTTCCGCAGATTCAATAAAAAAAACTAAACGATACAAATGATCAGTTATTAATCAGTCTAATGCCACGGCAGAATGCGCAAAAGAGTGCTGTGCAAACAAATTCGGACGAAACCTGGTAAAATATGCGGCAATCTCTTCAAAGGGTCCGCGGTTGCCCGCCGACAAAGATACGCCCGCTTTGTCAGTGTAATTAGAAGTAATAAAATAACTCATGTTGTCGATGTGGAGTCGATCTTTTCAAAGGTTCCGCGGTTGCCGCCGACAAAGGTACGCTCTCTTTGTCGGCGTAATCAGAAGTAATAAAATAACACATATTGGCGATGTAGAATTTTTTTCGCTTCGGCATATTGGATGGAACTGAGCGGAATGATTAATGATCGACTTGCGGACCTCATTATGCTTTCTAAAATTGATCAACATCCTTTACTTGTTATGTTTGTTAATAATTTATATGATATCGTCTACTGTCTCTAGTGAAGTGCAACTTCAGTTGTTAAGTACCTATCTGATTCTGTAAAATTTATGATGCTAAATATTGTTCAAATTCTCAGCTTTCCTCGGAGGTGCTGCCTTTCGGACCGGAGACCCCTGTCGGGTCGGGGGCCTCCGATTTTTTCTACTAACTCAGAAAACCTTCCTCGTGCTCAAGCCTTATCCAATTACGCCGTGATGCCAATAATTAGCATTTTTTAGACATTACAATGCCACTGATGACTGGAGTCAATAAGCTATTTTTAAATTCGTCGGCAGTCTTATCTAGAAGTTTTAGGAGAGGTTAGGTTATTGCCTTGCTAATAATGGAGCTCATTTTGAACTTTTGAGCATTCGTTTCAATAGTTCTCATGTTAATAACAATAGACAGTGTCTAAAACGAAACTAGGAATAGAAGATATTAGAAATTGAGGTATATCTGTCTCTGTTTAAAATGTTTGACAATTATTGCTGCAAAATAAATTAGAATTTCTTGATGACTTGAAGTGAAAGTCTCGAAACTCCACTTTGTCTCTGGAATAAATTGAAGAGATATTTAAAAAAGAAGTCAAAACTTTTGAAATACCAGTTCAGAAATTTTTGAGTAACCAATAGGTGAAAGTGTTTAAATGTTTTTGTAATGTTTAAGTGTGAAACATTTAGTAGAACTAATGAAAAAGATATTCTCAAATTATTATTGATTGCAGGAGTGAATCTCAGTTTGTCTCGCTCTCAGTATTATTGGTATTATATCTGAAAGCTAGTAATATTTGTTATATTTCAGGTCAGACATGTATGTCTTAGTGATCGATCCATCCACACAAATCATACGCCCTGTTGCTGAAGTACTGAAATTGATAGATTCGAAATATGATTTCCTAAAAGACTATTATGCAGGTTATGCCATTATAAACGTTGTCCCAGCATTTTTGACAGAAGAGGAAGAAACGTTCAATACGAACCTCGCTGCATTGGTGGCTTTGTTAATTGTTCTGGTTGTTGGCATTCTCACTTTCTGCATTATCTGTTGCTGCTTGCGACGATGGGTTATCTCCTCAACGGATTTGAAGAAAAAAGATACCCTGATTAAGAAGGCAATCATCGACGATTTGAATACTACAGATAACCCACTCTGGATAGAACAGTGAGTATTACTCCACCTGGTTAGCATAACATTATATACAAACGTTTAGGCTGTCTATGTATTAAGCAATTTACAATTATGCCAACTACTACTTCGTAATCGATCGTGTGGAATCTTATACATTTTTGTAATTCAGGAAAGAGCATTATCTAACATGTTATGTTTAGGTTCTAGAGAGAGTTGTAGGAGAGGTTTTAAAGAAAATAAAATTTTGACTGTGTATGGTACCTATGTTTACAAAGTACTTACCTTCTTTAGTAAAAATGCCAATTATTTCTCAGATTTCAAAACTCAAATAACAGTAGAAGACTGCATCCTTATATTCTATAGAATGAATTCATTCTAAATCCAAAATTTTAGAAGTTATAACTGGTTGTTTATTGTTCATTATATATTCGCTACCTTGCTTACTATAGGAGATTTAATGTAGTCCGTAGAAACATATTCAAATGGAAACATGCAGAATATAATTAACCGGTTTCGGTTAACTTCATTTTCAAGTCTCACTATGATTGAAACCGGTGGTGTCAATACTCTTAATAATAAAATGGAAATGTGGTACAATATTTTTTTATATGATCGCCCAACCAGCCAGAAAATTTTCACCAAAATCATTGATACTGAAAATGGAAGAACAAGAGAGAAACTGATGAAGCAAATCTACTTTCATAATATTGTGTCTTTATATATCATTATTGAATGTTGAGAAATCTGTAATTACAAACAGATGAAAGGACCTTGCGTCAATGAGCCATCCTTATGATTCATACTGACCTTGATTACGGTTTGAATTTTAATTTCAGGAAACTGAAGATCTATGAAGAACAGGAATTAACAATGCAAGTTTTCAATGAACCAGAGCAGAATGCCAGAAGAGAAAACGAGGATTTCATTCCCGTAAGTTTCATAATCGTTAGACTCTTCATCAATTCTAACACTATTTCAGAGATTATGCATTCCATAATATAAAATCATGATGCTTCTAAAAAGCACTGTTCTGAGTTATTAACATTTCATATTTATTATTAGAAATTCTACATCTCGATTTTCTCAGGGAAATAGTATCACAATTGTGAATTTTTTTTATTATTGTCGCTTTTTCTTTCGGATATTGACATCAAGCCCGCACTTCACATTCTTTTCAAAGCTGCTAGCAAAGCATTGTTTTAATCCATTGTTAGTAACAAAGATTTTTTAGACTATGTTCAACATCCTATTGTTATAATGTGTTAGAAATACAGTTACATTTCATAGATATCTCGAGATTTAATTATCGTACAATGTTCCGAACATAAGAATAATCTATAGAAATTAAGAAATGGTAAAAATATAACTCACTTATGTGCATTACAACGTTGCATAGATTGAATTTGTATGGTTTCTTTCCAAGTATAACTGACGAATCCAATCTAAATAACGTTGTTCCGCTCAAAAATAAGTTGTATTTGGATGAATTTTTTATTTACTTACAGTTTATTCATGTTCGAAACACTGTAGTCTAAAAGATGGTGAAAAGCCCTGACGTGAAGTCAGAAGCTTTTTCGTATTATCCACTACTCTTACGAAATTTTGCATTAGCCTTCTTTTCATTATTTTACACTCACATCCTAAATTTAATCTGTGTCGCAGACTGTTGGTATGGTTCTGGTAGCCCTCAACGCTGCTTTTCTAACAATTTTTTTGATCTTCTGATTAAACAGTTCTCACGAAATTTCGTAAGAACATGCACGTAATTATTCTACTTCTAAACACTTAACTTCAGATCGGTCGATTGTGCAATCTAGAAAATATTTGAAAAAATAGGAAAAAATTGCAAACTTCGTATCGTGTAGGCTTTTACTTGATAGAAATCCATTGACGCGTTTCGTTTACACAGTAACTTCTTCAAATTCTTATGAATAACTGAAAATAATAAACTTGTTTATAAGCATTTGAAGAAGTTACTAGGTAAACAAAACGCGCCATGTAAGCAACTCACAATAATAAATAGAAATCAACATATATATGTGTATCATTTAAACTAAAGTCTAAAAAAATTTCAAATGTGAATAACTGTGGAATTTTCTACTGATGTTGCCCTTTATTGAATTTGGTAAAACAAATTTAGGCCCTAAACCCACAAAGAAATTTAAATATATGTATTTTTTACTCGGATTCTTCATCAGTGAGTCCAACTTCGTCGTTTAGGACCATGTTTGGTTCAAAATTCGAAAATAAGATTATAACAAATTAATCTCCATTGCTATTTATATATTTTTTCACCCCTTTGGCAGTTTATGGATGCCAAGCCAAATATCAACAAATTTTCTTTCGAAGCGAACCACTCATCGAGTAATTTCGTATATTACAATAAGAATTTTCATAATTATGGAACACCTGTATATGTCCCACAATAAGACCGACAAGACTCTAGTGGATGTTCTAGACATTATTTTCCACACTTTCAACCCAAATGATATCATGCAAAAATGCTTCGTTAAGGAGCTAGAGCCCTCTGAAGAAGACCACCAGGCAACACTTTTTGTCACATACCTTCAAAACGGCGTCACCTAAAGTGTTGAAATTTGATACATAAAGCTTTTATAAAATAATTGAAATCAAGTACTAGAAGTTGATATTTCACTTACTTTATTATGATCATTTAGATAACGAGCATTGATTATTCAACCGAGAGAAAATTTCAAATTAATTTTTCTAATTTTTATATATATATATATATATATATATATATATATATATATATATATATATATATATATAAAAATTAGAAAAATTAACTGTTCTTATACATTCGTCCATATTGTCCGTTTCTTCCAGAACTGGGTTTCTAGAAAGGCAATCTACTTCTACATTTCCTTTTCCTGGTTCATATCTAATCTCAAAATCGAATTGTGATAGAAAATTCATCATGTCACCCAGCTCTTCATCTGGTCTTGTACGAAATTCTTTCCCTTCTAATGGCTTATGGTCAGTAACAGCAATAAATTTATGTCCTATTAGCCAATATTTCCAAAATTTAATTGCCTCTTTAATTGCCAGACATTCTAGGAATATTGGTTTCTTGTTCTTTTGATATTTATTTAGATTTTAGAAAAATACCCTACGGGTTTCACTTCACCATTAATCTGTTTTTGTTTAAGAACAGCTCCTACTCCTTGAATACTGGCATCAGTATATATAGTAGTATAGGCACTTGGGTCGAAAATTGCAAAAATTGGCCCAGAACAAAGGATGTCCTTAACCTTATTAAAACTTCTTGACAAGCCAATCACCAATTAAATTTTACATCTTTTCTCCTCAAATTATGCAACGGTTCTAATAATCTAGCGGAATCTTTTATATATTTGTGATAAACATTAACTTTACCCAAAAATTGCCTTATCTTCTTCCGAGTATCTGATGGAGAAAAATCCTTAATGGAAATTAAATTGTCATTTATAGGTCATACTGTATTGTTTCCTACAATATTTCCTAAATATTTGACTTCTTCTGCAAAATTACACTTGATAAATTTAAATATGAATCCTTCATTACATATTGCTTTCAAGAGACTCTCCAAATTTTTCTATATGTTGGTCAAATGTTGAAGAAAATATTAGAATATCATCTATATAATTTAGGCAGAATAAATTCAGGTTATATTTTCTGATACCATTATTCAATATACGTTGAATTATGGCCGGGGATATTTAAGTCTAAAAGGTAAACATTTCCATTGCCAGTGACCATTCTGTGTCAAAAAAAGGAAGTCATATCTATATTTGATACGAATAGGAATCGACTAAAAGGCAGAATTTACATCTAATGTAGTAAATAATTTTGCATTTCGGGTCTTGGCTAAGATTTCATTAATTAATGGGAAATGGTGTGGTTCGGGAACAATTAATTTATTGAGTTCACGAAAATCGACACATTATCTGGTTTTAGGCCATTCATCTCTCTTATATGCTAAAGTGACTGGTGATGCAAAAGGTGAGGGGGGCTCCTCAATCAGATTCGCTTTCAACAATCTTCCTATTTGGAATTATATCTCTTTTTGATCCTCCATTGAGCATCTGTATGGTTTTTTTGCTATAAATTTGTGTCCTAAAAATTTTATATGTGCCTCATTATTTTGCACCTGACCAATATGAAACTTGTGTTTTGCGAAAATATGGTCATATTTATTTATTAAAACTTTAATTTTATTTCTCTGGTTTGTTTCCAAATGGTCTAATTTTGCTTCGAAAAGTTCTGTTGGTATCCCTTCAATGAAATTGATGGTGTTATCATTGTTATCATTATTATTATGGACACAATGGATCTTTCTCTTTAGCGAGTTGAACCGGGATCTTGTGACGATTCTGCAAATGTGCAAATCTCATAATCTTTCGATAAACACTGCTAAAACCAAATGTATTGTGTAGTTTAAAAGAAAAGATAGGGAAATAATCACAACTAGCTCAGATCTGAGTCTCAATGGGGAATAGATTAGATATATGCGATGGTGCCAAGAATCTGGGAGTCTTTTTTGATGAAGATTTGAGATTTCGCAAGCATGTTTCAAGTTTGGTTAGGTCAGCATTTTATAAGCATATAATTCTTTACTCGGCACGTAAATATTTAACCTTTCAGATTAGAAAAAATCCGTCAGAGGTAGTTAGTTTTGTCAACCTTCAACTACAGCGACATAATTTAAGGGCCCTTTTTGGATGGTTTTCATAAAAGACGGATTCAGCTTGTGCAGAATTGGTGTTGTAGATTTGTGTTCGGGTAAGTTTGATCATGTGTCTGGAGGGATTAAGGATCTGGGTTGGCTGAGGATGGAAAATAGGGTCAAGCTGCATATGGGATGTTTTGTGTTCAAATTCATGAAGAGTCCCATAGATAGTAGGATCATGGATCATCTGGTTCCTAGATCTAGTGTTCACTCCGTCAACATAAGATACCCGTACGCTCATCGATCGGCTGGGTTTCAAAGGTGTTTTTTCCTTTAATGCTGCAAGGGTGGTGAATACATTTGATTCTAGAAATTTCACATCATTTTTGGCGTTTAAGTCTCAGCTGAAGTCGTTCCTATTTACTAGAGAGTGAATATGTTTTTTTTTTCCTTAAAAAGTGATATTTTCTATTATATTCAACTAAAACAGACTGTTTTTTTTTTGCATGGAGCTAAATTGTTATTCTTTCCTTGGGGCTGTTGGCTGTCTATTCTACTGTAGTATCAACCGATTGTGCACTCTGTATATATATTTTCTATTATTATATTACTTCGTACAATACCATAGGGGAGTCGGCGGAGTTGAGTGTAAGAGTAGTCTTTGCGACTAAACTTCGCTCTGGCGATTTTTCTCGATTTCTTGAAGTTGTATGGTCAATTTTTCTTGCTTGTTAAATTGGGTTAATAAAGTTGATTTATTATCATAATGATATTTTTTAGTAATTGACTAGTAAGTATTCCTATTATTCTTTCGTATTATAGCTACTCCGCCAACTAATTTATTCTGATTTTTAAGTATTCCTATTTCAACATATTCATTTTTGAATTCTAACCATTGTTTTATTCATTTTGAAATCTTGCAATACGCAACATGCTGGTGCGTCATTTTCAGGAGATTCAAATGAATTACCCTCTTCTATTTAATATTCGCGGAATTTTTAATATTATTATTTTCATTAATAGTTAGAAAGTTTTCATACGGTAATTCATTAGTTTGGTCATCGTAAATTCTATCGGGTTAAGTAACTGGCATATGAGCGTGGCTCTTTAACCAGGTGATTACTCAGCAGTCTCCACAATCTACCAAGAGCAAGTTGTGTGATAACGCTACGCCCTATCATCTTGCAAAGCCAGAACCACTCCGAAGAGTTAAACCCACCCTGCTTCTAGTTTCGCCTTCAGTTCGAAAACCTACACCGTGACTGGTAGCAGCGAAGCACTATCCAACCTCTACTGGCTCTACAGTGTCAGTACCCGAGTTGTTTGGGACGCAACTCACACGCCGATATTTTAATTGATCCTGTTACTAGCACCGTCAATCCGGCCAGTACGTCAAGGCCCACGAACCCTTGTGAAGTGTTTCAATTGATCCTGGCTTGAGCACCAACGGTCTAAACCGTATCATCGAGATCCAAAAACCCCGGAAGCAACTCGCAAATGATCCTGGTTCAGGACGAACCGTCAAGTCCCGCTAAACCCTGAAGCACTTCTCGAGAAATCCTTTATAATGAGTTACTGCGGCCAAACAGATGGAATACCCTTCTAGTCTAGCATACAGAGTTTCAACCACTGCCCCATCGAGTTAAACGGTAAACTAGGCGGCCAGGTCGTACGAATATTTCCCGAGGGTCTCCACCCTCACGAGGTAACGCAGTATCATACATAACGTACTCGCCATTGGACAGAAAAGTCCGCAGATTTACCGCAATAGGGTAGAGAAGTCTTAGGGTGTAAGCCCTGTGCTGCAACAGACATCCTTGATACTGTTTTGGACAACTCAACTCAGCCCTCCATTTCACCTTTGCGGTGAACCTAGGTCCCAGATCTGATAAACTTTTCACTACAAGGGTCCAGTGGTGCAGAGCGAAGTCTCTGCTTCAGGCATCAAGACTTAATCCTCCATTTCACCGAAATGAAACTAGTATCTTAGTCATGACAAGCACCCCCACCACGTCAAGGTATAGAGACAAATGGGGGACATCAATGATAATTCTATTTAATGCATCCGCATTGTTAGGCGAGTCATTTCTATATTTTCTTTCGTCATCAAATTCTTCAAGTTTGATTCGTCATTTCATTAATCTGGAATTAGGTTCCTTCAAAGAAAAAAGCCAAACTGAAGATTTATGATCAGTGTGATCTGTCAATTCTTTTCCGTATAGGTATGACCTAAAATGACCACACAATCGATAAAAGTTCCTTCTCGATCATACTGTATCGGGATTCAGCTCCATTTAAAGTTCTAATTGCGAAGGCAATTGGAAGATCATTGGGCGGCTGACCTTGGGGTTTAGTAATTTTTGCAAAGTTCGATATGAATATACGCCTGAACCTAGAAATGATTTAATTTCTTTTTGAATTTTCTGAATTGTAAATTTACTCATGGCATTCAATTTATTAGGGTTGAACTTAATCCTTCTGGTGTAATTATATGACCTAAAAATTCGATTTCAGTTTTGAAAAAATGGCATTTGTCTAATTTTACTTTTAAATTATGCTGCGAGAATATAATTAATACGCTGTAGCTATGCAAAATTGATGGATTTTATTGGTTCTTTAAAAAATTATAATCACGAAAATTATTATAATCAAATATTGGGTCTATCAAACATACCGAACATCCGCTATCAATTAATAATCTACATTTAGAGTTTTGAAGTTCAATATAAGGTAACTGGTTGTTAGTATTATCTAATGTGGAATTTAAGTCAACTCGTTTTCTGAAAATAGTTTCTTGAAAATTTTGTTTATTTGAAAAATTATTTCTTCAGTTTATTAGTATTTGGATCCATATAGTTTAGCTCTTCAAAAGTAAACGTAGGTGCGTTATGGGTTTATTCATAATCATAATAAATTTTTTTCTGTAGATTCGTTGGAAATTGCGACGAATAATTTGGTTTTCAGGATAAATTCTTGTTTGTACGGACATTTTATTTGGGGCTGTTGAGATTCTCTGATTGCGATTAAGTTCGAACACAAGTATTTTGTCTCTACGTACTTGGACCAAAAACTTGTTTATTGGTTAGATAATAAGTATTTATTCTTCTTTGTTGAAAATTAATTGATTCCGAAAATTTCTCGATTCATAATGATTAGGACTCTGATTAAAATGTGAAAAGTTATTTTTTCTTTGATTATGGTGGAAGTTATTCCAATGATTAGTATAAGAATAATTTCTTTGATTAGAATTTGTTTGGAAATTTTTATTTCTTCGACTTATATCTAATAAATCATATTGTGCCATATTCGAAATATAATCTTTCACCGCTTTTACTGTTTGATCGAAAGAAAATGTATTGTTTGTATCAGATATGTTTTTAATTCTGTGGGAGAATTTGAAATAAGAACGGCTTTGCAAATTGTAAGAATATTGGATTCATAAAGTTGTTTTTCGGCGGCATTCATTTGATTTGCATTAATTCTATAATTGAACCTTATTTTGCATGTATATAATTTTATCAATAAAGCTTATTGAATTTTCATTGGGTTTTTTCGATAAAAATTGTAATTGATGAATTGACACGTCTAGATTGATTTGATCGCCAAACTTTGTATAAAAACAGTCTTTAATAATCCCCAATTGTTAGGAATATCAGAGTAGATACTTCAGTTAGTGCTCTATCAATTAATTTCGATTTCACTACATTACACTACACTTACAGCAAAATAATAAGTTTTAATTAACTCGTTTTCATTGGTAAACATTTGAAGATAATGTTCAAACTTTTCTGCGGTCGTTAATTCAATCCTTCAATCGCCATTTTTACTCTATCGGGCCTTCCGCCTTTTTATTTGCGAGTAAATTGTTTAATCGACGTGATATTGAAAATAATGTAATTAAATTAATAAGTATTATTCGGTTGTCTTTTAAAGAAACCAAGTAAATATAATAAGCCACCTCTGTGGGAGGTGGTTGGATGGAAAATATTACTAGATTGATTTATTTACGAATGGGGTGCGAACCAATCCTAGTCGAGCGGTCCTAGGAAGGGTACGGTCTTTGCGAAAATGGAAGGTCTTTGATGTTAGTAAATTTTATCTGTGATAATGAATATGGTAATGAAACTCAATTATAGATTTCAAGAAGTATAACGATAAAGTGTGCCAAAATACTGTAGTTTTATCAACCCTAAACTCAATAAAATTCAAATAAAGATGACACACTGAATAATTAAGGAGAGGGCGATGCGGATCCCTCAAGCACTATGAATTATTTATATAATTCTTAATTCTGTTCAAATTCTTCAAACACAATAATTACAAAGAGATATGTCAACCTACTTCTTAATATCTGACGCTACTTTAATTAGACAATATGAACCTGAATAATACAACAAAATTCTTCTGAATTAATTCGTAGACTTTCAAAAAAAATTACCAATATCACTCAATATAATTATAATAATGCTTAATTCTGAGACCAATTCGAGCCCCGCACCGCGATCTTTTCTCGACGATCTCACTAGTTTTTCCGACGTGTCAAGACTTTCCAATAAACTCCAATTCGGCCCTCTTAATACCTCGTACACGTCGGTTTTCTCCTTCCAATTTTTTTTTTTTTGATCCGTTCATCAGCTTAAAATTGCAACTAAGCACTTCTCAAAATTTGAGCTCTTTATCGAGCCACACGTGTTCGTTCCGACGTCAGCGTGTTTCTTTGGAAAATTTCCGTTCCTAAACTCATCTCAAGGAATATGTTTACGTTTCGTACAATTAGCTCTTATGAACTTTTTAATGTGTAGTTTGTTATTATATTATAATATATAGGTCAGAGTAAAATAATTTCCTTTAGAAGCCGCCGTTCGGGCGTGCCTCGAAAGCGAATTCCTAAGTTTATTATCAAGTGGTCTGGAGATTAGAATAAACAAATTAATTCTGGGGAATTGAACCTTGCGTTGAATTTGCTTTTGTCCAATGAATTAATCCCTGTATCTTTACAGCCATTTCATGATTTCTAAACCTTGTTGGTTTACCACAGAAAAATTCAATAAGTAGGTTTAAAAGATAACCTAAGAAAACTAAAACACAAGTTTTACACTCAAAACTGTGGGAAAAGAATGATTTTAAACTTTGTGCCAGGTTTATTACTAGGAATTTTACAAAAGAAATTTGCACTTTTACCAAATTTTGTAGAATTTCCGATTGTGTCGTCACAGGGCGCTAATCGGGTGAGCGGGCTTCGAGTTGGTTTTCTGATCGCAGTCCTGTTGTGCTGGACGGTTGAAACCGACGGCCTGGAAAGATTGCTGTTGATTGACCAACTGGATTTTGGAACCACTGGAACAATGTTGATGCACCCTTTCTTCTAGCAGAACTGGCACAATCAAAATAATTCTTCACAATGAGACCTGCACAATCCCGTCCTCTTCGCCAAATATATTTTTTGATCGAAAACCTTGTTTTTAAAAACAAAACTGTTTGTAAAATAAAATAGAATAGAAAGGCCTTTTACTTGATAGAAGAAATATAACAAAATTTGAATATTAAAACATATTGAAATATGTTTATCTTCTACAATTTTAATTTCAAAAAATTTTTATTCAAAAAACTTTTAGAATTAAATTTATCTCTACAACAAGCACTGCTTACATTTAATAGACGTATATAATCAAAACTCAATATATAATGTCAAATGGAATAAATAATCCAACAGATATACGAAAGTAATTAAAATTAATAAATAAATATTCAAAGGAGACAAAATTTTGTTTCTGGTCTTACCTTTAAGAACACCAATTGCCTTTTAAAAACACTTAAAGGACTTCTCAAAGAATATAATTTATTTGAAATATTTAATATATTTAAATATTCGAATAATTAATAATAATTAAATAATTTCAAAAATCCCTAAAAAATGTGCACTATATCTTCAAAAAACATATATAATTCTAAGCAATCCCGTCTTCAGTTCCTCAATGTCAATGAATTTAAATAAACCTTACAATAACTCACACTGTTCTTTGATTTTGTTAGAACATAGATCAATCTTGAATTATATAGTTGATCTGTGTTTCGAAGCTTTAGTCTTTTAACACGTGGAGAGATATAGGTTAGTTTTTTGATTTTGATATTTGGAATATTAAATGAGGACTGAAGACGGGATTGCTTGGAATTATATTTGTTTTTTGAAGATATAGTGCACATTTTTTAGAGATTTTTGAAATAACTTATTCGAATATTTAAATATATTAAATATTTCAAATAAATTATATTCTTTGAGAAGTCCTTTAAGTGTGTTCATGTTTTTAAAAGGCAATTGGTGTTCTTAAAGGTAAGATCAGAAACAAAATTTTGCCTCCTTTGAATATTTATTTATTAATTTTAATTACTTTCGTATATCTGTTGGGTTATTTATTCCATTTGACATTATATATTGAGTTTTGATTATATACGTCTATTAAATGTAAGCAGTGATTGTTGTAGACATAAATTTAATTCTAAAAGTTTTTTGAATAAAAATGTTTTGAAATTAAAATTGTAGAAGATAAACATATTTCAATATGTTTTAATATTCAAACAAAACTATTTATTTGAAAAACTACAGAGTAATGAATGAGGTTAGATCCAATTTGAAAATCAGCGTCGGATTCGACCCCAAAACTTCATATACTTTTCTCACCTTTTGCCGAAATCTTATAAGAAAAATTCAAGAACTAATCGTAATTTATCTTCACGAAATTATGCACGAGCCTTTCTGTCGCTATTTCATATCTTAATATAATAGTAAATCTAAACTCGATCGGTATTTCATAATCAAAATTGAATTGAACAATAAAAAATATTCCATAATTCATTAATAAATATTCAATTCAATTAAATCTTGAAAAAAAACAAGGGAGAATAATTGAGGAACCATTGAGCACAACTCGTCAGTTTTAACATAATTAATGTATTTAGCCCTTTGTGATCGGGATTCATATGCTAGGTATTTTTTTAGTGGAAGTCTAATAATACTATTCAAATATGATTGTCATCGGTGTGCAGACACTAGTCAAATAACATTTTTTCAAATTATAGAAGATGAAAATTTTATTCAAATTTTTTTATAGTATAAAAGTCAACACATAATTTATGTCGTATAAAATTTAGAAAGAGAGTTTTTCTCGTCTCTTCGGACATGTGGACATGTATGTCATACCTTATTTCCATAGGAATATTTTTTTGAGTTGATTTGCCTTATACTATTCAGTTCTATTTCGTCTTCACTGCTCCCTATATCTTGATCAGCAGCTACATTCGATAAATGATGAAAGAGAAGTACGTCACAATTATCAGTAGTTCCAAAATATCATCCATAAAATCAATATAAGACAATTTATTTCTCTCAAGTCTTTCGCATTTTCCACATTATTTTCCGCCTGAAACTCAGCTTCAGAAAAGTCATCCATTTCAGCCATCCACTAGATGGTATTTCTTCTGGAAGAGAGGAGGCGTTTTTCGAATTCATCTACTCCAAATTACGAAACCAAAATATATTTCTGAAATAAAGAATAAACAAAGTTATCATTTGCTGTGCGTCAACAACGCAAGACCATCAACATTGATGCGGAAAATAAAATAACTGTGAGGTGATATTTTGTTTAATTCACAAACATGCCAATTTACGATAAGTTTCTTACTAGTTCACTGAAAAGACTTACCTGCCGTATCTTCATCCACAATAATATACAATAAAACTGTTGAATAATATGCAATAACGTCCATTTGTTTACAACCAATAAATTCTCGTGTGAATCAGTGGTGTAGCACGCGATGCTTTCAAAAAAGAAAGAATTAACGCAAATGCTCCATGTGCAAACTGAAAATTACTTGGAAAGGTTTCTTTGAAATGTTACAGACAATAACTGGATCAATTCTCCGAATGCTCTACAAATTTAATCTAAAAACTTTTTTAAATATTAAGACCAAGACCTTTTATTCAATTTTATTTCAATTTTTTGTTAAGAGATACTTCAGATTGAATTTGTAGATGTTTCGTAGAATGTATCCAATTATTATCTGTAATATTCCATATGTGGTTATACTACTCCTGACAGCACCACCACTAGTACACCAGAGGTTAGACTCCAAACCCTCCCTGTACATTTCAAGTGTCTGGATCTTATTGTACGGAAATTGGCATTTTTGCCTCGTTCTCCTGGATGGTATATCGTCCCCAAATTTGGCATAAACTTTCGGATTGATATTATACACCTAAATATCAAGTATAATTTCGATTAGATTCGAAATTATTGGGCAATAAGAAAGAAAAATTGAAGTGAATGACTGCGAAAGTATTGGATTAATTTCACCCATATATAAAATTAGAAATATTAGAGATAATCAAGCACCAAACCTACCCTGAAAGTTTCAAGTCTTTCCCTCTTTCCGTTCGAAACTAAAGTGTTCAAGAAAGAACTAACCGGAGAGGTTGATTTTTGACCTCAGATTCTTCAGCAGTGCGTCCAGTTTAGTCGTTCAAGACTATTTTCTGTTCAAAATTCGAAAATAGTTCGTTCTTCCCTAGAACTAGCATGCAAAAATTATACGATTCCATGATTCAAATATGAACATAAACATTTATTGAACAAATACAAAACTAAATTTCGAATTTGCGACACGTTTCGGAGATTCTCAATTCTATAGAGATATGAGGATATTATGTTTCCACCCTCACCACAAAATATAGAATTCCATGATTCTCACATTCTTTGTACCTTTTCAAGGTCATTGAAATATTAAAGAGTGTTGCTGCTTCTGTGTCACTTCTCCATTCTGTGACTATGCTTTACTTGATTAAAACAAGGCACAAACTTCTTATTTCCCTCTCATTAATTACAACTTGATATGAAAATTAATCATTTCGTGAAGAAATTCGAAAAAATTTTACTCCGTGTCTCGGTTCGAACCCACCGCATATACATTCTGTCAAGAAAGTACCGGGAATTATCGATTTAAATCTGGCGGGGCAATGAGGCAGGTAAAATTTTTTTTTCCTAGGTTGGTACCACGGTCCTTAATTACTATGCCAAGCTTGAGCGGAATCTGTCAACTAGTGTGTTTGCAACAGCTGATTAAGTCAGTCGATGTCAGAGTGCGTGCCAATTTTTACTATGGGTGATTACGTTGAGCAAAGAATTTGTTTAAAGTTTTGTGTTGCAAATGAATTTTCGTGTGCCGATGCATTGAAAATGTTGCAAAAGGCCTTTGGTGATAATGCTCTATCAAAAACTCGTGCATATCAGTGGTACAGAGCCTTCAAGGACGGTCGTGAAGTGGACGCCCATCAACGGCTTCGATCGAAGATAACGTCGATAAAATTAAGGAAAGGGTGCTGGAAAACCGTCGTACCAGCTTGAGAGAGATAGCACATGATCTTAAGATATCCAACGAGTCCGCACGTACGATTTTGATTGATATTTTGGGCATGAGAAAGGTGGCCGCACGACTCGTACCGAAAGACCTGAATTTTCTTCAAAAACGTCATCGCGAACAGGTTGCTTCAGACATGCTGGATCGCTGTAATTCCGATTCTACATTCATGGAACGCATTATAACTGGTGATGAGACCTGGGTCTACGAGTACGATATGCAACCAAGCCAGCAATCATCGGAATGGGTGGCAAAAAATGAGCCGAAACCGAAAAAACCACGCCAAAGCCGCTCGAAAATGAAGGTGATGCTCATTGTTTTCTTCGATGTCCGTGGCGTGGTGCACTACGAATTCGTTCCAGAGGGTCAGACGGTAAACAAGGAGTATTACCTAGGCGTTATGAAACGTTTGCGTGAGCGTATCCGTAAGAAGCGGCCAAATTTGTGGGCGAACAACTCATGGATTTTGCATGACGATAACGCGCCTTCTCACCGAGCTACGATTGTGACTGACTTTCTCGCCAAAAACTCAACAAACGTGCTTCAGCAACCACTGTTTTCGCCGGATTTGGCTCCCTGCGACTTTTTCCTCTTCCCAAAACTAAAATTGCCCCTTCGTGACACCCGTTTTGAGTCGATTGAAGCCATAAAACAAAATTCGGCGCGAGAGCTAAAGTCCATCCCGGAAAGCGCCTATAAAAAATGTTTCGATAATTCGAAGTGCCGTTGGCATAGATGTATTGGAGCAAACGGAGCCTATAATAATCTAATAATCTATGAATAAAGCTATTATATGCTGACATCTTTTGGTTGGTGGGGTGGTTTGAAGTTTTATGTATTTTGATGTCTGTATGTGTTGGTTTGTGAAAAATACTATTATTTTAGATTTTAGTATTTTTCACAAACCAACACATACAGATATCACAATACATAAAACTTCAAACCACCCCACCAACCAAAAGATGTCAGCATATAATAGTTTCATTCATAGATTATTGAATGTCCCTTTAAATTCAGAAAACTTTATGAAAGAATTAAATATTATTAAACAAATAGCGTCAAACAACGGTTACAATCCCTTTCTTATAGACAAAATGGTATCCAATAAACAAAAGAAAATGTCATTAAATCTCGTGTACCCAATCATAAAAGAGGACAATACACAGAAATATTTTTCGTTATCTTATGTCAAAGGATTATCTGAAAATATTGCTAAATATTTCAAAAGTTGTTTCAATTATTACGCGGCTTTCAAGACAATTAATAACCTCAGTACCTACATAAAAAACAATAAAGATCGTACAAATAAAGAAAATAAATCCGGAGTCTACAAGTTGACTTGTAGAGATTGCCCTTCAGTATACATTGGCCAGACTGGTAGATCATTCAAGAAACGTGTCCAAGAACACCAAAGGGGTTATATATCCAATTCTGTACATTCGACATATGCTAATCATCTTAAGGAATTCAGGCATAATTTCAACAATAATTATTAAATTATCCACGTTGAAAGCAAAAGTTCTAGATTAACACTTTTAGAATTTCTTGAAATCAACAGGTATAATGCCCGTAAAATCCTTTTGAACGAACAAACAGATGTCGATCATTCTCCATTACTGAATCCTTAATAACATTTTTAGCGGCAAACTCCAATAAACACCTAGAGTTTTTATGACTTGTGCTTCTATTATTTGGTCATGTACCTAAAAATATATTTAAACTCGGTTACACTGAATACCATCAGACAATACGATGTAATACCTGAAGAAGCCACATCGTGGTGAAACAATTGTTGTAGTAGTACAAACATTTTCGTGAAAATAAATTACTGTCTCATATACATTTTTTTAATTTCTATAACTGTAGAATAGAAAGATCTAGAAGCTTGAAGCTTCCAGAATAAGTTTGAAGACTGAATATTGCGGATAGTGTCCTGAATGGGCGAAATCGTTTTGATGGTTCCCAAGTTATTTTCATTTAAAATCATATGTTTCGAATATTTTTATAAATAAAAAATTTCATCGAGATTACATTCAACGTTTGGATTTGTAAGTAACGACGAGAAGGCTGATGCAAAATTTTGTGACATAAACAAGCGAGTATAAGCTCCTAACTTCACGCCAATACTTTTATAGAATTTTATTCATTCATCTAGTAAAAGAATGTTTACTTCAGAGTTTAATTTAACTATGGTATAATCTTTCGAATATGTTAAAGCTCTGGAATCTAAATTCAATTTACTAGGCGTTCGTATTGTTGAATTTAGATTTCATCCGTTTTTGTTTAATTCAAATAAAACAAATCGGTAATACAATGAATCAAAAGTTTGTGTTAGGATGTCATACGTCGATACACCTAATTCATTGCTCAAGTCGATATTTGAAACCCTTAAAATTCGATTTTTTATTAATCGACCTCAGATCGCTCATTCTTAGGTCTGATAGCTGATAAGAGTTTGAATAGAAAAATAAAAATGTTAATTTAAGACTTCTATGTACATTCCTCAAATTTCAACGCTTACTGGAGAAAAAAATTACCCGAATTGGTCCATCCGTTTCGAAGTTTTGAGCTTCGCAACATGTTATGCTATTCATTTTCATTTGTTTAGATATGATTAGGGACATTCTGAATTGTAGTTTATCTAAAGAAACGTATCCATATTTTTTCAGGATGAAAATACCTACGCAACCATACAACATTCCAACAGAAAAGGTTCTTCACATCACATACCATACAATGATGAATTAGCCGATTACGCTACTTTACCAGGAAATGGACACCACCATAATAGTGGAAGTTCGCACAGCTCTCTCAGAGGTGTACCAAATGTAAGTATTAATCATTGTCTTCGTTATTATGTGGCACTGTATCCCATTCAAGCTGTAAAAGCTTTTGGCGAGTGACCACACTTGTATGAGGCCTTGTATTATCTTGGCGGAACACTACCACTTTTTATGTGGATTAATTCTGGCCTTTTTTGTTGAAGTGCATCATTCAGTTTGTCCAATTGATAAAAATTAATGATAGATTGGGCCGTTGCTTGGTAGAAATCAGTTGTAATTGTCATTATAAAATAAAACACTTGTTTACATTTTCTACTTTATTTTTGGTATTGGCGTACATTTCGTCTTTGCTTGAAAGACTTCATCTGAATACGAAGTAACAGTTGTTGTACAATGAATTCATAAGACTAAACATCCGTTCAAAAAATACATCCTTTATTGGTATAGGTATGTGGATGATATAATTGCATGTTTCGTAGGTACTAACAGACAAATATCAACATTCGAGAATTTTATAAATAACCTCCACCCAAAAATAGTTTTCACTTCAGAAATAGAACATAATGAATCCATCAACTTTCTTGACCTCATGATAACTAGAGAAAACAATAAACATAACTTCGCAATTTATCATAAACCATCACAAACAGATAACATTATACATATTCTTTTCATCCATTCCAACACAAACTAGCAGCTCTCCATAGTATGATATACCGTTTATTGAACATTCCACTAAACCAAGTCAATTTCCACAAAGAAAAATGTATAATTAAACAAATAGCTTACAACAATGGATATAATACATCTCTAATAGATAATTTAATTAACCAACGTATACACAAAAACACAATAAAAGAAATTTATCCAGTAACATCTAATCTATCTGAACACAAATACGTTAGCCTCACATATCTCGGAAACATTAGTATTCAACTAAAAAACCTACTTAAAAAAGAAAATATTAAAGTCTCTTTCAAGACAAACAATCCTATTAGCAAATACATCAAAAACAATAAAAACAGTATGGATAAACTTCAATTATCAGGTGTATACAAACTCACTTGCCCAGATTGCCCAAAGATTCATATTGGTAGAACAGGTAGAAATTTCGGTACACGCCTAACAGAACATAAAAGAAGTTTCGATAAAAATAAAAAAGATTCACATTATGCTAAACACCTTCTTGAAAATAACCATGCTTTCACAAAAGAAATTGAAATTCTACATGTTGAAAATAGAGGTCCAAAATTGAACTTATGGGAAATTTACGAAATAAATAAACATAAAAACAGCAATAACCTAGTAAATGAACAAATAGATTTTTATTACACCCCTTTATTCAATATTTACAAGGGATCGAGTGAACATGATTCTGAAGGGAATATTCTTTGAGAAAACCAACCCGACGAACAGATGTCGACACGAACATCGGATTGAAGAAGAAAAGTTTTTGTTTCTGAACTTGTAGACGGATTGTTAACTTTACCCAAAAGAACCCAACCGAAAATAGTTTCAAGGGCGGTAGGCTGGCCTAATTTTCCAAAGATACGTCCATTGAGTAAAATATGAGTGAAAAGCTCAGCACCAATCAGAATGTCTATTGGACTTGAGAGAAAATAATTTTCATCTGCGAGAGGTAAACCCTGTAAATGGTCCCATTGTCCCTTTTTAATAGAAAAAGCAGGTATATTAGAACATAATTTTGGAACAACAATAGCATCGAAAGAAAGTACAGGGCTGTCGGAATTTGTAGGTTTGATATCGCATGCAGTAATACCTTTTGAAGAAAATGAAGTCATTTCGTTCAAACCAAAAATAGTTGTAGAAAATTGATGTCTCTGTAACCCAAGATTACGAAAACATTTTTCGCTTATGAAATTTGATTGACTTCCTGAATCAATAAGAATGCGAACACGTTGAAATGTGCCATATCTATCACGGATATCTACCGCCGCAGTAGCCAATAATACTGTATTTTGTTCGGAAAAGGTGTTACCTGATACAGTTGAAGAATGTGGAATATTTTCTATGATAGTTGAACTATTAATATGGATCAGAGAGTGATGACGGTTATTACAAGTGCGACATTTGTACGACGAAAGACAATTATTTAGATTATGCGAATGATGTAAGCAATTCAAACACAGTTTATTTTGTTTGACGAAAGAAAAACGATCATTCGGAGATTTTGACAAGAAATCAGAGCATTTCGATAATCCATGTGAACCTTTGCAAAGGTAACACTTAACATTGGAATTATAATGAGTATTTTTTGTTTGTAATGAAAAACTATTGCTGGTCTTGGAATTATATTTATTATTACACTTCTCTTTGCTTACTGCAAATACTTTATTTTTAGAAGTAGTCAAATGTTGAACGGATTCTAGGGCCTTGCATTTAATTTCAACAAAATTATAAAGTTCCTTATATTCTGGAATTTAGCTAGAATCAGTTTGAATTTCAAAATTAGTTCGAGTCTCAATATCTAGTTTCCCTAGAAGTATATAGAAAAGTAAAAAATCCCACTGATCTGTATTGAAATTTAAAGCATTAAGAACTGCCAATGATTCGGAAAAGGTATTGAGTAGAATACGAAAATCTTTTGCAGTATTGCCTTTTAGTGAAATGAAAAAAATTGAATCTAATGCATTCGAAGCTATAAGTCTTTTATTTTGATATCTGTCAATAAGTTTTTTGAAAGCGGTGTTATAATTGTCGTTATTTATGGCGATACCATTTAGTAATTTCAAAGGCTCGTCTTTTAGGAAGGAAAATAAATATCTGAACTTTTCAACATTTGAAAGATTGGAATTATCATGAATTAATTTCTCGAACAGATCATGAAAAGTTGACCAAATTTTTGGATCACCGTCAAAGGTGGGTATATTAAGAGGTGGGAGTTTTGCAGAAGCTTCAACACTAACCGACGACGAATTAGAAGTATCATTTTTACTCATGTTATGATAAATAGACAAACCTTCATAATAAAAGTTTTCAGTCTCCCTTCTTATTTTCTCATGTGTATCAAATTCCGCCTCATCCTCAATCAGCATTATAATCTCATTATGACATTCTGAAAACCGCTCAAATAATTTTTTAATATCATCATACCTAGCCTTTAATTGCCCTCTTTTCGACGTATCAGTTAAGCTTTGCTTTGCAATAATGTAAAATTCCGAAATTCGACTAACGTATATTTTACGTTTGCTTTCAAATCTTTTGATGTTACTCATTTTTTGTGAAATATTTTATTGAATGAATGTAAATATAAAGTGATATATGTAAAGAACCAAATTATGCGAAGAAAAGATAATATAAAGAAAGTTTATTAGAACAGAAAGGGTGTCAACGAAAACCTTGGAAGTTGTAATCGTATTTGAGTTTTAATTATTTTCCAATATGAATTGAAAGAAGAAATATGCGGAATGAAAGAATATGTTTATATCGATTGAAGTGAACCTAAGTTGAACATATGGTTTTTTTGTATGAAGCGATAAGCGTATACTGCTTGTACGGATTTATCGATTTCCTACAATCGATATGAATGAAAATTAATAATAATTTGATGGTGACCCACGTGGAAATCTCGAAATGAAAAGAAAGAAAATAAGAAATCACTAGTCAACCGGTTCGAATGGACCAAAATGTTAGCACTTCGGTAGAAAATTAGCAGACTGTATGTGTAAATTTGATAATGATTAGAAATACACCACAAATCTCAGATGGACACTCACCCTCATCCACTGAATTCCTGGTTAGTTGGGGATCCCCTTGTCTGGAACTCTGACACCAACACCTTGTTGAACTATCGTTCTTGTAATAAGAAATTCTGAACACTTTTTGCTTTGAAAGAATTAAAAAACTCATAAGCCGGAAAAATATCGAACGTAATGTAATCCGTGATCATTAAGAATCTGGTCGAAGAAAAAGTCTCTCGCATGCGCACAGTGTCATCTGAAAGATGAGTGGTGCATATATGCGCAATTTCAGAAATAAATTAGGGAAACTTGAATGCTGCACTAACATAGCCGCCCACAAAAACCCCTATGGGTTTTTCTAAAGAAAACAGAAAAAAAAAAGTTTCCTCCTTTTAAAAAGAACACCATGTAAGTCACCAGAAAATTAAATTTAAATAATAGAAAAGAAAAATAATAACAAATATAGAAATACATTATTTTTATAAAGGAAAATAATTTGAAAATCAATTTCTCGGAAGTGGACAAAGCTTCACAACGGGTCTACGGAAAATACCATTAGCTGTTTTCACCGCAGCTACCCTATTGTGTCCATCCTCTCCCGGAAATAATTCCACAATGCGACCAACCGGCCATTTAAAAGGCGAAACGACATCGCTTTTGATCAAAACAAGGTCGTCGAGCTCAATTTCTTTGGCCGGCTCAGCCCACTTGAAACGCTGCTGAAGTGTATTAACATATTCCGCGAAGTACCTCCTCCAAAAATCTCGCTGCATTTTCTGTATAAGCTGCCATCTAGACAGTCTGTTTAATTTCAAATGAGAAACATCAACATCAGGAATTGTTGAATTCAAGGGTTCTAAAGTGAGAAAATGCCCTGGTGTGAGCGGAATTAAATCATTAGGATCTGAGCTCTGAGAACATAATGGCCTCGAATTCAGAACAGCTTCGATTTGACAAATCAAAGTTGTAAATTCTTCATAGGATAGTCGCTGATCTCCTACCACTCGTAGTAAATGAGATTTAACCATTTTTACACCCGCTTCGGCAAGGCCATTAAAATGTGCACCCGTAGGGGGATTGAAATGCCACTGGAAACTTAGAGTTCCAGAAGTTTCTTGAGCTAACTTCAAAAATTCATTTTGAGCTCCAATGAAATTCCGACCGTTATCGGAGTAGCACGCATGAATCATGCCACGTCGAGAAATGAATCGACGGAATGCCGCGATAAAACTACACGTAGAAAGCTCCTGCGTTAATTCTAAGTGAATAGCTTTGGTTGTAGTGCACACAAAAACGCATATATAAGATTTTAAATATTTTGCACCCTTTATGCGATGCATAGTTACGAAGAAAGGTCCGCAGAAATCAATAGCAACGTGAGAAAATGGCTTTAATTTAGAAATTCTGAAACTTGGAAGATCAGCCATTTCAGGTGGTTTGTAAGTATTTGGACGGGCACGAAAACATTGAAAACAATTAGAAATAACTTTTCTTATTGTTCGACGAGCTGATAGTATCCAATATTTTTGAAGAAGTAAATTATGTAACGTTTTTGAACCGGGATGTAAATATTGCTTGTGAACCGACTCTACAATCAAAATCGTTAATTTATGTGAGCTAGGCATCAAAAGAGGGTGTTTTGCGGCATATTCAATATAACTGGATTTCTTTAAGCGGCCGCCCACCCTGAGAAAACCTAGAGAATCTAGAAAGAGTGAAAGTTTCCGAAAGGGTTTAGGTAAAATTTTGTTTTTGTTAATAATTTCTATGATATCAGAAAATACCGAATATTGCGTATGTTTTATTAAACACATCAACGATTCATTCAACTCATGAATTGTTAAAATGCCTGTTTGTTTAAGGGAACCGGGTTTTGAAATTTTCGAAAATCGTAAACAGTAACTTAAAATTCTTTTTATTTTTTCAAGAGAGGAAAATTTATTTAAAAGGTTATCTAAATCGTCCATTGGAATATCTACATATAAAGATATACTTTTTTCTTCGGCAGAGACTACATCATTATTAAGTTCTGAAGTTTGAGCAGAAAAATTTGGCCACTCGGTTTTTGGGCTGGATAGGAATTCCGGTCCATTCCACCACATTTCGAAACGAATCAATTGCAATGGGTTCATTCCTCTAGATGCACAATCGGCAGCATTTAGAGATGAAGGAATATACATCCATGAATCGGGAGATACCAGTTCCTGAATATGGTGTACTCGATTGGCAACAAAAGTTTTCCAACGGCTCGGTGAAGCATTGAGCCAAGAAAGAACTACCTGTGAATCAGTCCAGCAAGTGATTTGATCGAATAAGAGTCGACTAGAAAATGTGTCAGTCACAAATTTGACCAAATCAGCCAAAAGCTTTGCAGCAGTCAGCTCAAGTTTAGGAAGAGTAATTGTTTTTAAGGGGGCAACTCTCCCTTTAGAACAGATTAGAAATACGTGAATAGAATCGCCTCTCTGTAATCTGAGGTAAATTACCGCTGCGTAACCTATGCTTGAAGCGTCACAAAATCCATGTAACTCACATCTCTCATATTGATCAAAGGTGATTCGCCTAGGGAGACGTAATCCAGAGAGTTCTGAAAGTTCACACTTCAATTGTGTCCATGAATTTTTAATGGACTCGGGAAGTTCTTCGTCCCAATCCTTTTTCAAGGACCAAATACATTGCATAATGTATTTTGCCTTTAAAAGAATGGGACACAGAAAACCCAATGGATCGAAAATCCGACCTATATCGGACAAGATGCCTCGTTTTGTGAGGTCTTTTGATATATTTTGGCACTTGTAAGAAAATATATCGAGAGAAGGGTACCACTGAAGACCTAGAACCTTCAGAAATGGTGGTTCATCCTTATCAAAGGACAAAGGAATCTGACAGTCAGAATGGTCTAAGGAAGAAAGCAATGCTGGAGAATTACTAGCCCACTTCCTCAACATAAAACCTCCGCGACTAAGCAGATCGATTAAATCCTTTTGAAGAGACAAAGCTTCAGAATCAGATGATGCACTACCCAGCACATCATCAATATAAGTTTGATCCTCTAGTATCTTACTAGCCATTGGAAAGTTTTCTCTCTCTAGGAGAGCTAGCTCACGAACGGTACGCATTGCCAAATACGGGCTACAATTGAGTCCGAAAGTAACTGTATTTAAGGTATACTCTGAAAGTGAATCGTTTGGATTAAAACGCCATAGAATTCTTTGGAAATTTCTATCAGAAGGAGATATTAAAATTTGTCTGAACATTTGCTTTATATCAGCTATGAATACCACTGCGTCTAAACGGAAAAGTAAAAGTAAAGAAACTATATCCTTTTGTAATTTTGGACCAGGAAGTAAAGTGTCATTTAAGCTCACACCTCTCGAGCCTTTTGCCGATCCATCCCAAACTACACGAAGTTTTGTGCTTACGCTCTCAGGCTTCAGAACACAATGATGGGGTAAGTAACAAAAATTATCATTGGGTATAGCTTCCGATGTGGCTAAAGACATATGTCCACTGTCAAGATATTCTTTCATGAAATCGGAATAAGAAGAATACAAAGATGGATTTTTTAATAAACGTTTTTCAAGTAATAAAAATCTACGATAAGCTTGAGTATAAGTATCTCCTAGAAATGGTTTCGAATTTCTGAAAGGAAGCGAAACTATGAATCGACCGGTGGAATCACGAGTGGTCGTTTCTTTGAAAAAGGTCTCACACTTTTCATCTTCGACGGAGTAAAAATGCTTATCAGGAATTTGCTCTAATTCCCAGAACTTAGGAATACAGATGTCGACACGAACATCGGATTGAAGAAGAAAAGTTTTTGTTTCTGAACTTGTAGACGGATTGTTAACTTTACCCAAAAGAACCCAACCGAAAATAGTTTCAAGGGCGGTAGGCTGGCCTAATTTTCCAAAGATACGTCCATTGAGTAAAATATGAGTGAAAAGCTCAGCACCAATCAGAATGTCTATTGGACTTGAGAGAAAATAATTTTCATCTGCGAGAGGTAAACCCTGTAAATGGTCCCATTGTCCCTTTTTAATAGAAAAAGCAGGTATATTAGAACATAATTTTGGAACAACAATAGCATCGAAAGAAAGTACAGGGCTGTCGGAATTTGTAGGTTTGATATCGCATGCAGTAATACCTTTTGAAGAAAATGAAGTCATTTCGTTCAAACCAAAAATAGTTGTAGAAAATTGATGTCTCTGTAACCCAAGATTACGAAAACATTTTTCGCTTATGAAATTTGATTGACTTCCTGAATCAATAAGAATGCGAACACGTTGAAATGTGCCATATCTATCACGGATATCTACCGCCGCAGTAGCCAATAATACTGTATTTTGTTCGGAAAAGGTGTTACCTGATACAGTTGAAGAATGTGGAATATTTTCTATGATAGTTGAACTATTAATATGGATCAGAGAGTGATGACGGTTATTACAAGTGCGACATTTGTACGACGAAAGACAATTATTTAGATTATGCGAATGATGTAAGCAATTCAAACACAGTTTATTTTGTTTGACGAAAGAAAAACGATCATTCGGAGATTTTGACAAGAAATCAGAGCATTTCGATAATCCATGTGAACCTTTGCAAAGGTAACACTTAACATTGGAATTATAATGAGTATTTTTTGTTTGTAATGAAAAACTATTGCTGGTCTTGGAATTATATTTATTATTACACTTCTCTTTGCTTACTGCAAATACTTTATTTTTAGAAGTAGTCAAATGTTGAACGGATTCTAGGGCCTTGCATTTAATTTCAACAAAATTATAAAGTTCCTTATATTCTGGAATTTTGCTAGAATCAGTTTGAATTTCAAAATTAGTTCGAGTCTCAATATCTAGTTTCCCTAGAAGTATATAGAAAAGTAAAAAATCCCACTGATCTGTATTGAAATTTAAAGCATTAAGAACTGCCAATGATTCGGAAAAGGTATTGAGTAGAATACGAAAATCTTTTGCAGTATTGCCTTTTAGTGAAATGAAAAAAATTGAATCTAATGCATTCGAAGCTATAAGTCTTTTATTTTGATATCTGTCAATAAGTTTTTTGAAAGCGGTGTTATAATTGTCGTTATTTATGGCGATACCATTTAGTAATTTCAAAGGCTCGTCTTTTAGGAAGGAAAATAAATATCTGAACTTTTCAACATTTGAAAGATTGGAATTATCATGAATTAATTTCTCGAACAGATCATGAAAAGTTGACCAAATTTTTGGATCACCGTCAAAGGTGGGTATATTAAGAGGTGGGAGTTTTGCAGAAGCTTCAACACTAACCGACGACGAATTAGAAGTATCATTTTTACTCATGTTATGATAAATAGACAAACCTTCATAATAAAAGTTTTCAGTCTCCCTTCTTATTTTCTCATGTGTATCAAATTCCGCCTCATCCTCAATCAGCATTATAATCTCATTATGACATTCTGAAAACCGCTCAAATAATTTTTTAATATCATCATACCTAGCCTTTAATTGCCCTCTTTTCGACGTATCAGTTAAGCTTTGCTTTGCAATAATGTAAAATTCCGAAATTCGACTAACGTATATTTTACGTTTGCTTTCAAATCTTTTGATGTTACTCATTTTTTGTGAAATATTTTATTGAATGAATGTAAATATAAAGTGATATATGTAAAGAACCAAATTATGCGAAGAAAAGATAATATAAAGAAAGTTTATTAGAACAGAAAGGGTGTCAACGAAAACCTTGGAAGTTGTAATCGTATTTGAGTTTTAATTATTTCCCAATATGAATTGAAAGAAGAAATATGCGGAATGAAAGAATATGTTTATATCGATTGAAGTGAACCTAAGTTGAACATATGGTTTTTTTGTATGAAGCGATAAGCGTATACTGCTTGTACGGATTTATCGATTTCCTACAATCGATATGAATGAAAATTAATAATAATTTGATGGTGACCCACGTGGAAATCTCGAAATGAAAAGAAAGAAAATAAGAAATCACTAGTCAACCGGTTCGAATGGACCAAAATGTTAGCACTTCGGTAGAAAATTAGCAGACTGTATGTGTAAATTTGATAATGATTAGAAATACACCACAAATCTCAGATGGACACTCACCCTCATCCACTGAATTCCTGGTTAGTTGGGGATCCCCTTGTCTGGAACTCTGACACCAACATCTTGTTGAACTATCGTTCTTGTAATAAGAAATTCTGAACACTTTTTGCTTTGAAAGAATTAAAAAACTCATAAGCCGGAAAAATATCGAACGTAATGTAATCCGTGATCATTAAGAATCTGGTCGAAGAAAAAGTCTCTCGCATGCGCACAGTGTCATCTGAAAGATGAGTGGTGCATATATGCGCAATTTCAGAAATAAATTAGGGAAACTTGAATGCTGCACTAACAAACAGCAATAACCTAGTAAATGAACAAATAGATTTTTATTACACCCCTTTATTCAATATTTACAAGGGATCGAGTGAACATGATTCTGAAGGGAATATTCTTTGAGAAAACCAACCCGACGAACAATTTAAAAACACATTAACACCTTCTGTAAAAAATCTTATAAATTCATTGTACAACAACTGTTACTTCGTATTCTGATGAAGTCTTTCAAGCAAAGACGAAACGTACGTCAATACCAAAAATAAAGTAGAAAATGTAAACAAGTGTTTTATTTTATAATGACAATGATAAAAATTACTTATTGTGTTATCCGGTTAAAGCTCAAAAAAAGAAACGATTCCTTTAAAATCCCAAAAAGCGGATAGCATCACCACTTTTTAATGGATATTGGCTTTTGCAATGCTTTGAGCCGCTTCATCTTTTTTGCTCCTTGATATCCTGCGTTTGACATTCTTATGTACAATTCATTTTTCGTCCCCAGAATTTACTCGCTTCAAAATGGATCATTTTCGTGACAAAGATTGATTGATCACTTATTTGTTTTTCTTTTTATCAAATATCATCTAATGGGTTTAGTTGATCGTCGGGTATAAGCATACGTGAATGTTTTATACGTTTTTGACTTATCTTCAATGCAATGCTGTAATGCAGACGAATGCCTACAGGTTTGAGAAACCACCTTTCAGAGATACGATATTTAATGCATAAGAAAGAGAACTCTGACCGTTCTCTCGAATATTGGAATAATCAAAAAATACGCGCGTTATGATAATAAATAATCCAGTGTATAACTCGAAAAGAATACTTGCTGTCTCACACAGATGTGAGAATTGGGGAATTGGATACCTCATTTAGTTTCGCGTAATCCTCAAATTCAGATTCTGCATAGAACTTAGAAGTGCTGGAGTATAGCCATAATGCTTGAAAATCAAATACAATACGATACGACATTCCTATTTCATTGCATGAGAAGAATGACAATGAATGAAGTAGATAATTTTACCTCTGAAAATCAGAACTTGGGTTATTTTTAGCCATAACTGGTTTGAAAATAGAATAAATTCTAAAATAATAAAAAAATATATACAGAAAAATTAAAACGGATTCTGAAAAAAAAAACTCAACGCAAGTCGGAGGCTTACAAATTTAATAAAATAATAAGGAACGGTTTTTTACTTGATAGAAGGATTATTACAAAATTTGAATATAAAAACAGACTTAATCTGTTGGTCTTCTACAATTTTAATTCCAAAAAATTTACTTAAGAAACTTTAAGAATTAAATTAATGTCTAAATAAGCACTGCTCATATTTAATAGACGTATAAAATCGAAATTCATCATACAATATCAAATGGAATTAAGAAAAACCAACGAATATAAATTGTCAATTGAAATTAAAAAATAAATGAACAAAAATTTTTTGGTTCGTTCCAGGCATGCGTACTGAACTCTTCAGACAAACGTACGAATCCCTGTTTGTAACAAAATGTATTGTTTTCTGATCCTATATTTATGAAAAATAACTCTTTCTCAAAAATATAAAACATAATTTTAAGAACTTCTCAAAAACTAATTTATTTGAAATATTCAATATATTTAAATAAATTACTTCGAAAAATCTCAAAACATGTAGCACATCCTCAAAACATAATTAAAATTACGATAAGATCAATTCAACTTTACATATAAAAAAATAATAAAATCAATTAACAATAATAGACTTACCGAATGCAATCTTCAGAAATATGTGATCTTCAGAAACATTCACATAGGTACATCTAATATCCAAAGTACTCTATATTCTATGCTCACAAAAAATCACATAAAGCTCATAAGGCCCTTTAATGGTCTTAGTTAAAAACATTCAACACTGTATAATGAATTTCTTTATTTAAAAACCTGATATAATTATATATTATATATAGAATAAAATAATAAGGAACGGTTTTTTACTTGATAAAAGGATTATTACAAAATTTGAATATAAAAACAGATTTAATCTGTTGGTCTTCTACAATTTTATTTTCAAAAAATTTACTTAAGAAACTTTAAGAATTAAATTAATGTCTTAATAAGCACTGCTCATATTTAATAGACGTATAAAATTGAAATTCATCATACAATATCAAATGGAATTAAGAAAAACCAACGAATATAAATTGTCAATTAAAATTAAAAAATAAATAAACAAACATTTTTTGTTTCTTTCTAGGCATGCGTACTGAACTCTTCAGACAAACGTTCGAAGCCCGTTTGTTACAAAATGTATTGTTTTCTGATCCTATATTCATGAAAAATAACTCTTTCTGAGAAATATAAAACATAATTTTAAGAACTTCTCAAAAACTAATTTATTTGAAATATTCAATATATTTAAATAAATTACTTCAAAAAATCTCAAACCATGTAGCACATCCTCAAAAAATAATTAAAATTACGATAAGATCAGTTCAACTTTACAATTAAAAAATAATAAAATCAATTAACAATAATAGACTTACCGAATGCCATCTTCAGAAATATGTTATCTTCAGAAACATTCACATAGGTACATCTAATATCCAAAGTACTCTATGTTCTATGCTCACAAAAAATTCGTACGTTTGTCTGAAGAGTTCAGTACGCATGCCTGGAACGAAACAAAAAATGTTTGTTTATTTATTTTTTAATTATAATTGACAATTTATATTCGTTGGTTTTTCTTAATTCCATTTGATATTGTATGATGAATTTCGATTTTATACGTCTATTAAATATGAGCAGTGCTTATTAAGACATTAATTTAAGTGTTAAAGTTTCTTAAGTTTTTTGAAATTAAAATTGTAGAATACCAACAGATTAAATCTGTTTTTATATTCAAATTTTACAAATTTAAATTGAGGGTTCAATAGGCTGTTGTTCCAAACAACAGCCAAATCTGTTATAAGGAGATAATCTCATATCTCTGTGCAGATTAGTTACAACGGGTATTTTGGCATAAAGTTGGATTACTTTAAATCTTCATTCAACAAGATTTGTAGCTTTATAGATCTCATGTCTATTAATAGAGTTTTTCAAATATCCCAAAAAAAAAATCATTGGGAGATCAATGCGGTGATCTTGATGGCCTTTTAGTCGTGCCATTTGTAGAAATAACACGATCCGAAAAAGTGATTCTGAGATATTGTGTGACTGCTCGTGTGTTGAGACTTGAAAAACCATCCTGTTGCAACCAGATATCATCCAAATTGATTGGGAGTTATCGAATTATCGGAATAAATTGGTTCTGTAGCAGTTCCAGATATTTGGCAGCGTTAAGGTTACCATCGATAATGAACAACCCTATCATTTAATTCCCCAGGATCCCAGTTCAAACTTCAAGTTTTTGTGGATGCTGCATACGTACAGAAATATTTTTATTTTATTTTCCAGGACCAATATCTTACCACTGATGGGCTTTGTTTTCTATTCAAGAACGACTCATCAGTGAAAACTATTCCGAACATTATTAACATAATTTTATCTCTTGTCCAGCAATTTGTCTACTCAAAGAAGGTGCACTGATTTCAGCAGCAGCACACACATCTATCTCTATCGTGAGACGATTTTCACTAATGGATTTTGGTGGTTTAGCAATGTTGCAATTTTACATGTTTGTTGACTCCCAGATTTCTCAAACTTTTTTATATATTAAGGAATAGTGGAACTTGAAGGAATTGGCCGATCTTCAAATGCTACAAACAATAAATAAATGATTAGTAAGGAGTATGAGCTCAATTTCTAGAACTTTCTATCACCACAGCACATACTCCTTATTAATGATTTTTGGAATCTATGATTGTTTCGGCCTTTACTTGACGGAAATTCATCTTGAAAATATGAATAAAAACAATATTCTAATTTCCGCTAATATTTCATTAACACTACGATCGTTACGTCATACCATGACTTCTTCACGTGAGTATTACAAGATACTGAGTATACCATGAGCAAGAATTTCATTTTATAGTACATGGATATCACAAATATAGAGGGGGTGAAGAGAGTTTTAAAATTCTTTTGGAAATCTGAAAAATGATTCAAAAAAGATTCAACAAAAGGGAGCTACTTACTTTGGTTATTCAATAATATTTTTCTTTTATGATATCTATTAATTTATAAAGTTTTTAAAAAGTTTAATCTAAAACTTTTGTTTTCTGTGTGTGAAATTTCAAAGTTACTATTAAAACTATGCCCTGTGTATAGAAGGTGGTCTGCGTAGGTTGAATTTCCCTTTTTGTTACAATAACATTTTTCATGTTCCCTAAGTCTCGTCTGGAACGATCTTCCTGTCTGACCAACATATACAAAATGGCAAGTACCGCAAGTTAACTTATGAACACCTGATTTCTTGTTCTTAGATGTTTTATCTTTATAATTTTTATTAGTTTTCCTAGGGAGTTATTCGTTTTATAAGAAATTCTAAAATTGTGGGTCTTCTTTAAATATCATGCTACCTTTTCTGTTTTTGGTTCCAAGTATGTCAACGAAATGTATTCACTTTCAATTGAATCATTATTTATGGGATATACTAATTTCAAAGCCAGCTTTAATTGTATTTTTGTGAAAAGATTATCAATAATCGGGACGTTGAAACCGTTGTTCAACGCAATCTGTTTAATAATGTTATATTCTTTGTCAAAATTCTCATGTGAGATGGGAATGTTGGCTAATCTATATAACATACTATTGTATGCTGCTAATTTTTGTGAGTATGGGTGGTTTGATGTGAAGTGAATTGTGCTATCTCTATGGGTTGGTTTCCGGTATATTGAAAAAACGTGTTTATTATTAATTTTTGTGATAGTTAAGTCCAAACAGTTTATACTATTGTTTTTTTCCCATTCATAAGTGAATAAAATAATAACTCCCTAGGAAAACTGATAAAAAATAATAAAGATAAAACATCTAAGAACAAGAAATCAGGTGTTTATAAGTTAACTTGCGGTACTTGCCATTTTGTATATGTTGGTCAGACAGGAAGATCGTTCCAGACGAGACGTAGGGAACATGAAAAATGTTATTGTAACAAAAAGGGAAATTCAACCAGAACACCTTCTAGACACAGGACATAGTTTTAATAGTAACTTTGAAATTTTACACACAGAAAACAGATTAAACTTGTTGGAAACTTTAGAAATTAATAGATATCATAAAGAAAAATATTATTGAATAACCAAACAGAATTAAGTAGCTCCCCTTTTTTGAATCTTTTTTGAATCATTTTTCAGATTTCCAAAAGAATTGTAAAACTCTTTTCACCCCCTCTATTTTTGTTATGTCCATGTACTATAAAATTAAATTCTTGTTCATGGTGTATACTCAGTATCTTGTAATATTCACCTGAAGAAGTCATGGTATGACGTAACGATCGTAGTGTTAATAAAATATTAGCGGAAATTAGAATATTGTTTTCATTCATATTTTTAATGATTTTTGGTACAAGTACAAGAATTAATTCATTTAAAAATAAACGAATATATTGTTTCTCTAATTGAGTGATCATTAAACTACCATTTTTACTTCTACAGTGAACATTTATATTTATGAAGAGTCGATTTGATTTTCAACTGTTATGGACTTACACACCAGGTCTCCTTACTTCTATCCACCAACTGTATCTGTATCATCCGAAACGAATTAAACTCCCCTCCAGGGCGACATCCGTATGAGTGAGAAAAGCGTTCTTTTCGATTTATACACTAGATTATTCATTATCATTACGTGCATATCTTTTGATTATTGCAGTGTTCGACTGAACGGTCGGAGTTCTGTTTCTTATGCATAGAATATCGTATCTCCTAAACATGATTTTTCAAACCTGTATATTCTCCCTGCATATGGAGACTAATTTGTCAAACAACAGCGGCATTTGATATAACCTAATATATCTATGTATATTGTAGAATGAGATACTTTATTTGGTCAAATTTTCACTAAGAATAAATTATACAACCATAGATGTTGGTGACCAACATAAAAGGATTTTGTTTGTTCCTCTTACAATCAGCATGTAATGACTTTTTCAGAATTTTATATGCCATTTTCTGCATTTACTTTTTATTTTTTCAGTATTATGAAGCTGATATGGGTTTTCAAGGATCAACATTTCAGGTACCAGAAAGGTACTTGAATAATTCGAATTACGAATCTTACAGAGCAAAAATGGCAGCACCCGAATTGGCTGTTCACAATGGAGAACAACCTGAATATATAGCTGAATTGATATAAGCGAAAAAATATTTTATTGCAACGGACAATACTACTTCTTATGAGTTTTTTATAGTTGATGATATGTAAACAGGCAAATATAAAGAGAAAATTGAGTTTTATGACATATAATTGGGAACCTTTCGAATGGATCTTTTAAAGTGCCTTGAAACAACAAAATGTATTCTTCGCACTGTTACTTCATTTCTTCAGTGTAAATTATCTTTTGGTGATGGAATATTCCTTTTTTTATTTGGGGAAAAAAATAGATATTTTCATTTTATATTTGTCTGATGTGTTCTTAAACGCTTGGAAAATTAAAATATAAATAATGAAATTTTCATTCAGAAAAACTTCTCCGATATCTATCACCAAGTAATATTGGACGAACTCAAAATGCCATATCATTAATTTTTTTTATTTAGATGCAATTAAGAGAGCAATCTTAGTTTTATCAAGGGAGACTTATAGAATCGAACATTGTATACATTTGTAAATAAAAAGAAATACATTTCGTTATTTGGCTTTATTTATTTCAATCCGCTCCGTATATTTTCACATTTTCTGTTACTGAAATGAAAATTACAAAAATTAGGATGAATAAATTTGTGAAAACGATACTAATTTTATAACTACACTTATACAAAATGTCCACTAAGTATTGGTTCTCGAATAATGCACTCCAAAATGGAGATTAAAAATGTTGATAATATTGAATGTTGCCGAATAATTTCAACAATGTTATTTTCATATCAAATACAGGATTTGAAACAAGTACTACTACATAACCTTGGTGTGGACCAAAAACCACTACGAGTTGATGATTCCGCGTTGTGTTTGAAACTATTTAAGAAAAAAAGTTTGGAGTGAAATCTTCGGTAGGCTAGAGGTACTACTTATTATGTTTGGCGACATGTTGCTTGAATAGGATTCTGATACCCGAGAAGGGGATGCGCTATTCGATAAGAACTTATTGGCTAATCTTTGTGTTTCAATATATAGCGCTTCGAATTCGCAGGTATGCATTTCAATTTCCTCCAAATTATCTCCAAGGCATTCTAATTCTACCTGAATTTCTTCAAAGTTTTCACGAGCAGGGGGTATTTCATTAAAGAGACTTTCCAGAATTGCAATATCCTGTGATTCATCGAAATTCTTTGCAAAATTTTCAAATCGTGTGAGCTTTCTCTTAATGTGAGATCGTTTAATTTTCATTGGTTGACATTTTCCTGTGTTATTTATATCAATATAAATATAGAAGCAATATTCGAAATACATGAGGGGAGAATATAAGGAAATGATTATGTATGTATACGAAATTATTTGGTGGTACAATTGACTTACCACTTAAATATTGGTTTTAATCCTTTTCGGCCTCACCGGTACACACGCGAACTAGACAATAGTCTAGAATTTTCACTTCTTTGTTATTCACTACACTTCACCCTTTTTTCGGCGAACTCTCACGTTTGCACTATCTGGCACTTAATGTTGAGCCCCAAGGCTTGGTTTTGCAGCGGATGATTTCCAGTATGAAGAGTCACAGATGAGAATTCAAAATTCCAATATTACCACAGGTGAAAGTTGAAAATCCGGATCGATTGGACCAAATGTTTCGTACCACGGTTAGTTTACCGTGATATTTGCCTATTATTTTAAAATAATAGACAATTGCAAATTTTAATCTCGATGATTAATTCCAATGGCTTCTAGTGGACTGTATTTTTGATCATTAGCGGTGATTTTGACTTCAAAGAACACTCCATGTGCGGCGGTCTACAGCTTCCTTTATCTAATAATGATAAACCACAACGAGGATGAGGAACTGAAGTAATACACTTATAAAAAAACAAACTAATATATTTTGATATCACTGTATATGATACCAAGTTAATGTAATGACAAGTACACTACAAACAAGTGTGAGGTGCATTGCTACGTTTACAGCCTTCGCGTTCAGCTTGTACAATTACAACCGAACAACTTGACTATTCGGAGAATAATAATTTTTTCTTCCTTTCAAAGACTGAACGTTAAAGGTGCTCGATGCATCCCTTCTAATACAAAAAGAGGGAAATTAACATAATTGATTGAAAGGTCCATTTGGAGGTGGACTGAATGAACAAAATAAACCTTCTGATCGGCTACAGAGGAATTATGAGATAAATGCAAGAGAAGAAGGATAAAATCAGTTTATAATTAGGAATGCTGTGTCATGTGAAATTAACAGGCATAAATATGTCAAATCACTAAAATACTTTTCATGTTTTTTAAGGCCAAATATAATAATTATAAAACAAATGAACAGAAGTGTCTAATAACACTTCAGTTCGTCTGGTGCAGCTGAAAAAAGGCTAGATCGAAATATTAAAATAAAAAGGCCTAAATATCTATGACACAACGATGTCGAAGGACAGGGCCGTCTCCAATGAGACGGAACAAACACAATACGGGATAACGTCAAAAATGAACAAAACACTGAAGGGCCAAGGTCGAGGAACCTCTCGATAAACCAAACACAAGAATGCCAGCAAGTGAAACATGATCCGATACATACGGTACGGGAGAATTCACAGCATAACTGGGAGACATATGTGATCTCAGAAAGAAAAGTTAAGATTCCGGCACGTACGGAAGCGTTAATACAGGTGAAATTGAAATCGTAAATAGAAGGAGTAAGGAAATTTAAAGAGAAAACCAGTGATCTTCTTAACTTTAGTCCGTGGGATCGGGTCTACCTAAGGAAAATGACAGCGAAAAAGGGAGAATCGAAAACATTGATGAAACCATGGGTAGGACCTTATAGGATTTTGGAGATTCTTGGTCCGGTGACCTGTCATCAGAAAATGGGGAGGTAAAGATGAACAAGTAGTTCATGTAAATAGGTTGAAGAGGTACAAATCTAGGATGCAGGAGAATATCTCAGAGGACGAGAGAGAAAGTTCAAAGATACTCTTTGACGACCGCGATTCAGAACCGAAAAGCGACGCGGAGGAGACAAAGTTGCCGCATTCCTTAATAATTCCACAGTGGATAGGAGTCGCCGAGGGCAGAGTCGCAAATTAGCGAGGATGAGGAACCGAAAGATGACGAAATTGAGGAAAAAGAGATAGAACCAGAAGAAAATTTAAGAAGGTCATCTCGGATTCGACGACCCCTAGATCGATTGAGCAGATGGACTTATTATTCAGTAGAAAGTCCACGGGTAGCAGTGGGATCGTTTAAGACACTTCTGCCAGGAGAAGTGAATCAACTCCTGCCCATATGTAGATTTCAGGTGCTCACTGACTCGAAGAGCCATCACCAGAAGAGGGTCCCTATCCTGGGACATGGACAATAGTAGTTAGTAAACCCGTTTAACCTACTAGTTTAACCTACCCATATAACATGTGCATGAGAATAATATCATCCTCGGTTAGCCTATCATAACGACAGGCAAAAATGTTATTAACATTTCCTAGAGAACCCTAAGAATGCAGGTATGTAAATAAAAAAAGGCGATAATTCTTTATACTCCAAATTCATGCATGGCTTTCGATGTTACGCGTATTGAGGATACGATAGATTTTTGCCAAATAAATATTAGACTCTTCTGTCAGAGAATCGGTCTTGGCTAGTACGCCAGTGATTTTCCGTGGAAAAGGGAAACGAAGTAAGAGGATGCAAAAATGAATTGTAAGTTGATGTTTCATTATTGGTATAGCATTATGGTAGCTGAATGCATAGGCGAGCACAATGTTGAAGTTCAAATAAATTATGTTATTGTTAGTTGTGAGTCCATAAATTTTTACTCAAAGTTTTATTTCTGCTAAAAAGATAAAGATCCGTTTAGAAATCATCGTATATTTGAACAAAGAAAATTTAGTCACAAAATTTCCCTGTTTGTAGGAAAGGGTAAGAAACCCAAAAAACAGAGTAGGGGGACACGAATGCGAGCCCCAAGAATTTAGCGTTGTAGTCGTTAATGCGCGAGCAGAAGGTATTATTGCACGATGTAGCAAATAGGAACAATAAACTTTTATAATGATGTAAAACTGTATGCATGTATATTTTAAATAAGAACCTTTGTTTTTTTTGTAACATGTTGATGAGTAGTTTAATAGGTAAATCAAAAACAGGACAGCGCTGATCTCGGAGTCAATCATGATAAGAATATGTAGTGAGACGTTCCTGGTACTTGACATCTTAGCTTCTCAGGCGGGCGTGATTATCGAGTATGATTGTGCGGACAAAGACATAGAATTTACGACAGTATCAATACGGGATGTTGTGAAATGTACGGACATAAAAAGTGTGTACGTAAATGGAACGACCAATTTCAAGGTTATACACAGAGAAAAAAATCAGTATTCAATACGTGTGGACAATTTGTATCGAAGTAATTCGCTTAAGTACACACTGAGGTATATACAGTCAATCGTGGAAGCAAGGCATGGCCAATGTCATTGACAAAATAGGCGTGGAGGAGTGCCGGACATTTCATCGGTACCAAACTCAAGAATATACACATAAGAAGAAATATTTAATGATCAAAGAATCAGTTTTGGCATAGAGAAAAAAGCCGTGGAAATTATAATCGCTAGATGTGTAGCCGGATTATATACAGCGGACAATGGTTCTCGACTATAAACATTTTAAACCAAGACGAGCTAAAGAAATTAGCACACAACACCATGCTTCAGTTATGGGTATGATTCTCTGACATCGGAGTGCTCATGAGTGGACTGATGAGATTTTACGTAACATACCAAATGTTAAAATATGGATAACGCATATATAGGACAGAATACACAAGAACAGAGAGCTAGCGCGGGACATTATACCCATCTCTACCTCCCAAAACTCAATGGACAGAAGAAGATCGCGAGAATGTTACAACTTGTGAATTTTAAAACCTGTTATGTGCCAATGTAAATCATTTATCCCTGACGCTCAGTGACGTGAGAGGAAAAACGAAGAAATACTTGAAGCTTCGATCCAAGATATTGTACGGAAATCGACATGTTAATTAGACTAGAGACTCAGATTTAGTTCAGGAACATTATTTATGATAAATTTTGAGGTCCGATTAAATATGAGTAAAAGTTAACCCTTTTTGTTATAATAAGTAACAGTCAGTAAAGTTTCATTATAGATTACAAAGTGTAAAATATGATATGTATGGGATTACAACTATTTGTATGTAATTTAAAAAAAAATTTTATTCAAAAAACTTTTAGAAATAAATTTATGTCTAACAAGCACCGCTTACATTTAATAGACGTATATAATCAAAACTCAATATATAATGTCAACTGGAATAAATAACCCAACAGATATACGAAAGTATTTAAAATTAATAAATAAATATTTAAAGGAGACAAAATTTTGTTTCTAGTCTTACCGTTAAGAACAACATTTGCATTTTAAAAACATAAACACACTTAGAGGACTTTTCAAAGAATATAATTTATTTGAAATATTTAATATATTCGAATATTCGAATAAATTATTTCAAAAATCTCCAAAAAAATGTGCACTTTATCTTCAAAAAACAAATATAATTCTAGACAATCCCGTCTTCAGTCCTCTTTTAACATTCCAAATATCAAAATTAAAAACATAACCTATATCACTCACGTGTTAAAAGACTTAAGCTTCGAATACAGATCAACTATATAATTCAAGATTGATCTATGTTCTAACAAAATCAAAGAACAGTGTGAGTTATTTTAAGGTTTATTTAAATTCATTGACATTCTATAATGAGATTTATTGAAGCCAAAATATAATTATATATCAAATAGAAAGGCCTTGATAGAAGAAATATAACAAAATTTGAATATTAAAACAATATTTGTTTTAATATTCAAATATTTGTATGTAGTTTGAACTTGATTAATGGTTGATTATTTTATATTGGTAAAAACAGATTAGGAATATTTGACAAGTAGTGTACTTATTTTTGTTCGATATTTGTTTTGGCTTAGTGAATAAGTTTTTACCAATGATTAAGTAACTGGGCTCAATGTTATTGCAAGTATTGGAGAAGTTTTAGTTTCGTATATCTGGGATATGAGGATCCCATATAATTTGAATGTTTATTTTCTTTTCTTTGGCGAAACTTGAGTTATGAGATTGTATAATTTTGACGTGACAACGTCTTATAAATTGGTTTGCCGGGTGACACTTCAAGAAACTGCGTTACGCTCCGCTCACGTTATGCGCTCACAATGAGAGCGAGTGAGAGGCACGCGTCCCTTCCACTCGGGCATGGTTAGCCCGCCTAAGAGCAAGAGAGACAGACATAAAAAGTGAAAGGCACGCGTCCCTTCCACTCGAGCACAGTTAGCCCGCCTAAGAGCAAGAGAGACAGAGCGAGAGAGAGAGAGAGTGAGAGAGATAGGCATACACACCGGTTCATGTCTTGCGCTTCTATTTCGCTTAGGCGCCTGCATACAAGTTTACACGTTGCCAGTTAATTGTAAAACGATTGTGTAGTGATAATGTGAAGGTAGTTTCGTCCATCGCAACAATTCAAACAGCAAAGGTAAATAATTTCAGACTGATAATATAACATGATGAAATAAATGACTAAGACATAAGTGAATAGGTTATGTTGTAGTAATCACAATGTTGTGGTAGTTTTCAATCAAAAAAGTAGTAGAAATCGTTTCTCAACCAATAATAATTTGTTTAACTTGAAAAAATGAGCGCGACTTGCTATGTAAAAAATTGAAATAACAATGTTTAACCTCCAACCTGTCAAATCGAAACTTTCAAACATTCAAACCGAGACGACTAATCACTGCGCAAGGTCGTAAGCGCGCGATTTACAAATTCAAAGATCAAATGTGAATTAGTTTTCTCCTTTTAGAAAATACACTTTGAATTAAAATCGATTGATATTAACAATTAATGTGATTTAAATAAATGTTCTAACTTTTAAATTTAGTTTTTATATTTATAACAATGTAAAACAAGTTAAATTTATTAATAACTTATAACAACTGATTGATAAATAAAATTTTGTTAATATGAAATTCAGTGCGAGATTCTTTGTATAAATTAATGTTTTAAATATAATTCTTTGTATAAATAAATGTTTTAAATTGTTACTATTATTTCATCCTTCTTCCTACTATACGAATGAATATTCACATTAAAATTATTTTACCACTCAAAGTCGTTGTCACGTAAAACTTTCGCCCGTATACCGACTTTACAGGCAACAAATTTTATTTTATTCTTTTTGATGTATTTTATAGGAAAGTTTCGGCAGGGTATTACCGAAACTTTTTCATAGGAGAGAGTGACGTGGTAAGCCATTAAGGTTTAGAATTCATGAAAGGGCTGTAATGATACAGGGATTAATTCATTGGACAAAAGCAAATTCAACACGAGGTTCAATTCCCTAGTATTAATTTGTTTATTCTAATTCTAGACCACTTAATGATAAACTTAGAAATTCATTTTCGAGGCACGTCCAAACGGCGGCTTCTAAAGGAAACTATTTTACTCTGACCTATATATTATAATAACAAACTACATATTAAAAAGTTCATAAGAGTTAATTGAACGAAACATAAACATATTCTTTCAGATGAGTTTAGGAACGAAAATGCGAACACGAGGTATTAAGAGGTTCGAATTGGAGTTTGTTAGGGAGTCTTGACACGTCGGAAAAACTAGTGAGATCGTCGAGAAAGATCGTGGTGCGAGGCTCGAATTGGTCTCAGAATTTAGCATTATTATAATTATTTTGAAGTTTAAGAATTGAGTCATTCTAGAGTCTATAAATTAAGTTGTCAAGAGTGTAATAGTGTGTATATAGGTCAAACGGGCCGACCTTTCCATAAAAGGTACAAAGAGCATGAATCTGCTTTTAGGAACCGGAAGAATAATTCCAATTTTGCGAACCATTTCTTCACTACAGATCACACCTTCCCAGAATTGAACAACCTTGTTATCTTGCACGTGGAAGCGAAAGGGAAAAAACTTGACATCCTGGAATCAATAGAAATTGAAAAATATAAAAAGCACGTACCAATAATAAAACTACTTAACGAACAGACGGAACTTTGGAAAACCCCTCTCTTCGAAGCTCTGCCGAAGCCTACAATCCCCATATATAATAGTTGAGATCTAATTTGTTCGTTCAGTTTGAAAATGTAGTAAACACTACGAAACTCGTGTCACTGTATATCAGATATAATAAAAAGTGATAGAAAACAAAGTAATTCCTTATTTCATTACATTAAAATGAACTATCACAAAGTAACGGACTACTCCATCCAATATTTGAGTCAGAAGAATCAGAGAAAATTTATTAACATCAAAGACCTTCCATTTTTGCAAAGGCCGTACCCTTCCTAGGACCGCTCGACTAGGATTGGTTCGCACCCCATTCGTGAATAAGTCAATCTAGTAATATTTTTCATCCAACCACCTCCCACAGGCTTACTCGAAATATAATGAATGATCTATGTAAAATATGCAATATGTTGACTACTTCCCTCTGCTGTGTTCAGAGAATATTCCTTATATGTAGATTGAATCTGTTAACCACTTCTCTCTATTATATCGATTTTTCAAAGCACTCATTCTCCTTATAAACTGCAGTGATTTTTCGTTCCTTCTCTCTGCTAAAATAGACAATCTACGAATTCGATATACCGAATCAAAAAACAGTAAGTCTGTTGAAATTTTCATATCAGTTTGTATCGTAATACGGTTTGTTTATCGCCGTATTTTGTCTATTATTTCAGTTATTTGAAATAACAATTAATCGCAATTATTAATTACGATACGTTTTGTGGACTGTATTTAATGTAGTGTAGGATTTTAATTTAAAAAAACACTTTGTATGTAGTTGCTTCCAACTTTGTTTATCTAATAATGATAAATCACAAACGACGATGAGGAATTGAAGTGGAACTGGAACACTTATAACAACAATAATTAAATTTTGGTATCACTGTATACGATACCAAGCTAAAGTAATGATAATGTGGAATAGCTTGTTTATATTAATCACGATAATCTTGTCTGGAGACACGAGCGACAAAGTTTGATTATTACCGAAGTAATAATGCATTATTTTGGTCTGAAAAGCCACAAGCGACAAGGTTGATTGTCACAGGGATAATTTTGGCCGAAGCCCCAAAGAACAAGGTTGATTATTACCGAAGAAATAATGCAATAGCTTGACTATCAAAAAGAAAATTATTTTACAGTTCATTCAAAACCTGAATATTAGAGGTATCGGTTTCAATGCATATCTTCTAATAAAAATGGGGAAATAAATGAAGTTGATTGGAAAGCCTATTTGAGGGTGGAATGAAACAGATAATCCGAATGCTGTGTCGTTGAATATAGATAGGCAATAAAAATTATATATCACAAGCACTAAAGACTTTCTATGTTTTTTAAAGAGACATATACCCATGTGAGAACGGAAAAGTGTATCCATATGCAATAAACTTCAAAGTTTGAATGACACAGCTCGCTCAAAAAACAGCTAGATTCCACAATGTTTACCCTAACGAATATTCATATTCAAAATGAAGTTTCGCCATTTGGGCGTGCTGCTCAGTAGTATGGTGATGTCGCAACTGTAAAAGAAAAATAAACAACAGGTTAGACAGAAGTCATAAAAAAGGTGGCCACCACAGACTGCCAACTTCAACCAGTCCAAAATTAAAAAACATTATTTGCATCCGATTTTCTGACTGCAGACCTTTTATCTCTTGTAATAAGATAGCGGCATAGGGTTTTTTTTATTATTTTATACTCTTAATTGAATTCATATATGAAATTTTTTAACTGTATCGTATATTATACTTTTTCTACGATTCCTCAATTCTGCAATTTTTAGAAAATATATACTTTTTAATTGAGTTTTTATTTGTCACTTAACTTCTAGATTTGAATTCGGTCACATTTTCATTTTTCGAGATATTGTGGAAACTACATTTTTTTCAGTGTCCATACTTATTGTGAATATATACCAAAACCCAACGAAATTAATCTACAACAATACTTCCAGATACTCCCGGCATATATTGCTCATTTTTGTACTGAATTTTAAAACATATGTCACAAATTTCAATTCTTTGTGTGAATTCCAAAGTTAACTTGCCGACGAACAGACGAGCAGATGCACACAATTTAATTTTCGCAGTTTCCATCTGTGAGTTTAATGTGATCATTTGGGAACACTTTTAGGTTATTTGAATATCAAAACAGATTTAATCTGTTAGTCTTCTACAATTTTTATTTCTATATTGAATTGTATCAGTCCTTTCTTGGTGAAAATCCATATTAAATAATTTGAAATAAGGTTATTCTGATTTTCACAAATTTTTATTGTTAAACTCACAATGATGTTTTGGTTTCACAGTAGCATCATTAGGCAAGATCACATTTTGAATAACTAAGCTTGTTTCCGAAATCCGTGGCTATTTATATTACAGTAACTACAATAAATTTTTATTGAGCACTAAAACCCAAAAAAGGTCCCTGCAAATTCCAGCTTATCTGAATATATTTAACAGAGGTGAGCTATTTAAATCTATTTGTTCGTTAAGTAATATTCCAATTTTATTATGTTTATTTATCTCTAGGGATTCTAACAGATTTAAGGCATAACTTTTGCTTTCTATATGTAGAATTTCAAAGTTATGGTTGAAAGTATGTCCTGTTTCTAACAAATGGTTGGAATATGTAGAATTGCTTTTATTATTGAGGAAACTCTTCAAATGTTCACACATCCTATGACGGAAAGTTCTTCCAGTTTGACCTATGCAAATTTTGGGGCAATCACCGCAGGTTAACTTATAAACCCCAGATTTATCATCCTTATGTGTGTAGTCTTTATTATTTTTGATAAATTTACTCAAGTTTGAATTAGTTTTAAATGAAGTTCTCAAATTATATTTATTTTTGAGGTATGTAGCAATTTTCTCAGAAATACCTTTAGTGTATTTTAAGGAAATGTATTTAAAATTTTCTTTTATATTAGGAAATACCGTATTTAAAGCTATTTTATTATCTTTATTCATCAATAATTTGTCTATCAACTTTGGATCATATTCATTATTAATAGCTATTTGTTTAATTATGTTAAGTTCTGAAATATAATTTTCTCGATTCATGGGAATATTAACTAATCTATGGATCATACAATTAAATGCTGATAATTTTTGATTTAGAGGATGATTTGATTTATTGTGTATAATAGAATCCGTATAGGTTGGTTTGTGAAATATTGAAAAATCATGTGAACTGTTTATTCGAGTAACAGTTAAATCAAGAAAATTCAAAATTATAAAAAAATTTTAATTTCAAAAAAATTTTATTCAAAACACTTTTAGAATCAAATTAATGTCTACAATAAGCACCGCTTATACTTAATAGACGTATATAATCAAAACTCAATATACAATGTCAAATGGAATAAATAAACCAACCAATATAAAAAAGTCAATTAAAATTAATAAATAGATATTTGAAGGAGACAAAATTTTGTTTCTGATTTTAACATAATGAAACCAATTCCTTTTCAAAAACATAAAACACAACTTAATGATTTATCAAAAAATATAATTTATTTGAAATATTTAATATATTTAAATATTCAAATAAGTTAATTCAAAAACATTTCAAAACATGCGATATATCTTCAAAAACCAATTAAAATACGGATAATCTCTTCATCGTCCCTAGATAACATTTAAAATATCAAAATCAACTAACAATCAGTAGATCATACCTTAGAATGTAACACGGAAGTTGTTTGAAACAGACTAACTTTAAAAATCCAGGTAGTCAGTTCGTCACAAAATCACAGAAAACTGTAAGGTATTCTATGGTTTTCTTCAAACCATTGACATTTCATAATGAGAATTATTCAAGCCTAAATATAATTATATTTTATGTATAAAATAAAATTAAAAAAGGCTCTTTACTTGATGGAAGAAATATAACGAAATTATGGATTATTGAAGAGGAATTGGTTTCATTATGGTAAGATCAGAGACAAAATTTTGTCTCCTTCAAATATTTATTTATTAATTTTAATTGTCATTTTTTATATTGGTTGGTTTATTTATTCCATTTGACATTGTATATTGAGTTTTGATTATATACGTCTACTAGCAGACTCGACAGACGTTGTCCTGTACACACGTCGTTAATTCGAAAATTTCAAACATTCTTCAATAAGCTGTAACAATCTGGACTGTTTTGATGAAAATTATTATTCAAGAGTTAGATTAATATCTAACGTCATTACATGTACACTTATCCAAATTCGACCGATCGGTAGCATGTGAGCAGATACTGTGTATGCATATACAGTATGAGTGAAGTGAAATGTAGAAGATGTGTTAACTTGTTTTAAGTAAAGGTAAAAACTCTTATACTGAAACTATTTTATAGCATTTATTTATTAATTTACAGAAACTTAATTTATCTTAATGCTATTGAATGTACAATATTTTTGGTTAATCCTTGAGGCGTATACATTCTGTCAAGAAAGTACCGGGAATTATCGATTTAAATCTGGCGGGGCAATGAGGCAGGTAAAATTTTTTTTTCCTAGGTTGGTACCACTGTCCTTAATTACTATGCCAAGCTTGAGCGGGATCTGTCAACTAGTGTGTTTACAACAGCTGATTAAGTCAGTCGATGTCAGAGTGCGTGCCGATTTTTACTATGGGTGATTACGTTGAGCAAAGAATTTGTTTAAAGTTTTGTGTTGCAAATGAATTTTCGTGTGCCGATGCATTGAAAATGTTGCAAAAGGCCTTTGGTGATAATGCTCTATCGAAAACTCGTGCATATCAGTGGTACAGAGCCTTCAAGGACGGTCGTGAAGTGGTCGCCCATCGACGGCTTCGATCGAAGATAACGTCGATAAAATTAAGGAAAGGGTGCTGGAAAACCGTCGTACCAGCTTGAGAGAGATAGCACATGATCTTAAGATATCCCACGAGTCCGCACGTACGATTTTGATTATATTTTGGGCATGAGAAAGGTGGCCACACGACTCGTACCGAAAGACCTGAATTTTCTTCAAAAACGTCATCGCGAACAGGTTGCTTCAGACATGCTGGATCGCTGCAATTCCGATTCCACATTCATGAAACGCATTATAACTGGTGATGAGACCTGCGTCTACGAGTACGATATGCAAACAAGCCAGCAATCATCGGAATGGGTGGCAAAAAATGAGCCGAAACCGAAAAAACCACGCCAAAGCCGCTCGAAAATGAAGGTGATGCTCATTGTTTTCTTCGATATCCGTGGCATGGTGCACTACAAATTCGTTCCAGAGGGTCAGAGGGTAAACAAGGAGTATTACCTAGGCGTTATGAAACGTTTGCGTGAGCGTATCCGTAAGAAGCGGCCAAATTTGTGGGCGAACAACTCATGGATTTTGCATGACGATAACGCGCCTTCTCACCGAGCTACGATTGTGACTGACTTTCTCGCCAAAAACTCAACAAACGTGCTTCAGCAACCACCGTATTCGCCGGATTTGGCTCCCTGCGACTTTTTCCTCTTCCCAAAACTAAAATTGCCCCTTCGTGGCACACGTTTTGAGTCGATTGAAGCCATAAAACAAAATTCGGCGCGAGAGCTTAAGTCCATCCCGGAAAGCGCCTATAAAAAATGTTTCGATAATTGGAAGTACATACATGTACATAGATGTATTGGAGCAAATGGAGCCTATTTTGAAGGCGACCCAATAAATTTTGACGATGAAATGTAAAAATGTTGTTTTAATTGAAAATTCCCGGTACTTTCTTGACAGAGTAGTATACAAACAAATTCGATGGTTTTCCAACTCTGGAACACGCAACATATAATTGACCGTGAGAAAAACACGGATTTTCTAAATCTAAGCCACAAATCATCATTGTTTGGCCTTGTGATATATTTATAGTCATAGCATATGCCAAGCGGATTGGAAATTGTAAACGTTTGAATGGTATAGGCGAATCTGAAGGAATCATTGGGATCCGTGGTAGAAGTAAAACCTCACCTTGAAATTTTCTACTCAAAATAGTAGCTTCAAGAATGTTGCCCATGATTTTTTTTATAACTAATCGCGTCCCATTACATAATTTCGGAGCATTCAAATTTCGAAGCAAAATTATAGGTGAACCAATCTTCAGTCGCAAATTATGTGGTGGCATTCCAGGTAAATCTGATGAATTTAAAAATTCAACAGAATAGTTAACAACTTCTTCAGGATCAACAACGGTGTCCATCGATTCAAATGTAGTTTCATTACCAGGCAGTAATTGCTGTATTTTGAAATTGATGACATCAACATCTAAATTTTTCGCAGCTAAAATTGCTCTCTCTCGTAGCCATCCACGATTATTATAATTATGTCTCAAATCTGGAAAAATAACTCATCTTTGGTAGTCACCATGTTGCAAAAATTCTCTGGAAGTCGAATATATTATGTATCTTCATACAATTCAATTTTAACATTGCCAATATCCAACAATTGTTCAGAGAATCTTGACGCTAATGGATCATTTTGAAGTTGACAGCGCATATTAATAGTAACGCATAATTTGCTGACACTTCGCCATAGATGAGATTCTTTTAAACATGCGTTTATTTCGTCTGCATATGTCGCGCGTGGAATCACTGGTAATGTTTGTCTGAAATCACCAGACAGCAACAATAGAGCACCACCGAAAAGCCTAGTATTATCCTTGACATCTTTCAGTGACCTGTCGAGAGCTTCAAGCGAATGCTTGTGGGCAATGGTACATTCATCCCAGATTATAATTTTGCATTTTCTCAAAACTTGAGCCATGTCTGAATGCTTCTTTATGTTACACATTGCTTCGGGATTTGTGTGAACATTCACGGCGCTGAATGCACCGTTCGCCCACCATCAAGTAACGTTGCTGCGATTCCTGATAAAGCAATAGCCAATGCAATATGATTTTGTGATCGGATGCGCGCAAGTATCAATGAGATGAGGAATGTTTTACCAGTACCACCTGGTGCATCCAAAAAAAAGAATCCACCTTGTTGCGCTGCAATTGACACATTAATTTGATCATATAAATTTCGTTGCTAGCAGTGAGTAATTGTTCATTATTGGCAACAAGAGTAGCCACAGAAGTTCTATCAAAGTGTTATTCCCGTTGAACATCGCTGTTGATGGTATCTACTGCTGGGCGGTTCGGCGCTGGCATGCCGAAATGAATGAGCGGCATATTCGAAATAAGAATACAAATATCCTCAATCATTATTAATGACTCATTATATATTTCTGCGGAGATTTCAATATTTTGATTTTGATTAGTAATTCTAATTCGATGTAAAATATCCTCAATCATTGAGTCTTTATATTTGTCCCACAGAGCAGATGCTTCAGACGGAAAACACGTAGTCAATATTATTGAAAATAATTGACGAATTTGTTGTGGAGATGAGCTCAGTGATGCAGCTGCAAGTGTGAGATCCCAATGGTTATCATCCTCCAATAAATGTAACTCACGACACGCATCGAAGAAAGTGTCGTACAAAGTACCATCGACTTTTCGCAAATATCGGAAAGATGTTGGTCCAGGAACGTTAACCAATAACAAACGCAAAAAAAAACATTCGCGTTGCTTACGATGAACTGTATATAATCGACCTAAAGTATTTGTCATAAATATGTCGGTGAATCCTGGGACTGGAATGCCTCGTTTCCGTGGTTCTCAATTTTTTGATTGTTTATTCCACGTAAAAAAATTAGGAACATCAGTATACATTAATTTCCTTGCGAATTGACCAACAGCATCTTGTCGGCAACAAAGGTTGAAAAATTCAGTAAGAGTTATTCTTGGAGCCGTCAAAGCTTGTTGTAGTGCAGTGTTCTGTAAAGTAAACACGCTGTCCGTTTTCAAGATGCACATGACTTTCACACATAACTTTCATGTATAGGAAACGTAAAAATGCGCCAAATAGCTTCGTTACTGCTTATTGATAACGTGTAATTTCGTCATTGTCATTTACATTTTGAACAGTGAATACAGCTTTATCACTGCCCTTGTGAACATACTTACAAATGTATTTTATAGATTTCACTGAACTGCATAGTTCAACGTTTATGTGCGCTTTATAGGTTTTGCACAGCAATGGATTATCAATATCTAATCTCACACCGTTTGACAGACGCAATTCACATGATTAACTGCCATTGTCTACGTCTCTACGCCGGTAAGATGGAAAACCATCAATGTTGGTGATAGTATCAGATTGGCATTGTTTTGGAAAGCGTTTCGTACATTTTCCATTGTCCATACATGGTGACATCATGTTTCGAGTACCACATGGACCATGGATCATATTAGTAGTTACAATTTCAAACAATTCTTGATCAAAATTTGGATCTGAAATTTCGGCTGAAATAATTTTGTCGATTTCTTCTGGGCGTATTTTATCCACCAACCAAACCAAAATATGCACATGAGGTAAACCTCGTTTTTGCCATTCAACAGAGTAAAGCCAACAAAGTGTTTCACCAAATACCGAGTGATGTGTAATCAAATTTATCAAAGATTTTAATTTTTGTTTAAAAACACGTGCAGTGATATCATGGCGATGCATCGATGTTTGACCTGGCAACATCGTACATTTTCCATTGTCCATACATGGTGACATCATGTTTGGAGTACCACATGGACCATGGATCATATTAGTAGTTACAATTTCAAACAATTCTTGATCAAAATTTGGATTTGAAATTTCGGCTGAAATAATTTTGTCGATTTCTTCTGGGCGTATTTTATCCACCAACCAAACCAAAATATGCACACGAGGTCAACCTCGTTTTTGCCATTCAACAAAGTGAAGCCAACAACGTGTTTCACCAAATACCGAGTGATGTGTAATCAAATTTATCAAAGATTTTAATTTTTATTTAAAAACACGTGCAGTGATATCATGGCGATGCATCGATGTTCGACCTGGCAACAACAAACTTTGAATTTCATCCCAGTTTGGATTACACGTAAATGTGAAAAAAAGATCTGGTCGGACATATGCACGTTCGTAAGCCATGGCGTCTTGAATTACGTATATTAAATATAAGCGGTGCTTATTGTAGACATTAATTTAATTTTAAAAGTTTCTTCAATAAAAATTTTTTGAAATTAAAATTGTAGAAGACTAACAGATTAAATCTGTTTTGATATTCAAATTTTGTTATATTTCTTCTATCAAGAAAAAAAGCCTTTTTCTATTTTACTTTCAGGTTAAATTTTAAAAGAGAGGTATTTGGATAGAAATATAAGGCTCTCTTATGAGCATGTAAAAATGAAGGCGAAAGTTCACAGTTTTACGTCTCTTGATCTGAAATATAATACAATAGAATTTTCCATAGTAATGAGACTCTAAGTCCAAATGTGACAAATAAATTGTGACAGATCAATCCATATAATTCAATTCATAATAATATTCATCATGGAGGTCAAAATATTAAGTCAACACCATATAATTTCGAGACAAGTTGACCAAATTCAAACAAGAAAGCAAATAGAAATTTTCTCAGCTTTCCTTCCTAATGAAATATTGATGAGCCCTTCAAAAAATAATGAACTAAGGAGATACAATGGAGTTGTTCTTCTTCTAGATATCTCGGACGTGTATATTTTATCAAATATCAATAAAGGGGCAACTCAAGATGGTATTTCCAACATAGATGCTACAGTAAATGCTTACATGAGTGCTATAATGGAAGTTGTTCACTTTTACGAAGGTGACATACTAGAACTCAATTCAGATAACATGACAATTGTATGGAAATTAAAACGGGATCTTCGTCTGCATAAACTCATTGATACTGCTATAAAATGCACTCTAAAAATACAGAAGGTTATAAACATGTTTAGCAAAGAAATTGGGATATATTTTCAAATAAAGCAGGTTTTATCATGTGGAACCATGTTCGTCGCCATAATCGGTGATAATATATCCAAAAACTGGGTGATGGTTGGAGATGTTATGCAGCACTGTCGTTCAGCAATTACAATATGCCGACCAAATGAAATTCTCATAACGCGACAAGCTTGGGGACACCTAGACGAGGATAGATATATTGTGAATTTCACAATAGACGGTTATGTGCAGGTAAAATAAAAAAAGTTGAATAATACAGGAATTCAGTTCTTACAATTCATTTTTGTTCTTGAAGTCAAATCACCAAACATTTTATTTGAAGAACAACATAACCTATTGATATCATAAAATATAATTTCTATAAGTTGAAAATGTCGAAATTTGAGCCAAGTAAGCGTCATTTAAGGGAAATATTAGTTTACTTCTTTAATTTAAAGAAATCTGCTGCTGAGGCGCATCAATTGCTCGTAGTGAGGGTGCTTTGAGTGAGAGAACGTGTCGAGAGTGGTTTCAAAAGTTTAAAAACGGTGATTTCGACGTAGAAGACAAAGATCGCAGTGGAAGGCCAAGAATTTACGAGGATGCAGAATTGGAGGAGTTATTGAAGGAAGATTCATCTCAAACACAAAAAGAACTTTCTCTAACATTAGAAATCACTCAGCAAGCAGTCTCACATCGTTTAAAATCATTAGGAATGATTCATAAACAAGGAAATTGGGTTCCGTACGAATTAAAGCCGAGAGATATTGAACGCCGATTATGCTTAAGTGAAATGCTGCTAGCTAGACATAAAAAAGGGTTTTTTACATCGTATCGTAACTGGTGATGAGAAGTGGATACATTATAACAATCCAAAAAGAAGAAAATCATGGTGATTACCTGGCCACGCGTCAACATCAACAGCAAAACCGAATATTCACGGAAAAAAAACTTATGCTGTGTATTTGGTGGGATCAGCTAGATGTAGTGTATTATGAGTTGCTTAATCCGAGCGAAACAATTACTGGAGCCCTCTATCGAACACAATTGATGAGATTGAGCCGAGCTCTGAAGGAAAAACGTCCTCAATACTATTCGAGACACGAAAAAATTATTCTTCTTCGTCAAAAGGTTCGGCTCCCGTGAAAAAGTACTTGAAAACACTTGATTGGGAAGTGTTACCTCACCCGCCGTATTCACCAGACATTGCACCGTCCGATTATCACCTGTTCCGGTCCATGGAACATGCTCTGACGGCGCAGCGGTGCACATCTTATGGGGATACCAAAAATTGGGTTGATTCGTGGATAGCCTCAAAATACAAGGAGTTCTTCAGACGTGGGATTCGAATGCTGCCTGAGAGATGGGAAAAAGTGGTTGCAAGTGATGGGCAATATTTCAAATAAATTTATATTACCGTTCTTCTATAATAAATATTTAATTTGTGTTAAAAAACGGCGGAAATTATTTGTACTCCTAATATAATTCTGGGATAATACCAATAGACTTAAAATTTGCAACCTATATTTTTAGCCTGAATGGGAAGGTCAAATATTTTCTTGGCCGATATCCGGCCATCAGGTACGAAAATATGTTCAGTATATGTTTTGTGGTTAATTGAATCAGTCTTTACTTAATGAAGATAAGATAAATTAAAAAATATTGAATTAAGTTATTCTGATTTTCACTAATTTTAGTTGTTAAAACAAATTGTAGAAATTACTATGTTTTACTAACAATAAAAATATATATTACACATTTTCTTGTGACTCGAGTTTCGGGAAATGAACTATCCCATCATCAGACAACTGAAGACCTAACAGTGGTACAGAGGTATTTTTTTTGTACCACTGTTAGGTCTTCAGTTGTCTGATGATGGGATAGTTCATTTCCCGAATCTCGAGTATCTCGAGTATGATCAACTACCAAATAGTAACGGCTGAAACAATTTTAGTTGTCATTATAATACAACAACTATTTCGTCCGTATCTTCAGCTTTACATTTTTGAATAACTAAATTTGTTTTTGAAATCTGCTATTTATATTAGAGTAGGTACAAAACAATTTATTGAGTACTAAAACTCAAAAAAGGGGTTCTCTGTGAATTTCAGTTTATCTGAATATATTTAGCAGGTATGAGTTATCATCTGAATATATTTAACAGATATGAGTTATCAGGTCTAATTGTACTATTCCGATTTTGTTGTATTTATGTATGTATAACTTTTACATTTTAATATTGGAAAGAGACTTCATCATGGAGTTGCCCCCTTCTTAGTGATAGTTCATTTTGATTCGAATGAAATAAGAAATTACCTTGTTTTTTATCTATTTTTATTAACTGAATATATAGTGACTCGAGTTTCGTAGTGTTTACTACATTTCCAAACTGAATAAAACAAATTATATCTTAATTATTATATATACTCGTTGAAGGCTTCGGAAAAACTTCGAAAAGTGGGGTGAGCCACATTTATAATAAAACTATTAAATGAGCAGTCGGACCTGTGGGGACACCTCACTTTTCGTTTTGCTGAAGCATTCAATGAATACACATAATAGTTGAGATATAATTTAGTTTATTAAGTTTGAAAATGTAGTAAACATTACGAAAGTCTAGTCACTGTATATTCAGTTAAAAAAAGTGATAGAAAACAAGTTAATTTATCATTTCATTTCAATTTTACATTCTATATGTAAAATTTCAAAATGACAAATAGTTCGAGTATGTGGCATTACTTTTTCAAATGTTCACAAATTCTTTGTCGGAAAGTTTTTCCAGTCTGGCCTGTGTAAACTTTTGGGCAATGACCGCAGGTTAACTTATGAGCTACCGAATTATCGTCTTTACGTGTAAAGTATGCATTATTTTCAATGAATTTACTTAGGTTTGAATAAGTTTTGAATTAAGTTCTTAAATCATTTTTATTTTGGAGGCATGTAGCAGTTTTCTCAGAAATACCTGTAGTATGTTCTAAGGAAATGTATTTAAAATTTCTTTTGTATTGGTATATACCATATTTAAAGCTATTTAATCATTAACAGTTCACATATCAATGAGGGATCGCATACATTATTAATAGCTTTTTGTTCAATGATGTTGAGTTCAGAAATATAATTTTCTCGATTCAGGGATATTAACCAATCTGTGGATCATACAATTAAATGCTGATATAATTTTTGTTTTATGAGATAATTTGCTTAATTTTGTATAGTAGTATCAGTATATGTTGATATGAAATATCAGTAATGAGAGTAGATTTAACCATAGGCTGATTAATGTTTGTTTCCATCCATTGAGGATTGTTGCCTTTGAAGATTACTAATATAAATATACATTCTGTCAAGAAAGTACCGGGAATTATCGATTTAAATCTGGCGGGGCAATGAGGCAGGTAAAAATTTTTTTTTCCTAGGTTGGTACCACTGTCCTTAATTACTATGCCAAGCTTGAGCGGGATCTGTCAACTAGTGTGTTTGCAACAGCTGATTAAGTCAGTCGATGTCAGAGTGCGTGCCGATTTTTACTATGGGTGATTACGTTGAGCAAAGAATTTGTTTAAAGTTTTGTGTTGCAAATGAATTTTCGTGTGCCGATGCATTGAAAATGTTGCAAAAGGCCTTTGGTGATAATGCTCTATCGAAAACTCGTGCATATCAGTGGTACAGAGCCTTCAAGGACGGTCGTGAAGTGGTCGCCCATCGACGGCTTCGATCGAAGATAACGTAGATAAAATTAAGGAAAGGGTGCTGGAAAACCGTCGTACCAGCTTGAGAGAGATAGCACATGATCTTAAGATATCCCACGAGTCCGCACGTACGATTTTGATTGATATTTTGGGCATGAAAAAGGTGGCCGCACGACTCGTACCGAAAGACCTGAATTTTCTTCAAAAACGTCATCGCGAACAGGTTGCTTCAGGCATGCTGGATCGCTGTAATTCCGATTCTACATTCATGGAACGCATTATAACTGGTCATGAGACCTGGGTCTACGAGTACGATATGCAAACAAGCCAGCAATCATCGGAATGGGTGGCAAAAAATGAGCCGAAACCGAAAAAACCACTCCAAAGCCGCTCGAAAATGAAGGTGATGCTCATTGTTTTCTTCGATATCCGCGGCGTGGTGCACTACGAATTCGTTCCAGAGGGTCAGACGGTAAACAAGGAGTATTAAAACTAAAATTGCCCCTTCGTGGCACCCGTTTTGAGTCGATTGAAGGATACAAGGAGTATTACCTAGGCGTTATGAAACGTTTGCGTGAGCGTATCCGTAAGAAGCAGCCAAATTTGTGGGCGAACAACTCATGGATTTTGCATGACGATACGCGCCTTCTCACCGAGCTACGATTGTGACTGACTTTCTCGCCAAAAACTCAACAAACGTACTTCAGCAACCACCGTATTTGCCGGATTTGGCTCCCTGCGACTTTTTCCTCTTCCCAAAACTAAAATTGCCCTTTCGTGGCACCCGTTTTGAGTCGATTGAAGCCATAAAACAAAATTCGGCGCGAGAGCTTAAGTCCATCCCGGAAAGCGCCTATAAAAAATGTTTCGATAATTGGAAGTGCCATTGGCATAGATGTATTGGAGCAAAGGGAGCCTATTTTGAAGGCGACCCAATAAATTTTGACGATTAAATGTAAAAATGTTGTTTTAATTGAAAATTCCCGGTACTTTCTTGACAGGGTAGTATATATCTATTATATATATATATATATATATATATATATATATATATATATATATATATATATATATATATATGAGACATGATGATGATGGAGGGAGCATCATCCACCCTCAAATAGACGGGTGGACTTCAGAAAACATGGTCAGTTCGATTACCTTGGGAAACAATTTCAGAAGTTGTTTCATATTTTTTATGACATTGGGAATGTTCTGACTGTGAAAGAACATTTTCGGTTTTATCATGCTATAGTTCTGTCAGTATTGGGGTATGGAATTGTGATATGGATGTGAATAAAAATAACATGGTATATATATATATATATATATATATATATATATATATATATATATATACCATATATATATATATATATATACCATGTTATTATATATATACATATATATACCATGTTATTATTTATATGTGAATAAAAATAACATGGTATATATATATATATATATATATATATATATACCATATATATATATATATATATATATATATACCATGTTATTTTTATTCACATCTATATCACAATTCCATACCCCAATACTGACAGAACTATAGCATGATAAAACCGAAAATGTTCTTTCACAGTCAGAACATTCCCAATGTCATAAAAAATATGAAACAACTTCTGAAATTGTTTCCCAAGGTAATCGAACTGACCATGTTTTCTGAAGTCCACCCGTCTATTTGAGGGTGGATGATGCTCCCTCCATCATCTAATTAGACTAGCAGTATTTCCAGGAATCTACTTCCAAATGTTCAAAACCATGAGGAATACTTTATGATTCATGTCTCATTGACCCGTTGTAGCCATTCAATCAATTAGTTCTTATCATAAATAAAATTTTAACTGTCGACTGTCAACCCAACAGAAATATTACACAATGAATTAGAACCTTCGAAGGTATAAATAGATGGTATTCGAAAGTTTATGGAAATGAAATTACCTTATAAAGGTAAAGGGAGTGGGGTACCATTTTATTTATTACACCTAATGAACAATTGCAAATTATATTTCAAATCCTGAATTAAGGATTCGCCCCGAATCCGGCTTCGATCTCATTGTCACTTCCGGGTTCGATGCATAGTTTCATGAACTCCACAATTTCATGAGGTTATACCTTTTTTGCCTTTCGACTTTTTCTGTCCTACTGACTCTCAAACCGGCGCAGGTCTATCTTCGTTTAGCTTCGATTGGTTCGCGTTCTTTATACCTAGTTTCTTCCTTACGCCCCAAACTATACCTCCTTCATTAACTGCTTTCTATAGTTCTTTCTACGTTCAAATTTCCTAAATATTTCGACTTTTCTAATCCCCCCTATATTGAGGTCGTCTATGTCATTAGCTGAGAACGCTTTCTGGATGAACGGTCAAAAAATATCACGCTGAACAACTCTGGTGGCTGTTGGATCTCCCGCTATTCTTCTATCGAATTCACGAGAATCGCCACAGAGTCCTTTTGTATTGTTATTTTCATTCACTAGTAAAATCGAGCTGGCGAAATCCGATGAGCTCTTACTGATAATGCCCTCCTCCAAGCATTCTGCTATCCGTTCATTCCGTACTTCTTCCCGATCCGATAGATGGATTATTGAGTTAAGGGCTTATTATTTTTCAGAACAATTTTTGTTTTGATATCTGACTTTTCATATTCGTATTCGTCAATTAACTTGTGACTAATCTCGCTTCGTCAATAGTGATGCTAATCAACAAACTCGCCATTTCTTCTTCGGTATGATAATAAAACCTCCGTCTTCAATGTCACTACCTGTATTTCGCGGATTGTTTCTATTTATTCATTCATCTATAGCCTTTTGTACAAGGTTGATTGAGCATAAAGTTGCTCGAGCCTCCCAAGAAGCGGAGTTTAGTCAGTTGAATACTCTTACACTTAACATTTCAGAAGGTTCTACGAAAAATCCATTAAAAAAAATCCATTAAATTATAGAAATAATCATAAAATATCTACAACGAAGACACAAAATAAGGTAGAAGAAAAAAATGAAAATCAATAGGAGCGCCAACAGTATAGCGTGAATAACTAGGCTACGCATTCTGACTTTCCAGCTAACTCTTCTTTAACCTTCATCTAAACGGAAGCTCTCCTGATGGAGGTTAGCCTGTAATCCGTTAAATGACTTGACTGCTTTAAAAGAAAAACTTCTTCTTAACCTTGCAATTCGATGAGCAGGAATAGACAGTACTTTAGGATGATGTTGAAAAAATGTATATTATGTCTAAGGAAAAGCTTATCTCTGATTTTCTTTGGAAATGGATCAGTCAACAATCTGTAAACAAAGCAGCCTTCAAGTAGCTTCAAACGATTTTCCATTCGCAACCAACCCAAAGTATCAATTCCCTGAGAAACTGAATCATACTTCCTTAAACCAAAAGCAAATCTACAACATCAATTTTGAATATACTGAATTCTATCTTTGTAATAATATTCTGATCAAGGTTATCATCCATTTTCATGAGTTGAATAAAACAGTTATCAGGAATCGGACTATATATTTTATTCTCTTCTACAGCTTTTTTCGGCCAACGTTTCAAGACAACACTGTCTCTTTCTCAAGGCTACAATTATTAAAAGATGATGAACACACGTTCTAATAGATCTCTACTTAACCTTACCTTCAAAAACTACTTTTACAGAGACATCAAAATAAGTTTACAAAACATCAAGGTGGTGAACAAAACAGTCAAAGACATATTAAAATAGCTATAGCAAATTGAATAAATTAGTTAAAATTGGATAATAATCCTTAATGTATAGATAAAATTAAATGTGTGACAGGCACAATTACAGTCTAAAATCTAAATCAGGACAAAGTGACAATTAATCTGTCAATGTCACCCACACCGGAAACAAAGTACCAACTGTAGTAACAAAACTGGTTAAAATGGACATTCACATAGTATGTAAAATAGAAAGTCAAAACTAGAAGAAAATGGGTTTCAAGTTAAACCCAGTAAACAATCATAAAAACCACTTAAACTCTTAACATCTTCTCTGAAATTGACACTTAATGAGCTTCTAATGTGTATCATCTCACTAATGTTTCTCTTATACAGGTGTTTTTCTCTGTCTAAAATAGATGTGTCTGAAAAGTTGAAAGAATGGAGTTGGGTGTGCGCATGTGCCGTGAGTGCAGTCTTATTCTGGTTGTTAATGTTCTTTATATCATATTTGTGTTGTTTAATCCTTTCTTTGAGGTGTTGTCTGGTTTGACCAATGTACGATTTATTACAATCATTGCAAGGAATTTTATAAACTAATTCCGACTGCCACTCATTGGGAATCTTATCTTTAATTTTAGTGAAAAACTCATTCGTAGTACAGACATTATAAGAAGCACAGGCACACTCAACTTGATTGAAAATTTTATTAATCCTGTACGACAGATCAGGTATAAACGGGAACTTGAAAAATTTCTTCTCAGGGACGGTCAATTCATCTGAGACACTTGTGTTAGATCTACTATTGAGAAATCTGTTTATGGTTTTATCAATAAATTTACAAGGGTAGTTGTTTTCTATTAATATGTTCCTAACCTTGAGGAGGTTTTTTTCTTTATATCTTTCATTACTTAGTACAGTGGCCCTGTTGACTAAATTCTTTACAACATTGATCTTCTGAGTAATGCTGTGATTACTATAATAGTTAATAATTCTATCTGAGCTGATATTCTTCGTGTACCAATCTGACTCCAAATCCTGACCCACCCTAATAACCAACAAATCTAAAAATGGTATGGTGTAATCAACTTCAACCTCCATTGTAAATCGCAAATTACCATTATAGGAATTGAATAAATTCAAGATGTATTCGGTCTTATCATCAGGTATCAAAAGAATAGTATCATCTACATAAACCTTCATAAGTGGAATATCAAAATCCACACTCGCTCTCACATACTCAAATAAATCATTCATAACTAAGGACGCAAAACTTGGACTCGTGGGAGCTCCCATTGGGGTGCCAAATATTTGTTTGTAGTATCTAGAGTTAAACAACAAATAACTTCTTTCGAAGCAAATGTTAACGAACAAAATGAATGTACTTTTGTCTAAGTCCGTAAAGTTACTGATATATTGCCAACGTCTGTTAATGATGGAAATGACAAGTTCTCTTGGTATGTTTGAAAACAAGGACACAACGTCTAATGACACCAAAATGTAACCATCTGGTACAACCACACGGTTAAGTGTTTCGACCAATTTCAATGAGTTCTTAATGTCAAAAATTGAAGTAGAAAGGACATCAAAGAGAACACTATGTAAGAACTTTCCAATATTATATGTGGGGGCATTTGTGTTGTCAACAATAGGCCTCAAACTTAAATTAATCTTATGTGTTTTCCTCAAACAATAAAGCCTGGGAGGTAAACTGTTAGATCTTGTTAAGGTTTTATACTGACTTTCTGTGATAAGTCCATTGTTCTTGAGCCGTTTCAACGTACTATTGATGTCATCTTGAAACTTTTTGGTAGGATCCTTATCCAAGTGGAGATAAGTTTTCTCATCATCTAACATACGTTTCACCTCAACCATGTATTCGGTTTTATCCATGATGACGGTAGTATTGCCCTTATCTGAGCGTCCTATGATAATATCAGGATTGTCTCTAATGAAGTTAGAAGTAGCCTTTAATTGTCTGGTGTTTGGTTGTTGTTCCTGCCTTGTATCTCTCCTGTCCAAATAATTACAAACAGTTTTCACACATTCCATTCTGTATCTGTTTTTAGACTCCTCCGGTAAAGGTCTAGTGGAAATACAACTTTCAATATCTTTTATTATTTCCACCATTGGTATCTTTGGTGGTAGAAGACCATGTTTAGGGCCCAACCCCAATACAACTTTGACATCATCAGGAATGTTAAGGGTAGTATAATTTTTTATATATTTATCACATGTTTTTAGAGTTACTGAGGTTTGTAATAATAGTTGGGGCAAGGAAAGTAAACAACATCTCAGTAGTTTAATAGGGACGGTACTAGGGACTCTGCGAGAAGTTTCTTCAACGAAGACGTGACAAAACCCTCTGGAAGCATAGATAAGCTTTAAACGAGAGAATGTAGACCTAACTGGACCAGTAGCAAGCGCGGAGAAACTAAGCTGCCTACTAAAATTAAGAACAAAAGCTCGATGATTAATGAGAGTTATGTCGCTATGAATATGATATGATGCCAGATGCATGTCAGCTGGAGCAAATCTAAATTTCAGCTATGCATTGTCCAAATAACACTCACTGCAAAAAACAGAATTTTTTAGTAGCATTTATTATTTATAAGGCAGACAAATACACTTGGCTTAAGTTTCACAAAAATTTAATCCATGTTGTTGACATATATGTTTCGGGTTTCAACCCATTTAGAAAACTGAGTTTTGAACATGATGATCTCCAGATACTGAATTGTTTCAGCCGTTACTATTTGGTAGTTGATCATAATTAAAACAAATTGAAAATTACTATGTTTTACTACCACTAAAAATATATCTTACACATTTTCTTGTGACTCACGTTTCGGGAAATGAACTATCCCATCATTAGACAACTGAAAACCTAACAGTGGTACAGAGGTATTTAAACCAAAGTGATACATATTTTGAATATTTCAATAGATTCTAGGAAACACCTAATAGTGATACAGAGGTTCACAAGCGGAACGTGATAAAAAACCGGGTTAAAAAAGAGGGGCCTTCTAACAGATATCGGAAAGTCGACAATCGAAAAAGCGGGTTGTTGAACAAATGGTACCCATTTAAATATCACAAATAATTTTTGGGGTTACATAGCTCCGTACAATCATTCATTATTTTTACATTATTTTGTTGTTTAGCTCAAATATTTGAATTTACATAGCTCCGTACATTCATTCATTATTTTTTACATTGTTTTTATTGTGAACTAATTTGAAAATTTCAATAATCAATTTTCTTTTCTTTTGAATCTACATGTAAAATTTTCTTAAGATTTTCTTTTGTCGAAAGGAATTACTGTTTTCTAAAGAATGAGTGGCAAAAGTTGAATTTTTGTTAACTTTTCATTAAATTCATTTTATGTTCGTTGAAAAGGGTTTTAAACTGATGCTACTTTTTAAATATCTCAAATATTTTCGATTTACATAGCTACGTAGTCATTCATTATTTTTACATTATTGGTATTGTGAACTAATTTGAAAATTTCAACAGATTCTAGATAATCGAGTTTCTTCCCTTTTGATTCTACATGTAAAATTTTAAGATTATCTATTGTGGGAAAGAAATGACCGTTTTCTAGACAATGAGCGGCAAAAGTAGAATTTTGTTCATTTTTTATTAAACTCAGAATAATTTTTACAATTTTTTTTAATTATGATGATCTCCATATCAAATTGTATTATAATGATGAAGAAAATTGAGATAAATGAAAGTATAAATGTTTGAGTTTCATTTGAATCCATCATATCATAGTCACATGACAGAGAAATAATACAGAAGCAACAATATTCTTCGATGTTTTAACTGTTATCGATTCAGCCGTTTTCAATGACCTTGAAAAAGTACGAGAAATGTGTGAATCACACAATCCTGTATTGTGTGGTGAGCATAGGGAAATTATATTCTAATAATATCTCTTTTGTGGTGAGAATCTGAGAAATAGTGGCAAATTCTATCTATATCTATATTTTCCACTTATTCGGTTACTATTTAAGGTTAACATTGTATTTAAATTATGGAATCGTTATATTATTTTTACACGCTTATTCTAGGAAGGTGCGTACTTTCTTATTTTCGAATTTAGAGCCAAAAACGGTCTCATACTACTAGATTTGTCTCACTGATAGAGAATCCGAGATCAAACCTCATTCTGTTCTACCGCTCCGACCGAAAATACACTAATTTTCGTAGGCAAAGAGCTAAAGACTTCAAACTTTCGTGACAGATTAGGGGACTCAATTTGTTAGGATTAAAAATCAGTACAATTTTTTTGCAGTTATTTACATTTGATATTTTTTATTATTCTCTGAACTTAATATGCAATCGATCTGTAATTTGGTGTTTAGAAGTATAATAATGACGAACATGTTTTTGTAAATTTTTGTGAAAATCGTATAATAAGTGCTAATGAAACCAAAGCACAATCCTAAGATTGATTTTGAGTTCAGCATGTTGATGTGAAATAACGACAAGAAAGCTAATGCAAAATTTCGTGAGGGTAGTGGGTTATAATATTATGAATAAGAACACAAAATCTCCTGACTATATTTTTCTATGTCTTTCTTTCAACTCCAACTGTGCATTTTCATTTTGTGAAAGCTATAAATGATAGAAATGAAAAATATCTTTATCCCTGCTTTGGTGCATTTTTTCTGATCCTCATTATAGTGGTTTTTTAAAGAGAAAACAAAATTTCGAATGGCTATAAGAATTCTATTCACATATAAAATTGATCTTACCATTCGAGTTTAAAATCTTGCCGTTAAAAATGTAAACTTAAAATTATATTTTCCAATTAAGCTTATAGACAGACGGAACGACAGAAATGACTTCGAAAATGAAATCTGCATCAATAAGTCTAATGTAACCATTCGTGATCATTTTAGGTTCAGATAAGCTAAGAACTGACATTGGGACAAAAAATAGACGCCCTGATACGAGTGCTCAAAAATAGAATCTAATTTCATCGTACTACATTCTAATCATAGACTTGTTATCCTAATACGTCTATGCTCCTTATCCTTATTTACTGGTTGATACGCTACTCCTGTTGCTGACACATAGTAGATGACAGTTATAATACAGTGTTGAAAAGGTATCGCGCGAAATTTGTATTATTTATCAAAATTTATTGCATCACCTTCAAAGGAGGCACTCTGTTGAATGATACTCTTATGCCAATGAATAATAATAATAATAAGAGAGCTTATTTAGTAAAAATATACAAAGAATAAACTATTCAATAGGTACTATAGAGTTAAACATCCTAGGATATTAACACAGGATATTACACAGTCCATATAATTTAAAATTTAAATTCGTAAAACTAACACAATTATGTTCAATCCCCCAAACAGTTACTCCTAACGTTCTCCAACACAGACATGCCCCGTTAATGTAGAATTCATGCTGTAAGTATACAATTTCATTTATTCATTTAATCATCTTCACTATCTACTGGGGGTACTCTATTAGGTTTGATTTATTATTTGATGTATTTTTTCTATCGTAATCCATTATCCACTTCTTCTATTCTCTCTTGAAAGACATCTTGCCTTTCCTGTTTCTTATCTCCTGGGGTACTAGAGGGAACAGCCTCGGGGCTATGTACGTGCAACATCTCTGGCCGATTCTTTTCGATGATCTTGGGCGTTCAAAGTTTTCTTTAGCAGTTCTTGTTTGGTATATACTACTCTGTCAAGAAAGTACCGGGAATTTTCAAAAGTTTAAAAGAAAAACTTCTTCTTAACCTTGCAATTCGATGAGCTGGAATAGTCAGTACTTTAGGATGATGTTGACAAAATGTATATTATGTCTAAGGAAAAGCTTATCTCTGATTTTCTGTAGAAATGGACCAGTCAACAATCTGTAAACAAAGCGGCCTTTAAGTAGCATCAAACGATTTTCCATTCGCAACCAACCCAAAGTATCAATTCCCTGAGAAACTGAATCATACTTCCTTAAACCAAAAGCAAATCTACATCATCAATTTTGAATATACTGAATTCTATCTTTGTAATAATAGTTGGGGCAAGGAAAGTAAACAACATCTCAGTAGTTTAATAGGGACGGTACTAGGAACTCTGCGAGAAGTTGCTTCAACGAAGACGTGACAAAACCCTCTGGAAGCATAGATAAGCTTTAAACGAGAGAATGTAGACCTAACTGGACCAGTAGCAAGCGCGGAGAAACTAAGCTGTCTACTAAAATTAAGAACAAAAGCACGATGATTAATGAGAGTTATGTCGCTATGGATATGATATGATGCCAGATGCATGTCAGCTGGAGCAAATCTAAATTTCAGCTATGCATTGTCCAAATAACACTCACTGCAAAACACAGAATTTTTCAGTAGCATTTATTATTTATAAGGCAGACAAGTACACTTGGATTAAGTTTCACAAAAATTTTATTCATATTGTTGACATACTATGTATGTTCCTTCGCCTTCATACGAATATTCCTCTTCAAGATGTTCATGATTATTTTCTGAGCATATATCTGTCTAACATCAGGTACTCTGGCTAATTCATAAAGATCTTTACTAGGGTAGGTAATTTTTTTTTCCACTTTAACGATATATTTTTGTAATATATCTACTCTTTTTTGTGGCAGTCCAGTACCCCACCCCAACCAATTATTCCGTAGGATAGCTGTGGTTGCATAAGCGCATTATAAATAATTTTCAGGTGTTTAAGGCTCTTTATGTTCTTTTTTAAATATTTGAACCTATACAAAATACCCCTCAGTTTTCTCGTTAAATGAATCATCCCATTTTAAATGTTGGTCGATCATTATGCCCAGGTACCTCATGGAAACCGCTTTTGCAATCTTTAACTCATGAGTGATATGTAAGTTCCCAAGATCCTCAACTGGACGTAAATGGTAAGTATTTTGTCTTTGTTTCGTTTAAGGTGAGTTTATTAAATTGGAACCATGTTTGTATATTTTCAAAGTCCTCAATAGCAATTTTTTCAGGTCTGTCCAAGATGAGCCCTCGTACAGAACCACGGTATCGTCCGCGAAACTTATAATTTCACCTTCACTTCTCATTTCTAACAAATCATTAATGTACAGAAGGAACAGAAGCGGCCTAAGTACAGTAGTATCCTCACAACCTGCTGTCTGTTGGTAAGGTAGTTTTTGAATAGTTCATGAATTGATCCGCGAAATCCATAACTGTAATGTTTTTTAATAACCTTTCGTGACTAACTGTGTCAAATGCCTTCGCCAGATCGATGAATATAGCCAAAGTTGGTGTATTTTGATCTATATTTTCATAAAGCTTAGCTGCTATAGCTCTTATGGCATCTTCTGTTTTTGTGACAAGATCTCATATTTCTCCAAATAATTGGTCATTCGCACTTTTATTAATGTCTCAATAATTTTGGCTAAGCTCAAAATTAGGGTAATTGGCCTATAATTTACCATTTGTGATTTATCCCCATTTTTGAATATGGGTCTCACAATTCTCAGCTTCATAATATCAGGAAAACAGCCTTTCTTGAAACAAGTGTTCACCAGGTAAGTCAGGGGTTCTGCTATTTCATCTCTTACCTCTTTGAGCGTTTCAGCTTTGATGGAGTCCAAGCCAGTTGACCCTTTATTCTTTAGAGTCAAAATGACCTTTGTTACCTCAAGTGGGTCCACTAGGGTCAGGTAAAAAGAGCTACAAACCTTAATGTTCTTCTCAACGAAATCAATTGGAATTTTTATTTTATCCGCATATTGTTTTTTGAAGATATAGTGCATGTTTCGAGAGATTTCTAAATTAACTTGTTCGAATATTTAAATATATTAAATACTTCAAATGAATTATATTCTTTTAGAAGTCCTTAAAGTGTGTTCATGTTTTTAAAAGGCAAATGGTGTTCTTAAAGGTAAGACCAGAAACAAACTTTTGTCTCCTTTAAATATTTATTTATTAATTTTAATGACTTTCGTATATCTATTGGTTTATTTATTCCATTTGACATTATATATTGAGTTTTTATTATATACGTCTATTACACGTAAGCGGTGCTTATTTTAGGCATTAATTTAATTTTAAAAGTTTTTTGAATAAAATTTTTTGAAATTAAAATTGTAGAAGACAACATAGTATATTCAATTTGTTTTGATATTCAAATTTTATTGTTCACCTATTTTACTAAATTATTCATTGAAGGCTTTTGCAATATCATAAACTTCCTCAACTTTTCCCTTATCCGTGGTCTGTATATAATTTATACTTGTTTTAGATTTCACTTTATTGCCGATATCCTTAATGTAGTCCCATAACGCCTTTGATTCTGAACCAATCTCTTGAATGTGATTTTGTTAATAATAATTTTTCGATACTGAATTGTTTCAGCCGTTACTATTTGGTAGTTGATCATAATTAAAACAAATTGTAGAATAATTGAATGTTTTACTACCAATAAAAATATATATTACACATTTTCTTGTGACATCCAGACAACTGAGTGAATTTTTGAATTTCTTGAATAATATTCACCCAAAAATTAAATTCAAATTAGAAAAAGAATCGAAGAACAGTATTACATTTTTAGACCTCTCGATATCACACTCAAATAGAAAAATAGAATTGAACGTTTTCAGAAAACCCACATCCACTGATATATGTATTCCTATTGATTCCAATCACCCATTTTCACAAAAAATACAGTTTTCATAACTATGGTACCAGGAGTGACAGAACAACTAAGTTAGAGATGTCTCCTATGTATCAGTGAGTTAAACATTAGAACCATTTGCCCCACAACATTCGATCTCTTGTTTTAAATAAATTGAAAAAAATCTTCCAAAAAGTTGATAATGAGTAAATGTTATTATACAGTAAACCATTACCACAATGATGTTATGGTGACCAGCTGATTAATATTTTTATTTTCATTTGTATGACTTATCCTATACATTTATTCGTTTCAAATAATTAATAAATTATTATTTTAATTAAATGTGTATTCTCTTCATCAGAATAACCTTCGATAACTAGTTTTTCAAAATGTAAACCTGCCTGATGATGTTACTGTGATAGCGGAACGATTGTCGTAAACATAAAAATAAAAATTTGTGAAAATCAGAATAACCTTATTTAAATATTATTTGATGCATAGTGGTTAAACTTATCAGCAATCACCATGTTATAATGACATAATTCATGTTAATCTGTTTTATGTTATTGTTCTGTCCCTTGAGTTTTTGGTGTAAGCTATATTATCTTTAACAATCCATGTTTAGAGTTATTTAACTGTTTTATAAATGCTTATTAATTTTTTCTGAAATTTTGTAACAAATTGGTTACATCAATTTTGCTCCTTTGAATTCTCGTTCAGAAGATGGAGTTTGTAACCCTTTTCTTGACTTAATGAATAGTATCGATGCTTGACATTAACAGCAAAATTATTTGTCGTTCATTTATTGCCATTGGTGATTTCTACAATTTTTTCTATAATACTCAAATGTCTTGTTTTTGGCTAATATTTCAACTAGTTCACCGAAGATCCTTACAACCTCAATGTTCAGTTCTCTACATATCTATAACATAGCTCCGCTTAACTGGTTTAGAGTGCTTTTTAATGAATACATACTTAATCTATAGTTTGTTACGTACATCAATTTATAACCCGAGCTGAGATGTTTTTCAAGTTGTATGTCATAATTGAGATACCATGATCAGCTATGCCTTCATTTCTATTATATTTTTGTATTCTAGAACTTTATTGTTGTTTTCAAATGAATCTATGTTGATGTTTCTAATAATCATATATTTTTTATTGTCAAGTGAACCCTCAATGCGTCATGAAACTGTTGTACGTTGGGAGATAGTAATATGTATATAACAAGTATCCCAAGTTAGTGCTTAATTAGATTTACACCACTTATGTAACAATCACCTATCCAGAAAACTTCCAGTAGTTCCGAAACTAGCGATCCGACCGAAATGAAAATAGGTATTTAGGTGTATAATAACTAAGACATGTCCAAATGAATTTGGAGATCGCCCCTACGGGCGGGCGACTGGAGGTAAAATTGATAATTTCAGAATCGATGATCCATAGAGCCTTCGCATTGCCCTTATCAAAAAATAACCGCGAAGCTGAAGTGCAAACTATAAAATCAATAGCCGCGAATAATGGTTTCAACCCCAATATAATAGATAATCTAATTCAACAGAAACTATCTAAAATAGCTATGAGCCAAATTTATCCCATCTTAAAAACTGAAAGAAAATAAAAAATTCTTTTTTTTTATCGTACTTTGGTAGCATAAGTCAAAAAGTGGCCAATAGTTTTTCAAAATCAGATGTCAATATTCAAAACGCAAAACAAATCATCGGTATTATTTAACGCAAAGGACCCTACTCCAAACATACACAAATCAGGAGTTTATGAGTCATCTTGTTCTACGTGCAGTAATAAATATATAGAACAAACAGGACGTTCCTTCAAGACGAGGTTCAACGAACATAAAATGAGTTTCATAAAAAATAAACAAAATTCTACTTTTGCCACTCATTGTCTAGAAAACGGTCATTCCTTTCCCACAATAGACAATCTTAAAATTTTACATGTATAATCAAAAGGGAAGAAACTCGATTCTCTAGAATCTGTTGAAATTTTCAAATTAGTTCACAATAACAATAACGTACAAATAATGAATGACTGTACGGAGCTATGTAAATCGAAAATATTCGAGATATTTAAAAAGTAGCATCTGTTTAAAACCTTTTTCAACGAATATAAAATGAATGTAATGAAAAGTAAACAAAAATTCAACTTTTGCCACTTATTCTTTAGAAAACAGTTATTCCTTTCGGCAAAAGAAAATCTTAAGAAAATTTCAGATGTAGATTCAAATGAAAAGAAACTTGATTATTGAAATTTTCAAATTCGTTCACAATAAAAATAATTTACAAAATAATGAATGACTATATGGAGCTTTGTAAATCCAGATATTTGAGATATACAATAAAATAACGTAAAAATAGTAAATGACTGTACGGAGCTATGTAACCCCAACAATTTTTTGAGATATTTAAATGGGTACCATCTGTTTAACAACCTTCTTTGTCGATTGCCGACATTCTGATATCTGTTAGAAGGCCCTTTTTTTTAACCCGGTTTTTTTATCACATTCCGCTTATAAATCTCTGTACCATTATAAGGTGTTACCGAGAATCTATTGAAATATTCTAAATATTTATCACTTTTGTTTAAATACTTCTGTACCACTGTTAGGTCTCCAGTTGTCTGATGATGGGATAGTTCATTTGCCGAGACTCGAGTCACAAGAAAATATGTAATATATATTTTTATTGGTAGTAAAACATAGTAATTTTTACAATTTGTTTTAATAATAATTTTTCGCTTCCTGCATCCGCATCTTGACGTTATTTTTACACCTGGAGTATTCTTTTTTAAATCTAAATTATGATTTTTTTTGTTTAACCTACAGTATAGGTCATTTTTGTGATAAATTTATTTAGAAATTGCTGGTGTTTCCTTATTCTATCTTTTCTTCTTATCAAGATCGTAGTCGTGCTCTAGTCAATGTGTTTATTCAAAACAGCAATTAAATTATCCGCGATTCTATTCACTTCGTCATGTTCATACACCCTCATCCAAGTTTCTCTTTTTAGTTCTTCTTTGAGCACAATATAATTAATATAATAAAATAGAAAAAGGCTTTTTACTTGATAGAAGAAATATAACAAAATTTGAATATCAAAACAGATTTAATCTGTTAGTCTTCCACAATTTTTATTTAAAAAAAAAACTTTTTATTCAAAAAACTTTTAGAATTAAATTAATGTCTACAATAAGCACCGCTTATATTTTATAGACGTATATAATCAAAACTCGATATATAATGTCAAATGGGATAAATAAACCAACAGATATAAAAAAGTCATTAAAATTAATAAATAAATATTTAAAGGAGACAAAATTTTGTTTCTGATCGTATGAACACCAATTGCTTTTAAAAAACATGAACACAACTTAAGGACTTCTCAAAAAATATAATTTATTTGAAATATTTAATATATTTAAATATTCAAATAAGTTAATTCAAAAATCTCTCAAAACATGCACTATATCTTCAAAAAACAATTATGATTCTGATAATCTCTTTAATCTCTTCATTGGCCCTAAATAATATTCCTATTATCAAAATCAAATAACTATCACTATATCTCACCTCCACGTGTTAACATTATGTAATGTCAATGGTTTAAGGATAACCTTATAATACCTTACTTTTTTCTGTGATTTTGTTAAGAACATAGACTATCTTGAATTCCAAAGTTAGTCTGTTTAAAGCAATTTATCCTGTTAACACGTGGAGGTGAGATATAGTGATAGTTATTCGATTTTGATATTTGGAATATTATTTAGGGCCGATGAAGAGATTATCAGAATTATAATAGTTTTTTGAAGATATAGTGTATGTTTTGAGAGATTTTTGAATTAACTTATTTAAATATTTAAGTATATAAAATATTTCAGATAAATTATATTTTTTGAGAAGTCCTTAAGTTGTGTTCATGTTTTTGAAAAGCAATTGGTGTTCATAATGGTAAGATCAGAAACAAAATTTTGTCTCATTTGAATATTTATTTATTAAGTTCAATGACTTTTTTATATCTGTTGGTTTATTTATTCCATTCGACATTATATATCGTGTTTTGATTATATACGTCTATTGAATATAAGCGGTTCTTATTGTAGACATTAATTTAGTTCTAAAAGTTTTTTTTTAATTAAAATTGTAGAAGACTAACAGATTAAATCTGTTTTGATATTCAAATAATTAATATACTTCTTGATTTTTTTAGGAGTTTTATTCTGATGTTTTGTTTTCAGCTCTAAACCGAGAATGACGAGGTAGTGGTCCGTAATGAGGTAGTGCAGAATATAAGCCTCAGTATCGCCTATCAGGTTGAAATCTCTCACAAAAAATAATCCAAACACGTTCCGCTGTCTGAGCAAGTGGGAAGATTTATCACAAAGACAAAACCACGTGTACACAAAATGTTTTTATATTCTTCCATAAGATCTTCATGACGCAGTAAATTTATATTCATATCACCTGCTATTATGTGATTTATATTAATGTCTATATTTTGTAGGTAATTAAATAACCCTATATCGAAGTGTGCTATAGGTGTCCGCGGCGTTCGATACACTGCTGTCAGCTTCAGTTTTTCACCACTTCTTGTTCCTATATCTACCTCTAGTAAACTTGTTTTATCAATTTTAATTATCCTATACTCACAATATATGTCTTCTTTAACATATACTATTGCACTATCATTTCTGTTGATAGACTATATATATTTCATTTTACAATTCAAAAGGAAAACTAGTTTGGAAGAATCAGCGTTATTTATTTCCTAGAAAAGTAAGGCAACACTTGGTTGTGAATCTGCATCGTTGGCGGTATCTTGTAATCGGGATTCCTCATTAATATTACTTCAGATGAGTTAAAGAAGGGATAATTTCAGCGAAAACGCTGATGGCGAAATTAACACGTGTGGCTCGACAAAGAGCCAAAATTTCGAAAGGTGCCAAGTTGCAATTTTGAGCGGGTGAACGAACTAAAAATTTGGAAGAAGAAAACCGACTCGTACGAGGTATTAAAAGGGCCAAAAGGGAGTTTATCTTGACATGCCGGAAAAACTAGTAAGATCTTCTAGAAAAGATCGTGGTGCGAGGCTCGAATTGACCTCAGAAATTAGCATTATTATAATTATATCGAGTGATATTAGTAATTTTTTCTTTGAAGTCCAAAAATTGAGTCAGAAGAATTAGAGAAATTGAGTATAGTGCTAAGTTCCGGGACCAAGGTTTAAAGAGTACCGGTAGTTTTTTTCGTTTATTGTTCTATTAAATAGATCAAAATTTGAATATTAAAACAAATTGAATATTTCTTCTATCAAGTAAAAGGCCTTTCTATTTTATTTTATTAAATAGATCGTTACTTGTAGAAAATCGCGAGTGCCCATGATCTTGGAGTCTAGGGGTAAGAAGTATTTAGAATTTTGGTATAATATATCATTCAGGTCGAAATTGTCTAATTTAAGTAGAGTCAGAAATAAAGCTGTAAGTGGTAGATTGACATATCTCTTCGTAATTATTAGACATAATAATAATTCTTCAAACATGAAGAATTTAAATAGAATTAAGAATTTTATATATGATTCGTAGTGCTTGAAGGATCCGCATCGCCCTCTCCTTAAATATTCAGTGTGTCATCTTCATTTAGATTTTATTGATTTCAGGATTGATAAAATTATTGTAATTTGGCACTCTTTATCATTATACTTTTTAAAATCCATCATTGAATTTCATTATCATTTTCATTATCACAGAGAAAATTTTTTAACACCCTTCCTAGATCCGCTCGACTAAGATTAGTTCGCACCCCATTCATAAATAAATCAATCAAGTAATATTTTCCATCCAACCACCTCCCACAAAGGGGTGGCTTGTTACATTTGGTGTCTGGTGTGGGTTAAACTTTTTTCTCTGTGTAGTCAATTTTTTTATGAGGGAATTACGCGTATATGGTTAATATATTTTTGAGGGTGAATTTAATAACATATATTGGCATTTTAGTGTTACTTTGGATTTTGTTGTATATTATATAAAACTGCGAAACTTAAATTGAGATATCTTAGCTAATTCGTCTTCGTCATTCGTCTTTGTCAATGAAATAGTAGTGAAACTAAAGATGGTTCATTTAGTCAGCTGTAGAAAAAAAATATTAAAATATTTTTTCATTAAACTTTCGATTTATTTGACAATTAAGCAATTCATAAATATATATTTTTTCTTCCCAGTTGGTGAATCAGAAAACGGAAATCTAGTTTATTAGGGTTGGCACGTTGACAAATTTATATTTTTCTCGATGTTATATATAGGGATTTCATATTTAAGGTCATAACAGCTGAGCAGCAGTATATAAAAGGGTATTATTTATGTGTTTTTTATTGCTTGTTTATTGTTTGGAAGAGATAGTCAGAGTTATAAGACAATACGTCAACCACCCCTTCCACATTTACTAACATGAATACCATTCACAATGCAGGTTCCAGTAGCAACGCAGCAGCAGGTGGAAATCCCGTGGTAAATTCTTTCGCGGCAGGTTTTCCGATGTATTCATCAGGTATGATCGCTAGTACGGCAGAAAATTTGAAAGGAAAAGATAGCGTTAGATATTTTGATAAGTTGGAGTTGAGATCAAAATTAGATTAATGGTCGGAAGAGGAAACTTTGACATTGTTAAAATTTAAATTAGTTTAAGAGGCATATAATTATTTCAAATCAGACCCACAGCTCGAGAAATTGACTATTTCGAATTTAAAACTGAATTGCTATCGTAATTCACAACATTTAGGTTACCTGGAAAAAAATCAATTTAATTTGAGTCAGTGTTATCGAAGACCGGATAAAGATTTTTCATCTTTTTGTACGCAATTACGGAAGTTTGAATCAGAAAGGAAAACAAAAATGTGATTATGAATCAATTCAAAATCGGACTGTGGAAGGATTTGATGAAGTATATAGGAATCTTGTTGTTTAGAGAAGATAAATTAGATTTGGAGAAAGCCGAAGAAATTGTAAGACATCGGCGAGAGAACCGGATAATTAGTGTTACGGTTGCGGTAAATACGGCCATTTGATGAAGGATTGTCGAAGCAGGTGGAATTTGAGACCTGAGTGGACACCAAGTAAAATGGAATGCTTTGCGTGTGGCAAGTTAGGCCATATTGCACGGTACTGCTGGGGAAGGAGGTCAGGGACCTCGAGAGGAGATACGTAGCGTCTCTGCAATCGGAGAAGTCATGAAGCGAGAAATTGCTCGAGAAAGAGCGTAGAAACTTCAAATAAGGAACGAGGAACCGAGCAAGGGTCAGGATTCCGTGGAAACGCATCAGATCAGAGAGCCAGAGGAAAAAACCAATTGCCTTATGTCGGGATGGAGGCCACTCAACAGAAAGAAGGCAGAAGTATGAAAGAAATCAAGTACGTTACATAGGGCAACAAAGAATCAGATTGTAGTTCCGGAGATTAATGCAGGAGGAATAAAAGAGGTACCGCACTTAACCAAGATGAGGGTAAATGAGGTAATATGTAATTGTTTAGTAGACACTGGCGCGGCGGTGACATTAATTAAAATTGGAATGGTCCCTAAAGAGGAAATTAATACGGAAGAAATGAATAGGTTGCAACTAACAAGTGTGACAGAAAACCTGTTGCCCACTTGGGGGACAGCGTGTATTTCGCTGGGTCCCGAAAACGGTGAATGGTACATTCCGTGGGATGCTATTGTATGCGACGACAACGCACTAGGAAACGTGGAAGTTATAATAGGTAGAGATTTTCTTGATGTCAAGCCCATATTGATTATGTACAGGTTCCAGCTGTGACAATAGAGGGGACGGTATTTGGATTTATTTACGATAATTCAGAAGAAAACGAGAGTTATTCTAAGAATATAAGGAAAATTTCGGAAAAAGTACCAGGCGCTAAGGAGCAAAATGTTTGCACTGCTAAGTTCGAAAAAAATGACGCAATTAGTCAATCATCAGGAATAAATAGGAAGGCGAGTGAACGTAAATTTGAGAATAAATTCACACAAACGGTCGATCGTATTGAACGATCACATAACGAGGAAGTAATTAGCAAAAAACGGATCCAAAATCATGTGGAAAAGGGAGAAATTTGAAGAAAAAATTACTATGCATAAGTCGAAGATCACAGGAGGAAAAATCCGAATATATAAACACAATACCGGATAACGACAAAAGCAAACAGAACACTGAAGAGTCATGGTCCAGGAAAAGGTAGATAAATCAAACACAAGAATGCTAGCGAGCGAAACATGATCCGATACATACGGTACATGAGATCAAGAAAATTCCACAGCATAACTGAGATACATATTTTATATCGGAATGGAAAAAAAGTTTATTTCAAAAATTGTTTTGAAAAACAGGACTAGTACCATATTGGGTGCTTGATTTCTGATCGATTCTGAAGATAAAAAAAGGTGTAAATGTGATACTGTGATGCATAGCGCAGTATGCCAGAGTCTGTGAAGTGAAACAAGTTGGGCAGGTTTATGTGACTTCCACTTGGGGAGTAAATTGTTCCGAATCCTGCTTGTGTCTCTGAAACCACTTTGCATCACTTTAAATGGTACATTTCACTATTGCGATGCTCGTTATAATACCACCTCACAGTTATACTTTATTGGAGTCCCATATTTTGCTGCTACTGGTTCCGTTTCTAATATTCATTTTCTTGCATTCCTAAAGGGTATTGGTTCCCCGGGTTCTCTGAAGTTTTGGCCAGGTGGTTCACAAATGAGAGGGGAGGGTTCTGGTTTTTCTGGTGTTTTCTCTGTGCTGCTTAATCACGCTGGCAGACAAGTGATGATTTCTTACGGGTTTTGGGTTGTGTGCAGTGGGGTTCCAGCTCTGATTACCAATTAGCACGGGTTGGGTCTGGCTAATTGTTCAAAGATGCTTCTGTTTTCCAGATGAGGGATTAGCTGCATGTCGCGTGGCCATTATCTGATTTACTCGTAAATTCGTCCAATTTTTTTGGGCAGTTCAGAATTCGGTATATCGGGTCGTCTGTCCCATTGGGGCAAGCGTCGCAGCAATCAGATTGAGATTTCCCGATTCCTTTCGCCGTGTCCTGAGAATACTTGGGCATTGAGGAAATCAACTTTCTTGTATGACTTCAGGTATGAATTTATTATTATTATTCTACCTTTAGTCGAGTTTTGCCATCTTTCCTGCCATATGTCTTCTGCCTTCATCTGGATGTACTGTTTCGTATGATGGATGGAGTCGAACTGCTGCTTTAGTTGACATAGAGTTGTAGCACTGTGTCATGGTCCTGGGGATCGTGCCATAATAAAGTGGTACTTCCTGCTGACTTTGGATAAAGGCAGCCTGTCAAACCAGACGTTGGACGCGTAGCTCAGAATGAGAAGGGGAGCTGCGCGGTATATGGTGAGTGCCAAAGTTCTTGTATACTGATCCCATTTGGTTTTGATTTTCCTCCTGAGGGACATGGCTATCTTTCTCGTTTTGTTTGTTGCGTAGCATTCTTTTCGAAGTTCGGTCCTGGATCTATAATGAGATCCAGGTATTTGTGCTGATCCACTCTATTTATTTTTCTGCCGTGAAAGATCTGAGTTTGCGCAACCCGGTGGTGTATTCACTTTGGTGATGTGTTTGCCATGAATACGGTTTTTTCTTCCGATATCTGGAGCTTGTTGGAGTGTGCCCAGATAAAGATTTTATCAATCGTATTCTGCATTTTCTGAAGAAGTTTCCCTCGTTTATCGGCTTCTATGGTGATGGCCAGGTCGTCCGCGTAAGCAATAGTTGTGACTCCTTCTGGCCAAGCACTTTCTAGGAGTTCGTCAAGGATGAAGTTCAATAGGTCAGGTCCTAGAACCGAACATTGAGGGCATCCTTTGGTGATGTGCTTCTTGAAAACAAAACCGTTTTTTTCGTACGCAACGGTTCTGTTCTTGAGGTAGTTTTTCATCATCTTCAGGGTGTTGCAGGGAACTTTTCTTTTCTTCAGAATCCACATGAGAGAGGGCCACCATACATTGTCAAAGGCCCCCTTTATATCGAAGAACAACGTGTTCAGATACTTGGCGTTGCCGTTCTTCACCTTGCTCTTGTATTTCAGCGACGCGTCCGTTGTGGATCGGCCTGAAATAAAGCTGAATTGGGAATTATGTCGATATATGGGGTCTCTTCGTATTTTGTTTCTGATGACTTTCTCCAATATTTTACCGTATTCTGGCAGGAGGACTATCGGTCGGTAATTCTTCATACTTCCCGTATTTCCAGTTGGATCCTTGAGGAGTACTACCAGGTTGCCGTTTTTACATATCTTTGGGTAGTAGCTTTCTCTCCAACATGCGTTGCAGATTCTGTGAAGGGAGGTTCTAATGAGAAGATGAACAAGTTTTACGACTTTTCCTTTGATTTGGTTTGTTCCTGGAACTTTGTTAGGTTTGAGGTTTTGGACCCTGTCAGCACCAGTGCAGTTTTATTTCTGTCCGGATTGCATCGAATGGTAGGAGGAACCGTACTAGGAAGCACGGTCTCTTCTGTAGAGAGGGTTATTGTGTTGTCCTCTCTTTTGAGAGAGTTGAGTGCTCCTGTACGTTGAAATTCATCAGCTGCCAGTTTATATACTACTCCCCAGGGATTTTTCCTCATGTCCTCTTGTGCGAAGACATTCCAGCTTTTTTCCCGTGCTTGATGCAGTTTTTCGGAATGGAAAGTTAAGATTCCGATGCGTACAGAAGCGTCAATGCAGGTGAAACTGAAATCGGAAATAGAAGGAAAGTTTATAGTATGCGAGGCGAACAAGCTTATAAATGGTCAGGCGCTGGTTGCAAACTGTGTGGTGAAAAATGCAGATAGGATTTGGATACGAGTAACTAATATTTCTAAGGGGGAAGTAACTTTACTAAAGGGGCAGAATGTAACAAAAGCAGTGTATACGAGAATATGGAACGAACAAAAGCGGCGAGAGTAGGGAAAAATGAGAAAACTAGTTATTCTAACTTTAGCCCGGGGAATCGAGTATACCTAAGAGAAATGACAGTGAAAAGAGGGGTATCGAAAAAATTAATAAAACCATGGGTAGGACCTTATAGGATTTTAGAAATGCTTGGTCCGGTGACCTGTAAAACCAGAAGATGAGGAGGTAGATATGAACGAGTAGTTCATCTTAATAGATTCAAGAGGTACAAATCGAGGATACAAGAGAATATCTCAGAGGAAGAAAGAGAAAATTCAAGGATACTCAGAACCGGGAAGCGACGCCGAGGACACAGAGTCGCCGCATCCCTCAATAATTCCACAGTGTATAGAAGTCGTCGAGGACATATCGAGTGCAGAGTCGCAAATTAGTGAGGATGAGGAATCGGAAGATGGCGAAACTGAGGAAGAAGAGATAGAACCAGAGGAAAATTCAAGAAGGTCATCTCGGATTGACGACCCCCAAATCGGCAAGGCAGATGGACTTATTATTGAGTAGCAAGTCCACGGGTAGCAGCGGGAACGTCTAAGATAATCCTGCCAGGAGAAATAAATCAACTCCTGCCCATATGTAGATTCCAGGGGCTCACTGACCCGGAGAGCCTGAACAGCGTCACTATCTGGAAAACGGACAATAGTAGTTAGTGAACCCGATGAACAGTTTAACCTATCCATATAACATGTGCATGAGAGTAATATCTTACTCGGTTAGCCTATCATAACGACAGGCAGAAATGCTATTAACAGTTCCAAGAGAACCCTAAGGATGCAGGGATGTGAATAAAATATGCGATTTATTTATACACCAAATTCATGCATGGCTTTCGATGTTACGCTCAGTAAGGATACGATAGATTTTGGCCTAATAAATATTAGTACTCTTCTGTCAGAGGACCGGTCTTGGCTAGTACGCTAGTGATTTTCCATGAAAAAGGGAAACGAAGTAAGATGATGTTTCATTGTTGGTATTGCATTATGGTCGCTGAGATAGTGCATAGGAGATTTCAATGTTGGGGTTAAAATAGGTACAGTTGAATTATGTTATTGTTAGTTGGAGTCCATGAATTTTCCTGGAAGTTTTATTCAGGATGAAAAGATAAAGATCCGTTTAGAAATAATGGTATATTTGAACAAGGGAAATTTAGTCACAAAATATCCCTGATTATAGGAAGAGGGTAAGAAACTCAAAAAATAGGGTGGGGGACACGAATACAAGCCCAAAAAGATTTAGCGTTGTGGTCGTTATGGGCGAGCACAATGTATTGCACGATGTAGTAAATAGAAAAAATAAACTTTTATAAGGATGTAAAACTGTATGCTATGTATATATAGGACTGAGGATGTAACTTCATGTTGATGACTGATTTAATAGGTAAAGCAATGACAGGACAGCACTGAAGACGGCGTCGATCATGATAGGAATATATAGTGTGACTTCCTGGTAGTTGACGTTACCTTTCTGGTAGTTGCGATCTTAGGTTCTCAGGCGGGCGTGATTATCGCGTATAATTGTGCGGACAAAGATACAGAAATTACGGCGGTATCAATACGGGATGTTGTGGAGTGTCTGGACATAAAAAGTAGGTACGTAAGTGAAACAAACAATTTCAAGGGTTTACAAAGAAACGAAAAATCAGTATTCAACACTTGTGGACATTTTGTATCGAAGTAATTCGCCACTGTGGTATAGACTATCGTGGCAGCAAGGCATGGCCAATTTCATTGACAAAATAGGATTGCCGAACCATTCATCGGTACCAAACCTCAATAATATATACACAAGAAGAAATACTTAATGCTCAAAAATAATCAGTTTTGGCATAGAAAGAAAAGCCATGGAAAATATAATCGCTAGACGTGTAGCCGGATTAGATACAGCAGAACAAAAGTTCTCGACTATGAGCATTTTCAACAAAGACGGGCTAAAAATATTAGCACACAACACCATGCTTCAGTTATGGGGATGATTCTCTGAAATTGGAGAGCTTATGAGTGGACTGATGGGACATTATCCACAAGAAGAGAGATCTAGCGCGGGACACTATACCCATCTCTACCTCCCAAAACACAATGCACAGAAGAAGATCGCGAAAATGTTACGACTTATGAACTTTAAAACCCGAAAGTGCATATTTAAATCGTTTTTCCCAGACATTTCAGTGACGCGAGAAGAAAAGCGAAGATGCATGTTAATAGGCGAAACGTAGAGACCACTCAGTACGCGGCAATAAAGTGCGGACTAAACCCGATTCGGGAGTGCCATTGAAGTCAACTTCGTGGCGCGATCACCCGGTGCATCTTCGATGACGACCTTGCTGGCTAGAACTTATGTGAAGGGAAAGAATGTGCTGTGTGAGGGTTCAATGAAAAGATATTGTACGGGAGCGAGATGTAAATTAGACTAGAGACTCATTAGATTTAGTTCTTGAAACATTAGCTATGATCATTTTTGGGCTCCGGTTAAATATATTTTGGTTATAATAGGTAATTCAGTAAAGTTTCATTGTAGATTACAAAGTGTAAAATCTGATATTTATGAAATTACAGTTCTTTTGTTTGATGTAGTTCAAACTTAATGGTTTATTATTTTGATTTTGTAGAAATAGATTAGGAATATTTGACAAGTTGTGTACTTGTCTCTGTTCGATCTTTGTTTTGGTTTAGTGAAAGAGTTTGACACTAGACTGAGCTGTGTTTATGTATATGCAATAATGATATAACCTTTTTATGTTTCTTTGAGTTGTACTAATGACTTGCAATGGCTATTGCAAGTATTGGAGAAATCTTAGTTTCGTATATCTTGAATATGAAGATCCCATATATTGAAAACGCTTATTTTCTTTGTTTGGTGAAATTTGAATTATGAGCTTATGTAATTTTATTGCTCTTGTTGTATTCTACAGAAAATTTTCGCCAGGGTATAGTCAAAACTTTTTTCAAAGGAGGGAGTGATGTTGTAAACCATCAAGATTTAGAATTCATGAAAGCAGAATAATGATACATGATTTAATTCAATAGATAATAGCAACGCAAGGTTCAATGCTCCTGAATTAATCTGTTTATTCTAATCTCCAGACCAGTTTATGTTAAACTTAGGAATTCGCTTTCAAGGCACGCACGAGCGGCGGCTTCATGAAAGGACATTCTTCTACTCTGGCCTATATAATAATTTAATAACAAACACGAGATTAAAAAGTTCATAAGAGCTAATTGTACAAAACGTAAATATATTCCTTCAGATTAGTTAATGAACGAAAAGTTTCAGCGAAAACGCTGACGTCGAAATTAACAGCTCGACAAAGAGCTGAAATTTCGAAAAGTGCTAAGTTGCAATTTTGAGCGGGTGAACGAACTAAAAATTTGGAAGGAGGAAACCGACTCGTACGAGGTGTTAAAAGGGCCAAAAGAGTTTGTCGGGGAGTTTTGACACGCCGAAAAAACTAGTAAGATCGTCGAGAAAAGATCGTGGTGGGAGGCTCGAATTGGACTCAGAATTGAGCATTATTATAATTATATTGAGTGATATTAGTAATTTTTATGGAGTTTAAGAATTGAATCAGAAGAATTAGAGAAATTAAATATAGTGCTAAAATGCGGGACCAAGGAATTAAGGAGTACCGGTAGTCGTTCTTAATCGTTTATTGTTCGTGTTAAACAGGTCGTTTCTTGTAGAAAATTGCGTGTGCCCAGTTTTGTTTTGAATATATGGTCTTGGAGTCAAGGGGAGAAGTTTCTAAGAATTTTGGTATATTATTCAGGTTGAAATTGTCTAATTAAAGTAATTAATGTGTTTGCAGAATTCAGACAGAATTAAGAATTATATAAATAATTCCTAGTGCTAAAGGGATCCGCATCGCCCTCTCCTGAACTATTCAATTTGTCATCTTTATTTAGATTTTATTGAGTTTGGGATTGATAAAACTATTGTATTTTGGCACACATTATCATTATACTTCTTAAAATCCATAATTTAGTTTCATTACCTTTTTCATTATCATAGGGAAAATTTATTAACATCAAAGACCTTCCATTATCGCGAAGGCCGTACCCTTCCAAGGACCGCTAGGATTGGTTCGCACCCCATTCGTAAATAAGTCAATCTAGTAGTTATTTGATAGATTCGGTCTTCACTTGGTGGAAACTCATTTTTTTAATCAATCTGGTAGTATTTTCCATCCAACCACCTCCCAAAAAGAAGTGGCTTATTATACTACGTCGTTATCCAGCGTTAAAAAGTGCTCAAGTGAATTCAAAAGAGGCTGAGAAAGCATTGAAGACGATCCTCGCTCGGGCGGGCCCGTTAGCCCGTTAGCGGCACCACTGAAAAAAATGTGAAAAAAGTGGAAGAGCTGTTACTCGAAGATGTCAGAATAAAATCAAGATGTTAGCAGAGATGACATACCTATCCGTGAGTACCCTTTCATGAACATGTTAACCTCTCAAAGATCAGTACAAGATGAATACCGAGACGGTTCACCGCACCTCAGAAGCAAGTGCGAGTCGAGTGCTGTAAGAAGTTTTTAGAGCTTTGTGGAGAAAACCCATCGACTATTTTCCACCGGCTGTTTACTTAAGATGAGACGTGGGTTCATCACTATGAGCCTGAGAATGAACATGGGTCCATGCAGTGGATTGAAAAGGGTGCACAGCCCCCAAAGTAGTTTAAAGTCCACTGGAAAAATAATGGCTATGGTCTTTTGGAATTATGAAAGTATTTTATTGATAGAATACTTTAAAAAGAGTGAAAGCATGACAGCAGCATCATACTTTGCGTACTTCAAGAGAAGCAATTGAAAGAAAAAGGCCGGGAAAACTCACAACAGGGTTGTTGTTGCTTAATGACAACAAGGAGGTTCACAAGGTCCGCATGGCAAAGGCTGCAGTGCGGGAATGTGGCTTCGTACAGTCCAGACTTAGATCCCAAAGACTACTTACTACCTATTCTCAAATGTGAAAAAATATCTTCGTGGAAAGCGATTTTCCGACGATGAGGAACTGAAGGTAGCAATTAATATCTGTTTTTACATAATTTTTGGGGATAAGCCGGAACGTTATTTTTTACAAGCTTATTTCTCTATCTAACAAATGTAATGAAGTTCTAGAAGACATTTAAAAATAGAATTTTTCCAAAATTTTTTGAGTTTTCTTTCATGGCTATTCCAATAATTCATTGAATACTCCTCGTAGAGACTTACGGGGTAGGTTGACAGCCTAAATATTTCGGTTGTATTCGTTATTGGGCAGAATCAGTTCGATGGTTATTCACATTCGATATTTTCTATTATTTTTATAAATATTTTTTAAATTACGTATTCGAATGATCTGAAATTTGGAGTTTTGAAGGATAATAGTAACGCACATGTTCCTACAATATTTCATGATGATCGTTCAATTAAAATATTCAAAACAAAAAAATTGTGAGTAGCATCGATGAAGAAACTGTAGCAACATTTCCATGATTGAGTTCAAATTTAGTTTTTAGATGTGAATTAATGACACAAAGGCCAATGTACAATTTCGTGAGGATTGTATTATCAGAAATAAAAGAAAAGAATGTCAATAGAGTAGCGTTCAGGGCTACCGTTTCAATAGGAACAATTGTATGATTGAGTTGAAATAATTAAAAAAAAAACTTCCGCAAAATCTGTGAGAATAATGGGTTATATGTACAAGCGCGCAAAAGCTGTTGACTTACCTTTTACACTTTTTTTTTCTGATTTCAGATTATAGATAAAGTATTCTCAATGGCTGAAGAACAACTGAAGAAGCAAGAACAACAAGAACTTTGTGACATTTTTTCATTTTGTATTATTCACCTCGAAATCAGGAATAATACCTACAGTGAATCAAGGAAATATTATAACGTGTTGGAACAAAAAAAGCCCAGAGAAAGCTCATTGAAAAAAATCAAGGCAAGAGAAAGTGTTCAAATAGCAGCGAACACCAGAACATTGAAGGAAATCGAAGCTTTCATTATAAAGCCTGTTCAAGATAAAGTGAAGGAAAATCAGCCATTAGAATACCTATCTGAAATGTGTGAAGCAACAATTCAATTGATATATTTTACACCTATTGAATGTAATGTGACCGAATTGTTCAACATCATCAACGAAGCTTACTGTAAGATCCATAAAATTGTCGAAAAAAAAAGCGGTTATATTACAAGAACAATGACATCAAACAATATATCATTTCAAGTCATATTCGGTGTTCAAGACAACTATAATGAAAATATACACCAAAATGCCTTAAAAACCGCAGGTGATATCATGAGAGAATTAAGAAGTTTGGGGAAGCAGACAAATATAAACATAAAAATTTTCAATGATTTAGTGCATTGCTCGGTGCTTGGACACCCATTCAGAAAAAATTATTTTGTTATAGGAAGAGGACCACATAAGGAGCCTAAAAATTTGTCCTATAAAATTTTTTGCGATTACAAAACATATGAATATTCGAAATTACCTTCGGACTGTTTCACTGAACATTGGAAAACCGAAGAAAATTTTGGTTTTGACGAAAATTTTTTCGAGTACGATGCAAATTACAGCAAATTCGACAGTAAAATCAGAGAAGAGATTTATATTGTTGGGAGGGACCAAGAACTTGAATATATTCGAAATATTATTTTCGATCCAGCAAAATCAGATAATTACCTCGCAGTAGTGTTAAAAGGTCAATGTAAAAGTGGAAAATCATTATTACTACGCAAAATAATAACTGACTGTGAGGAAAAACTATTAACATTTGCTTTCGTTAATTTATGCGGGGGAAAATCAAAGCCGTATTTTTGCGCTTCTGCTATTTTTAGCCAACTATTGGATATTTCAACAGATGCAAGAACCTCGTCCAAAGGTATTTTATCCAAGAAGTTGTGGCATTTTGAAGAAGCACTACAACGAAAAAAATCTTCAATCTCGGAAGATATCCAACAGGCCATGAAAATATTCGAGAATTTTCTTCAAGTTTGTAAAAGAAATTCAGATTTCTCCGTTATCGTAATAGATAATATTCAGAATATTGACATGAAAAGCCTTCAGCTTTTAGAAGATATGATAAGAATGAAGGTTATAAGACTAGTCAGCGCTGGGCTATTTGAAGAAGATAAATTACATATTCTATGGAAGTTTTCATTGAGCAACCAATTCAAAGTTATGGAGTTAGAACCCTTGGGTGAAGAGTTTATACCAGATCTGACATGTCACTTTCTGAACGTACATGGAGTCACGAAAAAAATTACAAAATTAATAAAAAAAGTTTGCGATGGTAGACCAGGTTGGATTGAAACATGCCTTCTGGAATTAATGAACAAAAAAGACATTATAATAATTTGTACATCTTACAAAACATCGCTAGAGGATGATTTCATATTCCCCTTTAACCAAAAAAATAGAAATCTCAGAGAGAATGGAACTTATATAAGATTAGCAATGGTTGGTGATTTTCATAGAGAAAACTTGAGGGATATGTCACTAAATGCCCTTACTTTGAACTTATTTGAATCATTTCCTTCCTACCAACAGATAATCATCAAAACTGCTGCTGTAATAGGAGATATTTTCACACGATCTCTTCTCATTTTTATACTAGAACTGCCAAACAATAAATTTTTCACATACGCTATGAAATGTTTGTTCGATGAAGAAATTTTCGAATGCGGTTCCAAGTACTTCATCAACAATGCCAAAGTTATCACTAATGAGCTTTCTTGTGTTTGTCACATGAAACATGAGGAACGATCGTTATTCACGGATTTTCCAAAATATGCATTCTGCAAAATTCTTCACTTTCGAAACAGAATACTCCGGAAAATAGCATATGAACTCTTATCAGCAAACCAAAAAAAAGACTTACATTTAAAGATCACAGAACTATTGGAGCAGGAAACAACGTTATGCCCGCAGTGTTCGCAGCAGAAGTCATCGGAAATAATACAAATTAAAAAATATAGAGATATAGTAGTTCTAGTCGAACCAGAAGAAACTGAATGTCGGTCTGACTTCAACATTGAAGTCATAAAAAATGTAATTAGAAAAGAAATTACACACACTATTGAGGAAGAAAGTCGAAAAATTGGAAGTACAAGCCCTAATAATACTACCATTAAAAAAACTTCGAATCGTACCAACTGCTTCTGTCTTGAAATAATGACAAGAATATATAGCGATCTTGTACATCATAGTCAGAGAGCTGATCATCTGGCTAAACAAATCTTCTTTATGTACCAGTATGGCTCAATACTAATATTGATTGGAGAATTGGAAGATGCTATAATGTTACTTAAAGAAGCTTCACAGCTTTGTATCCTAAGCGATCTTGATAAGTATCATATTTCGGTTGAGTACTGCAAATTTATATTTTCAAGAATTGTAACAGCGATTGCGGAAGCGTACTATCACATGGACGATGTCAAAGCTGCGAAAAATTACATTCTTCTATGTTTCAGACAACATGAGGAACCAATAATATCATTTGAATATAAACTGTGTTTTAAACACCTGAAGGAAAAATCAAAATCTACTCTCGATTATTTTTCGGCACAAAGTAAAGGTTTGGAAGAATATGTAGGTCAATCTTTAGCCATTTTAATGAGGATATTGGTAGCGGAAAATCAATGGCTCCTCGCTTTATCGGTAGCTGAAAGAAGCATAAATCTTCTCAAGAAAGAAAATATGAATGTTATATTATTGTGTGATATCTATAGCTGCGCACTGGATATCTATAGTATACATGGTGATAGACACATATGTGATGAGCTGGAAAAATGCGTAATTGCGATTATATTGCAGCTATATTCAGCTAATAGAATTATGGAACTATTTGCTATGGGTAAATTAATGAATACTCTTTTCACAATAAAAACGAAAAATGATACAATAGAAAACGCAATTAGAGTAGGATGTAGATTATACCATCTGAATTATATTCTGAATGCTGAAATATTTCAATTAGAAACTGTCTCAGTTCTGGCAGATTTATTAGTTTCAGTAAAAAAAATTGAAGACGCAGTGAATGTAGTAACAGTAACCAAAAGAATGACAAAAAACACCTTGTACGATGGAGATTTGATATATTACGTATTTTGTATGGATCTCATACTGAACGCTGGTTTTTATATGGAAAAAATTGATGTAATCGAAAATTTTGCAGACAATTTTGTTTCAGAGAGAAATAACCATCTGAAAAATATGCTAACTGGATGTTATTTAGTTATGTGTTTATTGATATACTTTTCTAGATTGAGCAATTGGAATAAGGTAGAGAAATGGAAAATTTTCCTACAAATTCCAAAAAGTGACAAAAACGATTATATTAATGTTAAATTCAAACTTCGATACTTAGAATTTCAATTACTTCAATTCGTTAAAAAAAGGGGTTATGAGAAAGTAATTACTGGAGAGGATTCTTTTACAATTGAAGAGCTCCTTTTGGAATGTACTGTAATTGCTAAAAATTGGAAATTTTTTCTACCTAAATGTTTGGTTTATCGAAGTTATTTTTATAAGTTGAAGAAAAAATCGAAGCACAAACAATTCATGATGCTTGCTTCCAAAGAAGCTAGACGAAACGGTAATTTTGAAGTTGAATGTTGGATCGATTTAATTGAAAATTATTGGAAAATGTCTCGTTCCAATTTAATCATGACCGAATTTCCTTTTGTATTCTGGAAAAGAGCAAGAAATATGAATTTTGCTGAATGGGCACAAATATTGTTCCCACTCCCACTACCTTGAAAATGATTAATTACTTCCGAAATTCACATTCGTAAAGAAATTTCAGATGTTTCGAGTTTAAAATAATTTTGAATATATTATAATATATGAAAATTAAGTTATTTTATTTCCAGTTGTGATAAACATTTGGCTGATTTCATATATTTTCAACTTCTTGGAACATCTCGTTGATGTTGAACAACGAATACAACTTTCCAATTTCTTAGGATATTCCCAATTGAAAAAATGAACAAAATCGAATATTATGTTCGATTGAATGGAACGCCGCTATGCACTGATATTTCTTCCCCACATTGGAACGCCACAGCTTAGTATAAACACTAACGTCATGTATCCACGTGAATATATAATAATAATAAAGCCTTTTATTCAACATCACAATATTTACAGATATTTTAGTACTTATGGTAGGCGAGGTTCAGTTCGTTTGAGTATTTTGCAATACCCAACGTCTGTGCAACTAATCCAGTTTCAAACTGAAAGTTAAATACAAAAATAGAAAAAAAAACAGAAATGAAGAATATGAAATAGAAATAGAAAGGTATACCCGAAATTTAAGAACTTATTTACTGTATAAGACTTGCGGTCAGTCACTCAAGATCCTTCCCAATGCAATCTTTCTGAATCTTTTTCTCAAAAATGTCTCATCAACGCTCGCATAGTCGATAGAAAATTCATTTAAACACTTTGCAATGTTGTACGAAAATGAGCTCTTGAAAAGTTTCACTGAATGAGGTGATAAGGTGATCTTACCCTTTAAGCGAACATTGATGTTGTGCACATCATTGCGAAACCTTATTTTATTATAAAGGTAGCGGGCGTCCTTTGGCTAACCACCGAAAAGAATTGGCATGCAGAATGTAGCCTCCATCTAGACTCCATGTTCAACCAACAAACTTCCCTCAGTTTGTGATTGATGTGCTCATATTTTCGAATTCCATATATTAATCTCAAACATGAATTTTGTAATTTTTGAATTTTCTGAGCATCTGAGGTTGTTAAACACGGGCCATAGACAATGCTGCAATAATTCCGGTGCGAAAGCTCCAATCTGTCGCACAGCATTGCCTTCAACTCTACACCGAGAAAATGTCTATTCTGAAATAACAGTTTTAAACTCATGTATGCCCTCCTTAACGTCTGCAAAACGTGATAGGAAAATCTTAAATCTTCATCGGTGAAAAGACCAAGATCCCTAATGACACCTAGAAACTTAATACCACTATTATTCATTATCAACTGTTGGCTGTAGTTATTTATGAAGTACTCTCTATCGTTTCTCCTACCAAAGACAATCGCCATGATCTTCTGATGGTTCAGTTTCAGGGAATGTTTCCAGGAAAACTGTCGTACATTATTCAAGTCGATTTTCATAGAAGCAATGGCTTGTTGACACACCTCTGGATAAAATGACAATAGCAGTTGAATATCGTCTGCATAATAGTGCTGAATACAAGAGTGGAAAACAGCAGGAAACATTGCCATATAAATACTTAAAAGTAGAGGAGATAGAATGGACCCATTTGGTACACCATTGGTTACATTAAGAGACCTTGACTGTTCACCCCGATATACCACAGTTTGAGACCTGGATGCCAAAAAATCCGACAAAATATCTCATGCGGAGTCCGACAAGCCTATATGACGTAGAATAGCCACTAGAACCTCATGACTCAGGGAGTCAAATGCTTTAGAATAATCAAGCAGCATCAGAACAGTCAGCTGATTCTTGTCTGTAGCCCTAAGAATATCATCAGTAATTGATAGAAGGGCCGTTGCTACAACCCTGTCCTCGCCTGAAACCTGATTGATACGTGGGTAAAATACTTTTGGCCTCCACGTGCTCACGAAGTTGTTTTTCCATTATTTTTTCCAATATTTTCGAAAAGGTTGGTAAGATACTCATGGGTCTAATGACATCAAAACTAGCGAGATTTGAAGTCTTTGGGAGAGGGAAAATACGTGCTTTCTTCCACTGCTCTGGAAATACAGAATATGTAATACAGTAATTAATGATATACATTATTTAAGGCAATATAAAAGGCACACAGAGATTTAAAGTAGAAATGTTTATACTATCCAGACCCATTGCGCACCTTTTGATATTCGAAATTATTTTTAGAACTTCCAATTCTGTGACTGTGTGAAAACTGAAATCTGCTTGTACAAGGCGATTGTTTTCATTTAAAGATATTTGATCTTGTTCTGGAGACATACTTGGTATCGAGTTGACAAAGTATCTATTAATTTCTTCTACATTTGATAGGGATTGGGGCAAAATTCTTTTTCACTTTAATATTTTTTTTTACTCTTGTCGGTGAATTTTTGACTGAAAAAAGCTTTTTTTCCTTTCTTATGCTAGCTGTAAAGAGGTTCCGCAGTAATTTGTAGCTGTTTCGCTTGTTTTGCATTTTGAATTTTCTATATTTACTGAGAGCCATGTCTCTGTCCTTTTTCATTGCTCGGAGAGTCTGAGTAAACCATATGATTTAGTTATGCGGTAGGTAACGACTGGTGCATGTATATCAAGCAGAGGGATAATATTCTGACGAGGAAGATCTATTTTATTTTCAATGCCGCTCATGTTCATATATTTTTCCAAGGAATAGATCGCAGATCGTGTTCAAATTATGATATGATCAATATTTTTGAGACCACCAACGGTTACAAATTTAGGATATGATTTTTCAACATGCAGTCTCATTCCTCAAGATACTAGTTCATGATCAGAAAAATCAACTGTTTGGATATTTGTTGAAGCGATAATTCTTTCAGAATCAACCACTATATAGTCTATCAAGAAGATGAAGAATTCTCTGCTATCCTAGTCGGCTGATTTAAAAAATGTTGCAAACCAAGTCTCCTCAGGCACCCCATGACAAACTCCGTCTAGACACTACCGACTCTGAGCAAGTCAATATTAAAATCGCCAAAATAAAAACGTTATCAGCCTCAAGCATCAACCGTGACACATATGACTAAAATATATTTTAAAAATGTCTATAATTATAAGTAGCTGGTCTATAAATAATACCAATCGCAACTTTAGAGCCAGATAGCGTCAGTTCCATCCACAACTGCTCAATCTCACTACTACAACCTAATACCATATAATGTAAATTATTCCTCACATATACATTCTGTCAAGAAAGTACCGGGAATTATCGATTTAAATCTGGCGGGGCAATGAGGCAGGTAAAATTTTTTTTTCCTAGGTTGGTACCACCTTAATTACTATGCCAAGCTTGAGCGGGATCTGTCAACTAGTGTGTTTGCAACAGCTGATTAAGTCAGTCGATGTCAGAGTGCGTGCCGATTTTAACTATGGGTGATTACGTTGAGCAAAGAATTTGTTTAAAATTTTGTGTTGCAAATAAATTTTCGTGTGCCGATGCATTGAAAATGTTGCAAAAGGCCTTTGGTGATAATGCTCTATCGAAAATTCGTGCATATCAGTGATACAGAGCCTTCAAGGACGGTCGTGAAGTGGTCGAAGACTTGCCTCGTTCCGGACGCCCATCGACGGCTTCGATCGAAGATAACGTCGATAAAATAAGGGAAAGGGTGCTGGAAAACCGTCATACCAGCTTGAGAGAGATAGCACATGATCTTAAGATATACCACGAGTCCGCACGTACGATTTTGATTGATATTTTGGGCATGAGAAAGGTGGCCGCATGACTCGTACCGAAAGACCTGAATTTTCTTCAAAAACGTCATCGCGAACAGGTTGCTTCAGACATGCTGGATCGCTGTAATTCCGATTCTACATTCATGGAACGCATTATAACTGGTGATGAGACCTGGGTCTACGAGTACGATATGCAAACAAGCCAGCAATCATCGGAATGGGTGGCAAAAAATGAGCCGAAACCAAAAAAACCACGCCAAAGCCGCTCGAAAATGAAGGTGATGCTCATTGTTTTCTTCGATATCCGTGGCGAGGTGTACTACGAATTCGTTCCAGAGGGTCAGACGGTAAACAAGGAGTATTACCTAGGCGTTATGAAACGTTTGCGTGAGCGTATCCGTAAGAAGCGGCCAAATTTGTGGGCGAACAACTCATGGATTTTGCATGACGATAACGCGCCTTTTCACCGAGCTACGATTGTGACTGACTTTCTCGCCAAAAACTCAACAAACGTGCTTCAGCAACCACCGTATTCGCCGGATTTGGCTCCCTGCGACTTTTTCCTCTTCCCAAAACTAAAATTGCCCCTTCGTGGCACCCGTTTTGAGTCGATTGAAGCCATAAAACAAAATTCGGCGCGAGAGCTAAAGTCCATCCCGGAAAGCGCCTATAAAAAATGTTTCGATAATTGGAAGTGCCGTTGGCATAGATGTATTGGAGCAAATGGAGCCTATTTTGAAGGCGACTACCCGGTACTTTCTTGACAGGCGACCCAATAAATTTTGACGATTAAATGTAAAAATGTTGTTTTAGTTGAAAATTTCCGGTACTTTCTTGACAGAGTAGTATGCCAACTCCACCCCCACGACTCCCCCTGTCACGTCTAATAAAATCATACCCATCCTCAAGATTAGATGATGCATGCTGCACCTCTCTTCTATGGTGGGTGAAATTGTTTGATTGATGATTGGTTGTCTGGTCATCCTGCTTCGCTATATGAGTATAAATTCTTTGTTAAATTTTTTTTTTTCATTTTTTGGGACGGCTAGTAAAATGTTTTAGGTTTCCTAGTATTAGAACTAACAGGCGAACTATACATTAGTGAGCCTCTGTTCATCATCTTATTTGTTCGCCATGTCATTTATTTATTTATATAAAAATTTATATATGGAGAGCACTACTGGAAATATTGTCACCACGTCTCGCAGCCGCAAACGATATCAAATTCATCGTCCAATACAACATCCCTAAAATCGCTGAAATGGGCCACAAATGACCGCATATTGAGATCAGCACATTTTAAGTGTTTGACTATGGTATCAAAAGAAAAAACTATCACCTACCGCATTTACCCGCGCTACTTCACATTATAAATGAGAGACCACTGATTATTAATGTGAAGATCAAAGATTCATATTTATTAATGAAAATTAAATTATACCCATTAATCACTCGAAAAACAAATAGGAAAATACCGCAAGTGACAAAACAAATATCAATAGAATGCCATGTTAAAAATTAGAATATTATTAGAATTTTCCTTATTGATTGATTTTATAATAGATCCCGCAAAGATGTTGTTGAATATACCTTTTCACGATAAAATGAATTGAAAAACCAATAAGCAGATTTCCAAAACCGAATATTAGAAATATATCGAATGTAACCACACTCAAGGTGATCTCCCGGTGAAAGTCATTATAACAAAAAATGTGTTTACTCACTTTTGAAAGTTCAAGTAATTTTCAGATGAGATTTCGAGTTTCTGATCATTAACAAAGGCAAAAATGTTTTCATTTCTTGACCAAGTGCACCTAACACCAAATTTTTCACAGGTTTTCTCATATAATTCTAGCTTAGCAACAGTTAACCATTTACCGGGTGTTTTTTTAAAGTGAAAGAACTTTCAATTTTTTTTTTATTTCTGGCATATGTCCACCACGACTAGCTCTAAGGAGCCGCATTCGACCAGACCAATTTTGGACCACTTTTTCGAGTAATTCAAGCCTTATTTCATCAATAACACGAGTTATGTTGGCTTCCAAAGCGTCTATTATTTCTGGTTAATCATCATAAACCAATGACTTGACATAACCTCAAAGAACATAATCCACTGGAGTTATGTCGCATTATCTTGGAGGCCAATTAATTGGAATATTTCTAAAAATAATGTTATCGCCAAATTTTTCTTTCAATAAATCAATTGTTTCGGTAGCAGCATGAGGTGTAGCATAATCTTGTTGGAACCAAAACACTTCTGGGTCGATACAATTCAAATTTTGAAACAAATAATCATTGATCATCAATCTGTAACGAGCATCATTCACTGTAATATTAGCTCCAGCATCCTTTTTGAAGAAATATGGATCGATGATGTCTCCAGCGTGTAGAGCACAGCATAAAGTGCATTTTTCAGGATGAAATGTAACCTGCAGAACTTCTTGAGGGTTGTTTTCACCCCATTTACGGCAATTTTGCTTGTCCACAAAGCCGGTCAATCAGAAATGAGCTTTTTCACTAAACACAATTTTACGATAAAAGAGTGTATCAACTTCAAGCTGTTCTAGGGCCAAATCAGCAAACAAACGACGCTTATTATGATCAAGTAGCTTTAGTTCTTGAACCAGTTGGATCTTGTATGGGTGTAGACCAAGATCTTCACGCAAAATTTTCCATGTGGTGGATGCACACAGTCCAACTTGTTGTGAACGTCGACGAATAGTCAAATCTGGATCATCATTAACACTATGACTAGCAGCGATATTTTCTTCTATACGTAGTTCTTTGTCTTGTTGTTGTAATTGGCTGTTCACATCGGCCTGGATGGTTGTAAATTACCTATGCCGACGAGGAATGTGTGAGGTGGCTCGAGAAGACGACTTCCTCACTCAAACCATGTGATGGAGCGGACCTCAAGCTCGTATAGGGCGGGAAACTTCCCAATCGCGTCTTCCTCAAAGCCAGTGCCCAAGTCGGTAAGAGTAAAAATCAAAAGGGACTCAAAGGAGGGCGGGGTAAATCCCATTTCCAGGGTCCTGAAACAAGATAGGAATGGTATCCAAGGTAAGGGTAAATCCATCCCTGGAGAACCCCTCCCTAAGAAGTCAGCCAAGGGAAAGGTGGCAAAAAGTCGCCTCCCTAGGACATACCGAAGCCGGCGTAGAGAAAGAGGCCATACGCTGTATACAGGCCAATCTCTAACATGCTAAGGCTGCATCCTTCATCCTTGGCAGGAGTTTCATAGAGGAGCAGATAGACATTGCACTAATCCAGGAATCCTGGATATCATCGTCAGGTAAGGTAAGTGGACTCGGAGGAATTCCAGGAACTATTGTGACCGGGGTCGCAGTTATGAGGCTGAGATCCTATATAGTTGTAAGGAAAAAGATAAATCATTTCGTTCTTTCAGAGTTCTGCACGGGGCCATGACATCCATTCACGTCCGCTGCCAGGGAGTAAGGAATGCGACGGAGTTTATCGTCTGCTCTGCGTACTTTCCTGGAGACAGAGCTACCGAAGGACCCCCACCTACAGCCGTACGGGATTTAGTCCGCCACTGTAGAAAGAACAATATCCAGCTGATAATTGGATGTGTTGCTAATGCTCACCACACAGTTTGGGGCAGCACGGACATCAACCATAGAGGTGAGTCACTTCTAGATTACTTACTTCAAGAGGGCTCAAAACCGCCATGGTCTCCGTTTATCACGAAAACTGCCCACTAAAATGTAAAAAAAATAACCGAAATTCATATTGGTGGAATAACAACCTAAATAAACAAAGAAAGGTGGTTTGGAGATTATTCAACCGAGTCAAAGTGACCGGTCAATGGGACAAATACAAGGAAGCTCTAACCTTCTACAATAAGAGCCTTGGGAGGATCAAGAGGGACTTGTGGGGCAAGTTCTGTGAGGGTATAAATGATACCCACGGAACTGCCAGAATACACAATATTCTCTCCAGAGAGCCAGTGAGGATAACCGGATCGCTCAAACGACTGGAGGGTGGTTTCACTGGTTCCAGAAAAGAAACATTGGAGCTCCTTGCGAACAAACACTTCCTTGGATGTCAAACCTTGGAAGATACAAACGCCAGATCCAACCCTGATCATTTAATCTGACCTGAGAGGGGCAACTGGCGAATATCCAAAAACATAGTCACTGCACAAGCGGTCAAAGACACAATAAGGTCTCTTAAACCTTTCAAAATACCGGGGGCAGACGGAATCTTTCTAGTCCTACTTCAAAAGGGCATGGATGTGTTGATTCCGCATCTGCTAAAATTATTTAGAACATGTCTGGCTTGGGGGGTTATCCCTACAAGCTGGATATTAACTAAAGTGGTATATATACCAAAGGTGGGACGAACAGAACCAGAACCCTCTTCATTCAGACCAATAAGCTTGACATCGTTCCTGCTGAAGAGTCTAGAAAAGGTGATTGATGTCCATATCAGGAGGAAGGTGCTAGTTGACAGTCCTCCTAGCCCTCATCAATACGCCTACCAGGCCAGCAAATCGACATAACTTGCATTGCATAATCTGGTCGGAAAATTAAACCAATCTCTCGGCAATCGAGAGATAGCACTAACAGCGTTTCTGGACATTAAAAGTGCTTTTAACAATACGCTGCCGGCTTCTCTCGCTGAGGCTATCGCTGCGAAAGGAATCGACCCGCTAATCTGTAGATGGATACAGGTAATGCTATGCGGCAGAACAATAACGACCTCATACCAGGATGAGGTCTTCGAGTTCAAGGCTGCAAAAGGCTGTCCGCAGGGAGGTATTATCTCACCCTTACTGTGGACCCTTCTCGCTGATGACCTGCTAGCGATCATTTCGCTGTGGGGAGTCGACGTTCAAGCATTTGCTGATGACCTGGCAATCATAGTGAAAGGTAAATTGGAGGTGACGATATGGGCGAGATACTGAACACTATTGACAAATGGTGTACAGGTGAATTCTACCAGAATAGTTATTGGCTATTTGAGGAAGGCCTCTTTTCCAAGTGACTACCAAGCAGTCTCCACAGTCCACCCAGAGGTAGAAAGTGTGATAAGGATTACGCCATATCATCGCGCGTGGCGAGAACCCCTCCGAAGAGATGAACCCACCAGCTTCCAGTTTGGGCCCCGACTCGAAAGCCAGAACCGTCTGACTGGTAGCAGCGAAGCACTATCCAACCTCTACTGGCTCAGCAGGTCAGTACCCGAGTTGGTTTGAGACGCAACTCACCCGCCGGAGGGAATTCTTATCCATCCACCCGAACGCAGTCCCATAAACTAAGATAAACTCAAGATTGACGACTACAATTGATCCTGGTACGAGCACCGTCTAGCGGACTATACGTCCTGACCCACCGAACCCATGTGAAGTCATTTGATTGATCCTGGCGTCAAGCACTAATGGCGGAGCCATTTCGTCGAGATCCACAAACCCTAAATAGTTACGCACAGATCCAGGGGCCAGGACAGGCCGGTCGAACCGTCAAGTCCCGTTAAACCCCGAGTCGTTTCATGAGAATATCCCGAAAATGGGGGTCTGCGAACAGATAAATGAAATACCCCCCTAGTCCAGCATGCGGACTTTCAACCACTGCCCCCTCGAGTCCAACACCAAGTGGGGTGGCCAGGTGGTACAAGTAACACCTGAGGGCAAGTCCACCCCCCCGAGGTAACGCAGTATGCTACATAACGCACTCGGCCATTACACAGAATCCGGAGATTTATACTGCGATAGGGTAGAGTACGCCAGTTTTAAGGGAGAAGCCCTGTGCTGCGACAGACTCCCTTGTCACTGAGTTAATCAACCGGCTCAGCCCTCCATTTCACCTGAGTAAAACTAGGGCCCCATTCGGAGATCTTCCACCATACAGGTCCAGTGACTGGCGCGAAATGGCATTACGTTAGACACCAAGACTTAACCCTCCAATTCGCCGGGACGAATTTAGGGTCCTAGTCAAGAGAGCGCCCCCATCACGTCAAGATCTAATGCCTGGGGGGCGACAAATGGTGTACAAGGGAAGACATGTCTCTTAACTCGCAAGAGGTAAAAATTCACTAAATTCATTCACTGAAAAACGGAAGTTGAATGGTTTAGAACCGCCGACTATCCGTGGTGAAATAATACAATTCTCATTTGAGGCAAAATACCTGGCAATAGTCCTCGACAGATGTACTGGCTATACACTATGGTAATTCAACCACGGATAGTGTATGGCGCTGTAGCGTGTTGGAAGAAAGGCCAACAAACGGTTGGCGAACAAAAGCTCACCCGACTACAGAGACAGGCTTGCCTTGCAATTACCGGTGCGTTACGCACCACACCCACGGCAGCCATAGAGGTCCATTAAATCTACCACCCCTGCATCTACTCGTGCAGAGGGAGGCGGAACGGACCACATACAAACTTTATCAACTGGCGATTGATAATTTCATGACATTTATATTTTAAGAATAATTTCCGGCATATGTCCACCACGACTAGCTCTGAGGAACCGCATTCGACCAGACCAATTTTGGACCACTTTTTCCCGTAATTCAGGCCTTATTTTATCAATAACACGAGTTATGTTGGCTTCCAGAGCGTCTGGATTCTGGTTTCTGGTTTATCAGCATAAACTAATGACTTGACATAACCCCAAAGAAAATAAACCAGTGGAGATATGTCGCATGATCATGGAGGCGAACTAATTGGACCATTTCTCGAAGTAATGTTATCGCCAAATCTTTCTCTCAATGAATCTATTGGTACAGTAATAGCATGAAGTGTAGCACCATCTTGTTGGAACCAAAACACTTCTGTATCGATACCATTCAAATTTTGAAACAAATAATCATTGATCATCGATCTGTAACGATCACCATTCACTGTAACATTAGCTCCAGCATCGTTTTTAAAGAAATATGGACCTTCAGCGTGTAGAGCACACCATAAATGGCATTTTTCAGGATGCAATGAAACCTGCAGAACTTCTTGAAGATTGTTTTCCCTCCATATACGGCAATTTTGCTTGTTTACATAGTCGTTCAATCAAAAATGAGCTTTATCATTAAACACAATTTTACGATGAAACAATGTATCAACTTCAAGCTGTTCTGAGCCAAATCAGCAAACAAACGACGCTTATTATGGTCAAGTGGCTTTAGTTCTGGAACCAGTTGGATCTTGTATGGGTGTAGACCAAGATCTTAAAGCAAAACTTTCCACGTGGTGGATGCAAAGAGTCCAACTTGTTGTAAACGTCGACGAATAGACAAATCTGGATAATCATTAACACTATGACTAGCAGCGATATTTTCTTCTGTACGTACAGTTCTTTGTCTTGTTGTTGTTGCATCCAGTAGAGAAAATATTGTCCGAAATCTATCGATAAATCGACGAATAAGCTGCTCTGATGGATGATTATGTAAACCATAAATTTCACGTAATGCTTCATAAATATGACGAATAGAACATTTATTTTGAAAATGAATTTCAACAATTTCTAAACGTTGTTGCGGCGTGAGTCTTTCCATGATAATTTGTCAATGCTTACTGAACAGAAATGTCAAAACAACATGGCTTCTTCCTTCTGTCAAATCACAGTTCTCCCCATCGAAATTTCTATCACTCTAAAAAAAAACACCCGATACATGTGTGTACAGGGTGTTCCGGGAGTAACTGTACATACTCCTACTAGAGGTAGATTAGGACTAGGGCAGTACGGATTGACTATAAAAAATTAATTTCTGCCTTTCCTTAGAAAGCTACAGGGTGAGTTTTCATATTCATAGAAATAATGAAACCATCATCAGAACTAAATTTATCCATAGAATTTATTGAAATTTGGGATGTTATTGACATATAGCAAGATCGAGCCAGAGATATATAATTGTTCCAATATTCCAGGATCGCACTCACTATTCCTCATTTAAAGTGTTCTGGTCGAAAATATCACTTTGTATTTCGAATTTAAAATAATTGTTTAGATTTCCAAAAAAAAAACAATTCAAATTCAATAAGCGGTATACTGTCAATTTCTATTATTTTCAGGCAGAAAATCTATCAAACGAAAAAGGGATCAAGATGACAATAGTGGAAGTGGAAGCAGTGATGGTATGGAAGATAGAACTAAACTGACCAAATCATCAGATTCTGTCTGTTAATTCTTCACCTCTTCACGTAGCTTTTCCCGAGACATCTAAAATGATTGAAGATTACGATGGCTACCATAAAAAGGACATTGGTCTTTATGTTGGTCATGCCCTTAAATTGCCATAAGAAAAAAAGAAGGGTTTGGGTCCCATCATCAAATTACGATTTTGGTTTTGATTTCAGAGATCAATATACTCCTTGGTTGGTCTAGTCAAGTCGTTTGAAAGGTGTTTTATTTAAGCTCTATGTTCATTTTCCTTCTAGTATTGCCCCAGTTAAAGAATTTTTGGGGTCATTCATGGTAAGGTCACACACGAAGTTTAGAGATATACATGGAGATTGTAGAAAACGCGTCGGCAGCCACTACCACAAAACTTCAACAGCTGCTGCAAAAGCATTCCTTGAAAATGTCCCAGTTGATCTACAGTTGCGAAGTGGTCAAGAAAAGATGATCGAAGAAAACAAACAAAAATATTGTCATCAATTATTTCTTGTATCATATTTTATGGAAGTCATGATTTGCCACAGGAAAGGATGGAGATGAGAGGGTTTTCTTTGACCTTTTAAATTTGAGAATTGACTGTGGTGATCTGAAGCTAAAGCATCACTTGGATAGATGTCAAAAAATGTAGTCTACACTTCACCAAAAATTCAGAATGTAATTATAGGACTATGTGGTGAAGTCGTCAAAAAAAAAAGAATTATTGGTGACTGTAAACAAGCAAAAGCTTACGCTGTAATGGACGATAAAACAGCAGATATCGCTGGAAAAGAACAGCTTTCTATCAAATTGCGGTTTTATGATGAAAATCAACAAAAAATCAGAGAGGAATTTAAAGGCTTTGTTGAGTTGAAATCTCAAGATATCCCTACAATCGCTAACACACTTCAGAGTTTTTCAGTTGATCAAAATCTTTCAGCATAGAATTGTGTTGGATTTAGATTTGACGGATGTTTTACGATCGCTGGAAAAGAAGGTGGTGTACAGGCCATTTAGAGGAAAAAGCACAATAAATCTTTATTTTTTCATTGCTCAAGCTACAAACCATCTTGTTGTCAATGATGCTAGCAAACTACCGGAAATAAGAAACTTGATTGCAACTGTTAAGGATACAATATCCTTCTTTCGTGAGTCGCCAACCCGCAGGATTTCGGCTCCTAATTTATCAAGGCTCTGTGAGACCAGATTGTCTGAGAAATACAAGAGCATCAGAAGGTTTTCAAACAGCTTTCATGAAATCGTCAATGCGCTAAAACATCTCTTGTTCGAAGGAAACTATGCTACAAGAAAATTTGCCCATCAATTGCACTGTGCAGTAACTAAGACAATTTTCATTGTAGGTTTAGTCATGATTGCAAAGTACTCTGTGATTTTGTAACCCGTTGTGAACGTTCTACAAGGTAAAAATATGGATTTGATTATGGTAAGGAAACACATTGGTGAAATCCTTGTTATAATCAAAAAGGGTCGACAAGAAATTGAACATATTTCTGAGGAAGTACTTAAAAAATCACATGATATCGAGGAGAAAATCGGCGTTGAGTTAACATTTCAACGAATTGTTAAAATGCAAATACAAAGAAGTAATCCGCCATCTGAGATTACGATTGAATACTGGAGACGATCGTTAATCATTCCTTATCTTGACTCTTTAACCTTATCATTGTTTAATAAAGGGCCTATGTTTTACTTAGAAATAGGGAAATAAATTTTGATCCAAAGAATTCTATTATAATAAAACTCGAGGACCGACAAGCGGTGTTAATTATTTGAGATAGAAATGTAGCCTAAACAACGGGCGTTAATTCTAAAAGCAACAATGTATTAATCTATAGATCGATTCATTTAAATTTCAACGAGGAGGTCTTGGGAACGGAAGTTAGCGATTATGATTTTAGTGCAGACGACATGAAGGGCTTCAAGGCTAGCCAACGTTTTGGAAGTTCGAAAAAAAAAGAGGAGAGTCGTCGTTAGGCATTGGTGACAGACAGTCACTAATCGATTCGTGGTCGGGATAGTTTAGTTTAATTCAGGTTGAAAAATAAAGGGCTAAATTATAGTGTTTGTTCTTGAAGGGGTGCCTTTGGGCTGAGGCCAACACCCCCGTGTAGAGGGTTCAGCTATTGAACATGGTATCGGGTTTTGTGGATCGATGTCCCGAAAAAGGTAGGATTTTTTGGTTTTTGTAACTTCACTAAAATCTTTTATTAGTTTTGCATATAAATTGTTCATAAGCGACAACGAAGGTATGACTTATTAAAATTGACAATCCAGGGTCCTGAAGTCTTCTGAAAAATTGATTTAAACAATTACTGATTTGATTTTAGAATATCATTTTACATCAATTGCTTTTCAAAAGACTGTGAAAATTTGTAAATATTGAAATTTATATTGATTGACACCATAATAGTTCATTATATGTGATATCTCATTTGAATGTGTTATTTTTGCTCTATCCATCTCCTCAGAAAATACTTTTAAAACAAAAGACTTGTCCTTCGTGCGACCAGCACGAACCCAAGTTCTTTCCAAAAAGAGTTTAGTAAAGTAAGTATATGATTTGATATATTTTCGAGTTGGAAACTAGATTCAGGAATTATGAGTAGAATGTAGATAGTAAATGGTGACAGTGGTAAGGGTTAATAGTCAGAAAAAGTTTTATATTAGGTTTTATTTCGTTTTTTTGCTTATTGCATTATTTTAAAATTGGAATTAACTTTATTTCTATTGGAAGTAGGAAATATACAAAGTTTCACACATATTACCCTTTTTTTATAACGAGATAAATACACTTATACATTAAGAGAAACGACCCTGAGGGGGTTGTAGATAAAGTGGTGTATTACAAATGGTGACTGAGCGGTGGGATTGTTTTGTATTTTTCTGAGGAGATAGAGAAAAGAAAGTTTAGAAATGAATGTTCAGAACGATGTGGAAGATTGCAGTTTTACGTATGAGGTATATGAAAATGAGAGATATCGGATAACTGGTTATGTTGAGAAAAAAAAATTTATGGTTTGAGGATTAAGTAGGAATTTTCAGAGTATATGTATTATAAAATAATTTTTTCAATTAATGAGAAATTTCATGAAGGTATTACAAATAGAAGATATCGAGAAAAACGACTAAATAATGTCACAAGAAGGTCTCATCGATGTACTAGGGAATTTTTTTAAGAGGAAAGTTTAGTATTAATTTTTTTAAGAAGTAATGAAGAATTTCGTGGGAGAGTGAGAGGAATATGATAAAGTATATTGAGTTTTATTGAAAGAGAGTGAATTTATTTCTAAGCAATTCCGCGAAATTAGAGCAGTAAGAGAGGTGGAGCAGTAAGAGAGAAGTCGGAATATTTTCAGAGAAGTGTGATTTTTATTATTTTTGGAAAGAGAATAGGGGATTCCGTGAGAGACGGAGTAGGATTTGCATTGCTTTCTTTTCATAGGTAATGGATTAGAAAAAGCCATGGGGCAGCAGATGCAATGGAAACGTTGATCCCAGGAATTTGCGGGATATGTTTTTCTCTTTCAGGAAGTAAGGGGATTTCGCGAAAGGCGAAAGAAGTGTATCCTGTTGAAAAGAGTCCGCAGGAGGACAGGGATATCGCGAGAGGCGAAATAAGTGTATCCTGTTGAAAAGAGTCCGCAGTAGGACAGGGATATCGCGAGAGGCGAAATAAGTGTATCCTGTTGAAAAGAGTCCGCAGTAGGACAGGGATATCGCGAGAGGCGAAATAAGTGTATCCTGTTGAAAAGAGTCCGCAGTAGGACAGGGATATCGCGAGAGGCGAAATAAGTGTATCCTGTTGAAAAGAGTCCGCAGTAGGACAGGGATATCGCGAGAGGCGAAATAAGTGTATCCTGTTGAAAAGAGTCCGCAGGAGGACAGGGATATCACGAAAGGCGAAATAAGTGTATTTTATTGAGAAGAGTCCGTAGAAGGACTGGGATTTCGCGAGAAGCGGAATAAGTGTGTTATATTGAGAATTGTCCGCAGAAGGACGGGGAATATTTGTTTTGTAGGTGCGTAGAGGAAGACTTCTCGAGAATTATTCCGCTTTCTTATACTATGGAATTTTACGTGGAAGGAGGTGATATAGGATTTTTGTTTGTTTGAAGGAAAGATATTCATATTTTCTTTAAGATTAAATTGGTATAATATTGGTAACATAGTCAGTGATTATTTGTTTAGAGCAAGATGTGACCTTTCATGAAAAAATGTATGATATGAGCAGATCTTGAATAACGAGGGTTAATGTTGTGAAAAAAAAAATTAAAATAATTTTCTGTTGTTTATTTAATTGGGTAATTTATTCGTCTCATTGACGTAGCCATTTGTAAATTATTGGTATAGAATGACTTCAAGAACCACAGGACATTTATTTTACAAGTTGAAACAGAAGTGAACAAAGTACATTAGGAGAAATTTAAAATAAATTATGGATTGAAAATTCCAGGTTAATATTTGAAACTCACGTTAATGGAGATTTGAATTCAGATTGTTTGAGATATCTGATAAAAGGGTAGAACAAGATTACTAACATTTTTTGCATGATTTCATTCGAAAGTTGAGATTTTTTTTCAGTTAAGTGTGATATTGATATAGGAAAATACATTTCCATTTATTGTTGGTATAAAATACTTTTCGACAAATTTTGGATTTTATTTTATAGATAGATTTTGAACATAATTAATTTTTATTTCATTTTCCACAAGTTGAAATAGATTTAAAGTACCAGAAAATGAGTATCCATCGGATTGATTGAAATATTGGTAAAGGAAAATTATCCTACTTAGAAATTTTTTTCGTTTCGAATTGTTTTTAACTTTCAGTTCAGATTTTGAAAGTTTTAAAATGTCTGGAAAAACTCCAAAGACTCCTAGGTTTTTTTATATTTTTGTTCAGATATGAATTCAAGATTAATTCAGTGTCAGTTGGTTATGATTTTTATGTTCAGTAAATACAGTTGGTTCATGTAGACAGAAAATTAATTATCTTATAGAGAAATGCCAAGTTAGTCAAAATTGAACTTGATGTTTTATTTGGATAATTTCGAGTTGGGGAATATGATTAAAAGCGTTTTGGTCGCTAGGAAAATATAAGAGCGAGCACAACGCTTCACAAAATGGAGTAAGGCTTAAATTTTAGTTTTGTGGTAATTGAGTTTTTCTTAATAGGTGGTCATGTTCCGTTATGTTTATGTATAATTTTGAGTATATGAACTTTATTTATTTAAATTGATTGATATGATTTCATGATATCAGTTTTGCTTTTTTTAATTTGCAAGTTACAATATGAAATTGTATTTGGGTTTTTTATGTATTCAGTGATTCTTTTGGTTTTAAGAAGGGAATATAATTCTGAGGCTTCGCATGATAATATTTGTTAATTGGTAGGGAAACAGTTTGATGAATATTCATTTATGATTTCATGATTAATAGTTTTAATTTTTTTTGTATTCAGTGTTTTTGGGATTATTCGTATTGGGAGAACGTGTATCTGATCAATTGTGCTTTTATTTCCTTGTTGTACCTATGTTATTTAGGAATGGAAGATCAACTACAAGGCAGTTGGGACCTGGAATAGAGTAGATACTTGGTCATCATCAAGGATGTAACCTTCTTAAGGGCTATCAATAATGTCTTGTTGAACTGATAACAGTGCCGGGATAATGACAATCATCTTTCGCGATAACGCGAAGTACGTTGAACTCAATGTTGTATATAGTGGGACAAAGTTGAGAGTGTTGTGAAGGACGAATTTAAGGTTCGAAATTGGTGAGCTCATTGTGTTGGAGTGGAGCTTAGTTGTCAGTAGGCCTATTGTTAGTTCGATTTTCGACTGAGTATATGCGAGATAATTCCACTTCGGTCACTGAAATAAGTATAGAGGAGTAAATATGGAATCATGATGAAGCTGTCCAGGTATAGACGAGAGTGACGATAGATGCAGCGGTGTAACTTGCTGACCAGATGGATGAATTTGGAGAATATTAGTATTATTCCTTCCGTTAAAGAGTTAAAGGGAGAATGGTGCCAAAGAAAAGTGAGATGAACCCATAGCATGAGAATGAATTTGTATAACTGTACAAAGGACATGCAATGACAATGCAATAAGACGAGATGAGGAGATTTATTTTTCGTACTGATTCCCCAAATGAAAATAAAAATTCTGTCTTGGTTTCCCGAACAGAAACTGAAGTTGACTGAAAATGACGAGATGTCGTATGCTGAGAGAGTTTGATGGGATGATAACCCAGTTCCAAGAATAGAAATATTGAATAAGGTGGAGATAATAAAAAGGAGGTCCTGAAGATGAATGTACAGAAAAAGAGGAAATGAATAGGAAAAACGTTCCTGAATATGAAATTATCGATTGAACAGGATTTTCCCTGATTAAAAATATTCGATGTGCCTTAAAAGAGAAGAAGAAGACGTAAGAGTTATAAACTTGAATATGGATGTGACGTGATTTGAAGACTCGACCTTGCTGATATTCGTAGTCTACGTCACTGGACTTTAAAACGACTGTGCTTGAACAATTTGTGTACGAAAATTAGTGCGTGCTCAGCGGAATTTGACCTCATACAAGCAATGTACGGACTATATGATTTATAGAGCAGTGTCGTGCGGATATTTGTTTTTAGAAAAACTATTTCATTGAACATTGAATCATATCTACGTTTATCTACTATATTGGTAACACCTGAGAGCCACTTTTAGAAGGTTATTCCTGAGATGAAAGGCCATTTTTCGAGAGAAGCTATCAAGGTATAGGACAACATTATGGAGTTTGAATGTGATAGATATAGCAATTGAGTAAATTGTTTTGTTTTTAATATCACTCATGTAATTAACTGTTGACTATTCAATTGCAGTTTAGTTAGGTCAGGTTGATTTTTGTTCATGATTGTATTATAATTTATATTCCATTTTTCCGGAACATACCACCTTGCTTTAGCTATAGTGGGATTGAACCTTATTGAATTTTATTGGTTGTTATAAGGTACCAAGGTGAATGGACGCGTGGACTGCCATACGGATTCATGAGAATAGGAAAAGTTATGGCTATGTAATGCCAAAACTTTTTCATTGATGAGGGTAATGTTAGGCATTGGTGACAGACAGTCACTAATCGGTTCGTGGTCGGGATAGTTTAGTTTAATTCAGGTTGAAAAATAAAGGACTAAATTATAGTGTTTGTTCTTGAAGGGGTGTTGTGCCTTTGGGCTGAGGCCAACACCCCCGTGTAGAGGGTTCAGCTATTGAACATGGTATCGGGTTTTGTGGATCGATGTCCCGAAAAAGGTCCTACCTTTTTCGGTTTTTGTAACTTCACTAAAATCTTTTATTAGTTTTGAATATAAATTGTTCATAAGCGACAACGAAGGTATGACTTATTAAAATTGACAATCCAGGGTCCTGAAGTCTTCTAAAAAATTGTTTTAAACAATTACTGATTTGATTTTAGAATATCATTTTACATCAATTGCATTTCAAAAGACTGTAAAAATTTGTAAATATTGAAATTTATATTGATTGACACCATAATAGTTCATTATATGTGATATCTCATTTAAATGTGTGATTTTTGCTCTATCCATCTCCTCAGAAAATACTTTTAAAACAAAAGACTTGTCCTTCGTGCGACGAGCACGAACCCAAATTCTTTCCAAAAAGAGTTTAGTAAAGTAAGTATATGATTTGATATATTTTCGAGTTGAAAACTAGATTCAGGAATTATGAGTAGAATGTAGATAGTAAATGGTGACAGTGGTAAGGGTTAATAGTCAGAAAAAGTTTTATATTAAATATTATTTCGTATTTTTGCTTATTTCATTATTTTAAAATTGGAATTAACTTTATTTTTATTGGAAGTTGAAAATATAAAAAGTGTCACACATATTACCCTTTTTTTATAACGAGATAAATACACTTATACATTAAGGGAAACGACCCTGAGGGGGTTGTAGATAAAGTGGTGTATTACAATTGAATGTTAGATTCCCACACAAAAATACACCTGCTTTTGCCTTATCCCATCTTCATCCTTCATACATGCTAATAAATACTAGAAAAGATTTGGAAAAAACGCGAAATCTTTCATGGAATTTTTTGAGTTGGGTGATATCTCTGCAGAATTAGATTTTTGGTATAATCTATAGAGAAATAAAGGTTTAGCAGGGGACAATTTTATAGAATATGGAAGTGGCTGCACATTTGGAGGAGGCTTATATTTTTTCCCAGAAACTAGGCATACACTCCTCATTTTAAGTGCTCTCCCATCCACCACGGCTACTGTTCAACGATCTTTCAGTACCCTTCGACGGGTAAAGATCTAGTTGAGAAGTATAATGGAAAAAGACAGATTGACTGGATTGAGTTTGATGAGAGTCCATCGTAATTTTTTTAAGGAAAATCAGAACTCGATTAAAACGAGACAAATTTTATACAAATGAAAAATGATAATAGTATAAGGCATGTAACTAGAATATATTGTTTTTTCAAGCAAACAATTGTGATAACTTAGTTAATAAAGCACTGTTATAATTATACATATTTTTCTAAAAAAAAAAGTTCCGTGATAAAAAGTTCCCGACCATGGTTTGCCCCCACTAGATTTGATCATTGAGCCTGTTTTGAGAAGTAGAATTTCGGAGATAGTCTTCATTCTTTTCAATGCTGAGAATAATTTCTCTGGAGGGGCTGTACAAACTGGTATTGTATAGATTATTAGTAATAGCTTGTACACATTAGGAAAAGCTTGTGAATTACATATTTCCAGATGAGCCAAAGCTGAACTATTATTTTTGATATCTCGATGATAACTCCAATGAATGTGCCACAATTTAATTTCAGTTTTTGAAATACATCTAGGTACATCAAGTATATAGAAATCTAAAAGTTCGTCATATTCGTCGGCATAATTTGTTTTTTCTACTGTCATCAGATACATAAAGCCCTTGAAAATTTGTTTATGGTTTGCAAATCTTTCGTCTAACTGGCTGATGAAATAATCAATGAATGGAATGTAAATGGTAACCCTGAAATAGTCCACTGCTGGTGCGTCTGAATCTTGCAAAATGATAGGATTTGCCCTATTTTTTTGGCGTGAAACAATTTTTTTACCTCAATGTTGGTTCCAATACTTGAGGCAAGAGCCTGAAATATGCAAGAAAATAAAAAACTGACAAACACATTTTGTTTTCTAACACATTTTAGCTTTATTGAAGATCGAGTCGAAATGTCTTTTGGCATCTTGACGTATGATTTTCAGGCAAGAAATAGTATTTTCCGTCACAGTTACAATTTTTCTGAGGTCGATTCTAGATTTTTGTAGGAATGGGCAAGGGGGTAAGGTATAACAAAATATTTGATTCACGACTTGAAGTGCGGCCAGGTAGTCGGAATCATTCAGTGTGTTTCGCAACATATTCGCATCTCCAGAATCTTTCCAGTTTGATATCTCCTCTAAACTTTCAACGACGTAATCAGATAATTTCAAAAAGTTTTGTACTGCCTCATACTTAGATGTCCACCGAGTTGCACATAATTTTTTGAGAGTTTTTGCGGAAGGGCTTTCATTAGACTTATCAATATTTTTCAGAAAAAAAGTTTGTCTCTTTGGAGAGTTGAAGAAATCATACAATTTTTCTATGGTATTTAGGCAGTTTCTAATTTGTGGAATTTCGCAAGCTTTTGATATGGCCAAATTCAAAGAATGGGCAGCACAGTGCAAATAAATCGCCTTAGGGTAGTTACGACGAATAATCGCTTGAACGCCATTGAATTTGCCTGACATATTGCTTACACCATCATACCCTTGCCCGACAAGATTCTTGAGTTCTATTCCAAATTTTTCCAAACTATTTAATATCAAATTAGATATACATTCGGCGGTTACATTTTATGCTGGAATGAACTGTAAGAAGTCCTCGTGGATTTTGTTTGCATTGACATATCTTGCACATAAAAATAACTTGCCCAATTGTCGATATATCAGTTTTTTCATCTACTAGAATAGAAAACGCTCCAGCCTCATTAATTCTTGATACTAAATAATATTTAAATAAGGTTATTCTGATTTTCACAAATTTTCATTGGTATGTTTACAATATGCCGTTTCGCTATCACAGTAGCATCTTCAGGCAAGATTACATTTTGAATAACTAACATTGTTTCCGAAATCCGTTGCTATTTATATTACAGTAAGTACAATAAATTTTTATTGAGCACTAAAAATCTAAAAACGGTCTCTCCAAATTCCAGCTTATCTGAATATATTTAACAGAGGTGAGTTATTTAAATCTATTTGTTCGTTAAGTAATATTCCAATTTTATTATGTTTATTTATCTCTAGGGATTCTAACAGATTTAAGGCATAACTTATGCTTTCTATATGTAGAATTTCAAAGTTATGGTTGAAAGTATGTCCTGTTTCTAACAAATGGTTGGAATATGTAGAATTACTTTTATTATTGAGGAAACTCTTCAAATGTTCACAAATTCTATGACAGAAAGTTCTTCCAGTCTGTCCTATGTAAACTTTAGGGCAATCACCGCAGGTTAACTTATAAACCCCCGATGTATCATCTTCATGTGTGCAGTCTTATTATTTTTAATGAATTTACTCAAGTTTGAATTGGTTTTAAGTGAAGTTCTTAAATTATATTTATTTTTGAGGTATGTATCAATTTGCTCAGAAATACCTTTAGTGTATTTTAAGGAAATAAATGAATTTAAAATTTTCTTTTATATTAGGATACACCATATTTAAAGCTATTTTATTATTTTCAGTCATCAACAATTTGTCTATCAACTTAGGATCATGGTCATTATTAATGGCTATTTGTTTAATTATGTTAAGTTCTGATATATAATTTTATCGATTCATGGGAATATTAACTAATCTATGGATCATGCAATTGAATGATGATAATTTCTGATTTAAAGGATGATTTGATCTATTGTGTATAATAGAATCCGTATAGGTTGATTTGTGAAATATTGAAAAATCATGTGAATTATTTATTCGAGTAACAGTTAAATCAAGAAAATTAATAAAATCATTATGTTCGGTTTCCATAGTGAATTTTATTGAAGGATGTATTTCATTGATGAATAAAAAGAATTTTTTTAAAAGTCTGTCTGTACAAGGGAAGTAACAGAAAATATCGTCTACATATCTATACCAATATATATATATATATATATATATATATATATATATATATATATATATACATCTGCCGAACTAGTTGGCATCCGTACAAAAAGGGTATCGGCCTGCATCCTCGTGTATACTTCGTGTATATTCGGAGTTTTTTTTCCGCACAAGATGACTTCCGGTATAGATAGCGGTCGAGTTGGCATCCGTATACTTTTTTACCTATAATGGTACAAGTTGGCTGCCGTATACTTTAGTACCAGCCAAGGTGGCACACTGAGATGTTGCCATACTGCTGTATTTGTCTGGTGTAATGAATGGTAATACTCAAGCGGTAAATATTACACAAAACGATTGCTGGCACGAAAGGGATTTTTTCAGGGTTCGCTGTTATTCTGTTGCTTCGGATAAGTCATACGGTACGCGAGTTTTGATGGTTCATTATTGTGAATTATTGAATTGATTGATTAGTTGAATTTCTCGTGAATATTATTGAAGAATTTATATTTTTTTAGAATTTTATCATATAGTTTAATCTAATCTATTTCCTTATATGTTTTTCCATATTCTCATATTCAAAACTCTCTCTGTTTGAATAGATTTCAATTTTTTTTCCTCTCTGATTCTATGAACATAACGCGTTGTCGATTCGTCCAAATACCTGTAATTTTATAATTTTGAGCCGAGACTGGCCTCAAACGACGAGTTGGATCTACCGAAAGAATTCGTGGTCGAATTCAATTCTGTCTGACGGCTGGTCTCAAGCACGATAACTTTCTAAAAAAAAGACCTGGTGACTTCAAACTTGCAGATAGTTTTATAGTCTAAATGTCTCACTCGATTTCGATGATTCAGCAGAACTGCTGAACTGCACACCAGAGGTAAAAAAAAATATTTTTTTTGAAAAGTCAATATTTCGGCAGTTACTTACTGGAAGTTGCTCAAATTGTTTGTGGATGTAGAGGATGTTGGTGAAATGATTTGCAACATGTAGTACAGAAGACTCTTCCACGAAAAGGAAATGGCTTTTTTTTTCTCATCAGAATTTGGCAAAAAGTATATGTATAAAGTTTATTTCAATATATTCTTTTTCCAGTATGTCTTGTCAACATGTATTGATTAGAGGCGGAAAAGTGGATCCTTTCAAGTGTGCATTCTCTATTTTGTTAAGATTTTATGTTTCATTACAAGAAGAGTTCAAGAATTGCCAAAAATTACGTGTTTTCCAGTTAAATCTACTGATGATACATTTTTTGTTGATCCTTCTCCAAAATGAACAACATTCCCAATAGGAGATTAGTTTTTAAACACATCTTTCATTATTAAGGAAGTGAAAAGTTTTTGCGTAACGACAAGATGAATGTAACACTGATCAAAAATGAAAGTTTCTCTTCAGAATTTAACTTCCTTATTTTCAGTCGACTTCTAAGGTTTTTTGTGCTAAGTTGTGTATAAATCCTGAATATTTCCGTGTTCGAATTGAAATACCGATACAATCCTAATGGAAATTTTAATTTTTCATTGCAGAATTGGAAGCTTAACATTATTCAATGTAGAAAAAGATAAAGAAGAAAAAAGTTAAAGAATATATCAAGTTATATTGATATTTTGTTCACAATCCTATTCCGCAATTTTGTTGCGTTGTGTTTAATCGCTCCATATTTGAAAACTATTCCATTTCGAATTCCAATAAGACGGATGTTTCGAGATAACTTTGGATCGCCCGAACAAACATTTTTATTGCAGGAATAAAATAAATATATAATACCGATCTACAATAATATGAATATTTTTGAGTAATTGGAAAGAACTCATTTTTATTTTGTGAATCCATTATGAAATGAAGATTGTCCTAGTAGCGATTAAGTATAATTCCATACGTGTTAAATATTACGTAGTTTAGCAGGCACCTTCCAAGGCGCCGAATGTCTATATATCGCGAGTCTCCGATAGAGGGTCTCAAACGATTAGAAGATTATAAACACAAGACGAAGATGAATAATCCTTGGTTAAATAGAAATTTGTTGTGTTGGTGCACGAGCAATAAAAAACTCGAACGGAATAAATTGAATAGTGGAAATTTTAAGGGTACGTTTTAACGAAAAAGGTTTGTAGGTATTTGTAGATACAAATATAAGAGGGAAATACCGATCTGATGAAACTGAGATTTTGAAATCCACTTCCACGTTATCGAATGAACGAGTCGTTTATTCTAGCAGAATTTCGGGATTATCATAAAAGTACCTATACAACAGTATGCTGTTTTATCTTACTATTTCATAGGTTAAATTTTTTGCGTAATGAGGAACCTGTACGTAGAATATGAATAAAAAATCATTAATCACGAGATAAAAACGTTCTACAAAAATTTCGAGTATATGACTTAATATTTATGTTTTCTTGGAGAAACACTAATACCTTATACTGAAAAATTGGTCATTTTCCTGAAATGTCATATTTCAATTAGTAAATTTTAACCATAGGTATCCAATCGTTATAAATTAAAAAATTTTTTTTTATGTAACTTCTATTAGAATTCAACGATAAGTTAATGTCATTTCTATGCTAATGGCTATAAAATCGACCACCTGTAATATGGAAAACACAGAATTCTTCTTATTTTTTCATTATATCTCATCGAAAGTATCTAATTTTGTTTTTGTGTTTCGTTTTTTTCAATTGCCTCAAAAATGATTTCATTGAGCATGACTACGAGAAATATATGACCCAAAAGCAATATTAAAATTAGAACGAAGTGTTATTAACATTTCTACCACCGTTATTGCAAATAATAACCGAAAATTCAATTATTAATTGTAATTAGATTTTGACATTAGCTACCAGAAACATTGAGTATGATTTAAAGAAAACACTTTATTTCCTCAAATTTTCATTGTTAATAAGGGGTATGAATAATGGTAATAGAAAGCTCTAGAAATCGACACAGTGTAACATACATCTGTAAAACAATTCTATACTCAAATAAACTCGACAAGGTTTTGTGATTAACAAAACCTTGTGAATTAAGTGATTGATTATTACTGATTGTCCTTGTTGAATAAATTTTAAATATGAATTATATAACGAAAAATATTGTTCAGAAAGGCTTCACTCATGGTTACTAGACTTGATCGATCGCGCACGGGAGAAACTCACTTTTAGGACTGATAATGAAATAAACTATTAATGAGATTAATGGAGTCTGCGGTTGGCTCTAGGTGAAATGGTTAGGAGATCGGTTGTGGTCTGTGTGGGTCTTGTTACTGTTTCCTTGCGCCACTTCAGAAACAGCGTTGATTGTTTACCCAAAAGCGAAAAATTGGACGGATGTCGGTATAAAAAAATCAGAATTGAAACTTCTTATTATTATTATTATTTTTTCGATGATTAACATTTTTGCAAATTTAGAATTGTTTTTCTGGAAAAACGGAGAATCACATGAAAAAAAATACATGTTTAAGTTTTAATTCGATTCCTTGGCATTCCTGTCGACTCAAAGGTTTTTTCACATTAGGATATATTTCAGGTTTCAGATGAGATCAGTTGGAGGGAGATGGCACTGTTAATCATATGACCCTTTTTCAAGAAGTTACCTACTGACAGATTTGAAATTATTAGAGTAGATTTGAAGTGTAAATCGACAGATGAATAAGAAAGCGGTCAAAAGCTCCTAAAGTCACATCAGTGCTTACTAGAATTTTTCTCCAGAATTACTGAATTCGAACTAAGTGTAATTCGTTGTTATTTACAAGAGAGCTGGTTCACAATATTTCAAATTAGAAATTACGTTTCATTTTAGATTTTTCAGTTAAAATTTAGGTGTCTTTTATTTGAGAGGGTCCGAAAATGAATAACCAGCAGTTTTTCTTATTGATTTTCCGCATAAATCTGATGAAGTAATCGAAAACTAGTGAGAATGTTTGATGCGTAACCCGGCACGTCAAATCTCAGACTTGGCCGTTATTGTCGAAAGGAGTCTACTCTGTATGAGATGTCCGGTGCGTGGTTTCGATGTACTTCGAATCGCAGACTAGGCGATATCGATATCGCCAGAAGATTATGATTTCTGGAAGATTTCCGAAACCGCTGTTGAGTAATCACAATTAGAAATTTAATTTTTTCGCGGTTTCCAACGTCACAGAACGTGTTATTTTTTCGTTCAAACTTTGTTAAATTTCGAATTCTGACGAAAAAATATTCTCGAAAAAAGGTGAATTCAAATAAGTCACATCTGTTGACGAATCTTCTTTGTGTGTTGACATAACAATAGTTGTTAAGGGTTTGTTTTCTTTTTAACCTCTTTTTATCATCTGTTTCACCTGTACAAGCATAAATACTCTGTCCTGCTTGTTAAGTTTTCAGTTGTCTGAAGAAGGAATATTTATTTCTCGAAACTTGAGTTACAAAAAATGTGTAAAATATTAATTTATTGGTAGTAAAACAGTAATTTCTAATAACTTGTTTTTATGTATTTTATATCCAAATAAGAAATTTCAATTCGAATGCGCTGACGTGCCCTCACCCATGAAGGTTCTGGTAGCATTCGATTTTCTCTACTAACGTTGCTCTACTAACATAATATTTATTTTTTTATTTCATAATTATACGATTCTCACGAAATTCATCTGTACCCTATATCACATCGACCGGATCATTAGTTTTGAAAATACGGGAAAAATAAAGTTTCAAATGTCAATAACTCCTAACCCATTCGACGGGTGTTACCCAACGAACTCAGCCGAGATACATATTTATGCTTTGAAATTTTAAAAATCTGGGTTTTTTCATTCTTAAGTTGCTGTCTTTACATTCGGCAGGACATAATCACTTAACCACTAATTTTTCATGGGTACGTCCAACCTAGCCGTTTGAGACCCTCTTCAGCGGAACATTCCAAAATTCCAGATATTTAAACACAACATTGTTCCCTGAAATATGCGCGCAAAAACATTTTGAGTAAGCCATTTTAGTTGAGTAAAAGTAAAATTTTATGCAGAATTTCAATTGGATCATAACATGAAAAAAAAATTGAAAAAGCCGTCATTCTTTAACTTCATGTCAAACTTTAATTTGAGTGGATCTCTGTTTTTTGAGATATTGGAAAAATTACACCAGCTGTTTACCCGCCGTTTACGAATTTCTTCATGGATGAACAAGCGCATGGAAGCTAGTGATCTCACAACAGTGCTTTAAAAAAAAAATTATGTTCAGCACTATTTATTTTGACGCCGAATCAGAAAGGACATTCGATGTCATATGTGAAACATTATTGATTGCACAAAGGTTGGATGATTCGTTCAGATTGTATTAGGAGATAATCTAATTGAAATATGTAATAATGACTATTGACAAAATGACGATTTTTTCCGATAACCACTGAATTTTTACAGGAATTAAAAAAATTCAAATCGAAGCATCCATATTCTTGTAGATTTTTATTTTTTTATGATTGACAATATTTTCCTTCGTGTTAATTCAATGAAAGAGTCGTTGGAAAATGGCAGTGCTGGAAGGCGTTTTTATCGAATGTGTATAGATAACTAAGTGAATAAATATTATTATTATTAGGAATTAGCTCAGAGATTTCAAATTTTCACGTAGATTTCAAGTCTAAATGGGCAATGCAAAATCTGCAAATATTTTTGGAAATTATTCAAACATTTAATAGCAGATATTGAGCGAGTAGAAAATACTTTTTTGATGAAGTGATAGATTATATTATGAGTAGTCAGAAAAAATGATATGATCATTTATCTCCTCTGGTTAACTATTACTTTTCATCATTATCCCATTGTATGGAAATGAAATAAATTAAATCAGATAACAGGAGGGAAATATTACAATGGAAACTTACTACTCTTGTTCTTTCCATTGAATTCATTTTTACTTATTCACTTTTTTTTTGACTAATCTACCAATATTATTTATTATTCGAGGAAATATTTTTTTTTGTATTTTTATTTTTCCATTTGATTGTGCGAGTTAGGAGATAGCGTGTGTTCTCTGTTCGTTACTGTTTTCTTTATACCACTTTAGGAACTGCGCCCTTAATTGTTTAGCATTGATAGAATCAGTTTATTCAATCAAATTCAATCGCCGAGCTGCATGAACGAATGAAACTTTCGATAACAGCGATAATTATCTTCCACTTGACTTAAAGTCATCCGAATCACATCAAACCACCATTTTACAGAAAAAATGAAGTATTCTATAAAACCGATACAAGACGACTGTTTTTATTCAAACGATGAATGAGAAAAAAAACTTCATGAATTTAACGCAATCCAATATATTTCTAATTCGAATACCGCTCCAATCCCAAAAGTTCACGTATCAGCCGAGTGGATTATTTCTAAAGTTTCAATTACTAAGCTGCAAAAACGCATAAACCTTTCAACGAAATCAACGAAAATGTATAATCAGTTACACAAAATCGATATGAATTGATATGAAATATTAGGGGAAAACCTTGATTTGAATATATTTTTTTGAATTTTCAGATTATGTGACACGACGAAATTTTTCACAAACGTATGCGTTATAATTTTACTATTTTATACCACATTCCAATTCGAAAAGGTCTGCAGTTTCGAAAATATTGTAAAAAATAAGGAAAAATTTCGAATATCAATAACTTCGAAATCAAGAGAACTAAATTGCCTATTAATGAATCCAGTAAAAATATTTTGACTCCAAACCTACCTTGAAAATTCAAAGATAGCAAGATATTACCTAGAACATGCACGCAAAAAAGTCCATAATAAAATAATAATCCTCAACTTCAATACGAATTAATGTCCAACGTAGCGCTAAATAACAATTCGCTCTTTCAGGAAGCCACAGCTGTTCACAGTCTGCTTACGTATCGATCGAACGGAAAAAAACCATCTTCACCTTCTACTCTTATGAATTCCAAGAACGAATGCAAGATAATTGCAAAGTAAACAAATCCACGTTGTCAAATGTACTGGATGCCAAGTGAACCGTTGTTTAGATAGCCCCATGATATACAAAGTATACACGAAATCGACCCCAGCGCCACCATGATAAAACTCGGTGAACCTAAAGTATCCACGGCAGTCGAGATAGGTCCAAAAAGGGTCAAGTTGGCATCCTGCTGAAAATTAGCGCAAACGATAAAGGATGTTCCCTTATATCATTTACCGATGTCACTTCGAGTTGGTAAGTTGGCATCCGTATATTGGATGCCACCTTACCTCGGATGCCATCTATACCGGTAATTTTACATGGGGGGATGCAGCCTTGTACGCTGGATATATATATATATATGTATATATATATATATACATATAAATATATATATATAACATAAATAGAGGTCAATTCTTGATAGAAGGTATATAAAATAATATAAATATTTTAAAATTTTTTTTACAAATTTTAAAAAATTAGCCTTCTACATATTTAATTCCAAAAGATTATATTCAATGATTATAACTTCTGAAAATAAATTAAAATAATGTCGTATAAGTACCACTTATATCATGACATAAAATAAACATTCATTATAAGACATCCGAATGGTATAACAAAATCCAATAAATAAAAATTATTAACCAAAATCTTTTAAATTAAACATTTTGAATAGACAAAATTTTGTTTCTGCTTATCAATCCCATGAAAACCAATATCTTTCAAGAATATCCAACATAATCTTAAGAATTTCATCACAAAACTATCTTACTTAGACTATTCAATATTATTGGATATCTAACCAAGGTACTTTATATAAAAACTCAAGATATGTAAAACATTACCGAAAAACAAGTTTTAAAATCGACTTTGCTCATCAGTATTCAAATATTCATATTCAATAAATATAACATCAATTAATAATATATATTCAACTCACCTTTCACTCTCTAGAAAAAGTTCTACTTAAATGAGACCTTTAAATAGGTATTCACTACACACAGAAATATCTCTGTGGTTTAACCTGATCTAGAAGATTGAAAGACAAATTTAACGGCCTCTGCTATAGCACAAGGACTATCTGTATAAAGAATGTTGAGGAAACCAAATAATTATATATTATGAATAAAATAACATAAATAGAGGTCAATTCTTGATAGAAGGTATATAAAATAATATAAATATTTTAAAAAAATTTTAAAAAATTTTAAAAAATTAGCCTTCTACATATTTAATTCCAAAAGATTATATTCAATGATTATAACTTCTGAAAATAAATTAAAATAATGTCGTATAAGTACCACTTATATCATGACATAAAATAAACATTCATTATAAGACATCCGAATGCTTGTGCACTTTTCTGCTTAAATCTTTTTCCAAATCATTCGATAAAATTTTTTTTTGTTATTTTTGTGCAATTTGTAATGTTTCTCTTTCTGCACAACAGTTCTTCTCATATTATTTATCTTTAAGAGTTTATTCTGTTGATCGTTTTTTCTTTCATTTAATTCCACCAAATTAACTGTTCTTATACATTCGTCCATATTCTCCGATTCTTCCAGAACTGGGTTCCTAGAAAGGCAATCTGCTTCTACATTTCCTTTTCCTGGTTCCTATCTAATCCCAAAATCGAATTGTGATAGAAAATTCATTATGTCACCCAGCTCTTCATCTGGTCTTGTACGAAATGTTTCCCTTTTAACGGCTTATGGTCATAATACTTAACAACAAATGTATCTCCTATTAGCAAATATTTCCAAAATTGAATTGCCTCTTTAATTGTCAGACATTCTTGGAATATTGGTTTCTTGTTCTTTTGATATTTATTTATTTTTTTTTAAAAATACGCTACGGGTTTTATTTCACCATTAATCTGTTTTTGTTTAAGAACAGTTCCTACTCTTTGAATACTGGCATCAGTATATATAGTAGTATGGGCAATTGGGTGGAAAATTGCAAGAATTGGCTCAGAACAAAAAATGTCCTTAACCTTATTGAAAGCTTCCTGACAAGCCAATGACCAATTGAATTTTTCATCTTTTCTCAGTAAATTATGGAACGGTTCTAATAATCTAGCTGAATCTTTTATATATTTGTGATAAAAATTAACTTTACCCAAAAATTACCTAATGTTCTTCGGAATATCTAGTGGAGGAAAATTCCTAATGGAAATTAAATTGTCATTTATACGTCGTACTGTATTGTTTCCAACAATATGTCCTAAATATTTGACTTAATTTTTATGATAGATTGGGCCGTTGCTTGGTAGAAATCAGTTGTAATTGTCATTATAAAATAAAACACTTGTTTACATTTTCTACTTTATTTTTGGTATTGACGTACGTTTCGTCTTTGCTAGAAAAATGGTATTCTGATGAAGTCTTTCTAGCAAAGACGAAACGTACGTCAATACCAAAAATAAAGTAGAAAATGTAAACAAGTGTTTTATTTTATAATGACAATTTGACTTAATCTTTGAAATTACACTTGATAAATTTAAGTCTGAATCCTTCATTATATATCGCTTTCAAGAGACTCTCCAAATGTTCTATATGTTGGTCAAGAGAGTGAAGAAAATATTAGAATATCATCTATATAATTTAGGCAGAATAAATTCAGGTTATATTTTCTGATAATTCTATGCAATATACGTTGAAATATGGCCGGGGATGTTTTAAATCCAAAAGGTAAACGTTTCCATTGCCAGTGACCATTATGTGTCACAAAAACAGTCTTATATCTATCTTTGATACGAATAGAAATCGACCAAAAGGCAAAATTTACATCTGATGTGTTAAAGAATTTTGCATGTCGGGTCTTGGCTAAGATTTAATCAATTAATGGGAAAGGCTGTGGTTCGGGAACAATTAATTTATTGAGTTCACGAAAATCCACCCAGAATCTGGTTTTAGACCCTTCATCTCTCTTAAAGTGATCTGCTAAAGTGATGATGCAAAAGGTGAGGAGGACTGCTCAATCAGATTCGCTTTCAACAATCTTCCTATTTGGAATTCTATCCCTTTTTGATCCTCCATTGAGCATCTGTATGGTTTTTTTGCTGAAAGTTTTATATTATTTTTCTCATTATTTTGCATCTGATCAATATTAAACTTGTGTTTTGCAAAAATATGATCATATTTATTTATTAAAACTTTAATTTCATTTCTCTGATTCGTTTCCAAATGGTCTTATTTTGCTCCGAAAAGTTCTGTTGGTATCCCTTCATTGAAATTGATGGTGTAATCATTGTTATCATTATTATTATTATTATGGACACAATCGCTCTTTCTCTTTCCGTTCCTATCTAATCTTTGGTAAATATTCGAATCAAAATCTTGTTTTAATTGAAAATTGGAAATAGAATATAGTCCGAGTAGAATATCATACTCGAAAATTTTTTCATTAACTACCAAAAGTACAACTTCTTTTTTGATGTTGTTAATTCTCATTCTGGTTATTATTTTTTCTGAAAAATTTGTCCTGCCACTGACTGTATTGGATATGTTTTATTATCTTGAATGTGTACAACACTTTTCTGCTACTTTGGAATTCAGAAGACTAACATTTGATCCCAAATCATAAATTCCACATAATTCATTCTTATTTATAAACACCTTCAATTTTATCAATGACAGCAGTCTTAGTTTTTTTGGTTTGAAATGGCCTCATTTGATTCATCCTGTACCCCAACATTGTTTACCGTTTTTATATTACCGGATACGTTCTTTTGTTCAAAATTATCCGATATATTCCTTAGCCTACTAAAGTTTCCGGATGAAATCTACCTGAGAAACCATTCCTCTCACAAATTGAGCATGGTTCCTTCTTAACTGGTTTTCTATTTGTTTGTGAATAGAAAAGAATTTGTTGGGCAGATTTATTCATTCGAGGTTTTTTTTATTTCGATCGTTGTCTTATTTTTTTGAACTTGATCGATCAATTCCATCTTGTAAAATATTTGGCAAACTTGTCACAATAAAACAATTAATACATTCTGTCAAGAAAGTACCGGGAATTATCGATTTAAATCTGGCGGGGCAATGAGGCAGGTAAAAATTTTTTTTTCTAGGTTGGTACCACTGTCCTTAATTACTATGGCAAGCTTGAGCGGGATCTGTCAACTAGTGTGTTTGCAACAGCTGATTAAGTCAGTCGATGTCAGAGTGCGTGCCGATTTTTACTATGGGTGATTACGTTGAGCAAAGAATTTGTTAAAAGTTTTGTGTTGCAAATGAATTTTCGTGTGCCGATGCATTGAAAATGTTGCAAAAGGCCTTTGGTGATAATGCTCTATCGAAAACTCGTGCATACCAGTGGTATAGAGCCTTCAAGGACGGTCGTGAAGTGGTCGCTCATCGACGGCTTCGATCGAAGATAACGTCGATAAAATTAAGGAAAGGGTGCTGGAAAACCGTCGTACCAGCTTGAGAGAGATAGCACATGATCTTAAGATATCCCACGAGTCCGCACGTATGATTTTGATTGATATTTTGGGCATGAGAAAGGTGGCCGCACGACTCGTACCGAAATTTCTTCAAAAACGTCATCGCGAACAGGTTGCTTCAGACATGCTGGATCGCTGTAATTCCGATTCTACATTCATGGAACGCATTATAACTGGTGATGAGACCTGGGTCTACGAGTACGATATGCAAATAAGCCAGCAATCATCGGAATGGGTGGAAAAAAATGAGCCGAAACCGAAAAAACCACGCCAAAGCCGCTCGAAAATGAAGGTGATGCTCATTGTTTTCTTCTATATCCGTGGCGTGGTGCACTACGAATTCGTTCCAGAGGGTCAGACGGTAAACAAGGAGTATTACCTAGGCGTTATGAAACGTTTGCGTGAGTGTATCCGTAAGAAGCGGCCAAATTTGTGGGCGAACAACTCATGGATTTTGCATGACGATAATGCGCCTTCTCACCGAGCTACGATTGTGACTGACTTTCTCGCCAAAAACTCAACAAACGTGCTTCAGCAACCACCGTATTCGCCGGATTTGGCCCCCTGCGACTTTTTCCTCTTCCCAAAACTAAAATTGCCCCTTCGTGGCAACCGTTTTGAGTCGATTGAAGCCATAAAACAAAATTCGGCGCGAGAGCTGAAGTCCATCCCGGAAAGCGCCTATAAAAAATGTTTCGATAATTGGAAGTGCCGTTGGCATAGATGTATTGGAGCAAATGGAGCCTATTTTGAAGGCGACCCAATAAATTTTGACGATTAAATGTAAAAATGTTGTTTAAATTGAAAATTCCCGGTACTTTCTTGACAGAGTAGTATGTCAGTTGGAAAATTATTTCGGAGATTGAACAGCAAATTTTCTTTCCTTAAAGCGTAGTCAACTAAACTTCCTCCTATGTACCTAAATGAATACGCCTTTCTATATTTATGCCAACTCGTTTCACAAAAACTCTCTAAGCAGTTATCTTTCCATATTCGAAAAATTTTGTCTGAACCGAATGTAATTAATTTAGAATCAAACCATTCTTTCGCTATTCTATCCAGAAACAACCGCAAAATCAAAATTTTGTCTCTATCTTCTTCTACTTTACAACGCGTGCATTCCATTTCAAATTTTTTTAACCATAAATTCACTGAAACACTCTTACCATCAAAATTATTCAGCACAGAATCCTCCTTTATCCTCTTGAAATCCTTTTTATTCTTCTTGTTTTTTCTTGAAAGTTGTACCGTATCTTATGTTTCTGATGATTCTTGTACAAATACTGTTCTCACTTATGCGGATGAATAAATCAGTTGTAAATATTTATTCTTAAACATCAAACGGCATCAAAATATAGTTCTCTTAATTCCGGAATAAATGACACTCTTACGAAATGAACCTCTTACTTTAATCGATTTCAAGATATTCCTCACTTTCGGCAGAGTCAAAAGTTCATGATGGTCAGATATATCCTGTTTGTCCTCTGGTATTTCATAATATGTATTTTCCGTTCCCATAGTTTGGATCCATTTGAATTTGTATGTATTTTTCTTCTTATCAGAATTTGATGCTTCCAAAGCGGTGCATTCAATTTTCATGGATGTCGTTATTATAGCTCACGTTTTTGATTTATAAGAATGTTATCAATTCTCATTTTTATAATCGAAGAAATAGATGATTTAATGTCTTGATTCTGAAAGAATTTATTTTCTATAGTTTAAAATATAACATACACAAAAAAAATAATAACATACAAAGAAATACGAAGAAATAAAAAGAAAGAAAATAAAAAGAAATAAAAGGAAATAGCTTACTAACCTTTTCAAAAATATCAAAAATAATGCTATTTCTCCGGGTTTCTCAATTCATATTTCAAACAGCTGACTAAATATAACATGAGGTAGTTTCAGGTTAGAATTTTAGACATAGAACATATATCATAGAACATAGAAGTTACAAAGTTGTTTTCCCTAAAAATAACAGTTTTATTCTCTTCTTCTCTTCTGAAAATATTCTCCATGAAAAACCATTAAAAAAAAATAAATACAATGTCAGGAAAAAATTAAATTAAATTAAAGTAGTGTACTTGTATCTTCTCAAATTTATTTCACATTCGGTGTTTGTAGTCTCAATCAGATAAATATCACAGTCGTCTTTGTTGTGTATATTGTTGTTGATTCAAGTAAAATAGGAATTTGTACTAGGTAGATAGGAAATAATCGTTACACTTGGTCCTTACACTACTTGCCGGTAACGAACAGCAAACAAAAATAGCTGTTGGCACATAGGAAAATAAACATAGAAAACATAAGAGTCTACTACCAACATAAGAATGCTAGAAATGAACTTTTCTTATTTAATTACAAGACCCCCACTCAACAAGAGTTCAAACATATCAAAACTAATTCTAATTAACACCCAAACCTAAACATTCACAAATTTTGAATTTTTAACATTTTTCAATGATTCGGTTAAAACATCCGCTACCATTTCATCAGTGGACAAATGGATTAAACTAATTTCATTATCAGCAACAGCATCTCTTAGAAAATGGTATCGTATGTCGATAAGTTTTGATCTATCGTGGAAAACTGGATTGTTTGCCAATTTTTGCGTACTCTGATTTTCATTGTAAATGTTGAAACAATCCATTATACCAGTAACTTCAACCAAAAGACTTCATATACTTTTAGTTATGGCCTCTTTTGCTGCCTCTCTCAGAGACATATACTCAGCTTCGGTTGTCGACAGAGCAAAGGTCCTCTGTTTACAGCTTTTCCATGAAATTGAACCACCTAAAAGTTGAAACACATAACCAGTAAAATATTAAAACAAATTGTAGAAATTACTATGTTTTACTACCAAAAAAGATATATTACACATTTTCTTGTGACTCGAGTTTCGGGAAATGAACTATCCATCATCAGACAACTGAAGACCTAACAGTGGTACAGAGGTATTTAAACAAAAGTGATAAATATTTTGAATATTTCAATAGATTCTAGATAACACCTAATAGTGGTACAGAGGTATACAAGCGGAAGGTGATAAAAAACCGGGTTAAATAAGAGGGGCCTTCTAACAGATATCGAAATGTCGGCAATCGACAAAGAAGGTTGTTAAACAGATGGTACCCATTCAAATATCTCAAATAGTTTTTGGGGTTACATAGCTCCGTACAGTCATTCATTATTTTTACATTATTTTGTTGTATATCTCAAATATTTGGATTTGCATAGCTCCATGCTGTCATTCATTATTTTTTAAATTATTTTCATTGTGAACGAATTTGAAAATTCCAATAATAAAGTTTCTTTTCTTTTGAATCTAAAAGTAAAAATTTCTTAAGATTTTCTTTTGTAGAAAAGAATTACTGTTTTCTAAAGAATGAGTGATAAAAATTGAATTTTTGTTTATTTTTCATTAAATTCATTTTATGTTCGTTGAAAAAGGTATTAAACAGCTTTTGAATATCTCAAATATTTTCGATTCACATAGCTCCGTACAGTCATTCATTATTTTGACATTATTGTTATTGTGAACTAATTTGAGAATTTGAACAGATTCTAGATAATCGAGTTTCTTTGCTTTTGATTCTACATGTAAAATTTTAAGATTATCTATTGTGAGAAAGGAATGACAGTTTTCTAGACAATGAGTGGCACAAGTAGAATTTTGTTTATTTTTCATGAAACTCATTTTATGTTCGTTGAACCTCGTCTTGAACGAACGTCCTGTTTGAAAAATCAGATGTCAATATTGCCTTCAAAACGCAAAACAAATTATCACCGGAATTTAACGCAAAGGATCCTACTCCAAACATACACAAATCAGGAGTTTATGAGTTATCTCGTTCTACGTGCAGTGAAAAATATATAGGACAAACATAACGTTCCTTCAAAATGAGCTTCAACGAACATAAAATGAGTTTCATGAAAAATAAACTAAAAATTCTACTTTTGCCACTCCTTGTCTAGAAAACGGTCAATCCTTTCCCACAATAGATAGTCTTCAAATTTTACATGTAGAATCAAGAGGGAAGAAACTCGATTATCTAGAATCTGTTGAAATTTTCAAATTAGTTCACAATAACAATAATGTAAAAATAATGAATGACTGTACGGAGCTATGTAAATCGAAAATATTTGAGATATTTAAAAAGTAAGATCTGTTCGAAACCTTTTTCAACGAACATAAAATGAATTTAATGAATTTTACATGTAGATTCAAAAGAAAAGAAACTTGATTATTGAAATTTTCAAATTCGTTCTTAATAAAAATAATGTAAAAAATAATGAATGACTGTATGGAGCTATGTAAATCCAAATATTTGAGATATACAACAACATAATGTAAAAATAATGAATGAGTGTACGGAGCTATGTAACCCGGAAAATTATTTGAGATATTTAAATGGGTACCGTCTGTTTAACAACCTTCTTTGTCAATTGCCGACATTCCGATATTTGTTAGAAGGGCCCTCTTTTTTATCCGGGTTTTTTATCACGTTCCGCTTGTAAACCTATGTACCACTATTAGGTGTTCTCTAGAATGTATTGAAATATTCAAAATATTTAACTTTTGTTTAAATACCTCTGTACCACTGTTAGGTCTTCAGTTGTCTGATGATGGGATAGTTCATTCCCCGAAACTCGAGTCACAAGAAAATGTGTAATATATCTTTTTTGGTAGTAAAACATAGTAATTTCTACAATTTGTTTTAATTATGATCAACTACCAAATAGTAACGGCTGAAATAATCAAGTATCAGTAAAATATTTTCTTTCGTGCTTTTCTGACCTCCAGTCAGCATCTGCGAATCTTGTTAAGCTGGAATTTTCATTACTAAATTTCATGGAAAAATGTTTTGTTCCTTTTAAATATCTGAGCACGCGCTTGGCACACTGCCAGTGTAACTTAGTATAACTATTATTATATTGACTCAGTACACTTCCTGCATGAGCAATATCAAGGCGTGTCATAACGGTTAAATACATTAAACTGCTAATGAGCTCCTGGTAAGATACTTTTGAATCACAAGTTTCGCCTTCAATATTACTCAAATCAATGCCACAAATAATTTTACTATATATCATGCCAAAACGTTTCAATAGTCATCAATGTAATTTTCTTGATCAATTGTTATACAATTACTGTCATAATCTCGATTTATTCTTATCTTAAAACATTGCTTGACTTTACCTACATTTTTTATACAAAACTTTATCAAGTGATTTTCTACAAAAACAGTATCATCACAATCAGAGGAGAAAACAAAAAAGTCATCCACATAGAGAGCTATTATAGTTAACAAATTGTTATTGTTACGTTTAACATATAAACACGGTTCATTTTTGGATTTTTTATATCCTATATCTAACAAAACTTCATCGACTTTCTCATTCTATGCACGACTTGATTGCTTTAACCCATAAACAGCCTTCTCCAATTTGAACACGTTATTCACATTGTCTTCAGAGATAAAACCTTTTGGTAGTTGCATGAAAACAACCTCGTTCTACATTCCATTCAAAAACGCCGTTTTCACATCTAAATGCAATATCTTTAAATTTAGTTTCACTGCTAGTCCTATCAGGAGACGCAAGGTTGAATGTCTTACAACAGGAGCAAACGTTTCATTGTAATCTATGCCCTCGCCTTGCGTATAACCTTTTGTAACTAATAGGTTAGTTACAAAAGGTTATACGCTTTGTAAGTTTTGTTACTACCGTTATCACTTTTCACTTTGAACGCCCACTTGCACTGAACATCTGTACCCTTTTCTGGTCGATCCACAAGCTCCCAAGTATCATTTTCATAAAATGAATGGATTTCCTCCAGCATGGCCTGCTTCCAATCTTGTGCGTCAGGTCTCGATAGTGCCTCTGTTACTGTCTTCGGGAGAATTGATCCATCTTGCTCTTCAATGACTTTTGCGCCATTAAAGTAAGATACATACTTATCGAAAATTTTCTTCTTCGCTTCTCTGTTGGATCTTCTCGGAGCTTCTAATGTATATCTACTATTAGAACAAATTGTAGAAATTACTATGTTCTACTACCAATAAAAATATATTTTACACATTTTCTTGTAACCACAGTTTCATCAAATGAACTATCCCATCATCAGACAACTGAAGACCTAACAGTGGTACAGAGGTATTTAGACAAAAGCGATAAATATTTTGAATATTTCAATAGACAACACCTAATAGAGCTACAGAGGTTTACAAGCGGAACGTGATAAAAACCCGGTTAAAAAAGAGGGGCCTTCTAACAGATATCGGAATGTCGACAATCGACAAAGAAGGTTATTAAACAGATGGTACCCAAATATCTCAAATAATTTTTTGGGGTTATATAGCTCCATACAGTCATTCATTATTTCTTTAAATTATTTTTATTGTGAACGAATTTGAAATTTTTTTTTATAATCAAATTTCTTTTCATTTGAATCTACATGTAAAATTTTCTTAAGATTTTCATTTGTCGAAAGGAATTACTAATTTCTAAAGAATGAGTGGCAAAAGAAAATCTTAAGAAAATTTTACATGTAGATTCAAATGAAAAAAAAATTGATTATTAAAATTTTCAAATTCGTTCACAATAAAAATAATTTAAAAAAATAATGAATGACTGTATGGAGCTATGTAAATCCAAATATTTGAGATGTACAACAAAATAACGTAAAAATAATGAATAACTCTACGGAGCTATGTAACCCCATATTTTCATATCCCACAGGAATGTGACCCTCTGACTTCTGGTCCCATTTCTTTCTGTTTACTTTGGGAATATGGACCATAACTACGCTTCCATATACTCTTAGGCGAATAACATCTGGCTTTTTAATTGTCTACAGCTCATAGGGAGTTTTCGAAATCTTCGAAGAAGCTGAACGATTTTTCAAGTAAGAGGCTGCATTACATGCTTCAGCCTATTACGATTTACTCAATCCCTCATCGAACATGAGACATTTTGCCTTCTCAACTAGAGTGTGATTGAATCTTTCGGCCATACCGTTTTGTTGTGGTGTATGACTATTTGAAGTTGGGTGTATTATGCCGACACTCTTCAAATATCATTGTTGAAAAACTCACCTCCATTATCATTTCTTAAAACTTCAATCTTGGTGTTCTGCTGATTTTCAGCTAATGTTTTATATTCTTTGAACCTCTTGAATACCTCATCCTTTGTCTTGAGGAAGTAAACAAAACACATTCGGCTATAATCATCAATAAATGTAAGAAAATATTTAGCTCCACCTAATGAGGTGGTCTCCATGGGGCCACAGATATCACTGTGAATCACTTCCAATACTTTACTCGCTCGACTTCCTTCTTTGGGGAATGGCAAACGGAAATGTTTGCTTTTACTGTATACTTGACAGTTCGTTGTACTTGTCGAACCATCCAATACAAGTCCATCCACAAACTTCGCCGTCATCTGCAAGTAACTATCATTAATGTGACCTAAACGTTGATGCCATGTTTGCCTGTTCACAACCTGAAACATACTGATTTCTCTTCACAAATATTCAATTTATAGACATTGTTACGCAAACTTGCAGTTGCCACTAACGCATTTTCTGGATTATACATTTTGCATCTGCTCTTATTAAAGCAAACCTTATTTCCTTCTTTAATCAATTGACTCACAGATATTAAATTTGTGGTCAAACCTGGTACAAATTGCACCCCTTTTAGCAATATTTGTTGTTTTCTATCTGTCACCGTTTTGAACTCTACATCGCCAGCACATTCCACACTTATCTTCGATCTATTAGCTACCATAATTTCCTATAGATCTGGGCTCCTTGTATTCCGCAACAAATCCTTTTTCGCGGTCAAATAAACACGTGCTCCACTGTCAACATACCAGTCAGTGTCTTTGAAATCTCCAGTTGTATATACCGCGCTGAAGCCTCCCTTAGATTTATTATTTGGGCAGTTCGACATGAAATGTCCGTTTTTCTTACATTTGTTATTATGTTACTCAAATGCTTTTTGAAATTGTAAGGTTGACAACCAGTCTCTCGATTTGACGTTGACGCTTGACAATTTCCATATTTACCTCTGAAGTTAGACCTACTACCGCCATCTCTAGGAATTTCTCGGTAACTCGACTTCGTATTTCTGTTGGCGACGAAGGCACTATTATTTCCACTGCTACCGCCATCTGTTTGCATATCAAGTAGCTTCGTTTTGATCGAGTGTGTGGTGATGATTATTCCAGAATGTTCGACCGCCATAATCATTGGGGCATATTTTTCTGGAAGACCAGCAAATAACAATGATCCGACCCATTCTTCGTCTATTTTGAATCCAGTTTGTCGTAATTTTGAGCAGTCTTGACGATCTGGTTTATGTACGACTGTATATTGTCGAGTTTTTCTAATCTCGCCGATATAAACTTGCATAAAAGGCCTAACGCATAAATAAAACCCCTATCATCATACAAACCTTTTCAAATTATTTCACACATCTTTGGCAGTTTTCGCATCCTTCATGTGCGGAAACAAAGATGGATCTATTGTCAAACTAACTTAGCCTTTGCTTTCATGATGGATGTTACGTCCGTTTCGGCAATGTCGATGCATTTGTTGAAACCCTCCAGAACAAATACATTTTCCACTGCGAAATCTCACTCATCGTAGTTTTCACGAACTAAAAGCTTCGGAACACTTGACAGATAATTGACCGCCATCTTGCTTTTTCGAGAAAATACGTGCGACGCGACAAAACGCTTTATTTCACTGATCACCTAAATTCCTTTTTATCAAACTACACCACGCACAGTTAAAGTCCTGGACCCATAACCTGTTGTTGATTCAAGTAATAAAGGAATTTGTACTAGTTGGATACGAAATAAACGTTACACTTGGTCCTTACACTACTTGCCGGTAACGGGCTTAATAACGAACAGCAAACAAAAATAGCTGTTGCTGACGACAGCTATGTCACTGATGACATAGAAAAATAAACATAGAAAACATAGACTCTACTTCCAACATAAGAATGCTAGAAATGGACTTTTGTTATTGAGTAAATGTCCTTATTCGTTTTCAAAATTCTGGCCAGTTTAATATTTTTCAATTATTGTTTATTAAGTCGGTGATCATCTTTCTATTTTTACCATCCAACCAAACTTTTAAATGCTTTTTGAATGATCTCACATTTTCAAAATTCTTCAGTTGATCGGGAATTATATTATAAATTTCTGTTACTAGGAAGGTGTGACTTCTTTGACCTATACTCTTATTGCATCTGGGTGGTTGATAAGTATGATCTCTTCCTCTCTTGCATATTGATGTTGTAATGTATTTACCATTTTTTTTCCTGAGGTGATGTTAGTAAGGAGTTTAAGAGCATATAACTGTCTCACATCCTGGACTTCTGCTTTATCGAATAACTGTTGACTGGGAAAGGTACACTTTTTCTTATGGATGATTTTCAAAATCTATTTTTGTATGAGGTTTTCCAGAGGTTTTATCTGATTCTCATAGGCACCACCCCAACTAGCTAATTTGAGATTCTACTAAGGCTTGGTAAAATACTTTCAAATGTTTCATGTCACTAATGTTTTTACGAAGTTGTTCAAACTTGAAAAATAAGCTTGTCTCATCTTATTGACAAGGTTTTTTATGTGCTTATCCCACATAAGCTGTTGATCAATAGTGATTCCGAAATATTTTATATTCTCCGTTCCTTCAATCGATGTCTCACAATCAATTTCCAGATTTACCATCTTTGGCAGATTTAGGGTGTAAAAGCTGAAGACTAAATATTTTATCTTTTCAACATTGGGGGTAAGTTTATTGCTCCTGAATCATTTATTTATTTTTAGGAATTTTGTTTGTACCTTTTCCTTCAATTCCTACCGTGTATTAGCTCGATACTGGACGACCGCATCGTCGGCAAAACAAAGTGCATTCTCAGACTCATTCATTTTCAGCAGATCATTTATGAAAATGAGGAAAAGGATTGGCCCTAATACGGTCCCCTGTGGAACTCCGTATGTCACAAGCTCCCATGGACTTCTGGTCTGTTCTATTTCTACAACTTGTTTCCTGTTTGATGAATAGCTCTTCAGTATGTTATAAATAAGTCCTCTAAATCCATATATCTCAAGTTTTTCAAGCAATCGAGTATGACACAGTGTCGAATGCTTTGAATAAATCAATAAATATACACAAAGTAGGAATTTTTTATGGAGACATTCATATAGCCTACCTGTCAATACTTTTATTGCGTCTTCTGTGAATTTACCTTCCATAAATCCGTATTGCTTGTCATCAATAATGTTGTTTTTCTTAAGATAGTTGAAAATACGTTTTTTTGAGCTTTCTCAATTATTTTTGCCAAATTGAATTTCAAAGAGACAGGCCTATAGTTATTTACACGTTAACGATCACCACTTTTGTAGACTGGCTTAATTATACCTATTTTGAAGGTGTCAGGAAAACAACCTTTTTCGAAAGAGATGTTTCTTAGAAATGCCAAGGGTGTCGATATTTCTGTTTGAATCTCTTTTAGAGTTTCAGATTTAATTGAATCATGACTAGAAGCTTTGCCCGATCTGAGCTGCCTTATAATATTCTGTATTTCTCCAGGGTCAACAGGAACCAAGAAGAACGAGCTGCGTTGACTAGTACCAGATTCGTTATATTCTTGGGGACAATAAATTTTATCTGCTAAAACCCTACCTATGTTGCTAAAATACTTATTGTGTATGGAGAAGATGTGTTGAGAGTATGCCAGTGCCAGAACTGGTTTGCAAAATTTCTGTCCGGCAATTTTTATGTCGAAGATGCACCATGTTCCCGAAGGCCGGTTGAAGCTGATAAAGGCATTAGTTGATGCAAATCGGCAAATAACAACACGTGAGTTCGGCGAAAGGTAAAATTTATCGAATTCAACTGTTTTTTAAATCACTTGAAAGGTCTGGGTTTAACCTCGAAGCTTGATATATCGGTTTCCCATATTCTCACGGAGAGAAATTTGTCGTCACGTTGACGTTTGCGATTCGCTTCTCAAACTTCACGAAAATGATCCAGTTTTGAAGGGCATTATTACTGCGGACGAAAAATGGGTTGTATATAACAATGTCAAACGCAAGAGATCATAGAGCAAAAAAGATGAGCCGGCTCAAAGCATTTCGAAAGGCAATATCCATTAAAAAAAGGTGATGCTGTCTGTTGGGTGGGATTTTAAAGGAAGCGTTTTTTCCCAGCTTTTACCGGATAACACAACAATTAATTCGGAAGTCTACTGGACAAACTGAATGATGCATTTTCAAGGCCAGAATTAATGAACTGAAAAGGTGTAGTATTCCACCAAGATAATGCGAGACCTCATATAAATTTGGTCACTCGGCAAAAGCTTTTACAGCTTGAATGGGATACACTGCCATACCCACCATATTTTCTAGATCTGGCGTCTTCGCATTATTATCTTTATAAATGGAATATTGATAAATAAGGTTGACTCGGTTTGGAACTTCGGAATAATTTTGGGTTATAGCATGAGATGGAAATAACATATTGAATATTAAAAATAAACAATAAAGTACTTATTGTTTATTTTTTTACAAACCTTCCAAAATAACGAGCAGTGAGGTCCTCCTTATGCTATATTGTGCATTTTTTCACCGTATCATAATTTATGGAATCATTGCTGGTGGTGGATCTTATTCTAAGTATTTAATTGAATCAGTCTTCACTTGATGAAAATCCATATTAAAAAAGGGCATAATGATTTTCAAAATTTGTATTGTTATTTAATGCAACAATTGTTTTGCTATCACAGAAGCATCTTCAGCTACTACTATTATTATTATTAATTATTATTATTGTAATTATTGTTATTGTCATTGTTATTGTTATTGTTATTGTTATTGTTATTGTTATTGTTATTGTTATTGTTATTGTTATTGTTATTGTTATTGTTATTGTTATTGTTATTGTTATTGTTATTGTTATTGTTATTGTTATTGTTATTGTTATTGTTATTGTTATTGTTATTGTTATTGTTATTGTTATTGTTATTGTTATTGTTATTGTTATTGTTATTGTTATTGTTATTGTTATTGTTATTGTTATTGTTATTGTTATTGTTATTGTTATTGTTATTGTTATTGTTATTGTTGTTGTTTTTGTTATTGTTTTTGTTATTGTTATTGTTATTTTTATATTGTTATTGTTATTTTTATATTGTTATTATTATTATTATTATTATTATTATTATTATTATTATTATTATTATTATTATTATTATTATTATTATTATTATAATTATTATTATTATTATTATTATTATTATTATAATTATTATTATTATTATTATTATTTTTATTATTATTATTATTATTATTATTATAATTATATTATTATTATTATTAGTATTTTTTTTCCACATAGTTTACATTTATTTCTATTGTCTTGCTTTTTGGAAAGTAACGGCTATACACCCTATACCTGAGGTATTTCCCTCTTGAATGTCGTTATGCTGATATGTCTATAGCACTTTCCGTATTATATGGGCAGTGCCCAATACAACGGCTTATTATTATTCCGTTATCTTCAAGTTGAGCCCTGGTTTATATTTTCTTAAGTGAGTTACGGGTTGGTTACCAAGCATTCTCGTCTATTGTTGACTCAAGAATCTCCGAACAATTCAGACTGTGTTCAATAGAGCCGCTTTCTACAGGAGCTTATAGTAAGATATAGTTATTGTTAGATGCTAGGGTATTCAGGCTTCTGTGTAGGTCTTTTGGGATGACTCCAGTGGCAGAGAAGACAATGGGTACAATGGTTACTTTGTTGGGGTTCCACAGGTTCCTTATTTCGTCTGCAAGGTCGGTGTAAGAATTGTATGTAGAGATAACTTTTTGAATTCTTCCTTGTAATTGATTAAACGTTAACCAATTAGTATGCAAATTCTTGCTAAAGCATACTTCAAATGATGTTGAGAATAAGAGATGCATATTAGAATTTAATGACTAATTTACATCCTAAATACATATACAACAAATTTACAGGTTTGATTTGTTGACCCAAATTGAGGGAATTTTTTCGTTGTAGTTTTAACTCTAAATTCCGTGAAAACACTATCTTGTTCGTGGAATAGTTCTTCTTTGAGGTTTTTCACCATTGTTCACTTTCACCAAATTCACTTTTATTTGTTTCACTGTTGGGTTCACTTTTCATAAATTACTATCTAATACAAATAAATAATGCAGATAATACATTCACTTTCAGGCGTTTGGTGTGTTACTGTGTTATTGAGAGAGCCGTGAAACTAGTGAGCGGTTTATTTTGTGATTTTTGTGCAAGCGACATAATGCGACTTTTTGGGGGATGTTTCTTCAAGGGCGCTTTGTGGCTAACTCGCGATTTCGAGGAATGTCTTGAACTGAACCTTTCGGCTAACTTAGATGAGAGGACTGTTTCATTAAAACTTGAGAGACAAAGAGAAATGTGAATGGAACTCACTTCTAGATAATGCGTGTGGGATCAGAACTTAATGTTCGAAGAGAAAATATTGCGTGACTGTTTGGTCGAAGCACGAAGAAAGGGTCAACGCACGACTTCGAGGGATGTGTTCAATTGTGAACCTCTTGGCTAACTGGCCGAATGAGAGACTCTCTTAGGGCTTGAAATGTGGTCAGGTAAATTCTGATACGACATTCGACTGTTGTCGTCTTTAAATGGCTTCGGTTCTAATGGGTTTCTGAGAAAACAGTGAGGGACAAATTTTTTCGATCCTTAATAGGCGCAAAGGTTTTCAGGAAATAATGAGACATATCTGAATGGCCTTGATTCCTGACTCGGGATCATAATTCATAATCATATTCATATTCAAGTTCCTCAATAAATTACAGGATGTGTCACAACAATTACTATCAAATAAATATAAAATTACTCGCTATGCACAATTATATAAAATATATAATTTATTATTTATATATTGTAAATATAAATAAATTTAGAATCCGTACTTTATGAACTCTTTTACAGACCAATTGTCGGTGAATAGAGTCCTAATCCTCCTCCTGAAAGCCACATCATTGAGTGATATTATGTGCTCGAAAAGTTTGCGGAACATTTTCAACGAATTATAAATATGGGTGTTCTGTGTCTTCGTTAATCGATTAATTGGGTCCACAAACATGTCGCTGGATCTAGTTTGATGGTCGTGAATCTGTACATGTACCACAAACATATTTCTGTTTCCGTAGGAATACAAAAAGTACTCCAGTATGTAACATGAATGTCGACAGCTCAGTGGAACAGCATTGGGTTCGTGCACGTAAGGTCCGGGTTCGAATCCTGTTCAGGTAAAAAAGATATTTTCTAGTTGGACGGGTGTCTGCTAACATTTCACTGTTGGATCGAAAATTTACAGTGCTGTAACCTAAAGTGGCGCAAGATCGCAGTAACAAAGCCTACCCAGAACACAACTAAACTCCTAACTCGCACAAGCTGAAAAAGCTTCTGAGGGAGCTTCACAGGAGATCTAGGGTTATCAGGATAATAATAATAAAACCGTACTAGGTTCACTTTTGTGAAAAAATGCCTGCAGCTTGTTTTCTGGTTGATTCCCGCTATCAACATATTTTTCTGCTTCACAAAAACTCTATATGCATCTGGAGACGATCTCCACAGGATTACACTATAGACCATACATCCGTGAAACTTCTTTTTCAGATATTATTGTCTTGATTTATCTTATGGAAAATAGTGCCGTAGAGCGATTCTTACATAACCTATACACATGCTGCGTCCAGGTCAAATTTCCGCTGATTGTTACACCCAACAAGGAGATGCTTTCATCATTTTGCTGTGTGGTGGTGATGACTAAACTATGTGTTTTCTACGGGTTGACCTTCATATCATTGTTGCTGAACCATTCAACAGCATTCCGCCATGATGCTTCTCCTGAAGGATTCGAAGGAGTTCGCCCTGTTTAAAAACGATGTATCATCAGCAAACAATGTTTCTTCATCTGCGGTAACGTTTCAAACCAGATCGTCTATGTAAATTCAAAATAGAACTGCTCCAAGCACAGATTCCTGAGGGACTTCCGATATGATTTTCCGTTTTGTGGACCTACTGCCATTCAAATCAACTACCTGTTGTCGGTCCTTCATTTCGATGAAGATGGGAAAGGCACCAGGTCCAGAGGGACTTACGGTTAAGGCCTTAAAAACAGTTTACGAGATACTCCCGGAGAAACTTCAACTTTTGTTCAATACGATGCTAAGTACACGAGAGTTCCCTAAAGAATGGAAGACTGCAAGAGTGGTGCTCATTCCGAAGAGGGGAAAGGACTTAAATCGTGCGTCTGAGTTCAGACCAATCTGTCTCCTAAACACTACTGGAAAATTGCATGAGAGGTTACTGCGGAACAGGTCGAAGAAAGAGCTTGAAGTGGATAATAGAATCTCGGTTAATCAACATAGCTTCCGAAAATGGAAACCTACTTACACGGCGATGTGACGACTTGCTGTTCGTGGTGAGGGGTGTATATGAGCACCAGGTGAAGTTTAGAGCGAAAGCGGCTGTGAGGATGGCGGCTGAGTAGTTGACGGATAGCGTTATGGAGATTGCGACCCAAAAGACGGAGGTTCTGGTGGTGAAGGGACCTAGAAATACTGATAACATTAGCCTGAATATAATGGGTGAGGACATTACGCCCAGAAAAAGCTTGAGGTATTTGGGAGTTATATTCCGAAGAAACCTAATTTTCTCACAGCATATAGATCATACCACTAAAAATGCGGCCAAAAAATTTGTCTCAGCTGCGAGTATTACGCCTAACATTAGTGGCCCAAGTTATTGGAAGAGAAGAATCCTGTGTGGAGTGGTACACAGTACAATTTTACATGCTGCTCCGATATGGCGGGAAGCGATTGAAAGCCAAAATCAGCTGCACAATCTTATCTCCCTGCAGAGGAAAGCGATGTTACGTGTGGCGTCCGCATACCGAACCGTGTGGGCGGAGGCGGCACAGCTCATAGCGGGTTTTCCACCTGTAGATATAATGGTGGCGGAGAGGACCTGGCTCGTTTGGTACCTTCACGAGACGAATAAGAAAGACTGAGAGTGATCTGTGCGGGTACTGTGGAGTGCAGGACAGTCCGAGGCATCCGTACGCCGACTGTTTGAGGTGGAATAATGAAAGAGCAGAAGTTGTGAATAAACTGTGTCATCTGCCGGAGGTGGAGGGGATGATCCCTGAAATGTTAGTAAATAAGAAACGTTAGAACACGCTTTATGATTAAAAGACGAAGAGGATGAAGCGGAAAGAGTTGGAAGACCGACAGAGTGAGAGAGAAGAAGCGCAGAATGCTAGCTAGTCTCCAGAGTGAAAGATCAAAAAAGATAGAGATTACCCGATGTACGGACTAAAAGCCTTTTCTGGGGTCTCTCTTGTATTATATACCGATGAGGGGGGTTTAGTTCGGGTAAGAGTCCCGCACAAACCACGGCATTGCACTGCCTTGTCGGGATGGCATGATGCTTCCCCCCCCCCCTTTCAAGGCAAAAAAAGGTAGCATGGCATCAATTCTAAATCGTTACCTTTAATTCCAATGTGTTGTAGTTTGGATTTTAGTTTTTTGTGATTGACGCAGTCAAAGGCCTTTTTTGAATCCATGCATGTTATAACTGCCTCTTCAGAACTATCTAATACCCTCGTTGCGAACCCCATTATATTAGCCAGCGCAGAGGTTGTGGATTTTGATCTTCGAAATCCATGCTACTGGGCACTTAGCAGTGTATTACCCTCCAAGTATGAGACTAGTCTTTTCTTGATATGAGACTCGAATAATTTCGAAATGACTGGTAGTATTGAAATTGGTCTGTAGTTATCGAGGTCATCTTGATCGCCCTTTTTGTGAAAGGGAATGAGTCTGACAATTTTTAGTTCGTCCGAAAAGTGGCAGGTATTTATCACCTTCGATAAATATCCCGCCAAGCAGTGGATGACTTTTTTCAGTAATACCACTGAGAATACGTAGACATCTCGTGTCGATTTTTTTTTTCATTTCAGAAACACCTGCACTGGTTTTCCTCAGGCGTAGTTGGTGTCAGGAAAAAAGAGTTGGAGTTTTTTACTTTCCTTTTTCTCATAAACTTCTCATACATTTCCGAATTTCCGTTCGGTCTTTTCAGTTTTTCTGCGACCGTTTGTAAGTATGCGCTAAAGTCCTTCCATGAAAATTCTGAGATGTTAGGTTTTCCTGTTTTAGTTTTAGAATTGATGATGTTCCATATAGTAAAGGTAGTTGAATAAAAGACACCACAACCTCTGTGTCTTCAGAATGTCGCAACAAGACATCCCTGTACAACGATATTATGCACCCAGATTATAATAATCTAATTAGATGGTAAGTGTGTGAATGGAGAATTCCTGATCAAAGGGTAATTGTTAAACTAACTCGAAGACCTTTGTTACATGTTTATTGCCAGGTTATCTGTGTGTTTACTCAATTGATTGCCGTATTTCCCTTTGCATGAACACTAATTATGTTTTAGGGTATTAGAAAGGTTGTCGATCACTTGATTATATGAATAAAGAGAAGGACAGGGTTGATGAATGTATGGGAGCTGAAGAGAGGTCAAGGTTTTTTTTATCCCTGACTCTTTTTTTGTCCTAAAGTATAACCTCGCTCTCATACACAGAGTCAGATGCGGGACCCTGTCTTCCGCAAACCAATATTGTATTTTTACTTATCATTGCATTCTGAACTTCCCGTCACTGTTTCCTCGTCCTCGTTCAAGTGTAATTTGAGAGGTCAAGGTTTTTTTTATCCCTGATTCTTTTTTTGTCCTAAAGTATGACCTCGCTCTCATACACAGAGTCAGATGCGGGACCCTGTCTTTCGCAAACCAATATTGTATTTTTACTTATCATTGCATTCTGAACTTCCCGTCACTGTTTCCTCGTTCTCGTTCAAGTGTAATTTGGATAGTCTACACAACGTAAAGTCCTATTCTCTCGCCACTGGATGATCACGATAACAAGGTTAACGTTCCTAAGAGTAATCCGTAAAATCCCAGATATCTAAGAGTACTCCGTAAAATCCCGGATATATTAGAGTACCCTTAAAAGGTCGGGATGGCTCAGTATCAAATCAAATTTATTCATCCTTCAAATGTTACAACTTATTCATACACAAAAATTCTCAAGGATTCAATTTATCAACTAACAATATTCAAGTTGTTTAATCGGCAACCGTCCCGCACTAAACTTGGAAGTACATAGTATTCCAAGTCCGTGTTGCGAAATCCTTGCTTTATTACAAGTTATTGAACGCAGATGAGAAGTGGAGCACAAGAGGAGCCGAAAGCCACTCAGCCGGAGGCCCGCCGGAGAAGCGGCCACTGGAGAAAACCGCAACAAATAAATGAATGTTAACCTAAAGGATTAAACTTAGGAGAATTATATGTTTACATCGCAGTTGGTAGATGAAAAAGTTACATTAAAACTAGAAATGTCATATAGTGTTTCTGAATATATTGTTTTGTAAGAACATTGAATTTTTTTTTGTTAACAATTGAAGTTTTTATTCTAGGAGGTAGTTTATTGTAAAATTTTCGGAGCAAAGTACGTAACAACTCTTTGAGTGTAAGCTTTGATACACACTTGGGTTCTCAATGATCCTGTTCTTATATTATAGTCTATAGTATTGTCCGGTAACATGAGTTAAATTTTTGTTAGATAGATGAGGCAATTATGAACGAAAAGCGCCCTCAAGGGTAAAATCTCTGCTTCCTTATATAGTGACTCTGTATATGTTCGTTTTTTCTTATATATAATTTTGAGAGCATAATTCTGAGTGACAAAAACATTTTTCACTGCATTTTTTAAACTACTACACCAAACTATTAAACCATACTTCAGTATAGATTCGACCAAGGACATGTAAACTATTCTGAGCATTTTCGCATTTAATATTTCTCTCAATTGGTAGAATCGAAAGAGCAAGTTCCTAATTTTCTTATTTATGTAATAGGCGCGTTCGTTCCACCTAAGATGCTTGTCCACAATAATACCAAGGTACTTAATATTTTCCATACTCCCTACTGTATCACCCTGACTAAAATTGTGGTCGAGGCAGTGTTCTTTATTATATAGTTCTTCAAGTTCATTTTCCGGCTTCCTGAAGACCCCATCCCAATCCAAACCCCTGAAGACAACAACATTGATATATATCAAAAACATGAGAAGACTCAAAACCGTACCCTGTGGTATACCAATTATTAAATTATTTAAATCGCTATGAGCAGCCTCAATCTCAACTTTTTGGATATCAAAACAGATTTAATCTGTTTGTCTTCTACAATTTTAATTTCAAATAAATTTTTATTCAAAAATATTGAGTTTTGATTATATACGTCTATTAAATATAAACGGTGCTTATTGTAGACATCAAATTAATTCTTAAAGTTTTTGAATAAAAATTTTTTAAATTGATATTGTAGAAGACAAACAGATTGAATCTGTTTTGATATTCAAATTTTGTTATATTTCTCCTATCAAGTAAAAAGCCTATTTCTATTTTATTTTATAAATAATATATAATTATATTTAGGCTTGAATAAATCTCATTATGGAATGTCAATGGTTTAAAGAAAACCTTATGATACCTTACACTTTTCTGTGATTTGGTGAAGAACATAGACTATCTTGAATTTTAAAGTTAGTCTGTTTAAAGCAATTTATCCGGTTACCACGTGGAGGTAAGATATGGTGATTGTTATTTGATTTTGATATTTGGAATATTATTTAGGGCCGATGAAGAGATTACCAGAATTCTAATTATTTTTTGAAGATATAGTGCATATTTTGAGAGATTTTTGAATTAACTTATTTGAATATTTAAATTTATTAAATATTTCAAATAAATTATGTTCTTTGAGAAGTCCTTAAGTTGTGTTTCATGTTTTTGAAAATGAATTGGTGTTCATAATGGTAAGATCAGAAACAAAATTTTGTCTCCTTTAAATATTTATTCATTTATTTTAATGACTTTTTTTATATCTGTTGGTTTATCTATTCCATTCGACATTATATAATGAGTTTTGATTATATACGTCTATTAAATATAAGCGGTGCTTATTGTAGACATTAATTCAATTCTTAAAGTTTTTTGAATAAAAATTTTTTTGAAATTAAAATTGTAGAAGACAAACAGATTAAATCTGTTTTGATATCCAAATTTTGTTATATTTCTTCTATCAAGTAAAAAGCCTTTTTCTATTTTATTTCAACTTTTTGGATTCCGTTTGCTAAATAATTTTTGAAAAGTAGATTTGTGTTTATTCTTATTCCTAAACAAGCCATTCTGTGCAACAATTGTTTATGTCTAAGGTCTTTTTGTTAGAGTAAAGGTTGTTGTTTCTCTCATTAATTAAGTTGAATACTGCATTCTCTGTGCTTAAGTTATTTCTGAATTCATATTGGTGTTTATTTAGTAATTTGTTTGATTCCAAGAAGTCAATGATTCGTTTTTGAAGCATTTTTCGAAGATTTTACATTTAGCAAATATATGGTCAATAAAGGTCGAAGTCGACTCCGTTACTCTCATTGGTTGATTAAGATTATTTTTGAAACCATAAGATTCTAACAAATTCAGATACACGTTCGACATTCTATCTTTCTTATCGAGAATATTAATATTCAAATCTGCCACCAGCAAGTCAATTGGTTCATGTTTCAAACTGTCAAAATATTCCTCGAGCTCCCTCAAAAATACATTTAAGTTCGTAGACGGTGGTCTGTAAATGGCTGTTATTCCCAGTGTATGTTGAGCTAATGTAATTTCAAGCCTAGATATATTAATTTCAGTAAATTCAATATTATGAATTCTGGCATTTAAATCATCTCGAATGTATACGAGTAAACCGTCATTTTTATTGAAAACAGAATTTTTATGAAATAGGTTATATCTTATTTTGAATTGTTCAAGTCCATTCATTTTGAAGATTTCCGAAAGAATAATTACATGAATCTTTTCTACCTCCATTTTTTCCAGATATACCAAATGTTCTTCGAAATTTCCATAAATACTTCTTTTATTCAGGTGGAGTACTCCAAATAGAGAGGGTCCTCCCGCAAAGCATACCCCCGCCCCAAGCTCACCTACTACGGCGGGCTCAAGGACCTCGTCCCGCTCCAATGTCTCCAAGATATTCATACTACTCTGTCAAGAAAGTACCGGGAATTTTCAATTAAAACAACATTTTTACATTTAATCGTCAAAATTTATTGGGTCGCCTTCAAAATAGGCTCCATTTGCTCCAATACATCTATGCCAACGGCACTTCCAATTATCGAAACATTTTTTATAGGCGCTTTCCGGGATGGACTTCAGCTCTCGCGCCGAATTTTGTTTTATGGCTTCAATCGACTCAAAACGGGTGCCACGAAGGGGCAATTTTAGTTTTGGGAAGAGGAAAAAGTCGCAGGGAGCCAAATCCGGCGAATACGGTGGTTGCTGAAGCACGTTTGTTGAGTTTTTGGCGAGAAAGTCAGTCACAATCGTAGCTCGGTGAGAAGGCGCGTTATCGTCATGCAAAATCCATGAGTTGTTCGCCCACAAATTTGGCCGCTTCTTACGGATACTCTCACTCAAACGTTTCATAACACCTAGGTAATATTCCTTGTTTACCGTCTGACCCTCTGGAACGAATGCGTAGTGCACCACGCCACGAATATCGAAGAAAACAATGAGCATCACCTTCATTTTCGAGCGGCTTTGGCGTGGTTTTTTCGGTTTCGGCTCATTTTTTTTCGATAGAGTTTTCGATAGAGCATTATCACCAAAGGCCTTTTGCAACATTTTCAATGCATCGGTACACGAAAATTCATTTGCAACACAAAACTTCAAACAAATTCTTTGCTCAACGTAATCACCCATAGTAAAAATCGGCACGCACTCTGACATCGACTGACTTAATCAGCTGTTGCAAACACACTAGTTGACAGATCCCGCTCAAGCTTGGCATAGTAATTAAGGACAGTGGTACCAACCTAGGAAAAAAAATTTTACCTGCCTCATTGCCACGCCAGATTTAAATCGATAATTCCCGGTACTTTCTTGACAGAATGTAAGATGAAAGAATATTGCAAAATAGTGCAATATATTCTCCTGAATTATCTCTCGATCAAATGACAGTTAAGCCGTCACACAAAAATAAAGTGCTCAAGTATAATTCAAAGTAACAATTCTAAGGTATCTAAAAACCATAAAAAAAGGAAAAAAAATTATCCCATTCCTCATACACAACTTTTCATATATTTCGGTTTTTAGTGAAAATTCAAACCTGCAAACGTAAATTCAATATATTTATGATTCATCAGTATAATTTTTTAAAGTGAGAAGTTTATTTTTATTGCCCTGACATAATCTTGTTAATTTCGTTGAGGTTAGTAATTTTTTTCACCCTGTCCTCTATTCTCACGATAACATTTCCATATCGCGTGAAGACTTGTCCTTCATCACCCAGCTTCTGTCGCAGAACATGTTACAATCCAATCTCTTCTTTATTAGATCTTCCACTATTCCTATTTTTGTTCCTTTCAATCGTTCACAGTTCTTTAATCCTGAAAGTTTCGTGTGATATCGTTCAAAACATATTATAATCGGTCGGGGTTTGCCGGTTAGTGTTCCAACTTTGTAACACTTCAGGATGTTCTACATATTTTCAGTTCATCATTTAATAGTTGCAAAGCATCTTCCATTAAATTTCCTTGTTGTATTTCAGAGAGGTTATAAATGCAAATGTTATTATTTTTTTCCGCTTGTTGAAGGTTATAAATTTTCCCTTGAATCGCTCTTATCTCCTCTGTGTTCTTAATAACTGACTTCTGTAAAACATCCAATTTCTCGTTGACCTTGATTAGAAGACTGTTAATGAATTCGTCATTACAAATCATTTCTTGTAGGGATTCTTTGATGGCATTCTTTATATCGCCGGACATTTTAGGGCCCATATTTGTGGAATATCAAAACTTACAGCGAGCAGGTATATTTGATTTATTTACAAATAATTTATTGGCACTATAATATTGGTTATTTTATGATCTGGCGAGAGCGATACGACTACGATCTGAACATCACGCGTCGCAAACGAATAATTAATTAAATCTTAGAGGTCTTGTTACAACTTCATATTTAACCTCTTTGAGTCATCATCTCGCTTAATTTGAAAAATCGTATGTGCTGCATCAACTTTGTTTTTTTATACTTTTATTTCAGGTACTTCCCAGTGGACACGCTGAAGCATGTTCCTGATTTTTATCCGTTTTTCAGGACAATATCAACTGAAATTTTCTAAAATAATGTCAATCTCGTATAAGAAGCCGAGACCGAGTAAGCATCCATGAAATCCAGTCTGCATTTTTTGAACTCTTCATGAAAATGTCTGTATTGTTCTCACTCAAAAAACCGGATATTTTATAATTTTGTTTTTCAGATACATCTGAAAAACTGAGTCTTTGCTCCAGATGATCCGAAACAAGATGATTCATCGTAGTCGCCCTATACAATCAATATTCGTGAAAATATAGTCAATGCAGTGTGACACGGGAAGGCTCATTGAAAACAATGTAAACCGAATGAAGATAACAATTCCTGAATTCTTATTCTTGTATTGTTCGTTACGTAGAAATACATGTTGAAATCACCTGCTATCATTACATTATAATGCGTTTGATCCAAAACAATAATTAATGCTTTGTTTAGTTGTTTCATGAATAATTCAAAATCACCTTTTGGAGGCCGGTAAATACACAAATAATAAGTTTTTAATAATTATAACTTCAGGAAATAAATTAAAATAATGTCATATAAGTACCACTTATATCAAATGACATTATAAGACATAAACATTCATTATAAGATATCCAAATGATATAACAAAATCCAATAAATAAAAATTGTTAACCAAAATCCTATAAAATAAATATTTTGAATAGACAAAATTTTGTTTCTGCTGATCAATCTTATGAAAACAAATGTCTTTAAAAAATGTCTAACATAATCTTCATCATAAAACTATCTTACTTAGAATATTCAATATTATTGGATATCTAACTAAGTTACTCTCTATAAAAACTCAAGATATGTAAAAACATTACTGAAAAACAAGTTTTAAGAGAGACTTTGCTTCGTCAGTATTCAAATAATTCATATTCAATAAATATAACATGAATCAACAACAAATATTTACTCACCCTTCAACAATTTAGAAAACTTCTGGTAAATGAATACTGAAAAAATGAAATGTAGTGTACGGTTAACTATAAATAAATAATTCTGTGGTTTACCCTTGATGTAAAAGATTGAAAGACAATTTAACGGCCTCTGTTATAGCACAAGGACTATCTGTATAAAGAATGTTAAGGATACCAAATAATTATATATTATGAATAAAATAACATAAATAGAGATTAATCCTTTATATACCTTCTATCAAGAATTAACCTCTAATGAGTTTTTGTCAATCTTTCGAATGCAGCACACATTTCGACATGTTTTTCAACTGACATTTATTGCGGTCACTGAAAATCCTTTGAAGTAATTTTTGAAAGTTTTCTGTTATTAGAATCAAAGCAGTCGCTATTCTATAATTGGGAATATTGACAGATTTTAACTGAAAATCGTTCATCCAGTGTTCGATTATAAAAGCAATTTTATAGTTTTCGCTGTTTTATAGAAAATTAACCACATCCAGTTTGTTACTGATTGACTCTATGTTAATATTCAAGATTCGGTCACCCCTGAGTCCCTTTTTCCATGTAAATTCGAACAGTTTTTGTATTTCCTCTTCTTTTTTGCAATGGTGTTTTTCAGATTGTGTGTTAGGGAAGATTATATCTATAATGTAGGCTTCTTTGTGTCTTCTGTCTCTCACTACTATGTCTGGTTTGTTACAGGTGATGGTTCGCTCTGTGATGATGGATCCGTTATAATACACTGTGAGGTGGTGTTTTTGTGTTACTGCTTTTGATTCGTATTCATTGTTGGGTTTTTCATGTTTCCCTCAGCATTCCCAGCTTTTGGCATATTTTCTGGTGGATTATAGCTGCGACTTACCTGTGCCGTTATTAATCTTCGTTCTGTGATAATAAACTGCATGCTGCCCTGATATGTTGTATGGTTCCGGCATCTTCTTGCATTTCCTACATTTATCTGTCATTCCTGGTTCCTCTTTTTAGCAGAAATAAAACTTTGAGGAAAATTCATGGACTCCCAGCTAACAATAACATAATTTATTTTAACCCCAACATTGTGCTCGCCTATGCACTATCTCAGCGACTATAAAGCAACACCAACAATGAAATATCATATTACAATTTTTTTTCATCCTCTCACTTCGTTCCCCTTTTTCACGGAAAATCACTAGCGTACTAGCCAAGATCGGTCCTCAGACAGAAGAGTCCTAATATTTATTTAGCCAAAATCTTTCGTATCCTCAATAAGCGTAACATCGAATTTGGAGTATGAAGAAATCGCCTTTTTTTATTCACATCCCTACAGGCTTTGGGTTCCCTATGAACTGTTAATAGCGTTTCTGCCTGTCGTTATGATAGGCTAACCGAGTAAGATATTACTCTCAGGCACATGTTATATGGGTAGGTTAAACTATTCCTCGAGTTTACTAACTACTATTGTCCATGTCCCAGGACAGGGACTCTCTACAGGTGACGGGTCTTCGAGTCAGTGAGCATCTGGAATCTACAGTTGATTCACTTCTCCTGGCAGAACTGTCTTAGATGTTTCCGCTGCTACCTGTTAACTTGCTACTCAATAATAAGACCATCTGCCTAATCGATCTGGGGGTCGTCTAATCCGAGATGACCTTCTTAAATTTTCCTCTGGTACTGTCTCCTCGCTAATTTGCGACTCTGCACTCGATATTTTCTCGGCGACTCCTATCCTCTGTGGCATTATTAAGGCAGGCAGCAACTCTTTCTACTTCGCGTCACTTTCCGGTTCTGAATGGCGGTTGTCAATAAGTATCCTTAAACTTTCTCTCTCGTCCTCTGAGATATTCTCTTGTATCCTCGATTTGTACCTATTCAACCTATTTACATCAACTACTTGTTCATCTTTACCTCCACATTGTCTGATTTTACAGGTCACCGGAGCAAGCATTTCCAAAATCCTATAAGGTCCTACCCATGGTTTTATTAATTTTTTCGATACCCCCTTTTCCGCTGTTATTTCCCTTAGGTAAACCCGATCTACTGGACTAAAGTTAGAATAACTCTAATTTCTCATTAAATTACTTTACTATCGCCTCTTTCGTTCTCTTCATATTCTCGTATACTCTTTCGGACACGGCTTTTGTTACATTCTGACCCTTTAGTAAAGTTACTTCCTCCTTAGAAATATTAAACTCGTATCCAAATTCTTTCTGCATTTTCCACTTCACAGTTTGCAACCAGTGCCTGACCATTTCTAAGCTCGTTCGCCTTGCATGCTATAAATTTTCCTTCTATTTCCAATTTCAATTTCACCTGTATTAACTCTTCTGTACGCGCAAGAATCTTAACTTTTCGTTCCGAGATAACATATGTCTCCCAGTTATGCTGTGGATTTCCCTTGATCTCCCGTACCGAATGTATTGGATCATGTTTCGTTCGCTGGCACTCTTCTGTTTGGTTTAACGAGAGGTCTATCGATCTTGACTTTTCAGTGTCTTGTTCATGTTTGACGTTATCTTGTGTTCTCCTTATACATCCCCATTTTTCTCCTATGATCTTCGACTTCTGCATAGTCCTTTTTCCTTCAATTCCTCCATTTTCCACATGATTTCGGATCTTTTTTCCGCAAATTACTTCATCGTCATGTGATCGCTGACTGGTTGACTAATTACGTCAATTTTTCTCAACTTAACCGTGCTATCATTTCGCTCCCTGGCGCTTGGTATCTTTTCTGAAATTTTCCTTATATTCTTAGAATAATTCTCGTTTTCTTCTGAATTATCGTAAATTAACCTGAAGATCTTCCCCTCTATTGTTACAGCTGGACCGTGTACATAGTCCATATGGGCTTGACATCTTTGAAGAAAATCTCTTCCTCTTATAACTTCCATGTTTCCTAGTGCGTTGTCGTCGCAACAACAGCATGCCAGGAAATGTACCATTCATCATTTTCGGGACCCACCGAAATACACGCTGTCCCCCGAGTGGGCAATGGGGATCCTGTCACACTCGTTAATTGTAACCTATTCGTGCCTTTCGTGTTTTTTTCCTCTTTAGGAACCATTCCATTTTAAATTAATGTCACCCCCACGCCGGTGTCTACTAAACAATTACATATTACCTCATTAACCCTCATCTTGATTAAGTGCGGTACCTCTTTTATTCCTTCTGCATTAATGTCCGGCACTACAATCCGATTCTTTGTTGCCCTATGTACAGTTCCTTGACTTCTTTCATTCTTCTGCCGTCTTACTGTTGAGTGGCCTCCATCCAGAAAGAAGGATTTTGGCCATTGTCGTTTGAAGACTGGTTTAACACTTCTCGCTGCACAGTGTTTCGTGCTCCTTTTGAAAATCTTGTTCCTTCTGTGAATCCGACCTGCCTATTTCCCCTAGCTCTCTGATCTGATGCATTTCCACGGAATCCTAACCCTTGCTCGGTTCCTCGTTTATTATTTACAGAGCCTACGCTCCTTCCCCAGCAATTTCTCGCTTCATAACCTCACTGATTGCAGAGGGGACGTATCTCCTCTCGAGGACCCTGACCTCCTTTTCCTGCAGTTTCGTGCAATATGGCCCAATTTGTCACACGAAAAACATTCCGTTTTCCTTGGTGTCCATTCAGATCTCGAATTCCACCTTCGGCAATCCTTCATCAAATGGCCGCATTTACCGCAACCGTGACACTTATTGTTCGGTTTTATCGCCGATATTCTAACGTCGGGTCTCCCTTGTGCCATCATCATTGTAATTTCCTGCAATCTTACAATTTCTTCCGCTTTTTCCAAATCTAATTTATCTTCTCACAACAACATGATTTTCGTGTTCTTCGTCAAATCCTTCCGCAGTCCGATTTTGAACTGATTCATAATGAACCCTTATTTTTTTTCTGATTCCAACTTCTTCATCTACAGCGACTCCATCCAAATCTTCTTTTAATAATCTTACTCCGATCGTCCGTAATCGCGTACAAAAAGATGAAACATCTTCATCCGGTCACTGATAACATCGACTCAGAATAAATTGATTTTCTCCAGGTAACCTAAATTGTGTGAATTTCGATAGCAATTTAGTCTTTAATTCAAAGAACGTCAATTTCTTTAGCTGTGGATCTGATTTGAAATAATTATATGTGTCTGCATTTAATTTAAATTTTAACAATTTTAATGTTTCCTTTCCGACCATCCATCTAATTTTGCTCTCAACTCTAACTTATCCAAATATCTAGCGCTATGTTGTCCACTAAAATTTCCTATCTTACTAGCGACCATACCTAATGAATACATCGGAATACATGCCGGGAAAGAATCTTCCACGGGATTTCCACCTGTAGCTGCTTTGCTACTGGAACCTGGATTGTAAATGGTATTCATGTCAGTGAATGTGAGAGGGGTGGTTGACATATTGACTCATAACTCTATCTCCTACAAACAATAAACGAGCAATTGAAACACACAAATAATACCCTTTTATATACTGGTGATCAGCTGTTATGACCTTAAACCTGAAATTCCTATATCTAACACCGCGAAAAATATGAATTTGTTAACGCGCCAACTCTAATAAACTAGATTTCTGTTTTTCTGATTCACCAACTGGGAAAAAAATATATTTATGCATAACCAAATAGTCAAATAAATCTAAAGTTTAACGAAAGAAATACTTTAATATATTTTTTCTACATCTGACTAAGTGAACTATCTTTAGTTCTTCACTACTATTTTATTGAAATTCAAAAATACAAGGACAAACTAGCTAAGATATCTCAATTCAGGTCGGGCAGCTTTATATAATACACGACAAAATCCAAAGGTAACACCAAAATGCAAAAATATCAAATTAAATTCACCTTCAAAAATATATCAACCGTATACGCGTAATTCTCTCAAAAAAAATTCACTACACAGAAAAAAATTGACCCCACAATGTAATGAGCCACCTTTTTGTGGAAGGTGGTTGGGCAGAAAATATTACTAGATTGACTTATTTTATGGAGTGCGAACCAATCCTAGCCGAGCGGTCCTAGGAAGGTTACGGCCTTCGCGAAATTGGAAGGTCTTTGGTGTTAATGAATTCTCTTTGTGATAATGAAAATGGTAATGGAACTTAATTATGGATTTTAAGAAATATAATGATAAAGTGTGCCAAAATACAATAGTTTCATCAATTTTAAACTCAATAAAACCTAAATAAAGATGACACTGAATAATTAAGGAGAAGGCGATGCGGATCCTTCAAGCACTACGAATCATTTTTATAATTCTTAATTCTGTCTAAATTCTTCGAACATAATAATAACGAAGAGATATGTCAACCTACCAACTACTCCTTAATTCCACAATTGGCACAATTCGCACTTTTTCAATTCCCCACATTCTCTTAATTTCATCTGCCAGGTCTGTGTACTTCTTTTTCTTCTCTGCAATGGTGTTAAGTAGGTTGGGTGTTCGATATTGTCAAGTATATGATTAATGCCTCGTTCTTTCGTTTATCTCGTATTACGATGTCCGTTTTATTGTAGGGAATACTTCTGTCAGCTATTATTGATCCGTCGTAATAGATGGTGTACTGGGGCGTTCCAGTGATAGCTGGCGTGTCGTACTTGTAATAGGTGGTTCTGTCAGCTTGGTGTAATAGCTTCAGCCTGATATTAAAGCATCTTCTTGGTTGTGGCGGTGTAGATAGTCGGCTTGGCTCAGTAGGCTGCATGCTGCTGTTATATGTTGAATGGTTTCTGGCATCTCCCTGCACTTTCTACACTTGTCATCTGGTATCTGAGCGTCCTTAACTATGTGTTTCACATTGTTAATTGCTGGTACTTCGCTATTTTCTGCATTCTGGTTTTCTGTATTTTGTTGGGGTTTACTACAGCGAAATTTATCAAACATATCTTCCCTTCCTTTTTTTCCACAGTATAACACCTGGTCGGTTACTAATGGTAGTCAAGTCAGTGAGTACGAATCTATCCCTGTAGAGGGAGAAGCGATTTAGATGATCTTGCAGCACTGGTTTGATACGTACTGATTATCCGGAGGTCTTGGCCTGTCTTCTTTCTTCTGCCTCCTTCTGTATGATTTTATAGTTAGAAGGGGCAGCCACGTCTATTATGATACAAGCCTTCAGCTTTTGGTTTTTGAGTATGATGTCCGGTTTATTTGCTAGTATAGTGCGTTCGGTTCCAACTTGCATGTCCCATATCAACGTGATGTCAGGGGTGTCGATGACAGGGTCTGGACATACCACTTCTCGTGAACTTCTATGCCAACTTGTTCACAAATGTTCCAGTGCAGTTGTGCAACTACGGTGTTATGGCGATCAAAGTATGCTTTCTTGGCCAGGATAGGGTACCCAGATACAATATGGTGGATGGTTTCGGGATATGCTCGATAGAGTCTACATTTGGGGTAGTCAGTACTCATAATTCTAGCCTTCATAAAGTTTGTTGCTATGGCCAGTTCTTGGCATGCAGTAATTAACGCTTCTGTCTCTGCTTTCAAGTTTCCATGGGTGAGCCACTTCCATGTTTCATTGTTGTTAATAGTTTCTTTTTCAGTCTCTTTCAGGATGTGCCCATGCATCCTTTTTTCTTTGCATTTTTCATTTCGTTCTTTTCTCCATTTGTTCAGTTTCTTCTTTAATAATTTCTATTTTCTTTGTGTCAGGTATGTTTGTGCAGGCTTCTTCAGTCTCGTCTTCTGACTTCTCATCTTCATATCTGTTCTTCAGTTGGCGTCGGACCATGCTAATGTCTTTGTCATTCTTTTTCAGCTTCAAGTAGGTGTTTAGTCCTTTGATGCAGTCTTTAGGTATCATGCGACTTGTTAAAAGATGATCCTTATATCCATATGAGTTTTTGAGGCATCCTTTTTGTTCATTTGGATATAAATTGTTTGCAAATGAATGAGCAAATATTCTTTCAGATAAAATCTTTGTTAAGATCTGGTATACTGTATTCAAACACGTAATCGGACGGAAGTTCTTGGCCATTTCAGTTTTTTCGGATTTTGGTATCAAGTACGTTCTGCCTTTCATTAGCCATTTGGGAGTTTCCTGCTGTCCTGTGATTATAACATTGTATGCTTTTACAAGAATTTCATGTATTGTTTCCAGCTTTTTCCACCAGAAGTTTGGACTCCAACGCCTGCCACTTTCCAGTTTGCTGTTCCATCCGCTGCAAGTTTGAGTTCTGCTTCATTGATATCTTTCCACTTTCCACATTCGCTTTATTTTGGCTGTTCTTTCATATTCTGCTCGGATCCAGGATGCCTTTCTCTTGTGAATGTTTTCATTTTTCCATATACCTTTCCAATACTGTTGTATTTTTGATTCCGTCGGCGTTCTTTTTATTATGTTTTTCTTTCCAAGTATATCAGCGTAGAGCTTAGCTGCACTATCAGTGAATTGTTTATTCTGGAAAGTTTGGCTGCTTCTCTCTATGTGTCGTCTCAATCTATGAGCTTTTGCTCATAGAGATTCTTTATTTTCATTTTTCAGTTGTTGCAGTATATGGTTTTGGGCTCTTCATGTTGTACTTCATGCACAGTTTCTCTTTCTCTTTCAACATTTTGCTACTGATGTTGATATTTTGACATTCTTTGAGTATTGACAATTCTTTTCTCAGCGTTGCGATCTGTCGTTGGATGCGTTTTTTCCCTGATGGTTCTCCTTCTCTCTTGCGTTGTTTTTCTCTTTTCTTAGGTGACACAATGTTCTGGATTGTTATTGCTGTAGCATATTTTACTATTATTATTTTTTTTTTATTCTTTACTTTTAGTTTTCAATGAGATGCAGACAGCGTCACAACATTCTCATTCACATTTAAGGCAGGAATTTTCGCACTATGCGAGTGGTGTTCAGCACGATCGCTTTCTGCAGGAGTATTAACACGTTCTTTCGAATTCCAAATTTTTCTAGTGAATTGTGTAAACTGGTCGATATTATTTCAGTGGCTGATATCACTATGGGAACTATTATCACGTTTTCTAACCGCTATACTTTTTTTATTTCCTCTGCGAGGCTAAGGTATTTTGATGTCTTCTCAGCTATTGTACTTTGTACGTTGTGGGTGTTAGAAATAGCTATATCTATCAAGTAGGCAGTTTTAAGCTGTTTATCGTATACTACAAGGTCTGGTCTATTATAAGGGATTGTTTTATCTGTAAGGATAGATCTGTCAAAATATACTCTAATTATTATTATTATTAGTATCATTATTTCAAGTTGTTCTCAGGTTACATCCTCCTGATATTTTGACGAGGTACGAGCATAATATATTCCTGGCTCAAGAATCTTCTGACGATCCGTGTTGTGTTCAGGCTTCTGCAAGAGTTAGAAAAAGTTGTTGTGTAGCCCAAGGATCTCGCGACTTGTGTGGAGGTTAATGGGTATAATCCCTGAAGATGACAATATAATTGACACAATTCGCACTTTTTCAATTCCCCACAATCTCGTAATTTCATCTGCCAGGTCTGTGTACTTCCTTTTCTTCTCTGCGATGGTGTTAAGTAGGTTATGGGTGTTCGGTATTGCTACGTCTATGATCAATCCCTCATTCTTTCGTTTATCTCGTACTACGATGTCCGGTTTATCGTAGAGAATATTTCTGTCCGTTTTATTGATCGGTCGTAATAGACATAATAGACGTTTCAGTGACAGCTGGTGAGTCGTACTTGTAGTAGGGGGTTCGGACAGCTTGGTGTAATAGCTTCAGCCTGAAGCACAGTTCTTGATGTATTATAGCAGCTACTTCGTTGTTGCGGAGTAGATAGTCTGTTTGGCTCAGTAGGCTGCATGCTGATGTTATATGTTGAATGGTTTCTGGCTTCTCCCTGTACTTTCTACATCTGTTATCTGGAACCTGAGAGTTCTTAACTATGTGCTTCACGTAGTTCTTAGTATTGGCTACCTGGTCCTGAATGGCTATCATAAAACCCTACGTTTCTGGAAAAAGTTCCCCCCTACTCAACCATGCGTTCGACGCGGACTTGTCGACATGGGGTTGGTCTAGGTCATGAAGATAATTTGCCTTGCTTGGGGGGCCTTGCTTCGCCATTCACGGAATTTCATTTGCCAGCTTGAGGGCGTGTATGCGCGATCGACTAGGCAAGCACTTTTGTCTAGGGGCGAGGATTCTTTTTTTGTGGAAATATGCTTTCAAGTGTCTGACTTGCCAATTATATAGGGTTGTTTATGTCAATGATGCCTCTGCCTCCCTCCCCTCTCGGTATTGTCAGCCTTACAGTGCTTGCTTTCGGGTGGTGTTTTCTGTATTTTGACAGAGTTTTTCGATTCTCTCTCATGATATTGTCAAGATCCGTATCTATCCATGTTATTACTCCAAATGAGTATGGTAATATCTGTATCGTCAGAGTGTTTATTGATTTGAGTAGTTGTTTGCTATTGAGCTTGGTGTTGCAGACCCCCTTTACTCTGATCCTGAATAGATATTCTTTCGAGAGGTTTTCCCTAATACTCTTGTGACTGATCGTTCTCGCTTGTTGGTATCCTAGATATTTGTTAGTATCTTCTTCAAGCATGGACTGTATTAGGCCTCCGTCAGTCAGTTGTACTTCTCCAGTCATGTACTTCTCTCTTTCTTTATTTATTACCCTGCATTTCTCCAGGCCGAAAGTCATACTGATATGACTTGAATTGTTCCACTAACATGGTAAGTTCTTTCAGCTTATCATTGGATGGTGCATAGGGCTTGAGATCGTCAGTGTAGAGTTGGTGTGATAAGGTGTGCTTCATTTGGCCTTCTTTCAGAGTGTATCCTATTTCTGTCCGGTTTAACTGCCTGGAGAGTGGGTTTAGTGCCAAGCAGAACCACAATGGGCTTAGCGAATCCCCCTGGAATATTCAGCAGTTAACTCTGATTTCTGGAGTGGCTATAGACAATGTCTTGGTTTTGAGTTAGAGGACTGTTCTCCAAGTCAGCATCAGGTGGCGTAAGTAATTTATTAGGGCTGGATTGACTTTGTATATTTCCAAGACCTTGATTAACCAGGGGTGAGGAACAGAGTCGTATGCTTTCTGGTAATCGACGTAACAGCAGGATAATTTTTTGTTTTTTTTTTCACCTCGTTTACGATAATGGAGTCCATAATCAGCTGTTTCTTACACCCTTTGGTTCCCTTTCGGCATTCTTTTTGCTCTTTGGTCATTATTTTATGTGTCTCTATATGCGTACTGAGGAGTTTTGCGATGCAGGAAGTGATGATCTTGTACATTGTTTGCGAGCACGTGATCAGTCGGTACTTGGATGGTTCTATGTTAGGTTTCTCTAGGTAGTAGGTTCCTTCAGTGTTGAAGCTGGGTGTTATCTCTGGGTGTTTGATGAACTCATTTATGTGCTCTGTAAGCTGAGTGCTGGTCGGTTTTTTATACCATAAGTTATGTATGTTGTCACTTCCTGGCCTTTTCCAGCTATGTGTAGTCTTTATTACATCCGTTACTATAACTTCAGTGATGTTGGATTCTTCCGTAGGTGTTACTTCTTTGTTCTCTTCTTCATTTTGTCGTGTCCAGTTGGCTTTCAGTTGATAAGATTCCTTTTGATTTCAGTACTTTGTAATTTGTTCTCAATTGGGCAAGCTTTCTGGTTTCACATCCCTATCATCCTGCTTGTTTGTTTGCAGTTTCCTGTAGAAAATTTTTTCATTTGTCTTAAATTCCTTATTTTGGTGCTTCCTCTCATTGCACTTATTATATCTACTGAACCTTGTACTAACTGCTGTTAACTTTTATTGAAGAGTATCTAGGATCTCCTGAGGTACGATGTAAGGCGGATCTCTGGGGGTTTAGACTCTATATTCTGCCAGTATTGCATGGGCCAGTATTTCCCCAGTTTATCACTTGGATTTCCTCCTACGTACTCCCTCTGTCTAAGGATTTCAGCTCTCTTTATGTCTATCTCCTTAATCAATATTCTCTTCCACGGTGGTATGTACTCGTTGCTTTCTTTCCTAGTCTCTTCTTCGTTGATCTTTCTCCGTTAGCAACTGCAGCTGTGAACGCCGTGCAATAAATGAGATCACGAAGCTCTGTGAATGTTTCAACGTCCAGCAAGGTCGGTAATATTTCTCTGTTTAGTGAATTTACAATTATTGCGAATTTTCTTGATGTATTTTGCCTTGGAATCCTAAGTCTCTTGGTGCTATCCACGCCACCATACTTTTGCAGTGTTTCACTCAATATTTCACGAAGCTCAGTTATTCTTTGCTCGCCTGTTCCTGTTTCTTCTATTGATATATAGCGATTTTAGATTCGTTGTTTGTTTTTAGGTTCTGGGATATATGTTTGGTGACTTCTTGTTACTTGACTAGATTGTGCATGACTAAGAGTTGCCCAGTCAGGGGGAGTTAACTCAGCATCTTGAAGTTGGCCATTGTGTATCACTATCCGCTGTTTGTAGGTCTGTTGGTGCATTATCTTCCCTTTTCAATCCATCTTTTAATTCTCGTTCTAGTTGTTCCAGCGTTTCGTTTGATAGGTATTTATTCTTCAGGTATAGCTCTTCGTTGATCCGTTATACGTTGTTCTGTCACTGGGATATCAGGATAATGTGTTATAAATGCTCCATGCAATCTCTCTCGAAAAGCCGTTGAATCTATCTCGTGAGGTGGTAATATGTACGCATAATAAACATGTTTAGTTCTTGTGTCCATTTTATGCGTACTCTTGGTCTACCTGCTTGGGTGGTCTCGGGTAAAATGGGGTTAACCCTCCGTGGAACATCCCTCGCAGTCACATCGTTTGTAGATGGATTTTCGCTGTTTTCTTTAGTAGAGGCATTATCTTGTTCGGGTGTCCCGACCGCAGTCTGCCTAATTCTTTTTCTTCCATGGTCACCACCGGATCGCATGCTGTCACTTCCAGCTTGGTGCTGCCCCCAAGAGGTAACGTTGTTTCGAGTTCTTTATAGCTTTTATTCCTTGTCTCCATATTTTTGGGTTGGTCAGTTCACCTGATGGCCTTAGGGTTGGAACATGATGTGCGTTTCCATTTCTTCCCTCAGTCGTCTTATACGACAGGCAGGGGTTGAGGGCCTTGGAAGTATTTTTTACATCCCCCTATCGACAGGGTATTTATAACCATTATTATTATTCAAGATCTCTACATATCTATGATAACAGCCTTCTGCATTTTGTTCAGTACTTCTGGCTTCAGATAAAGTAAAGCCAGGCTCTCTCTCAGATTCTTGGGAATGAGAATGATACTGGATAACACAATAGGGACTAGCCGTAAACTGTTCAGTTTCCACATTGTTTTTATCTCTACTGAAAGCTTGTAGTATTTGGAAGTCTTCTCGTAAATAGCTCTTGTCATGTTGCGGCTTAACGGCATGACGACATCAATTAATATGGCAGATTTTGTTTTTTTGTCAATCACAGTAATGTCTGGTCTGTTATGTTCTCGGGTGCGGCCTGTGTGGATAGTTCTATCGTAGTATATCTTCAAGTGTTTGTTCTCTAAATTAGGTTGGAGAATACGAGTAATAACAGTCTGTACTTTCTGACAGTTGATAGTATTTAAGTAGTTTAAGATGTATTATTTTTGCCACATTGTTGTGTCTTTTGAGGCAGTCACTTTAGTTAAGAGTCGAATATGCTGATATTATATGGTCTATTGTTTCTCCGGTAACCCACATCTCCTGCAGCGATTTTCTGGTGCATTTGGATCTTAAATTATATACATAACTCCGGGTTGCAATGACTTCATCTTGTATCGCCAGCATAAATCCTGCCGTCTCGGCAAAGAGTTCACCATACATCAACCATCTGTTTGACAATTCTTGGTCAACATTTATGTCGTGAATGGAGTGGTGATATCTACCATGAAGAATTTTTGTGCCCATCTGTTTTCTTTCTCCTGAATCGTAAGACCAGAGGCTTGAAATTCCTCGGATCTAAGGTTTAAAGGTGTCAGTCGCTGATTTGCTTCCACTATTGCTTTAATGAGATCTGATGTTTCTGACTTTCTAGTGAAATACTTTCTGAGACTCTCAATATGCCTGTCATGTGGTAGCTGAAAGTCAAGCAATCCTCTGTCACCTTGAAAATGTGGAAGTGTCATTCTCTCGGTACAAGATTTTGGGTGATGGACGTTGTACTTAGTCATAATAGTCCTAATGGTTCTATGCAAACTCTTGAAGTCGATTTGCGTCCATTTTATGATTCCAAAACTGTAAGTTATGACAGGGATGGCAAAAGTATTCACAGCTTTTATCAGATTTTTTCCAATGAGTTTGGTTTTTAGAAGTTTATGAAGGTGGCTTTTTAATTCGTTTTGGAGTCTTCGTTTCATTTCAGGCGGTGCTATTTGTCTACTTTGCATCATTCCAAGGTATTTATAGAGCTTGTCAGTTTTCATTCTTTGTATTGACATAGGTTCTGGTTCTGTTGGGTTTATAATTTTACCAGCTTGAATTCCAAGTGTCCTGCATTATTCTATTCCGAACTTCATCTTTATATCGTTGCTAAACTCGGCTATAAAGCGAATGAGTTTCTCAAGTTGTCTTCTATTCGCAGCGTAGCGTTTAAGGTCGTCCATGTGTATCAGATGATTCATTCTAAAGATTGGTTTTCTGTTTCATCTAATGATGAATCCAATATTTGTTGTTCTCAGTAGATGGCTTAAAGGATTTAGTGCTATACAGAACCATAACGCACTCAAACAATCACCCGTAAAAATCCCCTTTTTAATTAATATGAGGTTGGTTCTTGATGTTCTAAGGGCACTTCTGGTACACGATATTTGGCTCATTGTAGGTGGGTTTTCCCTATGATTCAACTCTATTATTATAATATCGTGGGTAAAATAATATAAGTATGTTTAACTCAGACTTTAATAATAAAATAACAATGTACACAACTCGACTTACAACAGAGAAAGAGAAAGAGTTTTTAGGTTACCAAGCATACCTAACTTAAACCATAGAATGCAATTAACATAGAAAGTATAATCTTCATTTATTTTACAATTACTACTTTTATTTATATACATGATATTACACTCCTCCGTCACTAAATCTTTTAGGAGGTCTTATATTTGTTCTTAAACGGTTTTTTATATTAGGGGATAACAAGGCACTTTCATTTGTTTGTGCACTGTCACCCTCCACTAAAACTGACTCTTCATTATTAGACGGTAATTCATTTTCAACAGATTCCGGAACCCTATTGTGATCCTGAAAATCTGGTGGTTTAACTTTCTGACTAGGAACAATTTCCTTTGGTTCAATGTAATTACTTCTAGAGTCTTTTATAGAAACATATTCTTTCACATTAATATCACAAATGTCATCATAAAAACTTCCTACTTTCCTCATTTGATCAATATGCCTCCTCCAAATTAATTTTTCCTTCAATGTTTTACAATTATAATTTTGAGTACCAAGAATCTGTACAATTACAGCCTTTTCCCAAGTGATTTTATTTGGTGTTCGATAGTCTTTAATTTAAACAACCTCACCTTCTTCAAATTCTACCATTCTTTTACCATGGTATTTAATCTGTCTTTCCAAAGCTTTTGATCGCAGACTTTTTGTTAACAGGTCTAATCGAGTTTTTACATGTCTTCCAAACATTAATTTCGATGGTGTTTCACCAGTGGTACAGTGTGGTGTATTACGATATGAAAATAAATATTTACTCATTAATATTTCCGTACTCTCTGATTTTGTCCTGATATCTTTGAGGTATTTATTTAAGGAATTCTTAAATGATTTTACACCGTTTTCTGCAAGACCGTTTGTTGAAGGATGATACGGTGGGGATCTAATATGAACAATATCATTAAAATTACAAAATTTTTCAAATTCTTCGGAAACTAATATCTTTATCTGATACAATTGTATTCGGTAAGCCAAACTAGCAAAACAATCACGTAATTTGTTTATAGTGGTAAAAGAATCTGATTTTTGCATTTTAGGCCATCTCGAAAATAAATCTATAATTATCAAATATGTTTTATTATGGTAAGGCCCCAGAAAGTCGATATGAATCCTATCATATACATGTTTACCTTCTTGGAATTTAATTAGTTTGGATTTTTCTGGCGTTTTCTCGCGCAAGCATCACAATTTTTAACATAATTTTCAACATCTCTTTCCAAACTTGGCCACCAGACATACTGTCTGGCTAAAACTTTCATTTTAGTCATGCCATTGTGAGCACCATGAATCTCATCCAACATCTGACTTCTTAATTTTGTTGGTATTATTACTCGATAACCCCACATTATCAATTTATTCTCAATACTTATTTCCGAGAATTTTCTTTTGAATATTTCAAATTGTTCGTTAATTTCATCTGGCCAGTCGTTCCTAATAAACAAATAAACTTTACTTAGTATTGGATCTTTTCTTGTTTCGTTCGCTATATTATTTGTACTGATCGGTATTTGATCTAATAAGATATTACAATATTGGATGTCTGGGTCTGCCTCTGTCACGGTTATGGGTATTCGAGATAACCCATCAGCCCCGCAATTTTCACTGTCTTTAATATGTTTGAATACATAATCGAATCCACTCAAGAAAACAGCCCATCGCTGCAAGCGTCCTGCCGCCATTTGAGGTAACCCTTCGTGTTCTCCAAATAATGCCTTCAACGGTAAATCTGAACACAAATAAAATTTATTTCCCATCAAATATTGATAAAATTTGTGTACCCCCAGTATATAGCGAGAGCTTCCTTGTGAACAACTGAATAGCCCAATTCGCTTTTATTTAATGTTCTTGAGACAAAACTAATAGGTTTTTCTGTTCCATCTTCATATACTTGCAAAAGAACCGCCCCTATTCCTACTTTAGAAGCATCACAAATCACTTTAAGTGGAAGCTTTGGGTTCAAATGTGCTAAAGTTTGGTCTGATAAAATAATTCTTTTTGATTCAGTAAATGCAGTATCACAATTTTTGGACCACTTAAATTCAACATTATTTCTAAGTATTGCGTACAAAGGTTTTAATAACGTTGATACATTTTTTATAAATCTAGAATAATAGTTAATCATGCCCACATATGCCTTTACTTGACTTACATTTCTTGGTCTTGGGCATTCTGCAATAGCTTTTGTTTTTTCTGGATCTTTGTGCAAACCATTTTTATCTATTATATGACCTAAATATGATATCCTTTTTTCAAAAAATTTGCATTTTTCTAAGTTCAGCGTGAAGCCAGAATTTAGTAATCTCTCAAAAACGTTTTTTGAATTTTCCAAATGATCTACCCTATTTTCCCCAGTAACCACAATATCATCTATGAATGTTATTACACCTTTTAACCCTTGGAGAACTTTCTCCATGGTATTTTGAAAAATTGAAACCGCTGGTTTTGTAGCATATGGTAACCTTTTTACTTTATATATACCTCTGTGGGTACTCCACGATAAAAGAATTTTTTTTTCGTTGTCTAATTCTAATTGGTTATAAGCGCATAGCAAATCCAATTTAGTAAATTCCTCCCCTCCTCGAAGAGCTGCGAACAATTCTTCAATCCTTGGCAGGGGATGCTTATAATCTTCAAGATGTTTATTTATTGTAATCTTATAATCGGCACAAATTCTAATCTTGCCATTAGGCTTCAATACCGGAACTAAGGGAGTACCCCATTCGGAATTTTGAATACGAGTGATAACACCTTGTTTTTCTAACTCGTTCAATTCTTTATCCATCAGTTCTTTGAATTTGAATGGAACCGGTCTTGGTTTACAAAAAATCGGTTCAACTTCAGGATCTACCGAGAATTTTACTTTTCCTAATTTATACAAGCCTAACTTATTTGTGAATAACTGTTCAAATTGTTTAAGAATTTTGTCTATATTGTCGTTATGATCGAGTTTGTTCACATTAGACACCATCGAACCCTGCAAGGCAATATTGAATAATTTAATTAAATCTCTACCTAATAATGGAACCATTCCATTTTTGACTATAATGAGTTTGCAATTCCTTTTAAGAACATTTTGATATTCAATGTCGACATAAAACTCTCCATCTGGAACAATTACATTACCCTCGTATGTTTTCAACTTAATTTTCGTTGGAAATAATTTACAATTTTTAAACATGTGTTCAAAAACATTACCAGGAATAACAGAAATTCCCGCTCCTGAGTCCAGTTCCATTGTCAAAGGTTTTTTATTAATATGCACTTGAACTTTAAATGGTTCAATAGAACTGGTTCTACATTTAGTCACAAAAAACATATCAATGAAATCTGTTGGACTACTCTGATCCTCTACTATAATTTCTTCCTTTACAAAGTGATTGCGGTTTGAATAACAAACCTTTGCCAAATGTCTAACCTTTTTACAAATTTTACATTTATAAGTTTTGAACTTACATTTACTGAAATTATGATTTTCCTCACCACAACCTCTGCATTTGGCTTTCTTTTCTTCCTGAATCTTCGGCTTGTTTTCTCTCTTCTCTTCCCTTGGGTATGGTTTTCTTCCATCTGCTCTTTTCCTTGATTCTTGGGTAAAACTAACCTTGTTTATCGTTTGGGTGAAGGAACTGGTTACTGCTGCTTCTTTCCTCAATGCTACTTGCACAATTTCTCCCAAAGAAATGGTATGGTCCTCTTCACAAACTTTGTCTAGAATGGCACTCCTTTTCAAACCTGACACGAACCTATCCTTAAGTATTTCGTTCAGGTTATTTCCAAATTTACATTGGATCGCTTTGTTTTTTAAACGAACAAAGAATTCTTTAATACCTTCATTGTCTTATTGTCTCAAGTTGTAGAATTCTATTCTTTCCTTGAAGACAGAAATCTTCTGTGAAAATTGTTCCTTCAATATCCTGCACAGTTCGTGATAACTTTTTTCTTTTGGAAGTTCTGGATCACACAATCCTCGTAGTATTTCATATGCCTGTTCACCCACCATTTTTAGAAGAACTGCTTCTTTCTTGTTGTCCTCGATATAATAAGCCTCGAAATATTGTTCCATCCTCTCCTGATATGTACACCAGTCTGTACCCATTTGATATTCATTTAAAACACCTATCGTACCTCTTACGATATTTGGATACTGGCTAACAGCCGCTGAATCGCCTTGATTCTTCGGTGAAGTTGAATTGTGTGCCATTTCGTAATATTGTAGATAACTTCACAAATACCAATTTTCCTCGTCGCCACTTGTAATATCGTGGGTAAAATAATATAAGGATGTTTAACTCAGACTTTAATAATAAAATAACAATGTACACAACTCGAGTTACAACAGAGAAAGAGAAAGAGTTTTTAGGTTACCAAGCGTACCTAACTTAAACCATAGAATGCAATTAACATAGAAAGTATAATCTTCATTTATTTTACAATTACTACTTTTATTTTTATACATGATATTACAATTATATTCTGCCAGTTCTTCATTATGAATGTGAGGAAGTTTATAATAGCCGGGTTTATTTTGTATATAGACAGGACATTTAGGAGGCATGAATGAGGAAGCGAATCGAAGCATTTTTGGTAGTCGATGTAGCAGGCATGGAGATTTCTGGAATTCTTGGTTACCTGTTCCAGTATCACCTGATCTATTGTCAACAATTCTTTGCATTCCTTTTAGTTTCTGATACACCCTTTCTGTTCTGCTATTTTATTATGCGTCGTCATATGATCGTATATGGCGCTGCTTATACACGATGTCATCAGTTTGTATATGGTGTTCAAACATAAAATTGATCGCCCATTGGATGGATCACCATTGAATGTTTTATTTTTTGGCAAAAGGTATGTTATGCCTAGAGTTAAATGCGCGGGGAAAACCTCCGGGGATTGTAGACACTGGCTAAACAATTCAGTCGTTTTTGAATGGGTACACGTGAGACGTTTATACCAGAAGTTCTGGATTAGATCGGGTCCAGGAGCCTTTCAGTTGTGTGCTTTTTCGATGTATTTGTTAGCTGTTGGGTGGTTATTTTAGTGAAAAGCATCTCAGGTAAATTCTTTCATCCATAGTGCATTAGTATGATTCTCTCCAGTAGACCATACATAGGACCAGTACTCTTCTACTCGTTCTATAGATGGAAGTTCTTGAGGGGTAAATGTTATCTGATGGTTATTTTAGGTTTCTATAGCATTTCTTCTCATCTATACCAAATAGTTGGTTACTTTTTTTTTCGTATATTAGATGTAATATGTTTCCTTCTTTTCCAAACTTGTACAGCCAGTTTTAGTTCTAAGGTATCAATAACAATGTTCGGTTTTTCATTACTGGCCTCGTATTCAGAATGTGTATTATATTTCTTGAGAATTGAATTGGTTTTTCGCGTGCTTATTCTAGAAGGATTATTCGTCTGAAGGTATTCTCTCATCCTTGAAATGTCACCTCTTACTTCTGTAATATTCTTGTATAGTCGCTTCAACCATGGTGGATTCTCTCCAACTCGCGGGGGTTTATCTGTTTATCGTTTAAGTTTAAATCGACAGTTTTTCCTACTCTCAGTAATGGTTGAGCAGTACACAATCGTCTGTAGACTTTCTATGTCATTGGTGTTACTTAAGAGAGGAAGTAGTATATTTTTATTGAGGTCCTGTAGTGTGGTACACTCTTGCCTAGATGAGTTAATTCTGGGAATGGCAGGCGTTTTAGTGGGATTCGTTTTATTGTAATAAGCCACCTCTTTGTGGGAGGTGGTTGGATGGAAAATATTACTAGATTGACTTATTTACGAATGGGGTGCGAACCAATCCTAGTCGAGTGTTCCTAGGAAGGGTATGGTCTTTGATGTTAATAAATTTTCTCTGTGATAATGAAAATGGTAATGAAACTCAATTATGGATTTTAAGAAGTATAATGATAAAGTATGCCGAAATACAATAGTTTTATCAATTTTAAACTCAATAAAATCTAAATAAAAATGACACATTGAATAATTAAGGAGAGGGATTCCTCAAGCACTACGAATCATTTATATAATTCTTAATTCTGTCTAAATTCTTCAAACATAATAATTAAGAAGAGATATGTCAACCTACCACCTAGTTCTTAATTTCTGAATCTACTTCAAAAAAACAATTTCAACCTGGTTGATAAACCAAAACTTTTAAATACTTCTTACCCTATACTCCAAGATCAGACATTCAAAACAAAACTGGGCACACGCGATTTTCTACAAGAAACGGCCTATTTAACAAGAACCATAAAGGATAAAGAACGGCACTATATTCAATTTCTCAATTTTTAAACTTCAAAAAAAAATTACTAGTATCACTCAATATAATTATAAAAATGCTAAATTCTGAGACCAATTTGAGCCTCGCACCTTGATCTTTTCTCGACGATCTCACTAGTTTTTCCGTCGTGTCAAGACTCCCTGACAAAGTCTCTTTTGGCGCTTTTAATAATTCGTACGTGTCGGTTTTTTCCTTCCAAATTTTTAGTTCGTTCGCCCGCTCAAAATTCCAACTTAGTAGTTTTCGAAATTCCGACTCTTTGTCGAGCCACACGACGTCAGCGTTTTTTCTGAAACTTTCCGTTCAGTAACTCATCTAAAGGAATATATTTATGTTTCGTACAATCAGCTCTTATGATTTTTTTAATCTGTAGTTTGTTATTACAATATATAGGCTAAAGTAAAAAAATTTCCTTTCGTGAAGCCGCCGATCATGCTTGCCTCGAAAGCGAATTCCTAAGTTTAACATCAACTGGTCTGGAGATTAGAATAAACAAATTAATTCAGGGGCATTGAACCTTGCATTGATCACCTCTACAAGGGAGAAATTACTACAGGGAGATAAAGACGACAAAATGACTCTAGAAGAAGCTATCCAGATATGTCAGATTATACAATCACCCAAACAAGGAAGTGAGGCAATTCAAGCTAAAAATTATCCTGTGGAAGTCGATGCAGTAAACCGAGGAAATTACATTAAGTTATGCAAGAGATGCTGAGGAAAACATGCGATTAACAATTGTCCCGCTTATGGTAAAGAGTGCTTCAACTGCAAGAAGAAAATAATTTCTCCAGTTGCTGTAATAAAAAGAAGACCAGAAGAGTGAATAACGTCGAACAAGAAGTCAACGAAGTAATACAAGTTTCAGGTACAGACAATTCGAATTCATTTTTTATTGAAAATGTGAAATGAATAAATTTAATAAGGGATGAATGGATTACAGAAATGAAAGTAAATGATAGAAAAGTTAATTTCAAAGTAGACACAGGAGCCATGGTTAATGTTTTACCTTATCAGATATTTACAAAATTGAATTTGAATGAGTCCTTAATTGAAAAAACTAATCAAAAATTAGCTTCTTCTACAGGTGATCTTGTGGATGTGAAAGGTACATGTGAATTGAGGTGTCAAAACGAGATCATGTATTTGATATAATGTTTTACATTGTGAATAATAATTCTCAATCAATACTAGGTTTGAAAGATTGGGAAAAATTAAATTTATTCAAACGAGTTGATAATATAGGATATCAAAATTATTATCAACCTACGAAAGCTTAAGATGTGAATAAAAAATTAGAAAAAATCTTCTGGTACAAGAAAAATACTATAATAAATGCGTTAAAAAATTGCCAGAAATTACTACAAAAGGTTAGGTACAGATCAAACCATCAATCAAGTTGGAGCCCTGGTATTGTAATAGAAATGCTAAGAGATAGGGTCTATAGAATTGAACTGGCTAATGGTGGAATACAGAAATAGAAAATTAATAAAAATTGTACCATGTGATATAACTTCTGGGGGAGTATAACATCATTCTCCAGTTAATTCACAAGAAGATGTAAAGTATTATATAGAGATAGAAAGTGAGAATAACTTGGAGAACACACAAAATAATAGAAACTGGAATATTAATGAAAGTACAAAAGAAAATATTAGTCCTGAAAATATAGGCTTGACCAACAGTTCTGAGTTGGAACCAAGTCCAAGTAATGAGTTAGAACCAAGTCCAAGTAATGAGTTGCTGAGTCAAAGAAAAACCACATCAGGAAGGACGGTCGGGCCTCAAAGAAAATTGGATCTTTAATGTTTTAGTAATTGACTAGATATTTGTTGTGAAGGGAGATGTTAGGATATTTGTGGAACGCACCTGTTCTTTATTTATTATTATATTCCATTAATCTAAGGCAGAGAGGCAACAATATAACCTCTCTACAACAGTTGTGATTCAGATACACGTGTAAGTACAATGTAGAAAGTTAATATTAAATAAAGTTAGTTGTTAACCAGTGCTTATCATAAATTATTTATAAATAAGAACCTTCACGTTACAGGCTGCATGCTGCTGTTATATGTTGAATGGTTTCTGGCATTTCCCTGCACTTTCAACAGTTGTCATCAGGTATCTGAAGGTCCTTAACTATGTGCTTCACATAGTTAATTGCTGATACTTTTTATTTACTGCATTTTGGTTTTCTCTATTTTGTTGGAGTTTACTACTGCGAAATCTATCAAGTATATCTTCCCTTCCTTTTTCTTCCACAGTATAACATCTGGTCGGTTACTAATGGTGGTCAGGTCAGTGAGTACGGATCTATCCTAGTAGAGGGAATAGCGATTTAGATGACCTTGCAGTACTGGTTTTGTTATGTACTAATAATCCGGAGGTACTTATATGATTCCTCTGGCTCCAATAGTATTATTTCTTCGTGGTTGTCTGTTGTATATAGTGTAATTTCTACGAATTTTCCTTTCACTAAATTTGGTAGTTTGCACTTATCTGCTCCTAATTTCATCTTGATATCATTACTCAATTGTTCGACCATCTTGAGCGATTGTTACAACTTTTCGATGCTTGTTGCATATAATTTGAAGTCGTTCATGTAGAGAAGAAGTGTTAACTTGTAGCTTATGTTTTATCCTTTTATTAAAAACCCCAGGGATTTTTCATGTTTCAATATGTAAGAGATGGGATTGAGTGATATGCAGAATATTAGGCCACTACTTGAATATTCCTGCAAAATGCCTCTTAGGATTCTGATGAGGTTGGTGATGATTATCGGTTCGTTTGGACGATCAGGGTTAATCACTAGTTTGGTTTTCCATTTTAACATGATGTTATAGTATAAATTTATGATTATGAGATTAATCTTATACAATTTCAGGGTGTATAAGATCCAACTGTGTGGTACTAGATCGTAAGCCTTCTTATAATCTGTCCTGTTGCTAGATTCCGTTGTTTCCGAATGACTTGTTTCATAACAACTTCATCTATGAGCAGTTGTCCTTTGCATCCCATTTAGTTCGGTCTGTTTCCTTTTTGTTCTGCGTACAACGATGTTGAATAAGTTTTCTCATTGCTGCTCTGATTATCTTATACAGATAATACTTTGGGTATCCACGTGACGTTTTGGTTGTGACTTGTTGGTTTGGACCATATATTTCCCCAGAATTCTTCCACTCTTTCTCGTGTGGATAGTTACTCTTGAATCATTTGATTCTTTAGCTTCCTATAAAATAGCTTTTGATTTTTATGGAAGAGCTTGTTATCTCTTTTTCTACCTAGGCTAAATTTATATTCGGAAAACAGGCTGAGTCATAGTCATCATAAAAATATTTTCAAAAATCTAACTCGTGTTTTTTTCAAACTATTTTGCATTTTTTATTATTCGAGAAAATACACACCCTGTGATGATTTTTCGAGTTCTGGTGCTGCAATTTTTTACTTTCTTCAAATTTTATTTTCCTATGTGATGCTGAATATTGCTTCTGTAACATGTGATCTTCAATTCTGAGCCAGCTTGGAAAATAATGTCACTTTTTGCGGAACCAAGTATTCAAAATTTATATTTCGCACAACTTTAACTGACTGTACTAAAAAAAACTGTACTACATCAGTTTGACAAACTAATTTAAAAATAAGCGCATTTATTAGAGATTCTACAATGGTATAACATTCACTACAATATTTTAGATCGGTCAAAAAAACGGTTTTTTTTTAAAGAAACACAGTTCACCTCTTTCATTCATTTTGTTCGTCAATGTATCATTCCATGTAATTAATTATTCATCAATATTGACGACCATTAGGGTTGTTTTGTTTGCTGATAACACTTCGTTTATTGTTTCAGCTGCCAATCTCGTTGAACTCTAGGCTAGGTGCGAACTTTTGGTGCGGTGATTCTCTGATTGATGTTCCCGAAACTCCGTTAATCTGAACGCCCATAAGACTGATCTGGTGCACTTTCAGTCGCAAGATATGGGTCGCCACCTTAAGCCTTCCGGCGAGAGACTTGTAGTGTTCCGACTGTGTTGGTTTTCTCGGTTTACAGGTTGACGGAATTTTGAGTTGGAAGTACCATGTTGATTCGGTATGTAAGAGATTGAGCAGTGCATTTTTCGCCATTAGACGTCTTAAGCATATTCTACCGATAGAATCCATGGTTTGCGTTAATTATTCCTTTGTTTACTCCCACCTTAACTACAACGTCTTGTTTCGGGAAGGTTCATCTTCGAGCAATCGTGCATTTATTGCAAAGAAAAAAATTATTCGTCTCATCTTCAACCTCACGCTAATGGAGTCCTGTAGACCTTTCTTTATCAATAACAGATTGCTAAGTTTTCCCTGTATTTTCATTTTCAATTGTTTTCTGTATCCTAGAAAAAACATAGAATCACTGAAGAAATGCTCGGATTATCATGTGGACAATATGAGAAATAAAGATATTCTTTATATTCCAAAACACAGAACAACTAAATTTCAGCACACACCATTGTATGCTGTTATTAAATAATTCAACCATCTTCCTAAAATAATAATAATAATAATAATAATAATGATAATAATAATAGTGCCTTTATTCATACATTCACAATATATAAACATAGGACGAAGTCTAGCTTAAAGCTACTCCTCTCAACCCTGAATAAAAAACAAAGAGGAAAAAAACAGATAGAAGCAAAAATAAGCAAAAAAAAATAAAATTACATTGTGAGTAAACAAAACATATTTCATATTCATAAAATTATCCTAATTTATAATTGGCTCGTCAAGAATTTTGACTTCAAAATTTTTCTCAGTGAGCCCAAAGAAATGCCTTCACACGAAACTAAAAATTCAATATGTAACTTCACCGCATTGAAGGTGAAGGAGCGCTGAGACATGGCTGAACCAAATCTTGGCAACATGAGCCTATGACCATGCCTAACGTCTAGGCAATGAACATTACGTCTAAAAATTAGCTTTTCCCTCAAATACGGTGGAAGACAAGAACGTTAAATTTGATGAAGCATGGTTGTCAGGTGGAGCCGGAAAACATTCTCAACCCTAAGCCATCCCAAGCTGTTAATTCCGTCCCTTATTCCACTGTCGTATTTCCTCGAACCGAAAACAAACCGGCAGCATGAATTCTGCATTTTCTGTAGTCTACACCTCTGCACTGAATCAAGGCAAGGGTAAAATACCGTTAATCTATAGTTTAGTTTGGACAAAACGAGAGTCTCACAGAGATACTTGCGTGACTGAAAATCCAAACAACATCTCTGCCGATACAAAAGGCGCAATGCAAGGAAAGAATTCCTCAACAGCAACGAGACATGCTCCCTGAATCTCAAAAGGGCAATCGAAAAAGATTCCCAGGTTTTTACAGCAGGTGGAGGACGGAATTCTTTCACCGCTCATCTTGATCTCAACCACACCCTGAAATGTCCTGGGAAAAAAGCATATATAAAACATTTTGTAACATTTATCTTCAAATTATTCATTTGGGAATAGCACATAATTAAGTCTAAATCCTCATTCAACCGCTCGACAGCCTGAGAAACAGAGGAGGAATGAAAAGAAAGGCAAACCTGAGTGTCATCACAATAAAAATGGGTGGATGCGAATCTGACCACTTTATGCATGTCAGCCACATATATAAGGAAAAGCAGAGGGCCAAGAACAGATCCTTGTGGTACCCCTGAAGTTATAAGGCAATAATCTTAATATGTATCACGCAATTTAACGCACTGATACCCATCAAAAAGGTCAGACTTGAAAAATCTCAGAGCAGTTTCATCAAAACCAATATAATGTAATTTAGCACAAAGCAGTTCATGGTCCAGGGTATCGAATGCCTTTGCGAAATCCAATAAGGTGAGAATTGAGGCATTTCCCCCATCCAAAGATCGCAAAATATCATTAGTGATGTTCAGCAGAAGAGTGTTAGTACTGTACCCCCCCTGAAACCCGACTATTATTTATTTATAAACCTGAAGAAACAATATCCTCTCCAGAACCTTTTACAGAGCTGGTAGCACACTTATTGGACGAAAATCAGATAAGCTCTCAGGACTAGGGATCTTGGGTATAGGATTCACAATAGAGTACTTCCAATCATACGGATAATAACCAGTCTCAATGCAAACATTAACAATGTGCGTCATGAAGGGCAGAGTAACACCGAGGGATAACTTAAGCATTCTAGCAGATATACAATCAATCCCTAGAGCGTTTTTATCTCGTCTGTAGTCGCAAACCTGATAGAAAATTTTTTATTTGCATCAAATCTGTTCGAGCTATAATAACTGGTTCTCTCCGGGCAAGAATTGGAAGGACTAAAAACCGACCGAAAATAGTCATTGAATTCATGAGGGTTAGAAAAGCGTTCAGGCACAAAATCCTGTGAACAAGGATGCAATGTCCTGAAGGATTCCCAAAAAAATCCGGAACCCCGAGATCTGGCCTGGGACATGAAACTGCATTTCTCCCTTCGCACAGCAGAAGTAACAACATTTCGCAGATGAGTATAATAACTGTGATCAGCTAAGTTCTTCATAAGCTTATATCTAGATAGAGCAGCATTTCTCAACTTCATCATGCTTTTTATTGTAGGAGTTATCCACGTGGAAAATAATTTAGTAACTCTCGATTCAACGTAAGGGGCATGCTTGTCAAATATATCAGTCAGGCATTGACAAAAACTTGAGATCTTTAAATCACTATCACTAACATAAAGGATTCTATCAAATGATGCACTAGAAAGGTCCGATAAAAAGTCCTGAAGCGCAAACCGACGAAAATCACGATAACGAATAATCTTCGGGGTATTTATTTTTCTCTTTAAATTTATCCTGCAAAAGACACCCCTGTGATCAGATATTGAATGATCAATAATACCAGAATCAATCACCAGTTCGGGTCTGCTAGAGCAAATCACATCCAGTAAAGTCTGAGATGTCGAAGTTATGCGTGTTGGCTCATTAATCAGCTGTTTCAGACCAGAAGATTCCATGCAGTCAGAAAAGTTATTCTCAACTAATCGATTCTCGTTAATGTCCCCCGCAAGAATTATATGTGAATAACTTGCAGATACCATGGACAAAAAATCATCCAAATAGCGGACGAAACTTGAGGCATTACACGCGGATGTTCTGTAAATACAACCTAACAGAATAGTATCCCTACCAAGCCTTAGCTCAATCCAAATATCCTCCACGCCATTGGGCGAGTCAAAGTCAACGAATATTCTACTTGATGATAGTGAATCCCTTGTATAAAAACCAACTCCTCCCCCAACACGTCGTACACGATCACTTCGAAAAATCCGGAAACCTGAAATAGAAATACTTTCATCCGAAATATATTGGTTCAGCCACGTTTCAGTTAAAAAAATAATGTCAACACTTTCAGCAGATACAAGATTAAAAAATTCATCAAATTTAGGAAATAAAGAGCAGACATTAAAATGGGCAATTTTTAAATACTTATAAGATCTACTCTGCATAAGCAATTCTAGACTTCAATTTATCTATATGAGACAAAAAGTAACCACATTTATAGCTGTTAGCGCTGTGACCTACATCGTAAGCTGCTTTGAACTTTGAATTGATAAACTTGAAGTTTATACAGCATAGATCACTGGATTCACAATTTTTTATATCATGAAGACCTTTTGGGACATACCTCACAATCACTCTTACATTCACGGCGGAAATGGCCGAACTTCCAGCATTTAAAACACCTTATTAAACTAAAATGTTCCCTGATGGGGCACCTAGACCAACCCAGATAAAGAAATCCCCCCTTGACAATGTCCCTGAATAGAAAAGAAGCCACCTCAAGTACAACATTGAAGCTTTTTTTTTATTCAATTCTGGTAATGAACTTTATATCATCAACGGAGCAGTTCAAATTGTTGGTATGAATTATATTTTCTAGAAAATTAGGCTGGCTTACCGTGTGTGAATCAACGCCATAAACCATAATTCGAGGCCTCAACTTCTTTGGGACAGTAACATTGTATGCACCATTTATTTCCTCATTAATAAGCGATCTCATTTTTTCTAGAGAATTATTGTCGCTACAAGATATCATTATTCCATCCTTAATTCTCCTAGTTCCCAAAACCAGTGCGTGAGCAGAAGACGGATTGACTCTCGATTTAATTTCATTTTCGATCCCAGTATTGTTTACATTTTTATCATTTGTCTTCACTAATAGCACATGGGAATCCCGATCCTTTTTAACAGCTGATGCATACGTCGGTCGCTCTGACTCATCCATACCCATGTGTAACTGATTTATAGGTGACCTTGAAGCATTTTCACGATGGATATCTTTCGACGTTTTCAGAATATTTTTTGTGAATTCTAGTTCAGATACATACTTTTCCAAAAGAACTTTCTCACGAGTCAAACATTCAGCTTCTTTCTTCGGAACTACGCACTCAGTATTAGAACATGAATCACTGATATTTTCCGTCGACTCGGTACAACGTCGAGAGAGGAAATTATTTGACTGAAAGTTTTCGAGTATAGAAAATTTAAGAGAGAGATTAAAGAACTGATGCTGGCGAATTGTTATTACAGCGTAGATGAATACTTGAATGGTTGTATATTTTCGAATATCTGAATTTTGTGTTGTTATTTTTCTTATTTTTTTTTCCTCTCCATGAGTTGCTACATATTTTTACTATTTTTTTTCTCTGACGTGTTCTATACGGATCTATTCTGTCATAAAGAATGAATAAAATATTATTATTAATACTTTAAGAATCTGGTTTGAACCAGATGGGGGTGAGTCTTTCCATAAAGTGTGAATGAGACAGATAGTAACGCCAATATTTGGTATTGGTACATGTAAACGCAATACAGATGAGTATGCTATGCCCCTTGGTCTACTGTGGATCTTTCCGTATTTGCTCGTGTTATTTTTGTACTTACGATTTTTGGCTTCGTTTATTAGATTTGTTTGCTTGTGATTTGGATAGTTTTGATCTCTTTACGACGAACTTTGATTTTACCTGGACTAACCTGTGATTGTGTATTGCCATCATGTCTGTGTAAAGCACACAGAAATATGCCAACATGCACCTCATTTATGGGGAATACAGATGTAACGCTAGTGCAACTTCGAGAATGTATCGCGAGAGATGCCCTTATGCTAATCATTATTCAGTGCATCGAGTTTTTACGAATGTGCCCCGTCTACTCTTCACAGCGAGCCGTCTTCTGAATAAAGTGCACAGTAAAGAAATAATTTCGTTACCTTACGACGATATTGTGCTTCAAGCAGTTGAGGAAGATCAGAGTACTTCGCTACGTGGAATTCAGCGAAGCACAGGAGTGCCCAAAAGTACAGCTTACCGATCATTGAAAAAACATAAGCTCCACCCATATCATGTACACCGAGTACAAGCTCTGTTACCTCGGGTTGCGTTATGCCAAATCATGCTTCAAAAGAACCGGGAAGATCTACAATTCTTGGAAAAAATTTTGTGATCGAATGAATTTAAAACAATTAAAAAAGATGGTTACATGAATCAACACAATTCACACGAGTGGCACGTAGAAAATCTGAATTTGATGAGACAAGATAGATCTCAATACCGTTTTAAAGTCAACATGTGAACTGGAATTTTGAACGGAAGAGTCATAAAACCTTTTGAGTTGCCAGAGGTTTCAAATACTAAAATTTATTTTAATTTTTTACGAAATCAGTTGCCAAATTTACTTGAAGACGTGCCACTTAGTATTTTCAGAGAAATATGGTTTCACCAAGATGGCTGCCCAGCGCACTATGCTCTCTGAGTTAGAGAATATCTAAATGAAGAATATACGGGCAGATGAATAGGGCGATCTGGTACAATCTCGTGGCCAAAATGTTCACCTGATTTGAATCCATTAGATTTTTTTTTTGGGGAGTAGTGAAGGAAAAAATTTATTCAAAACAAATTGAAAATTTAGCTCAGCTACGGGAGAGAATTAGGGAAGCAATGCAATTGGTCAATAACGGAAGACTCATATCCCGATCTTTTTTAAGGCGATGTCGTGCATGTATTGCGGCTCTAGGAAGGCAGGTTGAACTTTTTTTGTAAATTTATTAATTCTTGTCATAAAACGAAACTGAATTTCTTCAAGAAAAACCTTTTTTTGTCCAATCTAAAAAAAATGTAGGTAATTTTAGAATCCTTATTAAATGTGCTAACTTTTGAAGAAACTTGCCAAACTGATGTAGTACAATTGTTTTTCAGTACAGTCAATTGAAGTTGGGCGAAATTTCCCTTTTGAATACTTGGTTCGGCAAAAAGTGATATTATTTCCCAAGCTGAAGCAATTGGCTTAGAATTGAAGATTATAGGTTACAGAAGCACTATTCGTGATAACATAAGAAAAATAAAATTCGAAAAAATTAAAAAATTGTCGCAACAGTAGTTCAAAAATCTACACAGGGTGTGCATTTTATTTATATTTTCTGATGACTATTATGATAACCTGTTACCTGATTCCGGCTTGACGTCAACTTCTTGGACTCCTGTATACTACTCTGTCAAGAAAGTACCGGGAATTTTCAATTAAAACAACATTTTAACATTTAATTGTCAAAATTTATTGGGTCGCCTTCAAAATAGGCTCCATTTGCTCCAATACATCTATGCCAACGGCACTTCCAATTATCGAAACATTTTTTATCGGCGCTCTCGCGCCGAATTTTGTTTTATGGCTTCAATCGACTCAAAACGGGTGCCACGAAGGCAATTTTAGTTTTGGGAAGAGGAAAAAGTCGCAGGGAGCCAAATCCGGCGAATATGGTGGTTGCTCACGTTTGTTGAGTTTTTGGCGAGAAAGTCAGTCGCAATCGTAGCTCGGTGAGAAGGCGCGTTATCGTCATGCAAAATCCATGAGTTGTTCGCCCACAAATTTGGCCGCTTCTTACGGATACGCTCACGAAAACGTTTCATAACGCCTAGGTAATACTCCTTGTTTACCGTCTGACCCTCTGGAACGAATTCGTAGTGCACCACGCCACGGATATCGAAGAAAACAATGAGCATCACCTTCATTTTCGAGCGGCTTTGGCGTGGTTTTTTCGGTTTCGGCTCATTTTTTGCCACCCATTCCGATGGTTGCTGGCTTGTTTGCATATCGTACTCGTAGACCCAGGTCTCATCACCAGTTATAATGCGTTTTATGAATGTAGAATCGGAATTACAGCGATCCAGCATGTCTGAAGCAACCTGTTCGCGATGACGTTTTTGAAGAAAATTCAGGTCTTTCGGTACGAGTCGTGCGGCCACCTTTCTCATGCCCAAAATATCAATCAAAATCATACGTGCGGACTCGTGGGATATCTTAACATCATGTGCTATCTCTCTCAAGCTGGTACGACGGTTTTCCAGCACCCTTTCCTTAATTTTATCGACGTTATCTTCGATCGAAGCCGTCGATGGGCAACCACTTCACGACCGTCCTTGAAGGCTCTGTACCACTGATATGCACGAGTTTTCGATAGAGCATTATCACCAAAGGCCTTTTGCAACATTTTCAATGCATCGGCACACGAAAATTCATTTGCAACACAAAACTTCTTCAAACAATTTCTTTGCTCAACGTAATCACCCATAGTAAAAATCGGCACGCACTCTGACATCGACTGACTTAATCAGCTGTTGCAAACACACTAGTTGACAGATCCCGCTCAAGCTTGGCATAGTAATTAAGGACAGTGGTACCAATCTAGGAAAAAAAAATTACCTGCCTCATTGGCCCGCCAGATTTAAATCGATAATTCCCGGTACTTTCTTCACAGAATGTATATCTTCCATCACGACCTTACTGACAAGAATTTATGTGAGGGGAAAGAATGTGCTGAGTGCGGGTTCGATGGAAAGATATTGTATGGGAGTCGAAATGTAAATTGGACTAGAGACTCATATTAGATTTAGTTCCGGAAGCATTAGTTATGATTATTTTTGGGGTCCTGTTAAATATGAGTAAGGGTTAATCGTTTTGGTTATAATGAGTAACATTCAATAAAGTTTCAATTTAGACTACAAAGTGTAAAATGTGAAAGATATGGGATTACGGTTATTTGTTTGATGTAGTTTAAACCTGATCAATGGTTGATTATTTTATTTTGGTAGATATAGATTAGGAATATTTGACAAATCGTGTACTTGTCTATGATCGATAGTTGTTTTGGCTTAGTGAATAAGTTCGACACCAGAATAAGTTGTGATTATGTATTTGTATCAATTATATAACTTTTATGTATCTTTGAGCTGTTCTAATGATTAATTAACTAGGCTCAATGCTATTGCAACTAGTGGAGAAATCTTAGTTGATATGAAAGTCCCATACAATGTGAATGTTCATTCTCTTTTTTATGACGAAATTTCTGATTGTGTAATTTTCTTAGTTTTATTGTATTTTATAGAAAAATTTCGGCAGGATATTCAAAGGAGAGAGTGATGTGGTAAACCAATAAGATATAGAATTCATGAAAGGGCTTTAATGATATAGGGGTTAATTCATTGGACAAAAGCAAATTCAACGCGAGGTTCAATGCCCCTGAATAAATTTGTTTATTCTAATCTCCAGACCAGTTAATGTTAAACTCAGGACTCAGGACGCTTTCGAGTAACGCACGAACGGCTTCATGAAAGGAAATTCTTTTACTCTAACCTATATATTATAATAACAAACTACAAACTAAAAAGTTCATAGGAGCTGATTGTACTATGGGTTTGAAGTGCAACGGGGAAATAAATAACGTACCTTCAGTTACCCAACAATAAATAATTTATTCCGAATACTGACATGACGTATATACAAGTCAAACACAATTATGACAACTCAAAATACATAGCTAACTACGACACTAAAAATTAATCCTGTACAGAGAAACCCTACAGCACGAACTATCAGGTATCTCATTTAGAGTGATAGAACTTTAAATTGAAATAAAACACATTTAAATTAAGATTGAAGCCAATTTTTTTTTATTTGAAAGATAATTTTATCGCATTTATGTTTTAAAAATAATTTCCGGCATATGTTCACCAATACTAGCTCTGAGAATATTGGAAAACTTTTTCGAATAAGTCAGGCCTTATTTCATCAATAACACGAGTTATGTTGACTACCAAAGCGTCTATTGTTTCTGGTTTATCAGCATAAACGAATGACTTAATATAACCCCGAAGAAAATAATCCAGTGGATTTACGTCGCTTTGATCTTGGAGGCCAATTAATTGGACCATTTCTCGAAATAATGTTATCGCCACATCTTTCTTTCAATAAATCAATTGTTACGGTAGCAGCATGACGTGTAGCACCACCTTGTCGAAACCAAAACACCTCTCGGTCGATACCATTCAAATTTTGAAACAAATAATCATTGATCATCGATCTGTAACGAGCACCATTCACTGTAACATTAGCTCCAGCATCGTTTTTAAAGAAATATGGACCGATGATGCCTCCAGCGTGTAAAGCACACTATACAGTGCATTTTGCAGGATGCAATAAAACCTGCAGAACTTCTTGAGCATTGTTTTCACTCCATATACGGTAATTTTGCTTCTTTACATAGCCGTTCAACCAGAAATGAGCTTCATCACTAAACACAATTTTACGATAAAAAAGTGGATCCTGTTCTAGGGCCCAATCAGAAAACAAACGACGCTTATTATGGTCAAGTGGCTCTAGTTCTTGAAGCAGTTGGATTTTGTATGGGTGTAGACCAAGATCTTTACGCAAAATTTTCCATGTGGGGGATGCACAGAGTCCAACTTGTTGTGAATGTCAACAAATATACCAATCTGGATCATCATTAACACTATGACTTACATCAGCGATATTTCCTTCTATAGGTACAGTTCTTTGTCTTGTTGTTGTTGTTGCATCGAGTAGAGAAAATGTCCGAAATCTATCGATAGTTCGACGAATAAGCTGCTCTGATGGACGATTATGTAAACCATAAATTTCACGAAATGCTTTATAAGTTTGGCGAATAGAACACTGATTTTGAAAATAATTTTCAACAATTTATAAACGTTGTTGCGGTGTGAGTTTTTCCATGATAATTTTTCAATGCTTACTGAACAGAAATGTCAAAACAACGTGGCTTCTACCTTCTGTCAAATCACAGTTATCCCTATCGAAAATTCTATCACTCAAAAAAAAACACCCGATATATATCACTACTATAATTCACATGACTATAGATCTACTACAGTTGAGATCCTGTAGTTTGTAGTACATCTATAGTCATGTGAATTTAAGTCGCGATATAGATCGCGCTGTAGGGTTTCTCTGTACCGGATAAATTCTTAGTGTCGTAGTTAGCTATGTATTTTGAGTTATCGTAATTGTGTTTGCTTTGTATGTACCTCATGTCAGTATTCGGCATAAATTATTTATTGTTGGGCAACTGAAGGTATGTAATTTATTCTCCCGTTGCACTTCACAACCCACAATTGGTAACCATGTGTGTCCGCATTGGAACGGTGCGTGTCTTGCCCTATTTGAACTCGGCGGGGACGGTCAGTCAGGAATCTTTAGACTGGTCGGGTCTTCTACATGATACGTCGGTCAAGCTGCAACAGAGCAAGGCTGGTTTCTGTACGAGTAGTGAAAAGGTGGTCGCTACAGTACAAAACATAAACATATTCATATTCGAATAAATCAATTAGAACTGATCTGTACCAAAAATCATTAATAAGGCGTATGAGCTATGATAATAGAAAGTTCTAGACATCGAGACAGTGTAACATACATATGTTAAACAATTCTATACTCAAACAAACTCGACAAGGTTTTTGATTACAGAGGCTACGTTTCAAACTGATTGGTTTTCGTCAGTGCAATGTATGCTAGTGACTCCCAATGTGTCAAGTATCTATATTCGCAATACACAGAGACTCTACGGTATTAATGATACACTAGCGCCATCTAAGGTATAAATCATACACTAGCGCCATCTATGCTAAGCGCAGTATGCAAACATACATACAAGACATACCTTTGCGAGTTAATTCAAGTAAAGAAATGTATTCTCGATATTTTCACGTTACTAACGCAGAAAAAACTTTTCTCATGCTCAAATCAGACAATAATTTGCCGTAGTGTTATTAATTAGCATATTCATATTCAAATAGATTAATTCGGCTGATCTGTACCAAAAATCATTTATAAGGAGTATGAGCTGTGGAAATAGAAAGTTCCATAAATCGAGACACGTGAATTCTACCATCATAGTTCCATTGGCGTGTGAGCGTAGCTCTTTCACCAAGTGACTACTCAGCAGTCTCCACCGTCTTCTCCCAGAGGCAGAAAGTTTGATAAGGATTACGCCATATCATACCTCTCCGAAGAGATGAACCCACTAGTTTCCAGTTTGGGCTTCGATTCGAAAACCTACAACCGTCTGACTGGTAATAGCGAAGCACTATCCAACCTCACTGTATTGTCAGTGCCCGAGTTATTTGGGATGCAACTCACACGCCGGAGGGGCTTCTTATCCATTCACCCGAACGTAGTCTGATGAAGTATGATAATTCCAAGATTGATGCCTCAATTGATCCTGGTACGAGCACCGTCAATCCGGTCTCTACGTCAGGACCCACGAACACATGTGAAGTCTTTCGTTTCATCCTGGCGGCAAGCACCAACAGACTAGCCCTTTCGTCGAGATCCACAAAGTCACACAATAGATCAAGGTTCAGGACGAGGCCAGTCGAACCATCAAGTCCCGTTAAACCCGGAGAAATTTCATGAGAATATCCTGAAAATGGAGGTCTGCGAACAGATAAACGAAATACCTTCCTAATCCAGCATGCAGGCTTTCAACCACTACCCCCTCGAGTCCAACACCAATCGGGTGGTACATGTACCACCTGTGGGCATCCACTCTCCCGAAGTAACGCAGTATGCTACATAACGCAGTCGGCTATTGGACAGAAAAATCTGTGATGCGACGGACTCCCTGTACAAAACGGGACAGTGTAACATACATATGTATAACAATTATTTACTCGAACAAACTCGACAAGGTTTTGTTGATCAAAGAAACAAATTGCAGACATACGCACGTTTCAGACTGATTGGATTTCATGCGCATGTCTGAAATTTGCCTCTGTGATCAACAAGTTTGTTTGAGTATTGAATTGTTATACAGATGTATCTTACACTGTCTCGATTTCTAGAACTTTCTATTACCATAGTTCATACTCCCTATTAATGGTAAATATATTCCTTCAGATGAGTTAATGAACCGAAAGTTTTAGAGAAAAACGCTGACGTCAGAATTTACACTTGTGCCTCGACAAGGGCCGAAGCTTTCGAAAATTGCTAAGTAGGAATTTTGGGCAAGTGAACGAACTAAAAATTTGGAAGAAGAAAACCGACTCATACCAGATACTGAAAGGGGCCAAAAGAGAGTTTGTCGGGGAGTCTTGACAAGCCGGAAAAACCAGTAAGATCGTCGAGAAAAGATCATGGTGCCAGGTTCGAATTGGTCTCAGAATTTAGCGTTATTATAATTATTTTTAGTGATATTAGGCATTTTTTTCAAGTCTAAGAATTGAATCAGAAGAATTTGCGAAATTTAACAGATACTGCTAAGTTTCAGGATCATGGAATTAAGAGTACCGGTAGTCGTTCTTTATCGTTATTGTTCTTGTGAAATAGCCCGTTTTTCGTAGAAAATCGCGAGTGCCTAGTTTTGGTTTGAATGTATGGTCTTGGAGTCAAGGAGTAAGAAGTATCTAAGAATTTTGTATATTATTCAGGTTGAAATTATCTATCTAACTGAAGTTGAGTCAAAAATTAAGGACTAGGTGGTGAGTTGATATATCTATTCGTAATTTTTATGTTTGAAGAATTTCGAAAGAATTAAAAATTATATAAATGATTCGTAGTGCTTAAGGGATTTGTATCGCCCACTACTTAATTATTCAGTGTGTCTTTATTGAGATTCTATTGAGTTTAGGATTGGTATAGATAAAACCCTAGTGTATTTTGGCACACTTCATGATTATACATCTAAAAATCAATAATTGAGTTTGTAGCGAACCCGCTCAGTATGTGGCGTGCCCGCTCCTCTCGAAGAATTCTACTCTGCTCTGCTACAGCTTCCGATTTAGAATATAAGGGGGCACGACTGCTAGCAAAGAATATCAAGTTTCATAACAATTTTCATTATCACAGAGAAAATTTATTAAAATGAAAGAACTTCCATTTTTGCTAGGGCCGTACCCTTTCCAGAACCGCTTGACTAGGATTGTTTCGCACCCCATTTGTAAATCTAGTATGTTTTCCATCTAACAAGCTCCCACAAAGAGGTGACTTGTTACAATATATTCGCTGCGGTAAAGGATCAATCCTACACTGTATTCCGATGCTGTGGGGGTCTGATAGTGCATATTAAAAAAAATTTGTGATGAACTCGACAATTTTTGAAATATTTGAATTATCCGCAATGTTTTTTTCAAGTAAAGCCTGATATAAGTTAAAAGTACTCTTAAACGCATTAGATAGGAATTTTGTTTTGGTTAGTGTATAATGTTTATGTCGAGAAACGAAAGGGACTATTGACGATCGTAGTTGAATTAATATTGATTTTGTTTTAAGCTCGGTTGAAATTATTCAATATTATTTTGCATGTATTTCCAGGAACAACATGTTTGAATTAGGAGCGACAATGAAAATACTTCGCCATCTTCTGGTAATTTTAGTATTATGTAACATCTCGTCAGATACGGTTCAAGATGAAAGAAAACTTCTACTCTAGTGTGACTTAAAAAATCTTAACTCATAATAAACCAAATACTCCAGGAAACATAACAGCACTTATTAATCTGCCTTGATTTTTATATATTTGATAGTAATGGAAGAAATTATTCGGAAGTTCTAAGAAGAAAGGAAAATATCGGTTGAAACAATTGCAACCCAAAGTTTCTCAGTTGTTCGAAATGTGTATTGTACAAATTCCAAAAATTCATATGTATTCTTCAAAAGATTACCTTGTGAAAAAATGAGAACATTCGTTCAACGATACATAGAAGCAGACATGTACTGTTGAATATTGACAGTTCATTAATACAGAAATTATATCAAACACTGCCTAGTCCTATCATTGAAGCACCTTTTGTGAATTCAAATGAAACCCTTTAAACATAAATGTCATACAGATTTATTCTGTTAACCTCCTACAAATTTTCATTTCAAAAAATTTTTGATTCAAAAACTTTTAGAATTAAATTAAATGAATATCTAAGAAGATACTATGCCACTTATAGACATAAAGAATTAAACACTTATCACACAGTATCAGAGGGAATAAAAGAACTCAAAGAAAAATTAATCATCAATTAAATCTACTTAATAAATAATAATTAATAAAGGGGACAAATTTTGTTTCGTTTCTGGTTTTATTGCATCAAATTCCTTTCAAAACTTCAAAACATAATCTCAAAAACTTCTTCGAAATATAACCGTTTTAATAAAAGAAACCATGATTGTATGAAGATGATAGATGTTTCGGGAGTATTCAAAAACTAAGAAACACAGATATGAAATAAACATTCGTATATATTTTTTATTTGATATGTTTTGTCAATTTTTTTACACAGAGAAAAAGGCACTATGTTTTATATACTGTGCAACCTGTCGAAACAGTAATTCACCTTTTATTGGCAGACTACAGCGTTTTGCATATGAAAGGGGATACCGCTGCAAATAATAAAATCAACAATCGGGAACACTTCACCTACGATAATTTTAATCATTCTGATTCACAGAAATGGCTTCATCGAAAATAAAATCCACAGGAATTTGTTGAAAATATATGACATAAAAGCATAAAACATATACAAACACAACAAGTGATTCCAACAAGTATATATGTATATATAAATATATAAGAATGTAATCAATTCTTATATTTATAATTGAAGAAATAGACGATCTGATGTCATGATTCTGGAAGAATTTATTTTCTTTAGTTTAAAATATACCAGAATAACATACACAAAATAAAATAATAACATAGAAATAAATAAAAAAAATAGCTTACTAACCTGAAATAAATCAAAAACAATGCTATTTCTTTGGGTTTCTCAATTCACATTTCTAACAGCTAACTAAATATGACATGTGACCGTTTTAGGTTAAAATCTTAGACATAGAACATAGATCAGAGAACATAGAAGTTACAAAGTTGTTTTCCCTAAAAATAACAATTTTATTTTCACATCCCCCCACACAAAGTATGCACCTCTAATTACATGTTTGCGTTTTCACATGGGAGCAACTCAGTTACATGAAAATAGTTATTGTCCTTTCTTTCATTTCCAATATCTATCTCATATCTACTGTTAGAAATTTTTTTCACTATTGGAAAAGGTTAGGATATTTCATCAAGTTTTTTTCTATTCAACTTTGATTTATTCTCAACGTAAACATAGTCTCCAATTTTAAAATCATAATGTTTCCTATTCTTGTCGAACAGTGTTTCATTGTATTCATGATAGCGTAAAGAATTTTTATATGCTATTTCCTTATCTTTTGGTAAATTTCTCTCTTCAATAAGTTCTTCTGGAGCAATGGGATCAGTTCTGCCACAAGGTAAATTTTTCAATACATTTATCGGCTATTTTCGTCAATGCCCTAGTTTTCTTTTCGATTTGTTTGCAGCTTATTCTGTTCACTAATGTCTGATTTAGTCGTTAATTCAGACCATTAGAAAAAGGATAATCTACTGTTGTGAAAATCAATTGTATATTCAAACTTCTTATATGTTGTCTGAATTTTTCCGAATTTATTCCTGAGTATTGATCTGTTACTAGTGTTTTTATTGGTCGTTTATCTTGAATTTCATTAATTAATTTGATGAAATCTTCGGTTGTTTGGTGTTTTGAAGTGCTCGCAAATGCATATCGAGTAAAATGATCCACTAGGAGATGAAGGTATCTTTTTGAAGAGCGGTTTCCAGCAAACCCTTCAATTGTGTCTAACGACATTATTTCAAATGGTTCCTTTGCTGGGCCCAATTGAGAAAGAAGACCATACTTTTGGCCTACTCTCGTTTTATTTTTACAACATATGTCACATGACCCACAAACTTCTTTTGTCAGTGAATCCATATTCTGAATGTAATAAAACTTCCTGATTTTATTATTCATCTTACTAGCACAAATATGGCCATAATGCTTGTGCCCTTTTCTGATTAACTCTTTTTCGAAATCATTGGATAAAATTGTTTTTTTTTGTTATTTTTGTGCAATTTGTAATGTTATCTCTTTCTGTACAATAGTTCTTCTCATATTATTTATCTTTGAGAGATTATTCTGTTGATCGTTTTTTATTTCATTCAATTCCACCAAATTAACTGTTCTTATACATTCGTCCATATTCTCCGATTCTTCCAGAACTGGGTTTCTAGAAAGGCAATCTGCTTCTACATTACCTTTTCCTGGTTCACATATAATCTCAAAATCGAACTGTGATAGAAAATTCATCATGTCACCCAGCTCTTCATCTGGTCTTGTACGAACTTCTTTCCCTTCTAATGGCTTATGGTCAGTAACAACAGTAAATTTATGTCCTATTAGTCAATATTTCCAAAATTTAATTGCCTCTTTAATTGCCAGACATTCTAAAAATATTGCTTTCTTGTTCTTTGGATATTTATTTAGTTTTTTAGAAAAATACGCTACAGGTTTCATTTCACCATTAATCTGTTTTTGTTAAAGAACAGCTCCTACTCCTTGAATACTCGCATCGGTATATATAGTAGTATAGGCACATGGGTCGAAAATTGCAAGAATTGCCTCATAACAAAGGATGTCCTTAACCTTATTAAAAGCTTCTTGACAAGCCAATGATCAATTGAATTTTACATCTTTTCTCAGTAAATTATGCAACGGTTCTAATAACCTAGCTGAATCTTTGATATATTTGTGCTAAAAATTAACTTTACCCAAAAATTGCCTTATCTTCTTCCGAGTATCTGGTGGAGAAAAATTCCTAATGGAAATCGAATTGTCATTTATAGGTCGTATTGTATTGTTTCCTACAATATGTCCCAATTATTTGACTTCTTCTTCTGCAAAATTACACTTGATAAATTTAAGTCTGAATCCTTCATTACATATTGATTTCAAGAGACTCTCCAAATTTTCCAGCTGTTGGTCAAATGTTGAAGAAAATATTAGAATATCATCTATATAATTTAGGCAGAATAAATTAAGGTTATATTTTCTGATAATGTTATTCAGTATAAGTTGAAATATGGCCAGGGATGTTTTTAGTCCAAAAGGTAAACATTTCCATTGCCAGTGACCATTCTGTGTTACAAAAGCAGTCTTATATCTATCTTTGATACGAAAAGGAATCGACCAAAAGGCAGAATTTACATCTTATGTAGTGAAGAATTTTGCATTTCGGGTCTTGACTAAGATTTCATCAATTAATGGGAAAGGTTGTGGTTCGGGAACAATTAATTTGAGTTCACAAAAATCTACACATAATCTGGTTTCAGACCCTTCATCTCTCTTATATGCTAAAGTGACTGGTGATGCAAAAGGTGAGTAGGACTCCTCAATCAGATTCGCAACAATCTTCTATTTGGAATTCTATCTCTTTTTGATCCTCCATCTGCATGGTTTTTTTGCTATAAATTTGTGTTCTAAAAGTTTTATATGTTCCTCATTATTTTGCACCTGATCAATATCAAACTTGTGTTTTGCAAAATATGGTCATATTTATTTATTAAAACTTAAATTTGATTTCTCTGATTCGTTTCCAAATGGTCTTATTTTGCTTCGAGAAGTTCTGTTGGTATCCCTTCATTGAAATTGATGGTGAAATCATTGTTATCATTATTATTATTATTATGGACACAATCGATCTTTCTCTCTTCATTCATATCTAATCTTTGATAAATATTCAAATCAAAATCTTGTTTTAATTGAAAATTGGAAATAGAATTTAGTCCGAGTAGAATATCATAATCGAAATTTTTCTCATTAACTACAAGAAGTACAACTTCTTTTTTGATGTTATTGATTCCCATTTTTGTAATTATTTTTCCTGAAAATTTTGCCCTGCCACTGACTGTTTTGAATGTGTTTCTATTATCTTGAATGCGTAGACATAACTTTTCTGCTACTTTGGAATTCAGAAGACTAACATTTGAGCCCGAATCATAAATTCCACATAATTCATTATTATTTATAAACACCTTCAATTTTATTAATGGCAGCAGTCTTAGTTTTTTCGGTTTGAAATGGTTTAATTTAATTCATCCTGTACCCCAACATTGTTTACAGTTTTTATGTTACCGGGTACTTTCTTTTGTTCAAAATTATTGGATTTATTCCTTAGCCGACATAAAGTCTCCGGATGAAATCTACCTGAAAAACCATCCTTCTCACAAATTGAGCATGGTTCCTTCTTAACTGGTTTTCTATTTCTTTGTGAATAGGAAGGAATTTGTTCGGCAGATTTATTTCTATGTTTTTCTTTATTACGATCGTTGTCATATTTTCGTGAACTTTCTAGCTTTCGCAACTCACCCAATAATTTCTCGAAAGTTGCTACATTTGATCGATCTATTCTATCTTGTAAAATATTTGGCAAACTTGTCACAATTAAATCAATCAATATGTCAGTTGGAAAATTATTTCGGAGATTTAACGACAAATTTTTTTTCCTGCAAGCGTAGTCAACTAAACTTCCTCCTATGTACCTAAATGAATAGGCCTCTCTATATTTATGCCAACTCGTTTCACAAAACTCTCTGAGCAGTTATCTTTCCATATTTGAAAACTTTTGTCTGAACCGAATGTAATTAATTTAGAATCAAACCGTTCTTTCGCTATTCCATCCAGAAACAACCGTAAAATCAAAATTTTGTCTCTATCTCCTTGTACTTCACAACGCGTGCATTCCGTCTAGAATTGTTTTAACCATAAATTCACTCTTTCCGTCGAAATTATTCAGCACAAAATCCTCCTTTATCCCCTTGAAATCCTTTTTATTCTCCTTGCTTTTTCTTGAAAGTTCTACCGTATCCTGTGGTTTTCGTGATTCTTATCCAAATACTGTTCCCACGTATACGGGTGAATAAATCAGTTGTGAATATTCATTCTTAAACATCACATCTTCTTCGGCATCAAAATATATTTCTTTCAATTCCGGAGTTAATGAAATGACACACGTACGAAATGAACATCTTACTTTAATCGATTTCAAGATATTCTTCACCTTCGGTAGAGCCAAAAGTTCATGATGGTCAGATATATCCTGTTTGTCCTCTGGTATTTCATAATATGTATTTTCCATTCCCGTATTTTGGATCCATTTGAATTTGTATGTATTTTTCTTCTTATCAGTATTGGATGCTTCCAAAGCGATGCAAATCTTCATGGGTATAGTCATTATAGCTTACGTTTTTGATTTATAAGAATGTAATCAATCTTATTTTTATAATTGAAAAAATGGCCGATTTGATGTTATGATTCTTGAAGAATTTATTTTCTTTAGTTTAAAATATACCAGAATAACATACACAAAATAAAATAATAACATACAAAGAAATAAAAAAAAAATAGCTTACTAACCTGGAATAAATCAAAAACAATGCTATTTCTTCAGGTTTCTCAATTAACATTTCTAACAGCTAACTAAATATGACATGTGACCGTTTTAGGTTAAAATCTTACATAAAACGTAGATCATAAAACATAGAAGTTACAAAGTTGTTTTCCCTAAAAATAAAAGTTTTATTTTTACAAATATATACTTGTGGAATCCCTTGTTGTGTTTGTATATTAAACGATTCAAATTGAAAATCGTCTCAACAATAAAGTGAAAAATATATGAATGTATCCTTTATATTCCCACGTTTAAAAAAAAAACCAAGAATACTTCAATAAGAAACGTGTAAAATGCCATGTATATTCAAAAAATATATTTTAAATTTATAGCTTCATTCGGTGACTTCTAAATATTCAATTCAAAGTTGCGAGTTCCATCAATTATTTTATATATTTAACGATTGAATTGAAAATCTCCTCAATAATATAGTGAAAAATATATATAATTCCAAAATAACTGAAAATTGAACTATTGCACCTTGACATTTTATTCTACAAAATATTCACCGGAACAATCATTGCATTTCATGATTTTTTCTCTTTTCTTACTCCTCTGAACCGTACTGTCACGTTCTTGACGTTCATTATGCTCCATGTAAGCATTCAAGACCCAATCTACACAGAACTTCAAAAGATCTTCCATTTTTTCAGAGTTATACCGAAATGCAAGGAGCAAACAATCGCAAACATATTGCACCAGAGCAAGCTTCCTTTGAACATTATCCAAATCCTTGAAATATCTCAATATGTATCTACTTATCCCATCAACATCTTCGTTATCCATCTTGTGTTGAAGTTCTTCCACTTTTTTCTGAACATAAGAAAGCACCATCTTCACAAGTCCGATATAACGACGACCACCCGGGAATATCTCATTCAAAAGTTCCATCAGTCTGAAGTGATGATTGTCTATTTCCAAATAATTTATAATTTGGCTCATCAGCTCACAAAGTTTATCTCTTAATGTTAATGGTCCAATGATTATTTTCAAATATGTAAAAGCATTCTCAATGGTCATCAAATTTCCAACATTGATATTAAAATGATTCTCAGTACTAACAGTAGATGGTTCGTTAAAACTTTTGGGAAGATTCGAAAAAAAAGTATATGCGTCCTTATGAGACATCGAACTTATTTCGGTTAAATCAAGGACTACACCATTGAAATTAATCTGACCGCCTTTAGCAGAAAATTTTATTCCCAGTTCATTGAACTTTTTGTTGTTCTTAGATAGAATCTTGAAAACATCACCTTTGTTTTTTAATCTTGATATAGCGGTGATTATGTCTGCTCTTCCACGTTCTAAGTTTCCATCATTTAACCGAATCGTTTCAAGTTCTAGTTTTCGGTACATCTTTCTGAAATGAAAAATTATATTAAGAATTGTTGTAAACAATATCATAGATATTTTAAATTTCACACAAGATATCAGATTAGAGCAAGTATAGCAGAATATAATACCACTAAGGACAGATATTCACTTATAATTAATCAACAAACACCCATTCTCAGATCTGAACTAATCCTGCTCGCAACCCAACGAATCTGCACAGAGGAAAATGAAAGACAACAGTGGATCGATGTCACTGTTTTCGGCTCATCAGCACGGTACCGTTTGCAACCTCTCACTTTGACAGATTCGTTCTGTGTGTGAGGATTCAAGTTCGTGGCAAAAAATTCAAAAGTTCACAAATTTTTGTCACCGCAATTTCGAAGAATTACTGCATCATCGGACAATTGAAAAAATCACAAGAAGTACATTGTATTTAAGAAAATTCGGGTAAAAAGGTCGAAAACCAGAATATCAGTGCTATAAAATGTCAGCACAATAGAGAAAAGTGGTCAACAGGTGGTCAACCAGTAAGGTCGTGTAGAAAATGTAAAAACTGTCCAAGTAAATTCCTTCTTAAAAAAAACAGTAATCACCAATCGACTCCAAGTTTGAAAACTTTGTTTTGATCGAGTTGATTATCTGGAAATAGTTAAATTTTTTGATTAATTGTTGATATAGATCAGCCGAATTAATTTATCTGAAACATTACATGTAAAAAATTAGCATTGTCTCTTGTAGAAAAAGGGTGACCATTTTCTTTGCAAAGTTTCATTGTTTCTGGTGATTTTTTGTTCGCTGAAACTTAAATATAAAATAAAATAGAAAGGCCTTTTACTTGATAGAAGAAATATAACAAAATTGAATATTAAAACAAATTGAAATATAATATAAATATTTTAAAAAATTTTTTAAACAATTTTAAAAAATTAGCCTTCTACATATTTAATTCCAAAAGATTATATTCAATGATTATAACTTCTGAAAATAAATTAAAATAATGTCGTATAAGTACCACTTATATCATGACATAAAATAAACATTCATTATAAGACATCCAAATGGTATAACAAAATCCAATAAATAAAAATCATTAACTAAAATCCTATAAATTAAACATTTTGAATAGACAAAATTTTGTTTCTGCTTATCAATCCCATGAAAACCAATATCTTTCAAGGATATCCAACATAATCTTAAGAATTTTATCACAAAACTATCTTACTTAGACTATTCAATATTATTGGATATCTAACCAAGGTACTTTATATAAAAACTCAAGATATGCAAAACATTACTGAAAAACAAGTTTTAAAATCGACTTTGCTCATCAGTATTCAAATATTCATATTCAATAAATATAACATCAATTAATAACATATATTCAAACTCACCCTTCATTCTCCAGAAAAAGTTCTACTTAAATGAGAACCTTAAATAGGTATTCACTACACACAGAAATATCTCTGTGGTTTAACCTGATCTAGAAGATTGAAAGATAAATTTAACGGCCTCTGCTATAGCACAAGGACTATCTGTATGAATGTTTGAGGAAACAAAACAGTAATGTTTTGCATATCTTGAGTTTTTATATAAAATACCTTGGTTAGATATCCAATAATATTGAATAGTCTAAGTAAGATAGTTTTGTGATAAAATTCTTAAGATTATGTTGGATATTCTTGAAAGATATTGGTTTTCATGGGATTGATAAGCAGAAACAAAATTTTGTCTATTCAAAATGTTTAATTTATAGGATTTTAGTTAATGATTTTTATTTATTGGATTTTGTTATACCATTTGGATGTCTTATAATGAATGTTTATTTTATGTCATGATATAAGTGGTACTTATACGACATTATTTTAATTTATTTTCAGAAGTTATAATCATTGAATAAAATCTTTTGGAATTAAATATGTAGAAGGCTAATTTTTTAAAATTGTTTAAAAATTTTTTAAAATATTTATATTATTTTATACACCTTCTATCAAGAATGACCTCTATTTACGTTATTTTATTCATAATATATAATTATTTGGTTTCCTCAAACATTCATACAGATAGTCCTTGTGCTATAGCAGAGGCCGTTAAATTTGTCTTTCAATCTTCTAGATCAGGTTAAACCACAGAGATATTTCTGTGTGTAGTGAATACCTATTTAAGGTTCTCATTTAAGTAGAACTTTTTCTGGAGAATGAAGGGTGAGTTTGAATATATGTTATTAATTGATGTTATATTTATTGAATATGAATATTTGAATACTGATGAGCAAAGTCGATTTTAAAACTTGTTTTTCAGTAATGTTTTGCATATCTTGAGTTTTTATATAAAGTACCTTGGTTAGATATCCAATAATATTGAATAGTCTAAGTAAGATAGTTTTGTGATAAAATTCTTAAGATTATGTTGGATATCCTTGAAAGATATTGGTTTTCATGGGATTGATAAGCAGAAACAAAATTTTGTCTATTCAAAATGTTTAATTTATAGGATTTTAGTTAATGATTTTTATTTATTGGATTTTGTTATACCATTTGGATGTCTTATAATGAATGTTTATTTTATGTCATGATATAAGTGGTACTTATACGACATTATTTTAATTTATTTTCAGAAGTTATAATCATTCAATATAATCTTTTGGAATTAAATATGTAGAAGGCTAATTTTTTAAAATTGTTTAAAAATTTTTTAAAATATTTATATTATTTTATATACCTTCTATCAAGAATGACCTCTATTTACGTTAAATTGAAATATGTTTATCTTCTACAATTTTAATTTAAAAAAAAATTTTTTTTGAAATTAAAATTGTAGAAGATAAACATATTTCAATTTGTTTTAATATTCAATTTCGCTGAAACTTGTTCTAAATGAACGTCCATTTTGTCCTATATATTTGCTATTTCATGTTGAACATGTTGAGCGTTGAACTCCTGATTTATGGTTGATATTTGAGGTTGCGTCCTTTCCTTTCAGTAGTGAAGATGATACTTTGTTTTCTAATTTAAAGGCGATTTTATTATTATTATTATCCTGATACTCCTAGATCTTCTGTGAAGATTCCTCATAAGCTTTTTCAGCTTAGTTAAGACTTCAATTGTGTTCTGGGTAGGCTTTGTTGCTGCGATCTTGCGCCACTTTAGGTCACAGCACTGTATATTTCTGACCCAACAGTGATATGGTTGCCGAGACCCGTCCAACTAGAAAATTTCTTTTCCACCTGAACAGGATTCGAACCCGGACCTTCCGGTTACGAGACCAATGCTCTACAACTGAGCTGTCCGCACTCATATCAATATTCAATTTCGAACAACCATCAACCACTTATGGTACCAAATATTCAGAAAACCCATATCCACCGTTACATCCTAAGGGGTCCATAGGAATTCATATATCGGTGAATGTTGGAATAGGAATAGGATTTGTTATTCATTCTAAACGGCCGTATCGTCTAGAGATTGCCAGGATATAGTTTTTGTTAATACATTTGTATCAATGCATTTCAAGTCGGGATGTAGCAAGGTTTTTTCCGAGACGTTGAAAAATATTTTATATTGATTATATATAAGGATATCAATTTGATAGTTTTTGTATATAGTTTCAATATATAATGTAGAAGTTAGAATATATAATTCTGAATTTAAAGTCATTTAAATTTTACTTCTACCAAGTATCGACTCACATTAAAATTGGTTTATTAAAATAAGATCTATTTAGTACTTTTTTTTGTGTGTCGACATTTTAAAGCACTTCTTTTCTTTTTATGGTGCTTCTAGAGCAAGAGCCCGTGAACCCCAGACCTTCGTTATTTTATAAAAACTGAAAACTTGTCTGCGCATGCTCCCAACACAGGTAAGAACGATGGACCATTATGAAGTTTGGGTTACCCTGGCTTTGGCAGGTAAACGGTACTGAAGGTGTGTAAAATACTTATCTAAATTCATCAAATAATAAAATGTGATTTTTTGGTATTACCTTCAGAATATTATTAAAAATCACGTCATTAATTCCAAGACACTTAACATCTTGGCAACCCCTTGCCAGATACCCTTAATGTTCATTAAATTATAATTCCACTTACGTTATAGTATACAAGCTGATTTTTATATATAATACTTGGGTAATAATTAGATAATGTTTCCTCATTAGCCAGACATTTTTGATAGTTCCAACCCTTTGCCAGACAAGCATGTAGGGTAGCTGCAGGTGCGAGCGCGAGACAGTATACTACTCTGTCAAGAAAGTACCGGGAATTTTCAATTAAAACAACATTTTTACATTTAATCGTCAAAATTTATTGGGTCGCCTTCAAAATAGGCTCCATTTGCTCCAATACATCTATGCCAACGGCACTTCCAATTATCGAAACATTTTTTATAGGCACTTTCCGGGATGGACTTTAGCTCTCGCGCCGAATTTTGTTTTATGGCTTCAATCGACTCAAAACGGGTGCCACGAAGGGGCAATTTTAGTTTTGGGAAGAGGAAAAAGTCGCAGGGAGCCAAATCCGGCGAATACGGTGGTTGCTGAAGCACGTTTGTTGAGTTTTTGGCGAGAAAGTCAGTCAAAATCGTAGCTCGGTGAGAAGGCGCGTTATCGTCATGCAAAATTCATGAGTTGTTCGCCCACAAATTTGGCCGCTTCTTACGGATACGCTCACGCAAACGTTTCATAACGCCTAGGTAATACTCCTTCTTTACCGTCTGATCCTCTGGAACGAATTCGTAGTGCACCACGCCACGGATATCGAAGAAAACAATGAGCATCACCTTCATTTTCGAGCGGCTTTGGCGTGGTTTTTTCGGTTTCGGCTCATTTTTTGCCACCCATTCCGATGATTGCTGGCTTGTTTGCATATCGTACTCGTAGACCCAGGTCTCATCACCAGTTATAATGCGTTCCATGAATGTGGAATCGGAATTACAGCGATCCAGCATGTCTGAAGCAACCTGTTCGCGATGACGTTTTTGAAGAAAATTCAGGTCTTTCGGTACGAGTCGTGCGGCCACCTTTCTCATGCCCAAAATATCAATCAAAATCGTACGTGCGGACTCGTGGGATATCTTAAGATCATGTGCTATCTCTCTCAAGCTGGTACGACGGTTTTCCAGCACCCTTTCCCTAATTTTATCGACGTTATCTTCGATCGAAGCCGTCGATGGGCGTCCGTCCTTGAAGGCTCTGTACCACTGATATGCACGAGTTTTCGATAGAGCATTATCACCAAAGGCCTTTTGCAACATTTTCAATGCATCGGCACACGAAAATTCATTTGCAACACAAAATTTTAAACAAATTCTTCGCTCAACGTAATCACCCATAGTAAAAATCGGCACGCACTCTGACATCGACTGACTTAATCAGCTGTTGCAAACACACTAGTTGACAGATCCCGCTCAAGCTTGGCATAGTAATTAAGGACAGTGGTACCAACCTAGGAAAAAAATTTTTCACCTGCCTCATTGCCCTGCCAGATTTAAATCGATAATTCCTGGTACATTCTTGACAGAATGTATATTAGTGGGTGCGAGTGAGACGGTATGATTATAATGACTTAGGCAAATAAATTTTTTGGTACAGATTTATATAATTAATAATTTATGTGGATCTCAAGTAGTATTCTCTGCATAAATTCTCTACAATGAATCAGTATTTAATTCATGTATATGAATCAATAAATGACAGCGGCCATTATTTATAATAACTTCTTCTATGATGCTACAAATTTCATTGAAAGTTTCTTGGTGGTGCTCTCCATGATGATGCCAATCACTATTAACAGATATTTTCGCAGATGAAAATATTTTATTATTAAACTGAATACATTCAGTGTGATAGTATATTTTCGGACTTGCGATACTGTCTAATCTACTTAACAACTCATTGTACTCTTTTTGATCTTCAATGCTAGAAATTATACGCGACTGAAATTGGTTTTATCACGTTCATGGAGTGGAAACATTTTTGATCTCACCTTATGCCAACACTGATATCACTTTGAATCGAAATATCCACTTCTGTGGTTGCATATCATTTTCACTCACTTCTTCAAGTCCACGAACGTCCACCAGCCTGGGAAGGTTGAGGTTCGGTTGATTGAAAAGCTGAAGGTGGGTGTGATACAATTAACTCGGGCAAATGCAATGAACCTGGTGTTGAATCATCTGTTAATGTATTTACGTCTTTTGATGTTTCTTTTTCTTGCTCTGTTTCAACAGTCTTTTGAGAATTTTTAGATTCTGAGCTGAAATATTTTTTCATCAGTCCTGTGAATGATTTGTAACACTCCCTGTGATAACCACTCTCTGCATATTCACGTGGAAGAATGATTTTATTATATTCAAGGTTATGTTTTTTTCGCAATTTAAAAATTAGTTAAAATTTTTTCAATCCTCGTCAGAAAATAATATTATTTTGCCACTACTTTTGTTACAAATAACACAAATTAATTTATCACCCATGACTGGTTTTTTAATACAAAATCACGTTCATTGAAACAATCACAAACAAATTGTAAATATATGATGGACGTATCACTAAGTTTGCAATAATAATATTGAATATACTTTATAGTCTGTACAGATTCGAAATATTATATGTTGTTAATCATTACTGAATATTAAATTAATAATACCTGAAGATAGCATATAAGATTATTTTAGCTGGTAAACATGTAGTAAGTACTTAACAATACATGCGCAGTAGAAATAACAACTGCGCAGTGAGAGATCGCGGCAGACCTAACTCGCCATCTTTATCGCACTCACCCATATATACTGTCTCGCGCTCGCTTTACATGCTACTCTACATGCTTGTCTGGCAAAGGGTTGGAACTATCAAAAATGTCTGGCTAATGAGGAAACATTATCTTATTATTACCCAAGTATTATATATGAAAATCAGCTTTTATACTATAACGTAAGTAGAATTATAACTTAATGAACATTAAGGGTGTCTGGCAAGAGGTGTTGCCACGATGTTAAGTGTCTGGCAATTACTGACGCGATTTTTAATAATATTTTAAAGGTAATACCAAAAAATCACATTTTATTATTTGATGAATTTAGATCAGTATTTTACACACCTTTAGTACCGTTTACTTGCCAAAACCAGGGTAACCCAAACTTCATAATGGCTCATCGTTCTTACCTGTGTTGGGAGCATGCGCAGACAAGTTTTCAGCTTTTATAAAATAACGAAGGTCTGGGGTTCACGGGCTCTTAGACTATTCGCACCTAGATGTTCTTGAAATAACATGTATTTTTTCTTATGTTCATGTCTAATGCGGAAGTAATTCTTGGAATCAGCAGTCACAAAAGCGTGTGAACCTTTGAATTTTCATCACTAAAATATAGCAATTTTCAAGAATTTATTTAAATTATGATCAAGTACCAAGCAGTAACGGCCAACACGTAATATCTAAATGGCAGTCGCACAATTTTTGACCCAAAATGGAGAATTTGTGACAGTCATACTTGAATTTACAACTTGTTAGGAAGCGCGTTCCTTTTGATAAGCACCCTATACGCGTCAATTATTTTCTTTCTGAAAGACGTCAAACTCCAATTGAGTTAATCGGTGTTCTCATAGAGCATCACTTTCCGGTGAATAACGTGTTGATTACCGTAGCTACGTAGCGGTCCAGGAAACCTACCACACGTCGTTACTGATGGCGGATGTGGTTATTCCTGTTCGACTGTTGCTAGTGCCTTTTTAGGCACCAAGAGGACCTGAAAACCCCGTGGTGGACTCTATAATCGCCGGTCAGGGGAGGATTTTGGACGCTCAGGGCAAAATGACGTTGATCGACTACGAGGTAAGGGTCAAGCCTCTGAAGCGTCGCTATTGATCTCACAGAAGACGACACCCGTGAAGTCGCCGACGTTCTCCCACGAGACCCACTGCCAGAGAAATCACCATCTTCCTCCTTTGTGTTCTTGGTACATTAGGAAATGTTTTACGGTACGACAACGTTACGACGTGTAGTATCATCCTTCATTTTTGATATTCCCCCGCCATGTTGCAGTAGATGGAGGTCGTCCGCTGTAGAATACGCTAATGTTATGAGGTGTAGTATCCTTCACTTTTAATATTCGCCCGTGATGATGCGGTAGATGGAGATCGTATGTTGTACGGTAGGACAACGTTACAGGGTGTAGTATCCATCACTTTTAATATTTCCCCGCGATGGTGTAGTAGATGAAGATCGTCCGTAGAATGATACGTTAGAGTCTTGTCGTAATTATAGAAGAATCTCTCTGATAAACATAGCATACAAAATAATGTCCATCATATTCATGAGAAGATTACTTCCATTAATGGATGAGATCGTTAGAGAATATCAGTGTGGTTTTAGGCCTGGCAGGTCAACAGTTGATTAGATATTTACAATTTTTATTTTTTTATTTATATAACCCCGATACTCCTAGATCTTCTGTGAAGATCTCTCAGAAGCTTCTTCAGATTGTGCGAATTAAGAGTTCAGTTGTGTTCTGGGTAGGCTTTGTTACTGCAATCTTACGCAACTTTAGGTCTCAGCACTTGTCACGCTTTAATTTCGCCATTGAAATCCAAGCATTTTGAAATATTGATTAACAGATCCATCTGTGGTACAGTTTGTCATTCCAGGCTTCCCTCCTTACGCTAGAATCGCTAATTTGCGCAGAATTAAGACGTAATTATGTTTTTTTCAAGAGAGAACGTCCATTTTGAACATTTTTGGTTGAATATTATTGATGAATTGATATGTTAGTGGAGTTGAATGAATTGAAGTTGATTTCTGGACTTTCTTTCGAAAATTATATAATCAATTGATTTTGGATTACTCGGAGGATTGAAATAAAATAATAAGGAACGGTTTTTTACTTGATACAAGGATTATTACAAAATTTGAATATCAAAACAGATTTAATCTGTTAGTCTTCTACAATTTTAATTTCAAAAAATTCAGTTAAGAAACTTTAAGAATTAAATTAATGTCTTTATAAGCACTGCTCATATTTAATAGACGTATAAAATCGAAATTCATCATACAATATCAAATGGAATCAAGAAAAACCAACGAATATAAATTGTCAATTAAAATTAATAAATAAATAAACAAACATTTTTTGTTTCGTTCCAGGCACGCGTACTGAACTCTTCAGACAAACGTACGAAGCCCTTTTTGTTACAAAATGTATTGTTTTCTGATCCTACGTTTATGAAGAATAACTCTTTCTCAAAAATATAAAACATAATTGTAAGAACTTCTCAAAAACTAATTTATTTCAAATATTCAATATATTTGAATAAATTACTTCAAAAAATCTCAAAACATGTAGCACATCCTCAAAAAATAATTAAAATTCAGATAAGACCAGTTCAATTTTACATATAAAAAATTATAAAATCAATTAACAATAAATAGACTTACTGAATGCAATCTTCAGAAATATGTGATTTTTAGGCGCAATTCACTGATTTAATCTGTTAGTCTTCTACAATTTTAATTTCAAAAAATTCAGTTTAGAAACTTTAAGAATTAAATTAATGTCTTTATAAGCACTTCTCATATTTAATATACGTATAAAATCGAAATTCATCATACAATATCAAATGGAATTGAGAATGAAGATTTCATTCGTTAAGTCTATTTATTGTTAATTGATTTTATTATATTTTATATATAAAGCTTAACTGGTCTTATCTGAATTTTAATTATTTTTTGAGGATGTGCTACATGTTTTGAGATTTTTTGAAGTACTTTATTTAAATATATTGAATATTTCGAATAAATTAGTTTTTGAGAAGTTCTTAAAATTATGTTTTATATTTTTGAGAAAGTGTTATTTTTCATAAATATAGGATCATAAAACAATATATTTTGTAACCAACAGGGCTTCGTACGTTTGTCTAAAGAGTTCAGTACGCATGCCTGGAACGAAACAAACAATGTTTGTTTATTTATTTATTAATTTTGATAAATTATATTCGTTGGTTTTTCTTAATTCCATTTGATATTGTATGATGAATTTCGATTTTATACGTCTATTAAATATGAGCAGTGCTTATAAAGACATTAATTTAATTCTTAAAGTTTCTTAACTGAATATTTTTAAATTAAAATTGTAGAAGACTAACAGATTGAATCTGTTTTGATATTCAAAAAAACTCGGAGGATTGTTTAAACCTGGAGAAAATTATTGGTGCCGTAGATTTTTATTTTGGTGTTATACAGGGCCAATAAAGAGGATATTTTCGGATTAACCACGGGGCCATCTTCTTTTTCTTTCGTGATATTTCCATTGAAGGTCAGTATATTTTTGACCATAAAATGCTACATACATTCAACAGCATTCTGATAATTGATTGCATTCAAAAATTGGAAACTGATGCCCGGTTGACGACGTACGTTGAATAAAAGGATTTACAATTTCAAGATACAGCTTTGACCACGTCAGTGAATAGCAATGATCCGAAACTCCCATTCATGAGTACACCAGCGTTTTGGATTTATATAATTCAGGCTATATTCAAGGTTTCATCACTTTTTAAATCAAGGTCAGTGTGTTTTCCATTTCAAACCAGTATACGGAAAAATAAACAACAGCTGTTGGATCTCGATTTGTGTACAAATCTATGTGAACACATATCTGGGATCTCATTTTTTTATTATCTTCTTATTGTATATTTGTAATGGATCATCCTATTTAAAGCAATTAAATACCATCTTTTTTTATCCACATTGATAGCAATACTGAACGTATTCTCAAAAGCACACATTAATTCATATATCCCTTTAATGAACATACAGTTTGTAATATTTCAATGAATCATTTGAGTAGTTATATTTCCTTCTTTAAATTGCAAATCTCCCACACCCTGAGTTAATTATATCACCTCGACATCCTGCTTAAAGAAGGTGGTGCCCATTTATAACGAGATAGCGGGTGTTACTGTAAATCTGAAACTGTAATTGACCACTGTCAATTTTCGACCCAACAGTTGAATGGTAGCCGAAAGCCATTCAAATAGAAAATCTTTTTACCACCTGAACAGGATTTGAACACGCGATCTTTCGGTTACGAGCTCAATGTTCTTACCACTGAACAATAAGATGATTACTTGAAAAGCACTGGAAGGTGTACATCAGAAATGTGTTTCTACAGGCCTATGCATCAGTAAATGGAAGCGCATTATGGAAACCTATGACAGAGATGAGTATTCCTAAGTTAGTAAGACTTGCTCCTTTGCACACGTGAGAATAGGTGGTAAAAAATCAGAGGCCTTCAGAATTCTGTCTCTGGACTTCGACAGGGAGATCCACTCTCTCCGCTGTTAGTCAAACCTCGGTTTGGAGTATGCAATGAGGAAAGTAATCCCTGACCTACAAAGAGATATCTCCTGTCAGGGCCCGAAGATGATCCTAACGTATGCTGATGGTGTTGACACAATGTCCCAATCAAATTGAGATTTGAAGGACATTTTCTCACGGTTCGAACAAGCTGCATCAACAATGGTCCTCAAGATAAACGCGGATAAAACCATATATGGTGCTATGAAAAAATAAAAGACATCGTACGAGACAGAATGCCTCCATTAACAATTACAGTTTTGGGGTTGTAGAGGAGTTTAAATAATTTTTTAAATTGTTTCCGAAATCCTTTGCTATTTATATTACAGTAAGTACAATAAATTTTTATTGAGCACTAAAAATCTAAAAACGGTCTCTCCAAATTCCAGCTTATCTGAATATATTTAACAGAGGTGAGTTATTTAAATCTATTTGTTCGTTAAGTAATATTCCAATATTATGTTTATTTATCTCTAGGGATTTTAACAGATTTAAGGCATAACTTTTGCTTTCTATATGTAGAATTTCAAAGTTATGGTTGAAAGTATGTCCTGTTTCTAACAAATGGTTGGAATATGTAGAATTGCTTTTATTATTGAGGAAACTCTTCAAATGTTCACACATTCTATGACGGAAAGTTCTTCCAGTCTGACCTATGTAAACTTTAGGGCAATCACCGCAGGTTAACTTATAAACCCCAGATTCATCATCTTTATGTGTGCAGTCTTCATTACTTTTAATAAATTTACTCAAGTTTGAATTAGTTTTAAATGAAGTTCTCAAATTATATTTATTTTTGAGGTCTGTAGCAATTTTCTCAGAAATACCTTTAGTGTATTTTAAGGAAATGTATTTAAAATTTTTTTCTTTTATATTAGGAAACACCATATTTAAAGCTATTTTATTATTTTTATTCATCAATAATTTGTCTATCAACTTTGGATCATAGTCATTATTAATAGCTATTTGTTTAATTATGTTAAGTTCTGAAATATAACTTTGTCGATTCATGGGAATATTAACTAATCTATGGATCATACAATTAAATGGTGATAATTTTTGATTTAGAGGATGATTTGATTTATTGTGTATAATAGCATCCATATAGGTTAGGTTAGGTTAGGTTAGGTTAGGTTAGGTTATTGTGTATAATAGCATCCATATAGGTTGGTTTATGAAATATTGAAAAATCATGTGAATTATTTATTCGAGTAACAGTTAAATCAAGAAAATTAATAGAATTATTAAGTTCGGTTTCCATAGTGAATTTCATTGAAGGATGTATTTCATTGATGAATAAAAAGAATTTTTTCAACAGTCTGTCTGTACCTGTGAAGCAACAGAAAATATCGTTTACATATCTATACCAATATAAAAAGTATTTCTTAAGGGGATTTTGTTGAATTTTAGTTTCAATATTGTCCATGAATATTTCTGCTAATAAAGATCTTACGCATTATTTACGGTCCTTGTCAAGATCTGCATACTCAGAGTGGAGACGAAGATACAACCCTGAACTGGAAGAACTCTACGGGAAATAGAATATCGTGAGATATATTAAGGCAGAGAGATTGAGACGGGCAGGACATGTTGTGAGACGTGGAGATCAGCGCCTCATTAAAGTAATAGATTGAGATAGACTAGAGGGCAGAGGATCGGTAGGCCGACCTAGAAGAAGATGAAAGGATGCTGTCACTGACGATCTTAGTACAAGTAAACTGACTGTACGCCAGTGGGAGATTGTAGCGCAAGACCGAGAGAGTTGAAGACTGTAGTAGGCGCAGCTACTATTAAGTGTCATTTTCCTGTCATTAGGTATTCATAGTGAGGTGTGAATTGAGTGATACATTGTTTGGAGGCATTTATGGATGAATCTATGAAGTTTTACCCAGAATTAGAATCTGAAATATATTAGATATCGAATTATTTCGGCCATTACTATTTAGTATTTAATCATAATTTAAACAGAAGTTATTATATACTACTCTGTCAAGAAAGTACCGGGCCTTCAAGCCTGTCAAGAAAGTACCGGGTAGTCGCCTTCAAAATAGGCTCCATTTGCTCCAATACATCTATGCCAACGGCACTTCCAATTATCGAAACATTTTTTATAGGCGCTTTCCGGGATGGACTTTAGCTCTCGCGCCGAATTTTGTTTTATGGCTTCAATCGACTCAAAACGGGTGCCACGAAGGGGCAATTTTAGTTTTGGGAAGAGGAAAAAGTCGCAGGGAGCCAAATCCGGCGAATACGGTGGTTGCTGAAGCACGTTTGTTGAGTTTTTGGCGAGAAAGTCAGTCACAATCGTAGCTCGGTGAGAAGGCGCGTTATCGTCATGCAAAATCCATGAGTTGTTCGCCCACAAATTTGGCCGCTTGTTACGGATACGCTCACGCAAACGTTTCATAACGCCTAGGTAATACTCCTTGTTTACCGTCTGACCCTCTGGAACGAATTCGTAGTGCACCACGCCACGGATATCGAAGAAAACAATGAGCATCACCTTCATTTTCGAGCGGCTTTGGCGTGGTTTTTTTCGGTTTCGGCTCATTTTTTGCCACCCATTCCGATGATTGCTGGCTTGTTTGCATATCGTACTCATAGACCCAGGTCTCATCACCAGTTATAATGCGTTCCATGAATGTGGAATCGGAATTACAGCGATCCAGCATGTCTGAAGCAACCTGTTCGCGATGACGTTTTTGAAGAAAATTCAGGTCTTTCGGTACGAGTCGTGCAGCCACCTTTCTCATGCCCAAAATATCAATCAAAATCGTATGTGCGGACTCGTGGGATATCTTAAGATCATGTGCTATCTCTCCCAAGCTGGTACGACGGTTTTCCAGCACCCTTTCCCTAATTTTATCGACATTATCTTCGATCGAAGCCGTCGATGGGCGTCCGTCCTTGAAGGCTCTGTACCACTGATATTCCGAGTTTTCGATAGAGCATTATCACCAAAGGCCTTTTGCAATATTTTCAATGCATCGGCACACGAAAATTCATTTGCAACACAAAACTTTAAACAAATTCTTTGCTCAACGTAATCACCCATAGTAAAAATCGGCACGCACTCTGACATCGACTGACTTAATCAGCTGTTGCAAACACACTAGTTGACAGATGACAAATTTACACATTTTTTCTGGCTGAAGTTTTGAGGTCTGAAGATGGGATAATACCTTGAAACAGCAGTCGCAACTAAATGTGTGAAGCTTGAATTTTTTGGTAGTAGACCATAGTTATTTTAGACAATTTCTTTTAATTGAAATATATCATTTCAACAACGTAGCAAGAATAAATCATTTGGAAATCCCGCTCAAGTAATTGTCGAGATCTTTTTTATGTGATATAAAGTAAAACGCTTTATTTTCGCTGATACTTATTGTTCACACAACAATTGTTTCGTCAATTAAATTTTAACTTCATCGGGTGAGTATGGTTACTTACTTCAAATTATATTCGAAGAATTTCCGTCAAGTAGATACCGAAACAATCATGAAATCTTTTTTGTCTCAAATAAGGCAGAACTCCTCTATACTTACGAGAATTTTGAGTGTTATTTGTCATTCAGTCTTTTTTTCAGTTGATAAAAATATCAAGCAAAGAACCTGTCTTCATTTCGATGCACCTGTTTTCAGTCGATAGAAGTCATAAAAAGAATTTAGGCAAATACCGGTTTCTATTCCTGAAAATGCTTTCAAAAATTATTTTGATGATTGGATTATTCGTTAGCATAAGTTTGTTATTTTTGACGGAATTTTCTTTGAAGGCGACAGAATAAATTTGATTGAATAGTACATATTTTGTGTTTTATTGACTGATTCCTGGTACTTTTCAACACTTACCTTTGTTTATTACTACCAAGACTATCCTTGTAAGACTGCAAGGTGTTAGTCTGGTTTTCTTCAATTATAGTACCGGCACTTTTGAAGGTACATACTGCATGTCCAAAAAATAGAATCGAAGTACTAAGCTGAAGGACTGACAAAGCTGAAGGCGTTTCATCCTCTGTCCACCAACGCATGAAGATTTCTGCAGCCGAGTTGGAGACAGCCAGTCCACCAATTCCTATATTGGCAACTGCTAAGCCATTGACAGCTATCCTAGCGGTCTAAAATAATAAAAGTGACTTCCATTATATATTCAACTGTTCCATCCGTTACTGTTTGGAAGCTAATCGTAATTAAAACAAGTTTTTAGAAATATCTATGTTTAAATACAGAAAAAAATCAAAAGTTAGCACATTTTTGTAGGTTCAGTTCATTCCTCATCTTACTTAAAACTTAACGATAGGTACAGGGTATCAGGTGAAAATAATGTTAATTACTTTAAACAACACCATTTCTAACATTTCAATTTTTTGGTAGTGGAACATAGTTATTTCTAATGAATGCCGTATATAATAATAATAATATATAGTTTATTGAAAAAGTACAGTTTTTATAAAAATCAATCAATACATATTCAGAAATATAGTTTCAATAAACCGCAAAAAATATGGTTTTTTAACTTTAGAACTATTCGTAATCACCGTCGCAAATCTGTGGAACTCTTCATGATGAACTTCCAATTAATGAATGTATATTAATTCAAGAACATATATAAAAATATATAAATTTATCATTTACGAAGCTCCCTTGAGATTATTGTCGAAATTCTTTTGTCGCTAACTTTCGCACAACTTTCCTTTGTGCTCACGAGAAAGAGTTTTAGTGTCATCTGTCAATTAGGTTTTGTCAGTTCAACTCAAGTGTGTATAGCGATTTTCACAATGAATAAAAATGACTGAACAAAAAAACTGTGTGAACTGTGTGCAGAAGCGCCAAAAATATTATTCACATAGGAAAAACAAGTTTTCAGAAACCACTATGTTTCACAACAAAACAATTGAAAATTTTTTTACATTTTTCGAATAAGCTATTTCAAGGTATCCACCTCACCTTCAGACGAATTGAAAACTGAACAAAAGGTACTAAGTAGTCAGGCAGATACATAAATAAATGATAACAAGAATGCGAGTGTCAGAATGGGCGTGGTAAGACATTTGCAGATGTTATTAAATCAGTGGCGACTGGGCAAAAGAACTGGGTGTTCCGCATCCGAATCAGAGGGTACCGACTCAGTATAATAATAATAATCTTCATTTTCAGAATTATCATCATACATGATAACAAAATGAAAACAAGTCACAAAAAGCAATATTTAACCCCTACATACCCACAGTACATACATCTTTGAATTCTGCGAATGAATATGGTTCACTGTTCAATACAAACAAATAAACTACCCTACAGTATAAGATATACTCTGATATATTTCTTATGGTATAAGGAAGAAAATTGTAAAGTTTAATAGCCATATATAGAGCGCTACGTTCAGTATTCGAGTACTTATGAATTGGGTAGAAATATTCATGAATTCTTCTTGTTTTATTTGTGTTCTTCTACAATTCAAAATAATGATAATATTTACGAAAAAATAATAATACTCTATAGGTATACAAACCTGGTAAAATTAAAATATTATTTGCTTTGAGGAAGCTTCTACAAGATGACCTGAATTTAATATTGAACATAGTTCTCACTGCATGTTTTTGAGTTCTAAAAACATTTTGAGCTTGTGAACTAGAGCCAAAAAAATGACACCGTAGGATAAGAACGACTGGAAGTTTGCGAAATGAATGGTCTTCAAAATATTCACATCAACATGGTTTTTGATAACTTTCAAGCCTTGTTGGATCTAGTATTGGAGAAGAATACTATATTCGTTTTATCTGAATTTAGGGCCAATGCATTGCCAAAACACTAATCCTTAATTTTCAAGAATGGAGTTTGTAGTCCAACTGTCACTCGTTCAACGTGGTGGGATGAAATCATCACGTTAGAGTCGTCAGCATATAAGAAGGTATCAATTTCCAAATCCTCTAAGGTCTTGTTGTGATAGGTAATAAGTTTCTGTTCAAAGCTATCTGGAAGGTCGTTATCATAGACGATGAATAAAATTGAACTCATAATAGAACCATGTGGTATTCCTGCAGTGTTGTTAATTCATATGAAAGAGCTCTTTCATCTCTAACATCTAAGACAACCATCTGTTTCCTGTCCTTCAGGTAACTTGAAATTAGCTTCAACGGAACACCCCTAATTCCATTCTCCCCCAGTTTCTGTAGTAGAATTTCGTGATCAACACAGTCGAACGCCTTCGAGAGATAGACGAATAATCCTGCTGGTATTTTGTCATCCTCAAGAGAAGAAAAAAATCTTCTGTATAAATTCGAACACTGCTGTTTCCGTACTTTCATCTCTGGTGAGTCCGTGCTGACTCTTGGATAAGATGTTGAATTTTTGGAAGAACTTCAGCATTCGGTTCACAAGAACCTTCTCGAAAATTTTAGCAAATGATGTAATCAAGCTTATCGGTCTGTAATTGGAAAAATCATCGGGGTTGCCCTTCTGGTAACAGGTTATCTTTAATGCATCGGGAAAAATTCCAGTTTTAAAAGACGTATTTATGATGAAGCAAAGTTGTGTTACTATATCCGAGATACGGTGTTTTATTACAGAAAAAGAAACATCGTCATATCCGGAGGGAAATTTATTCTTCATTCGATTCACCATCGATAATACCTCATTTTCATGGACGTCAAATAGGTAGAAAGATTTGGGATGATTTTTTCTACTTACCTATTTTGGATATAGAGCTCAAATTGAAAGCAACTTTGGAGAAGTGCTCGTTGAAGTCATTGGCTAACTGAGGCAAGTCATCTTGATCCATATATTTTGGAGGGAGTTTAGAGATAGGCTTTGTGCTTCTGTTTGTGACTTCCTTCATGATGTTCAATACAGCTTTATTCTTGTTCTCAGCTTAGTTAATGAGAGTGTTATGAGAAATTTTCTTTTCGGAGCTCAATGCAGAATCATATGCTCTTTTAACCTTCCTATACTGGTCCAACAGTTCGGGTTCAGATCTGGATAGAATGAACAGTAGATCCAGCTTCTCTTTAAGCAATTGAATCTTTCCGGTCACCTTTTTCTTCTTAAAATTTATTAATTTAAGTGTAAAGGTTGTACTATATGTACACTTGAAATTATTAAAAAACAAATTTCACATCTCATTGACATCATTTTCAGGTAATTCATACACATATGACCAGTCAACATTCTCCAAGAGTGTCCTAAATTGAGTATGGTTTTCCTCAGTGTATTGTCTGATTTGTTTTATATTTGATTTTGGTTTCTGTAAGACTGAAGTAGTACCAAAAATGAATTTCTAACCTGAATGATCCGATAGATGTTCTTCAATGAATATGGTGTTCCCATCAACGTTGGTTATAATATTATCCAGGCATGAGGCTGAGGTGGTTGTTCTTCTAGTGGGTTCTTTTGTAGTGATTTTCATATTAAATTCATCTGAAATTCCTAGAAATGTTTTGGATTCATTTGAGTGGGATAGAATATCTACATTGAAGTCGCCTGCTAGTATCATGTTGACATTTGCAAGAAGACATTGTTCCAGCAATATGATAATTTTCTCAGAAAATATATCGATGTTAGGAGAAGTGTTAGGTCTGTAGACACATATTATGAGAAATTTATTTCTATCAATAACCAACTGAGTAGCACAACATTCGAAACAACGAAGTAAACTCAACAATTTAAAATCAATTCTATCAGAATATTCCATACCTTCTTCAACATAAATAGCGCATCCACCATGATGGCCTTTCTCTCTGCTATATGAAGATGCCAATACGAATCAACTCAGTACATAATTTTGCAGTTCTTTGTCCGATTTCCAATATTCAATAATACAGGCTATATTTACTTGATGATTCAGTAGTACACGTTCTACGCTTAGGAATGAAGATCCTATAGATTGTATGTTTTGATGTTAAAGGAATAACGTTTTATCTATGGAACTATCTATCCTAGAGGTTTCGGAAAAAAATTCCTGAAATTGAACTCTCTAAGTACCACGCCAGTTGGCCAGAAATTTGTATCATTCAGTTTATCAAAAAGATAATCGGGTCTACCAATACTGAAAGCCGAGTTCTCTCCTTTTGTGTGTAGTTTCTTTATCTTGATCATTTCGCTCCCATGAAGGTCAGAAAGATACTGTTTAATATCCACCTCGGAAATATTTGCACCAGTAATTCCACCTACATACATCCTTTTTCTCCCCATTGCACCTTTGACATTAGTATTTGTTTTCGGAATTCCGTTACACGTTACAGTTTTCTTTCGTTGATTCTTCAGATTTATCCGGATCTTTCTCTATTCTTTCTATCGACAACTGTAGTCCATAGTAATTGTTCATTTCCTTTGTTGGTTATATTTTTGTTTATGTTATCATTATCATCATTTTTATTTACGTGTGTTGACGTTGACGCTGGAGGAACAGAAATTGACGGAGATACGACAGGTGATTTCTCTGTCTCTGTATTCTGGACGGCTGGCGATAATTTAGGCTTCGACAATGACACTTGTTTATGTTCTTTGTCCTGTGTTGTTAGCTTCAAGATATTTGATCTTATCGATGAGAAGTTCATTATTTTCCATCAATATTACCACTGTACTGCCATCTGGTGAATTCACGAGCTCCCATGTGTCATTCTCATGGAAAAACTAGATCTCTTCCTTCATAGCTTGCATCCACTGATCTGCACTCGGTCCTAAAAGCGCATCGCTCGAATTTCTTTTGATTCTGGAATTCCATCAGAATCGGATGAACCATTGAAATAGGAGACGAAATCTTCAAACCTTCTCTCTGAGATTTCCGTACACCCGTTTCTACTTGATTGTCTAGCAGTTTTTCAGGAATATATTCAACATCAGATGAATGAAGATCATGTGGTGAAGTTACATCTGTTTCGGAAGAACGTTGTCTCGTCGTATCCTACCAATCTATGCTCTACTGATTTTTGGTCTCATTTCTTCAAATTTATCTTAGGCGCATGAATCATCGCTATGTTTCCATATAACCTCAAGTAGTCATGATTAGGTTTTCTACCCGTCCATAGTTCATAAGGCGTTTTTTGTATTTTTGAACTAGCAGGACGATTATTTAATTAACTATTTCATTGATGTATGACTCTATATTTCTATGATTTTCTAATCTGGCGGATATCAGCGTGCGTAAAAAACCTATTTTTCGCATGAATCCGCTGTCATCATAAAGTTTTTTCAGGCGAGTCCATACCTTTTCGGCTGTCTTGGAATCCTTCACATGTGGAAGCAACGATGGGTCAATGGTTAGAACTAGCTTTGCCTTTGCTTTGATTATAGTTGAAGTGTCCGTCTCACTACAGTCGATGCATTTGTCCATGCCTTCAAGTACAAATACATTCTCGACTGCGAAAGACCACTCATCATGATTCTCAAGTCCTAAAACTTTTGGTACGCCCATGAGGTAACTGGCGGCCATTGCTTTTTGTGAAATTAACTTACACGACACGATACTCTTCTATTTAAACTATCACAAACAACTGAGTAACTTTATTAATATTGCACTAAGAGTAGTGGTCCCATAACCTGTTGTTTATTAAATTGGTGGAAGCACAATTTTTTAATAACGTGAATAAATGAACACGTGGTTTAACTAAAGACTATATTTCTACATTGTATGTATATCGAGTGAACTTTCTATCTATATGAAAAGGGGAAAGAGTAACTGAACTCAAACGTAGACTTCAAATTTCGGTCACAGTGTAATAAAGGGCCTATGTTTTACTCAGAAATAGGGAAATAAATTTTGATCCAAAGAATTCTATTATAATAAAGCTCGAGGGCCAACAAGCGGTGTTAATTATTTGAGATAGAAATGTAGCCTAAACAGCGGGCATTAATTCTAAAAGCAACAATGTATTAATCAATAGATCGATTCATTTAAATTTCAACGAGGAGGTCTTGGGAACGGAAGTTCGCGATTATGATTTTAGTGCAGACGACATAAAGGACTTCAAGGCTAAGATTGAGAATTCTCAGTAAAGTCGAGATAAGAAATCGACAAGTCAAAAGATCTGGATTGTCTTGACGTGTGTAGGCGTTGAAACGATGGGAACTTAGAAAAAGCCGACTCAGAAAAACTTCGGTAGGAAGATAGAAGCCAACGTTTTGGAAGTTCGAAAAAAAAAGAGAGAGTCGTCGTCAGGCATTGGTGACAGACAGTCACTAATCGGTTCGTGGTCGGGATAGGTTAGTTTAATTCAGGTTGAAAAATAAAGGGCTAAATTATAGTGTTTGTTTTTGAAGGGGTGTTGTGCCTTTGGGCTGAGGCCAATACCTCCATGTAGAGGGTTCAACTATTGAACAGAGTATCAGGTTTTGTGGATCGATGTCCTAAAAAAGGTAGGATTTTTTGTTTTTTGTAACTCCACTAAAATCTTTTATTAATTTTGAATATAAATTGTTCATAAGCGGGAACGACAGTATGACTTATTAAAATTGACAGTCCAGGGTCCTGAAGTCTTCTAAAAAATTGATTTAAACAATTACTGATTGGATTTTAGAATATCTATTACATCAATTGCTCTTCAAAAGACTGTGAAAAATTGTAAATATTGAAATTTCTATTAATTGACACCATAATAGTTCATTATATGTGATATCTCATTTAAATGTGTTATTTTTGCTCTATCCATCTCCTCATGAAAATACTTTTAAAACAAAAGACTTGTCCTTCGTGCGACGAGCACGAACCCAAATTCTTTCTAAAAAGAAAGTTCAGTAAAGTAAGTATATTTTGATATATTTTCGAGTTGGGAACTAGATTCAGGAATTATGAGTAGAATATAGAGAGTAAATGGTGACAGTGGTAAGGGTTGATAGTCAGAAAAAGGTTTACATTAGGTATTATTTCGTTTTTTGCTTGTTCCGTTATTTTAAAATTGTAATTAACTTCATTTTTATTGAAAGTAGGAAATATTAAAAGTTTCACACATATTACCGTTTTTTATAATGAGATAAACACACTTATACATTAAGGGAAACGACCCTGAGGGGGTTGTAGATAAAGTGGTGTATTACAACAGAAAATGTACGGAACGTAGAGTGGGGAGTTCTTCTTCAAACTTTTGGTTTACATTCACAACAGTAACGGAATAAAAGGAACGAATTATAATTGAACGGAAAAAGAAAAAAGATTTAAAAAAATGAGAATAATTCACAGATCTGTATTTGGGAGAAAAACACTAACACTTATTTTTATGAATTAGTTTCAAGGATGTAAACTTATCAATTAGTTTTTCATCGAAATTTGGTATTTCTCTTATCTTTTTTTTTTCAATCGGCTGCTCTCCATCTAACGAAAACAGTTCTTTCTGCTCATTGACTTTTATTCATTATTTGACTCCAAAGCTTATCAACATTTTACACAAGATGATGACCTCAAAATAACTCAGCGTATTATATTAACCAAAAATAAAATCACCATCAAGACCAAAACTACAGTGAGACTCTAGAAAAATCCAATGTTGGATACAGTATTCCTTGTTAGAATTGTGTCATATATAAGACAAACTTCGAGGAGTTTATCGGAGAGCATTACGTCCGACAGAAGTGATTCTAAGACAAAAACTTATCTTGTGCTTTTTGTGAACATGTAATCAAAACCAAACATACATTCTGTCAAGAAAGTACCGGGAATTATCGATTTAAATCTGGCGGGGCAATGAGGCAGGTAAAAATTTTTTTTCCTAGGTTGGTACCACTGTCCTTAATTACTATGCCAAGCTTGAGCGGGATCTGTCAACTAGTGTGTTTGCAACAGCTGATTAAGTCAGTCGATGTCAGAGTGCGTGCCGATTTTCACTATGGGTGATTACGTTGAAAGAATTTGTTTAAAGTTTTGTGTTGCAAATGAATTTTCGTGTGCCGATGCATTGAAAATGTTGCAAAAGGCCTTTGGTGATAATGCTCTATCGAAAACTCGTGCATATCAGTGGTACAGAGCCTTCAAGGACGGTCGTGAAGTGGTCGCCCAGCGACGGCTTCGATCGAAGATAACGTCGATAAAATTAAGGAAAGGGTGCTGGAAAACCGTCGTACCAGCTTGAGAAAGATAGCACATGATCTTAAGATATCCCACGAGTCCGCACGTACGATTTTGATTGATATTTTGGGCATGAGAAAGGTGGCCGCACGACTCGTACCGAAAGACCTGAATTATCTTCAAAAACGTCATCGCGAACAGGTTGCTTCAGACATGCTGGATCGCTGTAATTCCGATTCTACATTCATGGAGCGCATTATAACTGGTGATGAGACCTGGGTCTACGAGTACGATATGCAAACAAGCCAGCAATCATCGGAATGGGTGGAAAAAATGTGCCAAAACCGAAAAAACCACGCCAAAGCCGCTCGAAAATGAAGGTGATGCTCATTGTTTTCTTCGATATCCGTGGCGTGGTGCACTACGAATTCGTTCCAGAGGGTCAGACGGTAAACAAGGAGTATTACCTAGGCGTTATGAAACGTTTGCGTGAGCGTATCCGTAAGAAGCGGCCAAATTTGTGGGCGAACAACTCATGGATTTTGCATGACGATAACGCGCCTTCTCACCGAGCTACGATTGTGACTGACTTTCTCGCCAAAAACTCAACAAACGTGCTTCAGCAACCACCGTATTCGCCGAAAAAGTCGCAGGCTCCCTGCGACTTTTTCCTCTTCCCAAAACTAAAATTGCCCCTTCGTGGCACCCGTTTCGAGTCGATTGAAGCCATAAAACAAAATTCGGCGCGAGAGCGAAAGTCCATCCCGGAAAGCGCCTATAAAAAATGTTTCGATAATTGGAAGTGCCGTTGGCATAGATGTATTGGAGCAAATGGAGCCTATTTTGAAGGCGACCCAATAAATTTTGACGATTAAATGTAAAAATGTTGTTTTAATTGAAAATTCCCGGTACTTTCTTGACAGAGTAGTAGTATGGATTATAGCAATGTCAAAGTTATGTGTACTGAAAATAACTACCACAGTATTGTCTACGATTGTACTTTCACTTGATAGATAATTTTGCTCTCGATCGAATAGAGCTATACAAAGCGTTTGACATCTGTTACACAGTACATCTGAGTTTGAAGTTCTGTTGTATGTCGTGTGAATTTTGTTTTCCGTGGATTGTTTTTTTAAACTCCCGCTTGTTATTATGTTGGCACTTAAAGTCCCTAACAGCTTTTTCTACCTGAATTTCATGCAGTTGGCTTTCATGTTACCATCTGTCAACCAGTCATTTTGATGTCTTTGATGAGCGTGTTTATGTTTAAATTTGAGAATTGGTTGTGAAAGCTAAGAGAATATATAACAATTTGAATTGTTTTGTCAGAGTTCATTTTTGAGTCGTTTCCAAAGATTTTGATCTGTATTTTGTTCTTGACATGTGTATTATAAGTTAATATTCAACCTCAAGTTACTGTTCTTAACCTAGCTTTTTTGTTTATGACTGATAACATTTTTTACTATTTTAGATGTCTTGATAAAGGAAATAAGCATTGCCGAAAGCTCGACTAAATAACAAAAAGTATGCTTAATCCTTGATCAGTTGTTTGGCTGCATCTTCAAGATTTCCTAGAATTCTCTAAGAATGAGAGTTTTTCAATAAAAGGTTTTACATTGATATTAAAAAAACGAATATATTTTAAGAGAAATAATGAATGTTTATTTCACTATAAGAAGGAAGGTATGCCACAGCTTAAGCACCATATCCTTTTAATGAAATTTTCCATGACCAATTCGGACATTTGCGGCTGTTTGTCCTCGATAACTTCACGATTTCCATCTTTAAGGTCTTGAATCGATTGTGGCGTATTGACAGAGACCTTATCTTTCACGTGGCCCCAAGGAAAAAGGTCTAAAGGTCACAAGATCTTGGTGGTCAATTGTGAACACCTCTTCGAGAAATAACACAGACAGGAAACTTTTCTTACAAAATTGCGATTGCACCAGCCTCATTTTCGAATAACTAAGGTCCAGTCACACCGCTAGTCTAAACAGTGACACGTTGAGGATGGAAAGGCTTTTCCACAATCATTATTGCATTTTCCGAGCCCCAATTGCGATAATTCTGCTTATTAACATAGCCTCCGAGATGAAAATGGACCTCATCACTGAACATGATTTCTCGATGAAAGTCCGGATCATTTTGATGCATTTCAAGGACTCAATCAGGGAAGATACGACATTGCGGGTAATCGAACGGCTTGAGTTCTTGTGTTAACTGAACTTTAAAGTCTCAATAAAGAATCAAACGATCGCCGGAGCCACGTGTTCCAAAAAGGACGAGGTCAGTTTGGCTCTGATTTAATATAAGAGAATTTTCATAGCACCGATCTGAGATGTGCTCAACAAGTAACTCACATTTTGTCTTAAGTTCTTCCAGATGAGGAGCTCTTACCATGAACGAGGTATTATCATATCAAACAGAACATCGAAGTAAATTTTTATAGTTCACAAACGACAACAGTCCCAGGACAGTACTCTAAGTTCTCACATCTCTAAGGGATATACTTTATATAATGCTTGTGCAATATTTCTTTATTCCGTGATTGTGCTTCGATGGATAAAAACGAAGCGCAATCAATATCAAACCTCATTCAATTTAATTTACCGTATTATTAATGGTCTAAAACAACAAGGTTGGACTCACTGATAAAGAAACCTAGGGTTAAAACTTATTCTAACCGAGAGATGCGACCTTGAACATTCCAACGGAAAGAGCCAGAGACTTGAAATATCCAGGGTAGGTTTGGAGACTGAATTTGCTCTAACTAGTTTGTTAGAGGGCAAAACCGATCTAATGATTCCGGAGTTATTTACATTAGAAACGTTTTCTCAGTTTCGAAATATTTTCGAAACTATAGATTCGATCGATCTAAAATTTGTTATCTAGAAGCAGAAAAATGACGTACAGGTTCATACAGAATTTCATGAGAATCGCATTATCACCAAAGTCCAAAATATATTAGCAAAGCAGCGTTGAGCGCTAACGAAACCATAACAATAGTCCTACGACCTAGTTCAAGTAAAGACAAGAAAGCTAACGCAAAATTTCCTGAGAATCTTAGGTGATATCAGCAAGCGAGTAAAGCTTCACGAATAAAAAAATTCCACAATTTTTTAATTCGATTTTTGGAATCTAGCTGGTTGAAACAGTAAAAATAATTCAGTAGGGCGTTTAAATTTTTTTATATAATACTGATACATTATAAGCAATTAAACTCTTAGTTACCGTAATTATAAACATGGTTATAACTCCCTTGGGAGTCATTATTATTATTATTATTTATGATGAGCGGTCGTCTGTCCACCCTACCACTGCGTCCGCACGGACTATTGTGGTTCACCCCTAATTTATATCTCCCCGACGAGATCCAGTTTTTGGATAAAACCGATAATCTTGTTCAGGGGTAATTTTTTCAGTTCGCTGTGGGCTATAAAAGCCTGGCCAAAGACCTCGAATCTGATGCGACTTACCGCTGGGCACTCTGAGACGATGTGCATGGCTGTTTCAGTCTCCTCAAGACACAGCCTGCATTCATTGTCTTCAGACAGACCGATTTTGTGCAAATGCGCTTTCAATCTGCAGTGACCTGTCATAATTCCGACAAGTGTTCTTAGTTTGGCCCTATCCAGACCTAGCGCTAGGTTCGCCATCTTTTTGTTCGAATCTGTTCCAAGGAACAACTTCGAGTGTTTCAGGCCAGAATGGCTCCGCCAGAAAGACTCTAGCCTTGAGTTCATTCTGCCTGTTATCGCCTCGTTAGCCACGTCATGCGGTATTCCCATGAATAGTTCCGGTCCTACCAGAGGCAGCGCAGCTCCAGCAAATGCCAGCCGATCCGCCTCCTCGTTACCCAAATAGTTTGAGTGGCTCGGTATCCAAACCAGAGTGATTCCGTTATACATACCGAGCGTTTAAAGCTGTGAGGCAACTCCAGACTGTTTTTGATGTAAATCAGCTGGATTCCAGAGCTTTTAGTACTGACTGACTGTCAGTAAATATTTTGATTTTACCGTGGTGGATTTGCCGTTTTATCAGCAGTTCCGCTGCGGTCTCAATGGCAAATATTTCTGCCTGGAATATGGTTGCGTTTTGACCGAGACTCAATGAGATGTTAATTCTCGGTTTACTCCTTTGGGAGTCATCCTAATCTATATATATAAAAATGAAACCCGTTTTCCGTTGTCACGACATACCATGAAAACAGCTTGACCGATTTGGCTGATTTTTTTTGACGTGACAACGTCTTATTTATTTATTCATTTATTTATTTATTCATAACATGTACAGGTAGGTTAATACCCAAAAGGATGTCCACAAGTAGAAAATAAAAAATTTTACAGAAGTACAATGTGGTACATAATTTGAAAAAAACAAACAGAACAAAAAATTTTTTGAATTCTGAAAAACAATCACTTAAAAAGAAATATTTCAAATGATTTATACCATCTTATATATATTATTAATATGTGAAACAAAAGTGCTCCAGAATAAAAGAAAAATTCAGTAGAATAACAGAATATACCCAATCAAGTAGAGCAATCCCTGAAATGGTTACCCAAACATATTTTGACACTATTATGGCTCTGATCAATTACATCAATTAAATCAATAAAATTCTAAGGAGGGGTGATAACCATCCTCGGGAACAACTGGTAAATCACATCTATGAACATTACTTATTAATTGTGAGCTACACAAAATCAAGTCTAATATTCTAACACTGGAATTAGTTATCGAATTGAACTGAAGTAATCCCAAAAATGAAAAAGTATCAACAAGTTCTTCCTGACTGCTGGAAACATTTGTAGCTTCGCAAACACCGTTTATGCTGTTTTTAACCCAATCGATACCCGACAAATTGAAATCACCCAGAATGAGAACAAGATGGTTCTTTAATCTTAGTATAACCTGAGATAATTTTTCTCGAAAAAATGATATAGCATCCGAATCGGATGGTGGAATATACACACAGCACAGCAAAATTTTTATATCGTTCATGATGATTCTCACCCAAACATCCTCTGCATCACTTTCAAACTCCTCAACTCGCGAGGGCTTCAGTTCACTTTTGACCGCCACAAAAACACCGCCCCCGTCCCTACGAGTGCTGGAGGTAGTCTCCCTATCTCTACGGAAGATCGAATACTCCTTGAGGTCAACCACTTCACCGTCAAATATTTTCGAGTTTAGCCAAGATTCAGAGATGAATAATAAATGAATAATAAATATAAATTGGTTTGCCGGGTGACACTTCAAGAAACTGCGTTACGCTCCGCTTACGTTATGCGCTCACAATGAGAGCGAGTGAGAGGCACGCGCTTCCACTCGGCCATGGTTAGCCTAAGAGCGAGAGAGACAGACATAAAAAGTGAAAGGCACGCGTCCCTTCCACTCGAGCACAGTTAGCCCGCCTAAGAGCAAGAGAGACATAGCGAGAGAGAGAGAGAGAGAGAGAGAGAGTGAGAGAGATAGGCATACACACCGGTTCATGTCTTGCGCTTCTATTTCGCTTAGGCGCCTGCATACAAGTTTACACGTTGCCAGTTAATTGTAAAACGATTGTGTAGTGATAATGTGAAGGTAGTTTCGTCCATCGCAACAATTCAAACAGCAAAGGTAAATAATTTCAGACTGATAATATAACATGATGAAATAAATGACTAAGACATAAGTGAATAGGTTATGTTGTAGTAATCACAATGTTGTGGTAGTTTTCAATCAAAAAAGTAGTAGAAATCGTTTCTCAACCAATAATAATTTGTTTAACTTGAAAAAATGAGCGCGACTTGCTATGTAAAAAATTGAAATAACAATGTTTAACCTCCAACCTGTCAAATCGAAACTTTCAAACATTCAAACCGAGACGACTAATCACTGCGCAAGGTCGTAAGCGCGCGATTTACAAATTCAAAGATCAAATGTGAATTAGTTTTCTCCTTTTAGAAAATACACTTTGAATTAAAATCGATTGATATTAACAATTAATGTGATTTAAATAAATGTTCTAACTTTTAAATTTAGTTTTTATATTTATAACAATGTAAAACAAGTTAAATTTATTAATAACTTATAACAACTGATTGATAAATAAAATTTTGTTGATATGAAATTCAGTGCGAGATTCTTTGTATAAATTAATGTTTTAAATATAATTCTTTGTATAAATAAATGTTTTAAATTGTTACTATTATTTCATCCTTCTTCCTACTATACGAATGAATATTCACATTAAAATTATTTTACCACTCAAAGTCGTTGTCACGTAAAACTTTCGCCCGTATACCGACTTTACAGGCAACAAATTTTTTTTGTAGTTTTCTAATACTCTGTACAAGGTTCTTACGGAAAAAAATATAAAGAAAATCTCTCAGAAAGATTGAAAAATAAACCTTAAATTTTGCATATTTAAAAAAAAAAATTATATTGTTATATTGTCACGACATATAACAATATATGTTTACTTCATTAAAATATATGTTTACTAACTTAAAATTTATATTATTAACACAAAAAATTGTTTACAGGTGCTGAAACGAACAGAAAAGTTAGTTCAATGAATTATTATTCATACAGACTGATGGTTCGGCAAAATGGGGACAATCACATCTTAAAGTGTCGGCGTCTATTTCACCAATATGCTGTGGATATGTATGTGAAAGCTGAAACTGAACGATGGACATTTATCAGGTTGAACCAGGCAAAACTCCGTTCCGAGGAATACATTCATCTTCGGGATGCCATTAATGCTGATGGAAATGCACAGAGTGTTGGCAGAACAACTATTCTCCCAGCAACATACGTCGGAAGTCCGCGCCATATGCATGAATATGCGCAAGATGCGATGTCCTATGTACGACGTTATGGAACACCAGATTTGTTTATCACGTTCACATGCAATCCAAAGTGGACAGAAATTCAACAAGAATTATTTACTAGACAATCACCTATTGATCGCCACAATATCACTGCAAGGGTGTTCAAAATGAAATTAAAATCACTCATGGATTTCATTTTTAAGCATCGCGTGTTCGGCGAGACGCGCTGTTGGATGTACTCAGTTGAGTGGCAAAAACGCGGATTGCCACATGCACATATCCTCATTTGGTTGGTTGAGAGGATAAGACCAAATGAAATTGATAATGTGATATCAGCAGAAATTCCAGATAATAATGAAGACCCACTGTTACATGAGGTTATTACAAAAAATATGATACATGGTCCATGTGAAATATTAAATCCCATTTCTCCGTGTATGGTTGAATGAAAATGTTCAAAACGCTACCCAAAACAATTAGTAGCAGAAACTATTACTGGAAATGATGGATATCCACTTTATCGCCGCCGATCCATTGATGACAATGGAAAGTCAACAATAGTCAAAGTAAATCGACAGAACATTGAAGTCGACAATCGTTGGGTTGTTCCGTTTTCGCCATTACTCTGCAAGGCATATAAAGCACACATAAACGTCGAATTTTGCCATTCACTAAAATCTATTAAATACATTTGCAAGTATGTGAACAAAGGTAGTGACATGGCTGTCTTCGGAGTTGCTGCCGAAAATTCAAATGATGAAGTCACTCAATATCAAATGGGCCGCTATGTTAGTAGTAACGAAGGCATGTGGCGTATATTTTCGTTTCCTATACATGAACGACACCCTGCTGTTGTTCACTTGGCCGTACATTTGAAAAATAGTCAACGGGTATATTTTACAGATGCAAACGTATAACAACGAGTTGACAGGCCACCATCGACAACATTAACCAGCTTCTTTGAAATGTGCCAGAATGATGATTTTGCCAGAACGTTACTTTACTCCGAAATGCCAAGATATTATACCTGGAATCAATCATCAAAAAAAATTGAACGACGAAAACGAGGACAGCCAGTTCCAGGTTACCCACGAGTATTTTCCACCAATGCACTAGGCCGTCTTTATGCAGTCCATCCCAGTCAACACGAGTGTTTTTATTTGCGTTTACTGTTAGTCAATGTTCGTGGTGCAACATCATTCCAACATCTGCGAACTGTTAATGGTGTATTGTGTGGCACATACAAAGAAGCCTGTCAAGATTTGGGATTGTTAGAGAATGACACTCATTGGGACCACACTCTCGAAGATGCTGTGATTTCGTCAAATCTAAACAATACGAACATTATTTTCTATAATTTTGTCTACATGCTTCCCATCAACACCGACTGATTTATGGCATAAATACAAAGATCATATGGCGGAAGATATATTGCATCAGATGCGTCTTAGAACATCGAATGCAGATTTGCAAATGAACGAAGAAATTCACAATGAAGCATTAATTTTAATTGAGGACATGTGCTTGATGCTTACCAACAAAATATTAACACAAATAGGAATGATAGCACCCAATCGCCCAATGCACGACTCATTTGATCAAGAATTGAGACGCGAAGCCCAATACGATTCCGAAACATTACGAGAAATGGTTGATAGAACAGTTCCCCTTTTAAATCAACAAAAAAAATATGCTTACGATACGCTCATGAAAGTAGTGAACGATGGATCTGACGGATTTTATTTTTTAGATGCTCCCGGTGGAACTGGGAAAACTTTTTTGTCATTATTGATTTTGGCAACGATTCGATCGCAAAATGGAATTGCACTAGCCCTAGCTTCATCAGGTATTGCAGCTACGTTGTTGGAAGGCGGTCGAACAGCTCATTCAGCTCTCAAGCTGCCGTTGAACCTTCAAATTAATAAGACTCCAACTTGCAACCTTTCGAGGAATTCTGCTATGGCCAAAGTGCTGCAGCAAACCAGATTGATCATTTGGGATGAATGTACGATGGCACACAAAAAATCTTTGGAGGCATTAGATCGCTCGATGCAAGATTTACGAAATAACAAAAAACGGTTTGGTGGTGCAATGATACTATTGGCAGGTGATTTTCGACAAATATTGCCAGTTGTTCCACGCTCAACGCCTGCTGATGAACTGAATGCATGTTGGTTCCATTTTATGGAAATACATTAAAACACTTAAATTGAGTATAAACATGAGAGTCGAATTGCAGGAAGACCAGTCTGGAGAAGTGTTTTCCAAACAACTGCTCGATATTGGTATTGGTATTATTGCTGTTGATACATCATCTGGATACATTACATTCCCTACCAATTTTTGTAACTTTTGTGAATCAAAGACCGAACTCATGGAGATGGTTTTCCCAAACATTGCTCAAAATTACGTAAATCACGTTTGGTTAAGCGAACGTGTTACATTGGCAGCAAAAAATGTTAATGTGAATGAAATTAATTTTCAGATTCAAGAGAAAATAGCTGGCGAATTGAAGAATTACAAATCAATTGATTCCATTACTAATGAAGATGAAGTTGTCAATTATCCAACAGAATTTTTAAATTCGCTGGAATTGCCCGGCTTACCACCTCATAATCTGCAATCAAAAATCGGATCAGTAATTATTATGTTACGGAACATAAACCAGCCACGTCTGTGTAATGGCAACCGGCTTGCGGTGAATTGAACAACGTCATCGAAGCCACAATTTTGAAAGGGAAGTACAAAGGCGATGATGTTTTAATCCCACGCATCTCTATGATACCGAACGACATGCCATTCAGCTTTAAACGTTTACAGTTTCCAGTGCGGCTTGCATTTGCAATGTCAATAAATAAATCGCAAGGGCAGTCGCTAAGTGTATGTGGCATCAACTTAGAAAATCCATGTTTTTCACATGGCCAATTATATGTCGCCTGTTCCTGTGTCGGAAAACCATCAAAATTATTTATTAACGCGCCAGAACATAAAACTAAAAATATAGTTTATCAAAAAGCATTAGAATGGAGAGAAGCAGTGAAGGGTATAGAGGCTATTAGTTGCTTTCTAGAGCGCGCGTGGTGTTGAGCTCAGTGATTACTTCAAAATGCAAAGTTGTTCAATAGCGATTTGTAAAAATATGAGTGAAATTGAACCCTATGGAATAAACACCATTATGAAAATATATGTTGTTTTTTATTTAATAAAAATTAGTAAAGTCCTCAGGTATGGCGAGACCAGGGAAATAAGGATTCATTTTTATATGGAGGATATTATAGATTCCAGTTCAAATTGAATAGGTACTCATACATAAGATAGGTCAGCTATACAAAATAAAGTAGTGCATCAAAGCTACGCTAAGGCGGTACGAAGTTCGCCGGGTCAGCTAGTCAGTTATAAATCTTTAACTCCCTCTAATGTATTCATAAAAACAAACCGACAATTGCCGAATTTTCTACTGAAATTGTTTCCAGAAAATGAAGGATTTTCCATTGAACTGTTATCACTGTAATCAAATATGCAGTTTATGATTCCCTTCTTTCATCTGACGACTTAGTCCAAAAGGAATTAGGTCGGTAAGATTCAGATTGTAAGAAAAATAAACCAATTCACTTAGACGAGAACGTGGAAGAATAAATACATACCATATCTTGAAAGTAAACCAACATTATAGTTTCACTCGTATTTTTGCTTTCAATATATTGAAAATGGCGGCGATGACAAAGTCACAGTTAATGAGCGAACTGAACAAATGGAAAAAAGATGAGTTGATTGAATTCATAGTTAGTAAAAAAGTGCCAATTAGTGTAAAAGCAAATAGTGCCTTATGTGCTGCACTTGATTTAGAGAACTTAGTAAACACTGATGAATCTGAGGTAGTTGGCAAATGTAACAACATAGGCTGTAATAAACTTGAAGTTGAAAATATCAATATACGTAAGTCTATGGTATTAATGGAGAAACTTCAGCATCAATTGGAGAAAAGAACAGAGGAACAAGAATTGTTGATAAGTATTCTTAGGAGAGATACTAACAAAAAGAATAATATACCAATACAGTCTGGAATTGAGGTTAACAAAAATAAAACAAATGATATGTCACAAAAATCACGGCAGAATCGCATCACAGACGACGGCAATATTGCACATGTTCCAAGTAGTTCAAAACCCACATACAACGTTGGTACCCAGATCCTTCAACCAGTGGCGGAGGTAATACAAACGAAAACCAACTCGAGCATAGACAATATATTTCGATTATACGAACCTCTTCACTCGACGTATTTCGCGATTTCACTAGAGCTGCGCTTTCGTGATGTTTCGCGGACTACGTCTCGTGACTCGGTATATTGAAATTGAATTTCAAGATGGCGTAGAGTGAGGTTGTGGAAGTTGATCGCTATTCGAAAAATTTGAATAAAGATTCGGAAAAATGAAAATTTTTGTGGATATTGTGGTCTATATTTCTTGCACAAGATGTGACGGTATATTCCATCTATCTTGCATGTCTAAATCATCAAGTGGAATAGCTCCCATATGTCTTCATGTGCTCGTGGAGAGAAGGAGTGGAATTGAAGCAGATGAGATGGATTTAAGGATGTTGAGAATGGAAAATTCATACTTGAAAACCCTAGTTGAGGAATTAAAAATAAGAACGAAATCTTTTTGGGAAATATTGCATTATTCATCGATAAATTGTCCTTGAATATAAATAATGAAGATAAGAATAATAGGAAACATTGTGAAGTTAGCCACTTCAGTGGATTCTGCGTTGCCGAGACAGAATGTTTCTGCATTGCCGAGACAGATTTTACGTGACGTTTCTACAAAAACGTGAACATTTATAACCATAACAAAACGGTAAAGGATTCGGAACTTATACATGAACTAAGACCTTCAGATTCAACCAAAAGTGATGAAATGATGATTTCCTAAGAAAAACGAGAATATTTGCCACAAAATGAATAGACCGAAGTTAAGAGTAGGAGAAATAAACCTCTCCGGCCCAAAGGAATTATATACAAGGGCACTAAATGGTCTTTCTCTGGGGGCCCTCAGAGAAAGTCGATATATGTGGGTAGAATCGCTAGAAAAGATGTTGAGGAAAGTGTAATCAGTGAATACTTTCGTGATGGTTCGGGTTCGGATCTCGTGGAAGTGAAGAAATTGACTTCGAAGGGAAGTAATTCGTCTTTCAGTGTGGATGTTCTATCTGACCATATGTACGAGATAGTGATGGATGAGAAATTCTGACCTAATGGAGATTTTAGTTTCAAAAACATTTTTCTCAAAAATTAATTTGAATTTCCAAAACAAGTAGCGAAGTAAACTCATATTTTACCTTAGTACATCAAAATATTCAGTGTATTACCATATCTTTTGTTAAATTTTGTAGTTTTCTAGAGTTAAAGAATCCTGAAATTATTGATTTGGCAATTCCTTGAGGAGATGAGATCATATGGTTTTAGTGGTTATATGCTAGCATCTGCCTTCTGCAGAGAAAAGGGCTCACATGAGTGTTCTCCTCTGTATTGTGAAGATTCAATTGAATTTAAGGTTAGATGTGATATTTAAAAACTAACGGCCAGTTTCATAAACGAAATGAAAGCCCCTTTTTTCCCAAAAAGTCTCCTTTAATGATAAAACGTGTTTCATAAGCAAATTTTAAGGTTAAAGGGAACTTAAAAGCGTCCTTTATCTTAAAGTGAGAAAACCGGCCCTGTACGGCTGGAAAAGGATCCTTTGAAGTGAAGCTCGACACTACGCCGGTGTTCGATAAACACGAAAACAGTGGACATAACCTTCCTCTGTCATATTTACCCATTTTGTCTAATTTTAGCGTACTACGAAATATGTTGCACCAAATGTTGAATGCTGATTTTAGTTCTACTTCTTCATCAAATGATGAAGAAATAATTGTGAGAAGATCAAAAATTTACAGGAGAGACATTTTTCCACGTTAGGTGATCTAGATTTCTTCTATCGTTTTCGCCTGACTAAACCAACTGTTTAATCTTTGCCTCAAAAAATTGCAGATCAATTGTACTTCCCATTTAACAGGTAAACAAATTTCGATTTATTATTTTGTTGATATAATTTTATGTAAACCAAATCATTAAATTGACAATTTTCAGAGGCAGCTGTATTGAACCCATGAACCAACTACTTTTGACATTGAGATTCTATGGAACTGGAAAAATATGATCAAACCATCTTTAATAACAGTGTCTTGAAGAGACAATTTGAGAGTGGTGAATTTGGACGGCATGTGTTACTTGGTGATAGTGGTTATAGTTTGCAGACTTATCTTATGACACAGTTACCGGAAGCTATAACTGCAGCTGAAAATTTATATAAGTAGTCAATTATACGAACTAGAAATGTGGTGGAGAGAAAGTATGGAGTTTGGAAACGTCATTTTCCTATACTTTCTAAAGGAATGAGTGTTAAGTTAATGACCATAAGGGCAAGTATTGTTGCTACCGCTGTGTTGCACAATATAGCTGATATGCTAGATATAAACGAAATATTTCCAAATGAATGATTGCATGATGTGCAGGAGGAAGAGGACTTTCAAACAAATGCAACTATTGTTAATGCAGCTCGTCAAGTGAGAGAGAGTCTATTATTAATGAAAATTTTGCTAATTTACAATTTATATTTGTGTGATAATTGAAAATAAATTTGCTTGTCACTTGTGAAACTATTCATCATATTCAATTTGTGTCTTCAATATGACAAGATCTCATATGATTTTTATAAGATTTTACAAGGTATGTATTTAGATAGGTTTCTATGTTTGTATTTCAGATTCATTGTTTTACTTTAGGTTACATCTGAAAAAGTTTCAAGTGAGAATAAATAAATAAAAATATTGTGTTATTGAAATTTCTGTTTTCAATTTAAATTTAAGGGGATTTCATAGTCTGCAGCAATGCTGATAAAATTTTAATACCCCTTTTTCTAGCAAGAGCAATCAAAATAAAGAGATTTAATTATTATTATTTGACTTTCTCTTCATCTCCATAATTTGAAAATTCAATATTTTGAGCTTCGAATGCTCCTCTTCTTTTCTTCTATTCTCTTCCTTGGTAGCCACTATCTGAGCTTCTACTAGAGGTGTTTTTTTATAATACATCTCTTTCGCTTCGGCAAGTGGGTTCGTAATAGTTGGCTCAACTGTTTGTCAATTGGCTCCCTCAATTTCAATGGAGCTCCACCACCAGTCCCTTCAATATGACTGCGTTGAGCAGCTACCACCTTTCTATTTTTCATTCCATTTGACATTACATATTGAGTTTTGATTATATACGTCTATTAAATGTAAGCGGTGCTTGTTTTAGACATTAATTTAATTCTAAAAGTTTTTTGAATAAAAAATTTTTTTGAAATTAAAATTGTAGAAGATAAACATATTTCAATTTGTTTTAATATTCAAATTTTGTTATATTTCTTCTATCAAGTAAAAGGCCTTTCTATTTTATTTTATATATAATATATAATTATATTTTGGCTTCACTAAATCTCATTATGGAATGTCAATGAATTTAAATAAGCCTTAAAAATAACTCACACTGTTCTTTGATTTTGTTAGAACATAGATCAATCTTGAATTATAAAGATGATCTGTGTTTCGAAGCATCTGTCCTTACACGTGCTGAAAGTTAGGATATAGGTTAGTTTTTTGATTTTGATATTTGGAATATTATTGAGGACTGAAGACGGAATTGCTTAGAATTATATTTGTTTTTTGAAGATATAGTGCATTTTTTTAGAGATTTCTGAATTAACTTATTCGAATATTTAAATATATTGAATATTTCAAATAAATTATATTCTTTGAGAAGTCCTTTAAGTGTGTTCATGTTTTTAAAAGGCAGAAACAAAATTTTGTCTCCTTTAAATATTTATTTATTAATTTTAATGACTTTCGTATCTGTTGGTTTATTTATTCCATTTGACATTACATATTGAGTTTTGATTATATACGTCTATCAAATGTAAGCGATGCTTGTTTTAGACATTAATTTAATTCTAAAAGTTTTTTGAATGAAAAAATTTTTTGAAATTAAAATTGTAGAAGATAAACATATTTCAATTTGTTTTAATATTCAAATTCTAGTTTAAGTTTTTATATTGTCATATTTGGATTTGAGCTGGTCCCCATTTCTCCAATGGAGAACTGTTGCATTGAAAGCAGTTTCTATTCTCTGCCAGGCTTTATCCTATAACATTAAATTTCTCTTTTTCAATCAACTCCAAGAGGCATAGTTCCTTCTCAGGTTTTAGAGTAATACTTTTTTTCTCTCTCGTGCAATTCGCACGTAATAATGATATAAATTTCAATATACTGTCTTCTGCATATAACCATGTTCATTTAAAGATCGATTTATGCTTCTTCTCTTTTTCTTTGTTCAAGTTCCGACGCATAACTCACAATTTTTACAGAATATCACATATTCGTAAAATCACTAGTTCTCAGGATAGCCAACAGTCGGAAACAGATGACCGGCGCATTAAAGGAAGCTTCAAATAAAGGACGGTCGATGTGCGTTTATGAAACTGATGCTCCCATTCAAAGGATCCTTTTTCATAAAGGGCCTTTATCATAAAGGAGCCTTTTCATGTTGTTTATGAAACTGGCCGTAAAGGTTTCTAATGTCATTGAATGTTCAGCAATATGTTCTGGGAAACTAATAGTTGTTTGTATTTATAGACCTGATACCTTTAGCAGATATTGATCTTTTCTTTGAAAGACTCATGACCATTTTGAATTTAGCAGTGAGGAAAAATTTTAAAATTGTCGTTTTAGGTGATTTTTATGTTGATATTTTGAGAAGGAATGCGAATGCACAAACTTTTCTCGATCTCGTTGGGAGTTTTGGGGTCGAATCTAAAATATACGAACCAAGAAGAATAACACCAAGTTCTTCACACATTTCAAAAACTCTGAGTCCTCTGTTTTTGAGGCTCATATGTCTGATCACTTTGGTGAAGAGCTTAGGATCCTTCAGTTGTTTGACATTCCAGAAAGAACATTCAGGGTGAGACAGATTAATGAGAGTAGTTTGAATTCTTTCAATTTTATATTATCTGATCAAAGTTGGGATGACATACTTCAGGAAAAGATGTAAACATCTTATGGAATATATTTTCAAGGCGGTTTTCTTTCCTTTTCAGGAATCATTTCCAAGAGAAACTATATAGGGCTAAAAACAAACTATCAAAACCGATGCTCAATGATTCTAGGGTAACAAATTTAAGAGACCAACTTGATATAATGCTGGTCATTTCTAGGATAGATTATTCTTACAGGAATGCATACAAAAATTTGAAAACCGAATATGATAAGACTATTTGTGTACTAAGGAAAGAATATTATGGTGACAAAATTGCAAGATCCAATAAAAAATCCAAAACAACTTGGAATGTTTTCCGTAATATTTCAGGTCAATCTCATGAGAGCAGTTTTCGGATTGGTGGGGATATTTCAGAGCTTGTAGAAAAGTTCAATGAACATTTTGTGACAGCAGCACTCAGCCTGGTTTCTCAATTGCCAAAATCATGTAATAGAGAACTTGAACATCGGGAAAAATTCTTCTTTATGTTTGACGTCCAAAAGTCTGAAATTTATCATTCCGTGAAACAGTTGAAACATAAAGGATCATGCGGACATGATCAGATTCCCATGAGTGTTAGTAAGCACTGCCACTATGCCATATTATGAACCTTTCTTCTCACTCAGGTATTTTTCCAGACGACCTTAAAGTGGCTATAGTAAAACCTCTCTTTAAAAAAGGTTCGACCGATGATATGGGTAATTATAGGCCCATAAGTTTGCTTTCTTTTTTCTCAAATGTGTTTGAGAAGGTTTTGGCTAATAGATGGGTGAAAGTTTTAGGAAATTCAATATTTTTGTTAACTGTCAGCATGGTTTCGTGAAGGTAAAGAGTACCGAAACCGCTATTTTTGAAGTTACTTGTAATATCCTGGAATCCCTTGTAGTCCGGTCTATTTAAGCCTAAAATCAGGAGGAAGGTTACATAAATTCCCATAAAGCTGAATATTGGCATAGTTGTTCAAAACATCATTATAAAGAAAATCTCAAAAGTCCTCATCGTTCGGAGGTGTGCTAAAAATTTGGCACGGGGTCAAAGGTCAAAAAAATGAGTTTTTTGCGATTTTTAGCGAAACGGTGAGTTTTTTCGCAAAATTACCCCAGTACAAAATTGTAGATCACGAAATTCTCTACAAAAAATATATTAATAATTTTTTTCCTAAAAGCCACCAAAAAAAGATTTACTACAATGTGCTGAAGTTTTTAAAAATAGTAATTCAACTCAACAACATGTTATCACCAACGGAGTTCAATTTCTTCTTGCTATGTACGGAGCCCCCAAAAAAACCACTTGCTTAGATAAGTTGCGATACACATCTTTCGTGAAAAATACGCGTAATAAAAAACAAGTCAACTTAGCTTCTCTTCCTCCAACCTCAGTAGCTGCTCATCAACATCTGTTTCGGGTATATTACCAAGTTCAAGTGTGGCTTGGTAATCAGCTGGACCCTAAAGACTGGGGTTGGAAGTTGATCGACAATACACTAGAGCCAGTTCAAACTTTACTTCCACCAGCACCTGAGAAACTTCTCAACACAATATTTTGCAACTGCAAGAAACGTTGTAGTGCAAAATGTGGTTGCAGAAAAGTTGGGACTGTTTTGTTCCCTGGCATGCACACACTGTCAAGGCCGATCATGCTCGAATGTTGAGTCACCAACTCTTGAAGATTCGTTTGATACCGATCAGGAATCGCTATTGGGGCAGTTTACGTGTGAAATAGAACAAGAAGAAGAAGAAGAACAAGAGGATGAACAGGAAGAAGAAGGAGAAGAAGATCAAGAAGAAGAAGAAACAGAAATCTTGGACAGTTATGAATCAGACGACTAACTTTTTATTTTAAGTATTTTATTTAATTACACCGCCGTTGTTTTTGCCCACTATAATATATAATATTATTTTGCAATAGTTTTAAAACATATAAAATCTCAGCAGACCCGTGGAATAGGCCTACTGGGGAAACCACGTTAAAAAAAACGCGCTTTGTACACTACCTCATAGGTGGCGTGGAAACGTGTGCAAAATAGAGGGATTACGACTGATCCAACTTTTCGGAACGTTATATCTCCAAAATGGTGGCTTTTAGGAAAAAAATTATTGATATATTTTTTGTAGAGAATTTTGTGATCTACAATTTTGTACTGGGGTAATTTTGCGAAAAAACTCACCGTTTCGCTAAAAATCGCAAAAAACTCATTTTTTTGACCTTTGACCCCGTGCCAAATTTTTAGCACACCTCAGAACGATGAGGACTTTTGAGATTTTCTTTATAATGATGTTTTGAACAACTATGCCAATATTCAGCTTTATGGGAATTTATGTAAACTTGAATGTGTAAATAGACCGGACTATTGAGCGAGGCGAAGTACCAATAGCTATCGTTCTGGATTTGGCCAAGGCATTTGATAGTGTCGATCATAAGCTGTTACTTTACAAATTAAGTGTCTACGGCATAAGGGACAAGCAACTCAAACTGATTGAGAGTTACCTTCAAAATAAAAGACAGATTCTTTAATTCTGAGGAACCTTGAATACCTCTATTCGAAGATGCTTATCGGGCGTGCCCCAGGGCAGTATCTTGGGGCTACTCTTTTTTGTTATTTTTATTAATGACCTCCCTTACATTTTTTTCTGGTTTTACTAGATCTTTGTTGTTTGCGAACGATGTAGATATTATCAACTCATTGAAAATTTTGAGTGGTATGGGGGAATTTAGGGATGCAGTGGACCGAGTGAATGAATGGTGTATCGAAAATCTGTTGGTGATAAATAATGATAAGACTCAATGTATTATTTTTAAAACTGATAGGGCAAACTGTAACTATCCAGAAAGCATAACTCTTCGTGATACTGTACTACCAATCAGAGAGTGTGTTAAATTTTTGGGAGTTCATGTTGACAGCTTCATGAATTATCATTACCATGTCGGTGAAATTAATAAGAAGTTAAAATCAGTTATTTATGCATTGACAGTTCTTAGAGATCAAGTTGTTGTAGATCTATTAAAAACGGTATATTATGCTGTTTTACTCACTATTGAGTTATGGTATCATTTTTTGGGGAAGCAGTTCAGGGTCTCGTCAGATCATGAGGGTAAAATTTCGTCTAGGCTTCAGAAAAACGTGTCGTGGTATATACAAGCAAAATGAAATTTTGACAGTTTATGGGTTGTACACTTATAAAATTTAAAACTTCATGCATTAAAACAAGTATTATTTCTGTAGACATTCAAATTTAAATAATACTAGAAGAATTAATTCATTTATTTTCCGGTTCATCTGTTAAAATATGTTTGTTAAGTGCTGTGCTTGAGTTTTTTATGTATTTGTGCCCATTCAGTCTATTGTCCAATAATTGTGATATCATTGAATGAATACTTTAGATCACCATTGTATCTAGTTGCTTGTATTGAGTGTTGCCAGTTTAAATCTTAATATTATAATTTTGTTATTGAATAATTGAAATTTAAATATTATCAATATTTTTCCGATTTATTAGGAAGGGTTCAATTTGAATTTTTGATGAGTTAATTTTTAAAATATATATTGAATCAAAGTAATTTGAAGGTTTGAATTGGGGTGTGGTAGATTGACCTCCAAGTGGTGCACCCTGGGCAACGTTATACTGTAACGGCGAACAATCTACGCCCCTATCCAGCTGTAGTGTCGTGGCCAAGGGTATTGCACAGGGGAAACGATGCCAGTTGTCTCAACTGTTATACCGCTGATCGGATGTTGTCAGTTGTCATGTCTAGCGGACATCCCCTCGGTGGGGATCTTGGCTTAATTGTCTGGATCAAGTGCTTGGTAAACACAATAAAATTTCCCCCAAGACAAGGTGGAACAGCCTATGCCGAAGTCTGCGTGTCTGATGGGTAGATAAGTCCTTTATAGGCGAACTCCAGACACCGGGCGACCTCTGGTTTCATTAGCCTTACCCCAGCACCGCGGGACTCTACTGGGGTGGACATCTTATATCCCTTGCTACTCGTGGGACCATATATGGAAACACAAATAAATGAAAATAACACTGACAAGGAGGGACAATTCCTTGTTCCTCAGGCGACTGAGGGGCTCATGGAAGTGGTAACTCAGATCACTTCAGCCCATTCAGACAAGGAATCCGATAGGACGGAATCCCCAGTCTCAGATGGCAAACCAAGGCGAGACTGACTGGGTCGAAGAGAAAACGACTCCACAGACTCCTCAAGAGCGGTACACCGTATGATGCCGCCTTGAAAATGATCCTGGGCGAAGAATCCAAGCTGCCGATTTTTGAAGAGGGCCTCCTACGTTGTTGCGGCGGGGGGGATCAGGGTTGGCTTGCTGTGTTCTGGTTACCCCGCCGTCTCAATGTTGGGGGACCAGCTGGTGCTATTGCAGAGGGCGGTTCTAAGAGCCGTTGCAAGCACACCCGATGAGGGTCCATAGGTGAGATTCCAAGGCTGTTCACATCGGCCTGGATGGTTGCAAATTACCTGTGTCGACGAGGAAAGTATGAGGTGGCTCGAGGAGACGACTCCCTCACTGAAACCATGGGAAGGAGCGGATCTCAAGTTCGTAAAGGGCGGGGACCTTCCCAAACCCAATATCTGTTCGGTCTTCATTGTGGATGAAGACCCAGAAAACGGATTTCAGTCTGAGGATATACTCGGCAGACTGAGAAAAATGAACCATACCCTGAGGACTCGTGATTGGAGTATTCTACGTAGCGAGTTGTCAGGGCCAGGCCAAGTCTGGACAATGGCCGTGGATGATATTTCTATGGAAGCTCTAAAGGACCTGGACTACAAACCCTATTTTGGGTTCGGAGAGTCCAGTTCCGGACGACAAAGGCTACTAAGGTGGCAGAAAAAACCGGCTCGGAGCAGGCAGAGGGGGAGACGCCTCTCAGAGCCCTCGTCTGAGGTACGAATTGCCTGGGTCAGGGGGGGGGAGGGGAAGCCGCGTCTTCCTCAAAGCCAGTGCTCGAGTCGGTAAGAGTAAAAATCAAAAGGGACTCAAAGGAAGGCGGGGTAAATCCCACTTCCAGGGTCCTGAAACAAGATAAAAAAGGTTTCCAAGGAAAGGATAAATCCATCCCTGGAAAACCCCTCCTTAAAAAGTCGGCCAGCGGCCAAGGGAAAGGTGGCAAAAAGTCGCCCCCCTAGGACATACTGAAGCCAGCGTAGAAAAAGAGGCCATACGCTGTATCTCCAACATGCTAAGTCTGCATCGTTCATCCTTGGCAGGAGATTCATAGAGGAGCAGATAGATATTGCACTAATCCATGAACCCTGGATATCATCCTCGGGTAAGGTAAGTGGACTCGGAGGAATTCCAGGAACTATTGTGACCGAGGTCTCAGTTGGGAGGCTGAGATCCTGTATAGTTGTAAGGAAAAAGATAAATTATTTCGTTCTTTCAGAGTTCTGCATGGGGGACATGACATCCATTCATGTCCGCTGCCAGGGGGTTAGGAATGCGACGGAGTTTATCGTCTGTTCTGCGTACTTTCCTGGAGACGGAGCTGCCGAAGGACCCCCACCTACAGCCGTGCGGGATTAAGTCCGCCACTGTAGAAAGAAAAATGTCCAGCTGATAATTGGATGTGATGCCAATGCTCACCACACAGTTTGGGGCAGCACGGACATCAACCATAGAGGTGAGTCACTTCTAGATTACTCACTTAAAGATGGCTTAACAGTGGTAAATAAGGGTGACAATCCAACGTTTGTTACCCCTTATAGACAAGAGGTTTTAGACCTCACTATAAGTACTAATTTCATTAACTGTAAGATTTCCTATTGGACGGTATCCACTGAACCATCATGTTTAGATCATAGGCATATACTCTTCAGTATAAAAACAGGTCCCAGACCATTAGAATACTACAGAAATGCTAAGAAAACAGACTGGATTGGTTATGTAGAAACCCTCCGGGCTAACCTTAGCACGTGTATATCTAAAATATTCAAACAGAATCACTTGGAGATCTTGGCGGAGCAAATCAAAACCGCCATGTTCTCCGCTTATCACGAAAACTGCCCACTAAGATGTAAAAAGGATAGTTCCACTTACTGTGGAACCTTCTCGTTGATGACCTGCTAGCGATCAATTCGCTGTGGGGAGTCGACTTTCAAGCATTTGCTGACGACCTGGCAATCATAGTGAAAGGTAAATCGGAGGTGACGATATCGGCCGTCCTTCAAGAGATACTGAACACTATTGACAAATGGTGTATAAGAGAAGACATGTGTCTTAACCCGCAAAAGGTAGTTATAGTACCATTCACTAAAAAACGGAAGTTGAATGGTTTAGAACCGCCGACTATCCGTGGTGAAATAATACAATTCTCATTTGAGGCAAAATACCTGGGAATAGTCCTGGACAAGACCCTCACCTGGAATGCACACCTGGATAAAGTGTGTCATAAAGCCAGAATGGGTTTCTGGACTTGCAGGCGGATCTGTAGTAAAACCTGGGGCCTAAAGCCCAGGCAGATGTACTGGCTATACACTATGGTAATTATACCACGGATAGTGTATGGCGATGTAGCGTGGTGGAAGAAAGGCCAACAAACGGTTGACGAACAAAAGCACACCCGACTACAGAGACAGGCTTGCCTTGCAATTACAGGTGCGTTTCGCACCACACCCACGGCAGCCATGGAGGTCCTACTAAATCTACCACACCTGCACCTACTCGTGCAGAGGGAGGCGGAACGGACCACATACAAACTATATCAACTGGCGATTGACAGGCCAGAGGCAATAGTGATGGGAGGCTCAGGACTGCTGGACGAGCTTTTAACGAACGGTATCCTATCGATGTCCTCGGATCTAATGTCAAAAATTACGAGACAGGAACGGAATTTCAATGTAATCGTCCCCAGCCGGAACGACCCAGCATGCTGAGGTTCTATTGAGAACCGACCTTGGCTTGTTCACAGACGGCTCACGAACGACGAACAAAACAGGAGCGGGAGTCTATGGGAGTAAACCGAGAATTAACATCTCATTGAGTCTCGGTCAAAACGCAACCATATTCCAGGCAGAAATATTTGCCATTGAAACCGCGGCGGAACTGCTGATAAAACGGCAAATCCACCACGGTAAAATCAAAATATTTACTGATAGTCAGTCAGTACTAAAAGCTCTGGAATACAGCTGTTTTACATCCAAAGCAGTCTGGAGTTGCCGCACGGCTTTAAACAGGCGCGGTATGTATAACGGAGTCACTCTGGTTTGGATACCGAGCCACTCAAACTATTTAGGTAACGAGGAGGCGGATCGGCTGGCATTTGCTGGAGCTGCGCTGCCTCTGGTAGGACCGGAACCATTCCTGGGAATACCACATGACGTGGCTAACGAGGCGATAACAGGCAGAATGAACTCAAGGCTAGAGTCTTTCTGGCGAAGCCATTCTGGCCTGAAACACTCGATGTTGTTCCTTGGAACAGCTTCGAACAAAAAGATGGCGAACCTAGCGCTAGGTCTGGATAGGGCCAAACTAAGAACACTTGTCGGAATTATGACAGGTCACTGCAGACTGAAAGCGCACTTGCACAAAATCGGTCTGGCTGAAGACAATGAATGCAGGCTGTGTCTTGAGGACACTGAAACAGCCATGCACATCGTCTCAGAGTGCCCAGCGGTGAGTCGCATCAGATTCGAGGTCTTTGGCCAGGCTTTCATAGCCCACAGTGAACTGAAAAAATTACCCCTAAACAAGATTATCGGTTTTATCCAAAAACTGGATCCCGTCGGGGAGATATAAATTAGGGGTGAACCACAATAGTCCGTGCGGACGCAGTGGTAGGGTGGACAGACGCCCGTTCGCCATAAATAATAATAATAATAAAATAATTTGAAATATAAAAATCTGTGATTAATATACTAATTTAATGACTAAGCTCTACCCATCTTCTAACCTAACCCTATCCCTATTGACTATATTTCTCTGAAACATAGTGTTAAGGCACAAACTGCCGCCACAACATGTAATCTCAGGCGCAAAGTGTTTGCGCATGTACATTCTATAGTATTTCAATATTGTTGTATGAAGCATAATCTTTCTACCGTGGTTGCTTCCAATTTAACTTAACTTCTCTATGAAAGAGGAATAACCACAGAAACCATAGACGATATTTTACGTAATTCTTGATGTAACAAGTCAACTATTCACTATTCACAATTGACTATTCAGAATTCAGTATTCCCAAACGGTTCCACTACACCGGTGGTTTCCAACACACACACTCTCCCAGAAAGTATGGGACATAGCACACACAGAAGAAGTACAGTAAGTTAAATTTGTATACATTATCATCTTATGACATATATTTTTTATACTTCAATATATTTTCTATACTTGTAGTATTCTTTCAATCAAATAATTATATATTTTGAATAAAATAACATAAATAGAGATTAATTCTTGATAGAAGGTATATAAAATTATTTAAATATTTTAATATTAGCCTTCTACATATTTAATTTCAAAAAATTATATTTAATAATTGAAACTTCTGAAAATAAATTAAAATAATGTCATATAAGTACCACTTATATCAAATGACATATAAAAACATTCATTATAAGACATCCAAATGGTATAACAAAATCCAATAAATAAAAATTCTTAACCAAAATCCTATAAATTAAATATTTTGAATAGACAAAATTTTGTTTCTGTTGATCAATCTTACGAAAACAAATATCTTTCAAAAATGTCTAACATAATCTTAAGAATTTCATCATAAAACTATCTTACCTAGAATATTCAATATTATTGGATATCTAAGTTACTTTATATAAAAACTCAAGAAATGTAAAAACATTACTGAAAAACAAGTTTTAAGAAAGACTTTGCTTCGTCAGTATTCAAATAATTCATATTCAATAAATATAACATCAATCAACAACAAATATTTACTCACTCTTCAACAATTTAGAAAAGTTCTGATAAACTGAAAAATTTTTAAATGTAGTGTAACGGTTAGCTATAGATAAATATTTCTGTGGTTTACCTTTGATCTAAAAGATTGAAAGACAATTTAACGGCCTCTGTTATAACACAAGGACTATCTGTATAAAGAATGTTAAGGAAACCAAATAATTATATTTTTTGAATAAAATAACATAAATAGAGGTTAATTCTTGATAGAAGGTATATAAAATTATTTAAATGTTTTAATATTAGCCTTCTACATATTTAATTTCAAAAAATTATATTTAATAATTGAAAATTCTGAAAATAAATTAAAATAATATCATATAAGTACCACGTATATCAAATGACATATAAAAACAATCATTATAAGACATCCAAATGGTATAACAAAATCCAATAACTAAAAATTGTTAACCAAAATCCTATAAATCAAATATTTTGAATAGACAAAATTTTGTTTCTGTTGATCAATCTTATGAAAACAAATATCTTTCAAAAATGTCTAACATAATCTTAAGAATTTCGTCATAGAACTGTTTTACCTGGAATATTCAATATTATCGGATATCTGACTAAGTTACTTTATATGAAAACTCAAGAAATGTAAAAACATTACTGAAAAACAAGTTTTAAGAGAGACTTTGCTTCGTCAGTATTTAAATAATTCATATTCAATAAATCATCAATCAACAATGAACAATGAATATGAATTATTTGAATACTGACTAAGCAAAGTCTCTCTTAAAACTTGTTTTTCAATATGTTTTTACATATCTTGAGTTTTTATATAAAGTAACTTAGTTAGATATCCAATAATATTGAATATTCTAGGTAAGATAGTTATGATGAAATTCTTAAGATTATGTTAGACATTTTTGAAAGATATTTGTTTTCATAAAATTGATCAGCTGAAACAATATTTTGTCTATTCAAAATATTTAATTTGTAGGATTTTGGTTAACAATTTTTATTTATGGGATTTTGTTATACCATATAGATGTCTTATAATGAATGTTTATTTTATATGTCATTTGATATAAGTGGTACTTACATTCTGTCAAGAAAGTACCGGGAATTATCGATTTAAATCTGGCGGGGCAATGAGGCAGGTAAAAAATTTTTATCCTAGGTTGGTACCACTGTCCTTAATTACTATGCCAAGCTTGAGCGGGATCTGTCAACTAGGGTGTTTGCAACAGCTGATTAAGTCAGTCGATGTCAGAGTACGTGCCGATTTTTACTATGGGTGATTACGTTGAGCAAAGAATTTGTTTAAAGTTTTGTGTTGCAAATGAATTTTCGGGTGCCGATGCATTGAAAATGTTGCAAAAGGCCTTTGGTGATAATGCTCTATCGAAAACTCGTGCATATCAGTGGTACAGAGCCTTCAAGGACGGTCGTGAAGTGGTCGCCCATCGACGGCTTCGATCGAAGATAACGTCGATAAAATTAGGGAAAGGGTGCTGGAAAACCGTCGTACCAGCTTGAGAGAGATAGCACATGATCTTAAGATATCCCACGAGTCCGCACGTACGATTTTGATTGATATTTTGGGCATGAGAAAGGTGGCCGCACGACTCGTACCGAAAGACCTGAATTTTCTTCAAAAACGTCATCGCGAACAGGTTGCTTCAGACATGCTGGATCGCTGTAATTCCGATTCTACATTCATGGAACGCATTATAACTGGTGATGAGACCTGGGTCTACGAATACGATATGCAAACAAGCCAGCAATCATCGGAATGGATGGCAAAAAATGAGCCGAAACCGAAAAAACCACGCCAAAGCCGCTCGAAAATGAAGGTGATGCTCATTGTTTTCTTCGATATCCGTGGCGTGGTGCACTACGAATTCGTTCCAGAGGGTCAGACGGTAAACAAGGAGTATTACCTAGGCGTTATGAACCGTTTGCGTGAGCGTATCCGTAAGAAGCGGCCAAATTTGTGGGCGAACAACTCATGGATTTTGCATGACGATAACGCGCCTTCTCACCGAGCTACGATTGTGACTGACTTTCTCGCCAAAAACTCAACAAACGTGCTTCAGCAACCACCGTATTCGCCGGATTTGGCTCCCTGCGACTTTTTCCTCTTCCCAAAACTAAAATTACCCCTTTGTGGCACCCGTTTTGAGTCGATTGAAGCCATAAAACAAAATTCGGCGCGAGAGCTAAAGTCCATCCCGGAAAGCGCCTATAAAAAATGTTTCGATAATTGAAAGTGCCGTTGGCATAGATGTATTGAAGCAAGTGGAACCTATTTTGAAGGAGACCCAATAAATTTTGACGATTAAATGTAAAAATGTTGTTTTAATTGAAAATTCCCGGTACTTTCTTGACAGAGTAGTATATGACATTATTTTAATTTATTTTCAGAAGTTATAATTATTAAATATAATTTTTTGAAATTAAATATGTAGAAGGCTAATATTAAAATATTTAAATAATATTCTTTCAATCCCTGAAACCGGGCTCAACATTTAATACAGTCCACTTATCTCTCATCTTATTTGTTGCTCTATATTATTAGTTACATCTAATAATAATGTCAACACCAATTCTACACACAGACTACTTTCATTGAGTATATCTTAGGGAATCAAATCCTACGTTGATTCCGAAATACGCAGGCTATTTTGAGATACTGGCAATATTTCTCATCAGCTACAAATCTTAGGCAATTTCGATCACACAGAAATTCCATTTGCAATAAACTCATTGCAAATTTACACATAGACTTTAAAAAAAATTGATTGGAAAAAAATTGAGGCATTCGAACTATAAGCGTACAGACGAATCCTAATAGTGTCATGGATGGAACACAGAAGGAACGCTTCTATTCTGCAAGAACTACCGATTAGGAAGTGTCTACTAGATCAAATCAATAAAGCATATCTACTTTGGACACATTGATAGAAGATTAGGGGAGATGGAAAACCTCGTGATTAAAAGGACGAGACCCAGAGAAAGGTCTCCATTGAGATGCACCGACAGGTTAAATGAAATGACCAGATACGCAATACATTTGGCACAATATTGAATTGTATCAGTCCTTACTTGGTGAAAATCCATATTAAATAATTTGAAATAAGGTTATTCTGATTTTCACAAATTTTTATTGTTAAACTCACAACAATTGTTTCGCTATCACAGTAGCATCATCAGGCAAGTTATTCAAAATGTGATCTTGCCAGATGCTACTGTGATAGCGAAACAATTGTTGTGAGTTTAACAATAAAAATTTGTGAAAATTAGAATAACCTTATTTCAAATTATCAAAAAAAAAAAAAAATTACATTTGGCACAAGTTAGGAACGCATGGAAACAAACAATTCGAACACATACCTAAAATAGTATCACTACACCCTGTAGAGTGTAGAATGACCGAGATGATGATGTTAAACAACTAAAAATAATCTGTTCATTTCTTTCAAAAAAATTAAATTCAAAACAAAAACTGTATACCTTGTTCTCTGACGAAGTTATTCAAAATGAACGAACATTCGTTATTACATATTTGATTGATTCTGTCTTTACTTAGTGGAAACTCATTTTAATTAAAAAAATGTATATGAGACAGTAATTTATTTCCACAAAAATGTTTGTACTATTACAACAATTGTTTCGCCACGATGTGGCTTCTTCATTACAACAATTGTTTCACCACGATGTGGCTTCTTCAGGCGGTACAATATAATACCTGAAAAAGCCACATCGTGATGAAACAATTGTTGTAGTAGTACAAACATTTTTGTGGAAAAAAAGTTCATTATTACGTTATTTTTTATTTGTTGACTCTTATGTCATCGACTGCTGTGGTCATTAGCTATACCCCAAAATGAAGTAGAAATAGAAGCATTTGTTAAATTAAGTAATCAATTTTAAATAATTTCTACCAAGATTCGGCAAGTGAAATCAACTATCTGGGTTAAGTTTGGTAATGGGAAAAATCGGTCCGATGGTTTCGCAGGTATCCACTTGAAGCTTTTCCTTATTTTTCCCAGTAGTTCCGAAAATACTGCTTGCATCGCGATGAACTTTGACATTTAGGTGTATGATAACGATACGATCATTTATGTTCACAAACGGACAGAATCAGCTCGATGGTTCCCGAGTTATTTTCATTTGAAATTTAATTTCTGAAATATTTTCGAAATACAATTCCATTCGAGCTAAAATTCATTGAGTTTATGTTAAAAAAAACTCATGCACAATTTCGTGAAGACATATTACGAAAATTGTGGAATTTTTTTCTCATCTGATTCCGGCAAAAAGTATGAAAAATATATTGATTTATGTCCGTTACATTTTTTCAACCCTTTTTTGCCAATATGTAACGACTCAGATCGAAGAGAGAATTAATTTAATTTTCATTTTCATAAGATTATCCGTTTATTCAGGAAGATAGTTCTAAAATTGCAAAAAATGATGCTTATTTGACAAAACACCGAATTTTGTTCTATTTATTATATGTAGCTTCTTCAAGAAGTAATTCACCAATTTATAATTTTCAGAAAAAATTAATTGTTTAACAAGTGCCCAAAAGTTTGTGACTGCACCTCATTCACAATTTTTATTAAGTTTTGAAATGGTGTGAAAATATCGACACCTTTTAAACTGGCATGAAATGAAGATTTTAGGTTTATTAACTATTCCAGGACTTACAGTTCCTACTGTTGCTCCATTTGCTGCAAGTTGAGATACAACAGCATTGGCACCAGCACCTGCAAATCCAACTACGCCCGCTGCAATATTAAGATAAGCACCCCTGGATTCCGCTTCAGTAACATTTAGGCTCTGAAAATTGAGTTAATTAGCATATGAGTAGCACCAGATTGAACAATGAAGTTATTTTGAATCGTCTAGATTCGTAAAAGAAGATATTTTAGACGAGATCCAGCAAACAACTCTACAGCTGAACTTCTCAATAAATTTAAATAAATGGAGGTTTATACTTGATAGAAGGTATATAAAATTATTTAAATATTTTAATATTTACAGATATATTCTGTTAGCCTTCTACATATTTAATTTAAAAAAATTATATTCAATATTGTAACTTCAGGAATTAAATTAAGCACTATATAATTATTTGATTTCCTTAACATTCTTTATACAGATGTCTTTGTGCTATAACAGAGGCCATTAAATTGTCTGTCAATCTTTAAGATGTATGATAAACCACAGAACTATTTATTTGAGTTTACATTAGAGACCATTTGAATGTTCAGTATTCATGTGCAAAGACGCTTTCTGGATTGTTAAAGGTGAGTAAATATTTTTTGTCGATTGATATTATATTTTTATTAAATGTGATTGGGTACTTACGAGCACAGTCTCTCCTAAAACTTGTTTTTTAGTAATATTTTTACATATCTTGAGTTTTTCTGAGAAGTAACTTAGTAAGATATCCAATAATATCGAATATTCTAAGTAAGATAGTTTTATGATGAAATTCTTAGGATTATGTTGAACATTTTTGAAAGATATCTGTTTTAGATCTGTGTTAGATATCCAATATTATTGAATATTCTAAGTCAGATAGTTTTATGATGAAATTCTTAGGATTATGTTAAATATTTTTGAAAGATATCTGTTTTCGTAAGAGGGATGAGCAGAAACAAAATTTTTTCTACTCAAAATATTTAATTTATTGGATTTTGTTATTTCATTTGGATGTCTTATAATGAATGATTATTTTATATGTCGTTTGATATAAACAGTGCTTCTATGACATCAATTCAATTCCTGAGGTTATAATATTAAATATAATATTTGAAATTAAATATGTAAAAGGCTAGCAGAATATATCTGTAAATATTAAAATATTTAAATAATTCTCAATAAACGCTTATGTTGAAATGAAAAATAATGAAGAACATATTCTGAAATAAAAGCGAAAAAACGAGATCTAACCAAAACACCAAAATGGTTCTTTTCCAAGCAACTCAGCAACCCAGCCAAAATCCTAATGGATGGATTTAAAAATTTGAAAAAGAAACAGAGTGATATGGTATGGATGATGATGAGAAATGGTTTCATTTACAACGATTCTTTTGTGAAGAAAGAGCATTAAATAGAGATGTAAATATGTAAAATATTTGACCTAGCGTTAGAAAGTTTATGAAAAGGCCGAAAAATAGATATGTGTATTCCACGGAATACATTGCTCGTTCCGAGGGCTAGGCTAGTATATTTCCGTAGTGTTGATATAGGTGGCCTACCTGCCCGTTGGGCCTATGGTCACTGCCCTCATGGACGCGGGATTTGGATCGCCCAATCAGCCCGCAAAACCTCCGAGCGAGTCCAGGTTATACAGGCGCAAGAACTGCGCCGAAGGGGGCTTCATGCCTTCACAGTCCATTCGATCGCCCGAGGCCTGAACTCGTCCTAGACACCCCAGTCGATCCGGTTTCAATCCCAGCCTAAAGCATGGTCGAGACCTCTAAACCTCCGGGCCAGTCCTGGTTATTCAGGCACAAAAACTACGCCCCTGCACGACAGAGTACCCTTCTGTCCTTCTGCCTAGCATGCAGGCTTTCAACCACTACCCCCACGAGTGCAACACCAATTAGTTTGGCCAGAAGTACAAGTACCTCTGCGGTCCAAACCACCCACCTGTGGTAGCCTTGTTTCCAAAAGTAGCAACTGAAGGCTAACGGTCGCCAAGAAGAGTTCAACTCGATGCCAGTACTAGAGGAGACTAACACGTCATAGTATCCCTCCCCTTAAAGCTAGCACATATCTAATTCAGACGCATTCGTCCTTATGGACAGATAACAATCGGGTAGAACCACGCCAGATGTATGGGGGAGCGCCCTGTGTTGGAACACCCACCCCGGCTAGGCTAGTACAATCGAGTAGAGTAATTTAGAAACTAAACGTGAATGAAAACCAAAAATTTCGTCGAGTAGATAAGTGAGTAATTCAATAGATACCATCATTTTGTTCTATTTTTGTCGGTTCAGTAGCGTCCAGTAGCACCTCCTACCATGGGTCACTGCTCACCCGTTCACCGATTAAAATCTGAACCTGTAGTTCAGGTCTAGTTCATTATATGTGGAATATGAGTGCTGGTGAAATATTAAAATATATGGAGAACTGCGTATTTGGATTTATAAAAAATGGATATATATATCTAGAGTTGGTGGAACTGAAATTAGGATTCTACGATTCTAAATATATGTAGGAGTGTCCATAAACTACATCCAATAGCGAGAAGGTAGATAACCGCTTTCAATTTGGTAATTGACAGCATAGCGCTCCTAGAATGGACATATTTACGCTGAATTTGAGAATTTATTTTTATTGACATAAAATTCAAACAACTTTGGGACATTCCCTACTACCGAAGTCATTACAGCTTGTCGTGCTGGGGGCGCTTCTTTTGACTAGGACCCTAGTTCCGTCCCGGAAAAATGGAGGTTTAAGTCTCGATGCCTAAAGTAATGCCATTCGCGCCAATCACTGTGGTGGAAGATCCCGATTGGGGCCCTAGTTTTGCCGTTATGGTGGAATGGAGGACTGAACCAGTTGATTAACTCAGTGACAGGGAGTTTATCGCAGCACAGGGCTTCTCTCTTAAAACTAGCGTACTCTACCCTATTGCAGTAAATCTCCGGATTTTTCTGTCCAATGGCCGAGAGCGATAAGTAGCATACTGCGTTACTTCGGGAGGGTGGATACCCACAAGTGATACCTGTATCACCTGGCCACCTTATTGGTGCTGGACTCGATGGTGTGGTGGTTGAAAGTCCGCATGCTGGACTAGCGAGGAATTTCATTTATCTGTTCGCAGACCCCCATATTCGGGATATTCTCACGAAATGACTCATGGTTTAGCGGGACTTGACGGTCCGAACGGCCTTGTCCTGAACCCGGATCTATTACGTAACATGTTGTTTGTGGATCTCGACGAAATGGCTAGTCCATTAGTGCTTGACGCCAGGATCAATGAAAAGACTTCACATGGGTTCGTGGGTCATGGCGTACAGGCCGTGTTGACGGTGCTCGTACCAGGATCAATTGAGTGATCAATCTTGGGTTTATCTTAGTTCATGGGACTACGTTCGGGTGCTTGGATAAGAAGCCCTTCCGGCGAGTTATTTGCGTCACAAACCAACTCGGGTACTGACCTGCAGAGCCAGTAGATATTGAATAGTGCTCCGCTGCTACCAGTCAGACGGTTGAGTTCACCTCTTTGGAAGGGTTCTCGCTTCGCGCGATGATATGGCGTAATCCTTATCACACTTGCTGCCTTTAGGGGCAGACTGTGGAGACTGCTGAGTAGTCACTTGGTGAAAGAGCCATGCTCATATGCCAATTCGAAAACCTGGTAGAATTCACTACCGAAGTATACTTCGGGATATTCTAATGCTAACTCATTCAGAATCCGATCAATCTGAAATTTGATATTCAGATGAAGATACGAATACATAATAGCGCGCATGTTCAGGCAAAATTTTGTGGGCATCGCATGATTCCAGAGAAAATATTTTGTGAGCTTTGCAGCGTTGACCGCTACCTTAAACTTTCGAACGGAAAAAAACTGGAGATTTAAAACTTCCAGGATATATTGGGGTTTAAATATATCTGTGGAGTTCGTTAATGAGCAAAATCAATGGAATGGTTTCGCTATTTTTCACATTAGAAATTTTGCCTTATTTTTCCCAATATGTTCCGAACTAAAAATCCTATATATCTCTAACGTACAACTTCATGCAAAATTTCATGAGACTGGTATAATCAGAAGGATCAAAAAATGTTAGCCAAGCAATGTTGAGCGCTACCGGAACTACACCAACAGTCCAACATCCGAGTTTAAATTCAGCATATAGATATAGAATAACAATCTTTGTTAAATAGAAATTTAATTCAATCGGTCCTTACTTGATGGAAATTCAGTTTAATTAAATAAAATAATATAAATTATTTCCACAATTTATTAAGTTAGCGAAAATTTGAATATCAAAACAGATTTAATCTGTTGTCTTCTACAATTTTAATTTCAAAAAATTCTTTGAAGAAACTTTAAGAATTAAGTTAATGTCTTTATAAGCACTGCTTATATTTAATAGACGTATAAAGTCAAAATTCATCATACAATATCACACGGAATTAAGAAAAACCAACGAATATAAATTGTCAATTGAAATTAAAATATAAATGAGCAAATATTTTTTGTTTCGTTCCAGGCATGCGTAATGAACTCTTCAGACAAACTTACGAAGCCCTGTTTGTTACAAAATGTATTGTTTTCTGATCCTATATTAATGAAAAATAACTCTTTCTCAAAAATATAAAACATAATTTCAAGAACTTCCCTGAAACTAATTCATTTGAAATATTCAATATATTTAAATAAATTACTTCAAAAAATCTCAAAACATGTAGTACATCCTCAAGAAATAATTAAAGTTACGATAAGATCAGTTCAACTTTACATATAAAAAAATAATAAAATCAATTAAACAATGTATAGACTTACCCAGTGCCATCTTAGAAATGCATGATCCTCAACAAACATATAAGTAGGTACCTTTATATCCAAGGTACTCTATGTTCCATGTTCACAGAAAATCATACAAAGCTTATAAGGCACTTGGCCTTAGTTAAAACCATTCAACACTGTATAATGAATTTCTTTATTTAAAAAACCTAATATAATTATATATTATATATAAAATATAAGGCCAAGTGCCTTATAAGCTTTGTATGATTTTCTGTGAACATGGAACATAGAGTACCTTGGATATAAAGGTACCTACTTATATGTTTGTTGAGGATCATGCATTTCTAAGATGGCACTGGGTAAGTCTATACATTGTTTAATTGATTTTATTATTTTTTATATGTAAAGTTGAACTGATCTTATCGTAACTTTAATTATTTCTTGAGGATGTACTACATGTTTTGAGATTTTTTGAAGTAATTTATTCAAATATATTGAATATTTCAAATGAATTAGTTTTTGGGAAGTTCTCGAAATTATGTTTTATATTTTTGAGAAAGAGTTATTTTTCATTAATATAGGATCAGAAAACAAGACATTTTGTAACAAACAGGGCTTCGTAAGTTTGTCTGAAGAGTTCATTACGCATGCCTGGAACGAAACAAAAAATATTCGCTCATTTATATTTTAATTTCAATTGACAATTCATATTCGTTGGTTTTTCTTAATTCCGTGTGATATTGTATGATGAATTTTGACTTTATACGTCTATTAAATATAAGCAGTGCTTATAAAGACATTAATTTAATTCTTAAAGTTTCTTCAAAGAATTTTTTGAAATTAAAATTGTAGAAGACAACAGATTAAATCTGTTTTGATATTCAAATTTTGTAATAATCCTTCTATCAAGTAAAAAATCGTTCCTTCTTATTTTAGCGAAAATTGTTTCGCCAACAGTGTGCCTTTTTCAAGTTTACATTTTGAACTAACTCTTAACATTACACATTCACTTCTTATATAGCTTTCAACTTGAAAAAAGGCGTGGTGCAACCAACTAACAATTTTCGGAAATGAAGATAAGGAAAACATTGCAAAAAGAGATACAAATAACCATTAATTCACAGAAATACCGATCAAAAAAAATATGCGAAAAAAGGGATATAAATAACCATAAAATACATTGCCGCCAATTATGGGAAATACCTCACTCAGTGAAAATATCCAATAATGGAGGCCTTGCAATATCTATTTGGTAATTGAGAAGAATTTCAAGTTTCTTGGACCTACTAATTTCTATCGCTGCCAAAATCCTGAATCTGGTACTTTTATTTTCATTATGGATAATTTCATAGTAATTGTTGAAATTATGTCAAAATTATTGAATGCGAGTTGACTGACGTACGACTCCGCTGGTAGTCGTGAATTCTTTTGTTTGACTAATAAACTACTCTGTCAAGAAAGTACCGGGAATTTTCAATTAAAACAACATTTTTACATTTAATCGTCAAAATTTATTGGGTCGCCTTCAAAATAGGCTCCATTTGCTCCAATATATCTATGCCAACGGAACTTCCAATTATCGAAACATTTTTTATAGGCGCTTTCCGGGATGGACTTTAGCTCTCGCGCCGAATTTTGTTTTATGGCTTCAATCGACTCAAAACGGGTGCCACGAAGGAGCAATTTTAGTTTTGGGAAGAGGAAAAAGTCACAGGGAGCCAAATCCGGCGAATACGGTGGTTGCTGAAGCACGTTTGTTGAGTTTTTGGCGAGAAAGTCAGTCACAATCGTAGCTCGGTGAGAAGGCGCGTTATCGTCATGCAAAATCCATGAGTTGTTCGCCCACAAATTTGGCCGCTTCTTACGGATACGCTGACGCAAACGTTTCGTAACGCCTAGGTAATACTCCTTGTTTACCGTCTGACCCTCTGGAACGAATTCGTAGTGCACCACGCCACGGATATCGAAGAAAACAATGAGCATCACCTTCATTTTCGAGCGGCTTTGGCGTGGTTTTTTCGGTTTCGGCACATTTTTTCCACCCATTCCGATGATTGCTGGCTTGTTTGCATATCGTACTCGTAGACCCAGGTCTCATCACCAGTTATAATGCGTTCCATGAATGTAGAATCGGAATTACAGCGATCCAGCATGTCTGAAGCAACCTGTTCGCGATGACGTTTTTGAAGAAAATTCAGGTCTTTCGGTACGAGTCGTGCGGCCACCTTTTTCATGCCCAAAATATCAATCAAAATCGTACGTGCGGACTTGTGCGATATCTTAAGATCATGTGCTATCTCTCTCAAGCTGGTACGACGGTTTTCCAGCACCCTTTCCTTAATTTTATCGACGTTATCTTTGACCGTCCTTGAAGGCTCTGTACCACTGATATGCACGAGTTTTCGATAGAGCATTATCACCAAAGGCATTTTGCAACATTTTCAATGCATCGGCACACGAAAATTCATTTGCAACACAAAACTTTAAACAAATTCTTTGCTCAACGTAATCACCCATAGTAAAAATCGGCACGCACTCTGACATCGACTGACTTAATCAGCTGTTGCAAACACACTAGTTGACAGATCCCGCTCAAGCTTGGCATAGTAATTAAGGACAGGGGTACCAACCTAGGAAAAAAAAATTTTACCTGCCTCATTGCCCCGCCAGATTTAAATCGATAATTCCCGGTACTTTCTTGACAGAATGTATACCATAGGCAATCACTACAAGTCAACTTATCGACTCCAGATTTATTGTCTTTATTTGTTTATTGTTTGTTATTTTTTATATGAATTCTCAAATTATTAACCATTCTGAAAGTTTCATTAAAGACAAATTTTATTTTAAAATTGAAATACTTGCTAATATTATCTGATATTTCGTTCACATAAGAAATAGAAATTTATCTTTTAGTTAAATCTTTTGTAACAGGGTAAACTAAATTCAATGCTATTTTATTTTGATTTTTGTTTCAAATTTTGTCTATTTTAATTGGATTATAGCCCTTATTGAATGCAATTTGCCCATTCATTCATGGTTTACGTAAACCAACGTATACAGATATCACAATTCATCACACATCAAATCCTATTTATCCGAAAATGCATATCACAGTATATGATCAATAGATTGGTTAATGTACCTATCTATGAATTGGGATAACTTTTTATAGAATTGAATATCATTAGGCAAATTTCATTCAATAACGGCTATAGTCCAACTATAATAAAAAAAATTTCAAACAGAAGAAGATAGCATTGAATTTAGTTTACCCTGTTACCAAAAATTCGACTAAAAGATATATTTCAGTTCCTTACGTGAATGAAATATCAGATAATATTGCCAAGTATTTTTAAATTAAAATTTGACTTGAATGTAGATTTTAGAACAGTTAATAATTTAAGAATTTATTTGAAAAATACCAAAGATAAAACAAATAAAGACAATAAATATTGAATTGTTTCAGCCGTTACTATTTGGTAGTGGATCATAATTGAAACAAATTGTAGAAATTACTATGTTTTACTACCAAAAAATATATATTACACATTTTATTGTGAGTCGAGTTTCGGGAAATGAACTATCCCATCATCAGACAACTGAAGACCTAACAGTGGTACAGTGGTATTTAAACAAAAGTGATAAATATCTTGAATACTTCAACAGATTCTCGGTAATACCTAATAGTCGTACAGAGGTTTACAATCGGAACGTGATAAAAAACCAGGTTAAAAAATAGGAGCCTTCTAACAGATATCGGAATGTCGGCAATCGACAAAGAAGATTGTTAAACATATGGTACCCATTTAAATATCTCAAATAATTTTTGGGGTTACATAGCTCCTTAGTCATTTCTTATTTTTACATTATTTTGTTGTATATCTCAAATATTTGGATTTAGAAAACTCCATACAGTCATTCATTATTTTTTACATTATTTTTATGAACGAATTTGAAAATTTCAATAATCAAGTTTCTTTTCTTTTGAATCTACATGTAAAATTTTTTTTCTTAAGATTTTCTTTTGTCGAAAGGAATTACTGTTTTCTAAAGAATGAGTGGCAAATGTTGAATTTTTGTTTACTTTTCATTAAATTCATTTTATGTTCGTTGAAAAAGGTTTTAAACAGATGTTACTCTTTAAATATCTCAAATAATTTCGATTTACATAGCTCCGTACATTTATTATTTTTACATTATTGTTATTGTGAACTAATTTGAAAATTTCAACAGATTATAGATAATCGAGTTTCTTCCCTCTTGATTCTACATGTAAAATTTTAAGATTATCTATTGTGGGAAAGGAATGACCGTTTTCTAGACAATGAGTGGCAAAAGTAGAATTTTGTTTATTTTTCGTCTTGAAGGAACATAGTAATTTCTACAATTTGTTTTAAGGAAGACAATAAATCTGGAGAGGTATAAGTTGACTTATAGTGATTGCCCTATGGTATATATTGGTCAAACATGTAGACCCTTTAAAAAAATAATTCAGGAACACCAGCGGAGTTCGGACATATCGTATTCAACATATGCCAGTCATTTGAAAGAATTTGGACACAGTTTCAACAATAACTATGAAATTATGCATAATGAAAATAAAAATACCCTACTCACGCCTTCAGAAGCAATTGAAATTAGTAGGTACAAGAACCTCAAAATTCTTCTCAATGACCAAATAGATAATTGCCCCCATTTTTGAATATTTTCATGTATTTCCGATAATTGGCCCCAATATATTTTATGATTATTTATATCCCTTTTTTCACATATTTTTCGTTATCGGTATTTCTGTGAATTGGTGGTTATCTGTATCCTTTTTTGCAATGTTTTCATAATTTTTATTTCCGAAATTTCTTAGTTAATTGCACCCCCACTTTCTTCAAATTTTCAGCTATATAAGAAGTGAATGTGTAAAGTGAAGAGTTAGTTCAAAATGTAAACTTGACAAAGGCAAAACAATTGTCTTGGCAATTGTAAATCTTTCTATTAATTTCGTGTCCTTTTATTATTCATTTTTTATGTACAATCAAGAGGTTGCTGAATATATTATAGCAAGGCTGATCTTGTGTTTATATTAATAGTAATAATAAAAGGAATTTATTGCTCGTAGCAAAATGCTATCGACCCAAGGTCTCTCAGCCCATTTGTAACTACAGATTTTTCAACATTCAAAAAAATTCAATAATGATATATAAACACAATATTATGAAAATAGATTCGCTTCAGTTTCATCATTTTCTCTATCGTTCTTCCAACTTCAGTATCAATGATTTTGGTGGTAATTTTCTGGCTGCTTAGACGGTGGAAGAGCTCCAAGATGTCCAGTAATTCCTTCACATATAAATATTTTCATTAAGCTTTTGAAGTCTTTGCTCTATTGGTTGTACTTCCGCTAAGCTGTACTATAACTCATTGGTTGGATTGTAAAGTCTATATTTGTTCTAGTTCATTTTGTTGTCAACTTCAACTCCTAGGTATTTAATTTCTACTAATGGTTTTTTGACGATTCCTTTTATTGTTATGGTTGGCCAACTTAGACTCATCTTATGCTAAAAAATTATTCTGTAGCGAACAACTTTTTCGCTCCTCATCCAGAAACCTGCTTTCCTCTGTCATAGCTTGACCGGCGTACCAATAGAGGACCCGACTAGTCAAAAGATTCGTGACTAACCGTCCCCGCCAGGTTCAAATAAGGCAAGGCACTGCGTTTGACGATCAGCGTTCCAAGCGGAGCGCATGGTCACCGGCGTCACAGGCAGAGCCTGCGCATCAAGCTTGTCTGACGAGTTTCCCATGCGCATGCTCGGAAACGAAACGCCGTCTCCTGAACTAAGAGGTGGAAGCTCCCTCGCAACACCACATATCCTTCGAGAGCTTCAATTAAATGGGATTTCCTAGGATTACGTTCCAACTGAGCCACTTTTACTGAGCCATATTTCCTATTGATCCTATTCATGCAGCTTATCAGTGAATTGTCATGTAATATAATGAAAATGCCATCTGCGTACTGTAGTAAATATTGTTGGTTGTTTCTTCCCTTTGAAATAACATATTAGTACAAGATATAGAGCAGAAGAGACACTTGCAGAGTTCCTTGTTGGGAGAAAATAGTCCTGACAATGTATTTTTAATTCTTACCATCAGCTTTATATCATTCAACAAATTCATGATTATATGTATGACCTACCTGGGTACCTAATTGCTTTTAAATAATTTATGCCATATACTATCGAAAGCCTTGTTCAATATCCAGACTTATGCCCACTGTTATAAGATTTTTTAATTTCGCGTTTTGTGTTTGACCCTATAATGGCCAGTACCTGTAGTTTTACTTTTTTGTTCCTCAATCCAAACTGAAAAGTGGTTATAATATATGTAATATGTTCTTCCATCTTCAATTTTCTTAATTTCTTGGGAAGCTATCCCAATACCTGTAAGACTATAGTTTTTACTGATTTGTGTTCGAGTTAGGTTTAGGAATGTTATTATACATCCTGACTTTCATTTGAACCTAAATAATTGCTTCCTGAGACAAGCCGCAAAAATTTGTATCATGTGTGAATGTATCTCCATGTCAAAATGTTGAAATGCCATCCACTTATGGTACTCACGGTTTAATGCAGTAGTTGGTAATAGTCACTTTCTTCCATTTAAATCTCCTCCTCTAAATATGTTATTTGTTCCTCTATAAATTCATCATACCATCTGTTGATATTCCCTCTTGTTATTTTGTTGAAATCTTGGTCATTGCGAATACTGACTTATAATAATTTCTGAATACTTCAACCTTATCTTTCTCAGTTATCACGGTCTTCCATGTTCCTCCAAGTCAAGTATCGAAAATGTCTGTTTTTATCTGGATAGTTTTCTTAATAGAAAGTTTCACCCTTGGTTAAGTTGGTGTTGTTGCATACTCCAGCTCATTTTTTTTTATCATTTATTCATTAGCAATCAGAATACAACAATTCTATGAGCTAATTTGCTGTCTACAGAGCTTTGAGCTCTCAAATGATTTGATATGGTCTTCTCCAGTGAAAAGACCATTTTAAATCTTCTTCATATCAGCTGGCCAGGTCCTTTTGAGTCTTCTCATGTCTTGAGGTTGAAGCAACGGTTGTAGTAAGTCGTTTATATGACCATCTAACTTGGTGTGATGTTTTTGGCTCTGTTCCTTGATGACATCCTTCACATAAGGTATTTTCAAATCTTCATGCAGGGTTTGATTTGATACATACCATGGAGCATTTGTTAACAATCTCAGTATTTTCGATTGGCATCTCTGGACTAGAGTTACATTGGACTTACTTGTACATCCCCAAAGTTCAATTCCGTATGTCCATATGGGCTTTATGACCATTTTATATATCAGTAGCTTATTTTCTAATGAGAGTTTCGATTTTCTACCTATAAGCCAATTCAGTTCTTTAGTTCTAAGGGCTATTTGCTTCCTTTTTTTAATAATATGCTCCTTCCAGGTTAGTCTGCTATCTAAATGCACTCCCAAATATTTAACAGTTGGGGAATTTGGTATCTTTATATTGTTTATAAAGATGGGTGGACACTGGTCTCTTCGAAGAGTATAATTTACTTGAACTGACTTGGTTTCATTAACTTTTATCTTCCACTTATGCAGCCATTCTTTTATTTCATCAAGATGAATTTGCAATCTATTAGATGCCTCTTTGGGATCTTCATGGCTTGCAAGAATTGCAGCATCATCTGCAAAAGTTCCCATTATCGTATTCGCATTTGTGGGCATATCTGCCGTATACAGTATATACAAAAACGGTCCCATAACACTTCCTTGGGGAACACCGGACTGAATAGGATAAAAATCAGACACTTTATCATTCACCCGTACTCTGAATCTCCTTCCAGTAAGATAAGATCTCATCAACTTGCAACAGTATAATGGCAGACATTTCTTTATCTTATACAATAGTCCAGAATGCCAGACTTTATCAAAGGCCTGGCTTACATCCAAAAAAGCAGATGTGCAGTATTGTTTGAGTTCCAGGGCTTTGCTTATCTCATGACTTATTCTGTGTGTCTGCTGTATGGTGGAGTGATTTGTTCTGAATACAAATTGGTGTGGAGGAATCCATTCTTGGGTGTTGGGATCCGACTTTATTCTCAATAGCAAAATTTTCTCCAAGATCTTAGATAAAGTTGGCAGTAAGCTAATTGGTCTATATGATGTTACAGCGTTTGGATTCTTGCCGGGTTTCAGTATGAGGATTATTTCTGCAGTTTTTAGGAGTTCTGGCAAATAATCTTGTCTCAGGATAGCATTGAATATATTGCCATCATTGCTACTCCTTTCTTAGGCAGTTCCTTGATCATTTTTGGTGTGACCTCATCTATTCCGGCAGCTTTTCGTGTGTTCAGGTATTTTATTTCTTTTTGTAGTTCTTTTATGGTGATACTTTTAATAGGAGTCGTATTAGAAGGAATATTTAACATTTCTCTTTCAACCTCGTAATCGTGTATGTCATCATTGGGTGTGAATACTTCAGCCAGGTGTTCTGCAAATGTTTGAGCCTTTTCATTGTCAGTCCTTGTCCATTGAATAGTTGATCCTGGTATGTTGCGTAAAGGTGGTATATGGATTTTTGTTTTTTTTTGAGTTTTTTATTGGTTTACACACTGAATTATCATATCTATTTAAACTTAACACATAGTTGTTGAATGACAATTCTTTGTGCTCTTTCATCTTAAATTTTAGTTCATTTGTTAATCTGTTCAAGATGGTCTTGTCTGCAGGCAAGTGTGTCCGATGCCATCTCTTTCTAACTCTTCTCTTCTGTGCTAGAAGTCTTTTGATTTCCTCTGGAACATTATATGTTTTGCACTTTTCTTCAGAAGTAGGCGTGGCTTTTCCCACAGAATATTTAAGAAGATGAACAAATGATGTCAATACTCCATCTATTTCACTTGTTCTTTTACATTCAGGCATATATGTTCTTCGATTAAACTTCTGTAATCATTCCAGTCTATTTTTTTACTATGCAATCGAGGAATTGATTTTTTATGAATTACAACGCTACTTATTGTGGCTATGATAGGGGAGTGATCTGATGATAGATCATAGCTTGGAACAATATTCATATAGGTAGAATAAATACCATTTGTTATGAAAAAGTCTAGTAAGTCTGGTGTTTTATTAGGATCTGTTGGCCAATAAGTAGCGGTTCCAGTTGATAGTGTGGAGTAATTATTTTCCTGAATGAGGTCCGCTAGTTCCCTACCCTTAGTTGTAATGAGTCGTGAACCAAATAAGGTGTGCTTGCTGTTATAATCACCACCTGCAATGAATTTAGATCCCAGAATTTGGAAGAAAGCCTTGAAATCTTCCTTCTTGATATTATGCCGAGGTGGACAATAGACTGCAGCAACAACTAAATCAAATGGTAGAGTTCGAACTTTTAACACTGTTGCCTGCAGATTGTCACATTGATATTTTGGTAGTTCTATATGGTTGATAGTGTTCTTGATTAAAATGGCAGTACCAGCATGGGCAGTATTATCTGGATGATTTGTACAGTATGTGGTATAACTTGCTATATTGAAGTAGGATCTATGGGTGAAATGTGTTTCACTTATGAGAAGGACGTCTATGGAGTTCTGATGGAGAACATACTCAACCTCATTTTTATGTTGCAGAAGACCATTGGAATTCCATTCTGCGACTTTTATAAACTTAGCGAATTTTACTTATGACTGTGGTTAGCATGTTTAATATCATACTATTCTGTTGTATGAGCTGTTGGAACATGGTTTTAAACTCATCTAAGAATCTATTCATAATACTATTTATATCAGTTGATGGTTCGATATTTATGTTCTTGGTAGCTTCTACATAACTTCTGGTTTGTTGCTGTTGCGGAAATTGCATACCTGCATGCTCTCCAGTTGTCTTGGAAGCTGAAGCATTATTGGTTAGAGTTTGTTGTTGTGGAAGTTGTGATATAATTGCAGGATTTATTTGTGTATTTGTCCTATTATGAATGTTTAATCTATTGTTTGCGTTGTTTGATTTCAATAGTTTGTGATAAAATTCACATCCCTTATAATGTGCTGGATGAGCACCTTCGCATAGTGCACATTTAGCTGGGGTGTCTCTGTTCTTTTTGCACATTGTAGTGTTATGCTCCCCTCCGCATTTGACACACACATATGGTCTGTTACAATATGACTTTGAGTGTCCATATTGTTGACATCGCGTGCATTGTGTGATACCTTTAGTTTTTTTAGGTGGTTCAATTTGTATTGATCTATATTGAAGATGTTGAATTTTGTAGATATCTTTATTATTGTTGGCTGGGTCTAAATCAATGAAAAACATATTTAAAGGCTCTTTGGTTACCCTATTCCTACAATTAAGGATATTTCTGACTTAATGTCCCTTTTTGGCTAATTCTTGCTTAATTTCTTCAGTATCAGTGGTGCGATGAAGACGCTTAACAACTACTCTATATGCACGTTCTTCCTTAGGTTGATATGTGTGATGTATAACATTTTTGTCTCTCATGTATCTAATTAGCTTCCTGTAGGTGTCTGGTAGCTCGCAATTTATTTTTATTGTGTCATCTGCTAGACATTTTGTGATGTACTTTCCATCTTCTACTACAGTTCGTAGTTGTTTCACCATTTCTCCATAATTTGTAACACCATAAACAAATATTGGTGGCGGTTTCGGTATATTATTATCATCATTGTTTTTACTGGTTGTATTTGTTTTTTCATTTTTCTCACTCAACACGTTGAATCTATTGTTGACGGTTATTGGAATAGGGGTATTGCAACTGATTTTCCTTCTTTTTGTTGTTTTCGCCCTAACTGCCTGCCATGAATTATTCACTGGTTCATTTCCCGGGAAACCTAAAAATTCTTCATCACTTGTCGATGACATCCTGTAAAAATGTGTATCTACATTTGCATTATTTATTTTGATGTTTTGCTCTTTATTGGTTATTGGGTGACTGGTTGAAGGAATATCCTGTGTTGTGTCTTTCATATAGGCGTCCTGTATAGCATTCTGATGTGATGTTATCAAATTGCTGTTTCTTTTATCTGAGGTGGAACTCATGTTTTCTTCGATGCTATCTATCATCGTTTATCTCCTCCATGTGTCATCTGGACTGAATATAGATAACGTTTTCGTTTCAATTTTCTGATTTCTATTTATTTAGATGAAATGGAAATTTAATAAATTTCGAGAAATACCTCGATTAGCGGGATTAGCGATTGTTTAGCAATAGCTCGATCAATCCGGGTTTTTATTCCCGGAGTCGGTGGCTGATTACTGTCTTAGAACACTCTTTGACACGGCGATAACGATAAACACGTCTTCATCGGTTGAACACATGCAGAAGAAACTCCAACTCATGTGTGTTTGCTGTGCTGTATTGCACAATTTTCGTATATTTTTATTAAAAGCGTTAATTTGTTTTAATTAACTCTAATTAACTAATTATAGGCTCTCTATACTGACATTTTTTCCTGTTTGTTGTTCGCTTTGTTTTAATTAGCTTCATCACGAAGGGTGGGAGTAAGCTAAAGTATCTAAAGTAATTAGGTTTTTCAATTGGACAGTTGGCCTTGATGTTTGTAAAGACGGAATATCATTTCCTATGTTTTTTCTATGGAGCTGTTAATATCAATATTTTAACCTCTTTACATTAAATTTGTTGTAGATCTATGTAGGTGTTACAGACTCTCTCAATACATCGGATCCCAGATCAAACACCAACACTACACCCAAATTATTTGACCCTATGTCTGGAGTTAATTGGTTTATTGGTACCGCTATGTAGATGACATAATTTGTTTATTTAATGGCACAAATAGACAACTTGGTTCATTTTTGGAATCTATCAATAAATTATATCCAACAATTGAATTCACACAGGAAGATGAAGTAAATAATAGCATCAATTTCTTAGATTTAAAAATCACCAAAATTAATAATAGACATGATTTTTCCATATACAGAAAACCTACACATACAGATGGTACGATTCATTATACTTCAAACCATCCATTTTCACAAAAATTGTCATTTTATAATAGTATGCTTTATAGATTGGTTAACATACCCATGACAAAAGAAAATTTTGACAAAGAGTATAAAACCATTAAACAAATAGCTTTCAATAATGATTTTAATCTGTTAATTGTAGACAATTTACTGGATAAAATAAATTACAAGAAAGCAATATCACTTGTTTATCCAAAATTTCAAAATTCAAACGAAACCAAATTTATTTCATTAACTTACTTACGGCCGGTTTCATAAACGAAATTAAAGCCTCCTTTTTCCCAAAAAGTCTCCTTTAATGATAAAACGTGTTTCATAAAGAAATTTTGAGGTTAAAAGCTTCCTTTATCTTAAAGTGAGAAAATCGGCCCTTTACGGCTAGAAAAGGATCCTTTAACGAGAAGCTCGACACTGCGCAGGTGCTCAATACACACGAAAACAGTGGACATAACCTTGTTCTGTCACATCCCATTTTATTTAATTTTAGCGTACTACGAAAAATGTTGCACCAAATGTTGAATGCTGATTTTAGTTCTACTTCTTCATCAAATGATGAAGAAATAATTGTGAGAAGACCAAAAATTTACAGGAGAGACATTTTTTCACGTTAGATGATCTAGATTTCTTCTATCGTTTTTGCTTGACAAAACCAACTGTTTAATCTTTGCTTCAAAAAATTGCAGATCAATCGTACTTCCTATTTTACAGGTAAACAAATTTCGATTTATTATTTTGTTGATTTGTATGTATTTATGTATACCAAATCATTAAATTGACAATTTTCAGAGGCAGCTGTATTGAACCGATGAACCAACTACTTTCGACATTGAGATTCTATGGAACTGGAAATATATGATCAAACCATCTTTAATAACAGTGTCTTGAAGAGACAATTTGAGAGTAGTAAATAAGGACGGTATTTGTTACTTGGTGGTAGTGGTTATAGTTTGCAGACTTATCTTATGACAAAGTTAACGGAAGCTATAGCTGCAGCTGAAAATTTATATAAGCAGTCAATTATACAAACTAGAAATGTGGTGGAGAGAAAGTATGGAGTTTCGAAGCGTCATTTTCCTATACTTTTTAAAGGAATAAGTGTTAAGTTAACGACCATAAGAGCAATTATTGTTGCTACCGCTGTTTTGCACAATATGTAGATATGAACGAAATATTTCCAAATGAATGATTGCAAGAGGAAAAGGACTTTCAAACAAATTCAACTAATGTTAATTCAGCTCGTCAAGAGAGAGTCTATTATTAATAAACATTTTCCTAATTTAAAATTATATTTCTGTGATAATTGAAAACAAATTTGCTTGTCACTTGTGGAACTATTCTTCACATTCAATTTGTATCTTCAACATGACAAGATTTCATATAATTTTCATAAGATTTTATAAGGTATGTATTTAGATAGGCTTCTATGTTTGTATTTCTGATTCATTGTTTTACTTTAGGTAACATCTGAAAAAGTTTCAAGTGAGAATAAAGAAATAAAAATATTATGTGTTATTGAAATTTCGGTTTTTAATTCAAATTTGAGGGGACTTCATAGTCTGCAGCAATGCTGATAGAATTCTAATACCGCTTTTTCAGAAAGTGCATTCAAAATAAAAAAGATTTAATTATTATTATTTAATTTGCTCTCCATCTCCATAATTTGCAGATCTAATATTTTAAGCTTTGAATGCTCCTCTTCTTTTCTTCTATTCTCTTCCTTGGTAGCCACTATCTGAGCTTCTACTAGAGCCGTTTTTTTTATAATACATCTCTTTCGTTTCGGCAATGAAGCCCCACCACCAGTCAATATGCCTGCGTTGAGCAGCTACCACCTTCTAGTTTTAATTTTTATATTGTCATATTTGGATTTGAGCTGTTCCTCATTTCTCCAATGGATAACTGTTGCGGTTTCTATTCTTTGCCAGACTTCATCCTATAATATTAAAATTCTCTTTTTCAATCAATTCCAAGAGGCATAGTTCCTCCTCTGGTTTTAAAGTAATACTTTTTTTCTCTTTTCTTCCATATACATTCATATAACCCACGTAATAAAATATAACAATTCGAACGTATTGATGATATAAATTTCAATATACTGTCTTCTGCACATAACCATGTTTATGCAAAGATCAATTTATGCTTCTTCTCTTTTTCTTTTTACAAGTTCCAACGCATAACTGACAATTTTTACAGAATATCACCAACTACATTCGTAAAATCACTAGTTCTCAGGATAGCCAACAGTCGGAAACTTATAACCGGCGCATTAAAGGAAGCTTTAAGTAAAGGACGGTCGATGTGCGTTTATGAAACTGATGCTCCCATTTAAAGGATCCTTTTTCGTAAAGGGACTTTATCATAAAGGAGCCTTTTGATGTTGTTTATGAAACTGGCCGTTAGGCCAAAAATCTGAAAAGATTGCTAGATATTTACAGAAAAAAGAAAAATAGAACATCTCTTTCAAAACTATTAATTCTAGGGCAGCTTTATAAAAAATAATAAAGAGGTCATTCCTAAAAACAAAAAATCAGGAGTTTACAAGTTAACATGTAGTGATTGCCCATGTGTATATGTGGGACAGACATTCCAAACAAGGATACGAGGACATGAAAAATGTTACATTAATAATAAACCGAATTCAACTGATGCCAACCATTTGTTAGAGACTGGCCATCATTTTAATATGAACTATGATATATTACATATCGAAAACAAAAGTCAGAAACTAAACCTGTTAGAAACTTTAGAGATCAATAGATATAATAAAAGACAAATTTTATTGAATGATCAAATAGACTTAAACAGATCCCCCTACTTAATATTTTTCATTAATTGTATACCATCTCTTTCCACCCCTCTATTTTTTGTACCAGAGCTGTGTATTTAAGGTCATGTTTTGCATTGTATACCTCAGTTTAAATACTCACCTGATCAAGTCATGGTATGACGAAACAATTGTCGTGTAAATCAATAAAATAGCGGAAGTTAACATTTGTTTTTCTTATATTGGAGTTAAGGATATTTTTGTGATATTGTTGTTTAGTTTTAGTGAGAATAATATTATTTCATGCGTACTATCTAGGTTGTATGTAGATCATCAGAATAGTAGGGGGGTTTTCTGCCTTAGTGAAAAGTTCGCACTGTAGGAATATATTAATTTGATTTTGCTTACTAAAGTTTAGATTGGAGTCCACTATTAGTATTACGTGCTGGTAAAGTGATTCTTTGGTGAAAAAATTTTTTTTTTGTTATTTTGCAATGTGGATGTATATAAACCAAAAAAAAGTACAACTTGTCATCTTTCAAGGGTGTGGTGAAATGGAGAACTACCCATTTTTAGTTTTGGATGACACATGGTCTCCCCTAGTGTTCAGTTAATAGATATCCATCCCACTCTTTATAGAAAATTACATGTTTATGTTTGATTTTTCGCTTCTACAAACATAACGCAGTGAATATTTTTAATTTCAATGAAATTATTGTTACCTTGTCGTTTTACCAATTAACTGTTTGTGTTGTAAAAAATATCAAATGCCGAATTGAATTTGCTTACTATTATTACTTAATGGTTTTAAAGGAAATGGTTCATTTGGCCACTTTAGGTCAAACATCAAAATGTAGATTCTGTTTCGAGGAAAGACAGTGTCTATGTTGCATTGGTTGATGAATATTTTTTCAGTTTCTTCATTATCTCTTATCTATTAACAGTTTGTGGTTTATTGAGTTTGCGAATGCAAGTATTTATAACGCCTTGTATTGTAATGGTTTAATGTATTCTATTCTGTTTTTTAACAAATTCTTCTATTTCTCTTGTTTTTTTTTTGTTCATAGGTTTTATCTATACAATGGGGATTCCTTTCAGTGATTTATTCGGATGTTTTGGGCATTTCAAGGACCCAGCTGCATTTCCATCATCATCACTACAAGAGGTGCATTTGAGTGAAAGCTGAGTCATGATTGAGCAGATGAGGACCACAATATTTGGCGCATTTTGGTGTAATGTCACATTTCTCGGTAGGGTGGTCAAAACTGAAACACACTTCACATGGTCTAATAATGTGCTCTGGAGAACGCAGGGTATATAGAATTATTATTATTATACTGATAATCCTAGCTCTTCTGTGAAGATCCCTCAGAAGCTTTTCCAGCTTGTACGAGTTAGGAGTTCAGTTGTGTTCTGGGTAGGCTTTGTTACTGCGACCTTGCGCCACTTTAGGTCACAGCACTGTTAATTTTTGACCCAATAGTGAAATGGTGGCCGACACCCGTCCAACTAGAAAATTTCTTTTCCACCCGAACAGGATTCGAACCCGGACTTTCCGGTCACGAATTCAATGCTCTACCACTGAGCTGTCCGCACTCATAAATAGAATAGTGCATCTTTTCAAAAAAAAACCTCAGCCAGAAGTTTTTCGAAGGTGTTTACTCCTCCTGGGATAACTCTTATGAACCCTATTGGATTGTTTGAAGCTCGTGAGGTTGTAGTTTTGCATTATCTATGTTGAGATCATTGCTAATATCTTTATCTCTCACATGTTTCTCTACAATAGAGATGACTACTGAGTAACAGTTCGTGAGAACCCAAAAAATATAGATCTACTAACTCAAATAATCCTTGAAGTATGACAAAACCTTTCTCAAATCGATCGTTTTATAGAAAGTGTGCCTCCACAAACATATGTTTCGCTCGAAACAAAAAATGGAAATAAAGTTTACTGAAATTTCATTTAACATAATTCAAACAGTTTTGATGTTTCACAATTCAGTACTGTATGCATTATTTTAAATGAAATTGTTATGATGTTTCACCTAGTGCCAACCCCATACTCCATTCATGAGATTACTGAAATGATGAAAAAAGTCCATGTTTTACTTAATTTTCGGTTTTTTATGAAATGGAATCTTTGAATTTGTATGTTACTTAAGTTCTCATATTATATAGGGACTACTTAATTTATGCCAACTTTTGTAAGAAGTGGTCTTCAGTTATGTACATTCTGTCAAGAATGTACCGGGAATTATCGATTTAAATCTGGCGGGACAATGAGGCAGGTAAAATTTTTTTTTCCTAGGTTGGTACCACTGTCCTTAATTACTATGCCAAGCTTGAGCGGGATCTGTCAACTAGTGTGTTTGCAACACCTGATTAAGTCAGTCGATGTCAGAGTGCGTGCCGATTTTTACTATGGGTGATTACGTTGAGCAAAGAATTTGTTTAAAGTTTTGTGTTGCAAATGAATTTTCGGGTGCCGATGCATTGAAAATGTTGCAAAAGGCCTTTGGTGATAATGCTCTATCGAAAACTCGTGCATATCAGTGGTACAGAGCCTTCAAGGACGGTCGTGAAGTGGTCGCCCATCGACGGCTTCGATCGAAGATAACGTCGATAAAATTAGGGAAAGGGTGCTGGAAAACCGTCGTACCAGATTGAGAGAGATAGCACATGATCTTAAGATATCCCACGAGTCCGCACGTACGATTTTGATTGATATTTTGGGCATGAGAAAGGTGGCCGCACGACTCGTACCGAAAGACCTGAATTTTCTTCAAAAACGTCATCGCGAACAGGTTGCTTCAGACATGCTGGATCGCTGTAATTCCGATTCTACATTCATGGAACGCGTTATAACTGGTGATGAGACCTGGGTCTACGAGTACGATATGCAAACAAGCCAGCAATCATCGGAATGGGTGGCAAAAAATGAACCGAAAAAACCACGCCAAAGCCGCTCGAAAATGAAGGTGATGCTCATTGTTTTCTTCGATATCCGTGGCGTGGTGCACTACGAATTCGTTCCAGAGGATCAGACGGTAAACAAGGAGTATTACCTAGGCGTTATGAAACGTTTGCGTGAGCGTATCCGAAAGAAGCGGCTAAATTTGTGGGCGAACAACTCATGGATTTTGCATGACGATAACGCGCCTTCTCACCGAGCTACGATTGTGACTGACTTTCTCGCCAAAAACTCAACAAACGTGCTTCAGCAACCACCGTATTCGCCGGATTTGGCTCCCTGCGACTTTTTCCTCTTCCCAAAACTAAAATTGCCCCTTCGTGGCACCCGTTTTGAGTCGATTGAAGCCATAAAACAAAATTCGGTGCGAGAGCTGAAGTCCATCCTGGAAAGCGCCTATAAAAAATGTTTCGATAATTGGAAGTGCCGTTGGCATAGATGTATTGGAGCAAATGGAGCCTATTTTGAAGGCGACCCAATAAATTTTGGCGATTAAATGTAAAAATGTTGTTTTAATTGAAAATTCCCGGTACTTTCTTGACAGAGTAGTACATAAATTCAGCAAAAAAAATGCATTTGAGAAATAGAGAAGTCATCAAAATTACCTCTTTATGTTTTGCACGATCAAAGAGGGTAGATATACTTCTGCCAATAGAATATATTCCAACTCCAGCCCCAACCGCAGCTGCCCCTATAAGAGCAACTGGTGCAACAGCTGTTGCTGATGCAGCTACCATGACAGTTGTTGAAGCAACTCCCAAGACAGATGTTGTTATATCTGTAGCTTTTAAAACTTTACTTCCAGTTCCACAAGCAGGAGAGTTTAATTTTTGCAGTTTTATTTCACCATTTTCATCCTCTTCATATCGACCGTCTGTTGGAACCACCATCAGACATTGGCAAAATTTGTTGTCTGCAAGATAGCTGCTCCAACTGTTGTAGACTCTTCTTGTATGATCGATGATGATTCTGCAAGGGTTCTCAGATGATTTACACTTGAGAAGCACAAATACTGGTACAGGATTGTATTGCTGGTTTGAACTTGACTCTAGCGGTATCAAACAGTTGTACACGATAGCCATAGTTACCTGATTTTCGTACTCGGAGAATGCATCTAGAAAAGAAAAGCCATATTGAGAATTTTCTGAGCACTATTTTATGAAGAATCCTGTAATTCTGAGAAATAGCTGCTGATATTTACCGAAAAACTTATTGCTTCAGTTAGTTAGAATGTCAACATGAATCGACACTGCAGATAAGGAAATGATAATTATTTTATTATAATATTTAGTACGATAATTCCCATTAAAATATTTGTACACTCAAAATAATACAGAAAACTAACTGTAGCGATGAAAGATGATACTGAAAGCATAATAATCTGTTGAAATTAACTTATGCTTTCAATTTAAGAAGTTCACTTCCTAGAACATGAAGGAAAAAGTAGGAGAATATAAAAACTGTTTTTGGTCATGAAGCTAAAACATTGTTTGATATTGAAAATACTATCAGGACATCCTTTCAGTTATATAGACACTTTGCATTTCCGGAAAACCCACTGAAAACAGTGGATAATTTGTTAGCTAAACACCTATCATTAAGAGATCCCAAATGACTTGCTAATCGATCTATCTTTCCTATTGAAATAATCGGAAAGGTTTGGCAAATATTCGACAAAGAATAAATGGAGGACGTTCAAAAATACACAAAAATGTGTCCGCTTAAAAAATTACGTGTTTCGGCATTTCCGCATAAAAACATTTTTTTTTCTTGTAATTTCACTGGTATCCTGAACACCTAAAATAACCCGCGTAGTTAATACTACCATACCATCCTATAAAAGTATCACAGTTAAATGCAAGTCATCTAGCTATAAAAATTTTCAACAAACTGCCGTCCAGAAAGAAGGAATTAAATGGAATATTTAAATATTTTAATATTAGCCTTCTACATATTCAATTTCAAAAAATTATATTTAATAACTTCAGGAATTAAATTGAAATAATGTCATATAAGTACCACTTATATCAAACGATATATAAAATAAACATTCATTATAAGAGATCCAAACGATATAACAAAATCCAATAAATAAAAATTGTTATCATTTGGATGTCTTATAATGAATGTTTATTTTATATGTCGTTTGATAGTAAGTGGTACTTAAATGACATTATTTCTATTCAATTCCTGAAGTTATTAAATATAATTTCTTGAAATTAAATATTAAAATATTTAAATAATTTTATACACCTTCTATCAAGTATTAACCTCTATTTATGTTATTAAATGGAATAAAGCTTGAGAATGAACTGAAATGTCTGATAATGAATAAAGTATACTACTCAAAACATGAATACCTAAATGATACTTTCAAAAAAATATATATTTTTATGAAATACGTCGTCTGGCCAAATTTATTTATTTATTGTTTGTTTGACTTATGTTTATTTAATACATTTTTTATTTATATATACTTATTAGTCTTTTTAGACAAAATTGTACCTGACTGCCCATGAAATTTTTGATGGGTTAAAAATTTAATCATATTCTGTGATACTGTATTGGGAATGAATAAATTATTATTATTATTATCAGTTCTGTAATGGAAATGAATAATTAATATGAAGGAATCAATTCAATTAACTGGAAACAATGTTTTCATTAAATATAACAGATAGTCATTGTTAAGGAACATTTAAGGGTATTAAACATTTATTACCCAGAAATAATTGCTATTACTGAATCCTGGCTCCATCAATCTGAGACAATGATAACTATATGGCTGTACACATGTGTATAATCGTTAATAAGAAGTATGAACTATTATATTGTATGGTAATATAAAGTTCTAGAAATCGAGACAGTGTAACATACATCTGTATAACAATTCTATACTCAAAGGTTTTGTACAGTCACATGCGCACGTTTCAAACTGATTGGTTTTCGTCAGTTCAATGTTTGCTAGTGACTCCAAATCTGTCAAGTATCTATATTCGCTATACACAGAGACTCTAAGATATTAATAATACACTAGCGCCATCTAGAGTATGCAAAATACATACACGAAATACATTGTATATCATTAATATCTTAGAGTCTCTGTGTATAGCGAATATAGATACTTGACAGATTTTGAGTCACTAGCATACATTGCACTGAAGAAAACCAATCAGTTTGAAACGTGCGCATGTCTGCAATTTGCCTCTGTAATCTACAACACCTTGTCGAGTTTGTTTGAGTATAGAATTGTTATACAGATGTATGTTACACTGTCTTGATTTCTAAAACTTTCTATTACCATAGCTTATACTTTTTATTAATGATTTTTGGTACATATCAGCCGAATTCATTTATTTCAACAAGTGTAGAAATTCTAGAGGTAGTGGTGTTATCTTATATGTTAAAAAATACTTAAATTTCGAAGTCGTGGTAAATAATGATCTTGAATTTCTGGATAAATGTGAATACTGTCAAATTTAAATAGATAATTACAAAACTTATATTCAGAATATTGATAGAGCACCTAAAAAAAATTATATGATTTTGTTGTTAAACTTAACCATACTCTTACTGCATATCCTAATGTCGTTATAATAGGTGATATTAATCTGGATATAAAAGAGAAGGGAAGCCATTTTGTTGAAGAATACATGGATCTGGTTCACAGTAATTATTCCACACCACATCAAAAGCATAAACTCAAATCAGGGTTTTGTTGTCGACCACCTAATCAGGCTCAGAAAATTTACATGTAGCTCAAAGTTTTATGATACCCCTATATCAGATTACAAGATGATCAAGACAAAAATCAGTCTACCTTATTATAAACCAACAGATAAAGTATCAAAAATACTATCATGAACCAATTACAACAAATTCAGGAATGCATAATAGGGAAATGTAGAGAAATCATTCAAACAATAGATGATCTAATTAATGCTTTAACATTAACAAAAAAAACTCTACAGTGAATTATCTTAAAAAGGTGTTGAATAAAAATTTTTGGTTCAACAAGAAAATTCAAAAACTAATGAAAAAAAGAGGCAATGTTTATCGGAAAACGAAAAAATATCCACATTTAACCAAATATAGAGATTATCTTAAAGCTATTGAAAAAGAAATATACTGCTTGATAAGAACAACTAAGAAGAGTACATAAGAAATAGAATAAACAAAATAGGTACTAATAGTAAACACTTATCAATGAAAAACTCAACGTAGAAAATAAAAAGCAAAATAATAATATTAAAAAGATAATATAACTATAACAGGTAGTGTGGAAGTTTCTAAACAACTGAATGAATATTTCACTAAAAATCCTTCAACATTGCACGGCAAAATCAAAGTTTTTTCTGGTACTTTTGAAGAAATAACAAGTGTCAGATCTATCTATTTACACAAATATACTAAAGAGCAGAAAAAAATGGTGGACTCAGTATTTCATCTGCTTGTGGAGATCGAGACTTAACAGCAAGAGACATATCAGCAGTCTACAATATTGTGGAGGATACTTTATTTTATTGAACACCATTAACTCAGCTCACAGTACTGGCGTTTTTCCCAAGAAATATAAAATTTCCAAAATCATACCTGATTTTAAGAAAGGGTGGAAAAAATAAGTATCGGTCAGTAGCATTTAATTCTACATTCTCCACGATTATAGAAACAATAATAAAAAGAAGATTGGTTGAATTTTTCTGTTTGTCCCAAGAACGGTATGGTTTTCAGGCCAATAGTTCAAGGCTAGGACCACTGGCTGACCTGGTAGAAAATATAATTAAAAAAACGACGATGGTTATTTTGTACCTGCAATATTCACAGATCTTAAGGAAGCATTCGATACAATCAACCGTCTAAATCTTATCGAAAAATTGGAGCAATTTGGAATACGAGGACCGGCCTTGAATCTTATAAATTAATTTCTACCGGACAGATATCAATATGTTACAATAAATGGAACAAAAAGTGTAAAAAAAGTCAAAACCGGTATACCATAAGAATCAGTCCTTGGACCTCTGTTATACCTGCTATATGTTGAATGTATATCAAGGGTTAAACTACCACAGTCTAAGTAAGATCCCGACATAAAACGACCTTCACCGAGATGTTTATTTAATATAACGTATTTTATATTAAATTTAATATGCCTATTAATATATTGTATATGGGTTGTCTATCAAATTTTAGTCCATAAATTGATTAATTAATCATTAAAATAACCTTTTTTTTCAATTTTTCACCGGTTTGATTATTAGATAAATTCCATACCAATCGAAAGTATGAAGACCATAGAATATGCAAACATAAGGTTTCCTATTCTTTTTCTGTCACAACTCTCGAGTAGCCAGGTATGAACAGGTAAATCGATAGTAGCACTTAGCAACGACCCGATTATTAAATTAAAGTTATATAAAAAAAAAAGTTATTTTATTATAAGCACGGTGGTATAGGGTTGTCTGCGAAAAATCAGTCTTGAATTCCGGTTGTCGAATTATGAAAAGTAAAATATTGCTGGGAGTGATTATGTGCGACTGAGACCCAACCATTATCCCATGCGATAGAGGAGGACACAGCATAACAGCTGCTCGAAGTCCGTCCATTGAAAGAAAGATAGTGCGCATGCTCTTTGATATTATAAATGAAAAGGATAGCGATAGACTCGTATAATCTGTGTATCATTTTGGCAGTGGCGGATTAAAGGTCCATTGCGCCCTAGGCAATAACTTTGTCGGCGCCCCTGTACCGGCCATAAATGGCCATCTTAATTGTAACTGATTGTTTTTGTAATTACAGTGACGTTGTATCGTCACATCCTAGACTAGTAGATCAGGGCCTTGTATGTTATTTTTTTTTACTTATTTAAAAATTCTGAGCTCGCGCGCCCCTTGTAACTACGCGCCCCTAGGCACGTGGCTAGTTTGCCTTACGGATAATCCGCCACTGCATTTTGGAGTAGTTTATTATTAAAATAGAGGAATAGTTTTTTAATTTTACTTTCGATCAATTAATTATTTGTGTATATATATTTTATGTGACTAAAGCATATATGCATCTTAAGTAAATAAAAAGGTTATAGTAATACTATATATATACATATATAATACTAATCATGCAAATTTCATTATTATAAGAAGACAAAACAAAAACAATTTAAAAAAACTTCTATTTATTGCCAAAAATTATAAATAGAAAAATATTTTAATTTTTTTAAATTATTCAGGTTCCGAGACATCGGACATAAAACTATGATCTCTAACTTCTGAACCTTCGTCGTCATTACTCTCCGTTTCGGTTGTTTCGACAATGTATACTATCCTCAAAGGTGCATGATCCCCAATGAATCCTATTGGTTTTAAATATTCATCTAAGAACCAACCAATTCGTTGCATTAAGCCACATGGAATTTACGAAAATAGTTCGTAAAATTTTTTACCACAAAAAAAATAATATCACGTTTTTTCAATACTAACTATAAAGACAATCTACTCCAAAATGATACACAGATTATACGCGTCTATCGCTATCATTTTCATTTATAATATCAAAGAGCATGCGCACTCTCTTTCTTTAAATGGACGGACTTCGAGCAGCTGTTATGCTGTGTCCTATTCTATCGCATGGGATAGTTGGTTGGGACCTCTCAGTCGCACATATTCACTAGCAGCAATATTTTGCTTTTCAAAATTCGACAACCGGAGTTCAAGTCTCATTTTTCGCAGACAACCCTATACCACCGTGTTTATAATAAAATTACCTGTTTTTCATATAACTTTAATTTAATAACCGTTGCTAAATGCTGCTATCGATTTACCTGTTTATACCTGACCACTCGAGAGTTGTGACAGGAGAAGAATAGGAAACCTTATGTTTGCATATTCTATGATCTTCATACTTTCGATTGGTATGGAATTTATCTATAATAATAATCAAACCAAAGATATATTAAAAAAAGGGTTTTCTTAATAATTAATTAATCATTTTATGGACTAAAATTTGATAGACAACCCATATACAATATATTAATTGGCATATGAAATTTAATATGAAATACGTTATATTAAATTAATATCTCGGTGAAGATCGTTTTATATCGGGATCCTATACTACCAGGAAAATGCTATATGCTTGCAGACGACAGAGCTTTAATATTCTTTCACAAAGATCTGAAGGAACTCGAAAATATGGCAAATAATTCTTTGCTTACTTTTTATAAATGAAATAGAAAAAGGCTTTTTACTTGATAGAAGAAATATAACAAAATTTTAATATCAAAACAGATTTAATCTGTTAGTCTTCTACAATTTTAATTTCAAAAAAAATTTTATTCAAAAAACTTTTAGAATTAAATTAATGTCCACAATAAGCACCGCTTATATTTAATAGACGTATATAATCAAAACTCAATATATAACGTCAAATGGAATAAATAAACCAACCAATATAAACAATGCAATTAAAATTAATAAATAAATATTTGAAGGAGACAAAATTTTGTTTCTGATCTTACCATAATGAAACCAATTCCTTTTCAAAAACATAAAACAGAACTTAAGGATTTCTCAAAAAATATAATTTATTTGAAATATTTAATATATTTAAATATTCAAATAAGTTGATTCAAAAATCTCTCAAAACATGCAATATATCTTCAAAAAACAATTAGAATACGGATAATCTCTTCATCGGCCCTAGATAACATTTAAAATATTAAAATCAACCAACAATCAGTATATCGTACCTTCGAGTTAACACGGAACTTGTTTGAAACAGACTAACTTTAAAAATCCAGGTAGTCAGTTCGTCACAAAATCACAGAAAACTGTAAGGTATTCTCCATTTGACATTGTATATTGAGTTGTGATTATATACGTCTATTAAATATAAGCGGTGCTTATTGTGGACATTAATTTAATTCTAAGAGTTTTTTGAATAAAAATTTTTTTGAAATTAAATTGTAGAAGACTAACGGATTAAATCTGTTTTGATATTCAAATTTTGTTATATTTCTTCTATCAAGTAAAAAGCCTTTTTCTATTCTATTTCAACACATATCAGATCAATAAAACACTTAACTTGTTTGAAACACGGAACTTGGTTGAAACAGAGTAACTTCTTCTTCTATCAAGTAAAAAGCCTTTTTCTATTTTATACATAATATATAATTATATTTTGGCATGAATAATTCTCATTCTGGAATGTCAATGGTTTGAAGAAAACCATAGAATACCTTACAATTTCCTGTGATTTATGACGAACTGACTACCTGGATTTTTAATGTTAGTCTGTTTCAAACAAGTTCCGTGTTAACTCGAAGGTATGATATACTGATTGTTAGTTGATTTTAATATTTTAAATGTCATCTAGGGCCGATGAAGAGATTATCCGTATTCTAATTGTTTTTTGAAGATATATTGCATGTTTTGAGAGATTTTTGAATCAACTTATTTGAATATTTAAATATATTAAATATTTCAAATAAATTATATTTTTTGAGAAATCCTTAAGTTCTGTTTTATGTTTTTGAAAAGGAATTGGTTTCATTATGGTAAGATCAGAAACAAAATATTGTCTCCTTCAAATATTTATTTATTAATTTTAATTGCATTGTTTATATTGGTTGGTTTATTTATTCCATTTGACATTGTATATTGAGTTTTGATTATATACGTCTATTAAATATAAGCGGTGCTTGTTGTGGACATTAATTTATTTCTAAAAGTTTTTTGCACAAAAATTTTTTTTAAATTAAAATTGTAGAAGACTAACAGATTAAATCTGTTTTGATATTCAAATTTTGTTATATTTCTTCTATCAAGTAAAAAGCCTTTTTTTATTTTATACATAATATATAATTATATTTTGGCATGAATAATTCTCATTCTGGAATGTCAATGGTTTGAAGAAAACCATAGAATACCTTACAATTTCCTGTGATTTATGACGAACTGACTACCTGGATTTTTGTTGGATGTTAGTCTGTTTCAAACAAGTTCCGTGTTAACTCGAAGGTATGATATACTGATTGTTAGTTGATTTTAATATTTTGAATGTTATCTAGGGCCGATGAAGAGATTATCCGTATTCTAATTGTTTTTTGAAGATATATTGCATGTTTTGAGAGATTTTTGAATCAACTTATTTTAATATTTAAATATATTAAATATTTCAAATAAATTATATTTTTTGAGAAATCCTTAAGTTCTGTTTTATGTTTTTGAAAAGGAATTGGTTTCATTATGGTAAGATCAGAAACAAAATTTTGTCTCCTTCAAATATTTATTTATTAATTTTAATTGCATTGTTTATATTGGTTGGTTTATTTATTCCATTTGACGTTATATATTGAGTTTTGATTATATACGTCTATTAAATATAAGCGGTGCTTATAAAATTTAATTTATTTCTAAAAGTTTTTTGCACAAAAAATTTTTTTAAATTAAAATTGTAGAAGACTAACAGATTAAATCTGTTTTGATATTCAAATTTCTATAAATAGTTATAATGTTAATAAACTCACAATTAACGAAGATAAGATACTCCATATGATACAAACAATATGTCACTGAGGATAAATGAAAGTTGAATCAAACGTGTGAACTCTTATAAATATTTGGGGTTGGTTGTTGACGATAAACTTGAATGGAACCACGTTGACACTGTAATAAATCAAATCAGTAGTATTATTCGTGCGATTTCCAATTAACGTTATTATCTAACAGATAAAGAAAAACTTAAGTTCTACAACGCATATATAAACAGTATATTAACTTATCTACTTGTCATCTGGGGCAATACCACCAAATTCATCATGAATAGATTACAACGATCACAAAACAAAGTAGTGAAATTTCTATTCAGACTGCCATTTGATACATCTCCATCATTTCTGTATAGGAATTATCCTGTTTTTACCAAGCTCTATTTGAGAGAATCGTACATGTTTGTTTATGAAATCACCAATAATCTCTCTAAAAACAACCTAATTGTGGAAAACAACATCATCCGCCAACATAATACAAGATATAGAGATAGATTCAATCTAGATAAGAACATAAAAACAAACTATGGAAGAAGAAGGCCTAGCTATGCATCTGTAGAACTCTACAACAAATTACCTCGACCCATCAGATCTTCCACATCGCTGGGAACATTTCGAGCAAGAATGAGAAAATATCTGGTTGAGTAGTTTTTTTTTTCAATACTGAAAATATGTATATTTGAACTTGTAGTAGGAATTTTTATAAAATAAAATAAGAAGGAACGGTTTTTTACTTGATAGAAGGATTATTACAAAATTTGAAAATCAAAACAGATTTAATCTGTTGTCTTCTACAATTTTAATTTCAAAAAATTCTTTGAAGAAACTTTAAGAATTAAATTAATGTCTTTATAAGCACTGCTCATATTTAATAGACGTCAAAATTCATCATACAATATCAAACGGAATTAAGAAAAACCAACGAATATAAACTGTCAATTAAAATTAAAATATAAATAAGCAAACATTTTTTGTTTCGTTCCAGGCATGCGTAATGAACTCTTCAGACAAACTTACGAAGCCCTGTTTGTTACAAAATGCATTGTTTTCCGATCCCATATGAATGAAAAATAACTCTTTCTCAAAAATATAAAACATAATTTCAAGAACTTCTCAAAAACTAATTTATTTGAAATAATCAATATATTTAAATAAATTACTTCAAAAAATCTCAAAACATGTAGCACATTCTCAAGAAATAATTAAAGTTACGATAAGATCAGTTCAACTTTACATATAAAAAATAATAAAATCAATTAAACAATGTATAGACTTACTCAGTGAATCTTAGGAATACACGGTCCTCAACAGAAATAAAGATATATAAAGGTGTTTACTTTTATTTCTGTTGAGGACCGTATATTCCTAAGATTCACTGAGTAAGTCTATACATTGTTTAATTGATTTTATTATTGTCATTATAAAATAAAACACTTGTTTACATTTTCTACTTTATTTTTGGTATTGACGTACGTTTCGTCTTTGCTAGAAAGACTTCATCAGAATACCTGATGAAGTCTTTCTAGCAAAGACGAAACGTACGTCAATACCAAAAATAAAGTAGAAAATGTAAACAAGTGTTTTATTTTATAATGACAATTACAACTGATTTCTACCAAGCAACGGCCCAATCTATCATAAATTTGATTTTATTATTTTTTATATGTAAAGTTGAACTGATCTTATCGTAACTTTAATTATTTCTTGAGAATGTGCTACATGTTTTGAGATTTTTTGAAGTAATTTATTTAAATATATTGAATATTTCAAATGAATTAGTTTTTGAGAAGTTCTTGAAATTATGTTTTATATTTTTGAGAAAGAGTTATTTTTCATTCATATGGGATCGGAAAACAATGCATTTTGTAACAAACAGGGCTTCGTAAGTTTGTCTGAAGAGTTCATTACGCATGCCTGGAACGAAACAAAAAATGTTTGCTTATTTATATTTTAATTTTAATTGACAGTTTATATTCGTTGGTTTTTCTTAATTCCGTTTGATATTGTATGATGAATTTTGACGTCTATTAAATATGAGCAGTGCTTATAAAGACATTAATTTAATTCTTAAAGTTTCTTCAAAGAATTTTTTGAAATTAAAATTGTAGAAGACAACAGATTAAATCTGTTTTGATTTTCAAATTTTGGAATTTTTATATATTTTTTTTCTGTAAGAACAACTGTAAGTTGATTAAGAGAATAAAGATTATTAATATTATAATTTCTTACTCACGCACAAAAGATCTGATTGATATCTCAAGGACAAACTCCACTTCTGTTTATCTAATACTATCATGATTTTTGAAACTTTAAAATGTAAAATGTTTTGTTAACTACATTACTTACTATTGATTTCCAAAATGATGTCATACATTTTCTGCGCTTCTTCTTGCTGTTTTTCTCCATATCCAGATTCCTCAACAGGCACACCGAAGAGGGCAAAGGAGATTTTTTCTTTCAAACTGTCCAATTCATCTGCTTCATACCTATCATAGTCCCGATTACCCATCCAGTCTAACATTTTCTGGTGAAACTCCACATACCTACCAGAATGTATAATATAAACAGTTTGATTTGATGAACAAAGAGTCAAGTAATTTATCTTGCATCAAATGTTACTATACTAAATATCCACTATTTCAAAATAGAAATGTTCCGAATAAAAGACAACTGTTAATTGAAACCATTAGTTGGAGCAATATTATAAATAACACTTACCCACAATCATTATCATTATCATTATCATTCTTCTGTGCAGCGTCATCTGTTTTCGTATCAGTAAGAAGTATATTCTCTAGTAATATGGACATTGTGTTTTTTATTTGGCGTAAAGATGAAAGATCTTTTAAAACCGAGCAAATTTGGATGTCCATATCGACAGCAGCAATGAAAATTATGGCAGGTTGTTTTCTCCTTACCATGTCTAAATATGGAATGAGCTGAAGTATATTGCCTAATGTTTCCATTAAGACCGGTAAATATCTGTCTTCTCCTATATCCCAAGCATGTAGAATAAAATTAATGTCCAAAAGATCTTGCGTTTCATCATCTGTCGATAGCAACTGGCAAAACTCTATTGAGAAATCCGTTTCATGATTGTGCAAGTAAAGAATCAATATTTTTTGCTAGAAAAGAGAAATATCTATGAGACAAATATCACATAGAAAATTTTCATTTAAACTTTCACATGAGATATTACTTCTTCCTCGTTCCTCGAAGGTCTCCTCAATGAAAAATGTTATCTGATCAATTACAGTTAGGTGCTATAATGATAATGCTATTCATTCACTAAAGCAATTCTTACAATTTTAAACCTAACAAATAGCAACGAAACAAATATCCCAAGTTAACCGTTAGGTTGTGTACAATCGCAGATTTTTTCTAACTTCATTTATCTATTTTATTTTATGCGTCAACATCTTCTGGTGTCTACAATGTATGTACTACTCTGTCAAGAAAGTACCGGGAATTTTCAATTAAAACAACATTTTTACATTTAATCGTCAAAATTTATTGGGTCGCCTTCAAAATAGGCTCCATTTGCTCCAATACATCTATGCCAACGGCACTTCCAATTATCGAAACATTTTTTATAGGCGCTTTCCGGGATGGACTTTAGCTCTCGCGCCGAATTGTGTTTTATGGCTTCAATCGACTCAAAACGGGTGCCACGAAGGGGCAATTTTAGTTTTGGGAAGAGGAAAAAAGTCGCAGGGAGCCAAATCTGGCGAATACGGTGGTTGCTGAAGCACGTTTGTTGAGTTTTTGGCGAGAAAGTCAGTCACAATCGTAGCTCGGTGAGAAGGCGCGTTATCGTCCCATAGTAATCACCCATAGTAAAAATCGGCACGCACTCTGACATCGACTGACTTAATCAGCTGTTGCAAACACACTAGTTGACAGATCCCGCTCAAGCTTGGCATAGTAATTAAGGACAGTGGTACCAACCTAGGAAAAACAAATTTTACCTGCCTCATTGCCCCGCCAGATTTAAATCGATAATTCCCGGTACTTTCTTGACAGAATGTATACATTTACGCATTCAATCTGAAGCAGTCACGAGCAGGTCATCCTTTACATGTTTTAGATGCGCTTTTATTTTACAATAAGTTACAATAAAAATATTATGAGTTTATGTACCGAAATATACATCTGACTTTTATTATGGGGGCTTCGAGTTATAAGAGTTTTGTTTTCATTGCATTTACTTTTTTCTATTCCCTTTTAGGCTAAAAATAAAAATTCAGCGATGTGAGGTTTATTGAAATTAATACTAACATGATAATAATGATAATAATTATTCAGTATCAATAATTTACATGCTTCGTCAAAGTTTATATTATTATTAATCTTAATGAATTCCTCAACAGCATATACTGAGTCCTTTAATTTCTTCAAGATATTTCTTGATTTTTTTCCATTCTGTTGTTTCACGGTACTGAAAAGCCTAATGTAGAATTTAGGTCCCCAGTAGTCCACTCCCTGCTGCGCGTATATATTCATGGTATGGGATGGTAAGTTTGTTTCGGCTTCGCATATTAAACTTGTGGAATGGGATAGTGGTTGGAAAAATGTCCAAGTTCTTATGGACATATCTAGAACACTCCAATATGGTGAGTATGTTAAGTTCCCGAAATGCATCCTTACAGCTATCTGTCTGCTTTAGCCCTAATATTGTTTTCATCGCCTTCTTCTAAAGAATCACGATGTCCTTGCCATGAACCGATGTGCCTCACAGGAGGATTCCGTATGTCACCAATGAGTGGAAGTTGGAAAAATAGTGGAGATCACTGCCGCCTTCCTGGAGGAAAAACTTTTTACAATCGAGATGATGTAGATTGCCCTGCCAGTTTTTTTTTAATGAATCTATGTGCGACTCCCATGAAATCTAATCTAATGTAACTCCAAGCAATTTGAAGGTCTCATTCTTGTTGCTCTTTATTTTTGAGTTTTGTGTTTGCAATTCATTTTTGGCAAGAGAGTTAGAGCTGAACCAGTCTTAGATGTTGAAAGCACATATCTCTCCAATATCCTCAGATTATCCTCATCCAAGGCCTTCAGGAAAAAAGAAGTATTATCTGCAAACAAAAGGGTTATTACGTACATGTCTGACTCTCATCTTTTGTCAGTCGTTTACGAATATAAGGAAAAGTAAGGGTCCCAGCTTCGACCCTTGAGGAACTCCCAAATACTGAGTTATTCCATAGTACATGTTGTCGCCTATTCGATAGGAAGAAGCAGATTATATCGAGAGCAGCACCTACTAGTCCGTAATACCGTAGTTTACTCTGCAAGATATCGTGGTCTACAGTTTCGAAAGCCTTCGATGAATCTTGAGAAACAATTTCTTCTGGTCATTTTTCATCCAGAGATTCCAATATCTCATTCATGACCTTCATCAGCAGAGTTATTGTTGGTTTGCTGGTCCTTAATCCACGTTGTTGACTGCCGAGCATTTAATTATCTTCAAAATGTGTTTAGTTTTGATTATTTCTTATAGAATCTTTGATACGGCTTATGGGATGGATATCGGTCGATAGTTCGACAGATCATTTTCATCTCCGTTTTTGTGAATTGGCACTATTTTTGCTATTTTAAGTGCCGTTGGGAATATACCCTCAGAGAGACATTTGTTGAATATAATACTGAGCGGCGGGGCAATTTCACAGGGCTTTGATAATTGTAGTTGACATATATCTTGTGTTTCCTTTCCTTTGATAATAATAATAATAATAACGTTTTCATTAAGTGAAAGTTCAGCTACAAAGATATTCTTACACTTTTACCTATCAAACAAAAAACATACCTTTAATTTCTAAAGCAAAAAAAGATACAATTGACTCAATTAGTGGAAATAGAGTATAGACTAAACACATATATTTTAGGAAAATTCAGAAACCTGACTCAACAAAATTGACTTTTTTAAGTAAGTGTTGTTTTTTCTTCTTTTTTCCATTTTTGATTATGGACCATATAATTTTTTTTTTATTTTCTGAATTATTTATAAGTGCCTCATTGATTTCTTTTTTGGTTTTTTCAATGCATTTTATCAGTTATATATGTATATATATATATATATATATATATATATATATATATATATATTATATATTATATTTTATATATTATAAGAGAGATAAAGAACAGACTGGAAATATTATCCACCATTTATGAAGTATATATATATATATATATATATATATATATATATATATATATATATATACTTCATAAATGGTGGATAATATTTCTAGTCTGTTCTTTATATCTCTTATAAGCACATAACTATGTATTGTTTTTATTAAAGTTTTGCATTTTTGTTTTGTTTCTTCAGGAAATTCTAGTTCAACCAGGGTCTCAACTTATCGAATAAGTATTGATAGCTCTCTTCTGCTGAGATTGAGTAAGTATAAGATTTCAGTTCTTAGGATTTATTTTGCTTTGATAGTATTTATTCCTGATGTTTTAATTCTTCTATACTTAACTTAAGATTTTGTATTCATCAATACATTTTCTATTTCAGATGGAAAAGTTATAATTGGGGCGCAGTGGTTCCCATATGTAAATTTTCAGTGCTGTTAATTCGGTTCAAGGTTACAGAATATATTATCGATACCAGTTGAGCTCTCAGTTGCTGTCCCACCTAGATGGTTCATGCATTTTGTATTCTCCATTGTACCACCTGAATAAATTGCATAATTTTTTTTTGTTCTTGTTTTCATTTAGTATATCTAAGCTGAAATCAACGCTTACTATCCACATGTATTCTGTATATTTATCGAGCAATAAGATGTTCTCAGAGATACCATCTAATTTATCCAGAAAATGTTCTAAATGTGGTCTATGGGATCTACATACACTAAATACCACTAACTTTGCTTGAGGAATTTCCACTACTGATATTTTTTATTAAACTTCTTCCCTATATACTCCAAAATTCTCAGTTCCCTTGTAATGTAAACCATCCTTAACAAGTATTAAAGAGCCACCGTTTTTATGTTTGGTTCTACAGAAGTAATCAGCAACGGTATAATTATTTACTAAAATATTTGGAAAAATGAGGCTTGTAAGGCGAACACCCCGAAACTAGTTAGTTCGCTAGCACTTCTCGGGGTAGGAGGTCGCCCCAAGTGGAAGTTCTAGCGACGACCAGTAGTACTCGAAATCACCACCGTCGACTGACGCAAGAACATCAACCCTCTGAGCTTTTTAAAAAGGGGACACCAGGCTCTGAGAAATCAGTGTTTCCCAAAATCTCAGCTCGCTTTCGCTGCGGAACAAGCCTGGTACACTGAAAAGACTTAGCCCAACTCTAAACATCCTCGGATCTATTATTATTATTATTATTATTATCCTGATACTCCTAGATCTTCTGTGAAGATCCCTCAGAAGCTTTTTCAGCTTGTACGAGTTTGGAGTTCAGTTGTGTTCTGTGTAGGCTTTGTTACTGCGATCTTGCGCCACTTTAGGTCACAGCACTGTTAATTAAACCGACCGCCTCCGTTGCGGAGCAACCGGTAGATTCCCAGTATCCGAACGGACGTACCCGTTTGCTAGTGCGTGAAAAGTACCGCTGTGCCGTGTATACCCCGCCAGTGCGCGAAACTTGAACGTGAACTATATATATATATATATATATATATATATAGTTCACGTTCAAGTTTCGCGCACTGGCGGGGTATACACGGCACAGCGGTATATACACATATATATATATATATATATATATATATATATATATATATATATATATATATATATATATATATATATATATATATATATATATATATACATCTGCCGAACTAGCTGGCATCCGTACAAAAAGGGTATCGGCCTGCATCCTCGTGTATACTTCGTGTATATTCGGAGTTTTTTTTCCGCACAAGATGACTTCCGGTATAGATAGCGGTCGAGTTGGCATCCGTATACTTTTTTACCTATAATGGTACAAGTTGGCTGCCGTATAATTTAGTACCAGCCAAGGTGGCACACTGAAATGTTGCCATACTGCTGTATTTGTCTGGTGTGATGAATGGTAATATTCAAGCGGTAAATATTACACAGAACGATTGCTAGCATGAAGGGGATTTCTTCAGGGTTCGCTGTTATTCTGTTGCTTCGGATAAGTCATACGGTACGCGAGTTTTGATGGTTCATTATTGTGAATTATTGAATTGATTGATCAGTTGAATTTCTCGTGAATATTATTGAAGAATTAATATTTTTTTAGAATTTTATCACATAGTTTAATCTAATCTATTTCCTTATATGTTTTTCCATATTCTCATATTCAAAACTCTCTCTGTTTGAATAAATTTCAATATTTTTTCCTCTCTTATTCTATGAACATAACGCGTTGTCGATTCGTCCATATACCTGTAATTTTATAATTTTGAGCCGAGACTGGCCTCAAACGACTGAGTTGGACCTACCTAAAGAATTCGTGGTCGAATTCAATTTTGTCTGACGGCTGCTCTCGAGCACGATAACTTTCTAAAAAAAAGACCTAGTGACTTCAAACTTGCAGATAGTTTTATAGTCTAAATGTCTCACTCGATTTCGATGATTCAGCAGAACTGCTGAACTGCACACCAGAGGTAAAAAAAATATTGTTTTTGAAAAAACAATATTTCGAAAATTACTTACCGGAAGTTGCTCAAATTGTTTGTGGATGTAGAGGATATTGATGAAATGATTTGCAACATGTAGTCCAGAAGACTCTTCCATGAAGAGAAAATGGCTTTTTTTTCTCATCGGATTTTGGCAAAAAGTATATGTATAAAGTTTAGTTCAATATATTTTTTTCCAGTATGTCTTGCCAATATGTATTGATTAGAGGCGGAAAAGTGGAGCCTTTTAAGTGTGGATTCTTTATTTTGTTGAGATTTTATGTTTCATTACAAGAAGAGTTCAAGAATTGCCAAAAATTACGTGTTTTCAAGTTAAATCTACTGATGATAAATTTTTTGTTGATCCTTCTCCGAAATGAACAATATTCCCAATAGGAGATTAGTTTTTAAACACATCTTTCATTATTAAGGAAGTGAAATGTTTTTTCGTAACGACAAGATGAATGTAACACTGATCAAAAATGAAAGATTTTCCTCAAAATTTGACTTTCTTACTTTCAGTCGACTTCAAAAGTTTTTTGTGCTAGGTTGTGTATAAATCCTGAATATTTCCGTGTTCGAATTGAAATACCGATACCATCCTAATGGGAACTTTGATTTTTCATTGCAGAATTGGAAGCTTAACATCATTCAATGTAGAAAAAGATAAAAGCGAAAAAAGTTAAAGAATATATCAAATTATATTGATATTTTGTTCACAATCCTATTCCGCAATTTTGTTGCGTTGTGTTTAATCGCTCCACATTTGAAAAATATTTCATTTCGAATTCTAATAAAATGGATGTTTCGAAATAACTTTGGATCGCCCCGCAATTTTTATTGCAGGAATAAAAAAAATATATAATACCGATCTACAATAATATGAATATTTTTGAGTAATTGGAAAGAACTAATTTTTATTTTGTGAATCCATTATGAAATGATTGTCCTAGTAGCGAATAAGTATCATTCCATATGTGTTAAATATTACGTAGTTTAGTAGGCGCCTTCCAAGGCGCCAAATGTCTATATATCGCGAGTATCGGATAGACGGTCTCAAACGATTAGAACATTATAAACACAAGACGAAGATGAATAATCCTTGGTCAAATAAAAACCTGTCGTGTTGGTGCACGAGCAATAAAAAACTCGAACGGAATAAATTGAATAGTGGAAATTTTAAGGGTACGTTTTAACGGAAAAGGTTTGTAGGTATATGTAGATACAAATATAAGAGGGAAATACCGATCTGATGAAACTGAGATTTTGAAATCCATTTCCACTTATCAAATGAACGAGTCGTTTATTCTAGCAGAATTTCGGGATCATCATAAAAGTACCTATACCACAGTATGCTATTGTAACTTACTGTTTCATAGGTTAAATTTTTTGCGTAATAAGGAACCTGTGCGTAGAATATGAAGAAAAATATCATTAATCACGCGATAAAAACGTTCTACAAAAATTTCGAGTATAGGACTTAAAATTTATGTTTTCTTGGAGAAACTCTAATACCTCATACTGAAAAATTGGTCATTTTCCTGAAATGTCATATTTCAACTAGTAAACTTTAACCACAGGCATCAAATCGTTATAAATTAAAAAAAAAATTTTTATGTAACTTTTATTAGAATTCAACAATAAGTTAATGTCATTTATATGCTAATGGCTATAAAATCGACCACCTGTAATATGCAAAACACAGATTTCTTATTATTTTTTTCATTATGTCTCATCGAAAGTATCTAATTTCGTTCTTGTGGTCCGATCTTTTCAATTGCCTCAAAAATGATTTCATTGAGCATGACTACGAGAAATATATGACCCAAAAGCAATTTTAAAATTAGAACTAAGTCTTATTAACATTTCTATCACCGTTATTGCAAATAATAACCGAAAATTCAATTATTAATTGTAATTAGGTTTTGACATTAGCTACCAGAAACATTGAATATGATTTAAAGAAAACACTTTATTTCCTCTAATTTTCATTGTTAATAAGGGGTATGAATAGTGGTAATAGAAAGCTCTAGAAATCGATACAGTGTAACATACATCTGTATAACAATTCTATACTCAAATAAACTCGACAAGGTTTTGTGATCAACAAAACCTTGTAAATTAACTGATTGATCATTACTGATTTTCCTTGTTAAATAAATTTTAAATATGAATGATATAACGAAAAATATTGTTCAGAAAGGCTTCAACCATGGTTAGTAGACTTGATCGATCGCGCACGGGAAAAGCTCACTTTTAGGACTGATAATGAAATATACTATTAATGAGATGAATGGAGTTTGCGGTTTGCTCTAGGTGAAATGGTTAGGAGATCGGTTGTGGTCTGTGTGGGTCTTGTTACTGTTTCCTTACGGCACTTCAGAAACAGCGTTGATTGTTTACCCAAAAGCGAATAATTGCACGGATAACGATATAGAAAAATCAGAATTGAAACTTCTAATTAGATTTTTTCGATGATTAACATTTTTGCAAATTTAGAATTGTTTTTCTGAAAAAACGGAGAATCACATGAAAAAAAAATACAAGGTTAAGTTTCAATTCGATTCCTTGACATTCCTGTCGACTCAAAGGTTTTCTCACTTTATGATATATTTCAGGTTTCGGATGAGACCAGTTGGTGGGAGATGGCACTGTTAATCATATCAGCCTTTTTCAAGAAGTTACTGACAGATTTGAAATTGTTAGAGTAGATTTGAAGTGGAAATCGACATATGAATAAGAAAGCGGTCAAAAGCTCCTAAAGTCACATCAGTGCTTATTAGAATTTTTCTCCATAATTCCTGAATACGAGCTAAGTGTAATTCGTCGTTTTACAATTCACAATATTTCAAATTAGAAATTACGTTTCATTTTAGATTTTTCAGTTAAAAAGATGTCTTTTATTTGAGAGGGTCCGAAAATGAATAACCAGCAGTTTTTCTTATTTAAAAAAATGTATATACGACAGTAATTTATTTCCTCAAAAATGTTTGTACTAATACAACAATTGTTTCACCACGATGTGGCTTCTTCAGGTATTACATTGTACTGTTAGACAGAACAATGTGATATCTGAAGAAGCCACATCGTGGTGAAACAATTGTTGTATTAGTACAAACATTTTTGTGGAAATAAATTACTGTCTTATATACATTTTTTTAATTAAAATGAGTTTCCACCAAGTAAAGACCGAATCTATCAAATATTTATTAAAAGCTGAAACCAGCTTTTTGGTCTTATTGTATTTCAGACAGTACAATGTAATACCTGAAGAAGCCACATCGTGGTGAAACAATAGTTGTATTAGTACAAACATTTTTGTGGAAATAAATTACTGTCTTATATACATTTTTTAATTAAAATGAGTTTCCACCAAGTAAAGACCGAATCTATCAAATGTTTTTCTTATTGATTTTTCGCAGAAATCTGATGAAGTAATCGAAAACTAGTGAGAATGTTCGATGCACATCAAATCTCAGACTTGGCCGTTGTTGTCGAAAGGAGTCTACTCTGTATGAGATGTCCGGTGCGTGGTTTCGATGTACTTTGAATCGCAGACTAGGCGATATCGATATCGCCAGAAGATTATGATTTCTGATAGATTTCCGAAACCGCTGTTAAGTAATTACAATTTGGAATTTAATTTTTTCGCGGTTTCCAACGTCACAGAACTTGTTACTTTTTCGTTCAAACGTTGTTAAATTTCGAATTCTGACGAAAAAATATTCTCGAAAAAAGGTGAATTCAAATAAGTCACATCTCTTGACGAATCTTCTTTGCGTGTTGACATAACAATAGTTGTTAAGGGTTTATTTTCTTTTTAACCTCTTTTCATCATCTGTTTCACCTGTACAAGCATAAATACTCTGTCCTGCTTGTTAAGTTTTCAGTTGTCTGAAGAAGGAATATTTATTTCTCTAAACTTGAGTTACAAAAAATGTGTAAAATATCAATTTATTGGTAGTAAAACAGTAATTTCTAATAACTTGTTTTTATGTATTTTATATCCATATACGAAATTTCAATTCGAAGGCGCTGACGGGCCCTCACCCATGAAGGTTCTGGTAGCATTCGATTTTCTCTACTAACGTTGCTCTACTAACATAATATTAATTTTTTTATTTCATAATTATACGATTCTCACGAAATTCATCTTCACCCCATATCACATCGACTGGATCATTAGTTTTGAAAATACGGGAAAAATAAAGTTTCAAATGTCAATAACTCCTAACCTATTCGACGGGTGTTGCCCAACGAACTCAGCTGAGATACACATGCTTTGAAATTTTAAAAATCTGGGTTTTTTCATTCTTAAGTTGCTGTCTTTACATTCGGCAGGACATAATCACTTAACCACTAATTTTTCATGGGTACGTTCAACCTAGCCGTTTGAGACTCTCTTCAGCTGAACATTCCAAAATTCCAGATATTTGAACACAACATTGTTCCCTGAAACATGCGCGCAAAAACATTTTGAGTAAGCCATTTTAGTTGAGTAAATGTGAAATTTTATTCAGAATTTCATGTGGATCATAACAAAATTTGAAAAAATTTGAAAAAGCCGTCATTCTTTAACTTCTTGTCAAACTTTAATTTGAGTGGATCTCTGTTTTTTGAGATATTGGAAAAATTACACCAGCCGTTTACCCGCCGTTTACGAATTTCTTCATGGATGAACAAGCGCATGGAAGCTAGTGATCTCACGTCAGTGCTTTTAAAAAAAATGTATGTTCAGCACTATTTATTTTGACGCCGAATCAGAAAGGACATTCGAAGTCATATGTGAAACATTATTGATTGCACAAAAGTTGGATGATTCGTTCAGATTATATTAGGAATTTTTACAGGAATTAAAAAAATTCGAATCGAAGCATCCATATTCTTGTAGATTTTTATTTTTTTTGTGATTGACAATATTTTCCTTCGTGTTAATTCAATGAAACAGTCGTTGGAAAATGGCAGTGCTTGAAGACGTTTTTATCGAACGTATATAGATAACTAAGTGAATAAATATTATTATTAGGAATTAGCTCAGGGAGTTCAAATTTTCATGTAGATTTAAAGTCTAAATGGGCAATGCAAAATCTGCAAATATTTTTGGAAATTATTCAAACATTTAATAGCAGTTATTGAGCGAGTTGAATATACTTTTTTGATGAAGTGATAGGTTATATTATGAGTAGTCAGAAAAAATGATATGATCATTTATCTCCTCTGGTTAACTATTACTTTTCATCATTATCACATTGTATGGAAATGAAATAAATTAAATCGGATAACAGGAGGGAAATATTACAATGGAAACTTACTACTCTTGTTCTTTCCATTGAATTCATTTTTACTTATTCACTTTTTTTTGACTAATCTACCAATATTATTTATTATTCGAGGAAATATTTTTTTTTGTATTTTTATTTTTCCATTTGATTGTGCGAGTTAGGAGATAGCGTGAGTTCTATGTTCGTTACTGTTTTCTTTATACCACTTTAGGAACTGCGCCCTTAATTGTTTACCCAATAGCGAATGGTCAGACGGTCCCCCGAAACCAGAAAATTTCTTTCCTGGCCCTGGGTTCGAACTTTCAACGTTACGGTATGAGTCCATTAGGCCAGGCGCTGGCAAGAGTATTACGGAGAAAAGATATGTATGAATTCATTTACTCAAATTTACTCAAACAAAAAGCTCATAGAATTGGGATACACAAAAAAACTATGTGCAAGGATTGGCTATGAGATTCATGGTGACGCATGAAAATTGGGACGAAAAGAGGATTTCTTTGTAGAAATGAATGTTTGTTCAAACTTGAAATATAGCTTTCAAATTTTCGAGTCAAATTCTATAGTCGTGGCGAATAATAGTCATTACCTAGTTGGTACTATTCGAGAGAAACTTTTTTCTTCAGAAAAAGATATTAGGAGTCTGCGGAATAAATAAAAATCTTAATATTGAATTGTTAAATAAATAAAGTACCTTTGGTGAAAAATACTCCTTAACTTCGAAGGTGAGACGTAATATAGCATTGATAGAATCAGTTTATTCAATCAAATTCAATCGCCGAGTTGCATGAACGAATAAAACTTTCGATGACAGCGATAATTATCTTCCACTTGACTCAAAGTTATCCGAATCACGACAAACCACTATTTTACAGAAAAAATTGATGAATTCTATAAAACCGATACAAGACGCTTGTTTTCATTCAAACGATGAATGAGAAAAAAAAACTTCATGAATTTAACGCAATCCAATATATTTCTAATTCGAATACCGCTCCAATCCCAAAAGTTTACGTATCAGCCGAGTGGTTTATTCCTAAAGTTTCAATTACTGAGCTGCGAAAACGCATAAACCTTTCAACGAAATCAACGGAAATGTATAATCAGTTACACAAAATCGATATGAACTGCTATAAAATATTAGGGGAAAACCTTGATTTGAATATATTTTTTTGAATTTTCAGATTATGTGACACGACGAAATTTTTCACAAACGTATGCGTTATAATTTTACTATTTTATACCACATTCCAATTCGAAAAGATCTGCAGTTTCAAAAATATTGTAAAAAATTAGAAAAAATTTCGAATATCAATAACTTCGAAATCAAGAGAACTAAATTGCTTATTGATGAATCCAGTAAAAATATTTTGACTCCAAACCTACCTTGAAAATTCAAAGATAGCAAGATATTACCTAGAACATGCACGCAAAAAAATCCATAATAAAATAATAATCCTCAACATCAATACGAATTAATGTCCAACGTAGCGCTAAATAACAATTCGCTCTTTCAGGAAGCCACAGCTGTTCACAGTCTGCTTGCGTATCGATCGAACGGAAAAAACCATTTTCACCTTCTACTCTTATGAATTCCAAGAACCAATGCAAGATAATTGCAAAGTAAACAAATCCACGTTGTCAAATGTACTGGATGCCAAGTGAACCGTTGTTTAGATAGCCCCATGATATACAAAGTATACACGAAATCGACCCGAGCGCCACCATGATAAAACTCGGTGAACCTAAAGTATCCACGGCAGTCGAGATAGGTCCAAAAAGGGTCAAGTTGGCATCCTGCTGAAAATTAGCGCAAACAATAAAGGATGTTCCCTTATATCATTTACCGATGTCACTTCGTGTTGGTAAGTTGGCATCCGTATATTGGATGCCACCTTACCTCGGATGCCATCTATACCGGTAATTTTACATGGGGGGATGCAGCCTTGTACGCTGGATATATATATATATATATATATATATATATATATATATATATATATATATATATTGTGTAGATGTAAGGATGTAAATAGAGAACTTAAACTAACTAGTTGTTATAATAAAAACACCCCTTACAAGTGGCTCCCAACGTGAAAGGCAGGGAGTTTGGCAGAAGTACAAAGTACAAATCGCGAGAAATATAGGATCGGCGAAAGAAAACTAAGAACAATAAATCGGTTAATGAACGTCGAAGTGAAAGACTAAAATAAAAAATGGCAGAAAGAGTGCAAATCGCGCGAACAGTTCGAACAACTGTTACGTCGATACATAGTGCACTACATACCGCGGACACCGAAAACTTTTCCTCGTGTACGGTCTGGTTCAATGGGGAAACGGATGCATCCAAGGTAGCCGAGTTTCTGAACCAGGTGAGCCTCTTCAAATTCATGGAGGGAATCACGGACGAAAATGCCCTTAAAGGATTACCCTTGTTACTGGGAGGAATACAGCGATATGGTGGATGTATGGAGGTAACTTCCTGGGCAGATGCACTGGACCTACTTAGGAAGACGTTTGCCCCTAAAAGACCGTCATACAAGACTTATCTAGAGATATATCAGTCCTCACAAGCAGAACAGGAGCCTCTAGATGAATTTATCTGTAAAAAGCGAGCTTTATTTGCAGAAATTCCAGAAGTTGACACGAATGAGTCCATGCAGCTGGACGTGGTATTTGGGTTAATAAGGCACAACCTGCGCTCCAAAATTACCCGAGAGTTTATACAAACCTTCAATGATATACTTGTGCAAGACAGGAAGATTGAAGAAGACCTGCAAGATCAGGCGTCATCCCGAATACAAGAGCTCCAAACCGTAACATCACAAAAGCCTCAACGACCAAGTGTAACTTTTGCCGAAATATGGGCCACATGAAAGAAGTGTGCCGGAAGAAGAAGAAGATGTTACCAAGAAACAACAAATCCTCAGGTCAAAGAGAATCACTTCAATCGCTGGCCTGCTATGGATGCAATCGGCCAAGGCTCCTGCAAAATTGCCCGTCCTGCAACAAATCCGAATAACCTTCAAAAATCACATTCTGTGCATTCCAGCTTTCGCAAGTGGAAACGATGACACCCAAACCCAGAGCCAGTCTATGCATCTCACTCCTTTGCGAACATGGACTAGTATTTTTCGATAGAGGAGCTAAAAACGTATGTAGCAAGCCACCAGCTTCACCAACGACTGTTGGCTTTAGGAGTACAATTTTAACAAGTCTCAGCATGCTATCGCTACGCCGATGGTGACCTACGGCAGAGTCAAGTACTTACTAATAGGGTGAAATCAACGGCAGAACTACCTCTACCCGATTTGTCGTGCTAGCAAAATCTACGGATAACCGCACTCTTCTAGGATTGGACTTTCTGGAGGACGCAGGAATTGTTCTGATTCCGAAGCGGAGGGCCTGGTGCTTCGAAGACTCTCCAAGAGCAGTATTCTCGTGGGATCCCTCATCACCTGAGATGACATTCCCTCAGCAAACAGAACCGAAAGTCCAGATTCAAGAAGATCCTGAAATCAGAAAAATCAAAGAAAAAAATGAAAGCAAACCCCATAACATCGTCCGTGGATGAGGAAATCCATTATGGCCCCACATTCGACACGCACGAACTGAGCGTTGCCAGTTGACAGCAAATATGGAGTATGAACCACGATTATTTCTCTCAACTATGGGATGAGCCTATGGACCTCAATAGTCTTGAGATCGATCTCCGCCCAGAGGAAAGATCTGCCCTAAATCCACAAGAACGAGAATGATTAACTGAACTGGGATGGTATTTTCTGAAACGGATCAACCCACGACGGCTACCGAACACGTCATCGATACTAGAGATCAATTGCCCTTTCTTATCTTATCTTCGGGGAAAACTAAGATTCTTCGGACAGAAGTAGAGAAAATGCTGAGAAAAGGAATTGTAGAGGAACGTGATGCTCTGTGGGCCTCCCCAGTGGGGTAATGGTGTCTAAACCAAGGGGATACATCAGAGTTCGCATCGACTATCGCAAGCTAAATGCTACCGATTGCTACCCACTCCCTAGAATTGATGACAGCGATACAGCGCTCGAGGATATACCCATATGAGTACTATGGACCTACGAGCGGGATACTGGCAAATTCCGGCCAGCTGATCGGAAGAAAACTACCTTCATTACGCCATTCGCCATTAATAGACAGGGTAAAGAGAACCCTACTGGGATTAATGATATTAACCTACCTAGACGATTTACTAATCTTGTCCAAAAGCTTTGAGAACCACTAAAGGGACCTAGACCGTCTATTTCGAGCACTTCAACAATTTCAGTTACGTGCGAAGAGAGAAAAATGCCAGTTCGGATGCGCACAAGTAAAATTCCTAGGACATTTGCTGACTCCCACTGAACTGATCGTTGACACAGAAAAAGTAGCAGCTATAGTCAATCGCCTCTCTTCCCGCAACGTAACAGAGGTACAATCATTCTTACAGACCTATTCATAGTTTAGGAGATTCATCAAAAACTTCTCCACGATAGCACGACCTTTGCGCTCTTTAACCAAAAAAAAAAACGCACCTTGGACATGGGGTAATGAACAGCAAACAGTTTTCCTAGGAAAACTGTAGTTAGACTCTCCTTCAGCTCTTGAGCTGAAGGAGAGTCCGATCTCACGACAGATCTCCGATCTTACGACAGGTGGACAACTCGCAATAAGAAACCTATATGCCTTGAATCTACCTTTGGGAACTGAATTAAACGGTTGTTTTAGAAGCAATTATCCAAGGTTGTCTCTTTCTTGATTATATTAACCAGTCCCAATATTATTCAAAGGGTTTCATCATCATCAAAAGGCTAGGCCTTGTCGCTGCAGCCATTGATTCCCGTCACTCGTGCATCTTTTCATATAACAGAAGGATTCAAAATTCAACCTCCCCTTGGTATCCTTGAAGTAATTGATTCTAAGCCATCCTTTGGATGTTCTTCCATTTATTCTTCCTTCAAAAATATTGAGGAGAAAATGATGGCGACGAGTTATTATGACCTATGAACTTAGTTTTTCTCTTCAGTGTTCAATAAATTCCTTTTTTCTTTTATTTCTAACATTATGCTTTCCTTGTTTCTTTTGTCTTTCCACCTCATTTTGAGCATTCTTCGTTACATCCACATTTCATCTTTTTTTTTCATATTTACTTAAAGTCCAGGTTTCGCTGCATACAAAAATTTTCATAAAGGATTTTCTTTTTTCAAAAGACTGTTTGGTGACAGCATTCCTTCGTTTCACATCTTGGGTGGATTTGTTGGTATTAGTTATTACGCTTCCCAAGTAGCAGAATTTTTTTACTTGTTCAATGATGGACACTAGTAACTTGACTAGTTACCAGATAGTTAGCGAGCATCTTTATTAATTGTATTTTTTTGAGTTTATACTTAATGGCTTAACTCTTATCAACTTGTACAAATAATATTATCGGTCCCATAATATGAAGTCCAGTCTTCGCCTGCAAGCAATCCATCAAATTTTGAATGTACAATCTCGTATTGACCACCTCAAAAAAGTCTCGCCATCTTTAAAATAACTCTGTAGTGTTCAGTGATAGAAGTATTGATCATGGCTTGATACAACCAATATATCTCCCACATTATTTAAGCACAATAATGCATTTCCACACTCGCCAGTAGGACACATGATCAGCGGTTCGAATTCATACAAACTGATTACTTTACAATTCAACCACAATTACAACGTTTCGACTTCCCTGTATATCATTCAGGTCAGCCAGAATATCCATGTGTGCATCAGAGGGCGAACGATAGACTGCTAAAATTCACCATTCACACTGAAACCAACCACAGGCCTATTACACTATTGGAGACTAGCACCAATAACACCAATTCGAGATTACCAATTACGGGTCATCCCAAAACCCAACCAAAACAAAAACAAATGAATTCCTCGCGTGAAAAGAATGAAAAGATCACCATCGATAAAAACAGTCGTAATTTCGTTGAAATTGAGAAATCTCAATGGAATATTGTTTCTGGTGAGAAATCGATAAGGAAAGCCTGACCAGCATTGGTAATTGGGCAATTTTCTGAGAAATCTACAGTTGGAGGGGTTGAGAATATCAACGCATTTCATGTTTCATTACTTAGATCTGAAACAACATCGGCGAATCTTCAGACCTTTTTGAGTAGAAGTTTCGCTGATGTTAAATGTGAGCCCGTGAAGTCAAGATACCCCGAATCCTATGCTTCCTTTAAAGTTCTCATTAGAAAAAGTGAAACGGATAAAGTACAGGATGCTACCAACTGGCCCAAAAATTCTAGCGTCAATTATGTTTTTCGCAATGCGAGAGGAGAAAAGAGAAGATATTGTCAAATCTCTGAATCCTTCAGAGTTATCCATGTCAAGGTTCAGTCTTTGAGCAACAAAATTGATAATTTGCATTCAACTTTCAGCTGAAGAATGTCCACTATTCGCAGGTATAGTTGAACATTGGTGTATGAGCGATAAATTAAGCTCCATGTCCCTACGAGGGGGTATATAATCATTATTATTATCCTGATACTCCTAGATCTTCTGTGAAGATCCCTCAGAAGCTTTTCCAGCTTGTGCGAGTTAGGAGTTCAGTTGTGTTCGGGTAGGCTTTGTTACTGCGATCTTGCGCAACTTTAGGTCACACCACTGTTAATTTTTGACCCAACAGTGAAATGATGGCCGACACTCGTTTAACTAGAAAATTTCTTTTCCACCTAAACAGGATTAGAACCCGGACCCTTCGGTCACGAGCTGTCCGCACTCATTCTCCCATCCTAGCGGCCTCCTTTTGCCGTCGTAGTTATATACATAGTGGTGCTGCTATCTACACAAAAATTGGGTTAAATGCAATTGATTTGGACATTTCGAAGTATTCCATAGAAGAAGAATTTCGAGTTTCGTGGCATGAAAGTGATACTCCACGGAATAAAATACGCAGTAATAAGTGCATACAGAGTTCCTGCTGGTGATTACTCGGTTTTTCTTGAAAGGTTGTGTTTTATCTTACAACAGTGTTGCTAACTAGTGGACATTTTATTCTTATGTGGGGATTTAAATGTCGACTATTCACTACTTGATAGTACACAGAAGCAAAATCTGGATGCTCTGTTGTTGTGTTTCAATTTGAGGGTAACTTAACCGACCAGAATCGTTACTAATATCAATCAATTAAAATAGAAGATCAATTAACTAAAATCTCTAAAATTGATTACATTCTAACAAATGCTTGTTCTAATAGTTATGTAACTAATGTTTCTGAAGGAGATATAGGCGATCATAAAGTTATTACTCTAGGTTACTTAATATAGTAATCTAGAGTAATAACTTTATGATCGCCTATATCTCCTTCAGAAACATTAGTTACATAACTATTAGAACAAGCATTTGTTAGAATGTAATCAATTTTAGAGATTAGAGTATGCCTGTCGTAAACAAAAAAACTGAAAATGACTGGATAGTTTCTAGAAGAGTATCATCTAAGGCTTTAGATAATTTATCAGAATTTATAACAACTGTTAACTTTGATACTTTATACATTCTGTCAAGAAAGTACCGGGAATTATCGATTTAAATCTGGCGGGGCAATGAGGCAGGTAAATTTTTTTTTTCCTAGGTTGGTACCACTGTCCTTAATTACTATGCCAAGCTTGAGCGGGATCTGTCAACTAGTGTGTTTGCAACAGCTGATTAAGTCAGTCGATGTCAGAGTGCGTGCCGATTTTTACTATGGGTGATTACGTTGAGCAAAGAATTTGTTTAAAGTTTTGTGTTGCAAATGAATTTTCGTGTGCCGATGCATTGAAAATGTTGCAAAAGGCCTGTGGTGATAATGCTCTATCGAAAACTCGTGCATATCAGTGGTACAGAGCCTTCAAGGACGGTCGTGAAGTGGTCGCCCATCGACGGCTTCGATCGAAGATAACGTCGATAAAATTAAGGAAAGGGTGCTGGAAAACCGTCGTACCAGCTAGAGAGAGATAGTACATGATCTTAAGATATCCCACGAGTCCGCACGTACGATTTTGATTGATATTTTGGGCATGAGAAAGGTGGCCGCACGACTCGTACCGAAAGACCTGAATTTTCTTCAAAAACGTCATCGCGAACAGGTTGCTTCAGACATGCTGGATCGCTGTAATTCCGATTCTACATTCATGGAACGCATTATAACTGGTGATGAGACCTGGGTCTACGAGTACGATATGCAAACAAGAATTGCATTTAAAGGTATAAGGTATAAGATATACGCCATATGCATCTTCCGATGCGACCGAAAAGCCATGCAATTTGAATCTTATGGAATTCGTGGATTTTATATGACGTTTTGGTAGCTGTCAAACTGTCGGAATAATTTGATTCTTTAAAAGCTCGAGATATTTGGCAGAGTTTAGGTTATCATCGATAAAAAACGGTCCTATGATATAATTCCCCAGTATTCCTGTCCAAACATTAAGTTTTTGTGCTTATTCTTCCTAGAGAATAACTACTAATGGGTTATGTTTTCTGTTCAAGGAAAACGATGACTCATTAGTGAATAAGATATTGTTAAGGAATGAACTAATTTCAGTCACTTTTTCCATTATAATTTCACAAAATTCCATTCGTTTGATATGGTCTTCTTTCTTAGTTTGTTCATCCATTCCTTTTCAAAATATTCCGAACACTCCTATCGCTCCGATCGTCTTGTTCAGCAATTTGTTTACTCGAATAAGGCGCACTGGTTTCAACAGCAGCTTCTTTTTTCGGACGATTTTCACTAATGTTTTTTAGTGGTTTATCAGTCGTGCAATGCCTGCATGTTCGTAAACACCCACATTTCTCGAATTTTTTAATTATTGTAGAACTAGCCGAACTTGAATTAATCGGCCAATATTCAATGGCAACAATAAATGAATTTATTGTCTCTTGAATTGATTGACCACCAAAGAGTCATTTAATGATCTGAAGTTTTTCTTCTAGACTGATCGTTTGGATTTATTGTATTTTCAATCGATTGGAACAAACAAATCTCACGTTTGAGCTGCGAATGATTCGCAGACTGCGGATCCTTTCGATCGAAGCATCCCCCACCAGCCACTACCATTGAGATATAACACTCATTATTCGTCATCGCATCGCGCTGAGGTTTTGATGCTCCACTGCTCCACTGGAACCGAAGTTGCTTATAGATTAACATTGAATTTCCTATGTTTCCGATTTTTTCCATACCCCTGTATATGCTTTTATGATGCATCGTAATCAACCTCTAGATTCTGCTGCGTTTGCGGATCCCATACGCAGATGATATGGTGCAACGACCTCACATTCCACATGGATGGAATTATAACTCCTCCATACTTGAAGGAATTCTTACAGAGTGAAAAATAAAGCCTGGTGTTGTTGAGTAGTCTCATCATTACGCATCATGCTTTTTGCTTATAGATTAACATTGAATTTCCTATGTTTCCGACTGTTTTTTCCATACCTGTATACTACTCTGTCAAGAAAGTACCGGGAATTTTCAATTAAAACAACATTTTTACATTTAATCGTCAAAATTTATTGGGTCGCCTTCAAAATAGGCTCCATTTGCTCCAATACATCTATACCAACGGCACTTCCAATTATCGAAACATTTTTTATAGGCGCTTTCCGGGATGGACTTTAGCTCTCGCGCCGAATTTTGTTTTATGGCTTCAATCGACTCAAAACGGGTGCCACGAAGGGGCAATTTTAGTTTTGGGAAGAGGAAAAAGTCGCAGGGAGCCAAATCCGGCGAATACGGTAGTTGCTGAAGCACGTTTGTTGAGTTTTTGGCGAGAAAGTCAGTCACAATCGTAGCTCGGTGAGAAGGCGCGTTATCGTCATGCAAAATCCATGAGTTGTTTGCCCACAAATTTGGCCGCTTCTCACGGATACGCTCACGCAAACGTTTCATAACGCCTAGGTAATACTCCTTGTTTACCGTCTGACCCTCTGGAACGAATTCGTAGTGCACCACGCCACGGATATCGAAGAAAACAATGAGCATCACCTTCATTTTCGAACGGCTTTGGCGTGGTTTTTTCGGTTTCGGCTCATTTTTTGCCACCCATTCCGATGATTGCTGGCTTGTTTGCATATCGTATTCGTAGACCCAGGTCTCATCACCAGTTATAATGCGTTCCATGAATGTAGAATCGGAATTACAGCGATCCAGCATGTCTGAAGCAACCTGTTCGCGATGACGTTTTTGAAGAAAATTCAGGTCTTTCGGTACGAGTCGTGCGGCCACCTTTCTCATGCCCAAAATATCAATCAAAATCGTACGTGCGGACTCGTGGGATATCTTAAGATCATGTGCTATCTCTCTCAAGCTGGTACGACGGTTTTCCAGCACCCTTTCCTTAATTTTATCGACGTTATCTTCGATCGAAGCCGTCGATGGGCGACCACTTCACGACCGTCCTTGAAGGCTCTGTACCACTGATATGCACGAGTTTTCGATAGAGCATTATCACCAAAGGCCTTTTGCAACATTTTCAATGCATCGGCACACGAAAATTCATTTGCAACACAAAACTTTAAACAAATTCTTTGCTCAACGTAATCACCCATAGTAAAAATCGGCACGCACTCTGACATCGACTGACTTAATTAGCTGTTGCAAACACACTAGTTGACAGATCCCGCTCAAGCTTGGCATAGTAATTAAGGACAGTGGTACCAACCTAGGAAAAAAAAAATTACCTGCCTCATTGCCCCGCCAGATTTAAATCGATAATTCCCGGTACTTTCTTGACAGAATGTACACCTTGAGATTCGTTTTTGGGAGATCGAAGAAAGATGGATATTTTATTGCTTGCTGTGAATATGGTCTTTATATCTTGTTTCCGTAAGATAAGACTTATTTCATCAGTTAGACCTCGGATGAAAGAAAGATGGACCTTGTGAGGGTTATTCTCTGGGGGCTCTTGTGAAAATTTTGCGAATGTATCTGATTCCGTCGGAAGAATTTCTAAATTTGATATTTGCTATATACATTTTGAAGTAGAGCAGACTTGAGTTCATTGTGTGTGGATGGATCCGTGGACGGGGGAGTTCAGAAAGAAATCGATTTGAGCTGGATGGTGGTAAGAGTCGGCATGTAGATATCTATTCATACGGGTGGGTTTTCTATAAACAGTATGGGTGAAAGATGTGCCTGATTTGATGATAAGTACGTCTGAAAGGGAATCGAATTGTTATCTCAAGTTCTATCGTGAAATTGATGTTCAGATAGCAATTGTTGAGATGGTCTAGAAATTGATATAGACTTTCGATGCCATGTGGCATTATGACGAACACATCGTCTACGTATCTTTTCCAATACGTAGGTTTGAGGTGAAATGTTTCAATGGAATTAGTCTCAAAGTCTTCCAGAAATATATCAGCGAGACCTGGGGAAATAGGTAAGCCTAAGACTTGTTTGTAGAAGGTGCCTTGGAAAAGGAAATATGTACTTTTTGCACAGTGGTTGATGAGGGTCAAAGTGTATTGAGGTATGTTATGTTTAGACCCAAGGATTGCTAGGGTTTCATTGAGTGAGATGGAGTGTGGATACAAAGTATTTGGCAAGACGATGTTTAGGTGACCCGAAGCACTGACATAGGGGCGAAGAGGTGAATCAGGTTTGAGTATTTTGGGTAGACCGTATATTCTAGGAGTGCGAGATGATTTTTCTCATGGAATTATGGACTTTTCGACATCAGGAGAAGGTTTGAGGAGTTCATGAGAGTCTTCGTTCTCTTTTCTAGGTAGGTAGTTGGGTCCGTGGTGTTGGTTTGTAGTCAGGGCTATCTCGACATTTTATTGTTGATGGTTAGAAAGAATCTCATTCATAAAGATCTATATAATAAGACCAAGAAGAATTATGATCAACTGATCAGGAACTATTAGGCACAAATTTTCGAAGAAAGAATCAGAAAATCAGATAACAAGAGCAAGACAATGTGGACAATTTGCAAGGAAATCAGAGGACAGAATAATATCGAGGAATGTGGGGTAGAAGGACCTCCACTTGAGACAGCACAAAAATTCAACTACCACTTTAATAACATCATTCCACAGACATTAACACAACCAATATGTAACATTGAACATAATGACCGATCTATGTACTTAAAACCAACTAATCCTACAGAAATTTTAGAAATAGGGAAACTCCTCAAAAATAAACATACCAGTTGGTTAGATGAAATACCCACCAGCATAATCAAACTAGCTCTGCCTGAAATAAACGAGATCCTAGCACACCTGATCAATCTGTCATTGAAGGAAGGTGAATTCCCAGAACAACTAAAAACGGCAATTATCAAACCGATATTAAAAAAGGGGAATCCTAAAGACGTGGGTAACTATAGGCCTATCAGCATTCTTCCAAGCTTCTCAAAAATTTTTGAATTGATAATGTGCTCAAGAATAACAGAATTCCTGAACAGTTATGACTTCTTCGCCAGCACACAGCATGGTTTTTTAAAAGGAAAATCCACACAAACAGCTATATTTGAACTGACGAGAAATATACTGGAACTCCAAGAGGGAGACAAATTAGCCCTGGCAATATTTCTGGATATGTCAAAAGCATATGATTAGATAAATCAAGAACATCTGCTCAAAAAACTTCAAGCCCATGGAATAAGAGGAAAGGCATTAAACTGGATCAAATCATAGCTGTGCAAGAGAAAACAAAAGGTAAAAATCAACAAAGGTGGGGGGAATGCTGAATCTGAAGAACTTATAAACGATGGAGGTCTCGCACAAGGAGGTATCCTGGGGCCTCTTCTGTTTCTTGTTTTTCTCAACGACCTAGAGGACATCGCGGAGGAAGAAGGAGAAGAGCTATTGATAAGCTACGCAGATGACAGCAACTTACTGGTTGGAGCAAAAGAAAAAAATGACTTAGTCAGAGCAGGAACCAACTTCTTCAATAGGACACAAGAATGGTTAAAAAATAATGAATTAATGAATGGTTAAAAAAGTAATGAATTAGAAAAGACAAACCTTCTGATTTTTAGCACCAACAGGAATAATAGAAGCAAACCGACAAGCATAACATTGGGAAATGAGGAAATCCTTTTAACAAATAATACAAAATTCCTGGGGATTTTTGTAGACTCTTTTCTGTCCTTCAGAACGAATGCAGAATACGTAAGTCAAAAAGTGGGTCAAATTAACTTTGCCATCAGAATATCTAAAAAATATTTGAATCAGAAATCATTGAAAATATTGTATCATGCGAATTTCGAATCTAGACTCCGATATGGTATAATTTTCTGGGGTACTAATCAAAATTTGAAAGAAATGTTTTTGCTACAGAAGAGAACTCTGCGAACAATTTATAATTTAAAGTTTAGGGAGACATGTAGGAATTTGTTCAAACAAAACAATATATTCACAATTTACGATTTACATTCTGTCAAGAAAGTACCGGGAATTATCGATTTAAATCTGGCGGGGCAATGAGGCAGGTAAACATTTTTTTTTCCTAGGTTGGTACCACTGTCCTTAATTACTACCAAGCTTGACCGGGATCTGTCAACTAGTGTGTTTGCAACAGCTGATTAAGTCAGTCGATGTCAGAGTGCGTGCCGATTTTTACTATGGGTGATTACGTTGAGCAAAGAATTTGTTTAAAGTTTTGTGTTGCAAATGAATTTTCGTGTGCCGATGCATTGAAAATGTTGCAAAAGGCCTTTGGTGATAATGCTCTATCGAAAACTCGTGCATATCAGTGGTACAGAGCCTTTAAGGACGGTCGTGAAGTGGTCGAAGACTTGCCTCGTTCCGGACGCCCATCGAATCGAAGATCGAAGATAACGTCGATAAAATTAAGGAAAGGGTGCTGGAAAACCGTCGTACCAGCTTGAGAGAGATAGCACATGATCTTAAGATATCCCACGAGTCCGCACGTACGATTTTGATTGATATTTTGGGCATGAGAAAGGTGGCCGCACGACTCGTACCGAAAGACCTGAATTTTCTTCAAAAACGTCATCGCGAACAGGTTGCTTCAGACATGCTGGATCGCTGTAATTCCGATTCTACATTCATGGAACGCATTATAACTGGTGATGAGACCTGGGTCTACGAGTACGATATGCAAACAAGCCAGCAATCATCGGAATGGGTGGCAAAAAATGAGCCGAAACCGAAAAAACCACGCCAAAGCCACTCGAAAATGAAGGTGATGCTCATTGTTTTCTTCGATATCCGTGGCGTGGTGCACTACGAATTCGTTCCAGAGGCTCAGACGGTAAACAAGGAGTATTACCTAGGCGTTATGAAACGTTTGCGTGAGCGTATCCGTAAGAAGCGGCCAAATTTGTGGGCGAACAACTCATGGATTTTGCATGACGATAACGCGCCTTCTCACCGAGCTACGATTGTGACTGACTTTCTCGCCAAAAACTCAACAAACGTGCTTCAGCAACCACCGTTTTCGCCGGATTTGGCTCCCTGCGACTTTTTCCTCTTCCCAAAACTAAAATTGCCCCTTCGTGGCACCCGTTTTGAGTCGATTGAAGCCATAAAACAAAATTCGGCGCGAGAGCTAAAGTCCATCCCGGAAAGCGCCTATAAAAAATGTTTCGATAATTGGAAGTGCCGTTGGCATAGATGTATTGGAGCAAATGGAGCCTATATTGAAGGCGACCCAATAAATTTTGACGATTAAATGTAAAAATGTTGTTTTAATTGAAAATTCCCGGTACTTTCTTGACAGAGTAGTATATATTTATGAATGTACTGTATTTCTTCATAGGAACAAAGTTCATTGGATATAACACTAGTAATAAGTATAATAGAAGAACACAAAATTTAAACATTCCAATACACAGATTAACTTTCAGTGAAAAACATCCCGCATATAGCTGTACAAGAATTTTCAATCAGTTACCTAATAGTTTAAATAATATAAGTACCCCAAAAATTTTTGAAATTTGAATATCAAAACAGATTTAATGTTAGTCTTCTACAATTTTAATTTCAAAAAATTTACTTAAGAAACTTTAAGAATTAAATTAATGTCTTAATAAGCACTGCTCATATTTAATAGACGTATAAAATCGAAATTCATCATACAATATCAAATAGAATTAAGAAAAACCAACGAATATAAATTGTCAATTAAAATCAAAAAATAAATAAACAAACATTTTTTGTTTCGTTCCAGGCATGCGTACTGAACTCTTCAGACAAACGTACGAAGCCCTGTTTTTTACAAAATGTATTGTTTTCTGATCCTATATCTATGAAAAATAACTCTTTCTCAAAAATATAAAACATAATTTTAAGAACTTCTCAAAAACTAATTTATTTGAAATATTCAATATATTTAAATAGATCACTTCAAAAAATCTCAAAACATGTAGCACATCCTCAAAAAATAATTAAAATTACGATAAGATCAGTACAACTTCTCATATAAAAAATAATAAAATCAATAAACAATAAACTTACCGAATGCAATCTTAAATAAAAAAAAATAATAACATCTTTTAAACCCAAAACAACAGTTGATATTTACAACATTACCGTAGACATTCTGAAAAATATTAGTGAAGAAATTACCAATCCCATTTCAATCATAATAAATAAATGTTTCCGAGAAGGTTATTTTCCAGAAGAACTTAAAATTGCAAAAGTTATTCCTATCTACAAAGGAAAAGGAGACAAAAACGACTGTAATAATTATCGACCCATCGCAATTCTTCCCTGTATATCGAAAATATTTGAGACTTTGATTAAAAACAGAATAATGAAATGGATGGAGAAAAAAAATATTTCAAACAAAAACCAGCATGGATACAGAAAAGGTCGAAGTACAACTACTGCACTAATGGAATTGTTGAATAATGTGATAGAAACTATGGATGAAGGAGATTTTGTAGAGATGCTAAATTTTGACTTAAGTAAAGCTTTCGATGCAGTCTCACATGTGACCTGCTTAAGAAACTGAACGCCTGCGGTTTCAGAGGAAACATCCTAAAACTGTTGGAATCGTACATAGAAAAAAGATTTCAGAAAGTACACTGGAATGAGGTTATGTCAACAGAAAAAGAATTAAGGTATGGAGTACCTCAGAGTTCGATACTAGGACCTGTATTGTTCTTGGTGTATTTGAATGATATCATTATCGAAAATTGTAACTGTATATGCTCGCACTGCTATGACGCCTCCATAATAGTAAAATCGAAGTATGGAAAAGATTTCACAGTCAGGTTAAAGCTCGCACTGATTGAAGTTGAAAATTGGTTCTCCTTGAATGGGCTCAATTGAATACAGAGAAAACAGTTGAGTTAGCATTTGGAAGTAGAGGGAACCCAGCGAACGCCAGATTTTTTGGTGTAATCCTAGATAATAAATTGAATTTGAATATTAAAACATATTGAAATATGTTTGTCTTCTACAATTTTAATTTCAAAAAATTTTTATTCAAAAACTTTTAGAATTAAATTTATGTCTAGAACAAGCACTGCTTACATTTAATAGACGTATATAATCAAAACTCAATATATAATGTCAAATGGAATAAATAACCCAACAGATATACGAAAGTAATTAAAATTAATAAATAAATATTCAAAGGAGACAAACTTTTGTTTCTGGTCTTACCTTTAAGAACACCAATTGCCTTTTAAAAACATGAACACACTTAAAGGACTTCTCAAAGAATATAATTTATTTGAAATATTTAATATATTTAAATATTCGAATAAGTTATTTCAAAAATCTCTAAAAAATGTGCACTATATCTTCAAAAAACAAATATAATTCTAAGCAATGTTTTTTGAAGATATAGTGGCTGATCTGTACCAAAAAATAATAATAAGGAGTGAGAGATATGGAATAGAAAGTTCTTGATATCGAGACAGTGTAACATTGCACTGACTAAAACCAATCAATTTGAAACGTGCGCATGTATGGAATTTGTCTCTGTGATCAACAAAACTTTTTCGAGTTTGTTTGAGTATAACTATAACTATTCAATTCATGCATAAAACAAAAACAAATCACATTTTATAGAATTAGAAGAGCATATTTTTGGCTAAGCATTCAAAACGATGTTTCCGAACATATAAATTGCGAATTATGCCAAATTAACAAATATAATAGAGATTCTCCGAATCAAAAATTAATGCTCTTTCTTATACCTTCTAAACTTTTATTCAACTAATTCATGCAGATAATTTTCATACCCAAACCAAAAAGTTCCGTACAATAATAGATCCATTTTCCAAATATGCACAGGCTTATCCCTTAATTTCATCCACGGGAAGAGAAATTGTTAAATCATTATTAATATTTATGACGCACCATGGAGCACCATCAACGATAGTAATGGACAACGGGACGGAATTCAAAAACGGTGTAGTTGTTGAATTTTTGAAGATTCATCAGATAACACCTCCATTTGTCACGGTCAATAATTCTCAATCGAACGGATTAAATGAACGATAGCATTCCACGTTGATAGAGCACTTACGTATCGGGTGTTTTTTTCAGAGTGATAGAACTTTAACTTGAAATAAAACACATTTAAATTAAGATTGAAGCCAATTTTTTTTTATTTGAAAGATAATTTTGTGACATTTATGTTTTAAAAATAATTTCCGACATATGTCCACTACGACTAGCTCTGAGGAATCGCATTCGACCAGACCAATTTTGGACCACTTTTTCGAGTAATTCGGGCCTTATTTCATCAATAACACGAGTTAAATTGGCTTCCAAAGCGTCTATTGTTTCTAGTTTATCAGCATAAACCAATGACTTAACATAACCCCAAAGAAAATAATCCAGTCAAGTTATGTCACGTGATCTTGGAGGCCAATTAATTGATATAATGTTATTGCCAAATCTTTCTGTCAATAAATCAATTGTTACGGTAGCAGCATGAGGATGAGATACCAATCAAATTTTGAAACAAATAATCATTGATCATCGATCTGTAACGAGCGCCATTCACTATAACATTAGCTCCAGCATCGTTTTTAAAGAAATATGGACCCAAGATGCCTCCAGCGTGTAAATCACACCAATACAGTGCATTTTTCAGGATGCCATAGAACCTGCAGAACTTCTTGAGGATTATTTTCACTCAATATACGGCAATTTTGCTTGTTTACATAGCCGTTCAACCAGAAATGAGCTTCATCACTAAACACAATTTTACGATAAAAAAGTGGGTCAACTTCAAGCTGTTCTAGGGCCCTATCAGCAAACAAACGACGCTTATTACGGTCAAGTGGCTTTAGTTCTTGAACCAGTTGGATCTTGTATGGGTGTAGACCAAGATCTTTACGCAAAATTTTCCATGTGGATGCAGAGTCCAACTTGTGAACGTCGACGAATAGACAAATCTCGATCATCATGAACACTATGACTTACAGCAGCGATATTTTCTTCTGTACGTACAGTTCATTGTCTTGTTGTTGTTGCATCGAGTAGAGAAAATATTGTCCGAAATCTATCGATAGTTCGACGAATAAGCTGCGCTGATGTAATTTCACGAAGTGCTCTATAAGTTCGGCGAATAGAACACTGATTTTGAAATAAATTTCAACAATTTGTAAACGTTGTTGCGGCGTGAGTCTTTTCATGATAATTTGTCAATGCTTACTGAACAGAAATGTCAAAACAACATGGCTTCTATTATACCTTCTGTCAAATCACAGTTATCCCTATCGAAAGTTCTATCACTCTAGAAAAAACACCCGATAGTTATCTTAAATTTATGCAAAATATTAATTGATGTACCAAATATTTATCATTGAATATTACATTCACACAAACTTACGTGAACGAAACTAATAATCTGTTCATAAAAAATTAAAGATATTGATGTTTTCCATAGATTCATATATTCCTTATATTTTTTTAAATCACATAAACGTTTAACGATTTTAGAAACGTCGTCCAGTTCATGTGAAGCAGATTTTTATCAATTTTAAAGTTTAATCATTTTTTGTTCAAATGTGCAGTGAGGCACATTTCATTGATTTTCTCTTCAGTCTGCATTTCGTTTTAAAAAAGATCAAACGATTCAACACAATGAAAAATCGAATTTTCATTATGCCAAGACAAGTTTCATCCAAGAATGATGCCAACGGAGCCCTTGGAATGCTTCAGGCTGGTCAAGCACAAGTGGAAATGGCCAATTTCTTCAATGTTGGCTGAAGTGTAATATCAGATTTACTGGCACTGTACTTTGCAACTGGAACTGTTCGTCAAAGAGCAAGAAGTGGTAGACTAGTGCTAAAACGCCAAGACGGTTTTTCAATTCTTTCCGTAAGAAGACAGCCTCTCAGCACTTGCAGAATTTTTTATGTCTGACCGTCCGAGAAAAGAGAAACCTATGTCACCTAGTTGAAAGTTGCGTCCTGTTTACTCTCGTCTTGAACTGTTGAAAATTATATACTTAAGGAAACACATCAGCTGGGAGGGTGTTCTACAGCTGTGATAATATCTATAGAACAAGCACAAGTTGGCAACTCTCCCTTTATGTTCCAACCATTGCAAACTGGCTGTTATAGTTGGGCAGTCAATCAATCATACTACTCTTTTCTGGATGGAATCCAAAAGTTGTAACAAATGCTTGAGTGCTGAGCTCCAAATATGGAAGCAGTCCTCTTCTGATCTGGGCTTTATACAGTAAAAGAACCTGATCTATAGAGAAATCAATTTGAATGTGAGTCAATACTTGATTGAAGTAATTGAATATATAATTCTCAATTTAAAGTTCTATAAAGAAATATTTCCTAGCCTTCAACAAATATCCCAACTTACTTATAATGTCAGCCACATGTTCCCCTAACAGACCAAAGAATTGACAGTCATGCTAAGAAGATGTATGGAATCACTTGGCTGAAGCACCTGGTTTTCCATCATCAAGTCAGAAATCACCAATTGAGTTTCTCTAGAGAAAGTTGTTTGAGTCTTCGAGGCATTTAATTGCATCAGATTTCATTCACTATTTGTTTTTTTTTGTGAGCTTCGATGGCAAATCAACATCTTCGAGATGCCACAACTTTAGCAGAATATTCTCAATAACTTGGTGGAAAGCATGCAGAAAAGATGGCAAACAATTATTCAGGCATGTGCTGATCATACTCTGTATTAAGGGTGAAGACAAATATGAGTTTTTGAAATTCTCTGAATTTCAGTTTTTCTTGAAATTTTATACTTTTTCAAATATCATATTTTTGTTATAGTGAATACATCGTTTCTTTAAAATCTTATTATTCGAACCTGAATCACTCTACACTTACATATTTCAAAAACAAATTGGGTTTTTCTGACAAATTAATTCAATATCCTGAACTTTTGATGAGCAGTTTACATTACATCACTGGATAACATCACAATGCTAAACAACATTTGTATCGGAGTTTTTATTTTTATTAGGTCAAATCATTGCATCAACTAAAATACAAGAAATATGGTGTAAATTAAAAATAAAATGTGTAGCATGCAATAAAATGTTGATTATAAATGGGCTAAGACAATCCGAGGGAAATTTTCAAACACACATCTTAACTAATCTTAGATAGGATACAGAAACAAAAGGGGTTTAAGATAATCACTATCGTAACAGAATTCTGAATATTATTGTTGTAAGAATGCTCTACTCACCTGATTTTCTTTCAAATACAAACTAAATAAGGCATCATGTAAAGCACAAACATTCAATTTCAGAGATGTATCAAATCCAGCATTATAGAATTTATCCAAAAAGCTCAAACATGCTAATTCATCTTGAGCTGAAAGGAACAAGTGAATGTTTAACCAAAAGTCTGCAGGGTTAGCAAAAATAAATTGAAACAGACATTTGAATATCGATAAGTACATCAATAGCCTATCAGATTTTTTAGATTATGATGTAGAACATATATTTTTCATTTATTGAAATAATTTGATCCTTGCTATTTCTAAACAATTAAGTCCATGACTTTAATTCTCAATATGTAATATTACATAATTATTATCATTAGGTCATATTTCTAACAAATGATTTGCATATGTTGAATTTTGTTTTATATTGATATGACATTTTTAATTTTTTTGAATTCCCTTATTCTTGTTTAGAATGATCTTCTGGTTTGGGCAATATATACATACTGACATTACCACAGGTTAACTTATAAAGATTTCAAAAAAAATTGTTATTCAAAAAACTTTTAGAATTTAATTAAGGTCTACAATAAGCACCGCTTACATTTAATAGACGTATATAATCAAAACTCAATATATAATGTCAAATGGAATAAATAAAGCAACAGATATAATAAAGTCATTAAAATTAATAAATAAATATTTAAAGGAGACAAAATTTTGTTTCTGGTCTTACCTTTAAGAACACCAATTGCCTTTTAAAATGTAAGACCAGAAACAAAATTTTGTCTCCTTTAAATATTTATTTATTAATTTTAATGACTTTATTATATCTGTTGGTTTATTTATTCCATTTGACATTATATATTGAGTTTTGATTATATACGTCTATTAAATGTAAGCGGTGCTTATTATAGACATTAATTTAATTCTAAAAGTTTTTTGAATAACAATTTTTTTTTTAATTAAAATTGTGACTAACAGATTGAATCTGTTTTGACATTCAAATTTTGTTATATAACTTATAAAGCCCTGATTTCCTGTTTTTTGAATACATTAGAGACATAATATATTGGATGGTATACCTCATTTCCATATCAGATAATATAGACAAGAAATTCATAAAAGTAACATATTTTGGACCAGTCTTACAAAAAATGGCTCAAATTTTGTCGAAAATTAACATAATAACAGCTTTCACACCTTCATATAAAATTTCCAACCTCTTTTTTAACGCAAAGGACAAAAACAACCGGCTGAATAATTCTGAAGTAAATTAAGTTGTCAACAGTGCTGTAGCGTGCTGTATATATAGGACAAACCGGAAGATCTTTTTACAAATGCTACAAAGAACATCAAATGCGAAAAATTTTTTCGAAACCGATCATATCTTTCCAGAATTGGGCAATCTCGCCATATTGCACGTGGAAGCGAAAGGAAAAAACTAAACATCCCGGAATCCATAGAAATCCACAAATATAAAAAGCACGTACCGATAATAAAACTATTAAATGAGCAGACGGACCTGTGGCAAACCCCACTTTTTGAAGTTTTGCCGAAGCCATCAACAAATATATACATATGATAGTTGGGACATAATTTGTTTATTCAATTTGAAAATGAAGTAACATTACGAAACTCGAGTCACTGTATAATCAGTAAATAAATGTGATAGAAGACAAAGTAATTTCTCATTTCGTTCCAATTTGACATAATATATAACATATTTTTGTTATATAAGTGTTACGGCTTGTTTGTATTTAATAGTCAAGTAAAAACTAAGGCAATCAACGATTTCTAGCTATTTAATTGTGGATTGTAATTAAAACAAGCTTTTAAGAATTGTTGGCTGAACTACCAAAACTGGAAAGTTTACATATTTTGTGTGAATTGAGGTCTAATAATACATGTTATGGCAGTTTCAAACATTGATTCGTTCTCAGACATTTGAAAACTTAACAAAACGTACAAGATATAAGCAGTGTCAAGTACTACTGAATAACGACAAGAATACAAAAGCTATAAAATGATGGTACAGTATTGAGAAATAATTATGCTAGTATTAAACATAAGATATTATTTTAAAGACGTCGAATATTTTGGATACACAAACATAAGTTGTTATTCATTCTTTTCAGATTATTTTTATGTATTAATTTAGGAACTTCAGTGGACTCCAAATTATTACATTTTCTGCTACATGTAAAGTTATAGAAAAATCTACGTATTAAACGCAATGGGTTGTAAAGGTGGATGTTTACTTATTTAGTGAAATTGTTAGATTTTATTTTATATTAAGGAGTCATCAATTTGTATGAATGTGAATACTATTCCTATATTTTGTTTGAGCTTTAACACATTATTACCTGAACTAGGATCATATAATGTTGTATCAAATGAAAGCCTGGCTGCCATCACTGCTTTGTTGAAATTCGTCCCCTTCAGAATTTATTTCAAAGTTGATTTTAGTTTTTAATCAGTTTTCTCTGAAAAATTTGTTTACAGTGAAAATTGATAATTATTTGTGATACTATTTGTAATCGTCAATATAGAACTGCTCACCTCACAACTGCAGTTTAATAAATGGAATTATTTCACAAAACACTTGAAGACTATCTTATCTACTTATAGGCAATAAATCCTGTGATTCCCCTAGTTACAAAATTTAAATAGTCACATAGCAGGATTTAACTGTAAACTGTCAAGTTAATAAGCGGGCAATTAACAATCAAAAATTATTAATTCCTACTTTGCATCTTCCGAAGGAAAGTAGAAAAATAAAATATTAAATAATAATGAATAATACTACTCTCTTAGAATATGTGTCCAGAGATGATAATTGACATTTAAATCTGTCGCAAAAATCTTCTTAAAGGACGAAATGATTTCTTACTATACATATGTTTGCTAAAGGACAAAATCTCGTAAAATTTTTGAATGTTACATTAAATCCAAATTTGATAACTTGAAATTTTAATATATTGTTTTATACGAATATATTAAACAATTTCAGCAATGAAGTTAGCTCCTTGGTTAATCATAAATAATATCGCTTTCTGACATATGCCAATATCTATTGACCTTGAAATTGGCGATTGATTCATTTATGAGCATTTCCAGTTTCTGTTAAAAATCTTCTACATATATAAACCTTTCATAGTAATCAGTTTTCATTATTTATCAGTACATAATTTGAGGGTATCATCTGATCTGTACTACCAAGTTCTGTATACATTAAAGTTCAGGATACTATGAACCTGTATATAGTGCATGCAGAAACTTCAAAGGTTTGTTCTTCAAGTGGAAATACGGCCAGTTTATCATACATATTAAGATATACCTTCCCACGTACACCTCCTTTGAGGGGCGACTCGATCTCAGAATTTCTCTACATAAACCAAGTTGACAGTTTTATACAATGAAACCTAATCTCTAGTTTCAGGCGATGATTTGAACAGTCTGCTATTTTCTGCACATCAAAATCATTTTTCAATTACAAAAAAATTTGACTATTAAACACATAACTAATTACAATAAATTTTATGAAATGGTTGATTCAGAAATCGATAAATATCAATTATCTACTTATCCTTATATCTACTGACTGTGTTAGCAATTTTAATATATTCTTTTCCAGAATGAGCAATCTGCTGATAAAAAATATTATAGTAAGAAATTTACAATTTACACACGAAGAATTACGATTTGGTGTCAGTATTTCTGAAAATTTTCAATGATGTAATTCCTCAAAATGAATCAATTGGGACAAAACACTTGCAAAATAAATTCCTAATGTTTATTCATTTTTATCAAGTTTCAAATAATAGCTCCTCTGGAGGGTATAATTGGTATATAATTTCATGGAAAAACCCTTAGTGATAAAACAAAAAAGTTGTTACCTACCTGAAATTTCCACAGCTTTCATTTCTGAATACATTTATCAATTTCAACAATTCAGTAAAACACTGCATAGATTTACGAGTAATATTTTTTTTTAATGGCTATCCATAATTTTCAACCCTTAGAGTGAATTGGTTATGCTGGAAAGCTAGGAGGATTATTATTGGACAGAACCTGATTTTTGATTCATGTTAGACGAATTTCTTTCAAAGAGTTTTGGGGAAAAACTCTAAATGGCAAATGCACAGATTTGCATGAATATTAGCAAATGTACTGACTTTATGTTTAATTTGGAAGATTTTTCCTAAAAATCGTACATTTATCTCAGTAAAAGGACAGTGCAAAAACATGTAAATAAAAATATTTTGAACAAAAATTAATCTTTGTGCAGAAAAAAGAATTTGTTATTGAAAACAAAAAGTTAATTTTTTGCTCTCTGACCACTAAACTATACTATTTAAAAAGAATAAAACTGAATAAGGAAACTAAAAATGATGTAATAATACTATAGCAATATACAATAAATTAGTTCTGGTAAAATTTTTTGAGGTGTTGAAGGAAAGATTAGATATCAGCATTGAAATTACGAAATGTTACTTACTCGATATTTAATTTTTTAAATCAAAAAATTATGGATTTTTTTAAAATACATTGAGTCTATGTTCCACAATAAGAGTAAAATAATGTATTCATGGCTTTATCATTAAACATCTAAAATAACTTGAATTTATTAAATCTACTACTGAAAACATACAAATTACAGTATTACTTTGACTTTTTTGGTTTAAAGTAAAAATAAGCTGCTAGTAGAGCTATTCCAGCATAAGTTGCCATGGATACCTGAAAACAAACAAAAGCATTACTTTAAATATCAAAACACAAAAATGAATGCATTAATCTTTCATGTATTAAAATTTCCTAAATCCTGGTTGAGGATGTCTCATAAGTGATAAAAACCTGTTTACCATGCTCATACTTGTTATCATATTTCGGAATATCCGTAGGTTCCATTAAATCGTGTCTCATAAGCTTAATGGTTTAAATTTGTTAGATCAGGTGTATTCTGATTATATTTTATTACTCTGTCTTTATGTCACCTTAGATAGAGTACTGTTGATCTAATAGTGAAATGGTATTAAAGTTATCCAGATATCTAAGAAAAGCCAGAAAACTATGTATGTATGTGTAAGGTCACAAGCATAAGGAGACAATGTAACATTTCCAAAGAGTGAAAAAGTGCAGGATAAGAGTTTTTGAGGTATTAACGTAAGTGTTATTGTTAAATACTGGATATTAAAATTTCGCAGCATTTTAAAGTTATCAAAAGGTGTACGTTACTGAATAGTATAGTATTGCTTTATATAGTTAAATTGTTGATATATTCTGGATTTGCTTGAAAAGATTTCTATAATTTGAGACCCTTATCCTTATAACGAAATAATATTGAGAGTTCCGATCCAGTGTCAAGAAATCACTGAAAAGAAGGAAGTTTAGGAAATTATAAGTTAATTTTAGTAACCAAATGGTGGATTTACGCCAGTACATCCACCATGTAAAGTTATAGATAAAGATAAGCAATCATCTATGACGTTACATAATGATTAGTAAGAGACTAAAGTTAAAACTGACCGGTTAATACAAGAATCAAAGCATGCAGTAGCTAGTAAACTCACATGTGCCCTTCCTTTTATGGTAGTACTGTTGAAAATCCTGCTTATACCTTTGAGATTAGGGTCATCATATGGAGAATCTCCTGCCATTTTAATAGAACTATAAGAAAAAGTTGTTCTGAAATTATTCTAAAAAGACTGCTTCCTAAAGAGTTCTACCTATTCTTTTAGTTACGCAATTCAGCTATTGAATGACTGAATTGACATTGACAGCACGATAGGAATTAGAAATGTTTATGTGTCTTGATTGACATATGACACAGACATCTGAGAAATTATGTGTATTCTGTGATTCTTTGAAAAAAAATATACCTACGGACGTGAAGAAAAACTCTATCGCTTTAAAACACATAGAATATATTAGACTAACGTCATATTAACTAAGAAATCCACAAAAAGTCTAATTTTCAATCTATTTCACAATTCATAGAAAATGGTCGAAACCTGAAACGATCACTCTTCTTTAAAATAACGTAGATATAAGCGATAATCCATAATTTTTAGGTGTGGTTTTGGATCAGCATCTATGTTGGTCTGACTATATTGAAATATTACAGCGCAGATTGAATTCTGTTCTTTATACTCTTCAAGTTTTATCTCAGCAAGCTGACTTGAACCTGCTTAAGACGGTATATTTTTCCAACTGAGCTATCCCGTGTTATAAGGAGTACTCTAAAATATCCGGGGTTTTACGGAGTACTCTAAGATATCTGGGATTATACGGAGTACTCTATAAAAGAAGGCTAACCTTTTTATCGTGATGGTCTAGTGGCGGGAGAATAGGACGTTACGTTGTTTAGACAACCCAAATAACACCTAACTAGAGCAAGGAAACAGTGACGGGAGGTTCATATATTCAAAACACAGTAACGTCAGCATAATATATTTATATCGGTAATCTTGAAAGGCAACAACTCTCAATGAATGGATACAAACATTTATCAGACTTTGGTTAAATCTACTCTACTCAGTGGTTCGCAAACTCCACAGTGAATCTAATAGCGCCTCGGGTCTAAATGACTTATTTCTACATATTGTTAGGTCGGTAACTTGCTTGAATCGGATATCATTCTAATACAGCGAATACGAAGATGAATCCGACAATAGCGAAGATGAATCTCAGCACAAAAAGGAGTAAAATCGAGGGAAAAAGCTAAAACAAATGCTGCAAATTCATCAACACCCCAGCAGCCCAAAGACTCCGCCAAGAAAAAGGGAGGAAATAACAAAGTAAAGGAGTTGTATAATCTTAAGATCACATGCCTATCTTGCGACGTTGTTGTTACAAGTAGTGATGAATTGATGCAACATTCACCAGTTGATGCTGGGAAGCCATTTTCTTTCAAGTGTATGGCTTGCGGTGAAAATCATTCAAAGCAGGTAGACTTTTTAAGTCATCATATGATACATTTGTAAAAGAGAAAATGAAGGGTGCGGTGAAAAAGGAAATAATTTAGCGGTAGAGATTCATGCAGAAATATATTTAGGACCGCCATTTTGAGAAAATTGTTGGGCAATATTCCAATAATTGATATGAAATTTTCTGCCCCAAAACTATCTTCTACGATGAAAATTTGTTTCACTGTACCTAAAGGATGTATTATTCATTGCCACAACAGATAATTTTTGCGTTCGACATTCGGCCCACATTAGTTTCTGTTTTGGATTTTTCTCTTGGATTATCTTATAATTTCATTGATGTTTTATGCATGTAAAATTATGAAAATAAAATAATTTTATGAACTTCAGAATGTTTGTTTATTGACTCTGATTAAATTATTAAATTAATTAAAGGGTTAGAGGGGATAAGATACAGCCAGCATGCACCTTCAACGGCACTTTCGGTAACCAGTGCAGAACCTAACAGTTACAAGGAGGTAAGTTTGAACACACAGTAAGGTAAGGGTAACGTGGTATGCCCAGGAGATCTCCTAATTCGAGTCGACCGAAAAAGTACTATCAAATGGCCTCCTCGGGGTATCCAAGGCCCATGAAGGCTTAGATATTACTGAAAAACGAATCGAACACTACCTGAAGGATCAAGCAAACTAATCCTGAGGATATCACAATAACTCGGAACAACGATCTAGCAATCACTCACACATTCTCACAGTAGCGTTGGATATCCGGAGCTATTTACTGTCTCTATACGATACGTCGTCCTTTACCAGGACTACTCAGCGATTTACCCTAAAAAACGCCACCGGTTCACAAGGAATACAATCTCTCAAAGTAAGCGGGCACATGCATCTGGCAAATGCATGGACTGGACAGGTTGGCAGGTCGGCAATTGCCGACGGGGCCAAATGGCAATTAGGGGCCAGGGGGCCAAATCCAAAAATAAAATATTTAAAACAAATAAAATAAAAGCAAGAGAAAATAAAAAAAACGTCAAAAATAGATTTTATATCTTTTACCTTTTTACAACTGGACGCCAAAAACTACGGCCGAAGTCTGTCATTGTAGGCATTGTAGACATTGCCGAGCAGAAAAACCCCGGATAGTTCGGGGAAGTACCTAGGCTCGGGTTGGCACTCGCCGCCATCCAACATCCAACCTTATTTACAAATATAACAGATAGCGAGCGTGTTTCGGCAGAGTAACAGTGTAAGAGGGTATATACAATACGAATTTGTGTTTTATTAGTGAATGATTGATCAATTTTCATAAAAAAGGCAGGTTTATTTAAGCATATACTTACATACAAAATATACTTGATTTTTATTCGATTAATTTAGTTCCGCATGGTACTAGTACTACATAATAATAGCAGACTTGATATTTGACAATTTGACAGTTCTTATATATCAAGGTCAAGGTTTGAGAATATTTTTTTCATATTTTAAGTTATATGCGCCTTTGGTCATTTTCGAAAGATTTTAAAATGAAATGAATTTCGAATGTCTTTTAAGCTGTCTTCTGTTCTTACAAGTACTTATTATATGGAAATTTTTTATTTTTGATTTTGACATTGATTAGTGGTTCATTCAAATTTAAGCAAAAGTTATTTTTTTTCCAAAAAAGTACCAAAATTGTAATATTTGAGGGAATTAAAGAAAAACGTTATTTGAAGAACAGCTTCATAATATAATACCCATGAGCGGAATTTGACCCATAATTTATAATATTAATAAAAAATTTAATTGTGCAGATTACGATTGTCTTTTATTCCATTACTTATATAATATTATATTATCGCTCATTGTCCGTTGTAGACTTTGAAATTTTCAAAATATATACGGAAATTGCAGATAACATAAACAGTGCAATTGTCTTGTAATAGATATGGCACATAGTTTATTTTTATTTTTTACTTTCTGGAAATGAAAAGCAGTAAATTTTTTGCAGATGGATTAGCCACCAAAAAAGGCAAAGAGAATTTATAAAACTGGAAATGAGAAACGGGCACAGCGACAAAAAAAATGTTTGGAGCAAACTGCTCGTTTTTCTGATCAGAGTAATATAAAATCTTTTTCAAACAAAAATCCGAATGAGAACTTTGAAAAAAAAACCGTCAATTTTGAAAGATGCACTCGACTTCGGCACTTCTTTCTCGACTTCTGATTCTTTAAAGTAACTAGAGATTGTAATGAAATACTAACTTATATTGCAGCAAAAACATTGAGCACTATATAAATGAAGAAATACAGGATAAGAAGAAGAGGAAATAAAAAAAAAACGCCAATGCTTATTTAGGATTATTGACATAATATGTTTTATAGCTAAACAAGGTATTGCGTATAGAGGAAAAGATGAAGCTGCATTTAATTTGATAACAGATGATAATGGCACTGAAGCGATAAATAAAGGAAATTTTTTGGAACTAATTTTGTTATTAGCAAAATATGACGACATATTGAAAAATCACGTCGAAATGGTTGCGGAACAGGCGTCGTTACGTAAAAATAAACATGTAAGTAAACGCGTACGGGGAGCTTTAGTAACTCTCTTAAGTAAATCTACTGTAAATAAAATAATAAATATAATAGGAAATGAAATTAAACTAAAAATAGCCGAAGATGTACAAAAAGCTGGGTATTCCAGAGTGTTCAGATAGATTCTACACAAGATATTAGTGCTATAGAACAATGCTCTATAATAGTGCGTTATGTAAACGAACAAGGTTTAGCACGGAAAAGGTTATTAGACATTGTTCCAGTAGAAATCAGTACAGGTCTGGTACTAAAAAACAAACTTATCGATGTTCTTAATAGCGTAGGTCTAGATGAACAAAAAATAATTGGATGTAGCTTTGATGGGGCAGCTAATATGTCTGGACAATATAATGGTCTTCAAGCTCATATCAAGAGTTTTGCTCCAAAATCTGTGTATACTTGGTGTTATTATTATTATTATTTATGGTGAGCGGGCGTCTGTCCACCCTACCACTGCGTCCGCACGGACTGTGGTTCATCCTTTATTTATATCTCCCCGACGAGATCCAGTTTTTGGATAAAACCGATAATCTTGTTCAGGGGTAATTTTTTCAGTTCACTGTGGGCTATGAAAGCCTGGCCAAAGACCTCGAATCTGATGCGACTCACCGCTGGGCACTCTGAAACGATGTGCATGGCTGTTTCAGTGTCCTCAAGACACATCCTGCATTCATCGTCTTCAGCCAGACCGATTTTGTGCAAATGCGCTTTGAGTCTGCAGTGACCTCTCATAATTCCGACAAGTGTTCTTAGTTTGGCCCTATCCAGACCTAGCGCTAGGTTCAACATCTTTTTGTTCGAAGCTGTTCCAAGGAACAACTTCCAGTGTTTCAGGCCAGAATGGCTCCGCCAGAAAGACTCTAGCCTTGAGTTCATTCTGCCTGTTATTGCCTCGTTAGCCACGTCATGCGGTATTCCCAGGAATGGTTCCGGTCCTACCAGAGGCAGCGCAACTCCAGCAAATGCCAGCCGATCCGCCTCCTCGTTACCCAAATAGTTTGAGTGGCTCGGTATCCAAACCAGAGTGACTCCGTTATACATACCGAGCCTGTTTAAAGCCGTGCGGCAACTCCAGACTGTTTTGGATGTAAAACAGCTGGATTCCAGAGCTTTTAGTACTGACTGACTATCAGTAAATATTTTGATTTTACCGTGGTGGATTTGCCGTTTTATCAGCCGCGGTCTCAATGGCAAATATTTCTGCCTGGAATATGGTTGCGTTTTACCGAGACTCAATGAAATGTTAATTCTCGGTTTACTCCCATAGACTCCCGCTCCAGTTCCGTTCGTCATTCGCAAGCCGTCTGTGAACAAGCCAAGGTCGGTTCTCAATAGAACCTCAGCATGCTGGGTCCATTCGTCCCGGCTGGGGATGATTACATTGAAATTCCGTTCCTGGCTCGTGATTTTTGACATTAGATCCGAGGGCATCGATAGGATACTATTCGTTAAAAGCTCGTCCAGCAGTCTTGAGCCTCTCATCACTATTGCCTCTGGCCTGTCAATCGCCAGTTGATATAGTTTGTATGTGGTCCGTTCCGCCTCCCTCTGCACGAGTAGGTGCAGGGGTGGTAGATTTAGTAGGACCTCCATGGCTGCCGTGGGTGTGGTGCGAAACGCACCTGTAATTGCAAGGCAAGCCTGTCTCTGTAGTCGGGTGAGCTTTTGTTCGCCAACCGTTTGTTGGCCTTTCTTCCACCACGCTACAGCGCCATACACTATCCGTGGTCTAATTATCATAGTGTATAGCCCGTACATCTGCCTGGGATTTAAGCCCCAGGTTTTACCACAGATCCGCCTGCAAGTCCAGAAACCCATTCTGGCTTTATGACACACTTTATCCAGGTGTGCATTCCAGGTGAGGGTCTTGTCCAGGACTATTCCCAGGTATTTTGCCTCAAATGAGAATTGTGTTATTTCACCTCGGATAGTCGGCGGTTCTAAACCATTCAACTTCCGTTTTTTAGTGAATGGTACTATAACTACCTTTTGCGGGTTAGGAGACATGTCTTCTCTTATACACCATTTGTCAATAGTGTTCAGTATTTCTTGAAGGACGGCCGATATCGTCACCTCCGATTTACCTTTCACTATGATTGCAAGGTCATCAGCAAATGCTTGAACGTCGACTCCCCACAGCGAAATGATCGCTAGCAGGTCATCAACGAGAAGGATCCACAGTAAGGGTGAGAGAATACCTCCCTGCGAACAGCCCTTCGCAGCCTTGAACTCGAAGACCTCATCCTGGTATGAGGTCGTTATTGTTCTGCCGCATAGCATTGCCTGTATCCATCTACAGATTAGTGGGTTGATTCCTCTCGCAGCGATAGCCTCAGCGAGAGAAGCCGGCAGCGTATTGTTAAAAACACCTTCAATGTCCAGAAACGCTGTTAGTGCTATCTCTCGATTAATGAGAGATTGGTTTAATTTTCCGACCAGATTATGCAATGCAAGTTCTGCCGACTTGCCAGCCTAGTAAGCGTATTGATGAGGGCTAGGGGGACTGTCAATTAGCACCTTCCCCCTGATATGGACATCAATCACCTTTTCCAGACTCTTCAGCAGGAACGATGTCAAGCTTATTGGTCTGAACGAAGAGGGTTCCGATTCTGTTCGTCCCACCTTTGGTATATATACCACTTTAGTTAGTGTCCAGCTTGTAGGGATAATCCCCCAAGCTAGACTTGTTCTAAATAATTTTAGCAGGTACGGAATCAACACATCCATGCCCTTTTGAAGAAGGGCTGAAAAGATTCCGTCTACCCCCGGTGTTTTGAAAGGTTTGAAAGACCTTATTGCGCCTCTGACCGCTTGTGCAGTGACTATATTTTTGGATGTTCGCCAGTTGCCCCTCCCTGGCCAGATTAGATGGTCAGGGTTGGATCTGGCGTTTGTATCTTCCAAGATTTGACATCCAGGGAAGTGTTTGTTCGCAAGGAGCTCCACTCCGGACCCCTCCGGACGTTTGAGCGAACCGGTTGTTCTCACTGGCTCTCTGAAGAGAATCTTGTGTATTCTGGCAGTTCCGGGGGCATCATTTATACCCTCACAGAACTTGCCCCACAAGTCCCTCTTGATCCTCCTAATGCGTTTATTGTAGAAGGTTAGAGCTTCCTTGTATTTGTCCCATTGACCGGTCACATTGGCTCGGTTGAATAGTCTCCGAACCTCCTTTCTTTGTTTATTTAGGTTGTTATTCCACCAAGATGAATTTCGGTTATCCTTTTTACATCTTAGTGGGCAGTTTTCGTGATAAGCGGAGACCATGGCGGTTTTGATTTGCTCCGCCAAGATCTCCAAGTGATTCTGTTTGAATATTCTAGATATACACGTGCTAAGGTTAGCCCGGAGGGTTTCTACATAACCAATCCAGTCTGTTTCCTTAGCATTTCTGAAGTATTCTAATGGTCTAGGACCTGTTTTTATACTGAAGAGTATATGCCTTTGGTCTGAACATGATGGTTCAGTGGATACCGTCCAATCGGAAATCTTATAGTTAATGAAATTAGTACTTATAGTGAGGTCTAAAACCTCCTGTCTATAAGGGGTAACAAACGTTGGTTTGTCACCCTTATTTACCACTGTTAAGCCCTCTTGAAGTAAATAATCTAGAAGTGACTCACCTCTATGGTTGATGCCCGTGCTGCCCCATACTGTGTGGTGAGCATTGGCATCACATCCAATTATCAGCTGGATTTTTTTCTTTCTACAGTGGCGGACTAAATCCCGCACGGCTGTAGGTGGGGGTCCTTCGGCAGCTCTGTCTCCAGGAAAGTACGCAGAACAGACGATAAACTCCGTCGCATTCCTAACCCCCTGGCAGCGGACATGAATGGTAGTCATGTCCGCCGTGCAGAACTCTGAAATAACGAAATAATCTATCTTTTTCCTTACAACTATACAGGATTTCAGCCTCCCAACTGAGACCCCGGTCACAATGGTTCCTGGAATTCCTCCGAGTCCACTTACCTTTCCCGAGGATGATATCCAGGGTTCCTGGATTAGTGCAATATCTATCTGTTCCTCTATGAATCTCCTGCCAAGGATGAACGATGCAGCCTCAGCATGTTGGAGATACAGCGTATGGCCTCTTCCTTCCCCTTGGCCGCTGGCCGACTTCTTAAGGAGGGGTTTTTCAGGGATGGATTTACCCTTTCCTTGGAAACCTTTCCTATCTTGTTTCAGGACCCTGGAAGTGGGATTTACCCCGCCCTCCTTTGAGTCCCTTTTGATTTTTACTCTTACCGACTCGGGCACTGATTTTGAGGAAGACGCGGCTTCCCCGCCCTCCCTGACCGAGGCAATTCGTACCCCAGACGAGGGCTCTGAGAGGCGCCCCGTCACCCCCTCTGCCTGCTCCGAGCCGGTTTTTTGTGCCACCTTAGTAGCCTTTGTCGTCCGGAACTGGACTCTTCCAAACCCAAAATAGGGTTTGTAGTCCAGATCCTTCAGAGCTTCCATAGAAATATCATCCATGGCCACTGTCCAAACTGAAATCTGTTTTCTGGCTCTTCATCCACAATGAAGACCGAACAGATATTGGGTTTGGGAAGGTCCCCGCCCTTTACGAGCTTGAGATCCTCTCCTTCCCATGGTTTGAGTGAGGGAGTCGTCTCCTCGAGCCACCTCACACTTTCCTCGTCGACACAGGTAATTTGCAACCATCCAGGCCGATGTGAACAGCCTTGGAATCTCACCTGTGGACCCTCATCGGGTGTGCTTGCAACGGCTCTTAGAACCGCCCTCTGCAATAGCACCAGCTGGTCCCCCAACATTGAGACGGCGGGGTAACTAGAACACAGCAAGCCAACCCTGATCTCCCCCGCCGCAACAACGTAGGAGGTTTCAGGTCGCTTTGGAATCCGCTCTGGTGTGTTACCCTCGGATCTGAACCTTTTACCACCGATCTCTGTTTCTGAGGTGGATTTATCCCCCTCTTCAACAGTCGGCAGCTTGGATTCTTCGCCCAGGAACATTTTCAAGGCGGCATCATACGGTGTACCGCTCTTGAGGAGTCTCTGGAGTCGTTTTCTCTTCGACCCAGTCAGTCTCGCCTTCCTTTTTAGTTTGCCATCTGAGACTGGGGATTCCGTCCTATCGGATTCCTTGTCTGAATGAGCTGAAGTGATCTGAGTAACCACTTCCATGAGCTCCTCGGTCGCCTGAGGAACAAGGAATTGTCCCTCCTTGTCAGGGTTATTTTCATTTATTTGTGTTTCCATATATGGTCCCACGAGTAGCAAGGGATATAAGATGTCCACCCCAGGTGAGCCCCGCGGTGCTGGGGTAAAGCTAATGAAACCAGAGGTCGCCCGGTGTCTGGAGTTCGCCTATAAAGGACTGATCTACCCATCAGACATGCAGACTTCGGCATAGGCTGTTCCACCTTGTCTTGGGGGAAATTTTATTGTGTTTACCAACCACTTGATCCAGACAATTGAGCCAAGATCCCTACCGAGGGGATGTCCGCTAGACATGACAACTGACAACATCCGATCAGCGGTATAACAGTTGAGACAACTGGCATCGTTTCCCCTGTGCAATACCCTTGGCGACGACACTACAGCTGGGTAGGGGCGTAGATTGTTCGCCGTTACAGTATAACGTTGCCCAGGGTGCACCACTTGGAGGTCAATCTACCACACTCCATACTTGCTGTTATGCTCACATCTTAAATTTGGTTATTGCTGATAGCACTCAATGTCATGTGAAAGTAAAGACCTATTTTGGCTTGCTGAATCGAGTAACATGCTTTATTTCTGAGTCATATAAAAGGTTTCGTGTTTGGAAGGATTTAAATCATGCAGAAAAAAATGTGCGAAAATTAGTGAAAATTTGATGAGGTGATGTGGAGTCATGGAATAACCAAGGAGATAACTATTATATATTGTATATTCCAGCGTATTGTGAATAACGTATATCAATAACAATGGATACTAGTAGTTGAACATCGAGAGCTCGTACATCTACTACTACACATAGAATATATCAACAGAGAATGTCAACTTAGTGAACATAGAATAATAATAATGAGAGAATCTTTATCTTTAACACTCCCATAAAAGATTTCCCAAAGAAGGTATTTTATTCTGCTTATTTAAAATTCATCAAGTCAATTATGTTCTTAAAAACACAAAAAGGCAAAGCCTTTGTACAAATATTTGCTAATTGATTTCTGCTCTGAACATACTTAACTTCAAGTAAGCCGGTATCATATTTTTCACGTACAAAATGATGTCTTAAGTCTACATGTTTAGTACGGTGGTGAAATACAGGGTTTTTAATAAGTTTTATGGCACTTTGATTGTCCACGCACAAACTAATCTTACCGACACTTTCTTTCAGTTCAGTCAATAACTGTTTTAACCACATAGCTTCTTTACATGCTTCTGAGGCTGCCACATACTCAGCTTCTGTGGTCGAGGTGGTTACATGCTTTTGTCGCTGCGACTTCCAGGTAATAACACTTCCATTTAGAGTGAAGATGTAACCAGTAATAGACCGTCGAGTTTCCAAGTCAGTGGCAAAGTCTGAATCTGAATAGCCACAAAGGTCTGTTGTCTCGATTGGATTGTACACAATACCAATATCAGCTGTCTCTTTGAGGTATCTCACTACTCTCTTCGCTGCATTCCAATGAATTTTTCCATGATTGTTCATGTATCTGCTCAACACATTGATAATATAGGAGATGTCTGGTCGACTCGTGGTAGCAATGAATATCATTGGCTTCTCATTTGATGGGTTTTAAAAACCCATTTGGAACCTACAGTTCTTCTATTGTTTGGTAAGCGCACATACTCTCATGTATAGTTCGATTCCAAACTCTCTAGTTCCTCTTGAATTGCTGCTTTCCATTGTTCCTTTTCTTGGCTTTCCATCGCTTCTTCATATGAGCTGGGTATATTTACTTCTGTGTAATTCACTTCATTTACTACGAATTCATACAGCATAGCAGGCTTTTTGATCGTCTCTCTCTTTCGTAGATTATACGTGGTTTCATGAGGCATCTCATCATGATTGGAATTGATTGCATCAGTGTCATTTACATTTGTTTCATTATTAATGTCTGCACCGAGCTGTTCCTGATTAGTTTTCCTAGGGAAAACTAATAAAAAATAATAAAGATGAAACATCTAAGAACAAGAAATCAGGTGTTTATAAGTTAACTTGCGGTACTTGCCATTTTGTATATGTTGGTCAGACAGGAAGATCGTTCCAGACGAGACTCAGGGAACATGAAAAATGCTATTGTAACAAAAAGGGAAATTCAACCTACACAGAGCACCTTCTAGACACAGGACATAGTTTCAATAGTAACTTTGAAATTTTACACTCAGAAAACAAAAGTTTTAGATTAAACTTGTTGTTAGAAACTTTAGAAATTAATAGATATCATAAAAGAAAAATATTATTGAATAACCAAACAGAATTAAGTAACTCCCCTTTGTTGAATCTTTTTTGAACCATTTTTCAGTTTCCCAAAAGTATTGTAAAACTCTCTTCACCCCCTCTTCAATTTTTGTTATATCCATGTACTATAAAATGAAGTTCTTGTTCATGGTATACTCAGTATCTTGTAATACTCACCTGAAGAAGTCATGGTATGACGTAACGATCGTAGTGTTAATAAAACATTAGCGGAAATTAGAATATTGTTTTTATTCATATTTTCAAGATGAATTTCCGTCAAGTAAAGACCAAAACAATCATAGATGTTTGGGTTGTATTCACTGTACTTTTAAGATATTGACGGAGCACAATATGCATATATGTACTTTTACAAATTTATACATTGTGTACAAATATATCCTTTCTCTTTCTTGTACACAAGTCGCATGCGAAGAGTATTTTCACTTTTGAAGGTAATTAAAAACCGACTAAGATCGCTTTTATGCCAAGACTTATTACAATCTTTAATTATAATAAATATTGAAAAAGACTTACTGAAAAATGTTGACTATGATTAAATTATAATTAAATTGGCAGGTTCTAGTAAATCTTATTTTAATATTCTAACATTGTAATTTAGGACTAAAATTAAGATAAAAATGTTAGAATTACCTTTGATACTGTTTTATGATTAAATATTCGTTTTTATTATCTTATTTACTATGATATATTTTACTTATTTTTCTAAATATCTTTCTTTTTCTACTTACTTACTTTTTTTTGGTTTGTTCATAAAAATTTTTACCTGGATATAAGATTCGTATTCTATGTATCTAAATAAATGAAAAAAATGAAAGTGAAATTCTTTTCTCTAATTCACTGATAAAATGCGCATATTCTGAAGACCGATTTTTATATAAAGGGGCCAAATTTGTCCTTTTGCCGACGGGTCCAAATCAAGCCAGTCCGACCCTGCAAATATGTAATACAAACTGTTTAAGACATTACAAAATTATGTATATTACCAACGTCTATTCCTTTGGAAAGATTATTTTCGAAAGCTGGACAAATAATTTTTGAACGTAGGAAACGATTGAACGGTAACAAAATCTCTCAAATTTTATTTTTGAGTTCGAATTTATATTGTAGATACTCTCTTGTTTTGTTTCATTTAAACATATTATTTTAGTTTATTCTGTCGAAGTAAATATATTTTACAAATAAGTTCGCTATACTTATTTCTCGGTCATATAAGTTCGTTGAAAACATAGAACCACGGATTAGGAATCAAAATAGTCCAATAGCTTTCCGACTCATTATTGTTTACCTACAAATTGAAAAAGTATGATAATAAGTTTATGTCGTATTGAACATAGTAAAAACCATGTTCCCTGTTGAACTGATAACTTTTTTGAATTAATCTTGAATCGAATAGGCTATATTGTGAATATATACCAAAACTTTAAGAAGAATACCTCACTCTATGTATAATATGTTTTTTCTATGATCAAGAGTTAAGGTCTATGAACGACTCAGTAAACTCTGTCTCTTCCAGTTCGGTCTGTGTAACAAGCAGTTTGTAAGTATCTTTTCTATTATACAGTTCAGCGTTAAACCAAGTGGTGTTTTATTACAAACAGAGTGTTAGTTTTTGGAATTAAACTGCCGATGATATTAATCTACAACAGGCTAAATGTTCAAAATGTACATAAAAATTTTCAATTAAATGGAAATAGATTATCACGGCAATTTTCAGTGATTTCGAACAAATATTACCCTCAGATTTAGTAGAAATATAATCAAAGAAACTTCAGAAAATTTTGCATGATTTTCCGCCTCTGCCACCCACACTCATTTCATTTTCAATTCTGAGCTATCCCGTACATTACAGAGTACTCTAAAAGATCCGGGATGTTACGTAGTACTCTAAGATCTGGGGGTTTACGGAGTACTCTAAAAGATCTAGGGTTTTACGGAGTACTCTTAAAGATCTGGAATTATACGAAGTAATCTAAAAGAGCGCTAACCTTTTTATCGTGATCGTCTAATGGCGAGCGAATAGGACATTACGTTGTGTAGGCAACCCAAATTACACCTAACGAGAGCAAGGAAACAGTGACGGGAGGTTCAAATATTCGAAACACAATAATACCAGAATAATATATTTTTATTAATAATGTTCAAAAGCAACAACCCTCAATAAATGGAAACACATTCATCAGCCTGTGGTTAAATCTACTCTACGCAGTGGTTCGCAAAGCGGCTCTGTGAAACCAATAACGCCCCGGGTCTAAATGACTTATTACTACATATTGTTAAGTCGGTATTCGCTCAAATCAGATATCCTTCTTACGCAGCGGAAAAAGGGTAAAGTTATGCAGGAAATGGGGGATACAGCCAGCATGCGCACCTTCGACTGTACTTCCGGTAATCAGTGCTGAACCTCAACTACAAGGGGTAAGTCTAAATGGACAGTAAGGTAAGGGTAATTGTGGTATTCCCTGGAGATCTCCTTGAAGAGGGGATCTAATCTGATTCGAGTCGACCGGAGAAGTTACTATCAAAGGAACTGTATCTGACCTCCTCGGGCCCAGGAAGGCTCAGATATTACTGAAGAACGAACCGAACACTACCTGAAGGGTCACGTAAACTAATCCCTGGGGATATCACAATACCTCGGAACAATTATCTAGCAATCAGGATATCTGGAGTTATTTACTTTCTCTATACGATATGTTGTCCTCTACCAGGACTCACCAGCAATTTACCCTAAAGAACGCCACTGGTTCACATGGAATACAATCTCTCAAAGTAAGCGGGCACATGCATATGACAAATAGGTAACACAAACTGACCAGGACATTATAAAATAGATACAGTACCCCATTACCCAGGCGTGTTAATGGACGTTACAATAAGAACAAAGAAATGGGTATCCGGGGGATCACACAAGAGTACATACAAATCAGTTACATATCAAGCACCGCAATTAGTAAGAAAAGATAATACAAATCCCTATTGGCAAGTTTTACGCAGATAAAGAACCACTATTTACAAATACAGCAAAAAGCAATCAGGCACCGAGAGAAAGTATACAATACAAATAGAAAACTTGTGAGGGTTGCTTAAGTTATGTACAAAGGCAATGCAATTTAGTTAAAACATTCCGGTGGGATTAAATAACGGCAAAGCAAAAATACAAGGATGGAAAGCGAAGTACAATGAACGAGCGTGCAGTCATTAATTTCACATTAACACAAAGGTGGTACTTAAAAATGCAAAGCATGAAATTAATCAGAAGCATTTAAAAGAAGTTTACTTACTAAGAGTTACCAAGGGACACTGTTATAAATACTATTATCTCGAGTAGACTACTAAGTTGCTCAGGAGGTTTATTTCCAAGAACCTTCCTCTCGAATGAATTCAAATACAATGGGGACGCTATAAGGACCTTGTTCTCCTTTGTTATTCTCACTAATCATTTACTTGTCAAGTCACCGCAACACAGAGTATTTTTACACAGAAATTAAAGCGGGAAAATACAATGACATAATGGTGGAATTTATATAATTTATCAGGGACTCTGTGACTCGTATGATCCTTAGAGGATCCGGATCTCTTCAATTCTAACAATTAATTCGCCTGCCAAATTGGCCCCTTTCCCTATTGCTTCCATTCTTCACGATTGCATATGCAGAGATGCTTGGTCCCATATTTGAAGGGAGTGAATGTGAATCTTACAAACTACACTGCACTGAAATACTGAAAACTGACCAGTCTCACCACATCATCCCGACTACCCACCCTTCTTACCTCTTCGACACAGTACTACATTTATCCTGATCGCGTCATAAATCATGAGCCTCATTTGAAGTGATACATTGTACCGCTTCAGTACAAAAATGAGGCGCCACTTACAAACACAATTTTAAAACATGTATTACCCAACACTATCCCTATCAATCTGCCCAGTGATTCCTCATCAAGATATTTACTAACTAAACGGGCATTGCGCGCCCGGCAGCCGGAACTACATATCTCTGTAGATGCTTAGTGGTGCGTCCTCCAGTCACTATCTGCCTCCGTCACATTCAAAACTATAATCTTAAAGTTACAGCCTCCAGAAAAGCCTTGTATACACCAGAATCAATTCAAGTAAGCAAAGAAAAATTGTTCAACAAGAGTTTTTTTACAAGAAAATATTCAAGAAGCTTGCTAGATTACTAGCAAGTGTTATACCATTTTGAATCCTTATTGAATACGCTAACTTTTGAAGTTAGTTGTCAAGCTGACGAACTATATTTTCTTTCACTACGGACAGTTAAAATTTGGTGAATTTTGAATACTGAATTGGCCGGAAAATGACATTTTCTTCCAAACAGAGACAGTTGCCTTAAAATATTAGGCAACAATTTTCAGAAACAATATTCAGGATTACATAATAAAAAATAGAATTACAAATAAAGATTTGTGGTAACAAGAGTTAAAACACCATCACAGAGTGAAGATTTTCTTGTTTTTTTTTAAATGTTTATAATTTAAAAAATTCGTTGAAAGATTAAAATATTAGATACTGAATTATTTCAGCCGTTACTATTTGATAGTTGATCATAATCAAAACAAATTGTAAAAATTAATATGTTTTACTACCAATAAAAATATATATTACACATTTTCTTGTGACTCGAGTTTCGGGAAATGAACTATCCCATCATCCGACAACTGAAGACCTAACAGTGGTACAGAGGTATTTAAACAAAAGTGATACATATTTTGAATATTTCAATAGATTCTAGGTAACACCTAATAGTGGTACAAAGGTTTACAAGCGGAACGTGATAAAAAACCGGGTTAAAAAAGGGGGCCTTCTAACAGATATCGGAATGTCGGCAATCGACAAAGAAGGTTGTTAAACAGATTGCACCCATTTAAATATCTCAAATAATTTTTGGGGTTATATAGCTCCGTACAGTCATTCATTATTTTTACATTATTTTGTTGTATATCTCAAATATTTGGATTTAAATAGCTCGGTACATTCATTCATTATTTTTTACATTATTTTCATTGTGAACTAATTTGAAAATTTCAATAATCAAGTTTCTTTTCTTTTGAATCTACATGTAAAATTTTCTTAAGATTTTCTTTTGTCGAAAGGAATTACTGTTTTCTAAAGAATGAGTGGCAAAAGTTGAATTTTTGTTTACTTTTCATTAAATTCATTTTATGTTCGTTGAAAAAGGTTTTAAACAGATGCTACTTTTTAAATATCTCAAATATTTTCGATTTACATAGCTCCGTACAGTCATTCATTATTTTTACATTATTGTGAACTAATTTGAAAATTTCAACAGATTCTAGATAATCGAGTTTCTTCCTTTTTGATTCTACATGTAAAATTTTTAGATTATCTATTGTGAGAAAGGAATGACCGTTTTCTAGACAATGAGTGGCAAAAGTAGAATTTTGTTTATTTTTTATGAAACTCATTTTGTCTTCGTTGAACCTCGTCTTGAAGAAACGTCCTGTTTGTCCTATAAATTTAATACTGCACGTAGAACAAGATAACTCATAAAGGAAGATAACTCATAAACTCCTGTATGAGTTATCTTGTTCTACGTGCTATTTAACCCCAAAAATTATTTGAGATATTTAAATGGGTTCCATCTGTTTAACAACCTTCTTTGTCGATTGCCGACATTCCGATATCTGTTAGAAGGCGCCCTTTTTTAACCCGGTTTTTTATCACGTTCCGCTTGTAAACCTCTGTACCACTACTAGGTGTCACCTAGAATCTATTGAAATATTCAAAATATGTATCACTTTTGTTTTAATACCTCTGTACCACTGTTAGGTCTTCAGTTGTCTGATGATGGGATAGTTCATTTCCCGAAACTAGAGTCACAAGAAAATGTGTAATATATATTTTTATTGGTAGTAAAACATAGTAATTTTTACAATTTGTTTTAATAATGATTAAAATATTTTTCTTCTAGCTATTACGAGAGATGTGGAGATATGTAAATTTTCAATAACTCCCGTGAATGATTTGGATCAATTTTATTGCCAAGTTTGTGAACTACATTATTAAAAATATTTTTATATGGCTAAATAGCCATAGAAGCCACAGCTTCTATGGCTGTCAACCCACTGTCAAGCGGGTTACTCATTAGTATAAAATATTTTAGAAAAAATCTCATAATGAAAACTAAAAGATATGGAAATTTGATAGAAATTTCCTAGTCAAAATGGGAGACCAGTCAACATTCTAAAGGAAATCATATAGCGGATTTATTTATCACGAGATAAAGATTTTACATCAACACACGTCTGGGGTCATATTAAGATCTATTTTATTGATCAATGTTATCAACTTCGCCACTTTTGAAGTTTAATATTGGCAATATTTGGTGAAATTGTTCATTGTTACGAGCTCTACTTTCTGTTAAGAAAATGAATCCACCTTTGAAAACATTCTCCTTCGAATTGGTCCAATGAAATTTCTTATACTTATCACAACCTTTGACAACTATGTACATCACAATCACCTTAAATATTACATCCATTAAAAAATTAGACACAGTTTTGCATGTATTTTTGGGTTCTCATAAAAGTAGTTGATATAAAGATAATAACATATATTATTCTGAAATCCTTTAATGTAATACTACAAGAAAATTTTCACTGATTATTTTCAAATTAATCTCCTTGAATTGATTCAATATAATCCGCCGCTTGTTTAACTCTTCTGCTATATTTAGCCAAAACAGGTCGATAATAATAGGCTTGGTAATCTTCCCTTTCTTTCATTTTCAACTTGATATCTTCTTCCAAACGCCTAGAAAAGAATAGAATAAAAATTATATACTATATTTTACTTTTATTAACAATAAAATTACCTTATACGTCTTTTCTCATCTTCAATAAATAGATGAGCCAAATATTTCTCATATTCTTGCTGAGGGTTTGCAGTTATATATTTTGCAATGAATCTTGTGATTGGATGCTGTAAATTTAAAATGAATAAAAATATTCTTTCAACAGGTTGAAGGCTATGACTAATATTACTATTATGTGCTATTATTGATTAATACACAGGAAAAACTTGGCAAATATATGAGATACAAATTAGAGCACAAATTTGAGAAAATATCGTTGATTTAAAAAAATCAGTTAAATACTTTTAAGAATTGCTGTAGTGAATAATCATTCCTTGTTCAAATAAGTAGATCAGAGCAGCATTTCTATAATTGATAGTTGTTATTCAGTTATAAAGGAGCTGTAGGAATATGAAAGCCAAAAAAATTGAGCTGTTCTGTTCAATTATATTAAATGCTGAATTTCACATCAATCGAGTTTGTAGGTTCGAAAATATTGGGAAAAATATAGAAAATTTCGACCGATCCTCACAAAATATTTTTTTTTAGTCTTCTAATTAAACAATTCTCACGAAATTCTGTACTAACATACGCCTTATTTTTTCACTTCTAAATGCTGAATTTCAGATCGATCCAATCTGAAGTTCGGATTCTTCATCAGTGATTCCAACCTAGTCGTCTAAGACCATTTTCAGTTCAATTTTCGAAAATTACAGACATTTGGGCGGAATGATAGCATGCTGTTCCCTGCAACTAGCGGGAAAAAATAATATACTCCAAAGGTTATTGTGAAAAAAAATTGAGGATATATTTTATAAGAACAGAATAAAATACTAATCCCAATAAGAAAAAGAAGAAACTTTTCATTATGCATTTGTTTTATTTATTTGGCTTATTGCAAATATACAAATACAATTATTATTATTTTTGAAAGAATTACGGGTAGAATTGCCAAATTTATATTGTTTCACTGATTTTATTTATTTATTATAAATATAATAATTATCCATGAGTGCTCACAGCTTAACTATAAAAAATTTCAATAATAGTGTATTCACAAAAAATGTCAGCGTATCAATCGATGATTCATAGATCTTTCGCATTACCCTCATCAAAAAATTACAGCGAAGCTGAAGTCCAAAATATAAAAGCCTCGAAGAACGATCAACTACCAAATAGTAACGGCTGAAACAGTTCAGTATCTACGCTCCAATGATTTAAAGCTTAATTCTATGTGGAAAATTATACCAGATCCAGGGGGAAGTGACCACTTTCCCATATTAATTAACATTGGACTCGACTCCCAATGATTCCTCTACGAGAAAATTCTCTATCGGAAAAGGGGATTGGACATATCAATTATGAACAGCTGCTTAGAATCACAACGTCCCAGCTCTCTGGAAGAATTCCGTGACTTAGTCTTGAAAGCAGCTGAAACAGCTATTCCAAAAAAATGCTTCTACCTCTAGGAAATCATGGTGGAATGAGGATTCACCATACTCATCAGCAGAGATCAGAGGCTTTTAAAAACCATCTTAAGAACCCGACCAGGCAACAATTCTTACAGGCAAAAATTTGCCAAGCTGTGACAAAAAATAAAATTCGCCAAATGAATTCTTTTATATCTTTGTTTGAGAATTTGTCTTTACGCAATACCAAAAAACTTTGATCTGAAATCAACAGATTCAAGTCTAGATGCAGATCCCCAAGAGCTACGATTTCCTCCCTTACCTGCAGACAGGAAATCCTTCAAAGATTATGCCTAACAAGGTTCATGAACTCACAATAAATCCCCCCCACCATATTACTTTCGCCGACTATTGCGCCCATCGCTCTGAATGAGATGATCTCGTGTATTTAAGCAAAAATAGACTGCGCTTGGATTTGATGGCATCACTTATAGTATGCTTACTACTCTGTCAAGAAAGTACCGGGAATTTTCAATTAAAACAACATTTTTACATTTAATCGTCAAAATTTATTGGGTCGCCTTCAAAATAGGCTCCATTTGCTCCAATACATGTAAGCCAACGGTACTTCTAATTATCGAAACATTTTTTATAGGCGCTTTCCGGGATGGACTTTAGCTCTCGCGCCGAATTTTGTTTTATGGCTTCAATCGACTCAAAACGGGTGCCACGAAGGGGCAATTTTAGTTTTGGGAAGAGGAAAAAGTCGCAGGGAGCCAAATCCGGCGAATACGGTGGTTGCTGAAGCACGTTTGTTGCGTTTTTGGCGAGAAAGTCAGTCACAATCGTAGCTCGATGAGAAGGCGCGTTATCGTCATGCAAAATCCATGAGTTGTTCGCCCACAAATTTGGCCGCTTCTTACGGATACGCTCACGCAAACGTTTCATAACGCCTAGGTAATACTCCTTGTTTACCGTCTGACCCTCTGGAACGAATTCGTAGTGCACCACGCCACGGATATCGAAGAAAACAATGAGCATCACCTTCATTTTCGAGCGGCTTTGGCGTGGTTTTTTCGGTTTCGGCTCATTTTTTGCCACCCATTTCGATGATTGCTGGCTTGTTTGCATATCGTACTCGTAGACCCAGGTCTCATCACCAGTTATAATGCGTTCCATGAATGTAGAATCGGAATTACAGCGATCCAGCATGTCTGAAGCAACCTGTTCGCGATGACGTTTTTGAAGAAAATTCAGGTCTTTCGGTACGAGTCGTGCGGAAACCTTTCTCATGCCCAAAATATCAATCAAAATCGTACGTGCGGACTCGTGGGATATCTTAAGATCATGTGCTATCTCTCTCAAGCTGGTACGACGGTTTTCCGGCACCCTTTCCTTAATTTTATTGACGTTGTCTTCGATCGAAGCCGTCGATGGGCGACCACTTCACGACCGTCCTTGAAGGCTCTGTACCACTGATATGCACGAGTTTTCGATAGAGCATTATCACCAAAGGCCTTTTGCAACATTTTCAATGCATCGGCACACGAAAATTCATTTGCAACACAAAAATTTAAACAAATTCTTTGCTCAACGTAATCACCAATAGTAACAATCGGCACGCACTCTGACATCGACTGACTTAATCAGCTGTTGCAAACACACTAGTTGACAGATCCCGCTCAAGCTTGGCATAGTAATTAAGGACAGTGGTACTAACCTAGGAAAAAAAAATTACCTGCCTCATTGCCCCGTCAGATTTAAATCGATAATTCCCGGTACTTTCTTGACAGAATGTATGTCGCTACCTATACAAGCTAAACAGCAACTAACCAAACTGTTCAACGGTTTGATGGTCACATCCATGATTCCCCCATCTCACACTGATACTCTGGTAATACATATTTGTAAACCGAATAAAGATCCTAACAACCCTCTTAGCTACAGACCAATAGCATTGACCTCATGCCTTTTAAAGATCGTTGAATAGCTGTCAGATTGGAAAAAATATACGAGTCCCTTAACGATCCACTCGACAAACAATGTGGCTTTCGCAAACGAAACTTCACTACTGACGCACTCACATTCCTGATTTCATCCACATTTTCCTTGAGGTAGTCATTGTGGTTTTTCTAGACATTAAACAAGCGTACGACTCTGTCGAGTTCCATCTCCCATTATTATCTATTGGGGGCCTCACAATATTTAATAGAACTTCTCAGAAATTTGATTCTTTGGACCCTATTGAAGTATGCTGACGATACTACATCATGTAATATTAAATAAGATTATTCTGATTTTCACAAGATTGATGGTTACGGCTTCCAATTTCTCTATTGCATACTGAAAGATATCGGAAGCTCTGTAGAACAATGGGGTGCCACGAAACACATTAAACTGTCACCTGAAAAATCATCCGCCTTTTGTTGTCACAAGACTAAGAAATGGAGAAACAACCCCCGTCTCAATCTTGGCGGGACAGACATTCCATGGACCGAAAGAGTGAAGTATTTGGGTGTTATACCCAACTGTTATACAACTCCAAGGCATTCATGCCGCCTATTCCAACAGATTTTCTGAGTACGTCCCGATATTCATTGACGCATTGAAAACATCAAATATATCGGGTGTTTTCAGTCCCGAAGGTATTTATGTTGCGTATAGACTCTCAGATTATTTTTCAATATGTTCAGCTGAAGACTGCAATACTAGAAGCTACAAGGAATATTAGGAAATGAAACCACAAAAAGAGCGCCATCATATCTGACTTAAAAAGTGCACTAAAGAAAATCTCAAAATGGGTTCTCTCAGCTAAAAATGATCATATTTTTTTCCGTTCGATCAACCTTCAATATTTATCTGTAAACAGTTTTTCAATACCAAACCACACCAATATCGAAGGTAACTAAAAAGCGGACGAAGTCGCCAAACTAGGGTCAAGGAGCTCAAATGATCTGAATCTTATAGCGGACTTAAAAGACTTCTCGCCACGATACAAAAATAAAATTTTGGAAAAATGGAAATCAGAATGGAACACACAAATGAATGGACATATCTTTTTTTACTATGTAGACACCAACTCACTAAGTCATAAACCATGTTTTCATGGAATCGATCTCTCCAGAGGCAAAATTACTACCATAAACAGATTCCAGTCTAAACACTGTTGTTCCCCATGTCATCTTTCAAGATCTATGTATTGAAATCTTATCTATGTATTTGTGGATACAAGGGTAATCTCAGGCACATTTTTTTCTCTTGTCAAAATAATGAACTGAATTGCAAGAGATTATATAAGGACTTATATAAATGTAGAAATATTACAGTTTTTCCAATCAATGTTTATGATTTGATATTTTCAAATGACATAATTATTTACAGGTTATTATCTAAGATCAAACTATAGGACCTGTCTAACCTTTGGTTTGCATGCGATGTTTATGTCTGGGATGTATATGCGTGTTTGTGATGACATAATATACAACGTCCTTGAGCCATTGTTTTGATGAACCTCCCAGAAAGTTAATAATAAAAACAAATAAATTGAAAAAATATATTAAAAAAAAACCTGCAAGAACTGAAAAAAATATAAAAGCTAGACTAAGAAAAACTGACGATAGACTTGTTACATGTGTAGATAGAGTTATTACAGGGTAATATTTTAAGTCAAGGTTCGTTCAATGTTCTGGCCAATTTGAAAAATTCTCATGCCCAGCTCTTGAAAGCAGATCCTGATCATGCAGAAGACGAGAACCAGAAAACCGCCCCTTCAGAACCTCCCAAAATTACCAAAAGACAAGTCAGTGAGGGTGAGTATACAGATAATATATCCGAGTACAAGTGATGCAACGCAGTTTCTTTTTTCAGAAAAAATTGTCACTTTCCAGCTCGGTCAGCGAGTTGAGTATACCGGAAAGTCTGCTCCTAGAAGAACCCGATGAAGAAGAACTCGAACAACGAAATGTCAAGGATATGCAGGAAGAAAGTTCAAAAGGAAAAGTTAAAGGATCGGGGACATTGAGAAAGGATAGCTGTTGGTGTACTTAAGAGGCAAATGAATAGTCTCCGACTGTCTTAATCTTACTCTCCCCCTATGTTACCAGACTCTGTCGCAGTAGGGGAGCTCATCACAACAATTCATCAGCCCTAATTTTACCGAGATGAAATAGAGGGCTAAGTCGTGGTATCTAACACGGTGGCAAGAGTGTCTGTTACAGCACAGGGCTTACACCCTAAAAACAAACGTTACTCTACCCTATTGCAAGTTAGTTCAAATTTTTCTGTTCGATGGCCGAGTGTATTATGTATGTACTGTGCTACCTCGGGAGGGTGGAGGCCCTCGGGGAGAATTCATGCTTCCTGGCCACCCAATTGGTGTCGGACTACAGGGGGTAGTGGTTGAAAGTCTGCATGCTAGACTAGAAGGGTATTATATCTATATGGCCGCACGTAATTCGTGATAGCTCAAGAAGTGCTTCAGGGTTTAGTAGGACTTGATGGTTCGACCGGCCACGTCCTGAGCCAGGATTGTTTGCAAGACATTTCTGGGGCTTTTGGGTCTTGACGATACGGTTTTACACCATTGGTGCTTGAACCAGGATGGATTGAAAGATTTCACAGGGATTCGTAGGTCTTGATGGTACGATCAGTTGACGGTGCTCGTACCAGGATTAAAAGAAGCATCGATTTTCGACATTTTTCTGGTTTCTTTAACTTGTGATTGAGTGGGTGGAAGTAAGAAGCTCCTTTTGCGTGTGAATTGCGTTCCACAAAATCGGGTACTGACCTGCATAATCACTAGCGGTTGGATAGTGCTTCGATGCTACCATTCACGCTGTAACTTTTCAAACTGAAGCCAAAACTGGAAGCATAATGGGTTCAACCCCATTGGGGTGATGATAAGGCGTATCTTTATCACACAACCAGCTTAAGACGTTTATAGACACTGCTTAGTGCTGACCTGGGAAAAGAGCCATGCTTACATGCCAGTAATTGCAATGGTAGAATTTACAATGTCTTAACCTTACCGGAGCATAAAAATTAATTAGTTGCATGATGTTCAGGGAGTCTAAGTGGTTGTTCAATAATTTCCGATTAAAAAGTATCACACATTACACTGCAATACTGGAGACTAATCAGGTGAAAATATTTCAGTCTGATATTATAATTATTGGAAGCGCAAAGTAATTCGGTCCATTTTTTTAGCTCAAAAAATTTATTTATTTCAAAAGATAATGAATTAACAACCTCTCAGGCAATTTCCGAATCCTGTCTCGAAAAAATTTCTTGTTTTTTGAGACAATTCAATTTTGAAGGCAATCTTCGATTATTTCGAAAGAAGTGAAGTGGTGACCTGCCAAATCGTGTTGTATACGTTGAAACAGCCAGTAGTCAGAAGGATAAATGTCGGGAGAATACAGCGGGTGCGGGAAGATATCCTATTTGATCGTTTCTAAATATCAAGGAGGGGTCATGACTCCCCTCCTAGGCTGGGTCTAGGTTGAATAGTGATAATTTTTTCTTCTTATTGATTAAACACATATGTGACACCACTGGGCTGGGCACCACTGCACCACAGAATAGATAAATATTTCTTCTCTATTCTGAGCCTGAGACGATCCTTGTGTAGTTCGTCAGTTCATGTAGTTCTCTGTCCCTTAACGCCAGTGCGACAGTAGTATCGCTTCGCTTGCGTTTTTAGCGCAAATACCTAAAATTTTACCAGTCAGGAGCAGAGTGTTTGAAAGTTGTTGCAAAATGCCTTGGAGATGGTAAGTAATAAATTATCATAGATAATGTCGTTATTGAGTTAAGCTAGCATGTATAAACCTGTTTAAACTGATATGATTCAGAGTAAAACACTATATCCGCTAACATTTATGTTCACATAACAATTGTTTCGTCAATTACACTTTACTTCATTAGGTGTTTTTCAAAATATTACACGCCATGGCCATCGCGACCAAGGTATGTTGTTGGCAAAGAATAAGATAATGGCAGCATGGTAGCTGATGAATGAAATTTCAGAGCCCTATTGAAATTCCGTATAGAATCTGGTGACACAAAATTGCAGCATCATTTAGAGACTTCTAAATCTAACGCGACATACATCAGCAAAACTGTGCAAAATGAGTTGATTGCGGTTTGCAAAGAAATCATTCAAGAAACAATATTACAGAAAGTGAAGGAAGCTAAATACTTTTCAATTTCATTCGATTAAACAAAAGATTTATCACATATCTCACAGCTGAGCCTATCATTTAGATATTTTCACAATGGTATCTTAAGAGAAGATTTTGTGACTTTCTGTGATACATACGATACTCTTAGATGTGATGAAGTGGATAACAATAAAGACGTTATAGAGCCTCGATTGACAGGTGTAGCACTGGCGAAAATCGTTGAACACCTCGGGCACGATGAGAAAAAATGTGGCATTTGCCAATACATCCGCTAAAAGACATCAAATTTTCAAAAAAGAACTTGGAGTTACAATGCAAAGTATGTGTTGCGTCTCATTAGGGACGGCCCTGTGGTTCGAAATTATTCTGTCATTCGATACTTAGGTCTTTTACGTTAATATGCGGTCTAGCAGTTTTGAAATTTGTTCCGAACTGTTTAATTTTACTCGACACTTCAGATTATTTGTTTTCTAATTATTATATATGGTCTTAGAAAACATGGAAAGTCAATTAGAGATTTGGATATATTTATGCCTGTTAATTTCACATGACGCAGCATTCGAAATTATACACTATTTCTGTCCTTATTCTACTAGAATTGATCTCATTATTTTTCTGTTACCAATAAGAAGTTTTATTTCATTCATTCAGTCCATCTCCAAATGGGTCTTCCAATCAATTTCGTTAATTTCCCTCTTTTTGTGTTAGAAGGGATGCATCGAGCACCTCTAACGTTCAGTATTTGAAAATACTGCAAAAGCATTATTATTCGAGTAATAATCAAAGTTGTTGCATGTAGCCTTTGCTACATCATGCATTATTATTTTCGTAATAGTCAAGTTGTTCGTTTGTAATTGTACAAGCTTAACGCTATTGCTGTAAACGTAGCAATTCACCTTACACTTGTTTGTAGTGTATGTCATTACATTAGCTTGGTATCATATACAGCGATACCAAAATATATTAGTTCGTTTTGTTATAAGTTTTTACTTCAGTTCCTCATCGTCGTTATCATTATTAGATAAAGGAAGTTGTAGACCACCGCAAATAGAGTGTTCTTTGCAGTCAAAATCACTGATAATCAAAAATGCAGTCCATTTGAAACCATCGAAATTAATCATCTGAAATAATAGGCAAATACTGCGGTAAATTAACCGTGGTACGAAACAGTATCTGTAAGACGCGGTGGGTCGAGAGACATGATGGGCATCTGCAATTTCAAGAAGACCGTAAAACTGCCAATAACGCGCGTTGCTTACTGCAAACGTTGCGCAGTTTGGACTTCATAATATCAACCATCTGCTTGAGTGATGTTTTAGGTACCTAAATATTTTGTTTATTATTCTTAGATACTAATGCATGAACGCATGAAGGCAAATCAAATTACCGTTTATATCACATAAAGAGCCAAACTGTAGTTTAAATATAACTTAATATTTTTCAGGTAAAACAGTAGTCTTAAGTAAAGTATTGCAAAAGAGGTCAATGGCTTTAAAAAGGGCTACGGACGCCATAAATGATAAAATGATTATCCTACGAAATAAAAGAAAAAAGTTTGACACAATTCTCCGACAGCTTTTTGAAGAGGCAAAAAAAGTAGCTAAGCAACTAGATGCAGAAATTAAATGCCCCAGAATAGTATCACGACAAACACACAGAGGCAATAACCATCTTGCACAACCTGCTGAAGAGTATTTACGCAGGGCTGTATACATCCCTCTTATAGATTCTATAATAAATGACTTTAAGGACCGTCTGTCTCCAGAAGTACTGAAATTATTTCAACTAGGCGTTTTTATTCCAAAAGTCGATTATACTAATAAAGATGAAGACAATGAAACTGTTAAACAGTTTGCAAACGACTATAAGCTGCTAATAGACAATAGTCTACAGTTTCAGCAATTATAAACGAATATCGGCTGTGGAAGGTAAAATTGCAGCGGAATTAGAATATTTCGCAGTCGATTTCACATCTTATAGAAAATTATTATACTGAAATGTATCCTAATGTAATAAAACTTGTATGTATTCTTGCTACACTACCAATCAGTGCAGCCACAGCAGAAAGGTCCTTTTCCACGCTCAAAAGTTGGCTTAGAGCTTCAATGATCGAAGACCGCCTAACTGGATTGGCGTTTCTCCACGTTCACAAATGCATACCCATTCAAGTGGGTCTCGTTTCTCGAGACGACAAAGGAGAAAAATTAATTTTGTTATTTGATTAAAATTATTTTGACGTATATAACGATTTCCTTGTGATTAGATTTATTATTATATATTTTATTTTATTATTATTATTTTATTTATTTATTATTTGTATTATATTAATATATGTAGGAATCGCTCTTCGATGGTAAATAAAAATCGAAGTGCACTAAGTATCTAATATTTCTCGGAAATGGGTTGCAAGATTACTAGTCCAAATGACTTACGACCTGTGCGAAAGATCCTAGAGGCGTCAGACAGTCGACTGATATGAGTTTGCTGTCATGTTCGTCACTCATAAATTTTAACATCTGTACTTTGTATAAATTCCCAAAGACGCATAGCTGGTACCCTCTTAGGAAGAAACCGTGTTCAACTGTCATACAAATCACACACGTGTTTCTTGTCTAAGCCCGGATGAAGAATGAGTACTCGCCATCATTGAAATAAAGATTGGAACCGGCCAATCCGTGGTAACAGGGTTGTTCTAAGTTTGGAGAGAAGGGGCGTTAAGCCCGCAGAGCCGCGAAGGGTGGAGTTTTCAAACCTTGGGGGAAGGGTAGTTCTTCAAGTGCCAGGAGTACGGGACGAGAAAACAGGGAGTTCGAAGATAGATCCCAGCGGGGACAGTTCGAGAGAGTTCCAAGATAAATCCCAGAGGGGACAGTTCGAGAGTTTTATTTTAAAGACGTTAAAGACGAAGACGAAAGACGGTACATTCTAGACGATGTACAAAGTAGTAAAGTTCCGAAAGTACATTATTGCACCGCTAATTGTTATTTTGAAATGAAGACGTTTGGCTAATTATATATACTACTCTGTCAAGAAAGTACCGGGAATTTTCAATTAAAACAACATTTTTACATTTAATCGTCAAAATTTATTGGGTCGCCTTCAAATTGGCTCCATTTGCTCCAATACATCTATGCCAACGGCACTTCCAATTATCGAAACATTTTTTATAGGCGCTTTCCGGGATGGACTTTAGCTCTCGCGCCGAATTTTGTTTTATGGCTTCAATCGACTCAAAACGGGTGCCACGAAGGGGCAATTTTAGTTTTGGGATGAGGAAAAAGTCGCAGGGAGCCAAATCCGGCGAATACGGTGGTTGCTGAAGCACGTTTGTTGAGTTTTTGGCGAGAAAGTCAGTCACAATCGTAGCTTGGTGAGAAGGCGCGTTATTGCTCAACGTAATCACCCATAGTAAAAATCGGCACGCACTCTAACATCGACTGACTTAATCAGCTGTTGCAAACACACTAGTTGACAGATCCCGCTCAAGCTTGGCATAGTAATTAAGGACAGTGGTACCAACCTAGGAAAAAAAAATTTTACCTGCCTCATTGCCCCGCCAGATTTAAATCGATAATTCCCGGTACTTTCTTGACAGAATGTATATATATATATATATATATATATATATATATATGTTTTTCCTATCAATCGTCTAGGGGTTGATTGACTCTCATACCTAGCATTTCGTCTTTTAACCAATAAAATACGAAACGTATTTTGTACAAGTATAATAATTACAGTTATATACACAAATATATATATATATATATATATATATATATATATATATATGTATATATATATATATATATATATATATATATATATATATATATATATATATATATCAATCGTCTAGGGGTTGATTGACTCTCATACCTAGCATTTCGTCTTTTAACCAATAAAATACGAAACGTATTTTGTACAAGTATAATAATTACAGTTATATACACAAATATATATATATATATATATATATATATATATATATATGTATATATATATATATATATATATATATATGTATATATATATATATATATATATATATATATATATATATGTATATATATATATATATATAACTATAATTGCAATATATGTATATAACCCCCCCCCCTGAATTGAACGCTGAATACGCCCTTGCTAAATATTTTTTGCCAACTTTTGCGATGTGAGGCAAAGCTTTATCATGCAAAAGAATGTCTTGTCTTGTCATGTCTATCCTTATATTCCGGCCGTTTTTCTCGTCATGCGCAGTTCGAACGAAGTAATTGCAGTCCGTACCGATCACTCCCCAGGTTTTAGAAGCTCATAGTACACAACTATCTTGTCCCCACCAGATACACAGCATAACTTTCAAACTATGAATGTTGGTGTTGATGCTGGGATCGATGTCAACGATTGGCTGGGCAAAGTGTCCTTTTTTTTCGTGGAGTTATCGTAGAAGATCCACTTTCGGTTCACCAGTCAGTACACAGTGTGAAAAAACCTTTTGTTGCCATTGAAGCAGTAGCTCACAAGAAAATAATCGCCTTTCCAGATCTCTTAGATCTTAGATCTCATAGATCTTAGATCTCATAGATTTCAAATGTACACACACTGCCTGTTGGGTAACCCCCGACGTAAGTGCAAACTTGTCTTGGTAAGGATCTTCATCGAATAGTGTTAGTAATTCATAGTTTTCAAATTTTTTTGGCTGTACCGAGTGAGGTCAATCTTCAACACAGCACTTTTGAAGAACCAAACCATTCTCTACATGACTTGTCAGTTGGAGCATTGTCCTCTTAAACTTCCACAAGCATACGATGAGCTTTTCAGGACACTGAAACAGCCATGCACATCGTCTCAGAGTGCCCAGCGGTGAGACGCATCAGTTTCGAGGTCTTTGGCCAGGCTTTTATAGCCCACTGCGAACTGAAAAAATTACCCCCGAACAAGATTATCAGTAGTTCTCGTCGGGGAGATATAAATTAGGGGTGAACCACAATAGTCCGTGCGGGCGCAGTGGTAGGGTGAACAGACGCCCGCTCGCCATAAATAATAATAACAATACGATGAGCTTTAGCTGCACTTTTTTCCAATTAAATCTTACCGCAAATGCTGTTTAGTTATCAAAACATCTGACATTTTGAACAGCGTAGCAAAAAACGTTCTGTGAAACTCAAGACAATTCAAACTGGATTTTATGGTCGGATGTCCAATCTGTCAAACACCGCGGCAATCGGCCATTACTATTCAAAAATTTAATGTTTTCAGAGCCATATTCTGAAAACAGACCGAATTAATTTTTACTCTCAATATTTGGATCTCCTCGATTTATAAATAAACTGTACATGAGATTCAAAGAGTGACGGAATCTTTGCTGAATTTTTTTGAGTCTGAAAAAAATTATCGTGAAAGTTTGAGCCCTTAATAATAGTATTAAGGGGTGTACCGTTACGACTCTTG